>CM046878.1:466952211-469450767 GCA_025667525.1 Glebionis coronaria | reverse complement strand
TAACATATAGTTTCGAAGTAGCTCGGTGTGATGAGGAAATTGTTGATGATCACTGTATTATGGAATAAACAAAACCAGTTAGGCAGTGGGGAGGAGACTATGCTACAAGTCTCATTCAGTGCTATGACTTGTGTGATAATTAACAAACTATGAGTGTTAAAGATACTGTTGGCAAACACTTGTTGCATATCCTTGAAATTACTCACAATTTTTTGGATCTCCTGGCTTCTTAAAGACTAGGGTGTAAAATGACTAAGATATGTCGATCGCAAGTGTCTATGGCCAATGTAAGGTAATGTCTAGTATGTACTAGTGTAAAAAATTTCGTTATGAAGCTCATGTCATGATTTCACCATTGAGAAGGTGTGAAATGGTGTTGGGAATACAATGGTTCGCCATACTAGGAATTATACAATTTGAATTCCAAGCTTTGGTTAGGAAGATTGAGGTTAATGGAAAGAAATGTGTCTTGAGCGGTATCTCATAGTCTTCACTCTAGTGGATAGAGGTAAAACATGTTGGTAGTGTATTGTCCCAAATTGGTTTTGAAATATCCTCTATGGCCATATGTGTGTACCCAGTCACATTTACACAAATGAAAAAACCACGCCACCTAAACCCTATATCCAAACACTCATTCAGAAATTCTATATAGTCCTTGGCACACCAAAAGAGTTGCCACCTTAGTGATTTTATGATCACATCATTCCTTTGAGAACTAATGCCTCTCCTATTGACACTAGAACCTATAAACACCCTCCTATTTAGAAGGATGCTATTAATATCATGGTCTAAGAACTCTTGGAGGCATGGAAAATAAAGAGTAGTCAAATCTCGTTCTCTTCACCCATTGTGATGGTAAAGAAGAAATATGGTACTTCGAAGATGTTTGTGAACTATGGGCAACTAAACAAGTACACCTTCAAAGACAAGTTTCCTATACCATTGATTAAAGAGTTGTTGGATGAGTTAAGTGGTGCTAAAGTTTTTCAAACCTTGACTTATGATTAGGCTAACATCATATGAGGATGAATAAAGATGACATCCACAAGACTGCTTTCAAGCGATGATGTTCACTATGACCCTCCACCTTTTAGTCATTTAGGAATTTGTTTTCAAGCCTTATTTGAGAATGTTTTTACTAGTATTTTTATGACATATTGACGTATAGAAAGAATGAGGAGGACCGTTGAAGGCATTTGCAGATTTTTTGCAAATAGTGAAGGCTTATCCATTTGCTAAAGAGAGTAAGTGCACCTTTGCAGTGGACAAGGTGAAGTGTTTGGTTCACATAATATCAACTGATGAAGTATCAACTGATCCAACAAAGATACTAGCAATAGAATAGTGGCCAATACCTCATAATGTAAAGCAGTTAAAGGGGTTCTTAAACTCACTGGTTATTACAGTAAGTTCATAAAGAGTCATGCTGTAACACCCCATTTTGGTAAATGGAATGTCACGGGTGATTATGGTGTGTCATCAAAGCATACAAGGATAAATGTATAAAACATCACATGACCATAAAGGAAATACCGGAAACAAACATCGGTACCCCAAAAGTAGAACTCATCACACACAAACATAAGTACTGTAAAGGAAAAGGACTAAACAATGTCCATAGAAATGAGTAATCAAAAGTATAAAGAAATGCATAAAGTAATGAAGGCTAGGAAGCTTCCTATCCATATGCACGTACGCTTAAAGTCTACGAGCGTCCTTGAGTACCTGCCGTTTTGGGAACATGAAAGGAAAACGGCTGAGCATAACGCTCAGTGCACGGATATACACGTATAGCATGAATAATATAAGCATATAAGCATAAAGCAGCGGAAAAGACCAAGTCCTGGATAACCTGGTATATCTTAGTAAAACTGGTTTTATAGTTTGAAAAGCCTTATGTTTATCTTATAAAAACTGTTTAACATGTTTACCATTTAGCCAATATAGGTCATGAAATATCAACGTGCATGAATACTTGGAGGGGTGACCTCGTCACGCAATTAGAGGGGCTGCCTCTAATTATTATAAGTTTTGGATAGGAGGGATCAGCTCCTTGTGAAGGATGCAAGGCACACACCACATTCACCTGAATAATCTGCTGAAAACATGTAACCTAGGATGCACCCATACGCCCCACGTGATAATAATAATATGGCCAAAAGCTGAAGGGACTCCACGAGCTATCACTCCGCCGTGGTGAAGTCATAACACTGGTGCCTCCAGTGTTATGGTTATGGTACCTCCATAACTAGGTGAAACTGGTCATGCATGTATATGGCTTTAGGTATCTAATTAAACATAAGCAATCAAAACATATAAAACATATACTGGGGAAAACAGTTGGCTGCATACGGGGAATCCTAATAAGAAAGAATGTCCATACTGAAAGGACGGAGAATCCGTACCTTGTGTCCAGTGAACGAAGAAGACGAACGGAAGAGAGTCCTACTTCGATATCACTAATGCTACATAAATAATATACGTGTATAAGTATTCTGATTACTGAGTACGTAACTGGTTTTATGTCATGTCTTAGCTTGTTTTATATGTTCATGTCTTGTTTTACTGATTCTAACATTATGTTGTGTTTATCATGTATTCTGTCTATTTTGATTAAGTATTACTTGTATTTCTTGTTTTATTATACTTGTTGTGTAATAATAAGTAACTTTCTAAAAATAGCAGGTTTCCTAAAATAGAAAGTTTCCAAAACTAGAAAGTTTCCAAAAATAGAAAGTTTCCAAAAATAGAAAGTTTCCATAAATAGATTAGCTATCTTAATTAAATAAGTTTCTAAAAATAGAAAGTTTCCATAAATAGATTAGCTGCCTTAATTAAATAAGTTTCTTAAAATAGAAAGTTTTCATAAATAGAAATAAGCTGGATTATTAAGCTAATAATATATAAGCTTAAGTTTTTACTGATTAATATTCTAAGTCATGTGATATATAGTATAGTTTATTAATTATTACATGTAAATTAAATAAACTATAGGCTATAAGATTTAATTAAATATAACATGATTTAATTAAATAAAAGGTAATAATACTTAGGTTAAAACATGTATTAACATTTATTATTAATATAACCGAAGTCATGAAAATTAATTAATTATAAGTCATGTTTTAATAATTAATTAATTTCTTAGTCTAAATTAACTAATAAAATACTTAGGTTAAAATCATGTATGATTAATAATAATAATATAACCTAAGTCATGTCCAAATTAAATTAATTACATAGCATGTTAAATTAATTTAATTAATCTTGTAATTATTTAACTTGTAAAAATAAATAATTAATCTTGAAAAATAAACCGTGAACCGAACCCGTGTTTTAAAACTAAACATGTCATGAACCGGACCGGTTTAACCCTTGAACCGGACTACAACCCTTAACCATGGCAAACCACCACCGGCCTTAACCGGTGGTGCGTGTGGTGTTTCGGCCGAGCCTCACAAACCAAACCGAGACCTTGTGGTCTCGGTTGGTGGTGATCACACAACCACCGAGAGCTTTGCTCTCGGTTCTAACCATAGCCGAACCAAACACCCCCTTAAACCATGTATTTTTTATACCCACCTGATTAGATCTACATGTTTATTAACTTGTTTTAATAACCCCATGTTTTCATGTTTTTAGATCTAATAAATAATTAAAAAGAAAAGGTTTAAAAAGATTACCTATTCGTGGATCAAAAGGAAAATACTAACACGAACAACCTTGCAATAAATTGGATTAACCAAAAGCAACAATCATCTCCTTTGTGGTGATTATGGGCGGCGGCTACAAGGAAGAAGGAGGAGGAGCAAGGTTTTTGATTTTTTTTAATCTTTCTGTATTATGAAAATATCCCTTCCTTCTTTATTCTTTTTAGTTAAATTTTAAAGTGGGTTGGGCCCACTCTCTTGTCTATGTCGCGCCTATGTGGGCCCCACATGGGGAAACCCGTTGATTTTCCCGTGTTCTATTATTTACGTGTTAACGTGTCGTGTCTGCGTGATTTAATTATTGTTCGTTTGTGTCGTAAAATATTTATTCATAATCGTAATAAATATACGTAAATACATAATATTAAGCTCGTGATTATTTACGTTCATGTTTTCATGTTCGTATGTTCGTGATTATAATTATTGTTGAAATAATTATCGTGCATTAATACGTATTCAATAATTATCGTGTAATAACACGTACGTAATACTTGTAATTTCCTAATCGTGAAACATAAACGTGCTAAATAAGGAAAGTTCTAATCATGTACGTACGATCATAAGGGTACTCTTCATGGTATAAGCATGCGGGTTTTACAACTCTTCCCCCTTAAAAAGAATAATTCGTCCCCGAATTATAGATAATGTAACTGGAAAAGAAGAACATATACCCGAATTCAAAATATGAAATGAGGGTAAGAAGTCCGGATAGACTCCTCTGTTTCCCAAGTGGCTTCCCGCTCGGTATGATCCCTCCAAAGGATTTTGACGAATGTTCCTTCTCATGACTCGTTCTTGTCTGTCAAAAACTCGTTCGGGTTCTTCTATGAAAGTGAGATCTTCACGAATCTGTTCCAGTGGATACTAAACCATGTGAAGGGGATGATACTTGTACCCTCTGAGTAAGGACACATGGAAAACATCATGAACATGAGAAAGCTGCAGAGGTAACGCTAAATGATAAGATACTGCACCGACTAGCTCAATGACATCAAATGGTCTGATGAATCGAGGACTGAGCTTCCCTTTGATTCCAAAACGCCTAACCCTACGTGCCGGCGAAACCTTAAGGAAAACGTGATCTCCTACGTTAAAATGTAAGTCCCTATGATGCTTGTCTGCATAACTCTTCTGACGTGACCGTGCTTCTTGCAGTTTCTACTTAGCTACTGCGACCTTCTCGTTGGTCAACTTAATCATTTCTGGTCCTTCAAGTGTTCGCTCACCAACCTGATCCCAGCAGATTGGGGCGCGACACTTTCTGCCATACAACATCTCGAACGGAGCACACTTGATACTTGCGTGCCAACTGTTGTTGTATGCAAACTCTACCAAACAGATGTAATCGTCCCAATCTCCCGTCCATTCCAACGTACATGACCTCAGCATGTCTTCTACTGTCTGAATCTTTCGTTCTGATTACCCGTCTGTTTGAGGATGAAAAGCCGTGCTAAGCTTAAGTTTTGTTCCCCAAGCTTTCTGCAGACTTCTCCAGAATCGCGAAGTGAAACGAGGATCTCTGTCCGAGACGATGCTGGATGGAGCACCATGAAGTCTCATGATTTCCTTCTTGTACGTATCGGCGAGTTTACTGACCGAATCTTCCTTGCGGATCGGTAAGAAATGATCTGACTTGGTAAGTCGATCAACGATAACCCAAATCGCATCATGCTTCTTCTTTGTCGGCGGAAGACCGGTAACAAAATCCATGGTGATTTTGTCCCACTTCCACTCTAGGATATCTAATGGTTGAAGAAGACCGCCATATCGCTGATGCTCGATCTTAACCTGCTGGCAGGTAAGACATTTGGAGACGTAAGTCGCAACATCCTGTTTCATACCACTCCACCAAAAGTATTGCTTCATGTCATGGTACATCTTGGTCGAACCAGGATGGATAGAGAATGGGGAGCTATGAGCCTCAGCTAACAATGCTTCCCGGAGTTCTTGATCATCATGTTAGCCGTATTTAAAGTGATGGTCATATAATATACCGTTGCGAAGCTCGTGGAAAATGCTACATAATGGTGTTGAGAGTTCTAGTATAATGTTATGTATGTAACGGGAATTAGTCCCAAACACTCAAATGAGGAAGGCCTTCTATACTTTACACTTGTAGTATAAAAAGCCCCTACCACCTCATTTGAGTGTGTCTGTTTTCCATTTTCATAGTTTGTAGAGAGAGAAACTTATGTCTTTCTCTCACTAGGAATTCACAACCTTTTTGTTTTCTCTTTATTCTTCATCTAATCTAATCTTTCTTTTTGGTTTAATCTTGCTCTTCATCATCTCTATTTCTTGTTCTATAAGTCGTGTGTTACATCCTACAAGTGGTATCATTCGCCAAGGGATTCGTGGATAGCTCTTGGCTGTTGTCCTTGTTTTTCTTGTGTTTCTTGATTCATATATCTTCTAAGTTGTTGTGGTAGTGATTTGGTATACTCACTTTGGCTAAAAACACAAATTTTTTGGGTGTTTTGATCATTTTTTGGCTTAAAAGCTCGAATTGGTTGGGTTTTGTCCGAGAAAAGTGGGAATTTGGTACTATTCCGACAGGTTTCATCGGAAAAGGGTTATATATTCCGACGGATATTCCGACAGAATTCCATCGGAAAAGGGTTTCTTCATTCCGATCGTTATTCCGATAGCCTTTCCCATAGGTATTCCGATAGTACATTCCGACAGGTATTCCGATAGTACATTCCGCTAGGTATTCCGATAGTACATTCCGACAGGTATTCTGATAGTACATTCCGACAGGTATTCCGATAGAACATTCTGACAGACATTCCGACAGGAATTTCGATAGCACATTCCGACAGGTATTCCGATAGCACATTCCGACAGACTTTCCGACATGTATTCCGATAGACATTCCGATGGAAATTTTGTTCGATTATTTTTTAGACTTAGCCACCATCTAGACTAGTCCCGGCACATAGTTTACACGAAGATTAAAAAAAGAAAAAAAAAGAAAAAAAAAGTTAAAATTTTTTAGGTCAAGTAAAATCAAATTTTTTCCCTACTAGTTTTTGGCTATTTCTAACTCAATTTCAAAATTTGGCGATACAAAATTTTTCAGCTTACCGTTTTGTCGGACTGGGGAATTTATTGTCGGACTGAAAAAAAAATAAAAAATTGGAAGTTTCGTAATTTCAACAACAACACACGCTTTCTACAAATTGAGATCCTGTTTTTCACACGACTTCTACGATGACGTCTCAACAAGATATTTATGTTGCGGGTACTGAGAATCGTCCACCCATGCTTACCAAGGAGAACTACACTACATGGGCTAGTCTTCTCCTTCATTATGCAAAATGTAAACCTTTGGGAAAGTTGATTGTCAACTCGATTCAAAAGGGTCCGTATGTTAGAAGAACAATTATTGTGCCTGGGGACCATACGAATGCTAACCCAGTGGCTGACTCTAGTCATGAGCAAACAGATAAAGAATTAACTGAAGCTGAATCCAAACAACTCGACGCTGATGATCAAGCAATTCAAGTCATTCTTATGGGACTTCCTGAAGATGTTTATGCGGCTAACGATAGTTGTGAAACCGCACACGAGATGTGGCTTAGGATTCAAAAAATGATTAAGGGCAGTGAAATCGGTTTACAAGAAAAGGAAACTAAGTTGCTTCGTGAATGGGAGAAATTTACGTCTACTGAAGGGGAACAACTTGAACCTTATTATCATCGGTTTTCAACCCTCATGAACCATCTTAGAAGAAACAAACATGAACCTGCACAAATTGCTGCCAACATCAAATTCCTTGATAATCTTCCTTCAGAATGGTCACGATATATCACTCTTGTCAATCAAAACAAGGATCTTCATGTCGTGGACTACATTCAAGTATATGATTATTTGAATATAAATCAAGATGAAGCTAACGAAGTTAGGGATGAAAGACGTGCCAAGACACAAGACCCATTGGCTTTTATGGCAAACTCTCCATCATCTATGTCATATCCCATGGTACCTTACCATCAACCTTCATCAAGTAACTTCATGCCACAACAACAACAACAACAACTCACCCCTTATGGATATCAACCTCCTGCTGCTGTGAACTACTTACAACAACCCATTTCCTGTTTTGATGACATCACCGATCCTACTCATGCGATTAATACTGGTCTTGCACTTCTCGCAAAGGCATTCAAATTTACCATTAACCCCACCAACAACAATCAGAGAATTTCCTCGAACACTAGAAATAGGCAGATTGCTCAACCTTTCATGAATGCGAATCAAGATTGCCAATTGGTAGCTGTTGGGAACACGGGGACGCAATATGGTCAGAATGTTGGGAATGCAGGAAATCAGTATGGACATATCCGTGGTCAAAATCCGAATGTTCCAAATGCTGGTAATCAGAATGGGTTAATAGTTGTGCCAGCGGTTGGTAATCAGATGGGAAACATTGTGGCTGCAAGGGCTGAGAATACTGGTACGGGAATTGGAAACAACAATCGCCAGGTTCAATGCTACAACTGCAGGGGATTTGGTCATTATGCTCAAGATTGCACAGCCAAAAAGAAGAGGGATGCTGCTTATCTTCAGACTCAGCTTCTCATAGCACAAAAAGAAGAGGCAGGGATTCCACTTCAAGCTGAGGAATTTGATCTTATGGCTTCTGCTGTAGAATATGACGAGGAAGAAGAAGTGAATGCCAACTACATCTTGATGGCAAACTTACAACAAGCATCTACCTCAAGAATGCATGTCGACAGTGCTCCCGTTTACGATTCAGACGGTCCCCCTAAGGTACATCCAAATTTTGATGATAATGATATATATAGTATGCCTAATCAGGAGGAAGAGTATACTGAGATGCTTGAGCCCTACATTGAGACACACAGGGATCAAACGAATAATAGTAATATTATTTCGAATGAGCCCAGTGTGGACCTTAGTGTGGATCAAGTTACCCAGCCTACAACCCTTCCTAATGAGACACATGCGTATTATAAATCTCTATTTGATAAGCTTGCTAAGGATGTCGACCATGCTACGGTGGTTAATAATAAGTTTAGAGAAACTAATGCCAAATTGACCACTTAGCTTGCGGATATAAGGAACGGGAAAAAAAAATTTGAAATTCATCGGGCTAAAATTAAAGAACTTGAACAAGCTCATGCTACATCGGTTTATCAAGAAAAATGCACAACTAAGAAATTAAATGCCTTACACTTAAGTAGTGCTAAGAAGATAAGCGAATTGAATGATGAAATCACTTCTCTTAATAAACAGCTTTCAACTGAAAAATCTACTATTTCGGATTTAAAAGAAGAACAAAAAAAGATGAAACATGATTTCAAAATTCAAGAAGATGGGATTCTTGAGGATTTTTTGCAAAGCTCAGGATAGGATTAGAGAATTAGACAACCTTTTAGTAAAACGTGGCCAAACTATGCAGACGATAAATATGCTCGCACCAAAAGTGAATGAGATAAATTACACTCGATACAAATTGGCTTTAGGTTGTCCTCTTCCTCCTAATCCCGAATATCTTAAACAATTTTAGGCCACTAATTAAACCTTATATAATGGTAGTGTGCTCTTGTCTGATGAGCATGATCCTCCTAGTGTGCATGATTCCAAGGAAACTACAGAACTTGCACTAGAGACTCGTTTAAGAATGAAAAAGCTTGATAAAGAAGTGACACCCGTTTATTATCCAAAAGTTAATCCTCCAACAGTTTTTGTTCGGTCTAAAACGAGTACTGAAATGCTTTTGCTACCAAGTGAGGAATTGTCTGAATCACACGCCGATTTCTAAACGAGCTTAAAGATAAATTTTTCATCCTTAAACGTGTTGTTAATTCCAAAATCACTGGAGGAAATTTTACATCACCTGTTCAGATTGAGGTCCAGAAAATTCTTCAAAACGATATTAATCCGATTATTAATCAAGTTGATGCTCGGTTAGGAAATTTGGAAAACACTTTCCTAAAAGAATTTGTCAACTTTGTTGAAGACTTTAAATCTTTGGCGAAGGAAGCTGATGAATCTCTTGATAAAGTCAAAGTTTTGGAAAACGATCTTGAACGCCTCTCTAAAGCACATGATTGTATTGATCGTAGTCCTGTTGAGTTAAGTACCTCTGTGTCGCATAATGAAAACCTTCAAACTGAGCTTGATCTTATGAAAGAGAAAATGGAATCTTATGTCATTAAAAAAGATAAAGAATTCACCGATCTTTGGAATAAATTTGTCAAAAAATGTGATGAATGCAAATATGACAAGATTTCGTATGAAAAAGCTTACAATCAAATACAACAAACTATCGCACGGTTGCAGGCTCAGTTAGGAGGGGTTAAGGAAACGAATTTGGCCTCTTCAGGGTTAGAGAGTGCTAGTGATGGTAATGTTCAGAAGCTTATGGCTAAGATTGCAGATTTAGAATCTGTTGTTGTTTCATATAAGCGGGTTGTTGAACAAAGTAAGTCTGTCTATCAGAAACTTATTGATAAAATCTGTGAGAACTGTAAGTTAAAATCCTTATTAAAAGATACGACTTCTGAGCCTAGTACGATTCAAACACCAGCAACCTCGGGACCCACTCGTATTGTTGTGACACCTTTTCCCAAGGTTGCTGGAACGAAAACTGTTGTGATTGCCCCAGGAATGTTTCGTGTTAGTTCTCCCTCTGTACCTAGCAAACAACGTAAAGCAAACATTAGGACAAACCCGATCAGTATAACTCAACCACAAGTTATTGATTTAAAAAGTGCTAATTCTAATAGACGCGTGTCTTCTTCTACAGGAATAAACAACTACAATAAAAGCAGAAGGCCATAGCCTACGAGCAATACAAGGAATGATAGGGTCCCTTTTGCCTCTAGAAGTAGTCGCCCCAAGATCAATAATGTGGAAGTAGAAGAACACCCTAGGAATTTACCCTTTTTTAATCATAATTAGAAACTTAATTCATCTGAATGTAATGACTTTAAGCTTGCTATTCGGAATGAAAAATCTGAAGTTATTTGTGCTAAATGTAATAAATGTTTCTTTACTTTTAGTCATGATGCTTGTGGTTTGACTATGAATGGTTTGAATTATGGTGGTTACACTCGAATTGACAAGTTGTCAGTCAGTGAACAACAACGCACTCCTAAGGCTAAGGTGTATGTTCCAAAAAGGACGCACGTAGGGTCCACATAAAGTCTTGCTAAGCCTAGTAGCCCTAGATTCACCTCTAAATGGTTGCCTACTGGTAGAAATTTTGACTGTAGTGGCAAAATTATCGACACTAGTAGATCTCATACTGTCAGTGAAACATCGATATGTGATACGACTTAATTACCATCAACCCTACAGGAACCTATTTCATCGGCTGCCAAAATATTTTCTTCTCTTATCATTTGCAGGATGTTGAAATTTATCTCTGGTGGGTGGACTCGGGTTGTTCCAAACATATGACTGGGAATCGAAGCCTTCTCAAGAACTTTGTATGACGTTTCAATGGAACTGTTCGATTTGGAAATGATCATGTTGCGGCAATTCTAGGCTATGGTGATCTTCATTGGGGAAATATAATCATCACCAGAGTCTCTTTTGTTGATGGCTTGGGACACAATTTGTTCTCGGTTGGGCAATTTTGTGATTCAGACTTGGAGGTTGCTTTCAGAAGTCATACATGTTTTGTAAGAGATCTTGAAGGAATTGATTTGTTTAAAGGAAATCGCACCAACAACCTTTACACCATTGATATTTTTAAATGTCTGCTGCTTCTCCAATTTGTCTCATGGCCCGAGCCACATCAACAAAGTCATGGTTATGGCATCAAAGTTTATCTCATCTCAATTTTGATGCCATCACCCAACTTGCGAAAGATGATCTCGTTACCGGTCTTCCAAAGTTTAAATATACAAAAGACCATCTTTGTCCTTCCTGTGAGCAAGGTAAAAGTAAGAAGAAGCCTCACAAACCCAAACCTGTTCCCAACTCAACGAATAGGTTACATCTCTTACATATGGATTTGTGTGGCCCAATGAGAATCAAAAGCATTAATGGAAAGAGGCATGTCCTAGTAATTTGTGGATGATTATTCTCGTTACACATGGGTTCATTTTCTTGCATCAAAAGATGAAGCCCCTAATGTAATTATTAACTTCTTGAAGAAAACATCAGTACTACTGCAAGCCCCTGTCATTATTGTGAAAACGGATAACGACACAGAATTCACCAATCAGAAACTGAAAGCTTACTTTGACGAAGTTGGGATCTCTCATCAAACTTCGGCTGTAAGAACTCTAGAGCAGAATGGAGTTGTGGAACGGAGGAATCGTACGTTAGTTGAAGCTGCTCGGACGATGCTTCTCTCCTCCAGTGCACCGTTATTCCTTTGGGCTGATGTCATTGCACCTGCATGTTATACTCAAAACCGCTCCATTATTCACACCCGATTCAACAAAACACCTTATGAGATCATTAATGGACGAAAACCGGATATATCATTTATACATGTATTCGGGGCTCTGTGTTATCCAAAGAATGATCGTGAAGATATCGGTAAACTTGAACCTAAAGGTGATATTGGCTTTTTCATTGGTTATTCTTCAACTGCTTGTGCTTACAGGGTTTATAATCGAAGGACAAGAAAGGTATGGAGACTATGAATGTTACCTTTGATGAACTCTCGGGTATGGCCTCTCAACATAGAAGTTCACATCCCGAGCTTCAAGGTCAGACTTCTGGACACGTAAGTACAGGACTCGCGCTTCAATTTGCACCGTCAGCAATCTCATCGTTACAACCCTTGGAACGTGACTTGGAAGTTTTATTTGGGCCAATCTATGATGAATATATGGAGGGTCCTTCTTCATTGGGTGTTCCTCAAAATGCCCCGACTGCACCTGCTACGGTAGTTCAAGAACCTCCGATTGCATCTACACCAACGACATCTACTTTTGCACCATCTACGTCAACCTCAACCATATTGACTCCAAACATTCCAACCACTTCTATGACTGCTGACGCAACTCAACAACATTCTCAGCAAATTCCTACTCATGTTCATCTTCAGAATGATATAGTTGCTGAAAATGCAAACAATGCGATGCTCAACGAACACGAGTTTCTTAATCCATTTGCGACTTCCACAAGTTCTACTCAGCCTGCAACACCATATGTGTATCTGTCGAGTTCGCATTAAGTTTTTCATACACTTCCACATGAACACAAATGGACTAAGAATCATACTTTGGTTCAAGTGATTGGCAATCTCTCACGACCAGTCTCAACACGAAACCAGCTGTGTACCGACGGTGATATGTGTATCTATGCACTACCAGTCAGCACAATGGAACCAGCAAGTGTGAAAGAAGCAATGACCGATGAATCATGGATTGAGTCTATGCAAGAAGAACTCAATCCGTTCATCCGGCTTGATGTATGGGAGTTAGTACCTCGACCGGACAATATCGATCCCCTTACTCTGAAATGGTTATTCAAAAACAAGATGGATGAGGAGGAAACGGTCATTAGGAACAAGACGCGGTTAGTCGTGAGAGGTTATAAACAACATGAGGGAATCGATTTCGTAGAATCCTTCGCCCCGGTTGCTCGAATGGAAGCTATTAGGATTTTCTTGGCATACGCGGCACATAAATCATTCATTGTGTATCAAATGGACGTGAAGACAGCTTTCTTGCATGGGCTGTTGAAAGAAGATGTGTATGTATGTCAACCTGAAGGTTTCATCAATACCGAACATCCAAGCCATGTCTACAAGTTGAAAAAGGCAATTTATGGTTTGAAACAAGCACCGAGGGCATGGTACGACGAATTATCATCATTTCTTCTACAAAATCACTTCAGCAAAGGAACCATTTATCCTACGTTGTTTATCAAGCACTACAGCAACGACATCTTGGTGGCTCAGGTCTATGTAGATGATATTATATTTGGTTCTACTAACCCAAAATATTCTATATTATTTGTCGACCTTATGAAAAGCCGATTCGAAATGTCCATGATGGGGGAAATGACGTTTTTTCTTGGTCTCCAAGTTCACCAATCCCCCCGTGGTATTTTGATTGCGGTAAAATTAGATAACTTGCTTTAGGAAAAACAAGCAACTAAATATGAGCGGTAAGTATCGACGAGTGATTTAGGAAAACCACAAGTAATGACCCACAATCACTTAAAAGAGATGAAAGATTCGTTTCCCAAGGAGGTATGGTGTTGTGAATTAACTTGTATTTCTTTGAGATTAATATTGAGAAGATGGAATGACGGTTTCTTGGAAATTACACTATGTCGTAAAAAACGAAAACGTAAAACCGTAGAAAAATCACTAAAATTAAAAATTATTAAAACCAAAAACAAAATCAAGAAAAAGATTAAAAAGACTAAAACAAGTCTAAAATAATATAAATAAAGACAAAAATCCAATAAAGATATTTTATAACCTTTTATTAATTAAATAATTAATTTTAAATGCTAATTAAAGCCCTAAAATTAAATTTAATTAATTCAAATGTCAAAAATATGATTTTATTGAACAATTACTTAACTTATATTATTAGAAGACTAAAAAGTAATTTTCTAAAAATTAAAACCTATTAAAGCTATTTTTAAAACTCAAAAAATGATTTAAAATAATTAAAAACTAATTAAACTTAAAATAATTATAAAAATAAATCTAAAAGTTATAAAAATAATCTAAAAATGGAAATAGTCCTAATCAATGACAAAGAACCTAGGAAAAATGAAAAAGAAAGAAAAATAAAATTTTGAAAATTAATTAATAAAATAATATTAAAACACTGTCTTGCGCCGCAGTGCTTGGGTCTTGCGCCGCAACTAGTGTTACGAGATCACCAGATCAGCAGCACCTTCAGTTGCGCCGCAACGTTTATTCCTTGCGCCGCAACAAGTGAAACGGGAAAACCAAAATCTGCAGCTCCTTGAGTTGCGCCGCAATACTTCTGTCTTGCGCCGCAACTGGTGTGACGGACCAGCTATGAACTTTAGCACAAGCAGGTTTGAGCTTGTGTTTTGCTTGAGATTTTAAGCCAAGAGGACTTGGGCTTATTGAGCTTATTTGGATGAATATTTTGGACAAAAGGGCACTCTTGTGATCCTTTGATCACAAGAAGTCAAGACAAACAAGCACAAATCACTTAGCACTCAAATTCAAGAAATCATATGCATGAAAAACCAAGCAATTTAGCAATATGCAGATTTTTAACACCCTTTTTACCTTTTAAACTCAACAAACTTGTTCAAATCTTGTTCCAAACTAATTAACTACTTACTAATAACCTTAATCAACCCTAAACAAGCAATCTAACACCTTTTAATTATCAAAACAAATCTAGATGTCCTGCTTAAACCTGTTGCCAAACACCCTTTTAAAATCTAAAAACCAATTTTAACAAAGAAAAACCTTATGAAACCTAACCAAATTGTTATCAAAGCTTCATAACATGTATATAACATAACAAAAACACAAATCAAGTAACTTAAACACACTTAATCAACCAATCAAGCAAATCATGTAACAAGCACTTTTATGAACTTTTTCAAGGTAAAAGGAAGATACCTTAGGTTCTTACATCCAAGAACCTAGAGGATGAAAATCCTCCTCCAATCCAACTCGGGTTGGAGCTGAACCAAATCAACAAACCTTCAACCTATTGTAATCACAAAACAAGAAAACAACAAAATAATATAACAATATATATTTTTTATGTTTCCTTTTTCTTCTTTCCAAAATACTTTCAAAACCTTAACCAACCTTTTAAATACGTTTTCTAAAACCTAATATTACCAATAATCATGAACCATAAACACCAAAATACCTTTGAGAAGATTTTACCAAAATCTCTTAAAATCTCAAAACCTTAAACAACTTTGAAAATCAAAGTTGCTTAACCATAAAACAAAGTGGAACTCAGAATCAATCTCCTCACAACACACAAACTTTTAAAAACAATAAAAAAGGAATTACACTTGAATATTTCAAAAACCAAACTTTTTATTTCTTTAAAAAGGAATTACATGTGAGAGACTAGAAACTGGAACAAAGGGATCACCACAACTTGGGTCTCCTTTTATAGAGCCTATAGAACATCCTAGAAGCATAAAAACATAAAACCCTAATACATAGAAAATCCCAAATGTGCCCTTGAATGATTTTGAGTGCATATGAGCTGTCCATTTGATCTTGGCCTTTAAATTTTGCTTTGTGAGCAAGCATAGCATCTTGGACGTCCATTTTGCCACGTCATGATCCTTGGGGGATAAGGAATGATGTGATTGGTGGGTTGGGGAATTGGGGTTTTGGTGCACATGAGTGGGATGCAGGTTTTTAGGAGTGGGAAGGGTTTTGGCATGTGTGAATTAAGTGTGTGCAAGTTTAATTGGGTTTTACCCAAGTAAAAAGGTGGGTAATTTCTGGGCATGGTAAAGATGAATAGTAACTGAGTTTGATCCTAAAAAGGGGGAGACAAAGGTGTTAGGCACCTATTTTTTTAAATTGTTTCAGGTTTGGCACTTTTGGTCCTTGTCTTTTGGAATTTTTGGCTTTTAAAGATTTTCAGCCTAAAATTCGTCTCTCCCTTGTATTTAAGTTTCATCACTTGACAATTTTGGCACAAACTTTCCATAAAGATGTTTCAAAGGCAATTTTTGTCATTTGGTGATTTTTCAAGGACTAATCTTGGACAATGTTGATCTTCAAAGGTCTTCAATGTCTCTTATACTTCATGAGGGACCATAATTGGCAATTTGAATTTGTTGAGGGACCAATCTTGCCATTTCTTCAAAGTTGAAGGACCTTTTTTCAATTTTGACAAACTTAAGGGACCAAACTTGTAATTATTAATATACAAGGGTTTTAAGTGTCATTTCTTCAATAGATGATGATCAATCTTGTTTTGTCTTCAAGTTTTCAAGGGTTTTTGATGAAAATTCCATGATTAGGGCCCGGTTCTTTGTACGGCTTCGTTTCTCGTGTCCGTTTTTCCTTGTATCTTGTGATCTTTTGTCTTTTTCACGATATCCATACCTAAAATACACAAGTAAACAAACACAAGCATATATATGGTATTTTATGACATTTTTATACATTTAAAGCCCGAAAAGAACGATGAGATCATGTATAAATGCCATCTCATCACTCCCCCATACTAAGCCATTGCCGTGCCCTCACGCAATGCTAGAATAAAGTATCTAAGCATCACCAAAGTTCAATTTTATTAACCTTTATTGAAGAGTAAAAGACTTGCAACATACTACGAGATTGTGTAAAGACATAATGTATGATTTTCATCACCAAAATGTGACTTTTAGGGTCAAAGAATAGAAACAAGTTAATGTCCCTTAGAGTAAATTTCGTCATCCTTGATTGTCATACATTCCATGCTAAGTGCAAAAACAAGATCATTGTTGGTACAAGTCACAATGCTAACACTACTCATACGTCCAAATTGTGTAATACTTTTTCTCCCCGCAATCCTAGTTATTATAAAAGGAAATGGGTTACTAGCATTTTTTATCTATTTGTCATGGATCACAAGTGATTCATATTGACTTATTTGAGTAGTTATTAGTCCGAAAGCAAAGTAGCACGATTTGATCAATAGTTAGCCGAAGGACAAAATCTTTTAAAACGGCTTCTCGTGTATCTCCTTAAGTTCATATCTTGGCATAACTCGTTTCACGATTTGAGACCTTTCTCGGACCGATATTTGGCATGTACTTCATACTTCAAATCTTGGGAAGACGTTCTCGAAATTATGGTCTTCTCTTCATATAATTGGAATTTCTTCACTTGACGTTTTTGAGAGATTCTTCATATAGGACCACGACTTCATCATTTTTCTTCAATCTTTACTTTGGATTTTGATATACAACGATCCGCCTCCTTTTCGGACTTGGATATATTTATCCTCATACCTTGTTAGGGTCTTTTTGGATAGACTTTCTCCATTCTTTAGGGGAGTAATAGCTTCTCGTCGTGTGTCTCGATCCTTCATATTGATTTTGGAATAATGATACTTCACATCATCTTTGGATCTTTAGCAAAAATAGAGCTCCTCATGCCTTGTTAGGGCCTTTTTGGATAATCGCCAATCTTCGCGTCCCGCTTCAATAAGTTATGCCTTGGCTATGAACTCTATTCAACCCCGAGCAACTTTTAAACGATCTTGCGCTAGAGGCTAAGTAACCTTTCAAACCGTACGACCTTACTTATTGCAATTATGTTTTATTCCTAATGCATTGATCTTATGGGAAGAAAAAGCCACAATTAAAAACATATGAGTTTTTGAAAGAACACTTTCATGTTCTACGTTTAGCATGATCACTTGTCTAACTCTATCATTTCTCGTTCTTCACTATATAAAGACCTCTAATTAAAGAGACTCGTGAATACTTAGCCATGCAAGTCAAAATTAAGCCAAATTTGGATTAGCTTTCATTAAAACTATATCAAATCAAAGTTTTGGGTTTTCAAGCCACCTATAGGATCTTGCACTTTCTTGGACTTTTTCAAGTTTAGAGAATGCATTTTATAGTTCCCTTGATAAGTGACTTTCTAGAATCAATTATAGGAACTTGCGAAAAGTTCTTGTTCTTAATCCGTATGAATTAAGACTTTCGCGTTTTAAAGCTCCCTATATAAAAGTCTAGCAAAACTTGAATTGAGCGGGTTAAGGAATGTAAATGGCTCCAAATGCCCATCAAGTCAAAAATTAACTCTTATTCTACCCATCGGAAAATATACATTCGTGTCTTAAAAACACTTATGAAAACTAAGAAAAATTTTTAAAAATTTGGCCATTTTTAGCCTTATTAGCAAAACAAAACATTGAAAAATGGAACACGTGAGGGCGTAGCAAAGCAAGTACCTATTCACCCCCCCATACTAAAAGTAAACATTGTCCTCAATGTTTCGAGTCTAAAGGTGAAGCACCCCCATACTAGAGACGAAGAGTCGAATGCTTAGGATCTAGCATGGAAAGGGTGATCAACAATATATCTAAAGCCGTTTATTAATTATGCTAAAAGATAATTGTTAGAACAATAAAGGATATGTCATGGAATCGTGAAAAACTTCTTCAAACGAACGATGGAGGCTCACGTAAACGAACACGAGAGTCTTCAATCGTAGACGATGATGATGATCTAGATAACACAATCACAAACAACCACGAGACAACGAGTTGGAAGGGTACAAGTCCCCTTATTAGTGAATAATAAGCATAAAGATAAGCATGGGATCTCCCCCACGAGGCACCTCGTTTTTGATTACCGAGTCATGAGCTCGACTCGATCCCCTTAAAATGTGAACATTTAGGGATATCATGGTGTGGTCAAATTTTTGATGGGGCTTACATGATAAACAAGGCCCAAAAAGCAACCGGTAAAAAGGACTAAGTCCTTAGATGATGCAAAATACCGGGGTCGAAGATGGCGTTCTCGTTTCCATTGAGAAAACAATTCAACACCACTTGAACATGTGCCATAAACTCAAAGAGTTTGAAGAAAATAGATGAGAAATAGAAGGGTGAGACAATTGGTGAGACAAACGTTTGAGCTACTCGAGGTAGACTCGCACCAAGCAAATAGATAAAGTTTCCATTTATTGCATCGGTGGAAGACCGAGATTTCCCTTTACATGAAATTCCGGGATCGAATATCTCGTCCTCGGTGGACAAGGATGAGGGAACATAAGGGGCTTCCCCCATACTAGAACCACACAAAACATCGTCAAAAGGAGTAGACGAGTTTGTAGTACTCAAATCACGTGGTGATGACGGAGTTAGATTTGTAGAAAAATCAATTAAATTACATTTAAGATCTTTTCCTTTGTTATCTTTTAAACTCTCCTTATGAAAACCCTTGTTGATTATGTCGAAAATATTCGGTGTCTCTAAGACGATGTTAGTCACACTAAAAATTCTCACATTTTGAAACCGTTTTGGTTTTGGTGGTGGCAAGTTCTCAAAACGTTTATCGACGAAGAAAACCTCCCCATCGGGGTCCATAAATTCATCATCCGAAAAATCTTCCGTAGAAACCGGCAACTTATCAACACTTTTCAAGAACGAAGGTGAAGGATTTTTCGATTCAAGTATTGATGGTTTCTTCCTTGTAGGCTTAGCACTCATAACCTCCACCGGCGGAGGAAATGGTAAATTGTTTTTGGAGACATTCCCTAAAACTCTTGGTGAAAATTCTTTGCAAACGACATTGGTCGAGTCACCATGGTTTAAAGTTGCAATAGAATAGACATGAGAAAGATTGGAGTTTTGTGTTGCATTGATGACAAGTTCTTCTTCATTGAAACGAAGGGTGATTTTACGAGCATGAACATCGATAAGTGCTCTAGATGTATCCAAAAATGAACGACCCAAAATGAGAGGAACTTTCCGATCGATGGGAATATCTACAACGATAAAGTCAACGGGATAGTAAAACTTTCCGACTTTAACGAAAACATCCTCGGCTACTCCACATGCCATGATCGTAGAATGATCGGCCATCTCGATGGACATGTTCGAAGGAGTAAGAGCCGGAAGCGAAAGCGATTTGAAAATCTCGAGAGGCATTAAATTAATACTAGCGCCAAGATCGGCCAAGGCGTAGCACTCCTCCAAATCTTGTATAGCACATGGAATCAAAAATTTACCGGGATCACCGACTTTTTGTGGTATGCGGCTTAGAAAAACTGATGAACAACTAGACGTTTGTTGTAACTTCTCTTTGTTGTTTAGCATACTTTTGAAGTTTGCGGCGAATCGAGGCATCATGATTAAAGCATCGGCAAAACTTATGTTAAAATGCAAATCACGAAACATTTTCATGAATAGCTCAAATTGATAATTGTTCCTTTCTTGTGCTTTCTCTTTGTTTCGTCTTGAAGGGTAGGGTAAAGGTGGTGTGGGTAGGTCATTAGGCAACGGCCTTGGAAACTCGGGTTCCATAATTGGTATTGGTGTAACCGTAGGTGTGGTTTGAGCGGTACTTCGTGGGATTGTAATGTGCTCCTTTTCGGCCATCACCTCGGGTTCTTTCTCGATTTCCTTCTCCGTAGAAGTACTTGGTCGAGAGATTGGTTCCTTGAAAGTTTTACCACTTCGTGTAGTAATAACCTTCATTTCTCCCTTCGGGTTTGCAATGGTATCACTAGGAAGACCACCCGAAGAAGAGGGCTTACACATGATTGCTTCAAACATCTTAGCCATTCGGTCCTCAAATTTAGATTGCCTAGCATCCGCTTTCAATAACTCTTGCTTAATCTCATGTTGTCCTTGCTCCATTTTTTGTTGATTTTGTTGAAGACGTTGGACATTTCCTTCCATTTTATTTGCATGAGTTTTAAGTTCATTAGCAAGTTCATTTTTAAGCTCGTTTTTCAACTCGGACCTTAAGCTAATCATCTCACGTTGCATATTATCAAATTTTGCATCATTTGCTTTTGCATAATCCAAAAATTCTCCTTGCAAATTTTTCGTGTGAGCATTTTGAAAACCTTGTGTAGTATTTTGAAAATCACGGTTTTGGTTTTGATTAGAGATTTGTCCATTCCCACTTTGATAATTCCCTTTGTTGTAATTGCGTGTGTTGCCTTGGTAATTACCTTGGTTGTTGTTTCGATAATTGTTAACATTTTGATTTGGTGGAGCTTGATTTTGGCGGGAACCTTGGCCGTTTTGGTTGTAAGTTCCCGTTGCTACATAAGCACTCGAAGTGTTACCATCCGCGGTAATGCACTCGGATAAATCATGAGCTCCTCCACACGATAAACAACTCTTAGCAACCGCTTTAACCGAAGCGGAATTGGAAGCTTCTTGAGCCTTCCAATGGGACATTAGATTAGCAAATCTATCAAAAAACCGATTTTCCTCATTAGCTTCATCATGTAAGGCATTAATGCTACGAGACGATTGTGATGACGATGACGAACCCATATTGGCAACACTCGGTGTGTTACGAGGGCTATAAACCTTAGATCGATTTTCAATGATTTGTAAAGCCTCATTTGTCGTCTTGCACAAAAAATTACCACCCGCGGCGGCATTCAAATAATCTCGTTCATGATCATTAAGCCCATTATAAAAAGTATCTATTTGATGCAATTCCGAAAAATCATGGTGAGGACATTCATGTAACATCTCCTTAAATCGTTCCCATGCCATAGAAAAACTTTCATTGTTACGTTGCACAAATCGTGAAATCTCATTTTTTAAGTGTGTTGTTTTCGATGGTGGAAAAAACTTGTTCACAAACTTAGAAACGAGATCGGCCCATGTCAAAATCGAATTTGGCGGTTCTTTCTCGAGCCAAATTTTAGCGGGTCCATCCAACGAATATGGAAACAACATCATCTTAATGGCGTCATGCGGAACATCTTTGAATTTGCTAGTGGCCGTGAGACGGTTGAAATTCCTAATATGGTAATGCGGGTTGTCTTTCTCGTGACCTCGAAATTTGTTTGCTTGTAGCATCGACATTAAACCCGTCTTAATTTCGAAATTCTCCGCAAGGATGGCGGGAATAACAATGGCCTCTCCAAAACCCTCGGTGGGTGCTTGTAGCAACTCCATCATAGTACGATTAGCCATTACGACTTCTTGTTCTATAATAGGTTCAACAATTGGAGGTTCTTCAACAATCAACGATTGATTGGCTTGCTTTTGAAGACGTTTACGAGCTCGTTTAGCTTGATTACGAGTGATCATAAACTTCACGAAGAATGGGAGGTGAGCAAAGAAGATTCTTTTTGGTCGTTTTGTGGATTTTCAATTTTTTTGTGTTTTTGATGATATTTAATTTTTTTTTGGATTTTGGTGTATCTTCGTAGACAACAATCTACAAAATCTCTCCTCGAATCAAACTCTTGATTAAAGAAGCCTCAAAGGAATGAAAACGATCACGTGGAGTGAACGCCTTCGAATGACTTTAGAACGATGGTGGAACACCAAATCGTTCAAGAGGGTTTAATCACAAAGAAACCAAGCAAATATATATGATACGTAATAATACTTTGGGCGGCAAAACCCTCGATGAGCCTTCAATCTCAAAATACTCACAAGCAAGCGGGGAAACGAGGCGGCGCGAAGCACTTAAGAGCCTTTTTCCTTAGGGTATATTTTATAATACCCGCCTTATACCCACCTTATAGTTCGTATCTTTCAAAATCGAGCTTCACGAAAGTATTTATCTATTTTTGCCTTTTCTTTTTGTTTGAGATTCGAATACAATGATCGAGTGATGAAATCCCGAATCAAGGTTGTGTTTTCACACTTTTGGAGATATTGTATTTTGGTTGTGATACTTAATACAATATATTAATAATATTCACAAAGAAAAACCGAGAAAACCGATAATACGTGTTAAGGGAGTTCCACTTAACACAAATACTATTATGGATAATATCAAAAACAAAATTTTCCAAATTAAATCACGACACACCTCCCCGGCAGCGGCGCCAAAATGATTGCGGTAAAATTAGATAACTTGCTTTAGGAAAAACAAGCAACTAAATATGAGCGGTAAGTATCGACGAGTGATTTAGGAAAACCACAAGTAATGACCCACAATCACTTAAAAGAGATGAAAGATTCGTTTCCCAAGGAGGTATGGTGTTGTGAATTAACTTGTATTTCTTTGAGATTAATATTGAGAAGATGGAATGACGGTTTCTTGGAAATTACACTATGTCGTAAAAAACGAAAACGTAAAACCGTAGAAAAATCACTAAAATTAAAAATTATTAAAACCAAAAACAAAATCAAGAAAAAGATTAAAAAGACTAAAACAAGTCTAAAATAATATAAATAAAGACAAAAATCCAATAAAGATATTTTATAACCTTTTATTAATTAAATAATTAATTTTAAATGCTAATTAAAGCCCTAAAATTAAATTTAATTAATTCAAATGTCAAAAATATGATTTTATTGAACAATTACTTAACTTATATTATTAGAAGACTAAAAAGTAATTTTCTAAAAATTAAAACCTATTAAAGCTATTTTTAAAACTCAAAAAATGATTTAAAATAATTAAAAACTAATTAAACTTAAAATAATTATAAAAATAAATCTAAAAGTTATAAAAATAATCTAAAAATGGAAATAGTCCTAATCAATGACAAAGAACCTAGGAAAAATGAAAAAGAAAGAAAAATAAAATTTTGAAAATTAATTAATAAAATAATATTAAAACACTGTCTTGCGCCGCAGTGCTTGGGTCTTGCGCCGCAACTAGTGTTACGAGATCACCAGATCAGCAGCACCTTCAGTTGCGCCGCAACGTTTATTCCTTGCGCCGCAACAAGTGAAACGGGAAAACCAAAATCTGCAGCTCCTTGAGTTGCGCCGCAATACTTCTGTCTTGCGCCGCAACTGGTGTGACGGACCAGCTATGAACTTTAGCACAAGCAGGTTTGAGCTTGTGTTTTGCTTGAGATTTTAAGCCAAGAGGACTTGGGCTTATTGAGCTTATTTGGATGAATATTTTGGACAAAAGGGCACTCTTGTGATCCTTTGATCACAAGAAGTCAAGACAAACAAGCACAAATCACTTAGCACTCAAATTCAAGAAATCATATGCATGAAAAACCAAGCAATTTAGCAATATGCAGATTTTTAACACCCTTTTTACCTTTTAAACTCAACAAACTTGTTCAAATCTTGTTCCAAACTAATTAACTACTTACTAATAACCTTAATCAACACTAAACAAGCAATCTAACACCTTTTAATTATCAAAACAAATCTAGATGTCCTGCTTAAACCTGTTGCCAAACACCCTTTTAAAATCTAAAAACCAATTTTAACAAAGAAAAACCTTATGAAACCTAACCAAATTGTTATCAAAGCTTCATAACATGTATATAACATAACAAAAACACAAATCAAGTAACTTAAACACACTTAATCAACCAATCAAGCAAATCATGTAACAAGCACTTTTATGAACTTTTTCAAGGTAAAAGGAAGATACCTTAGGTTCTTACATCCAAGAACCTAGAGGATGAAAATCCTCCTCCAATCCAACTCGGGTTGGAGCTGAACCAAATCAACAAACCTTCAACCTATTGTAATCACAAAACAAGAAAACAACAAAATAATATAACAATATATATTTTTTATGTTTCCTTTTTCTTCTTTCCAAAATACTTTCAAAACCTTAACCAACCTTTTAAATACGTTTTCTAAAACCTAATATTACCAATAATCATGAACCATAAACACCAAAATACCTTTGAGAAGATTTTACCAAAATCTCTCAAAATCTCAAAACCTTAAACAACTTTGAAAATCAAAGTTGCTTAACCATAAAACAAAGTGGAACTCAGAATCAATCTCCTCACAACACACAAACTTTTAAAAACAATAAAAAAGGAATTACACTTGAATATTTCAAAAACCAAACTTTTTATTTCTTTAAAAAGGAATTACATGTGAGAGACTAGAAACTGGAACAAAGGGATCACCACAACTTGGGTCTCCTTTTATAGAGCCTATAGAACATCCTAGAAGCATAAAAACATAAAACCCTAATACATAGAAAATCCCAAATGTGCCCTTGAATGATTTTGAGTGCATATGAGCTGTCCATTTGATCTTGGCCTTTAAATTTTGCTTTGTGAGCAAGCATAGCATCTTGGACGTCCATTTTGCCACGTCATGATCCTTGGGGGCTAAGGAATGATGTGATTGGTGGGTTGGGGAATTGGGGTTTTGGTGCACATGAGTGGGATGCAGGTTTTTAGGAGTGGGAAGGGTTTTGGCATGTGTGAATTAAGTGTGTGCAAGTTTAATTGGGTTTTACCCAAGTAAAAAGGTGGGTAATTTCTGGGCATGGTAAAGATGAATAGTAACTGAGTTTGATCCTAAAAAGGGGGAGACAAAGGTGTTAGGCGCCTATTTTTTTAAATTGTTTCAGGTTTGGCACTTTTGGTCCTTGTCTTTTGGAATTTTTGGCTTTTAAAGATTTTCAGCCTAAAATTCGTCTCTCCCTTGTATTTAAGTTTCATCACTTGACAATTTTGGCACAAACTTTCCATAAAGATGTTTCAAAGGCAATTTTTGTCATTTGGTGATTTTTCAAGGACTAATCTTGGACAATGTTGATCTTCAAAGGTCTTCAATGTCTCTTATACTTCATGAGGGACCATAATTGGCAATTTGAATTTGTTGAGGGACCAATCTTGCCATTTCTTCAAAGTTGAAGGACCTTTTTGCAATTTTGACAAACTTAAGGGACCAAACTTGTAATTATTAATATACAAGGGTTTTAAGTGTCATTTCTTCAATAGATGATGATCAATCTTGTTTTGTCTTCAAGTTTTCAAGGGTTTTTGATGAAAATTCCATGATTAGGGCCCGGTTCTTTGTACGGCTTCGTTTCTCGTGTCCGTTTTTCCTTGTATCTTGTGATCTTTTGTCTTTTTCACGATATCCATACCTAAAATACACAAGTAAACAAACACAAGCATATATATGGTATTTTATGACATTTTTATACATTTAAAGCCCGAAAAGAACGATGAGATCATGTATAAATGCCATCTCATCATATTTTCATAAATCAGTCTAAGTATGTGCTTGAGATTCTAACGAAATTTGGCATGGAAAACTGTCATCCTATTGGTACTCCAATGGACACTAAACACAAGCTTGATTTGGATAAGAAAGGGACATTTGTAGATGCTACAAAATACCAAAGCATGATCGGGTCCCTTATGTACATAACCTCAAGCAGACCAGACATTGTGCATGCTACTTGTTTATGTGCTCGGTACCAGACGAAGCCAACCGATAAGCACCTCAAGGAGGTTAAAAGGATCTTTCGTTATCTCCGGGGAACCATTAACATGGGTCTCTGGTATACGAAGGATTCTGGTTTTAATCTCAATGGTTTTTCAGATGCCGATCATGCAGGGTGTCATGATACATTCAAGAGCACTTCCGGTGGAGCACAATTCTTAGGCAAGAAGCTAGTGAGCTGGTCATCAAGAAAACAAGACTGTACGGCGTTGTCCACCGCGGAGACAGAATATGTGTCTCTATCCGTGTAGTGCTCAAGTCCTCTGGATGAGAACACAACTCACGGATTATGGCTTTCACTTTAACAAAGTTCCTATTTGTTATGATTCACAATCAGCCATAGCCATATCCTGCAACCCGGTCCAACACTCCAAGACCAAACACATAGCTGTCCGATTCCATTTCATAAAGGAGCATGTGGAAAGAGGAACGATCGAACTGTACTTTGTCAAGACGAACTACCAACTAGATGACATCTTCACCAAAGCTCTTTCTCAAGAAATATTTGAATTCTTGGTTCGTCGACTTGGTATGCGTAGTTTCACTCCAGATGAACTTGAACTTCTTGCACATTCGCAGTAACCTTGTATATATCTATCAGAAAATCAAAATACAAAATATAAAACCTATAAAAACAAAAAAAAAAATGAGAAAATCTTTCAAAAATACCAAAAATACTCTTCTTCGACATGTCTCTCAGCGTCGATAATATGGACGTACTTAGAAATGTTGTTCAATAACGACACGGGTACGTACATAAAGTTCTAATGAGAGTTCAAATGTTTTCAAAACATGTCTTTTCTATTTTCTTCTCATAATGGCTTATAGTCACATGTCAGACTATAACCCGGTCCCCAAAGAAAGGAAATTCTTTGACTTATCCTCAACAATGAGAAATTAATTTTTCTCGGTCATGGGCTTATATCAAAACATTCAAAGTTTTAAGCTCATGAACACAAGGAAAATGTTCATTTATGTACAGTATTCTTTAACAACGGGAAAGTAAGTTTTCTCGGGTTTTTGAGCATAATTTTTCAAAGTATTTCAAAACTGTGTGCTCATATACTCCTCTAATTTTAATTAGAATTTCTTTTCGAGGGGGAGCACAAACTTTCATGCAACATTATTCTCTCCATGTTTCATCACTAGTTTCACAAAAACTTCAATGTCATGCAATTTTTTAGGGGGAGAATAGTGATTAAAATATGTTATCTTGGATAAGATCTTTCATATAAGTGCTTTATCTTCCTAATATGTGCAAAAACCTTTCCTTTTATGATGCACATATGTAGGGGGAGCGTTTTGGTGATACAAAAAACCTTCAAGGTGTAAACACTAATTTCATCAACACCTTGAATGCTTTTTCAACAGGTTTTTCTGGTTACGATATTTATACCCTTCAACACATTAATTCACGACAGTATTGGTGTCAAAAGGTGGTTAGGTATTTGTCCTATGATCCAACCAGAACCGGAGGGATCTTCCCAGGGACAATCCATTAGAATTTAGATGTCCTTAGGAAAGATGGAGTAGTTGAGTGTACAAGAAAAATGCCGACTAATAACTGAAGCTAGCACTAGAACAATCACAACAAGGTGCTAGTTATGACGTCTTGGTAAACATTGAAGGGGTTGAAGAATGAAAAAGAAACGTAAAGATAAAGGGTGTAAAGAAAGAAGCCCTCCATACAACTTAGGCAGAAACCGGGTCAATACATCTATTATCAGAATCACTTTGATGATTTCTGATTCTAAAGACAAAGCATCATGGACCCAGTGATGCAATGCACAACCCTTCCCAGCCTACTCAAGCTTCTCTCAAAAGAAGTTTTTTTTATTGTCACGGAGTTCAACTCATTTCTATCAACTTTCTCACTCCGAGATAGTAGATATTGAAAAGGTGGCAGTCTGCTCCAGCCTCCGATCACCAAATAAACGTGCACTTATAGAGTCTAGAGCCAACGAGATTCGTCTAAAATCTCATTAGGACACTTATTCCATATATCAATTGTTGTTCATCATTAGAACACAAGCGGTAATTTACAGAGTCCTACGCTCTATCCTTGTGATATTGCCAGAACATTCAGAGTGATACTCTTTAGTATTCAAAGTGATGAATGGAAATCCTTCCAGTGTTAACATCAAACAACACTGCGATAGGTCATATGTAAGATTCATTTGAATTAAACATATGCTAACTGGAAAGAAACAGTAGTTTGATTCTTTCTTGATTCAAACTCGTTCCAGGTCTCGACGCAATATCTTTATGATCTTGCCAGAACATTCAGAGTAATACTTCTTAGTATTTACTGTGACGAATGGAAACCTTCCAATGTCATCATCAAACAGCACTGCGGTAGGTAACTTGTGAGATTCTATACGAATTAAACTTGTATCAACTAGAAAGCAACAATGGTTTGATTCTTAATTGATTCAAACTTGTTCCAGGAAATGAATTGACGAGTTAATCAGCACAATGGAACTGCATGATTCACTTTTTACTATGAACTATCTTTCGAGATGTTCAAGTAATGAGAACGGCTACCACAGCCGGAAACCCTGTCAAGGAAGTTCTTTGAACTTACCTAATCACAGGTGCAATATTCGTACTGTATAACGGGAAACCGGAGGAATGAAAGTGGTGGCGTAATGTAAAACCCGCATGCTTTTACCATGAATAGTACCCTTACGATAGTACGTGCATGATTAGAACTTTCCTTTTATAACATGTTTAAGTTTCACGAACAAGAATTACAAGTATTACGTACGTGCTATAACACGATAAGTATTTATTACATATTAACACACGATAATTATTTCAATAATAATTATAATCACGAACATATGAACATGAAATCATGAACGTAAATTGATCACGAGCTAATATTACGTATGTATGTATATTTATTACTATCACGAATAAATATAATAAGACACGATCGATAACGAATTAAATCACGTAAAACACGAACACGAGAACACACTTATTATTTAGACACGAGAAAAGTACGAGTTACCCCTATGTGGGTCCCTTACCCGCGGACACAACAAGAGAGATGGGCCAAGCCCATTAAAATTTACTAAACAAGAATTAAGGGAAAATATTATTTTCATAAATCAAGATTTAGAAAATAACTAAAAACCCTAAAAATCTTTTTCCTTCTTTTTGCTCTTTGGCCGTCGGGTTACACACACACCAAGGGGTGTTTCGGTTGATTTTTGGTGTTTGATTATTGTAAGGATTGTTAGTGTGTTTATCCTCCTTGATTCACGTGATCCGTATAAACCCTAAACCTCTTTTCTTTTATGTTTTGATTTTATTAATCACATGAAATCATGAATGTTTTTAATAACAAATTAAAAACAAGTATAAACATGTTATTTAATCATGGGGTATAATTAATTAGTGGTTAAGGGGTGTTTGTTTTGTGGCCGACGCCTAAACCGAGCCCCAAGGGGGTCTCGGCTTGGCTTTAATTCGCATCACCGAGACCGCATGGTCTCGGTTTGGTGTCTTGATGTCTCGGCAGCAGCAAGAAGGGAGACCCCAACCTCGGTCGGGGCTTGTTTTATGCTCGGCTAGGCCACGACAGCAAGGGGACACCGGCTAGCCGGTGGAAAACCTTGGCTAGCCGGCGGCTAGGTTGACCAAGGGTGTATTAGGTCTGGTTCACGGGTTAAAACACGGGTCCGGTTCACACATGTTTTGAATAAAACACGGTCCGGTTCATGAGTTATTTTTACAAGGTTAAATATTTTTACAAGTTATATTTGTACAAGACTTAAATTAAATTAATTAAAAACATGAACATGATGAGTTTAATTTACATGACTTAGGTTATTAATTTTATTATTAATACATGAATTTTAACCTAAGTATTTTTCTATTTAATTTGAATATATAATTAATTAATTATTAAAATCATGACTTATAATTAATTAATTTACATGACTTAGGTTATATTATTAATAGATAATAATACATGTTTTAACCTTAGTATTTTTACCCTTATTTAATTAAACCATGTTATATTTAATTAAATACTTTAACCTATAGTTTATTTAATTCACATGAAATAATTAATAAACTATACTATTTAATTACATGACTTAGAATATTAATCAGTAAACACTTAAGCTTATATAATTAGCTTAATTATCCAGCTTATATCTAATTATGGAAACTTTCTATGTTTAGAAACTTATTTGATTAAGGCAGTTAATCTATTTATGGAAACTTTCTTTTTTTAGAAACTTATCTATTTTAAGCAGTAAATCTATTTTTGGAAACTTTCTATTTTTCGAAACTTTCTATTTTTTAAAACTTTCTAATTTTGGTAACTTTCTATTTTTGGAAACTTTCTATTTTAGGAAACCTGCTATTTTTAGAAAGTTACTTATTATTACACAAAAAGTATAATAATACATGAAATACAAGTAATACTTATTCAGAATAGACAGAATACATGATAAACACAGTATAAAGCTTAAATCAGTAAAACATGACATGAACATATAAAACAAGCTAAGACATGATATAAAACCAGTACGTACTCAGGGATCAGATGCTTATACACGTATGTATTTATGTAGCATTAGTGATACCGAAGTAGGACTGTCTTCGGTTCGTCTTCTTCGTTCACTGGACACAAGGTACGGATTCTCCGTCCTTTTAGTATGGACATTCTTCCTTATTAGGATTTCCCGTATGCAGCCAACTGTATTCCCCATTATATGTTTTATATGTTTTCGAATTGCTTATGGTTAATTAGAATACCTAAAGCCATATACATGCATGACCAGTTTCACCTAGTTATGGAGGTACCATAACCATAATACTAGAGGCACCAGTGTTATGACTTCACCACGGCGGAGTGATAGCTCGTGGCGTCCCTTTCAGTTTTTGGCCATATTATTATTATTAGGTGGGGCGTATGGGTGCATCCTAGTTTACATGTTTTCAGCAGATTATTCAGTGTGAATGTGGTGTGTGCCTGGCATCCTTCACAAGGAGCTGATCCCTCCTACCCAAAAACCAATATATTAAATTAGAGGTAACCCCTCTAATTTGCATGACGAGGTCACCCCTCCAAGTATTCATGCACGTTGATATTTCATGACCTATATTGGTTAATGGTAAATATGATAAACAGTTTTTACAAGATAAACATAAGGCTTTTCAAACTATAAAACCAGATTTACTAAGATATAACCAGGTTATTCAGGACTTAGTCTTTTCCGCTGCTTCATGTTTATATGCTTATATTATTCATGCTATACTTGTATATCCGTGCACTGAGCGTTATGCTCAGCCGTTTTCCTTTTCATGTTCCCAAAACGGCAGGTACTCAGGGACGCTCGTAGACTTTAAGCGTACGTGCATATGGATTGGAAGCTTCCTAGCCTTCTTTACTTTATGCATTTCTTTATACTGTGATACTCATTTCCATGGACATTGTTTAGTCCTTTCATTTATAGTACCTATGTTTGTGTGTGATGAGTTCTACTTTTGGGGTACCGATGTTTGATTCCGGTATTCCTTTATGGTCATGTAATGTTTAGACATTTATTCTTGTATGCTTTGATGACACGCCATAATCACGCGTGACATTCCATTTATCAAAATGGGGTGTTACAATTATGGTATCAGAGCCTAAGGCTTCGACCTGTAGGCTCTCAAAACACGACCTGTGATTAGTGGGTAGTCACTATGGTCTTCCTAGAACTGACAGTCGGTTTTATGTCATTATCGCAGGTTTATGACTAAGTAATGGTTGGTATAGGACTGGCCCTATTTAGTCGCATGTGTTTTATCGAAACTTTAAATTTGGGACCGACTCATAGGCGTCCCCTCGCCGTGTCTTTTGTTTTGGGTGAACTGGCCATAGGCGTTCACTCTCGCGCATACAAAAGTTTTCATAAAACTGCATCATGCATTCATGTACTAGTTTTCCTACATAAATTTTTTTTTCTCATGATTTATTGGTATAATTTTTTTTCATGTATATAATTTATGTTTTAATCAGTTTAATCATGTATTTTATGTTATACTGTCAGATGGTTCTCACACGCTAGCAGGAATAACTCAATGCAGCAATTGCAAGTTATGCTTCCTCGGCTGAGGAATGAAATCAGGGCTGAGGTTCAGGCTGCCAACAATCAGCAGCATCACCCAGTACCTCCTCCTCCTCCTCCAGCAACATTGGCCACATGGCTGGAGAGATTCAACAAGCTCCGCCCTCGAGCTTTCGAGAGAACAGATAGCCCCAGTGAAGCTGAAAGCTGGTTGGCTCACATTGAGAAGATCTTCGATGCTATAGGTTGTGACCCCGTCTGCAAGTCGAGGTTGTCATGCTACCGGTTCGAAGGTGATGTGTTAGCATGGTAGATAGCACTGAAGCAGTCTGAGGGAGGTGATAATTGGGTGGATGGTTTGACATGGGCTCAGATCAGGGATAGGGTGATGGAGCAGTTCTTTCCCAAGGCTGAGCAAGACAAGCTGGAGAGAGAGTACCATGGGATCCGACAGAGAGCTAGGGAGAATAGCAACGAGTTCATGCAGCGCTTTTTTTGCTTAGCTGGTTCCCTTGGTGCAGCAGCAGGTACTCCTGAAGAGCAAGCACACCACTTCAGGTGGGTTCTTCGTACATCGGTCGCAAACAACTTGGTGTGTGCTACGTTCAACACAGTAGCACAAGTGGCCGATGCAGCACGTAAGCTGGAGATGCTGCAAGAGAGAGATGAGTTCGGGGAAGCAGAGAGACCCGATAAGAGGTAAACATTCGTATTCAAGCGGTGACCAATCCGTATTCTTTCAGTATATGTCAATATTTCATCTCTTTAAATTGTATCTTACAGGCAGAAGATTGGGGACCGGTCTCAACCGGCTACTCAGCAACAGCCTAATCAGCCCAAAGGAAACGTGTAGACTCACGATCTTCCTGCTACGGATAAGCGTAGCGGTAATGATAATTACCGTAACAACGCTGGACACTCCAACAGCAGTAGGTCCTTATACTTTCGCATTTTCTTATGATTACATGTTATGATTCTTAATTCTGACACATTAGCAAATCTTCTACCAGGAATCATGGTAACGGTAGGGACCAGAACCGGAGAGGTTCACAGCCTAACCGTCCAGCTATCACTGGTATTAAATCTTACGATTATCCGCATTGTTTTTTGTACCCTATTTTCATGTCTCATGTATAGTGTTTTTATCAGGTTCTCAGCCAGTCATGACACATGCTGGAGGATATACTCATCCTCTTTGCTCTACATGCAACCGTAGGCACCCAGGGCCAGGTCGTCGCGACAGTGACGCATGCTTCAAGTGTGGTCTTCCAAGCCATCGCATGAAGGATTGCCGCAAGGGCGAGATGGAGGGTACATCGAGACATGCTGATACCAAGCCGCCTCCTACTACTGGACGCGTTTACACGACATCTCGCGATCAGGCCAACAAGTCTACATGTACCATCACTGGAATCTTGTATATGTATGGTCAAGCTGCGTGTGTTCTGTTTGATACGGGTGCTACTCACTCGGTCATTTCTACTGCTTATGCCAAGAATGTTAGGATACTCCCCATGCCACTAGAGCATATACTGAGTATTTCCACGCCTTTGAGAGACTCTGTACGTATAACCCATGTGTACAAGAGCCATCCCCTAGAGTTTGACGACAAGGTTCGTCCTGTTGACGCACTTCCGCTGGACATGAATGATTTTGACATGATTTTGGGCATGGATTGGCTATCCAAGCATCATGCTACCATAGACTGCCATTCATATCGAGTCATCTTCGGTGATGTTAATGCACCAGAGTACATTCACAACAGGTTTGTACCCGGCAGGTCTGTACAAATCATATCAACCCTGCAAGCAGGTACACTACTTTCACATGGTTGCGAGGGTTATCTAGCTACTATTCATGACATGGATGCTGAATCCCCATCAATTCAGGATCAGCCGATAGTGTCAGAATTTCCAGATGTATTTCCAGAAGAACTTCCGGGCATACCACCTGCACGAGAAGTAGAATTTAATATCGAGCTCATCCTAGGAGCTGAGCCGATTTCCAAGGCTCCTTATCGCATGGCTCCCATAGAGTTGAAGGAGTTGAAGGATCAATTGCAGGAACTTCTGGAACGAGGCTTTATTCGACTGAGCGCATCTCCATGGGGCGCATCGGTCTTATTTGTTAAGAAGAAGGAAGGCAGTATGCGTCTTTGCATAAACTATCGCGAGCTCAACAAGATTACCATCATGAATAGGTATCCACTACCACGTATAGACGATCTGTTTGACCAACTCCAAAGGGCCAAACATTTCTCCAAGATTAATCTAAGGTCGGGCTATCATCAGCTACGGGTTAAGGAGAAGGACATCGTCAAGACTGCTTTCCGTACACGCTATGGCCACTACGAATTTGTAGTCATGCCATTTGGCCTTACCAATGCTCCAGCAGTGTTCATGGATTTAATGAACAGAATCTTCCATGAATTTCTGGACAAGTTTGTCATTGTCTTCATCGATGACATCCTGATTTTCTCTAAGTCCAAAGAGGAACACGAAGACCATCTTCGTAGAGTACTACAAATTCTTCGCCAGAAGCAGCTGTATGCTAAATTCTCCAAGTGTGAGTTCTGGTTAGACAAAGTGGCATTCTTAGGTCACATTGTATCAGCAGAAGGAATCACTATGGATCCAGCAAAGGTTGAGGCTATTACTAAGTGGCCGAGGCCGACATCAGCGACTGAAGTCCGCAGCTTCCTAGGCTTAGCTGGTTATTACCGTAGGTTCATGGAGAACTTTTCCCGCCTAGCACTACCATTGACCCAACTGATGCGGAAAGGGGAGAAATTTGTCTGGACTAAAGAACGAGAGAAGAGCTTTGAAGACCTGAAGCAGAAGTTAGTATATGAACCTATTCTTACTCTCCCATCTAGTACGGGTGGATTTCAAATCTACAGTGATGCATCGGGGAAGGGACTTGGCTGTGTTCTCATGCAACATGGGAAAGTGATCGCGTACGCTTCACGGCAGCTTAAGCCTTATGAGGAAAAATACCCTACGCATGCCTTGGAACTTGCAGCAGTCGTGTTTGCATTGAAGATATGGAGGCACAACTTGTATGGAGAATCATGTGACATTTTCACGGACCACAAGAGCTTGAAGTATATCTTCACTAAACGTGAATTGAATATGAGACAGAGGAGACGGTTAGAGTTGTTGAAGGATTATGACATTAGTCTGCAGTATCATCCCGACAAGGCGAATGTAGTGGCAGATGCACTTAGCAGAAAGTCCGGAATGATAAACGGCATTAAAATTAAGGAGGAAATCATAAGAGACTTGGAGCGACTAGACATAGAGATCATGGTACGTGGACAGCATGGTTACTGGGCTAATCTTAGAGTAGAACCCGAGTTACTCTCTAAAATCAAGGAAGCTCAGAAAGATAATGGAGAAATCTGGACGATAATTCAGAATTTGGAGAAGCAGACAGAATTTCGAGTAGATGCAAATGGTATCTTATGGCAGGGCACGAGACTTTGTGTTCCTGATGATCAAGAACTCCGGGAAGCCTTGTTAGCTTAGGCTCATAGCTCCTCATTTTCTATTCATCCTGGTTCGACCAAGATGTACCATGACATCAAGCAGTACTTTTGGTGGAGTGGTATGAAACAGGATGTTGCTACTTACGTCTCCAAATGTCTTACCTGCCAGCAGGTCAAGATCGAGCATCAGCGATCTGGCGGTCTTCTTCAACCCTTAGATATTCCAGAGTGGAAGTGGGACAAAATCACCATGGATTTTGTTACTGGCCTTCCGCCAACAAAGAGGAAGCACGATGCAATTTGGGTTATCGTTGATCGACTTACCAAATCAGCTCATTTCTTACCGATCCGCAAGGAAGATTCGGTCAGTAAACTCACCGATACTTATAGAAGGGAGATCATGAGACTTCACGGTGTTCCATCCAGCATCGTCTCAGACAGAGATCCTCGTTTCACTTCACGATTCTAGAGAAGTCTGCAGAAAGCTTGGGGTACACAACTTAAGCTTAGCACGGCTTTTCATCCTCAAACAGACAGGCAGTCAGAGCGAACGATTCAGACATTAGAAGACATGTTGAGGTCATGTGCGTTGGAGTGGACGGGTGATTGGGACGATAATATCTGTTTGGTGGAGTTTGCATACAACAACAGTTGGCACGCAAGTATCAAGTATGCTCCTTTCGAGATGTTGTATGGCAGAAAGTGTCGCGCCCCAATCTGCTGGGATCAGGTTGGTGAGCGAACACTTGAAGGACCAGAAATCATAGAGTTGACTAATGAGAAGGTCGCAGTAGCTAAGCAGAAACTGCAAGAAGCACGGTCACGTCAGAAGAGTTATGCAGACAAGCATCATAGGGACATACATTTTAACGTAGGAGATCACGTTTTCCTTAAGGTTTCGCCGGCACGTGGTGTTAGACGTTTTGGAATCAAAGGGAAGCTCAGTCCTCGATTCATCGGACCGTTTGATATCATTGAACGATTTCGTGAAGTATCTTACCGTTTAGCGTTACCTCCGCAGCTTTCTCATGTTCACAATGTTTTCCATGTGTCCTTACTCAGAGGGTACCAGTATCATTCCCTTCACATGGTTCAGTATCCACTGGAACAGATTTGTGTAGATCTCACTTTCATAGAAGAACCCAAACGAGTTCTTGACAGACAAGAACGAGTCATGAGAAGGAAGACGATTCCATTCGTTAAAATCCTTTGGACGGACCATACCGAGCGGGAAGCCACTTGGGAAACAGAGGAGTCTATCCGGGCTTCTTACCCTCATTTCATATTTTGAATTTGGGTATGTTCTTCTTTTCCAGTTTACTTTATCTATAATTCGGGGATGAATTATTCTTTTTACGGGGGAGGATTTGCAAAACCCGCATGCTTTTACCACGAATAGTACCCTTACGATAGTACGTGCATGATTAGAAATTTCCTTTTATAACATGTTTACGTTTCACGAACAAGAATTACAAGTATTACGTCCGTGTTATAACACGATAAGTATTTATTACGTATTAACACGCGATAATTATTTCAATAATAATTATAATCACGAACATACGAACATGAAATCATGAACATAAATTAATCACGAGCTAATATTACGTATGTATGTATATTTATTACGATCACGAATAAATATAATAAGACACGATCGATAACTAATTAAATCACGTAAAACACGAACACTAGAACACACTTATTATTTAGACACGAGAAAAGTACGGTTTACCCCTATGTGGGCCCCTTACCTGCCGACACAACAAGAGAGAAGGGCCAAGCCCATTAAAATTTACTAAACAAGGATTAAGGGAAAAGATTATTTTCATAAATCAAGATTTAGAAAATACCTAAAAACCCTAAAAATCTTTTTCCTTCTTTTTGCTCTTTTGCCGCCGGGTTAAGCACACACCAAGGGGTGTTTCAGTTGATTTTTGGTGTTCGATTATTGCAAGGATTGTTAGTGTGTTCATCCCCTTTGATTCACATGATCAGTATAAACCCTAAACCTCTTTTCTTTTATGTTTTGATTTTATTAATCACATGAAATCATGAATGTTTTTACTAACAAATTAAAAACAAGTATAAACATGTTATTTAATCATGAGGTATAATTAATTAGTGGTTAAGGGGTGTTTGTTTTGTGGCCGACGCCTAAACCAATCCCCAAGGGGGTCTCGGCTTGGCTTTAATTCGCACCATCGAGACCGCATGGTCTCGGTTTGGTGTCTTGATGTCTCGGCAGCAGCAAGAAGGGAGACCCTAACCTCGGCCGGGGCTTGTTTTGTGCTCAGCTAGGCCACGACAGCAAGGGGACACTGGCTAGCCGGTGGAAAACCTTGGCTAGCCGGCGGCTAGGTTGACCAAGGGTATATTAGGTCCGTTTCACGGGTTAAAACACGGGTCCGATTCACACATGTTTAGAATAAAGCACGGTCCGTTTCATGAGTTATTTTTACAAGGTTAAATATTTTTACAAGTCATATTTGTACAAGACTTAAATTAAATTAATTAAAAACATGAACATGATTAATTTAATTTACATGACTTATGTGACAATCTAACATTTTCAGGTAGTAAATTATTTTCTCGTATATTATTTTGAAACTTATTTTTGTGTTGGTTAATGAACTCACAATTTACGGATTTAAATTTGGGCTTACGTGCATAATTTAGCGTCCTTTACGACTAAACCGGAAACCTTAGGATTACGTATTTACGTTTTTGAACTCCGTTTTTGATGAGACAATTTTTATTAGATTCATTTTGTGCTGTTGATTCATAATTTATAAAAACGTTTTTCGTAAAATGACCCGAGGGCACGCAAATCGAGGAAACTAGAATCGAGGAGTACCCGTAAATTAGCGGGATGGGACAAAACAATTTTATCCCACCCCACTAACAAAAGGGACGACCAAAAGGGACACCACATCCTTTGATGTGGCACCCTTGTAGTTACAAGCTTACACATGTAAGCTTAGCTTAATTTGGAAGCTTTATTCACCCACCTAAACCACAAAACCACTAACACTTACCATTTACTTCCATTTTCACATGCAAAACAATTCAAAACTCTCTCCCACTCCTCCCCATTTCCGTCCCACATTCACCATCAAACACCCCATTTGATCATTTCTAGCCACAAGTCTTATGTTATCTATTCATATAATGGAGAAACCTTGAAGCCTTGATTGATTGGTGGCCATATTAACAACAAAGAAGATGATTTTCTTGTGTCCTAGGGCTAATTTCTCAACAAACTATCTTGGTGGTTGATGATCTTGGAGATATATTTGGTGTTCATCAAGTTGTTGTCATCCAAAAACAAGATATAATCTTGGTTGGTAAAGAAGACCATCCTTTCCATTTCTCTTGTTATTTTTGTAAAGATCAAATGTATTTTCTTTCTTACTGTATATGTATATGATGAATATATGATGATAAAAATGTTGTGTGGGGATCAAGTGTTGATAAATATGATTAAATATATGAAAAACCATAAGAAACAATGCTAAAATCTTGCTTAAATTGTAGGCTGTATAAAAACAGTAAGTAACCAAGTTATAAACTGATAAAATTGCATGGTGGAATCCATTTACAGTAAGTGTTAGATGTCATACACATGTGAGAGTTGGCCATGCAATGGAATCATCAAAATGAGTGAGATATGATCAAAACAAGATTAGTGTGCCAATCTGAATAGTCTGTTTTGTAGGGACTGTTAAGGATAGTTAGACATGGAATGAGCAGTAGCTATAACTAACTTATTTGTATAACATAATATGAAGATTATGCCATCCAAAAATGAGCTTCTATCTCCTTATAGAACTCAAGATATGATAAAAATGGTGAAGATGAAACTAAAAATCAGATTTTGAAGATTTAATTTTTAATAGTATTATATAAGCACTCAAACTAATATAGTATAAAATGTGAATTAAAAACCCACTAACTTATAAATTTCATTTATATAAATATGTATAAGGTTAAATAAATGGACACTTTATAAAAATGGTAGTTGAATAAGATTTATAAAAACTATAAACATGATTTTTACGACTTTTTCGGCTATTACCATAAAATTAACATTTTTCGCCAATTAAAACTTAGACGATCAAACCCGCCTAATGTAAAGTTTTTAAAAGTCATATACTGATATATAAGTACCTAATACAAGTAAAAACCGATAAAATCCGAACTATATGACATACGGACATTAACGAGCGAAGTTAGCATATTTGGACTAATAATTTAACTAAATAAGTTAAACACTTATAAAAATTACTTATTGGGCTTAACCCATTTGGGCCCAACATGTAAAGTGTAAATACTGATAATACAAGTATAAAATGGATTAATACAAGTTAAAGAACTTATAATAGGCTTATTAGACCTAAAATATGTAAATAGGTAAAACTAAGTAAACTAGTAAAAAGTTACCAACACATAAACACTAAAATGAGTAAATAAAAATATATAAACCCACTTGATCATCATCATATGTACAAAATCATCATATGTATATTTGTTATTTTGATAAAGTCATTGGAAAAAAGTCTAAGACCGATTATTATTTATATAGGTTTCCGTGACCGAAGCACGCCCGTAGCCGATAATCCGCCTTTCATTATCAACGTGAGTTCATAGCCTCGCACTCTTTTAAATGTTTTATAAAATGATTTGTAAACCCGCGAGGGAGATAACATGCTAGTTTTTGATAAAAATAGAACACAAGTATTCCCAATGGTATGCTTAATGATATGGACCCGAATGATGCGATGACCCAATAAAAGAGATAAAAAGGATTATTAGTAGTTAGGTTATGTCACTCAAAGTCCCATTAGCATGAATTGTGAACTACCGGGATTTGGTAGACGCTCATGCATATGATAGTACTATTTGGGGACGATCACCCCAGTTCGTGCCTTGACGGTTGATCCCCGTCGTACCACATTGATTGGTAAGCGAATTTATGTATGAGAAGATTTACATAGCGTGATTTTTGTGACGACACGCTAACTTAGATGGGCAAATTTTTTGTCAGGTTCGCGGCCCGTTGTTGTGATAGTAAGGTAACAATGTCATGCGGTTAATAATAATCCAAAATTTAATCCAATACGATTTAATATCGATGCTAATAACGATAATAATATTACCTATAATGGTAATATTGAGGCTACGGTCTCATGGACGGTTTAAGATGTATGCTTGATTCATATATTGCCTGACTAGCAATACGAGGACTTACTTCTGATATTATACTTGTGTTCTAATTTCAACGATTGTTTTATATAACGGTTTTATTAAACTCTATGAATTCACTCGGCATTCGCTGATATGATTTTTGCATGTTTTTATCTCAGGTGCTTGAAGGTAATCCGGATGGAGATCGACTTTGATGGCCCACATAATAATAAAAATGTTCATTCGATCTATGTTTTGTAAACTTAATGACCTGTATAATTTGGGACCTGTTGTACACTTTAAAACTTTTTATCGAATGAATGTATGTTAAACCTTGTACAACCATTTTTATGTGTTGTCTATGATTGGAGTTATTGTGCTATCCCGTAACACTCTAAAAGACCCTTCCGCTGTACCGATACGAAATTTGAGAGTGTTACAGTTTGGTATCAGAGCTCTCGTTATAGAGAACAAAAGATTTTAAAAACCAAGGTTTTAAACAAAACTTTTCAAAATCTTTTAACTATGAACATTTGAGAAAATATTTGAAAAATCTTTTGACTATAACGGTGCCAAAGATCTCCGACGTTACCAACAAGCCCTATTGAGAAGATATATATTTTGATATATATAATTTAATTTATATATATGTATATATCGTGGTTTCAGTATATAATTGTTTAATAAGTATGTTATCCTAATACGAGATATATATATAAATGCAGATTGTCATGGCTGACCCTAATATTCCTGTAGAGAACCATGCTATTCCCGAACCTAATGTAGATGATGATCCTTATTTAGACTTAGTAGATTATGATATGGATGATGCTGAGGAGGAACCATTTGAGGATCCCGAGCCCGAGATAGGACTAGGAGATCAGATTTCCCCTGAGGTTGATATGGTAGAGAATGAGATTGATAATGTTGATATTGAGAATGATGATGAGATTGGGATAGATAATATAGATGATGAGATTGAAGATGAAGATGTCAAGGAGGATATAAGTATAGACGATGAGGTTGATGATGATGAGGAAGCCGAGCTTATTTACCCTTATGATGTTCCGGAGTGCGAGCCCTTACCCCCTCCAGTTTATTTGTCTGATTCTGAGGTTGAGCTACCTAGAGATGAAATGTCTGAATCGTCTGAATCTGATTCTGAATCAGAGGAGGATGAGGATGATAATGCACCTGACGGTACTGATGGTATTGCTACTCGTAGACGTGTGATAGGAGAGTCGTCTAGTGTTCGAGAGGCTACTCATATGGATGGTCTTGCACCATGGGCCTTGAGACGTGATTTAGATGCTTCTCGTGCTCAGAGTAGTATGACAGAGATTGGATTAGGTGTTGTTCAGACTCATGTTGCTTATTTAGAGTCGAAGACTAAGGTTGGTGAGAAAGAGCGGGAATTGCTTAGTTTAGATTTGACTGATGTAGAGCGTGGTTTGAATGAGGCTTTTAGGAGGTTATCTGTGTTAGAAAGTGGTGAGTTTGTTTCTATGAAGAAAAAGGTGAATTCTATGGAGATTCAGTTGAATGTAGCTCGTGAGATGCGTGAGAAAGCTGAGAAGGAGTTGAATATATCTGTGGGTTGGAATAGTAGATTTTATGCTGACATGGTTGAAAGAGGAGTGATCCGTAAGCGCCCAGCTGAAGATGTGTCTAGTGATCGTCCGACAAAGATACAGAAGACGATGAATGATGGACCATCTGGCGGTTCTCAGTAGACCAGTCTGTGTTTAGTAGTGACCTTTTGTATCTTTTGTACCTTTTGTAGCTTTGACTGAACCGACTTGTTAGTAGTAGACGTGGCACAAATTTTGAGTATGTATAGTGCTAGAAACTTTGATATGGGATGTAATTAAGACAATGCTTTCGTTTCAAATCCAATGAAATATGTATCTTGTCTTGAATTCCATATTGTGCCTTATTTATATCTTGATTATGGATTCAATCCATATTATATGAATCCTTTGTTGGGTGAATGCTTAATACTTTGAAATTGTGAAATTATAGAACTATGCCGCCCAAGAAAGCTGTGACTGAGGATGATGTACGTAGGATTATTACGGAGCAAGTTACCGCATCTATGACTGAATTTATGGCAAATGCTAGAAATGAAGCTGGCGGTAGTGGAGCTGGCGGTAGTGGAATTGGTGGTACTAATGTGAATGTGAATGCTAATAATGTGAATGCTAATGCTGGAGGAAATATAGGAGGACTTGGAACTAATGCACGTGAAGTTGGTGGCTGTACTTATGTGACGTTCATGAAGTGTGAACCTCTACCTTTTAATGGAACTGAAGGTGCTGTAGGATTAAGCCAGTGGATTGAGAAGATTGAGTCGGTGTTTCGGATTAGTAAGTGTAAGGAGGAAGATAAAGTGACTTTTTCTATGGCTAATCTTAAAGGTCGTGCGTTGACTTGGTGGAACGGGAGAATTGCTTTCATGGGTATTGATGCTGCTAATGCTACTCCTTGGGCTGAAATTAAGAAGTGGATGACTTTGGAGTTCTGTCCCCGTAGTGTGATCATTAGGTTAGAACAAGAGTTGATTCATCTGAGAATGAAAGGTGTGGACATTGATAGTTACACAAACCGATTCCATGAGTTGGCCTTGCTGTGTCCTCGATTGGTGTAACCCGAAGAGATCCGAATTGAGCAATATATTAAAGGGTTGACCAAGAATATTCGGGGGGACGTGACATCATCTAAACCACTGACCATTGATGATGTTGTTCGAATGGCTTACCAACTCATTGGACATATAATTCAGGATAGGGAAGATGTAGCCCGTGTTGGTGAGAAAAGAAAGGGTGACGGTGATCGTGTAGATAGAGGTGATAATAGGAAGAATTTCAATCGCTGTCAGAACCAGAGAAAGGGGAATGCAAATGCTCTTACCAACAACACACTGCGCAACGATGATAGATGTCCTAATTGTGGCAACAAGAGGCATGCTGGCGACTGCTGGAAGTGCCGGAATTGCGGAAAGCTTGGACACAAGGTTGAAAGGTGTAAGAAGGGAACCATTTGCTTCAACTGTAATGAAGAAGGTCATAGGAAATCGGAATGCCCCAAGTTGAAAGCGATTGTACCTGGAAGAAACCCCCAGGGTGGTGTTTATCAACTTGGAATAGTTGAGGTGAAGAAAGAGGATCCGAATGTCGTTACTGGTACGTTTTTAGTCAACAATCATTATGTTGTTGCTTTATTTGATTCGGGTGCTGATAGGAGCTTTGTATCCACTAAATTTAGTGCCCTTATTGACATTGAACCTGTTGAGATAAATACCTGTTACGAGGTGGAATTGGCTGATGGTAAATTAGTGAAAACTAATAAGCTATTAGAAGGATGCTCTCTAAATCTCTTAAACTATTCCTTTCCGATTGATTTGATGTTGATAGAATTAGGTAGTTTTGATATTATTATTGGTATGGATTGGTTTTCGTTGAATAATGCTACTATTTTATGTGGAGAAAAGAAGGTTAAGATTCCTCTTAGGAATAGGACGTTAGTAATTGTTGGTAATCGAGGTGAATCCCGTTTGAAAATCGTTTCATGTATTAAAGTCCAAAAGTACATCAGGAACGGTTGTGAGTTATTCTTAGCTCAAGTGACCGGGAATGAGTCTAGGGAGAAACGATTGGAAGATGTACCTATTATTTGTGAATTTCCTGAGGTATTTCCTAAAGATTTACCCGGACTTCCACCGATAAGGCAAGTTGAGTTTCGAATCGATTTAATTCCTGGTGCTGCATCGGTGGCACGTGCGCCATACCGATTAGCCCCTTCTGAATTAAAGGAGTTATATGAACAACTTAAGGAGTTGTCTGATAAAGGTTTTATTCAACCGAGCTCGTCGCCTTGGGGAGCTCCAGTCTTGTTCGTTAAGAAGAAGGATGGATCTTTCCGTATGTGCATTGATTATAGGGAACTGAATAAGTTGACAATTAAAAATCGATATCCTTTGCCAAGGATTGATGATTTGTTTAATCAACTACAAGGATCTAGTGTGTATTCTAAGATAGATTTGCGGTCTGGATATCACCAACTTCGCGTCCGTGAAGAAGATATTCCTATAACTGCATTTAGAACTCGTTATGGACACTATGAATTTCAAAGTAATGCCATTTGGGTTAACTAACGCACCTGCGGTTTTCATGGATTTAATGAATCGAGTGTGCAAGCCCTACTTGGATAAATTTGTGATTGTGTTTATTGACGATATTCTAATCTATTCTAAGAATGAAGATGAACATAGAGAACATATAAGGATTATTTTGAATTTGTTAAAGGATGAAAGGTTGTATGCTAAGTTTTCGAAATGTGATTTTTGGTTAGATTCTGTGCAATTTCTTGGTCATGTGATTAACAAAGATGGAATTCACGTTGATCCTGCAAAGGTTGAAGCCATTATGAATTGGTCTGCACCGACAACGCCAACGGAAGTGCGACAGTTCTTAGGATTGGCTTGCTATTATAGACGATTAATAAAAGAATTTTCTTTAATAGCTAAACCCTTGACTAGGCTTACCTAGAAGAATAAACCTTTCGTTTGGGGAAGTGATGAAGATGGAGCATTTCAGATATTGAAGCAAAAATTATGTAGTGTGCCAATTTTATCATTACCCGACGGGAGTGAGGATTTTGTAGTATATTGTGATGCATCTCTTAGAGGCTATGGAGCTGTTATGATGCAGCGAGAGAAAGTGATAGCTTATGCTTCTAGGCAATTAAGGAAGAATGAGGAGAATTATACTACTCATGATCTTGAGTTAGGAGCTGTAGTCTTTGCTCTTAGGTTGTAGAGACATTATATGTATGGCACCAAGTGTACGGTATTCACCGATCACAAAAGCCTACAGTAAATTCTCGATTAGAAGGAATTGAACATGAGGCAAAGAAGATGGATAGAGTTGTTAAGTGATTATGATTGTGATATTAAATATCACCCAGGAAAAGCCAATGTTGTTGTCGATGCATTAAGTAGAAAAGATAGAGAGCCTATCAGGGTACGTTCTCTAGTCTTGATCGTGCACAATAATTTTCCTAAGCAAATTAGGAATGCGCAAATAGAAGCTTGTAAGAAAGAAAATTTTGTTAATGAAGGGTTCCGAGGAGAAGGAGATCCTTTAGAGGTTAGAGCTGATGGAGTGAAATGCTTAAGAGGTCGTATGTGGATACCTAAGTTTGGAGGCTTAAGAGACTTGATTATGTTAGAATCCCATAAATCTAAGTATTCCATTCATCCGGGATCTGATAAGATGTACCATGATTTGAAGAAGTTGTACTGGTGGCCGAATATGAAAGCTGATATTGCTATGTATGTTCTTCAATGCTTGACTTGTGCTAGAGTCAAAGCGGAACATCAAAAGCCATAAGGACTACTTCAACAACCAAAGATTCCTGAATGGAAGTGGGAGCGAATTACGATGGACTTTATCACCAAGCTTCCTAGAACATCATCTGGAAATAACTCGATTTGGGTTATTGTCGACAGACTGACCAAATCAGCGCACTTCATTCCGGTTAAAGAGCAGTTCTCACTGGAGAAGTTGACTCGTATTTATCTTGAGAATGTTGTATGCAAGCATGGAGTGCCTGTATCGATCATTTCAGATCGAGATCCTAGATTCGCATCGAATTTTTGGAAATCTCTCCGAAGATCTTTGGGAACGAATCTCGACATGAGCACTGCTTATCACCCCCAGACTGATGGGCAGAGTGAAAGAACGATACAAACACTAGAAGATATGTTGAGAGCTTGTGTGTTAGATTTTGGTAAGAATTGGGATAAACATTTTCCTTTAGCAGAGTTTTCGTATAACAATAGTTACCATTCTAGTACTAAGGCTGCACCGTTTGAAGCTTTGTATGGTAGGAAGTGTAGATCTCCTGTATGTTGGAGTGAAGTTGGGGATACCCAGCTTACGGGACCGGAAATTATCCGGGAGACTACGGAGATAATAGTTCAGATTAAGAATAGGCTGTTGACTGCCCGTAGTAGACAGAAAAGTTACGCGGATGTGCGGCGGAAGCCGATGGAGTTTACAGTGGGTGACCGAGTAATGTTGAAAGTATCGCCATGGAAAGGCGTTATAAGATTTGGAAAACGAGGGAAATTGAATCCTCGTTATATTGGACCCTTTAAGATTTTATCTAGAGTAGGTCCGGTGGCTTATAAACTAGAGTTACCCCCAGAACTTCATGGTGTTCACAACACATTCCATGTATCTAATCTAAATAAATGTCTAGCAGTGAGTGATGAGAAAATATCTTTGGGTAAGGTTCGAATAGATGGGAAGTTGCATTTTATCGAAGAACCCGTAGAGGTTATGGATCGTGAGGTAAAGCAACTGAAACAAAGTCGGATACCTATTGTCAAGATCCGATGGAATTCAAAGCATGGACCGGAATTTACTTGGGAACGAGAGGATGAAATCTGGAAGAAATATCCACACCTCTTTGATTTCAATAAGAAACGGACATCAAAATAAAATGGATCACGAGGACGTTGATCCCTTTTAGGAGGAAAAGCTGTGACAATCTAACATTTTCAGGTAGTAAATTAGTTTCTCGTATATTATTTTGAAACTTATTCTTGTGTTGGTTAATGAACTCACAATTTACGGATTTAAATTTGGGCTTACGTGCATAATTTAGCGTCTTTACGACTAAACCGGAAACCTTAGGATTACTTATTTACATTTTTGAACTCCGTTTTTGATGAGACAATTTTTATTAGATTCGTTTTTTTTCCTTCGATTCATAATTTATAAAAACGTTTTTCGTAAAATGACCCGAGCGCACGCAAATCGAGGAAACTAGAATCGAGGAGTACCCGTAAATTAGCGGGATGGGACAAAACAAGTTTATCCCACCCCACTAACAAAAGGGACGGCCAAAAGGGACACCACATCCCTTGATGTGGCACCCTTGTAGTTACAAGCTTACACATGTAAGCTTAGCTTAATTTGGAAGCTTTATTCACCCACCTAAACCACAAAACCACTAACACTTACCATTTACTTCCATTTTCACATGCAAAACAACTCAAAACTCTCTCCCACTCCTCCCCATTGCCGTCCCACATTCACCATCAAACACCCCATTTGATCATTTCTAGCCACAAGTCTTATGTTATCTATTCATATTATGGAGAAACCTTGAAGCCTTGATGGATTGGTGGCCATATTAACAACAAAGAAGGTGATTTGCTTGTGTCCTAGGGCTAATTTCTCAACAAACTATCTTGGTGGTTGATGATCTTGGAGATATATTTGGTGTTCATCAAGTTGTTGTCATCCAAAAACAAGATATAATCTTGGTTTGTAAAGAAGATCATCCTTTCCATTTCTCTTGTTATTTTTGTAAAGATCAAATGTATTTTCTTTCTTATTGTATATGTATATGATGAATATATGATGATAAAAATGTTGTGTGGGGATCAAGTGCTGATAAATATGATTAAAAAGATGAAAAACCATAAGAAACAATGCTAAAATCTTGCTTAAATTGTTGGATGTATAAAAACAGTAATTAACAAAGTTATAAACTGATAAAATTACATGGTGAAATCTATTTAAAGTAAGTGTTAGATTTCATACACATGTGAGAGTTAGCCATGCAATGGAATCATCAAAATGAGTGAGATATGATCAAAACAAGATTAGTGTGCCAATCTGAATAGTCTGTTTTGTAGGGACTGTTAAGGATGGTTAGACATGGAATGAGCAGTATCTATAACTAACTTATTTGTAGCACATAATATGAAGATTATTTCATCCAAAAATGAGCTTCTATATCCTTATAGAACTCAAGATATGATAAAAATGGTGAAGATGAAACTAAAAATAAGATTTTGAGGAATTAATGTTTAATAGTATTATATAAGCACTCAAACTAATATAGTATAAAATGTGAATTAAAAACCCACTAACTTATAAATTTCATTTATATAAATATGTATAAGGTTAAATAAATGGACACTTTATAAAAATGGTTGTTGAATAAGATTTATAAGTTATAAAAACTATAAACATGATTTTTACGACTTTTTCGGCTACTACCGTAAAATTAACGTTTTTCGCCAATTAAAACTTAGACGATCAAACCCGTCTAATGTAAAGTCTTTAAAAGTCATATACTGATATATAAGTACCTAATACAAGTAAAAACCGATAAAATCCGAACTATATGACATACGGACATTAACGACCTAAGTTAGCATATTTGGACTAATAATTTAACTAAATAAGTTAAACACTTATAAAAATTACTTATTGGGCTTAACCCATTTGGGCCCAACATGTAAAGTGTAAATACTGATAATACAAGTATAAAATGGATTAATACAAGTTAAAGAACTTATAATAGGCTTATTAGACATAAAATATGTAAATAGGTAAAACTCAGTAAACTAGTAAAAAGTTACTAATACATAAACACTAAAATGAGTAAATAAGAATATATAAACCCACTTGATCATCATCATATGTAAAAAATCATCATATGTATATTTATTATTTTGATAAAGTCATTGGACAAAAGTCTAAGACCGATTATTATTTATATAGGTTTCTGTGACCGAAGCACGCCCGTAGCCGATAATCCGCCTTTCATTATCAACGTGAGTTCATAGCCTCGCACTCTTTTAAATGTTTTATAAAATGATTTGTAAACCCGCGAGGTAGATAACATGTTTTGATAAAAATAGAACACAAGTAGTCCCGATGGTATGCTTAATGATATGGACCCGAATGATGCGATGACCCAATAAAAGAGATAAAAATGATTATTAGTAGTTAGGTTATGCCACTCAAAGTCCCATTAGCATGAATTGTGAACTACCGAGATTTGGTAGACGCTTATGCATATGATAGTACTATTTGGGGACGATCACCCCAGTTCGCGCCTTGACGGTTGATCCCCGTCGTACCACATTGATTGGTAAGCGAATTTATGTATGAGAAGATTTACATAGCGTGATTTTTGTGACGACACGCTAACTTAGATGGGCAAATTGTTTGTCGGGTTCGCGGCCCGTTATTGTGATAGTAAGGTAACAATGTCATGCGGCTAATAATAATCCAAAATGTAATCCAATACGATTTAATATCGATGCTAATAACGATAATAATATTACCTATAATGGTAATATTGAGGCTACGGTCTCATGGACGGTTTAAGATGTATGCTTGATTCATATATTGCCTTACTAGCAATACGAGGACTTACTTCTGATATTATACTTGTGTTCTGATTTCAACGATTGTTTTATATAACGGTTTTATTAAACTATATGAATTCACTCGGCATTCGCTGATATGATTTTTGCATGTTTTAATCTCAGGTGCTTTAAGGTAATCCGGATGGAGATTGACTCTGATGGCCCACATAATAATAAAAATGTTCATTCGATCTATGTTTTGTAAACTTAATGACCTGTATAATTTGGGACCTGTTGTACACTTTAAAACTTTTTATCGAATGAATGTATGTTAAACCTTGTACAACCATTTTTATGTGTTGTCTATGATTGGAGTTATTGTGCTATCCCGTAACACTCTAAAAGACCCTTCCGTTGTACAGATACGAAATTTGAGAGTGTTACAACTTAGGTTATTAAATTTATTATTAATACATGAATTTTAACCTAAGTATTTTTCCATTTAATTTGACTATATAATTAATTAATTATTAAAATCATGACTTATAATTAATTAATTTACATGACTTAGGTTATATTATTAATAGATAATAATACATGTTTTAACCTAACTATTTTTAACCTTATTTAATTAAACCATGTTATATTTAATTAAATACTTTAACCTATAGTTTATTTAATTCACATGAAATAATTAATAAACTATACTATTTATATACATGACTTAGAATATTAATCAGTAAACACTTAAGCTTATATAATTAGCTTAATTATCCAGCTTATATCTAATTATGGAAACTTTCTATTTTTAGAAACTTATTTAATTAAGGCATCTAATCTATTTATGGAAACTTTCTATTTTTAGAAACTTATCTACTTTAAGCAGTAAATCTATTTTATGAAACTTTCTCTTTTTGGAGACTTTCTATTTTTGGAAACTTTCTATTTTTGGAAACTGTCTATTTTAGGAAACCTGCTATTTTTAGAAAGTTACTTATTATTACACAACAAGTATAATAATACATGAAATACAAGTAATACTTAATCAGAATAGACAGAATATATGATAAACACAGTATAAAGCTTAAATCAGTAAAACATGACATGAACATATAAAACAAGCTAAGACATGATATAAAACCAGTACGTACTCAGGGATCAGATACTTATACACATATGTATTTATGTAGCATTAGTGATACCGAAGTAGGACTCTCTTCCGTTAGTCTTCTTCGTTCACTGGACACAAGGTACGGATTCTCCGTCCTTTCAGTATGGACATTCTTCCTTATTAGGATTCCCCGTATGCAGCCAACTGTTTTCCCCAGTATATGTTTTATATGTTTTCGAATTGCTTATGTTTAATTAGAATACCTAAAGCCATATACATGCATGACTAGTTTCACCTAGTTATGGAGGTACCATAACCATAACACTAGAGGCACCAGTGTTATGACTTCACCACGGCGGATTGATAGCTCATGGCGTCCCTTTTAGTTTTTGGCCATATTATTATTATCAGGTGGGCGTATGGGTGCATCCTAGTTTACATGTTTTCAGCAGATTATTCAGTGTGAATGTGGTGTGTGCATTGCATCCTTCACAAGGAGCTGATCCCTCCTACCCAAAAAAAAGTATATTAAATTAGAGGCAGCTCCTCTAATTTGCATGACGAGGTCACCCCTCCAAGTATTCATGCACGTTGATATTTCATGACCTATATTGGCTAATGGTAAATATGATAAACAGTTTTTACAAGATAAACATAAGGCTTTTTAAACTATAAACCAGTTTTACTAAGATATAACTAGGTTATTCGGGACTTAGTCTTTTCCGCTGCTTCATGTTTATATGCTTATATTATTCATGCTATACTTGTATATCCGTGCACTGAGCGTTATGCTCAGCCGTTTTCCTTTTCATGTTCCCAAAACGGCAGGTACTCAGGGACGCTCGTAGACTTTAACCGTACGTGCATATGGATTGGATGCTTCCTAGCCTTCTTTACTTTATGCATTTTTTTGTACTTTGATACTCATTCCCATGGACATTGTTTAGTCCTTTCATTTACAGTACCTATGTTTGTGTGTAATGAGTTCTACTTTTGGGGTACCAATGTTTGATTCCGGTATTTCCTTTATGGTCATGTAATGTTTAGATATTTATCCTTGTATGCTTTAATGACACGACATAATCACGCGTGACATTCCATTTATCAAAATGGGGTGTTACACATAACCTCAAGAGTCGTAATTCAAGAAAACATGCTCATGTAAAAGAAGAAAGCTCAAGAACATCAAATAACAAAGACTTCCGCTACTCTGATGATCAAGGGAGATTGTTAACAAGCTTTCATCTCAAATCAAAGTTTGAGTATGTGGGGAAAGACACAAAAACACAAGAAGGCAAAGTTTTAAGATCAAGTCAAGGCAAAGATCAAAGATCCAAGATCACAATTCATGAAAGGAACTATGAAAGAACTCTCAAGACAACGAGTTTCAAAGTCAACAACACCAAAGAAGTGAAGTCACATAGTACATGACCACACCTTAGGGGGAGATTGTTACCCGTATTTAAAGTGATGGTCATATAATATACCGTTGCGAAGCTCGTGGAAAATGCTACATAATGGTGTTGAGAGTTCTAGTATAATGTTATGTATGTAACGGGAATTAGTCCCGAACACTCAAATGAGGAAGGCCTTCTATACTTTAGACTTGTAGTATAAAAGGCCCCTAGCACCTCATTTGAGTGTGTGTGTTTTCCATTTTCATAGTTTGTAGAGAGAGAAACTTATGTCTTTCTCTCACTAGGAATTCACAACCTTTTTGTTTTCTCTTTATTCTTCATCTAATCTAATCTTTCTTCTTGGTTTAATCTTGCTCTTCATCATCTCTATTTCTTGTTCTATAAGTCGTGTGTTACATCCTACACATCAGGAACACAAAGTCTCGTGCCCTGCCATAAGATACCATCTGCGTCTACTCAAAATTATGTCTGCTTCTCTAAATTTTGAATTATCGCCCAGATTTCACCATCATCCTTCTGAGCTTCCTTGATCTTAGAGAGTAACTCGGGTTCCACTCTAAGATTAGCCCAGTAACTGTGTTGTCTACGTACCATGATCTCCATGTCTAGTCGCTCCAAGTCTTTAATAACTTCCTCCTTTATCTCAATGCCGTTGATCATTCCGAACTTCCTACTAAGTGCATCTGCCACTACATTTGCCTTGCCGGGGTGATACTGCAGATTAATGTCATAATCCTTCAACAGCTCTAACCATCTCCTCTGTCTCATGTTCAATTCACGTTGAGTGAAGATGTACTTCAAGCTCTTGTGGTCCGTGAAAATGTCACATGATTCTCCATACAAGTAGTGCCTCCATATCTTCAATGCAAACATGACTGCTGCAAGTTCCAAGTCATGCGTAGGGTAGTTTTCCTCATAAGGCTTAAGCTGCCGTGAAGCGTACGCGATCACTTTCCCATGTTGCATGAGAACAGATCCAAGTCCCTTCCCCGATGCATCACTGTAGATCTGAAATCCACCTGTACCAGATGGGAGAGTAAGAATCGGTGCAGATACTAACTTCTGCTTTAGGTCTTCAAAGCTCTTCTCTCTTTCTTTAGTCCAGACGAATTTCTCCCCTTTCCGCATCAGTTTGGTCAATGGTAGTGCTAAATGGGAAATGTTCTCCACGAACCTACGGTAGTAACCAGCTAAGCCTAGGAAACTGCGAACTTCAGTCGCTGATGTCGGTCTTGGCCACTTGGTAATAGCCTCAACCTTTGCTGGATCCATCGTGATTCCTTCTGCTGATACAATGTGACCTAAGAATGCCACCTTGTATAACCAGAACACACACTTGGAGAATTTAGCATACAGCTCCTTCTGGCGAAGAATGTGTAATACTGTACGAAGATGGTCTTCGTGTTCCTCCTTGGACTTAGAGAATATCAGGATGTCGTCAATAAAAACAATGACGAACTTGTCCTGATTTTCATGGAAGATTCTGTTCATCAAATCCATGAACACTGCTGGAGCATTGGTAAGGCCAAATGGCATGACTACAAATTCGTAGTGGCCATAGCGTGTACGGAAAGCAGTCTTGGCGATGTCCTGCTCTTTAACCCGTAGCTGATGATAGCCTGATCTTAGATCAATCTTGGAGAAATGTTTAGCCCCTTGGAGTTGGTCAAACATATCGTCTATGCGTGGTAGTGGATACCTATTCTTGATGGTAATCTTGTTGAGCTCGCGATAGTCTATGCAAAGACGCATACTGTCGTCCTTCTTATTAACGAATAAGACCGATGCGCCCCATGGAGATGCGCTCGGTCGAATGAAGCCTCGTTCCAGAAGTTCTTGCAATTGATCCTTCAGCTCCTTCAACTCTATGGGAGCCATGCGATAAGGAGCCTTGGAAATCGGCTCAGCTCCTGTGATGGGCTAGATATTAAATTCTACTTCACGTGCAGGTGGTATGCCCGGAAGTTCTTCTGGAAATACATCTGGAAATTCTGACACTATCGGCTGATCCTGAATTGATGGGGATTCAACATCCATGTCATGAACAGTAGTTAGATAGCCCTCACAACCATGTGAATGTAATGCACGTGCTTGCAGGGTTGATATGATTTGTATAGACCTTCCGGGTACGAACCTGTTGTGAATGTACTCTGGTGCATTAACATCACCTTAGATGACTCGATATGAATGGCAGTCTATGGTAGCATGATGCTTGGATAGCCAATCCATGCCTAAAATTATGTCAAAATCATTCATGTCCAGCGGAAGTGCGTCAACAGGACGAATCTTGTCATCAAACTCTAGGGGAAGGCTCTTGTACACATGGGTTATGCGTACAGAGTCTCGTAAAGGTGTGGAAATATTCAGTATATTCTCTAGTGGCATGGGGAGTATCCTAACATTCTTAGCATAAGCAGTAGAAATGACCGAGTGAGTAGCACCCGCGTCAAATAGAACACATGCAGCTTGACCATACATATACAAGATTCCAGTGATGGTACCTGTAGACTTGTTGGCCTGATCGCGAGATGTCGTGTAAACGCGTCCACTAGTAGGAGGCGGCTTGGTATCAGCATGTCCTGATGTGCCCTTCATCTCGCCCTTGCAGAAGTCCTTCATGCGATGGGTGCCTACGGTTGCAGGTAGTGCAAAGAGGATGAGTATATCCTCCGGCAGGTGTCCTGACTGGCTGAGAGCCTGATAAGAACAATATACATGAGACATGATAATAGGTACAAAGGACAATGCGGATAATTCGTAAGATAGAATACCAGTGATAGTTGGACGGTTAGGCTGTGAACCTCTCTGGTTCTGGTCCATTCCGTTACCATGATTCCTTGTAGAAGATTCTCTAATGTGTCCGAATTAAGAACTATAGCATGTAATCATAAGAAAGTGAGTAAGTATAAGGACATGCTGCTGTTGGAGTGTCCGGCGTTGTTACGGTAATTATCATTACCGCCACACATGTCCGTAGCAGAACGGTCGTGAGTCTGACCGTTTCCCTTGGGCTGAGTAGGTTATTGCTGAGTAGCCGGCTCAGACCGGTCCCCAGTCTTCTGCCTGGAAGATACAGTTTAACAGAGATGTAAATATTGACATATGCTGAAAATAATACAGTTTGGTCACCGCTGAATACGAATGTTTACCTCTTCTCGGGTCTCTCTGCTTCCCCAAACTCTTCTCTTTCTTGCAGCATCTCTAGCTTGCGTGCTGCCTCGGCCACATGTGCCACCGTGTTGAACGTAGCACACACCAAGTTGTTTGCGACCGATGTACGAAGAGCCCACCAGAAGTGGTGTGCTTGCTCTTCGGGAGTACCTGATGCAGCACTTAGAAAACCAGCCAAGTGAAGAAAGTGCTGCATGAAATCGTTGCTATTCTCCCCAGCTCGCTGTCGGATTCCATGGTACTCTCTCTTCAGCTTGTCTTGCTCAGCCTTGTGAAAGAACTGTCCCATCACAAAATCCATGAACTGAGCCCAAGTCAAACCAGCCACCCAAGCATCACCTCCCTCAGACTGCTTCAGTGCCGTCCACCATGATAGCACATAACCTTCGAACCGGTAGTAGGCCAACCTCGACTTGAAGACAGGGTCACAACCCATAGCATCGAAGATCTTCTCAATGTAAGCCAACCATCTTTCAGCTTCACTGGGGCTATCTGTTCTCTCGAAAGCTCGAGGGCGTAGCTTATTGAATCTCTCCAGCCATGTGACCAATGTTGCTGGAGGAGGAGGAGGAGGTACTGGGTGTTGCTGCTGATTGTTGACAGCCTGCACTTCAGCCCTTATTTCATTCCTCAACTGAGGAAGCATAGCTTGCATTGCAGCTTGGATTGCTGCATTGAGTTGTTCCTACTCGCGTGTGAGAACCATCTGACAGGTATAACATAAAATACATGATTAAACTGATCAAAACATAAAATATATACATGAAAAAAATTTATACCAATAAATCATGAGAAAAATTTTATGCAAGAAAATTAGTACATGGATGCATGATGCAGTTTTATGAAAACTTTTATATGCGCGAGAGTGAACTCCTATGGTCAGTTCACTCAAAACAAAAGACATGGCGAGGGGACGCCAATGAGTCGGTCCCAAAGTTAAAAGTTTCGATAAAAGCACATGCGACTAAATAGGACCAGTCCTGTACCAACCATTACTTAGTCATAAACCTACGACAATGACATATATATGTATGCATGAAAATGATGAACGCATGAAAACCGACTGTTAGTTCTAGGAAGACCATAGTGACTACCCACTAATCACAGGTCGTGTTTTGAGAGCCTAAAGGTCGAATCCTTGGCTCTGATACCATAATTGTAACACCCCATTTTGGTAAATGGAATGTCACGCGTGATTATGGCGTGTCATCAAAGCATACAAGGATAAATGTATAAAACATCACATGACCATAAAGGAAATATCGGAAACAAACATCGGTACCCCAAAGGTAGAAGTCATCACACAAAAACATAAGTACTGTAAAGGAAAACGACTAAACAATGTCCATAGAAATGAGTAATCAAAAGTATAAAGAAATGCATAAAGTAATGAAGGCTAGGAAGCTTCCAATCCATATGCACGTACGCTTAAAGTCTATGAGCGTCATTGAGTACCTGCCGTTTTGGGAACATGAAAGGAAACGGTTGAGCATAACGCTCAGTGCACGAATATACAAGTATAACATGAATAATATAAGCATATAAGCATAAAGCAGCAGAAAAGACTAAGTCTTGGATAACCTGGTATATCTTAGTAAAACTGGCTTTATAGTTTGAAAGCCTTATGTTTATCTTATAAAAACTGTTTAACATGTTTACCTTTTAGCCAATATAGGTCATGAAATATCAACGTGCATGAATACTTGGAGGGTGACCTCATCATGCAATTAGAGGGGCTGCCTCTAATTAATATAAGTTTTGGATATGAGGGATCAGCTCCTTGTGAAGGATGCAAGGCACACACCACATTCACCTGAATAATTTGCTGAAAACATGTAACCTAGGATGCACCCATACGCCCCACATGATAATAATTATATGGCCAAAAGCTGAAGGGACGCCACGAGCTAGCACTCCGCCGTGGTGAAGTCATAACACTGGTGCCTCCAGTGTTATGGTTATGGTACCTCCATAACTAGGTGAAACTGGTCATGCATGTATATGGCTTTAGGTATCTAATTAAACATAAGAAATCAAAACATATATACTGGGGAAAACAGTTGGCTGCATACAGGGAATCCTAATAAGGAAGAATGTCCATACTGAAAGTGTAACACCCCCAAATTTATACAACTCAATACAGCGGAAGACTCGTTGGTGTTACGGGATAGCACATTACTCACATCATAGACAACGCATAAAAATCGCGTCGTTTAATAATAAATCATTTCCATTCATAAATATCAAAGTTACATCGGTCCCAAGTCATATTATTTCATACAAAGTTTTACAAAGTATTTGAATGGAAATAAGTATTTAGGTGCGGGCCATGAATTCTTGTTGTCTTCCCGAGAATTACCTTCAAGTACCTGAGATAAAACATGTTAAAAGAAAAGGTCAGCGATAACGCCGAGTGAATTCATAGAGTTTAATAAAATTCATCAATATAATATCAGTATAAAATTATTACTGAAAATCATCTTGTACAAATCATTTTAATAGGCCATAAAATAGCCAAAGTCATTTTATACAAATCTTTATCGAAAATCATAATATAGGCATTTGCCTTAAAAATCATTATACGAATCATTGTCGTTAAAAACACCATACAATACGTTTTGCAACGTTGTATAGATTAAATAAAACCGTATATGAATATGGTTATAAAAAGCCTTAAAAATCATTATACGAGCCAATGTCGTAAAAACGTCATACAATACGTCTTACGACGTTGTATGAAAATAAAAACCATTATATGAGTATGGTTATGAAAACCAAAACACAAACATAATATCAATAGTATGACCCTGTATTGCTAGTCAGGCAATACATCGTAATTCGGAGCGTCTATTAGTATTTCGTTAATTTGGATTATTATAAGCCGCATGACATTGTTACCTTACTAAACCAACAACGGGTAGCTAACCCGATACCAATTTTGCCCATCTAAAGTAGCGTGTCGTCACAAAGGTCACGCTAGTGAAATCTTCTCATACATAAATTCGCTTACCAATCAATGTGGCACGACGGGGATCAACCGTCAAGGCGCGAACTGGGGTGATCGTCCCCAAATAGTACTATTAAATGCATAAGCGTCTACCAACTCCCGGTAGTTCACAATTCATGCTAATGGGACTTTTAGTGACATAACCTAACTTTAATAATCCTTTTAATTTCATCTATCGGGTCCTTTAATCATTTATCGGGTCATACAATCGGGTCATTCAATCATTCGGGTCCAAAATCAATAATCAAACAATCGGGACAAATGGTGTCCTATTTTATAAAACTAACATGTTATCTCCCTCGCGGGTTTATAAAACATTTATGAAAACATTTAAAAGAGTGCGAGGCTATGAACTCACGTTGATGTGGGAAGGCGGGTTATCGGCGACTCGGACGTACGGTACGTGCTTCAATCACGGAAACCTAGACAAATAATACTCATCTTAGACTCATGTCCAATGATTTTATAAAAATAACAATTATGTATACATATGATGATTATATACATATAATGATCAAGTGGGTTTACATCTTCTCGTTTACTCATTTTAGTGTTATATGTCGATAACTTTTATACTAGTTTACTAGTTTCACCTATTTTCGTGTTTTAAGTCCAATAAACTTATTTTAGGTTCTTTAACTTGTTTTAATCCATTTTATACCTATATTATCAGTATATATATACTTTCCATGTTGGGCCCAAATGGGTTAAGCCCAATAAGTTCTTTTTACAAGTATTCATCTTATTAAGTCCAATTATTAGTCCAATATGTTTAGTTAGCTCGTAAATGTCCGTATTTCTTATAGTTCGGGTTTTATTGGTTTTTACTTGTTATACATGTCTATATATCAGTATATAAGTTTTGTAAAGTTTTCATTAGACGGGTCCAACCATCTAAGTTTTATTTAACAAAAACGTTAATTTTGCGGCAATAGCCGAAAAAGTCGTAAAAATCATGTTTATAGTTTTATATCTTATAAAACATAACAAGTTACCATTTTTATAAAATGTCCACTTATTTATCATTGTACATATTTTTATAAATAAAATTCATGAGTTAGTGGGTTTTAATTATAGTTTATACTATTAAAATTTGAGTGCTTATATAATAGTATTATTCTTTAATTTCCAAAAATCTGATTTTCATCTTCACTTTCACCAAAACTGCCATATCTTGAGTTCTACATGGAGATAGAAGCTCACATTTTTATCACATAAACTACATGATATGTGCTACATTTAACTCTTATAGCTACTGTTGAATCATCCTTTAAGTATTTTCTAAAAATCGTCCAAAACAGTAACCTCAGATTTATACCCTAAACTTGTTTTGATCATATCTCACTCATTACAATGATTCCATTGCATGGCCAACTCTCACATGTGTACAAGACCCATAGCTTACTGTAAATGGATTCTACTTCATCATTTTATCAGTCCATGACCTGTTTATTTACTGTTTTATACAGCCAACAAATTTAACCAAGATTTTAACCTTGTTTCTTATGGTTTTTCACCTTTTTAATCATGTTTATCAACACCAAATCCCCACATAACATTTTTATCATCTTATAATCATCATATACATATACAATAGGAAATAAAATACATGTTTACATAATCAAAATAACAAGAAGATGAGGAGGACAATCTTTATACCACCAAGTTGATGTAGTTTATGAGTTTGACATGGTTTTTGATGGAGAAACTTGTGCTTAGCCAACATCATCTTCAAGACCATCAATCTTTATGATCACCTTGTGGAAAATCAGCCCCAAGACACCATGAATACTCCTCCTTGGATGTTATAACTTGCACCAATCAATAGGGCTTCAAAAGGGCATCAACATGCATATGAATAACATGAGATTTTGTGGTTGATTTTGATCAAGTTAGGGTGTTTCATGGTGGAAGTGGACGGCACTTTTGAGAGAAGATGAGAGAAATGTGTGGTATTGCATGTTGAAATGAGACTAGTTGTTTTGTGTTGGATGGTTTTAGCTAGTGGAATGCTTAAAGTGTAAGCTTCCATGACAAGTGTAACTAAAAATGACACCAAGTTGGTGTGTTGGAGAGTTATAGCCGTCCCATGTGTATAGTGGGGTGGGATAAATTAGTTTGTCCCATCCCACTAATTTACGGGTATTCCTCGATTATAGTTTCCTCGATTTGCGTGCCCTCGGGTCGTTTTATGAAAAACGTTTTTATAAATTATGAATCAACGTCACAAAACGAATCCAATAAAAATTGTCTCATCAAAAACGGAGTTCGAAAACGTAAATACGTAATCCTAAGGTTTCCGGTTTAGTCGTAAAGGACGTTAAAATAAAATCGTAAGTCCTAATCTCTTCTCGTAAATTTTGTGAGTTTATGAACTAACATAAATTTAGAACTCCAAAATAATATTCACGGATAAATTTATTTTCTGAAATGTCGGACTGTCACCAAAACGGTGTATGTAAACGTAAGCACGTAACGTTGAATCCTCCGGTTTAGACGTAGTCGATGCTACTCCAAGACGTAAATCCAAATTTCTTCCCAAAAATAAGTGAGTTCATAAAATAATATTTTCAAATAAATATTGAGAATAAAATATCGACCATAAATTGACGGATTGTCACAGAAAGGACGGAGAATCCGTACCTTGTGTCCAGTGAACGAAGAAGACGAACGGAAGAGAGTCCTACTTCGATATCACTAATGCTACATAAATAATATACGTGTATAAGTATTCTGATTATTGAGTACGTAACTTGTTTTATGTCATGTCTTAGCTTGTTTTATATGTTCATGTCTTGTTTTACTGATTCTAACATTATGCTGTGTTTATCATGTATTCTGTCTATTCTGATTAAGTATTACTTGTATTTATTGTATTATTATACTTGTTGTGTAATAATAAGTAACTTTCTAAAAATAGCAGGTTTCCTAAAATAGAAAGTTTCCAAAAATAGAAAGTTTCCAAAAATAGATTGTTTCCACAAATAGAAAGTTTCCAAAAATAGAAAGTTTCCAAAAATAGAAAGTTTTCAAAAGTAGAAAGTTTTCATAAATAGATTAGCTGCCTTAATTAAATAAGTTTCTAAAAAATAGAAAGTTTCCATAAATAGATTAGCTGCCTTAATTAAATAAGTTTCTAAAAATAGAAAGTTTCCATAAACAGAAATAAGCTGGATTATTAAGCTAATAATATATAAACTTAAGTTTTTACTGATTAATATTCTAAGTCATGTGATATATAGTATAGTTTATTAATTATTACATGTAAATTAAATAAACTATAGGTTATAAGATTTAATTAAATATAACATGATTTAATGAAATAAAAGGTAATAATACTTAGGTTAAAACATGTATTAATATTTATTATTAATATAACCTAAGTCATGAAAATTAATTAATTATAAGTCATGTTTTAATAATTAATTAATTTCTTAGTCTAAATTAACTAATAAATACTTACGTTAAAATCATGTATTATTAATAATAATAATATAACCTAAGTCATGTCCAAATTAAATTAATTACATAGCATGTTAAATTAATTTAATTAATCTTGTAATTATTTAACCTGTAAAAATAAATAATTAATCTTGAAAAATAAACCGTGAAGCGAACCCGTGTTTTAAAACTATACATGTCATGAACCGGACCGGTTTAACCCTTGAACCGGCCTACAACCCTTAACCATGGCAAACCACCACCGGCCTAAACCGGTGGTGCGTGTGGTGTTCCAGCCGAGACCCCCTAAACCACCAATGATAACCCCGGCATGTGTCGGGGTCCCTTGGTTCCTCTCGGCCGAGCCTCACAAACCAAACCGAGACCTTGTGGTCTCGGTTGGTGGTGATCACACAACCACCGAGAGATTTGCTCTCGGTTCTACCCATAGCCGAACCAAACACCCCCTTTAAACCATGTATTTTTAATACCCACTTGATTAGATCTACATGTTTATTAACTTGTTTTAATAACCCCATGTTTTCATGTTTTTAGATCTAATAAATAATTAAAAAGAAAATGTTTAAGAAGATTACCTATTCGTGGATCAAAAGGAAAATACTAACACGAACAACCTTGCAATAAATTAACCAAAAGCAACAATCACCTCCTTTGTGGTGATTATGGGCGGCGGCTACAAGGAAGAAGGAGGAGGAGCAGGGTTTTTGATTTTTTTAATCTTTATGTATTATGAAAATCTCCCTTCCTTCTTTATTTCTTTTAGTTAAACTTTATAGTGGGTTGGGCGCACTCTCTTGTCTATGCCGCGCCTATGTGGGCCCCACATGAGGAAACCCGTTGATTTTCCCGTGTTCTATTATTTACGTGTTAACGTCGTGTTTGCGTGATTTAATTATTGTTCGTTCGTGTCGTAAAATATTTATTCATAATCATAATAAATATACGTAAATACATAATATTAAGCTCGTGATTATTTACGTTCATGTTTTCATGTTCGTATGTTCGTGATTATAATTATTGTTGAAATAATTATCGTGCATTAATACGTATTAAATACTTATCGTGTAATAACACGTACGTAATACTTGTAATTTCCTAATCGTGAAACGTAAATGTGCTAAATAAGGAAACTTCTAATCATGTACGTACGATCATAAGGGTACTCTTAATGGTAAAAGCATGCAGGTTTTACACATGCCTTGATTAAAAAACCACTAACTAACTTTCTTAAAAAGGATGCTTTTGTTTAGTGAAGAAGCTCAAAAAGCTTTTCTAACACTCAAATAAGCTATCATGCGAATACTAGTTCTAGCACTACCAGACTAGAATAACTTTATGGTTAAGACGGATGTATCAGGGTTAGGAATTTTTGTAGTACTCCAATAATAGGCTCACCTAATTTCTTACCTCAAATTGGCTCCACAACACAAGTCCTTGTCTACTTATGATAAGGAATTCCTAGATGTAACAATGGATCGGTCATTTTAGCTTTAAGTACCTACTTAATCAAATATTAACATATCTTTCTAGGTTAAGTGGATCCTAGACTGCTTGGCTTTCATTATGAAATATCTTTCAACAAAGGCAGTGAGAATGTAGTGGCATATGCATTGTTAAGGTTAGAATGAGGAAGTGAGCTATGTTCTATGGTGTTATCTACTATCACCACTTGTCTCTTATAGAAGTTCAAAGACAATTATTTCCAAGACATAGTGTTGTAGGAGACTATTAGGCAGTTAACAAATGACACCTATGTGGATAGTAAGTATGTTAGGGAAATCATGATTTTGAAGAGGAAATGGAAGATAGTGGTGGGAGCTAACGACCAACTAAGAAATTCCAATATGAAACACTGTCACGATGAGGTTGTGGGTGGTCATTCATGATCTAATATCCTCATATGGTAGGAAGCTTGTTCTATTCAAAGGGCTTCATAAGACACTTAATAAGTACATCAGGATATGTGATGTGTGCCAGATCTAAAAAGATGATTTAGTGGCTTATCCTGACCTATTGCAACCTCTTCTAATCCTTGATAAAATTTGGATTGAAATCTCTATGGATTTTATAGTTAGTTTACTCAAGTCACAATGCAAGACTGTTATCTTTGTGGTAGTGCACATGCTAAGTAAGTATGCACATTTCATGTCATTCACTCACCCTTATATCGCAACCTTTGTTTCCCAAGTGTTTTTGGAAACATTCTAAAAGCTGTTGGGATATGCGATCGTTTAGCCATCGGAAATACGTGAGCCTATCGGGGGCACACACTCAATACGGAGAACACACTTTTATTTACGTTTTATTATTTATAAGTAAACGTTTAATAAAAACTTCACTTATTATTTAATTAACGGTGGTTAAATTAATTAACGGGATTTAATTAATTTAATATGAGTGCGTTATTTAAATTTTGGAAGGAAATCGACTTCTAGAAACCCTAAGGCCAATCGGCCGAATATATTGTATATAGGGGGTTCTAGAAGATTTTTTGGTTATTGGTTTTTGGTAAGTAAATATTCAAGAATATTTGATTAAGGTAATTTATTCCTTAATTGGTTTCTTGGGTTGGGCCTTAAAGATTTTGAGGAGGTGGAGAATGTGTATAAATACACAAACACCTAGCTCATAATTTTTGTATCTCTCCCTTGCTCCTTGTTGCGTCTGATCGACCCAAACACCACACCAAAACCAAACGATTTTTCCTATTAACCCTAAAATCACATAAAGGTTAAACCTTTATAAGATCAATCCTTTTTGATGGTTTTCTTATAAAGTCTTAAGCTTTTTAACTAAACCCTAGATCTCTAATAGGTTTTAGTTTTTCCCTTGGTGGTTCGACATGCATAAACCTTAATTAGGGTTTATGTGATTTTGGGTTAATCAATCTTGTAACGTTCTATAAACCGATCCTTGCGTAATCCAAATTAGGGTTTTGGATCTAGGGTTTCTAGTTACGAGATTATACACTTGTTGTTTGAGAAGTGGAGTTACTACTAGCATCGTAGTGATGTTCTTTTGACGTGTCGTGTGAGCAAACGGTGGAGACGGTAATTTAACCGTTAAAGTTCAAGATCAAGATCAAGACGTATTAATTGATTTATTCAATTAATTAAAGGTTGGTTTTAAATTGTTTTTCTTATGTGCTTAATCATGTATGTTATACTAGATCCATTCTGCTGCGTACTCGTAGTTAATGGTTAACTAGTATTTATAAATTCCAACAGTGGTATCAGAGCCAATTCGTATGGCATTCATGGGTTATAAATAGAATAAAACACGCTTGCTTCGCTTTAAAATCTCTTTTATTTATGTTTTTATGACAATTACATGAATACTTGTCATAAAGTTTTAATCTTGATCTAGAAAATGGTTAAAATTGGGTAGAATAAATTGAACCGGTTAATAATTACGAGTGTTTTATTATCCGTCAAAGACTTTTGCATCTCACTTTTGTGATACTTTGCACGTCATCAAGTACCTTGCTCGAAAACTTGATGAGGGTCTTTGGTCCTCAATTTGGGGAAGACTCATTCGAGACTTGGATCTTATATGATTTATCGCTTTCATATAGAGTCTGTCTTCTGCTTCTACCCCCTTCTAGTCTGTTTTTATGTGCTTATTTGTTTTCCATTATGAATTGCAAAACGTAATAATTCAAGATTCTAGTAATCATAAAAACGGATCTCTACTTATATCGAAACTAGCTTTAAAAGTATGTCATATTAATACAACATATTTTCCTTGCGAATCGGCTATGTGTTATTTGTTAAAAATTGTTTTTAGAACAAATATTAATATGGACATAAGATCTACGAAACTTGTTTTTATTATAATCTAATTATTTTGCGAAATCACATTGTCACTCGAGTTGGGCTTACATACCGTAATGATGGCTTATAAACTATCTTTTCAACGACGTGATTTGTAAAATTAATTGGTTTATATTACTTAAAAACAACTTTTTTGTGCTTTACTAATGGTGGACTTGCTATTGCACTACGTGCTCTAGTCAAGCTATTTAGGTTTTGAACGATCTTTAATCTTTTCCCGTGTCATGTACATGTTTCGGCATCTATATGATAATTATCCCAAGCACTTGCGCCCTCGGGCGCATGAAGAGTAGGATATAGGGTTTGATCCTTCTTTAATCTTTTCCCGCGGTAAACACGCCTAAATCAAAGTTAACAAAACGTTTTCTTAACTTGTGCTAAAAGATGATTGCATGCATCTTTTACACGTTTTTGACATTTGTTTTCTAAAACTTATGTGATACCTATTTGAATTTTAAGTCTATGCCACCCAATTTAATAGCACTTGTAGTCTTTTTTCGTCATCTGGTCAGACCTAGGGCGAATCATGCACCCAAGACGATTTTTGTCACTGGTCAGACCTTTGCCAATTATTGTATGCTTTTAAATTGGTACGACTTAAGTCGAGTTCCCGGTCAGATTCGGAACCCGAGGCATAAGATGAGATGAAACATACTCATGACTTTATTACGTGTAGAACAAGTTTGTTTGAGATGTTCAATGGTACTCGAAAGAGATGAGAGAACGTCCCATCCAAACACTCTACAACAATAAACTTCATGAATCATCTCATAATTCTAAGAGTTGCACTTGTAATGCAATTAACGCTCGACGCTTACCTCTTGCCCTACTTGCTATTAGACGGTCGGACCTCTAATATTGAGTGGGAGTGCAAGTAGGATCTTAGTCTTATTAGTAATTAATTGGGTAGTTAATTCTATTAAGAATTTAATTATCGAAAAATACTAAATTGAACTTTCTAAAGTTCCGATTAATTGTGTTATTGCAACATAATTCGTAAACTAAAGCTGTTTAAACATAGTCTCTTTTCCTGGTAAGAAAAGCGAGACTTACTCCTATCTCTTCTCATTAGTTGACAAGAATAAGATAGGACCATAATCGAATTGTTATCGATTGCATTTAAACTCACTTTTAATATTTCATTATCCTAACCCGGTTCTGAAATCATTGAAGATAACATATTTTGTGTACCTGATGTCTATAGCTACCAAAATAAATGACATCTTGCACTTGTCACGATGTATGAGTTTAAAACGTAAAGAGTAAAGAATTTACTAGCACTTCGCTAGGTATCTTTCTTGGACTCTTGTTATTCCTTAAAGTGCTAAATACCCTTACGGCTATGTAGACGATAAAGGAGGAATTGCATGCTAAATAGTCAAGTTAATTGAAAGCATGAACGGCTAGCTCTCATCTACACAAGTAGAATTTCATAATACTTTTTTCAAATACCTAAATAAATGTATACTTGTAGGCATTTTTCAAAGATAAGGAAGTCAATAAATTGCTATTCACTTTTTACTGGTGATGTAACATCTCTTATGTTGACAAATCCAGTGGGAGCGTTGCAGTTTATTACTGAAATAATATCCATGTAATATTGTCAATTTCAGTGGGAACTACAAGATTTATTTTCTTGCTTAGTCATCCATATTATTTCGAACTTGCTTTGAAATAATTTATCACTTCCATATATGAACAACCATTGCTTAAAGGAAATTGCATTTTATTTTATATGATAACACGCTGCCTTTCTGATGTTGCCTTATGAAACGTTATCTATAAAATAATAATCCACAATTCTTTATTTAAAGTTATGGTTCTAAATCTACTTATAATATCAATGACATTATCATACTGTTTACACAATCAACCACATGTTGTATTGCTTGTCTACATAATATGATGTTGTGCCTTACACAAGTGGGAGAAATTGCAAAGTGTGTGCAAGGAACAACATATGATTAGTTTCATTTTCCCAAAAGGTAAGGAAGCTAATAATTATACTAGGACTTGAACATACAAGATGTTTGTTGTCCTACTACATTCAATGTCATGATATAGTGGAAAGCTACTTCGATAATTTACTACATGTTTAGTAAATACAATTATGGTTAAGACATTAATAATCATAATTTTGAAGTATAAAATTAACTTGAAATTACTACTGAACTCAAGAGTTTGCGTTCATGATTGCTTTAGTTAGTATAATTATGTTTTTCCTTGATAACACATAATTATAAAGTCCTTGAATTACTCACCGACTTATAACATAAAGTATGTAGTAAAATAGTTATGTCTTCTTGTTAACACATAAACATTAGATCTTTGAATTATTCAAAGACTTATAATGTATACTTGATATGTTCTGTTTTCTTGTAAACGTATGAACATATAATTCTTGAACTGCTATGTCTTCTTGTAAACACATGGTTCTCGCATTGTTCAAGAAATATACATTATAGCATGCACCTGGATTTAAAATACTGATATTGTAATTTGGTACATGATCCAATTGACAAGTATTTAATCCAAAGAGTATTAAGTTATCTATGGAATTCTGATGTAATCTCACAATTCCAATACTCATAGAATACCAAAATGTTATGGTATGTCTAAAGAGTTTAAACAAACTATATCCCTAAAGTTTGATTTATGATAGCTTTAATTATTCTACCTCCATGATCTATCAAGGTTAGAAAATTACGTGTGCCATTGATACACTCAATATAGTTCAAACCTAGAAGGTATTCAAGACAACCCACAAATTGAAAACCCCTAATTTATTAGGGACTTTCGGTTGTTCCACTCAAACCAATCTAATCTTAAAATCTCTTGGGGTTTTTCGATTTTTCTACACTTCCGTGCTTGACGATTGTAGTGTTGGTGTTCCTCCTAGCTTGACGTAACACAAACCTTTCCTAAGGTTATTGGTTAAAAGAGTGATACAAGAATTAGGGTTCATGCTAGAAACCCTAATTAGGGTTCTTGGGAGAAATCCCAATATGTCTTGATTAAATTCTTTAATTTGTTAATATCTTATGAAGCATACTATTAACAAACTTGAGATAAGAATTTAAAATGTGTTTTGTAGTCTCTCTATTAAGAACAATTTATTGTTGCTTAAATACTTAGTATTTAGAGAATGATCTCTACTTACAAAAGTAAGTGGGAGTTATAACAGATCTTGAAGATATTCAAGAGCAAAATACACAACCTTCAAAATCCACTTGTTGATGTCATATTTTGGTTAAGCATGGAAATGTCAAACCGAAGTAAATGTTACTCTCATTCATAAATCTGCAAAGATACCTCATCACTTGATTGATATTTTAATATCAATGCTGAGGAATATAAGTTAGGAGATCTTGGTAATCTACTAACTGCTAATGAATATTATCATATTTTGAATCTGATAAATGTCTTAGAACAATGAATGATAAGATGCAGTCCTTAGAGGAAAAATCAATCTCCTAAAATTGATTGATGTTTCTTCTAGTTATAAACCTATGAGGTTGGATGGAGTTTCTTTTGAAGAAAGACTCACAAGGACAAAATGGTATACATAATTAATGCATGACTAATGATAGGAAGCTTTTAATTATACTCAAGCTATTGACTATGATTAAATAATTCTTCTATGCAAGCATTGATTAAATAAAGATAATTGATTGTCATATATGTTTCTATGTAAATGGAATATGTCAATTTAACTTTATAGTTTCCCTTTATGATTACCTTTTAGCGAGGATGGTGTATAATCTAAAGGATTAATGAGTCTATAAAATCTTTATTGAGTATACAAGATGATTAATTCAAGTATGGATTAAATCATGCATCTAGAAGCTGAATCTGGAATTTAATTCAATATGATTTTGTTTAAATTTAGATAGTTTGGAGTACACTTGACATTGAGTGGGAGCACTATGTTTTTCTTTTAAATTCATATGTTGTATAACATATTGAAGACATCATTCCACTTAAGCTAGATGTAATCCTTAAGTTTGGAATGAAACTTCATTTGAGAATTTATGGAATAAAACAAATGACTTTGGAATTAAATGTTTATTGATATAAGCATATGCGGTAATTAAGTCCAACACAATGCAATACATCATTCAAAGCGAGTCTTGATTGATATATTTCACTTGACATAATTTATAACATGAATGGAAACCTTATGTTTTAACTAAGGATTCATTATGTATAAATATTATATTGTGTATATGACTTGTTGTCATTTTTGTACAAGAGCAAAGTGAGATGACAAAAACAAGATCTAATTGAGAGTATTTAGATTGTTGTTAAAACAAATGTTTACGAATTATAAAGCATAGTGATGTATGTGTACACTGATGCTAGAGGATAATCAATCTAGTAAAGTGAGATGTTATCATTTATGATAAATCTACTAACTATATGTGCTCACAATGAGCATTATTGCATTACACATTAAGGAATAAGAATACTTTACATTTTAAGAAACTGTAAAGATGACTGTCAGCATATCGTTGATGTTAAATACCTTATATAAGGATTGACGATATCCCCTACTATGAAACTTGCAAATAGTATGAGCATGTAAGAAAAGACACTCATCTTGTTTTCCAAATCTTTCACAATTGAGAAATTTGAAACAAGTATTCGGAAACTTTACTTAGATAACTATTTAGCTTTCTTGTTAAAGAATAGTTGAGAATGTTGGAAACATTTGACTTCAAATTGCTAAATTAGTTTCATGCATATCTCTTTTAGTATTTGGATAATTGGGATGGTAAGACAATAATTATTTTCTGATGAATAAAGATACTTGGTATTTGTTATTCATTCATATAATATTGTTGCCCTATGTTTGTATGTTTAAATCCTTGAATATTTGATTATTCTAAATATGTCCATTGTCGGTTAGCAATATGGGAGTATTGTCTACATTAAGACAAATGTGAGTGTTGGTTATATTCTTTGAATATATGGACGGTTCCCACCAAACTCATATGTTATTCATAAGGGATGCGTATTGGACACCCCCAACTTTCGAATCGTTACTTTTGGATCCTTGTCATGAGTAAGATTTCGAAAATGGTGATTAAGTCATCATCCTTAGACTTGAGATGCAAACAAGTTTGTGCATGTGTGAATATCACTTCTTGATTCTATGTCCAACGCTAGTTCGCCAGACCTAGTTATAAAGACTTTAATTGGATGTGTTGTGAAGCAGCATCCACAGACACTTGTAGTCAATATAGAATTTGTTCCTCCACTTGATATAGTGCACTGAAGTACCACTGGGCCCTCTCCAGAATTAATCAGATAATTGTGTGGCCGCACCCAAAGTGTAAATCAAGATGATACTTGTTTACGTTTGGTATATCTGAATTAACTTCTATAACGAGAAACTATAATTTAAACTTCATGGAATGAGTTAGGATCCATATCCATAGTTTAAACGGTACTAGTAACAAAGGGATGATTATTAGCAAGTCACATAATCGTATACCATTAATACTTTTGAGATATTCTTCTTGAAACTATACCTCAGTCATTTCCGGTTATAATGAAGTGTTGCTAGATACTTTATTATGGACGCTGTATGTCTAAACTCTCACAAGTGGGAGCTGTTGGGATATGCGATCGTTTAGCCATCGGAAATACGTGAGCCTATCGGGGGCACACACTCAATACGGAGAACACACTTTTATTTACGTTTTATTATTTATAATTAAACGTTTAATAAAAACTTCACTTATTATTTAATTAACGGTGGTTAAATTAATTAACGGGATTTAATTAATTTAATACGAGTGCGTTATTTAAATTTTGGAAGGAAATCGACTTATAGAAACCCTAAGGCCAATCGGCCGAATATATTGTATATAGGGGGTTCTAGAAGATTTTTTGGTTATTGGTTTTTGGTAAGTAAATATTCAAGAATATTTGATTAAGGTAATTTATTCCTTAATTGGTTTCTTGGGTTGGGCCTTATAGATTTTGAGGAGGTGGAAAATGTGTATAAATACACAAACACCTAGCTCATAATTTTTGTATCTCTCCCTTGCTCCTTGTTGCGTCCGATCGACCCAAACACCACACCAAAACCAAACGATTTTTCCTATTAACCCTAAAATCACATAAAGGTTAAACCTTTATAAGATCAATCCTTTTTGATGGTTTTCTTATAAAGTCTTAAGCTTTTTAACTAAACCCTAGATCTCTAAATCTAGGTTTTAGTTTTTCCCTTGGTGGTTCGACATGCATAAACCCTAATTAGGGTTTATCTGATTTTGGGTTAATCAATCTTGTAACGTTCTATAAACCGATCCTTGCGTAATCCAAATTAGGGTTTTGGATCTAGGGTTTCTAGTTACGAGATTATACACTTGTTGTTTGAGAAGTGGAGTTACTACTAGCATCGTAGTGATGTTCGTTTGACGTGTCGTGTGAGCAAACGGTGGAGACGGTAATTTAACCGTTAAAGTTCAAGATCAAGATCAAGACGTATTAATTGATTTATTCAATTAATTAAAGGTTGGTTTTAAATTGTTTTTCTTATGTGCTTAATCATGTATGTTATACTAGATCCATTCCGCTGCGTACTCGTAGTTAATGGTTAACTAGTATTTATAAATTCCAACAAAAGCTTCATGGGCTACCTAATGCTATTGTTAGTGATAGAGACAATGTGTTCTTGAGTCATTTCTAGCAAGCACTCTTAAAGTTTCTTAAGGTTGAGTTGAAGATATCCACTCCTTACCACCCACAAACTGATGGCCAAACAGAAGTGGTATACTCAGTGCTAAGTACTATGGTAATTTTTAATTGTGTAAAAAGTAGGAGTTGTGGCTAACAAGTTGGATTTACCAAGCTCAAGTCAAATTCACTAGTTTTTCACTATTTCATGTGTCACAACTTAAGCGCTACAAAGGAAATATTCATAAAAATAGGCCATCTTGCACATTGTGAAAAAAGATGGCTTGATTTCTGTGGAAACTCAAGCTATACTGGACAGAAGGATTGGAAAGCTCAACAACAAGGAATCAATTTGTGTAGTAATCGAGTGGGCCAATCATCTTGTTAAAGATGCCATATTGGAGCTTTATGAAGACATTATGCATATATTACTTGAGTTACCTATTTATCCTCAAGGACAAGGATCTTGCTAAGCGGAATGGATTTTCACAAAGCTAGAATTAGAAGTCAATAAAAGTCAGTATTATGAAAGTCATCATCAAAACAAGCCATTAATTATTTTGTAATCGAGTGGGTCAATCATCTTGTTGAAGATGCAACATTGGAGCTTTGTGATGACATTGTGTAGAGATTTATTGAGTTAGCTATTCATCCTTGAGGACAATGATCTTGCTAAGGGGAATGGATTGTCACAAAGCTAGTGTTAGAAGTCAATAAAAGTCAGCATTATGAAAGTCAATCGCCAAAAGTCAAACTGGTGTCAAGAACACTTTTGTTGGTAAAGTTTGTTACAACTTAGAAACCCCCTATAAATACCCTCTCATCCTCATTATTTCATTTCATTTGTATGTTTTTAATCATTTCTATCTGTAATTATGTCACTTCATTGTTACAAATTCATTTTTAATAATAACAAATCACTTTCGAGTCTTCTAGAGTATATTTTTAAGTTTTATCACGGATCATGTATGTAACACCCATGCATAAATGTCTCGAGTCTTCTATGAAGTACGGTGATCATGAGGCACTTGATATCTTTCGGAATGTCTTAATTATAAAAATTCGGATGTCATAATTATAAAAGTTCTTTTTACATGTTTTTTACGCTAAAGTAGAAGAGATCCATGTTGTACACAAATAAACCCTTATTACATTGGTGAGACTAAATTGTTTTATTTTTTCATTATAAAAAATCTACGAAATATTAGTGTGCATGTAGTATTGTAAATGTTAGAACTTTGCTTGTATCATCAATTCAAAAGACCGAATTGGTTAATAGGGATGGAAACCATCTTAGGATTACAACCAAATCGCCTTTCTATATATGTGTTCATCGACTTATTACACTAACATGTCGAACCCCCTATTATCAAAACTGATCGCACTAATTTTAAGTACCTGCCACTAGTTAACTTGTAGAAACCTTTTCTTTAGGTATAAACCATGTGTCTCTATTACAATAAACCTACCTTTTGTAGTCGATTATGTGCGGAGGAGTTATTGGCTACTTGAAAGACACAAGTTTTTGAAGATTGATTCGTGAATTGTGCTTATCAGATTAATCATTATGATCTCAGAAGACCCTCTAATATTATATTTATCTTAAGTGAGAGGATATATGTATTATGAAAAAAGATGAAAAAAGATGAAAAAAAATTGTTTACTGTTAGGAACAGGTCGACACGAACACGTCGACACGAACACGACTCGATTGCCACCCCTAGTACTTAGTAACAATCTTCTCTTTCCTCCTAAATCTCTCATTATCCATATTTCATAACATTAAGGTTTTTTAAATTGTTTATTAAAATTCGAACAAAACAATATTTTGTTTCTACAAATTAGCATTATATAGTATACTCCCTTTGTCCCAAAATTATTGTTCCCCGATAAAAAACACATAATTAAAAAAAATTAGTAAAGTTTTTTTTCTTATTTTTTAGCATAATAACAATTTTACCCTTAGCTAATTAATTAAAAGTGTTTTTAAATTTATAATAACAATTTCAAAAAAATGTAATATAGTAAACGTGATCAAAGTTCTCTATCTATTTTTAATAGTTGATAATTAAATTGTGATATTTTAAAAAAAATGAAATACAAGTTTAGAATGGGGAAAGTATTTTTGTACGAGTTAGTTACACCGTCTATTTTATTTGTGGATAAAGAAAACTATCTAAGTTAGTGTTTTTCTTTTTAAAAATACCTCTTTCGTACATATATATGGTCATATATTTGGTCATTAAGATTGTTTGTTTTTATGCCATTCAAAGATGATAAAAGGCAAATAATATTAAGAGGATATAGTTTTTTTAATTATTAAGAAATGATAAAATGACACACACCTTTTATTGAACTGAATGTGGGGGAGGTCTCTTAAAACTTTTTAATGTTTATTTTTAATTTTTTTTATTTAGTAACTACTATGTTATTTATGTTTCTTTATTGTTTTTTTTTTCTTCTTTCAGCCTTTTTTAGTGTTAACATTATTCAATAAAATCACTGCATATGTTTTGTTAGTTAAAAAATATATAAGATGATATTTAACAATTTATTTTTTGTTCAAATTGAAGAGTCCAGTTTCAGACTCATACATTTCAACCCTAAAGCAACTCGTTTAGTTAATCGTTTGAAATTTTTAATTGAAACTCGCCATCGTATCGCGGGAATACACTGTTATATTATAAAATTTGTTTTTATATATTTAATAAAAATTATTTATTATTTGAATATAGTTGTTTTATATTAAAATTGTAATAATTGGAGTTTAACATATCTAAACATTTTATAAGAACAAAAAGTTTTATCTGATGGAAATCATAATTAGATTTTTCTACTAAATATTTAAATTAAAATTTATAATTAAATTAAATTTATAAACTCTTAATAAACAAAAAACAACTCATTCTTGATACAACTTATCAACCGAAACTATGGCTCTAAAAGACGCGCTAAAGTTTGAAGTGCGACCTCCACGCTACGCAATACACTAAAGTATTATTTTAAGGCATACGTGAAAGGGTACGCTAATGCATGAAGTGTGGTGAGTTTTTTGAATTCAACTCTGCAAAATGATTATTATTACATGTAAGAGCAGTATCTTACCTTTAATTATCATGTACAAAGCTTATTATGAACTCATTATATATTAAATATTGAATATGATAAAAACATTTACATACTTTTATATGTCATGTCGTTTAAAACCACGCCTTAAGAAAACTAACCGTTTATCTTAGTCACTAAAACGTGTTAATAAGTGTGTAAACACTTATCCTTTTACCACTTAAAATAAGGAAAAAAAGACCTAATCATGTGTTTAATATCGTAAAAGTCGGAATTTTGTGTGGTTTTGTGTTTTTGTGTGAAATAGGTACAAAAGATCATAAAAGAAGAAAACACGGGATTTCACGGTCATTTATTGAATAAAAGTCAATGAAAAAGACAAAGTTAAGGTCAAAGGACCAAAAGTGCAAAAATTCCAAAGTCAAAGGGCCTAAATGGAAGGTTTATTGAAGACAAGGACAAAAAGTGCAAAAATTTGAAGTTTGGAGGACAAATAATGAAGATATTATGAAGAAGTGCAAAAACCAAAACCGGGATTCTACTCCAACGGGTTTTCTACAAATCTTCCTCTCAAATTACCAAAACACCCACACATTTCCACTAATTTTACCAAAATACCCCTCAACAATCTCAAAGTTACCAAACAGCCCTTGAAGTTCACCTTGTTACATGTTTAGTCCTTTAAAATTATTTACAAAACGTATAAGGACTAAATGTGTCGATTCTGAAAATCATGTGAAGGATATTAAGTCTCCATGAACGTTAAACAACTTTTATACACTTCCAAGGACCAAACTTGCCAAACCATGAAACCTATCACAAGTCAAACAGTCAAAATATACTAACTTACCCTAATTAAAATTCCCTCCAAGCACTGTGCAACCTTCTTCCCCCACATTTTTTACCAGGCACAAGCAAAAGGGTTTTCACATACCAGGATAATAAACTAATTAAATCAAAGGGAAGCACTATAAATCAGCCAACTAGGAGATCCTATGTGGAAAAGAGCCAAGTCAGCCAAGGAAATCCACCCTGGCAATCCCATGAGGAAGAGGAGAAAGCACAGTTTATGAAAATTAACAAAAAATCCTTTGCTAAGGAAACACAACTATCACATCATTCTATCCACGTTGGCAATCCGTGTGAGGACAAAGAAACAAGAAAAAAATCAAACGGATGAGAATGATGCTTAATTTTGAAGCTTGATCAGATGGTGGAAATTAAAACCCTTGGAAAGAGAAAATACAGTTGTGGAAAGCTTCTAGAGACCTCAATCTATCTATAAATAGGGCTTAGTTTTTAATTGCTTCTCCATGTATTTTTCCGTAGTTAATTTCTATCAACTTAAATTTTAGTTGTATTGTTTTGATGTAATGTTCTCTTTTACTTAATGAAAGTTTAGTTTTAATGAAAATTTGTTCTTCTAAATCTCTATTTTAGCTTCTCATTTATTTATGCATATTTTCTTTTATAAGCTATAAGCCATCTACAATAAAACGTTTTCTATAAGTTTTATATGACTCATATAAGCTTTAACAAGTCTTTGTGAGTATTGTTATCTAAAAAGCTAAGGAAAGTACTAAAAATCACATAAAAAAGCATAAGGAAGCAAAGGGTGAAGACTGCCTCACCAAGGTGTGGTGAACAATGGGTTTTTCTAAGCTTGTTATAAGCTGGTTATTTGAGTAAAAAGGAGTGAAGATACAGGCCTTTAGGCAAAGTCTTTCATTGGATAGGAGCTTTGCAAATAGGTTGTTTCTTTGTTACTTTTCCTCTAAATTTCTATTTTGAATTATAGCTTATCATACTGCTTATTTGCCTATTTGCTTATTGAGATTGTTTTAATTTGTTTTTGCTTGTCATCTAGTTTTCATATCACTTAGCTTAAATATTAAATTCTGTCATAAAAGCCTAAAAACAAAAATATATTCTAGTCGTTTATCTTATTTTCCTTTCACTTAGCTTAATTTGTGTTTTATCTAGCTTATTATAGTCTAATATAGTTGTTCATTATTGAAAAGTTCATTAAAAATCGTTTTGAATCTTAAACCAAGCTAAGTTATAAAACTGTCTGATAAAGGGTGTTAGGTTTAATTGATTGCTTCTAGTGTGTTCGAATTTATAGGTTAGAATCATTTTAGATATTTGTATTAGGCCTAAGTTAGAAGTAATCAATCATTAGTTTGGTCTAAATATCAAAAGTACAATAACATTTGTTTAATTTTAGTCTTTGTGATGATTTTCTGGATTTGAGTAAATTTGGATCTAAATTTTTGGAATATGTGTGTTAGTAGCTGAATTTAGTCCACTTTAGTGCCCTTTACAAGTCTCAATAGGTGGCTTGTGGTTTGGAAGAATTTGTTGATCCCAAAGTCAGATCTTAAACCTTAATAGCTTGTTTAAGGGTTGTGATAGAAAGAAAGAATTCAAGCTAACACTAGAGAAACTTTGCAAAACAAAGTAACTAAACAAGATGCGGAATATAATGTTTAGCACAAAAACAATATGATTGAAACGTTGAACTTTAATATATCAATGATATACGAATACCCTAAAATGGTATTAGGGTTTACAAAACCTTAAAGTATGACAATGAAAGACAATAGAGAAAGACACACATTGCATGCTAAGCTAGTAAGTCCTTTTATAGACATAAGGACTCACGTACAAGATCACTACTAACAAACTTGGAAAGTATTAAGGAATAATAACTGAAACGCGTAAAAATCTATTCCAAGTTTATCTCTAACAGCAGGGCCTTTGACTTCAGCAGGGGAACCAATCCCCCCGCCTTTGTTATTTAGCAGGGGGAACTTACACTAGCAGGGGTACGGATAATCAACTAGCAGGGGTAACAAGTAAGCATAGATTTATTCCCAACAGAATTGTGCTAAAAAAATAAGTATTTGCAAAAGTGGAAAATTTGCCATTTTATGTCATAAATTATTTGCAAGGATTTGAAGTGTGATTTTGATGTTCTTAGGTCTGCAATTGTAAGCATAAGGAGTTTAGAAGTGGTTTTAGGGTTGTAGAGTGATTTGGAGGTTGGAATTTGCTTATTAAATAAGCTAGGATAAGCCATAGAAAGTGTAGCTACCATTAGTCAAACGGCAAATTGTTAGGAAAATCTTTGGGTCACATTTACAAGTCTAAACAGCCACTTTTGATCCTTTATATCTTTTTGCTCAGTTTGATTTAGATAGTGGGGTTTAGTGTTTTGAAAATCCTGAACTAGTGGCTAGAAAATTGTAGTTGACAAGTTTTTCTGTAGCTTAATAGATAAGCTAGATATAAGCTCCAAAGTTACCTTAAAAATCTGCATAATAGTATATTTTCGCTAAGTCATTATTAGTTCGGTATCTTTTTCTAGCCTAATCGCTCAATAGTTTTCGAAGTTTTTTGTTTAGAAATCAATATTTCATCGTATCGGACAAGTAGAAACAAACCGTAACTTATTTCGTGGCCTAAAACGCTCAAACGAAGTCACCAAATTACCACATCCCATTTTTAGCAAAAAGTGTTCAAAAATTACATATTAGTCCTGATATTGCCACTATTATACAAATCAAGTTATTGCATTTTAAGTCCCTAGCAATTTCTTTTTTTTATAAGTTATTGCATTTTAAGTCCCTAGCAATTTCTTTTTTCTATTTCCTGCGTTAGGCCATTCAAGGGTGCATTTGTTTTGTATAGTTATTGGGCTTACATCTTTTTTTTAGGCCTGCAAATAATAACTGATAGGGGCTGCGTTTGGTTTTAAGAAACAAATAGGCTACGTCTTTTTTTTTAAGTTCAACATTTAGGCTGATTATATAAGAGTTAAGGAGCTGCATTTTTTTTGTATTACTTCTTTCAAATCATTACATCTTCAAATTTTAAAAATAGATTTCAGATTTTTAATATCAAAAAAAATAGTTTTAATAAATAAATAAAACAATATTAAAAGTATAAAAAAAAATTAGTTTTTTTTTTTCATTTTTAGAATAAATTTTGCACTCTCATTTTTAGCATTTTAATATTTTGCATTTATACTTTTATCTAGCATTTTAATATTTCTCGTTTGCATTTTACTTTTGCATTTTATATTTTTACTTTGTGATTTTTTCTTTCGGTATTTGCACTTTATTTTAGAATAGTACGTATACGCATTAGATAATATTTTTATATTTTTACGTGCTTTGTGCTTAAATAGAAATAGATACCAATCAAGCATTTTTAACCAAAAACGATAAATCTCTTTAAAATAATTGGATATAAATTCGAGTCGATTCGAGGAAAAACGAACATTAATCTCTTATACACACATATTTCCTATATTAAATTAGCGCCGCTGCCGCATCGATCTCGTTACGATTGACGATTTTTCGTGAGACGATTTGGATTTTGGTATCCGTTCACTTTTGAATGTTATTTTTCTTGTTAAAAAATCAAAAACATAAAAAAAATCAAACATATAAAGATACAAAAAAATAATAAAAATCACAAGAGCAAATTCTTTCCTAAGATTTGCACCAAAAAAATTAAAAGAATCTAAAAGTAATACTTTTCCTAATGTATTACACCAAAAATATTAAGTACTATTGTTATTTTTCTTATTTCGATTTCTCTGGTTTTTATTGTGAATATATTTTAAAAAATAAAAATACAAAAAGTTTTTTTTACTATAGATATTACGTATAAAAATATCAATACACAATATTCCATAAGTATTGCTTGCAATACCCGTATTTGGAGGCGTTCCGTTTCCATATATGTGTATCGATCAAACAAAATAAAAGGCAAAAATAGATAAATACTTTCGTTAAGCAAGAATTCAAAAAAATACGAACTTTAAGGTGAATAGAAAGGCGATGTGCTATAAAAGGCCGTCTAAGGGAAGCTAGGTACTTAAGTATTTCGCGCCACCTCATTCCCCCCGTTCACTTGTAAGTATTTTTAGAAGGAAGGCTAATCGAGGGTTTTGTCACCCAAGTAGTATTACGTATATATTTTTTGTAGCTTTTTCATATTGAACCTCGAGAGGGATAATCCCTTCCCTTTAAAAGTAGACCAAGGGCAATCCCCTTACTCCTCGGTTTTAGTTGTATGCGCACTCGCGCGCGTACACACATACCAAGGGTGTACCAAATACTTCTAATTCTTCCAAAAAGAAGAAGAACAAAAAGACCGTTAATCAAGCCGATCCCGAGAATCGAGCTTTTGACAATACGATGGCAACGGATAACCGACCAATGATTGAGATCTTGCAATCTCACGTTGAGGGAAATGATGACGCGATTGTGGTGCCGGATATTGGAGCAAATAATTTTGAACTAAAAATGGGTTTTATTCAAATGGTTTCCGCTACACAATTTTTAGGCCGTACTCATGATGACCCACACACTCATATTAAGAGATTTTTACACTTGGCAAATACCGTTAAATACAATGGGGTGCCACAAGAGGCAATTAGTTTGTTACTCTTTCCTTTTTCCCTCGAGGGACAAGCCCGAATTTGGCTTGATAAGGAACCACCCCAAAATATCACCACATGGGTGGATTTAGAGACCAAGTTCATTAACTACTTTTTCCCACCATCACAGACCACCGCTTTACGGAATGACATTATCACCTTTGAACAAAAATATGGGGAAACGTTTAGTGAGTCTTGGGACCATTTTAAGGAGCTTTTAATAAAATGTCCTCAACATGGTTTTACAAAAGTGCATCAAATTAATACGTTTTACAATGGTTTATCTCTAAATGACCAAGACTCACTTAATAGTGCCGCAGGGGTAATATTCTTGTAAAATCTAAGAACGAGGCTTGGGCAATAATTGAAAACAAGTCAAAAGTTTAAACTAAGAGTGTAAGGGCTACTATGGCTAGTTCTAGTGATAATGAGGTTAATAATCAAATTAAAGAGCTTACTTCAATCGTGACAAAACTTGCTTTAAGAGTTGATAACCCTCCCACTAGACATGTGCATGCTCTTAGTGAAACGTGTGAGACTTGTGGTGGACCACATTCATACTACATTTGGGATAAGGTTTACAATGAACAACAAGAAGTTTATGCTTACAATACCAATGAAAATGAGAGGGTTCATTTTAAATCGATGTTAATGTTAACCATTTGTCTTATAAGTCTAATAACTATTTGGCTCCCCCGGGTTTGGTAGCTCCACAAAGACCACCCCCACCCGCCCAAAATACCCAATACCAAAATACGAACCAAAGCTCCACCAAGAGTTAATTTTCAAGGGAATTCAAATGTAAGGGGTTTTAATCAAAATCAAGGGAATTTTCAAGGGCAAAACCAAGGGTTTAATAATAATAATCAAGGCTTTAATAACCAAAGTTTTAATCAAGGTTTTCAAAATTATAATCAATATCAAAACCAAGGTTTTCCAAATCAAGGGTTTAACAATCAAGGGTATAATATGCCTATCCCCAAATAGACTTGGTGCTCCAAAAACTAAATGAGCACGACCGTAAGCATAAGGAAATACAAGAGTCCACGGATAGGAAATTCATGCAAATGTTACAAACCCTTTGACCACAAGGTGCCCTCCCTTCTAATACCGAGACCAATCCTAGGGCTAACGTGAATGCCATCACTACTAGGAGCGGTAAGACCATTGAAGAACCTTCTTATTCCCCACCTAAACAAGGACCCGAGATTCCTTCGACTTCTACCTACCCTTCTTCACCTTCTACTTGTGAGATATCTCCCCTAAAGACTTCGTCTACACCTTATGTTCACCTTTCCCCTCAATCTTATACCACACCTTTGGTTCCCATTCCAATTCCTTCACCTTCCACTTCTACCCCTCCTCCACCCAAGGATGTGAGTGAGCCATCCACTCCAAAGCCTTCATCTCAACCCAATTTACCTTATCCATCAAGGTTGAGGAAAGAGAAATAAAAGAATAAGGATGATATTCAAGTTTCGAACTTCCTAAAAATGTTCAAACAATTGAATTTTAATATCACCTTTGTCGAGGCTCTCGCTCACATGCCTAAGTATGCTAAGATGTCTAAGGATCTTTTAAACGACAGGGAAAAGTTGCTTGACATTGCTCAAACCCAACTCAATGAGAATTGTTCCGCGGTTCTTTTGAGAAAATCACCGGTTAAGCTTGAAGATCCCGGTCGATTCCTTATCCCTTGTAATTTCCCCGGTGTAGAAAGGCTTTGGCGGATCTCGGAGCGAGTATCAATTTTATGCCATTGTCCGTGTGGAAGAAATTATCTCTACCCGAGCTAGTCCCCACTCGTATGACTTAGCTAACCGTTCGGTTACTTATCTGGTGGGGATAGCCGAGGATGTGTTCGTAGGAGTCGACAAATTCACCTTCCCCGCTGATTTCATTGTAGTCGACTATGAGATGGATCCCCGTGTTCCCTTAATTGTGGGACGCCCCTTCTTGAGGACTGGGCGTACATTGATTGATGTAGCCGCGGGTGAGCTTATCATGAGGGTAGGGGATGACAAAATCGCCTTTAATATTGGTAAACTTTCTAAGCTTCCCGATGAGCCCGAATCCGTGAACTTAATCAATGTGCTTGACGAAGCATGTGAAGAACACTTCCACGAGGCTTGTAAGAGCGGGATTTCTCATTTACCTCATGTTGAGACCATAGCTTCTATTGCTCCTTCATTGACTCCATTTGGAGAAAGTGACTTTATTTTACTAGAATTTGAAGCAAATTTAGGGGACGTGGACTTAAAATATGACGATTCTCCCACCGATAGGGAAGAATACATTCGTACCCTTGAGAAACTTCTCAATGAGGATCATATTTCTCTACCTACTCCTAAGGAAGTTACAAACGATGATCCAAATTTGACTAAGCCTTCCACCGATAATCCACCGGATTTAGAGCTTAAGGATTTACCGTCTCATTTAGAATACGTTTTCTTAGAAGAAGATGATAAGTTACCCGGCATTATTGCTAAGGACTTAAAAGAGGATGAAAAATTTAGGCTTATCGAAGTTCTTAAAAATCATAAGAAAGCAATTGCTTGGAAAATCTCCGACATCCGCGGAATTGATCATAATTTTTGTACTCATAAATTTCTCATGGAAGATGACTTTAAACCCACAATCCAAAGTCAAAGAAGTGTAAACCCAAAAATTCATGAAGTCATTAAGAAAGAAGTTATCAAACTTCTATATGTCGGCATGATTTACCCTATTTCGGATTCACCGTGGGTTAGTCCGGTCCATTGTGTGCCTAAGAAAGGCGGAATAACCGTTGTTCCCAATGAAAACATCAAGTTAATTCCTACTCGACTTGTCACGGGTTGTAGATTTTGCATCGACTATCGTAAGCTCAATGATGCCACTCGTAAGGATCATTTCCCTCTTCCTTTCATGTATCAAATGCTCGAGCGTTTAGCGGGTAATGACTACTATTTCTTCTTAGATGGTTTCTCCGGATATTTGCAAATTCCTATCGATCCAAAAGATCAAGAGAAAACTACATTCACTTGTCCTTATGGAACATTTGCTTATAAAAGAATGCCTTTCGGCTTATGCAATGCTCCCGGGACTTTCCAAAGGTGTATGATGGCTATATTCCATGACATGGTTGAACAAACTATGGAAGGCTTTAAGGACGATTTCTCGGTCTACGGTGATTCTTTCTCTTCTTGCCTTTCCAATTTAGAACGTATGCTTAAACAATGTGAAGACACTCGTCTCGTTCTTAATTGGGAAAAGTGCCATTTCATGGTAAAAGAAGGCATCGTCCTCGGTCACAAAATTTCTAAAGCCGCTATCAAAGTCGACCGTGCTAAAGTTGACGTTATTGCTAAGTTGCCTCCACCGACCACCGTCAAAGGAGTTAGGAGCTTTTTAGGTCACGTCGGATTTTATTGACGCTTTATTCAAGATTTTTCTAAGATAGCTCGACCAATGACCCATCTCTTAGAGAAAGATGCTCCTTTCATCTTTTCTCAAGATTGTCTCGACTCTTTCGAAATTCTTAAAGGTAAATTAACTAAGGCACCAGTCTTAGTCTCTCCAAATTGGGAGTTACTTTTCGAGCTCGTGTGCGATGCTAGTGATTTCGCGGTAGGAGTAGTTTTAGGTCAACGAATTAACAAACATTTCCAACCCATCCATTATGCTAGTAAGACAATGACGGGGGCTCAGTTAAATTATACCACTACCGAAAAAGAGCTTTTAGACTTAGTGTATATTTTTGAGATATTCCGCCCCTATCTTGTACTTTCCACCACCATCGTTTACACCGACCATTCCGCCTTGAAATACTTGTTGACCAAGAAAGATGCTAAACCGAGACTCCTTCGTTAGGTTTTTCTCTTACAAGAATTTAAAATCGAAATTCGTGATAAAAAGGGAGCCGAAAACCTAGCCGCGGATCACTTAAGTAAACTCGAGGATCATTATCAAGGGGAACTTCCAAATCAAGAGATTAATGAATATTTTCCCCTTGAGACCCTAATGTCTATCAATTTCAATCTTGATGATACTGTTGATGCAAAAGTTGGGTGATCCTTGCTAGACCCGAATTAGGCTCAATTCGGGTTGGCTGGGCTCCGGCTCCTGCACCAAGTGAACTATTTGGTTGGGATCCTGCACACTAAACAATACGCGTCAGGCTTACCGTGGGAGTGTTTCCCACGATTAGACTCCAGCGTGAGAGTAAGTAATCGGTTAGGGTTTTATGTGAGTTGAAAGTATAGAACGTAATACCTTTGTGGAACCCTTGGGGGTTCCTTTTATAGGCAGTGGAACCCTAGTGGGCTGCCACTGATACTTCGACCCCAAGGAAAGGATAACTACCAGAATTAGAATGATTGTTATCTTCTAATTATGGTAGTGAATATCCTCCTCTTTTGGGGTAAACCTATTCCTAGACATAATATGATTCTGTCTAACCCTATGCCGCCCGCACCGGGCCGGGCCGTGGGCCGCACACATGTGTGCGGTTACTGTTCATCCAAGCCCATAAGCTTAAATGACATTATTCCCACCCATCCGTGATGGGACGGATACGGGTAGTACCCATGGGCCGGGTTCCTGACCCGGCTGGGGACTATACGTCATCATGTCCCCCCAGTCTAGTTGTTACAGCCGTATGCGTAACCTCTAGACTACCAAGATGCTCTCCGGACATACCAAAAGAAGACCTAGGGAATGAAAAATACAGAAAATTTTGTTATGGCCGCCCGTGGTTGCCCTTACTAGGAATATTATTCTAATAGCACCTCCGCACGTAACGGCCGAGACAAATTAAATGCAGCATTAAATACGGTCTTACGTAAGAGCCGCATATCCTGACACAAGAATAAAAACATTAATGGTAGTCAACTTTCCAGCCGCACGTCTACAAAAGTGCACCATTAATGCCCACCATTGAGCCACGTAAAACTGCCAAGAAGTGACCCATGGGCCCCCTCTGATTTTGCAGAAGTGTTAGAAATCCTATCCGTAGGATAGGCGTGGTGGCCTACACGTGTCGAACATCCACGTTACCTCGGAAACCGAGGCAACCCTATATAAGAGTTGGTATGTGTGTTTGTTACACACACAATTCCCCCTTCCTTCCGCCATTGTTATTTTCAAGCTTCTACTTCTAAAACTTTGCCTTCTTCTCCACGGATTTCCTCCGCCGCAGGTTAGATCATCACGCCCTTTAAAACCTTTTTATAAAACATGGTAAAGGACAACCCACTTATCACGGATGTCCTTAACGTGATGTCGGCGGAAAAATACATCGACTTTCTGTCGAAGTATTACATACCCGAAAGCGTACACCCCACCTATCCAGGTGAAGGTGAGGCGATTACAGATGCACCAGCGGGGAAAATAGGCATGTACACGCGCCTATTTGATTCGGCCAATTACCGTATCCCCCTGTCCAAATTCTTGGTAGACCTACTATTGTATTATGACTTCCACATAACCCAGCTTCACTGCATAGGGGCGTGTAAAATCAACCAGTTTGAAATTACATGCCATACCTGCGGAGTAACCCCAACTGTGAACCTTTTTAGGGCTTTTTACTTCCCCCAGCTAGTGAATGGGTGGTTGTCGGTTAAAAAACGACCCGGGAATGCCCCTATGACGTATAGGAAGCCTCTAGACTCCCTCAAGAACTGGTACGACCATTACTTCTTTGTAGATGAGAAGGTGTTCCCTACTCCTTTCGTACTCAAAACCAAAGCACCCAAGGACTATCCGCCCAAAGCCAAAGACTATAGCAACAAAGACTTAAAAACACTAGATACCCACCGCACAGAATTCCATAGAGGGTTGCCGGAACACTTTCTGTTCTTAGTAGGAATAAGCCGCCGCTACTTTGGGAGGGATGACTTATATCCGTGCTTCCTGACGGAACAGGGAGAGGGTAGGTCTATTTATACTTTGTAGATTTGAAATGTCATGCATATTTGTAGAACTTTACTAACCCATATACTTATAAATGTCCGCAGAAATGAACCTACACGGAGTAATCCGCCAGGGCGACCCAATGAAGGTGGCCGAAGGATTCCGGCCTCTAAAGGAGAATGAGCTCCCCCTGCTGGAAGCGACTGCTGACCGCACCATGCCGCTCGAAGAGACGTCCGAGCCCAGATCAGATGAAGGGGAGCCCATCATTGAGAAGTCCCCTTTGGACTTCCATAATGAAGATGGTGGAGAACTATTGTTGGAGGGGGGCGCGACCAACCAGGTAGAGGAAAATGATCCCAATGAAGACACCACTCAAGCGTCCGAGTCTGCCCCGCTCACATCTAGGAAGAGAAAGACCACCAGGAGGGTGGCAAAGAAAATAGGGGATGAGGCCGGGGTCGCGAATGATCCCCCAAAGAAACTGAGGAAGGATCATCCGCAGTACCAAGAGGGGAGTGGTATTGCGACTGCTCAGGCCGAATCCACCCCGAACATGGGAGAGCCAGTCTTGCGAGTTACGCCCGTGAGCGCCGTAGCTCCTCCCGGCCCAGACCCTGCCATTGATACCACGTAAGTATCCTTCAAATATGTAGTCGCGTCACTATACTTTGTGAAATATAGAATGCTTAGACTAATTTTGCCATGTCAATAACAGGGCTAATCCGTCGGCCGTAGCACAGGAGGAATAAGTGGAGAGGAATCCATCCCCCGCACCAACTAACAAACCCCCACCCCCTGCTGCGACACACGCCAAGGAACCCCACCCCGAAGGGCCAGAAGATAGCTTGCGCTTAGCATGGAACCTCTCAAGCCTGACAAGGTTGGAGGCGGAATCCGAGTGTTTAGAATTCATTGAGCACATCACCCCGCCAGCCCTTGCACAAGATTTAGACGAGTTGGATCATGAATCCCTTCTGGAGCAGTTCGACGTGTCGTCCGCAAACCAAGTGACGGTGGGAGCCGCTTTAAGACGCCGCTTGATCAAGGCCCTTGCAAATGTTAATCGGGCCGATAAAAAGATAGCTCGCCGTGAGGCAATGGTCGTGAAGAACGAGAAGACCATCGCGTCCTTGTAGGCAGCGCTGGTGACAACCGAGGCGACGGTAAAAGAGCAAGCTCATCACGCCGACACCCAAGAAAAGCGTATTGTCGAGCTCGAAGCCCTTGTAGCCGCATCAAATGAGAAGGTACACTTTCGAAACTTTTGTACATATACTTTAAACCTTGAGTATTTATTCGACCCAAAAAAGTATATATCCTTGTAATAACTCAAAGTTCTATATGCAGGTGTCTGCGGCCGAAGCTGCTACCAAGGCCGTGACCGCGCAATCCTTCAACATCGCCCAAGAGCGTGATGCGCTGAAGGATGAGCTGACACAGGCGCGGGCTAACCTGGAAGAGCAGGCTGCCACAGCGGATGAGAAGCTGAACAAGATGGCCATACGTTGTGCTGAAAGACTATGTCCTCCCCTGCTATCCGCCATAGCTGGACGCAGGTGGATAATTGGGCAAGGACTGCGACTGGCTGTGAGCAGGGCCCTGGAAGCTCCACACCTACTGCAGGCATTCGCCGGGGTCGTATCCGATGGAATCAACCGTGGTATACATGAGGGTTTGGTCAAAGCTGCAGAACTGATAGGCAAAAATGAAGACATCATGCAGCATCCCTACCATAATCCCTCAACCACGGATAATATGACCGCGTCCATGAATGCCTTGGCGGAAATCCAACACCCTCTCCTGGATGAGCTTGAGACACTTAGAGACGCTTCAAACGAGGCAATAATGTCCCGGCTTGCTACGGATCCCATCCCTTTGACCTTGGCCACTTATGATTCCGCCTCCAAAACGATGAAAGGTGAGAAACTGCTTGTAGAAGCATTGGATGCGATTGCGGTCAAGGCCCAGGATGGGAAGGATGCTCGTGGGGAGGTCCTCCGTGCTCTGATTGAAGAATGGAAGAAGGACATAGGGGAATTCCTACCCCTTGTAATTTATCAGTTGTAAACATTTGTAATTTTATTCGTCCGTGCATGTACACGGCTAAGACATATGTGAAATGACTGCCTTTTATATGGAAGTCCGTGATGACCACGGCCATTTAGTTATTTATTTTGAAACTTGTGTATTTTCATTTTGTTTGAACATTATATGCCAATACTGCATGACATGTCATGTCTTACACAAAAAAGAAAAATACCTACAAGCCTATAATTTACTAGACATGCGACGTGCGTCTTTACTATGCGGAGCACTGCGTGAGTACGGCATACGAAACTTACCATAACGTCTTGTGAGTAAGGTGTCTAGTAAGGATACATGATCCGTGCGGCTGGGGTTGCATCCCTCTTACGCGGCAAGTTGAATTAGTAGGTTCACTCAATCCTCTTACCCCGCCTGGAGGCATATAGTACATGTACAGTAATTTGAATGAATGCATACGAATGAAACATGACATACTATAACAACTAAAACTCATATGACTGACAAAAATCTAAAAAATGATTTGCACGAAACAAGCTGTGGAGCTAGCTAGGCGCCACGGCATTTTATTAGAACGTTTACATTTTTTTGTTTGAACAAGAATGATAAGTCCTAAAAAACAAAAAAGGAATCTAAACAAATTATAAGAAGAAAAACAGATATACCGCATGGTTCTTCATTAAAGCCACATATAGCGAAGCACCCATGCGGAAGCCGTAGCTTTCAAAGATAACACCTTTTGAGATTGGAGATTTTCCATGTGTGTTCTAGGTCGCGGCCATCCATGTCACGTAACTTGTACGCGCCTCGTCCAAAAGGTTTCCGTGACTTCATACGGTCCTTCCCACTTAGGGCCCAACTTTCCTGTATTCTCCGCTCGACTTGCTTCGTTAGCACGATAGACATAATCTCCCGGTCGAAAAGAAACACCTTTGACCTTGGCGTCATAATAAGCCTTCATTTTAGCCTTGGACTTAGCCTCATTGATGGCTGCTATCTCCCTTTTTTCTTCCAACAGATCCAGGTTGATTCGCAGCTGCTCGTCGTTCGTAACGACATTAACCTCCGCCGTGCGAATGGTAGGCATTCCTATTTCTGTTGGTATAACAGCTTCAGTGCCGTAGGCCAATGCAAATGGAGTATCTCCGTTGGCTGTTTTGATCATAGTTCTATGCGCCCATAGCACATGTGGTAACTCATCAACCCATTTGGCACTTCGTTCATCCAGACGCGCCTTGATGCCATTTCCCAAGCTTCTATTTGCTCGTTCCACGAGGCCATTTGTCTGTGGATGCTTAACAGATGCGAAGCGCCGCTTGATATTCAATGATGCACACCAGTCCTTGAATGGATTTTCCGCGAACTGTTTACCGTTATCCGAGATGATTTCTCCTGGTAGGCCAAAGCGGCACACAATATGCTCCCAAACAAACTTTTTAACTTGTTTGCCTGTGATGGATTTGACTGCCTTGGCCTCTATCCATCGTGTGAAGTAGTCCATCGTGACAATCAAGAACTTAACTCCCCCCGCAGCTACAGGAAATGGTCCTGCGATGTCGATTCCCCATTTATAGAATGGCCATGGAGACGTGATAGGTATAAGCTCCTGCTGCGGGTGCCGTGGCACTGGTCTATGCACTTGGCAATCACTACACTTGCGAATCATGTCACGCGCGTCCCTGTGCATGGTAGGCCAGTAATATCCTGTCCGTAAGGCTCTAGCTACCACGGATCGCGGACCTGCGTGCATGCCGCACAACCCTTCATGTATTTCACTGATTACATAGGTAGCCTGTCGTGGTCCAACACACCGCAACCATGGCTGCAAGAAAGAGCGCTTATAAAGAATACCTTCTCGGAGTTCGAAGTGTTGCGACTTCCTTCTGATGCGCCGCGCTGCTTTTTCCTCGTCCGGAAGGGTCTCACTATTCAAATAGTTGATAATCGGGGTCATCCATGTAGGTCCATCCTCCTCAACTATAGTAGCGACCTCCCCTTCTGTTATAGATTTATCCTTGTGTATTTCCACCAAGACTTGTTTGGACAAGTGAGCGAAGCTTGTGGATGCGATCTTACTAAGAGTGTCCGCCTTCTTGTTCTCGCCTCTTGGCACCTGCTTGATGGAAAACTTGCTGAAAGTCGTGATTAGTGACTTGACTTTTTCCAAGTATCTGACCATGTTGTCCTCCTTAGCCACATATCCACCTAGAATATGGTTCGCAACCAGCCGTGAGTCCACGTAGGCCTCAAGGTTGCGGACTCCTATTCTAGCGGCGATTTTTAAACCCGCAATTAATGCTTCATATTCCGCTTCGTTGTTGGTGGCCGTGAACTCAAAACGGAGGGCGTACGTGAACTCCATTCCTTCCGGATTTGTGAGGATGAGACCAGCCCCGGACCCATCCGTACACGAAGATCCGTCCGTAAATAACACCCATGGTTCTGTTGGAGTCTCGTCTTGTTTAACGATTGACCCTTCCTCATCCGGCTTCTCAATCAAGAAATCTGCCAAGATCTGGCCTTTCACAGCCGTCCTTGGCCTATAGGATATATTGTGCTCCCCCAATAAGATGCTCCATTTTTGTAGCCTCCCTGCCACATCCGGTCTAGAAATGACCTGCTTAATTGGTTGGTCCGTAATGACTACAATTGGGTGCGCCTGAAAGTACCGGCGCAACCGCTTTGTAGCAAACACTAGTGCCAACACCAATTTTTCCATAGAGGAGTAATTCAGCTCCGGCCCTTGTAATGTTCTACTTATGAAGTAGACCGGAGTTTGCACTGTATCTCTATCTGTCATGAGTACCGCGCTTATTGCGCCATGAGTGGCTGAGAGATACATAATGAGTTCCTCCTTTGGCCGGGGAGCTACTAGCATAGGGAGAGATGCAAGGTGCTGCTTGAGTTGGCCAAAAGCTTACTCGGCTTCTTTTGTCCACCGGAAGTCTCCCTTCCTAATGCACTTCTTGAGTGTCTTAAATAGGGGTAATGACTTCTCTGCGGATTTGGATAGGAACCTATTTAGCCCGACCAGTTTCCCATTTAAGGATTGCACCTCCTTCCGTGTCTGAGGGGACGGCAGCTGTATCACTGCGTCCGTTTTCTCTGGGAAAGGTTTGATACCATTTGGATCAATCATGTACCCAAGGAACATTCCCTCCGTTGCCCCAAAAGTGCATTTCTTTGGATTTAGCTTCATGTTAATCCTCCTTAGTGTATCGAATGTCTCTTGGACATCCCGGAAAAGTGCATCCTCCGTATGACTTTTTATGACTAAGTCATCCACATAGACTTCCAAGTTGCGGCCTATCTGTGATTCAAAAGCTTTATCCACAAGCCGCTGGTATGTAGCACCGGCGTTCTTTAGTCCAAACGGCATTTTCGTATAGCAATATACGCCCTGACTTGTATGGAACGCCGTTTTTTCTGCGTCCTCCTCCGCCATCTGGATCTGGTGATATCCTTTATATGCGTCTAAGAAGCACTTAAAGGGATATCCACACAGGGATTCCACCTTCCAGTCAATCTCCGGTAACGGGTAACAATCTTGTGGACAGGCTTTGTTCAGATTCGTGAAATCCACACACATGCGCCAACTTCCGTCATGTTTTTTGACCATGACCGGATTGGATAACCACTCGTGGTAGTATACCTCGCGCATGATACCTGCGTCCACTAGTTTCCGTACTTCCTCCAATATCACTTGGCTACGCTCAGGCGCCTGGCCGCGCTTCTTTTGCTTGATGGGTTGGTACCCCTGGCGGATCTGGAGCTTATGTTCTGCTATCGCGCGTGGCACGCCTGTCATATGCTTTGGCTCCCATGCGAATATATCTAGGTTTGCGTTTAAGAGAGAGCACATGGCCCTTTTGCCGCTATCCGAGAGCGCCCCCTATGGATATCTCCTGTTCCGGGTAGTCAGGATGAATTGCCACCTTCCAATTGGGAGGTGGTGATCCATCCTTGGGTGGAACAGGTGGAGCCGGTGTTGTCACGATGTGACACTCGGATGCTGGTACGATTATGTTGTAAATGGTGACGATTCCTCCCTCAACAGGGAATTTGATCATTCCGTGTGCCGTGGAGGGTACCGCCCGTATAGCCAGAATACCTGGTCTGCCTATGATCCCATTGTACGGAGAATGTGAGCGTATCACCATGAAGTTCATCCACGCCGTAGTGGAGTGTTCCTCATTCCCAATGGTTACAAGCAGACGCAGTTGCCCTATCAGCCAGATAGTGTCTCCACTAAAGCCAGTGAGCGGCGCCGTGGCCGGTAGTAATTGGCTTCTTATTTCTGGGCGTAACTGCACGAAACAGTGTTCATACAGTACCTCTGCTGACGACCCTCCATCCACATACATGCGACGAACATTGTGTGTTCCAATGCTTATCTCAATAGTGAGAGGCGCATCAATCACATCGCTAGCTGTGATGGGAGGGAATGAGATTTCCCTGCCGCGTGAAAATTTTTGGCCAACTTTCTGCCTCGTGCGGCGTTGTCTGGATTGGATCATGTATATGGTCGAATGTTTGTCCTTTTGGGGATCCTTCTTATCATACTTCTTGTTGTCTTTTCCATCCTTCCAATCCTTAACTATGTGCTTGAGTTTACCTGATTTGATCAGTGACTCAATGTGCTTCTTGAGCTGGATACACTCCTCTGTACCATGGCCCTTGTCATTATGGAACTCGCAAAAGCGATTTCCTTGCCGACGGTCCGGCGGAGTTGTCATTGGGGGAGGCCTTGGAAAATTTGCCCCTTCCGTCAGCAAGATCTCCCGGTAGGACATCTTTAGGGGGGTAAACTTATCGTCCGGCCGTCCTCCTTTGTTCTGGCTCTTATAGTCTGAGCCCTTGCTATTGTTTTGATTGCCTTGACCGGCCGACTGTCTCCGAGACTGGTCGTTTGATCGGTACTCATTTCCCCTGGATGGGTAAGCCGCGGCCACAACTGTTTCTTCCTCTATGAAATTTCTGACCCTTTCCATGAGGTCATCATATCTCTCTGGACGCTTGTCATTGAGACGCCTGATCAATTCCCTGTCTGTTATGGCGTGCATGTAGTCAGAGATTTTCAGGAGTTCCGGCATTGTTTTTGTGCGCGTGCACTCATCATTGAAGCGTTCAGTGAAGGCTTCTGTGGACTCCCCCGACCGTTGTTTGACAGTTGCCAATGAGACCAGATCCCTATTATACTTCTTCCTCTGAGTATAATTATTCTTGAACGCAGTGCGTAGTTCCGTGAAACTATCAATGCTTCGCGGAGGGAGTCCCTCAAACCAGTCACGGGCATTGCCGATCAAGGTTGAATTGAACATATGGCACCATATAGGCATGGGCCATCGCTCAATTTTAGCCTGCGTATCGAATATTTTGAGGTGATCATCCGGATCACCAGTTCCATCATAGGTCTTGACACACGCCGGCATGCGACGTTTAGTGTCCTCGGAGTAGTTCCGTATGCGAAGGGTGAGTGGGTCTTCCCTGGGATCCGCCCATGGCCGGGTGAGCCTAGGGTCATCCCATGGTTCACACCACGGGCGGGAAAGATCCTCCGCTTCTGCATCTCGATAATAAGGGCCACCATAATACTCATCATTGTTTGGTGGTGGTGGAGGGGTACGCCTAGGTCGGCGACGTTTAGGCGGATGGTCATCTGAGTCCTCCCCTGATGGGTCTGGAGACGGGGGTGGTGCCCCATCCCTCGGGTGAGGACCACGTTTTTTAGACGAGCCGGGAGCCTTTTTCCCAGCATCCATCCTATCCCACACGCTTGTGCGGCGGGTGGCTTTGGCCAGCTCTCGATCTGGTCGCTCGGGCGAACCGTCGGACCTATCTCCCCTTTCTCGAGGCTGCGTTAGTTCCTACATGAGGCGATCTCCTATGCGCTCGAACACATACCTAGGTTGAGGGGTTTCCTCGAAGATGCCCCGCTCCTGAGGCCGGGCTTTCCTTTTCCTCCGATTTTGGGAAGAGGTGATTGGTCCGGTGTCGCCAAAGTTGAGTCTAGATTGGAGGTTCCTCCCTAGATTCAACCTTGATGCAATCACTGGGACGATCCTCTCAAAGTTCTGCGTAAGAATTCGAGTGAGATCCTCCTCGCTGAGGGGTTGGACTTCTAATTCCTCCTCCACTGATGGTCTGCGCGGCTCCTTGTTAGGAGGATTGGGCACAATCCCTGGATCAGGGTTATCCAGGGTTGAAGTAGGTGGGGGTGTTATAGAGATCGTACTCGTCACCCCCAAGGGCTGAAAACCACCACGGTTACCAGGTCCGCCTGCAGGGCGGCTAGGGGATTGATTGGGGATGAGTATCCTTTCCCCTTGGGACTTCCGATTTCCAGGATTCGTGTTCCTGGGATTAGCTTGCGGATGCCCCTTCGTCATTGGAAATTCAAGATGAGGTTTTGCTCTAGCTTAGTGTAATGGGTCCCACGGATGGCGCCAACTTGTTGATGCAAAAGTTGGGTGATCCTTGCTAGACCCGAATTAGGCTCAATTCGGGTTGGCTGGGCTCCGGCTCCTGCACCAAGTGAACTATTTGGTTGGGATCCTGCACACTAAACAATACGCGTCAGGCTTACCGTGGGAGTGTTTCCCACGATTAGACTCCGGCGTGAGAGTAAGTAATCGGTTAGGGTTTTATGTGAGTTGAAAGTATAAAACGTAATACCTTTGTGGAACCCTTGGGGGTTCCTTTTATAGGCAGTGGAACCCTAGTGGGCTGCCACTGATACTTCGGCCCTAAGGAAAGGATAACTACCAGAATTAGAATGATTGTTATCTTCTAATTATGGTAGTGAATATCCTCCTCTTTTGGAATAAACCTATTCCTAGACAGAATATGATTCTGTCTAACCCTATGCCGCCCGCACCGGGCCGGGCCGTGGGCCGCACACATGTGTGTGGTTACTGTTCATCCAAGCCCATAAGCTTAAATGACATTATTCCCACCCATCCGTGATGGGCCGGATACGGGTAGTACCCATGGGCCGGGTTCCTGACCCGGCTGGGGACTATACGTCATCAGATACCCCGTGGTTTGCGGAAATTGCAAACTATTTGGCAGGTGGAGTTCTTATCGAAGTGTTAACGTCCTAACAAAAGAAAAAATTCTTTAAGGAATGTGCGGATCTTATCAGTCGTAGGTGTGTTGATGGTCCCGCAACTTTACAAATCCTTGAAGCTTGCCATAAAGGACCCACCGGTGGTCACTTTGGTCCAAATTACACTGCTAAGAAAGTTTTCGACTCCGGATTCTATTGGCCCACCATTTATCATGACGCTCATGAAATGGTTAAGCATTGTGATGCTTGCCAACGACAAGGCAAGGTCACACATAAAGACGAGATGCCTCAAAAATTCATCCAAGAGTGTGAAATCTTCGACGTATGGGACATCGACTTTATGGGGCCATTTCTATCACCCAAAGGGAATAAGTACATCCTCGTAGCCATTGACTATGTATCCAAATGGGTTGAAGAAAAGGCTTTACCTACTAACGATGCGAGGGTTTTTGTGAACTTTTTGAAGCAATTGTTTGCTAGATTTGGCGTTCCTCGTGCTATCATTAGTAATCGCGGTACTCATTTTTGCAATGATCAATTCGCACGAGTCATGGCTAAGTATGGTGTCAATAACCGACTTTCCATTACGTATCATCCACAAACTAATGGTCAAGCTGAGGTTTCCAACAATGGACTTAAGCAAATCTTAGAACGTACCGTGGGAGAGCATCATGGCTCATGGGCCGATAAATTAGATGATGCTTTGTGGGCTTTTCGTACCGCTTATAAGACACCTATAGGTTGTACTCCTTATCGCCTTGTGTATGGAAAGGTGTGCCACCTCCCCATTGAGTTAGATCATAAGGCGTATTGGGCCTTGAAATGGGCTAATTTTGACATAAACAAAGTCGGTGATCTTCAGAAAATACAACTCAATGAACTTAATGAACTTTGAAATGAGGCTTATGAGAATTCCTTGATCTATAAGGAGAAGACTAACATCATTCATGATTCTAAGATTACGAACCGAGAGTTCCACATAGGTGATCAAGTTTTAATCTTTAAATCTCGGTTGAAAATCTTTTCGGGGAAACTCTAGAGCCGTTGGTCCGCTCCATTCACCGTGGCCCAAATTTTCCCTTATGGCACCATTGAGTTAACTCAACTTAATAGGCCCAATTTTAAGGTGAATGGCCAACGGGTTAAGTTGTACTTTGGAGAGGACATCTCTCATGAGATGATTTCACCCCTCTCCACGTTTCCCTTGAATTAATTCGGGAAATCGAGTCGAGCTAGAGACTCGTGATAAATAAATCAAGCATCGTATAACTAGGTTAGATTGTATTTAACTTTTTCAACCAATAAGTATAGGGGAGCCAAGTAGGTTGTGTTTTGTGATGTTGTGCAGGGATATGTGCTTTAATGATCCACTTTTGGTGCTTTTGACGCGACCCGTGATCCCGTGTACCCGTGATACCGGTTCTATCAAAACTATTGTGATTCATACTTGTATATAAATAAGTTGAATAAATGTAATCACTTTATTTGTCTCTTCCTTAGCTTGATTTTAAACAAACGTGCATAATGTCCTAAGTGTAGGGGAGTTTACTTCCATATGCTTAAACATTGATGGAAATGTTTATATTAAGTGTAGGGGAGACTTCTATCGAAGTTAAGTGGGCTTTTCTATGAATTTGTCCTCATTTTAACCAGAAAGTTAATATTTTTCGATGTTTTTCAAATTTTTTTATTTATTTTGGACTAATAGTATTTTTCATTTATTTTCTTTTATCTCCGTTCCTTTTGTCATCACCATCATATGTATATATATTCTATTTCATGAATAAAGTAAAAATAAAAAAAATAAAAATAAATAAATAAATAAAATGGTTTTAACAAGTTTAGACGTCTTTGATATATTAGGTCCGTCGAGAATATTCTGACTCAACCCGAGTTTACTTATTTGAGTTTACTCTAGCTATTTTTATTAACCATATGGACCTAATTGGTTTATTAGGCTAAGTATCCACGAGTCTCATTCTTTGAGATTTTAAAATTGTGGAGAACGAGAAATGATAGAGTCAATTATAAGTTACGTATTTATTCATGAATTTATGTGAGTTAATTATAAGCTTTTTCTTCCAACACTTGTCAATAAATAATTGCAATAAATAAGGTCGTACGATTTGAAAAATTATTTAGCTTCTAGCCTAATATCGTTTAAAAGTTGCTCGGGATTAATTTGAGTTCATAGCCAAGGCATAACTTGTTGAAATGGGACACGAAGATTGGCGTATCCAAAAAGGCCATAACAAGGCATGAGGATATCCGAGTCCAAAAAGGCCCTCACAAGGCATGAGGATTCACTTTTTTTTTTCTAAAGAACCTAAGATGATGTGAAGATCATTTGTAACACCCCACTTTGATAAATGGACAGTTACGCGTATTTATGGCATGTCATCAAAGCATGCAAGGTAATATGTACTAAAACATACATGACCATAGGGGAAACCGGAATCAAACATCGGTTCCCAAACATAAGCCCAAAACATTAATAAAGTAAATGAATTAGGAGGACAAGACAAATGTCCATACAAGCATAAGTATAAGAAGTAAAAAGGAGAAGAAGTCTAAGGAAGCTTCCATCCTAGACACGTTCTCCAAATGCTCAAGTCTGTCCTTAGGTACCTGCCTTTTTGGGACATGGAAAGGAAAGTAAGGCTGAGCAATATGCTCAGTAAATAGATATATAACATGGTATGAATGGCTAAAATATAAGTAAAAACTAAAAAGCGGCGGAAATGTATACGTCCTGGAAAACCTGGAGCATGTTAAAAAAACTGGTTTTATAGTTTGAAAAGACTTATGTTTTTATATGAAAGCTGTAATACTTAGCCAATAGCCCATATAGGTCATGAGGTTCCACCGTGCGTGAATACTTGGAGGGGAGACCTCGTCATGCAATTAGAGAGGTTGCCTCTAATTAAATAGTCTGGGTAGGAGGGATCAACTCCTTGTGAAGGATGCAAGGCACACATCGCATTCACCATGAAAATCCTGTAAAACATGTAACTAGGATGCACCCATACGCCCCACATTGATAATATAATATAATGGCCAAAATTGAAAAGGGATGCCACGAGCAATCACTCCGCCGTGGGGAAGTTATAACACTAGTGCCTCTAGTGTTATGGTTATGGTACCTCCATAACTAGGTGACACTGGTCATGCATGTATATGGCTTAAGCATTTAATCTAACGTAAGTATCAAACATATAAAACAATACTAGGGAAAACAGTTGGCTGCAAATGGGGAATCCTAATAAGGAAAGAATGTCCATACTGAAGGACGGGAAATCCGTACCTTGTATCCAGTTAACGAGGAAAGACGAAAGGATGAAAGTCCTACTCCAACCTCACTAATGCTACATAAATAGGGGACATGTATAAGTATTCTAATTACTAAGTACGTAACTGGTTAGTGTATGTTCTTAGCTTGTTTTATATGTTCTTGTCTTGTTTACTGTTTTAGGTGTTATACTGTATTAATCATGTATTTCGTGTATTCTGATTAACTATTATCTTGTATTCTTATATTATTATGCTTGTTGTGTAATAATAAGTAACTTTCTAAAAATAGCAGGTTTCCTAAAATAGAAAGTTTCCAAAAATAGAAAGTTTCCAAAAATAGAAAGTTTCAAAAAATAGATAGTTTCCTGAACTAGGATGTTTCCATATTTAGAAATAAGCTGAATTAATAAGCTAATAATGTAAGCTTAAGTTTACTGATTAAATATAATAAGTCATGTAATAATAGTATAGTTTATTAATAATGTCATGATAATTAAATAAACTATAGGTTATAAGATTTAATTAAATAAAGGCATGATTAAATTAAATTAAGACATATAAAATACTTAGGTTAAACATGTATTAATAATTTATTAATTATAACCTAAGTCATGATTTATTAATTAACACTATAGTCTAAATTAAATAGTAAAATATTTAGGTTAATACATGTATTATTCCTAAAATAATTATAACCTAAGTCCATGTTAAATTAAAGTAATTACTAGTCATGTTTAATTTAATTTAATTTTATTGGAAAAATAATATACTTGCAACATGTGTAACTTGTAAAAATTAACCCGTGACCAAACCCGTGTTTTAATATAAGCCGAAACAAACACCCTTTGACAGTGGCTAACCGGCCTAGCCGGTTCCCACTGTCCGTGTAAAATCACCACCGGCCTAAGCCGGTGGTTCCCCCTGTGCTGTCTCGGCTACCCGCTGTTAGAACCAAACACACCACCGGCTGAAGCCGGTGGTTCCCCTGTCTTGGTTGTGGTTCCCACTGGTTTAACAAAATAGTCATCGACTGTTGCCGGTGGTGCTGCTGTTGCTACCGAGACGCACCAAAAACGAAAAACACCCCGAAGTGAGTCGGGGTTCCCCCTGTGCTGTCTCGGTTACCCGCTGTTAGAACCAAACACACACCGAGACCATAAGGTCTCGGCTGTTGTCGATCAAGAGACCATCGAGAGCTCATGGCTCTCGGTTCATGCGTCGGCCGAAACAAAACCCCACCAAAACATTTTTATTACATGTTTTCTTGCTTAACCAACATGTTTTCTTTATGGTTTAATTATCTAACTCATATGAACATGAAAATAAGAAAATAAATTAAAGATGAAGGTTTTGATGTTAACGAGTACTTGAATAAAAGAAACAATGAACACAAACACGATCAACCCGTATATCAACAATTAAAACAACCACACACCCTTGTGGTGTCCTTGTAGCCGGCGGCAAAGGGGAAGGAGAAGGGGGCTATGGTTTTTCTTATTTTGTAAAAATGTGTTATGTTTTTCCTATGTTTTCCTTTTTTCTAAATTATTATAAAAATCAAATGGGCTTGGGCCCTCCCTTGCTCCTTGTGTCCGCGGCTAACATAAGCCCAAAGGGGGTTTCCGGGGCTTGTTCATGTTTATTAACATACGTTCTCGTTCGTGTTATTAAATGTTCGTAATGGTTCGTGATTTAATATTCATGACATATGTATTATACGTAATACGTGTTTATCGTAATTATATATATAATACGTAATTCACATGTTCGTGTTTTAATGTTCGTGATCATATGCTCATGATTATAATTATTATTATTAATAATTATCGTGTATTAATGCGTACTTAATAATTATCGTGCACTAACACGTACGTAGTTTCTGAGTTTAATATTCGTGACACGTGTTCATGTTATAAAAGCAAAATTTTAATTGGTACATATGTTTACGTAGTGTACTGTTCATGGCATTTAGATGCGCGTTTTACAACTCTTCCCCCCTAAAAAGAATAATTCGTCCCCGAATTATAGATAAAGTAAACTGAAGGAGGAACATACCCGAATCAAAACTGGAAAGGCATGCAAGATAAAAGGACATGAAAGTGACATGATAGAAAGGAACGTGGAATTATGACATGGCTAAAGAGGACATGGAACATGACGTGACTAAATGAACGCATCTAATCAATGAGAGAAAACGGATAAGAAGCCGGATGGACTCCTCCGTCCCAAGTGGTTTCCCTCCCATAACGGTCCTCTAAAAGGTCTTGGCGGAAATAACAATATTAGTCTTCATGACTTTGTCTTGACGATACAAAAGTTTCTAGTTCATCAAAGTAAGACAGATTTGCATGAACCTGATCGAGTGGATGAGAATTAACGTGCAAGGGTAATTGAAACGTTATGATGCGAAATAATCTGAAGCAAATGACATAAGTACGTCTGAGCAGTGATGCCCGAGACATACTGAAATGTAGTACGTGAACAATTGTGAACGTGATACGTGAACAATTGTGAACGTGATACGTGAACAATTGTGAACGTGATACGTGAACAATTGTGAACGTGATACATGGAGATATGGTGAGTGTAATATAAGAAACAGATGGTGGACAATGATACGTGCAACATATCGTGAACGTGATATGAGAAACGTGGAATGAACATGACATGTGAAACATATCGTGAACATGAGATAAATGAGGAGGTAATGTCAAACGATATAAGGTGGTGGAAAGTTTATTAGACTTAAGTCTAGTCTCTCAAGCTTCTTCAAAACTTCCAGAACGAAACATGAAATATAAATCGTAAACCATGATACGATCATGAACGTGAGCGCAAAAGAAATTCATAAAATTAGAACAGGGACGTGAACGTAAATAAGGAACCCAAATGTGAACCTTTGTTTGGCCCGATAGCTGAGGGAGTACCAAGTGATCGGATGAGCCTTGGCTGGAACATGTCCGATCAAAATGCTGACTCTGAAATCCTTGTGGATGTATGGATTCTACAGACTTGGTCAAACTGTTGAAGATAACCTAGATAGTATCATGCTTCTTTTGAGTTTGCGGTAATCTGGTAACCAAAATCCATGGAGATCTTGTCCCATTTCTGTTCACAATTTCTGATGGTAGAAATACATCCTAGTCTGTTGGTGTTATATCTTAGCCTGTTGGTATGACAGGTACTTAGATATGAACGTAACTGTATCTTGCTTCATAGAAACTTGATACATAGGAGTTTGTGAAACTATGAGTCTCCGAATTTAAACTTCTCTTAGCGTAGGAGTTTCTAGAACACCTAAATGTAGTGTAGGGTTCTCACCTTTACGCATAAGCTGAGTCATGGAAAGATTAACCGTAGGATCCAATATGATTAAGTGTGTCACTGTAATCAACCAGAATTCACATCGGAAAAATTTTATGGTGAAATTTCTTCTGTTGTAACATGGCGTGAAGATAGTCTTCGTGCTCTTCTCTAGACTTAAAAAAGATTAGATTGTCATAAAATAAAATGATAACAAATTTGTTTATGAGTTACTGGGAACTCAATTTATTAAACCCATAATACTGCTGGAGCATCCATATGACTTAAAACAAAATCATGAATTTAGCATGACCAAATCGTGTACGAATAGCAGTCATGGAATGTCCTGCTATTTCCCTCGTCACTGTTGGCAGCATGATCGTGAATCCCATCATAGAAAAGTGCTCAACACCCTAAGGTCGATTGGAACACGTCGCCAGTACGTGGAGGAGGATAACGGTCATGAATGGTGATTTGTTTAAATCGACGGTTGTCGACACATAATCTCATGTTATCGTCCCTCTCCTATAAGGTTACTCTGGAATACATGTGGTAAGATTCTGGAATAAGCAGTTGGTTATAAGTAAGGGACTTCAGAAGTCGCGTCATAAATAATAGTTGGAATCTTTGCAGCCATGGAACAACAAACACGTGCTTGTAAAGCATAATTAATTGTACAGATTTTCCTTATGGAATATCATGCTGAATGTATTCAGGAGCCTGAACATCGCTGTACATAATCTGATATGAATGGCGACTAACCGTAGCATGGGGTGCTGTTCTTAGTCCATAATCAAAATCATATTTAACTCGCATCTATCAGAGGAGTGCGTTAGCATATTGGATCTTATCATTAGACTGAAGGGAAACCTTCGTATACATGGGTGATACGAATGGCATCCTTTATGGTCATGAATATATGAAATATGGGTTAAAGAAATGAATGTGTCATGGAGCAAACGTGACAGATCTCACTGGATGTGTTTTGCCCGTCTCACGCAGAACGAATCCTGCGTGTCAATATGCGAATAATACGCCGGTGATGGTACTGAAATTCTTGTGGCCTGATTAATACATGGCACAACAAAATGGGTATACCCCCTGGAGGGTACCCCGAATTTCTTAGAGCTGTTTCAAAAGATAGACGTGAGTCATGTGTCTTGACTCGTGTCTTGACTGATGTCTTGACATGTGTCTTCAGAAATGTACGTGAGGCATGTGTCTTGACTGGTATTGACATGTGTCTCGAATATAATTGAAACTCTTAGGTTATCATGCCAGAATTGGTGGATCGGTTGGACTGCTGACCATTTTGTATTTCTGATCACGTCCGTGACGGTGTTCTGTTGTGATTGCGAGGATAGTTGCTGTCACAGTAATGGTTACTATCATCTTGTCTATCAGTTCCATGACAATCATTCTCATGACTGTGATTCATGTAACTATTCAGCTGAGTGGCCGGCTGGTACCAGTTCTTACTTATATGACTGAAAAGACAACTGAATGACGTGTGACATGTAACTAAAAGATAGGGACATGGGTTGTTATGGAAATCGTCTTGGTGGTGAAGCATCTTCTCGTCCGATCTCTTTGATCTAACACCCTTGTCTTTGTCTTGTAGGATCTCCAGGTTCTGAACAACATCAGCATCTCGTAGCGTCTCCAAATAATCAGCAGCATCAACATTTAGTAACATCTACAAGTTATGAGCGCCATCCGCATCTGGTAGAATATCGACAAGTGGAAGACGCCTGAGATGATTTAGAATCAACCAGCGAATACTCGTGGAGTATTGTAAATGAAATACACATGGATTACAGTACGTGTAATACACATGGGATACGGTACATGGAGTACACATGGAATGCACATGAAATGATCGGTATGGGGTCGGTCATTGTACATGATTTTAAAGGAAAATAATTTTTACAACGGTTAGAAAACCGAACTGGAATGAGTATCATGATAGCCTAGCAATTCCAGCATCGACATCATTCTGGTTGCATAGAGACACGCTAAAAGTATGGTTAGAAGAAATTCAACGATGATTTGCATGAAAGCATGATTAATGAAAACCAACCATGACTATCATGAGAGCAGGATTACATGAAATCCATCAACGTCTTGCGTGAAAGCATAGTCAACATGATGAAAGCATAATCCACATAAGAAACATAATACATAATCAACATGAAGACGAAATCATCATGAAGAAACATGAAACAAACTCAACATGAAGGAGTATAAAACATAATCAGCATGAAAACGTAGTTAACCATGATAGTATGAAAACATAATTGACATAAAGACATAACAATTTATGAGGGGACATGAAACTTTTTTTATGACTGTAATGACATGAAATCCGAAAAATCACTGGTGTGAACGACCATTGGTCGGTTCACAAAATAAATTTGACATGATTAATCTGATTAGAACATATGACGAACATAAGAAAATGATGCATGAAATAGTTTATAAAACATGGTCTATTAAAAGTTTTTGTATGGGCGAAGGTGAACGCCTATGGGTCGGTTCACCAAAATTGACATAACGAGAGTGGACGCCTATGGGTCGGTCCACAAAAAAAATAGTTCGAATAAAAGCACATGCGACTAAATATGGCCAGTCCTGTACCAACCATTACTTAATCAAAATACCTGCAACAATAATACATGAAATAAATGAGTGAAAATCAGCAGTCAAAACTTAACATAAAAGTTTTTATGTGACCAGTTATGAACTACTTGGGTTCAATCCATATTAGCCACAGTTCACGAGGAACAGCATGCATGAAACAATGACACATAACTAAGTATGGATGACTGTTATTCATCCACATTAGTAAAACAATACCGATGAAAACATCATGGTTAAAACAACAAGGTGCTAAAAACATCAATACGTGGAATAACAAGCGTTGACTTAGGAAGCTTCTAGTGACTACCCACTAGTCACAGGTCGAGTTTTAGAGCCCACAGGTCGAAACATTGTCTCTGATACCATAATTGTAACACCCTACTTTGATAAGTGGACCGTTAGGCGTATTTATAGCGTGTCATCAAAGCATGCAAGGTAATATGTACTAAAACATACATGACCATAGGGAAAACCGGAATCAAACATCAGATCCCAAACATAAGCCCAAAACATAAATAAAGTAAATGAATTAGGAGGACAAGACAAGTGTCCAAACAAGCGTAAGTATATGAAGGCAAAAGGAGAACAAGTCTAAGGCAACTTCCATCCTATGCACGTCCTCCAAATGCTCATGTCTGTCCTTGGGTACCTGCAGTTTTGGGACATGGAAAGGAAAGTAACGACTGAGCAATACACTCATTGAACTGATATATATATAACATGGTATGAATGGCTAAATTATAAGAAAAAACTAAAAAGAAGTAGAAATGTATAAGTCCTGGAAACCTTGGAACGTGTTCATAAAATTGGTTTTATAGTTTGAAGAGACTTATGTTTTTATATGAAAGCTGTAATACTTAGACAATATCCCATATAGGTCATGAGGTTCCACTGTGCATAAATACTTGGAGGGGAGACCTCGTCATGCAATTAGAGGGGTTGCCTCTAATTAAATAGTCTGGGTAGGAGGAATCAACTCCTTGTGAAGGATGCAAGGCACACATCGCATTCACCATGAAAATCCTATAAAACATGTAACTAGGATGCACCCATACGCCATACATGATAATATAATATAATGGCCAAAACTGAAAAAGGACGCCACGAGCAATCACTCCGCCGTGGAGAAGTCATAATACTGGTGCCTCCAGTGTTATGGTTATGGTACCTCCATAACTAGGTGACACTGGTCATGCATGTATATAACTTAGGCATTTAATCTAACATAAGTATCAAACATATAAAACAATACTGGGGAAAACAGTTGGCTGCAAACGGGGAATGCTAATAAGGAAAGAATGTCCATACTGAAGGACGGGAAGTCCGTACCTTGTGTCCAATGAACGAGGAAAGACGAAAGGATGGAAATCCTACCCCGACCTCAATAATGCTACATAAATAGGGGACATGTATAAGTATTCTGATTACTGAGTACGTAACTGGTTATTGTATGTTCTTAGCTTGTTTTATATGTTCTTGTCTTGTTTACTGTTTTAGGTGTTATACTGTACTAATCATGTATTTCGTTTATTCTAATTAAGTATTATCTTGTATTCTTGTATTGTTATACTTGTTATGTAAAAATAAGTAACTTTCTAAAAATAGCAGGTTTCATAAAATAGAAAGTTTCCAAAAATAGAAAGTGTCCAAAAATAGAAAGTTTCTAATAATAGATAGTATCCTGAACTAGAAAGTATTCATATTTAGAAATAAGCTGAATTAGTTTACTGACAAAATATCATAAGTCATGTAATAATAGTATAGTTTATTATTAATGTCATGATAATTAAATAAACTATAGGTTATAAGATTTAATTAAATAAAGGCATGATTTAATTAAATTAAGACATATAAAATACTTAGGTTAAACATATATTAATAATTTATTAATTATAACCTAAGTAATGATTTATTAATTAATATTTTAGTCTAAATTAAATAGTAAAATACTTAGGTTAAAACATGTATTATTTCTAAAATAATTATAACGTAAGTCCATGTTAAATTAAATTAATTACTAGTCATGTTTAATTTAATTTAATTTTCTTGGAAAAATAATATACTTGCAACATGTGTAACTTTTTAAAATTAACTCGTGACCGAACTCGTGTTTTAATATAAGCCGAAACATGAGCCAAAACAAACACCCCTTGATAGTGGCTACCCGGCCTAGCCGGTTGCCACTGTCCGTGTAAAATCACCACCGGCCTAAGCCGGTGGTTCCCCCTGTGCTGTCTCGGCTACTCGTTGTTAGAACCAAACACACCACCGGCTGAAGCCGGTGGTTTCCCCTGTCTTGGCTGCGGTTCCCACTGTTTTAACAAAACAGCCATCGGCTGTTGCCGGTGGTGCTGCTGTTGCTGCCGAGACCCACCAACAACCAAACACACCCCAACGTGAGTCAGGGTTCCTTGTTTCTTGTGGCCGAGACACCAAAACCACAACGATACCATAAGGTCTCGGCTGTTGGCGATCAAGAGACCACCGAGAGCCCATGGCTCTCGGTTCATGCGTCGGCCGAAACAAAACCCCACCAAAACATTTTTATTACATGTTTTCTTGCTTAACCAACTTTTTTTCTTTATGGTTTAATTATCTAACTCATATGAACATGAAAATAAGAAAATAAATTAAAGATGGAGGTTTTGATGTTTACCGAGTACTTGATTAAAAGAAACAATGAACACAAACACGATCAAATATCAACAATCAAAACAACCACACACCCTTGTGGTGTCCTTGTAGCCGGCGGCAAAGGGGAGGGAGAAGGGGCTAGGGTTTTTCTTATTTTGTAAAAATGTGTTAGGTTTTTCCTATGTTTTCCTTTTTCCCAAATTAGTAAAAAAAATCAAATGGGCTTGGGCCCTCCCTTGCTCCTTGTGTCCGCGGCTAACATAAGAAGGGGGTTTCCCGGGCTTGTTCATGTTTATTAACTTACTTGCTTGTTCGTGTTATTAAATGTTCGTAATGGTTCGTGATTTAATATTCATGAGATATGTATTATACATAATACTTGGTTATCATAATTATATATATAATACGTGATTCACATGTTCGTGTTTTAGTGCTCGTGATCATATGCTCATGATTATAATAATTATTATTAATAATTATCTTGTATTAATACGTACTTTATAATTATCGTGCACTAACACGTACGTAGTTTCTGAATTTAATATTCGTGATACGTGTTCATGTTATAAAATGAAAGTTTTAATTGGTACATATGTTTACGTATGGCATTTAGATGCGGGTTCTACATCATTAATCCAAATCAATATGAAGGATCAAGACACACGACGAGAAGCAATTACTCCCATAAAGATCATGGAGAAGTATAACCAAAAAGGCCCTTACAGGGCAAGAGGATAAATAGATCCAAGTCCGAAAAGGATGCGTATTGTTGTATATCAAAATCCTAAATAAAGACAAGGATAAATGAAGAAGTCGTGGTCAAACTTTGAAGCATCTCTCACTCTAAATGAAGATGTATACCAAAATGAAGAGAAGACCCTAATTTCAAGATCGTTTCTCAAGATTTGAAGTTTGAAGTACATGCCAAATATCAGTCCGAGAAAGGTCTCAAATCGTGAAACGAGTTATGCCAAGATATGAACTTTATGAGATTTCAAGAAGCTGTTTTAAAATATTTTGTCCTTTAGCTAACTATGGATTAAATCGTCATACTTTATTTTCGGCCTAAATAAATTATCGAAATAAGTCAAAATGCATCCTCGTGATCATTCAAGACAAAAATAAAATACAAGAGATACATCATAGGAATAAGAGGGTCTAAGTGAATAATTAAACCACGTGAGTACGTGTTAGCTTTACTAACTTGTAATTACAATGATCTCGTTTTTACGCTTGGTATGGAGAACGTGAAACTTGAGGGTGATAAATATTCATGACACCAAAAGCCCTAATTTAAGTCTTAGATTTCTTTACAAGTTTCTTCCATCAAACAATTTCAAAGTTAATAAATTAAATGAAATTGTTAAATCTTTTATAAAGTTTTGATCTTTTCATCGTTGTTAAGTTTCTTTTATCGTAGTAGTAATAGTATATGGTAATAAAGGCCGAGATAGGTTAATTATGATAAAAACGTAAATTGTGCTTTAAAATCGTGCATTACATAGGGACATTGCAATGGTCAAGTGTAGGGGATTTAATAAGTGTGTAAACACTTATCCTTTTACCACTTAAAACAAGGAAAAACAAGACCTTATCATGTGTTTAATATCGTAAAAGTTAGAATTACGTGTGGTTTTGTGTTTTTGTGTGAAATAGGTACAAAAGATCATAAAAGGAGAAAACACGGGATATCGCGGTCATTTATTGAAGAAAAGTTAATGAAAAAGACAAAGTCAAAGTCAAACGACCAAAAGTAAAAAAATTCCAAAGTCAAAGGGCCTAAATGGAAGGTTTATTGAAGACAAGGACCAAAAGTGCAAAAATTTGAAGTTTAGAGGACTCTTAATGAACATATTATGAAGAAGTGCAAAAATCCGAAGCCGGGATTCTCCTCCAACGGGTTTTCTACAAATCTTCCTCTCAAATTACCAAAACACCCTCACATTTCCACTACTTTTACCAAAACACCCCTTAATAATCTCAAAGTTACCAAACAGCCTTTGAAGTTCACCATGTTACATGTTTAGTCCTTTAAAATTATTTACAAAACGTTTAAGGACTAAATGTGTAAATTTTGAAAATCATGTGAAGGATATTAAGTCTACATGAATGTTAAACAACTTTTATAAACTTCCAGGGACCAAACTTTCCAAACCATGAAACCTATCACAAGTCAAACAGTCAAAATATACTAACTTACCCTAATTAAAATTCCCTCCAAACACTATGAAATCTTCTTCGCCCAAGTTTTTTTTACCAGGCACAAGCAAAAGGGGTTTTCACATACCAGGGTAATAAACTAATTAAATCAAAGGGAAGCACTATAAATCAACCAATTAGGAGATCCCATGTGGAAAAGAGCCAAGTCAGCCAAGGAAATCCACCCTGGCAATCCCATGAGCAAGAGGAGAAAGCACAAGTTTATGAAAATTAACAAAAAAACCCTTTGCTAAGGAAACATAACTATCACATCATTCTATCCACGTTGGCAATCCGTGTGAGGACAGAGAAAACAAGAAAAAAATCAAACAGATGAGAATGATGCTTAATTTTGAAGCTTGATCAAATGGTGGAAATTAAAACCATTGGAGAGAGAAGATACAGTCGTAGAAAGCTTCTAGAGACCTTAATCTATCTATAAACATGGCATAGTTTTTCATTGATTCTCCATGTATTTTTTCTTAGTTAATTTCTATCAGTTTAAGTTTTAGCTGTAATGTTTTGATGTAATGTTCTCTTTTACTTAATGAAAGTTTAGTTTTAATGAATATTTGTTCTTCTAAATCTCTATTTTAGGTTCTCATTTATTTATGCATAATTTTATTTCAAAAGCTATAAGCCATCTACAGTTAAATGTTTTCTATAAGTTTTCTATGACTCATATAAGCTTTAGCAAGTCTTTGTGAGTATTGTAATCTAAAAAGCTAAGGAAAGTACTAAAAATCACATAAAAAAGCATAAGGAAGCAAAGGGTGAAGGCTGCCTCACCATGGTGTGGTGAACAGTGGGTTTGTCTAAGCTTGTTATAAGCTGGTTATTTGAGTAAAAAGGGGTGAAGATACAGGCCTTTAGGCAAAGGTTTTCATTGGATAGGAGCTTTGCAAATAGGTTGTTTCTTTGTTACTTTTCCTCTAAATTTCTGTTTTGAATTATAGCTTATCATACTGCTTATTTGCCTATTTGCTTATTGAGATTGTTTTAATTGCTTTTTGCTTGTCATCTAGTTTATTTTTCATATCACTTAGCTTAAATATTAAATTATGTCATAAAAACATAAAAACATAAAAACATTAAAACATTAAAACATTAAAACATAAAAACAAAAAAATATTCCATTACATGTTTTCTTGCTTAACCAACTTTTTTTCTTTATGGTTTAATTATCTAACTCATATGAACATGAAAATAAGAAAATAAATTAAAGATGGAGGTTTTGATGTTTACCGAGTACTTGATTAAAAGAAACAATGAACACAAACACGATCAAATATCAACAATCAAAACAACCACACACCCTTGTGGTGTCCTTGTAGCCGGCGGCAAAGGGGAGGGAGAAGGGGCTAGGGTTTTTCTTATTTTGTAAAAATGTGTTAGGTTTTTCCTATGTTTTCCTTTTTCCCAAATTAGTAAAAAAATCAAATGGGCTTGGGCCCTCCCTTGCTCCTTGTGTCCGCGGCTAACATAAGAAGGGGGTTTCCCGGGCTTGTTCATGTTTATTAACTTACTTGCTTGTTCGTGTTATTAAATGTTCGTAATGGTTCGTGATTTAATATTCATGAGATATGTATTATACGTAATACTTGGTTATCGTAATTATATATATATAATACGTGATTCACATGTTCGTGTTTTAGTGCTCGTGATCATATGCTCATGATTATAATTATTATTATTAATAATTATCTTGTATTAATACGTACTTTATAATTATCGTGCACTAACACGTACGTAGTTTCTGAATTTAATATTCGTGATACGTGTTCATGTTATAAAATGAAAGTTTTAATTGGTACATATGTTTACGTATGGCATTTAGATGCGGGTTCTACATCATTAATCCAAATCAATATGAAGGATCAAGACACACGACGAGAAGCAATTACTCCCATAAAGATCATGGAGAAGTATAACCAAAAAGGCCCTTACAGGGCAAGAGGATAAATAGATCCAAGTCCGAAAAGGATGCGTATTGTTGTATATCAAAATCCTAAATAAAGACCAAGATAAATGAAGAAGTCGTGGTCAAACTTTAAAGCATCTCTCACTCTAAATGAAGATGTATACCAAAATGAAGAGAAGACCCTAATTTCAAGATCGTTTCTCAAGATTTGAAGTTTGAAGTACATGCCAAATATCAGTCCGAGAAAGGTCTCAAATCGTGAAACGAGTTATGCCAAGATATGAACTTTATGAGATTTCAAGAAGCTGTTTTAAAATATTTTGTCCTTTAGCTAACTATGGATTAAATCGTCATACTTTATTTTCGGCCTAAATAAATTATCGAAATAAGTCAAAATGCATCCTCGTGATCATTCAAGACAAAAATAAAATACAAGAGATACATCATAGGAATAAGAGGGTCTAAGTGAATAATTAAACCACGTGAGTAAGTGTTAGCTTTACTAACTTGTAATTACAATGATCTCGTTTTTACGCTTGGTATGGAGAACGTGAAACTTGAGGGTGATAAATATTCATGACACCAAAAGCCCTAATTTAAGTCTTAGATTTCTTTACAAGTTTCTTCCATCAAACAATTTCAAAGTTAATAAATTAAATGAAATTGTTAAATCTTTTATAAAGTTTTGATCTTTTCATCGTTGTTAAGTTTCTTTTATCGTAGTATTAATAGTATATGGTAATAAAGGCCGAGATAGGTTAATTATGATAAAAACGTAAATTGTGCTTTAAAATCGTGCATTACATGGGGACATTGCAATGGTCAAGTGTAGGGGATTTAATAAGTGTGTAAACACTTATCCTTTTACCACTTAAAACAAGGAAAAACAAGACCTTATCATGTGTTTAATATCGTAAAAGTTAGAATTACGTGTGGTTTTGTGTTTTTGTGTGAAATAGGTACAAAAGATCATAAAAGGAGAAAACACGGGATATCGCGGTCATTTATTGAAGAAAAGTCAATGAAAAAGACAAAGTCAAAGTCAAACGACCAAAAGTAAAAAAATTCCAAAGTCAAAGGGCCTAAATGGAAGGTTTATTGAACACAAGGACCAAAAGTGCAAAAATTTGAAGTTTAGAGGACTCTTAATGAAGATATTATGAAGAAGTGCAAAAATCCGAAGCCGGGATTCTCCTCCAACGGGTTTTCTACAAATCTTCCTCTCAAATTACCAAAACACCCTCACATTTCCACTACTTTTACCAAAATACCCCTCAATAATCTCAAAGTTACCAAACAGCCTTTGAAGTTCACCATGTTACATGTTTAGTCCTTTAAAATTATTTACAAAACGTTTAAGGACTAAATGTGTCAATTTTAAAAATCATGTGAAGGATATTAAGTCTACATGAATGTTAAACAACTTTTATAAACTTCCAGGGACCAAACTTTCCAAACCATGAAACCTATCACAAGTCAAAGAGTCAAAATATACTAACTTACCCTAATTAAAATTCCCTCCAAACACTATGCAATCTTCTTCGCCCAAGTTTTTTTTACCAGGCACAAGCAAAAGGGGTTTTCACATACCAGGGTAATAAACTAATTAAATCAAAGGGAAGCACTATAAATCAACCAATTAGGAGATCCCATGTGGAAAAGAGCCAAGTCAGCCAAGGAAATCCACCCTGGCAATCCCATGAGCAAGAGGAGAAAGCACAAGTTTATGAAAATTAACAAAAAAACCCTTTGCTAAGGAAACATAACTATCACATCATTCTATCCACGTTGGCAATCCGTGTGAGGACAGAGAAAACAAGAAAAAAATCAAACAAATGAGAATGATGCTTAATTTTGAAGCTTGATCAAATGGTGGAAATTAAAACCATTGGAGAGAGAAGATACAGTCGTAGAAAGCTTCTAGAGACCTTAATCTATCTATAAACAGGGCATAGTTTTTCATTGATTCTCCATGTATTTTTTCTTAGTTAATTTCTATCAGTTTAAGTTTTAGCTGTAATGTTTTGATGTAATGTTCTCTTTTACTTAATGAAAGTTTAGTTTTAATGAATATTTGTTCTTCTAAATCTCTATTTTAGGTTCTCATTTATTTATGCATAATTTTATTTCAAAAGCTATAAGCCATCTACAGTTAAATGTTTTCTATAAGTTTTCTATGACTCATATAAGCTTTAGCAAGTCTTTGTGATTATTGTAATCTAAAAAGCTAAGGAAAGTACTAAAAATCACATAAAAAAGCATAAGGAAGCAAAGGGTGAAGGCTGCCTCACCATGGTGTGGTGAGCAGTGGGTTTGTCTAAGCTTGTTATAAGCTGGTTATTTGAGTAAAAAGGGGTGAAGATACAGGCCTTTAGGCAAAGGTTTTCATTGGATAGGAGCTTTGCAAATAGGTTGTTTCTTTGTTACTTTTCCTCTAAATTTCTGTTTTGAATTATAGCTTATCATACTGCTTATTTGCCTATTTGCTTATTGAGATTGTTTTAATTGCTTTTTGCTTGTCATCTAGTTTATTTTTCATATCACTTAGCTTAAATATTAAATTCTGTCATAAAAACATAAAAACATAAAAACATAAAAACATAAAAACATAAAAACATTAAAACATTAAAACATAAAAACATAAAAACAAAAAAATATTCCATTACATGTTTTCTTGCTTAACCAACTTTTTTTCTTTATGGTTTAATTATCTAACTCATATGAACATGAAAATAAGAAAATAAATTAAAGATGGAGGTTTTGATGTTTACCGAGTACTTGATTAAAAGAAACAATGAACACAAACACGATCAAATATCAACAATCAAAACAACCACACACCCTTGTGGTGTCCTTGTAGCCGGCGGCAAAGGGGAGGGAGAAGGGGCTAGGGTTTTTCTTATTTTGTAAAAATGTGTTAGGTTTTTCCTATGTTTTCCTTTTTCCCAAATTAGTAAAAAAAATCAAATGGGCTTGGGCCCTCCCTTGCTCCTTGTGTCCGCGGCTAACATAAGAAGGGGGTTTCCCGGGCTTGTTCATGTTTATTAACTTACTTGCTTGTTCGTGTTATTAAATGTTCGTAATGGTTCGTGATTTAATATTCATGAGATATGTATTATACGTAATACTTGGTTATCGTAATTATATATATATAATATGTGATTCACATGTTCCTGTTTTAGTGCTCGTGATCATATGCTCATGATTATAATTATTATTATTAATAACTATCTTGTATTAATACGTACTTTATAATTATCGTGCACTAACACGTACGTAGTTTCTAAATTTAATATTCGTGATACGTGTTCATGTTATAAAATGAAAGTTTTAATTGGTACATATGTTTACGTATGGCATTTAGATGCGGGTTCTACATCATTAATCCAAATCAATATGAAGGATCAAGACACACGACGAGAAGCAATTACTCCCATAAAGATCATGGAGAAGTATAACCAAAAAGGCCCTTACAGGGCAATAGGATAAATAGATCCAAGTCCGAAAAGGATGCGTATTATTGTATATCAAAATCCTAAATAAAGACAAGGATAAATGAAGAAGTCGTGGTCAAACTTTGAAGCATCTCTCACTCTAAATGAAGATGTATACCAAAATGAAGAGAAGACCCTAATTTCAAGATCGTTTCTCAAGATTTGAAGTTTGAAGTACATGCCAAATATCAGTCCGAGAAAGGTCTCAAATCGTGAAACGAGTTATGCCAAAATCACCGAGGGCATGGTATGACGAATTATCATCATTTCTTCTCCAAAATCACTTCAGCAAAGGAACTATTGATCCAACGTTGTTTATCAAGCACTACGGCAACGACATCTTGGTGGCTCAGGTCTATGTAGATGATATTATATTTGGTTCTACTAACCCAAAATATTCCATATTATTTGCCGACCTTATGAAAAGTCGATTTGAAATGTCCATGATGGGGGAAATGACGTTTTTTCTTGGTCTCCAAGTTCACCAATCCCCCCGTGGTATTTTTATAAATCAGTCCAAGTATGTGCTTGAGATTCTAACGAAATTTGGTATGGATAATTGTGATCCTATTGGTACTCCAATGGACACTAAACACAAGCTTGATTTGGATAAGAAAGGGACATTTGTAGATGCTACAAAATACCGAAGTATGATCGGGTCCCTTATGTACTTAACCTCAAGCAGACCGGACATTGTGCATGCTACTTGTTTATGTGCTCGGTACCAGGCTCAGCCAACCGAGAAACACCTCAAGGAGGTTAAAAGGATCTTTCGTTATCTCCGGGGAACCATTAACATGGGTCTCTGGTATACGAAGGATTCTGGTTTTAATCTCACGGGTTTTTCAGATGCCGATCATGCAGGGTGTCATGATACATTCAAGAGCACTTCCGGTGGAGCACAATTCTTAGGCGAAAAGCTAGTGAGCTGGTCATCAAGGAAACAAGACTGTACGGCGTTGTCCACCGCGGAAGCAGAATATGTGTCTCTATCCGTGTGTAGTGCTCAAGTCCTTTGGATGAGAACACAACTCACGGATTATGGCTTTTACTTTAACAAAGTCCCTATTTACTGTGATTCACAATCAGCCATAGCCATATCCTGCAACCCGGTCCAACACTCCAAGACCAAGCACATCGCTGTCCGATTCCATTTCATTAAGGAGCATGTGGAAAGAGGAACGATCGAACTGTTCTTTGTCAAGATGGACTACCAACTAGCCGACATCTTCACCAAAGCTCTTTCTCAAGACAGATTTGAATTCTTGGTTCGTCGACTTGGTATGCGTAGTTTCACTCCTGATGAACTTGAACGTCTTGCACATTCGCATTAATCTTGTATATATCTATCAGAAAATCAAAATACAAAAATATAAAACCTATAAAAACAAAATAAAAATGAGAAAACCTTTCAAAAAAAATACCAAAAATATTCTTCTCCGACATGTCTCTCAGCATCGATAATATGGACGTGCTTAGAAATGTTGTTCAATAACGACACGGGTACGTACATAAAGTTCGAATGAGAGTTCAAATGTTTTCAAAACATGTCTTTTCTATTTTTCTTCTCATAATGGCTTATAGTCACATGTCAGACTATAACCCGGTCCCCAGATAAAGGAAAGTCTTTGACTTATCCTCAACAACGAGAAATTCATTTTTCTCGGTCATGAGCTTATATCGAAACATTCAAAGTTTTAAGCTCATGAACACAATTTTTCTCGGACTTTTGAGCACAATTTTTCAAAGTATTTCAAAAAAATGTGCTCATATACTCCCCTATTTAAATACAATCTCTTTTCGAGGGGGAGTATAATGTTTTTATAAACATTTGTTCCAAACTTTCATGACACATTATTCTCTCCAAGTTTCATCACTAGTTTCACAAAAATTTCAATTTCATGCAATTTTTGAGGGGGAGAATAGTGATTAAAATGTGTTATCTTGAATAAGATCTTTGATATAAGTGCTTTCTCTTCCTAATATGTGCAAAAATCTCTCCTTTTATGATGCACATATGTAGGGGGAGCGTTTTTGGTGATATAGAAAACTTTCAAGGTGTAAACATTAATTTCATCAACACCTTGCCTGCATTTTCAAATGATTTTTCTGGTTACGATATCTATACCCTTCAACACATAAATTCACGATGGTATTGGTGTCAAAAGGTGGTTAGGTATTCGTCCTATGATCCAACCAGAACCGGAGGGATCTTCCCAGGGACAATCCATTAGAAAATAGAAGTCCTTAGGAAAGATGGAGTAGTTGAGTGTATGGGAATAATGCCGACTAATGACTTAAGCTAGCACTGGAACAATCACAACAAGGTGCTAGTTATGACGTCTTGGTAAGCATTGAAGGGGTTGAAGAATGAAAAAGAAATGTAAGGATAAAGGGTGTAAAGAAAGAAGCCCTCCATACAACTTAGGCAGAAACCGGGTCAATACATCTACTATCAGAATCATGATTGATGATTTCTGGTATTGAAGACAAAGCATCATGGACCCAGTGATGCAATGCACAACCCTTCCCAGCCTACTCAAGCTTCTCTCAAAAGAAGTTTGTTTTATTGTCATGGAGTTCAACTCATTTCTATCGACTTTCTCACTCCGAGATAGTAGATATTGAATAGGTGGCAGTCTGCTCCAGCCTCTGATTACCAAATAAACGTGCACTTATAGAGTCTAGAGCCAACGAGATTCATCAAAAAATCTCATTAGGACACTTATTCCATAGATCAATTGTTGTTCATCATTAGAACACAAGCGATGATTTAGAGAGTCCTACGCTCTATCCTTGTGGTATTGCTAGAACATTCAGAGTGATACTCTTTAGTACTCACAGTGACGAATGGAAATCCTTCCAGTGTTAACATCAAACAGCACTGCGGTAGGTCATATGTAAGATTCACTTGAATTAAACATATGTTAACTGGAAAGCAACAGTGGTTTGATTCTTAATTGATTCAAACTCGTTCCAGGTCTCGACGCAATATCTTTATGATCTTGCCAGAACATTCAGAGTAATACTTTTCAGTATTTACAGTGACGAATGGAAATCCTTCCAGTGTCATCATCAAACAGCACTGCGGTAGGTAACTTGTGCGATTCTATATGAATCAAACTTGTGTCAACTGGAAAGCAACGATGGTTTGATTCTTAATTGATTCAGACTTGTTCCAGGAAAGTGAATTGACGACCTAATCAGCAGAATGGAACTGCATGATTCACTCCTTACTTTGAATTATCTTTCGATATATTCAAGTATTGAGAACGGCTACCACAGCTGGAAATCCTGTCAAGGAAGTTCTTTGAACTTACCTGATCACAGGTACAGTATTCGTATTGTATAACGGGAAACCGGTGGAATGCAAACGGTGGCGTTATCTCAAGAGTCGCAATTCAAGACCACATATTCAGGATTATTGAAGAAAGCTCAAGAACATCTAATGACAAAGACTTCCGCTACTCTGATGATCAAGGGAGATTGTTAACAAGCTTTCATGTCAACTCAAAACATGAGTATGTGGGTAAAGACACAAGAACACAAGCTGGAAAAGTTACAAGATCAAGTCAAGGAAAAGATCAAAGATCCAAAATCACAAGTAATGAAAGGAACTATGAAAGAACTCTCAAGACAACGAGCTTCAAAGTCTGCAACACCAACGAAGTGAAGTCACATATTACATGACCACCCCTTAGGGGGAGATTGTTAGCCGTATTTAAAGTGATGGTCATATAATATGCCGTTGCGAAGCTCGTGAAAAATACTATTCAACAGTGTCGAGAGTTCTTAGTTATTAATGTTTATGTAACGGGAATTAGTCCCGAACACACAAATGAGGAAGGCCTCCTAAACACTTAGTACTTAGTATAAAAGGCCTCCTAATCCTCATTTGTGTGTGTGTCTTCCATTTCATTTGTTTTGTAGAGAGAGAAACGTTTGTGTTTCTCTCACTAGGAATTCACATCTTTTGTTTTTCTCTTTTCCTTCATCTAATCTAATCTTTCTTTTTTGGTTTAATCTTCATCTACATTTATATATCATTATAAGTCGTGTGCTACAATCCAACAAGCCTTTCTTTGTAACTCAATATGAACGGGTGATGTAAAGTTTCCTCCAGTCATTTTGGCGTTAACAACCCGTTTGAGAATGACAAAATTATCTTTGAGCTCGTTAAGAAATCGTCGTGCAACACTCGGTTTAGGAGGATCCTCTGTCAATTCCTCACTAGGTAGCAAAAGCAATTCGGTACTAGTTTTAGATCGAACAAAAACCGTTGGAGGATTAACTTTTGGATAGTAAACAGGTGTCACTTCTTTATCAAGCTTTTTAATTCTTAAACGAGTTTCTTCAGCAAGTTCAGTAGTTTCCTCAGAATCATGCACACTAGGAGGATCATGCTCATCAGACAGGAGCACACTACCATTATATAGAGTTTGATTTGTGGCCTGAACCTGCTTAAGATATTCTGGATTGGAGGAAGAGGACAACCTAAAGCCATTTTGTAACGGGTGTAATTTATCTCATTCACTTTAGGTGCGAGCATATTTATTGTCTGCATAGATTGTCCACGTTTTACCAAAAGGTTGTCTAAGTCCCTAATCCTATCCTGAGCATTGCAAAAATCCTCAAGAAGCCCATCTTCTCGAATTTTGAAATCATGTTTCAGCTTTTTTATTTCTCCTTTTAAATCAGAAACGATAGATTTTTCAGTTGAAAGCTGTTTATTAAGAGATGTGATTTCATCATTCAATTCGCTTATCTTTTTTGCACTACTTAAATGTAAGGCATTTAATTTCTTAGTGGTGCATTTTTCTTGATAAACCGATGTAGCATGAGCTTGTTCAAGTTCCTTGATTTTAGCATGATGAATCTCAAAACTTTTCTCCCGTTCCTTATATCCCGTAAGCTCAGTGGTCAATTTGGCATTAGTTTCTCTAAACTTATTATTAACCACATTCGCATGAGCAACATCCTTGGCAAGCTTATCAAATAATGATTTATAATACGCATGCGTCTCGTCAGGAAGAGTCGTAGGTTGGGCTACTTGATCCCCACTAAGGTCCACACTGGGTGCATTAGAAATAATATTGATATTATTCGTTTGAACCCCGTGTGTCTCAGTGGAAGGCTCAAGTGACTCAGTATACTCTTCCTCCTGATTAGACATATTTTATAAATCATTATCATTGAGACGTGGGTGTACCTCAGAGGAACCGTCTGAATCATACACAGGAGCTCTGTCAGGTTTAACTATCGATGTGGATGATTGCTGTGTATTAGCCATCGAGATGGAGTCGGTAGTCACCTCTTGTTCCTCATCATATGCTGCTGCAGATGCCATGAGATCAAACTCTTTAGCTAGAAGTGGAATTCCTGCTTCTTCCTTTTGTGCTATAAGAAGCTGAGACTGGAGATGGGCAGCATTCCTCTTCTTTCTTACATGGCTATCACGATGCTCAAAATCCGCAGCATCATTGTCTTGTTGATAAGTCATAGTAGAAGTCGTGTGAAAAACAGGATCTCAATTCGTAGAAAGCGTGTGTTGGGGTGTCAACAAAATCAAAGTTTGCCAAAATTTTTCAGCCCGACAAAAAAATTCCTCAGTCCGACAAAACGGTAATCCGAAAAAATTTTGAAACACTAAAATGTGAAATCGAGTTAGAAATAGCCAATAACTAGTAGGGAAAAAACTTGAAAAAATGAAATTTTTAATAAAAATAAAACCTAAAAATTTGAAATTTGGCCTAAAAATTTGAATTTTGGTCCAAAAATTTGAATTTTTGGTCGAAAATTTTTTCGCATAGCCAAAATTTGAAATTGAAGCTTAAATGGCCTAAAAATGGTCTAGGAAAAATTAAGTTTTACTACGATTTTCCCGCCAAAAAACTCTTTTTTTTTTTTTGATCTTCGTGTAAAGTATGTTCTGAGACTAGTCTAGATAGTGGCTAAGTCTAAAAATTACTCAAACAGAATTTCCATCGGAATGATCCATCGGAATGTCCCTCTATCGGAATGTCCCTCTATCGGAATGATCCATCGGAATGTCCCTCTATCGGAATGTCCCTCTATCGGAATGTGCAGATCGGAATCCTAGATCGGAATGATGACCTGTCGGAATGCTTAGATCGGAATGTTCAGATCGGAATGTGGCAAAAATCAATTTGGCAGAGTAACGTCTCAAAGTTCCTTAAAAACCGTCGGAATCCCAGATCGCAAAGAACGATCGGAATGTCCAGATCGGAATAAGGTATCGAAATCTTTAGATCGCAAAGTAGAACCTAGAGGTTATTGCGATCTGGCCACACTCCCTTTGTACTTTCCGATGGTGAAACTTGCAAGAATTTCGGAAATATGAAAAAACAAGAAATTTCTCAACTTTTGATCCAAAAGACTTGATTTTAAGCCATAACCAAGATGCCCAAATCACTACTACACGATTAAGGAAGGTATACGACTTGAAGAACACCAACGAGCTATCCACGAATCCCTTGGCGAATGATACCACTTGTAAGATTGTAGCACACGACTTATAATGATATATAAATGTAGATGAAGATTAAACCAAAAAAGAAAGATTAGATTAGATGAAGGAAAAGAGAAAAACAAAAGATGTGAATTCCTAGTGAGAGAAACACAAACGTTTCTCTCTCTACGAAACAAATGAAATGGAAGACACACACACAAATGAGGATTAGGAGGCCTTTTATACTAAGTACTAAGTGTTTAGGAGGCCTTCCTCATTTGTGTGTTCGGGACTAATTCCCGTTACATAAACATTAATAACTAAGAACTCTCGACACCGTTGAATAGTATTTTTCACGAGCTTCGCAACGGTATATTATATGACCATCACTTTAAATACGGCTAACATGAACTTTATGAGATTTCAAGAAGCTGTTTTAAAATATTTTGTCCTTTAGCTAACTATGGATTAAATCGTCATACTTTATTTTCGGCCTAAATAAATTATCGAAATAAGTCAAAATGCATCCTCGTGATCATTCAAGACAAAAATAAAATACAAGAGATACATCATAGGAATAAGAGGGTCTAAGTGAATAATTAAACCACGTGAGTAAGTGTTAGCTTTACTAACTTGTAATTACAATGATCTCGTTTTTACACTTGGTATGGAGAACGTGAAACTTGAGGGTGATAAATATTCATGACACCAAAAGCCCTAATTTAAGTCTTAGATTTCTTTACAAGTTTCTTCCATCAAACAATTTCAAAGTTAATAAATTAAATGAAATTGTTAAATCTTTTATAAAGTTTTGATCTTTTCATCGTTGTTAAGTTTCTTTTATCGTAGTAGTAATAGTATATGGTAATAAAGGCCGAGATAGGTTAATTATGATAAAAACGTAAATTGTGCTTTAAAATCGTGCATTACATGGGGACATTGCAATGGTCAAGTGTAGGGGATTTAATAAGTGTGTAAACACTTATCCTTTTACCACTTAAAACAAGGAAAAACAAGACCTTATCATGTGTTTAATATCGTAAAAGTTAGAATTACGTGTGGTTTTGTGTTTTTGTGTGAAATAGGTACAAAAGATCATAAAAGGAGAAAACACGGGATATCGCGGTCATTTATTGAAGAAAAGTCAATGAAAAAGACAAAGTCAAAGTCAAACGACCAAAAGTAAAAAAATTCCAAAGTCAAAGGGCCTAAATGGAAGGTTTATTGAAGACAAGGACCAAAAGTGCAAAAATTTGAAGTTTAAAGGACTCTTAATGAAGATATTATGAAGAAGTGCAAAAATCCGAAGCCGGGATTCTCCTCCAACGGGTTTTCTACAAATCTTCCTCTCAAATTACCAAAACACCCTCACATTTCCACTACTTTTACCAAAATACCCCTCAATAATCTCAAAGTTACCAAACAGCCTTTGAAGTTCACCATGTTACATGTTTAGTCCTTTAAAATTATTTACAAAACGTTTAAGGACTAAATGTGTCAATTTTAAAAATCATGTGAAGGATATTAAGTCTACATGAATGTTAAACAACTTTTATAAACTTCCAGGGACCAAACTTTCCAAACCATGAAACCTATCACAAGTCAAACAGTCAAAATATACTAACTTACCCTAATTAAAATTCCCTCCAAACACTATGCAATCTTCTTCGCCCAAGTTTTTTTTACCAGGCACAAGCAAAAGAGGTTTTCACATACCAGGGTAATAAACTAATTAAATCAAAGGGAAGCACTATAAATCAACCAATTAGGAGATCCCATGTGGAAAAGAGCCAAGTCAGCCAAGGAAATCCACCCTGGCAATCCCATGAGCAAGAGGAGAAAGCACAAGTTTATGAAAATGAACAAAAAAAACCCTTTGCTAAGGAAACATAACTATCACATCATTCTATCCACGTTGGCAATCCGTGTGAGGACAGAGAAAACAAGAAAAAAATCAAACAGATGAGAATGATGCTTAATTTTGAAGCTTGATCAAATGGTGGAAATTAAAACCCTTGGAGAGAGAAATACAATCGTAGAAAGCTTCTAGAGACCTTAATCTATCTATAAACAGGGCATAGTTTTTCATTGATTCTCCATGTATTTTTTCTTAGTTAATTTCTATCAGTTTAAGTTTTAGCTGTAATGTTTTGATGTAATGTTCTCTTTTACTTAATGAAAGTTTAGTTTTAATGAATATTTGTTCTTCTAAATCTCTAGTTTAGGTTCTCATTTATTTATGCATAATTTTATTTCAAAAGCTATAAGCCATCTACAGTTAAATGTTTTCTATAAGTTTTCTATGACTCATATAAGCTTTAGCAAGTCTTTGTGAGTATTGTAATCTAAAAAGCTAAGGAAAGTACTAAAAATCACATAAAAAAGCATAAGGAAGCAAAGGGTGAAGGCTGCCTCACCATGGTGTGGTGAACAGTGGGTTTGTCTAAGCTTGTTATAAGCTGGTTATTTGAGTAAAAAGGGGTGAAGATACAGGCCTTTAGGCAAAGGTTTTCATTGGATAGGAGCTTTGCAAATAGGTTGTTTCTTTGTTACTTTTCCTCTAAATTTCTGTTTTGAATTATAGCTAATCATACTGCTTATTTGCCTATTTGCTTATTGAGATTGTTTTAATTGCTTTTTGCTTGTCATCTAGTTTATTTTTCATATCACTTAGCTTAAATATTAAATTCTGTCATAAAAACATAAAAACATAAAAACATTAAAACATTAAAACATTAAAACATAAAAACAAAAAAATATTCCAGTCGTTTATCTTATTTGCCTTTCACTTAGCTTAATTTGTGTTTTATCCAGCTTAATATAGTCTAATATAGTTGTTCATTATTGAAAAGTTCATTAAAATTCGTTTTGAATCTTAAACCAAGCTAAGTTATAAAACTGTCTGATAAAAGGTGTTTGGTTTAATTGATTGTTGCTAGTGTGTTCGAATTTATAGGTTAGAATCACTTTAGATATTTGAATTAGGTCTAAGTTAGAAGTAATTAATCATTAGTTTGGTCTAAATATCAAAAATACAAAAATATTTGTTTAATTTTAGTCTCTGTGATGATTTTATGGATTTGAGTAAATTTGGATCTAAATTTGTGGAATCTGTGCGTTTGTAGCTGAATTTAGTCCACTTTAGTGCCTTTTACAAGTCTCAATAGGTGGCTTGCGGTTTGGAAGAATTGTGCTAAAAAATAAGTATTTTCAAAAGTGGAAAATGGCCATTTTCTGTTGATTTTTATGTTCTTAGGTCTGCAATTTCTAGCATAAGCAGTTTAGAAGTGGTTTTAGTGTTGCAGAGTGATTTGGAGGTTGGAATCTGCTTATTGCATAAGCTAGGATAAGACATAGAAAGTCTAGCTACCATTAGTGAAACGGCAAACAGTTAGGAAAATCTTTGGGTCACATTTACAAGTCTAAACACCCACTTTTGATCCTTTATATCTGTTTGCTCAGTTTGATTTAGACAGTGAGGTTTAGTGGTTTGAAAATCCTAAACTAGTGGCTAGAAAATTGTAGTTCACAAGTTTTTATGTAGCTTAATAGGTAAGCTAGAAATAAGCTCCAAAGTTACCTTAAAAATCTGCATAGTAGTATATTTTCGCTAAGTCATTATTAGTTCGATAGCTTTTTCTAGCCTAATCGCTCAATAGTTTTTGAAGTTTTTTGTTTAGAAATCAATATTTCATCGTATCTGACAAGTAGAAACAACCCGTTTTTAGCAAAAAGTGTTCAAAAATTGAATATTAGTCCCTGATATTGCCACTGTTATACAATTCGAGATATTGCATTTTAAGTCCCTATCAATTTCTTTTTTTTATTTCCTGCGTTAGGCCATTCAAGGGTGCGTTTGTTTTGTATAGCTATTGGCTTACAACTTTTTTTTGGGGCTGCAAATAATAACTAATAGGGGCTGCGTTTGGTTTTAAGAAACAAATAGGCTACGTCTTTTTTTTAAGTTCAACATTTAGGCTGATTATTTAGGAGTTAAGGAGCTACGTTTGTTTTGTATTACTTCTTTCAAATCGTTACATTTTCAAATTTTAAAAATAGATTTCAGATTTTTAATATTAGAAAAAATAGTTTTAATAAATAAATAAAACAATATTAAAGTATAAAAAAATTTAGTTTTTTTTCGTTTTTAGAATAAATTTTGCACTCTCATTTTTAGCATTTTAATATTTTGCATTTGTACTTTTATCTAACATTTCAATATTTCTCGTTTGCATTTTACTTTTGCATTTTATATTTTTACTTCGTGATTTTTGCTTGCGGTATTTGCACTTTGTTTTAGAATAGTACGTATACGTATTAGATAATATTTTTACGTGCTTTGTTCTTAAATAGAAATAGATACCAATCAAGCATTTTTAACCAAAAACAATAAATATTTTTGAAATAATTAGATATCAATTCGAGTTGATTCGAGGAAAATCGAACATTAATCTCTTATACACACATATTTTCTATATTACGTGTAAACTTAGATATGTCTATTGGAATTTAAAAATACCTTTATCCATATTAACCATATTAATAATCATGAATACACAGCAGAATATAGGGTCACGCCTAGACAAGTAATTAACATAAACGATTAAGAATTGCGTACCTTATAGCAATGGATTAAACACCTTTATCGAACCACCAATATAAACAAAAATCCAAAGATCAAACAATGATCTCTCTAAAAGTACGCACACAATACGTTCTTTAGCAAACAATTAACTATGCTAGTACCAATAGTGATAAAGCTAATTAAAACCTGATTTCTTAAATCAAGCAAAATACAATTGTAAAACTCGCATGCTTTTACCCTGCATAGTACCCTTAGGATCGTACGTACTAGTTAAAACTTTCCTAATATAGCATGATTACGATTACGTGTTAGGAGTTTACGTATTACGTACGTGTTAGAACACGATAAGTATTTAATATGCACGATCACGTAATAATTATTTAACAATAATTAATCACGAACATGCGATCATGAAATCATGAACGTAATTAAAACACGAACTATTATTAATTACGTATATATATTTATTACGAGCGTAATTAAATATATTAGATCACGGTATTTACGTAACGAGAACATTAAAAACACGAACATAAATAATCACAAACGAGTAACTAAATAACAAGACACGGAAAAAGGTACGGGTACCCCAAGTGCGGTCCCTACCCGCGGCTAACAAGGACAAATGGGCCAAGCCCATTTGTCAAAATTACTAAAGGGGGTTAATTATTTTTACATTACACAAATTAACTTTACAGAAGATTTTTAAGAAAACCTAAAAACCCTCCTTCCTCATTCTCCTTTGTGCCGCCACCCTACAACCACCATACAAGGTGGTTTTTGATCTTGGATCTTAGAATTCTAGTGATTTATCGTGTTGGTTCTTCGTTCTCTTGATCCACGAATTCGATAAAACCTTTTTAAACCTTTTCTTTTGATTTAATCTTTTTATTAATTATAAACATGTGATGTTTTTATAAAAACACAATAATTAATCATAGATCTAACATGTTTTGGTGTTAAATTAAATCAAAGGGTTGTTTTAAGGGGGTGTTTGTTTTGGCCGCAGGCTGCAACCGAACCCGAAGGGGTTTCGGTTTGCCAAGCTGACCACCACCAAGACCATATGGTCTTGGTTGGTGCGTGTGGGTCCCACGGCAGCAAGGGAAACACGGGGTACCCCGAGTTGGCTCGGGGTACGGTGTCGATTTCATGTCCGGTTCATGTTTTTAGCCTATATCCGGTTCATGGTGTATGTTAGTTTTTTTTATGTTTATGAACTTATGTTAAAATTAAATTAATAAAATGATGTGATTAATTTAATAACATGACTTAGGTTATTTAATTATTAATGATCATGAAATTATTTTAACCTAAGTATTTATATATTTAAGACTTATAATTAATTAATTATTTTAAAACCATGGATATAATTAATTAATTAACATGACTTAGGTTATATTATTAACATATAATAATACATATTATAACCTAAGTATTTAACTTATTTAATTAAAAACATGTTATACTTTAATTAAATATTATAACCTATAGTTTAATTAAATTACATGAAATAATTATTAAACTATACATTATATCATATGACTTAGAAAATAATCATGAAAAACACTTAGGATTATATACTTAGCTTATTTAACCAGCTTATTTCTAATTATGGAAACTTTCTACTTTTAGAAACTTAATTAAATAAGGCAGCTAATCTATTTATGGAAACCAGCTATTTTTAGAAACTTATTTATTTCAGGCAGCTAATCTATTTATGGAAACTTATTTAACTAAGGCAGCTAATCTATTTATGGAAACTTTCTATTTTTAGAAACTTATCTATTTTAAGCAGTAAACCTATTTTTGGAAACTTTCTATTTTTGGAAACTTTCTGTTTTTAGAAACTTTCTATTTTTGGAAACTTTCTATTTTTGGTAACTTTCTATTTTTGGAAACTTTCTATTTTTGGAAATTTTCTATTTTTGGAAACTTTCTTTTTTTGGAAACTTTCTATTTTAGGAAACCTGCTATTTTTGGAAAGTTACTTATTATTACACAGTAAGTATAATAACACATGAAATACCAGAAATACTTAATCAGAATAAACAGAATGTAAGATTTAACACAGTTTAAGGCTTTAGAACAGTAAAACATGGTAAGAACACATAAAATAAGCTAAGACATGACATAAAACCAGCTATGTATTTGGTAAGCATATACTTATTCATGTACGTATTTATGTAGCACTAGTGATTCGGAACTAGGATTCTCGCAGTTCGTCTTTCTCGTTCACTGGACATAAGGTACGGATTCCCGTCCTTTCAGTATGGACATTCTTTCCTTATTAGGATTCCCCGTATGCAGCCAACTGTTTTCCCGTAGTATAAGTTACGTGTTTGATTGCTTATGTTTAATTAAGATTACCTATAGCCATATACATGCATGACCAGTTTCACCTAGTTATGGAGGTACCATAACCATAACATTAGAGGCACTGATGTTATGACTTCACCACGGCGGAGTGATTGCTCGTGGCGTCCCTTCAGCTTTTGGCCATTTATTTATATTTATCATGTGGGGCGTATGGGTGCATCCTAGTTACATGTTTTTATTCAGGATTACATGGTGAATGTGGTGTATGCCTTGCATCCTTCACAAGGAGCTGATCCCTCCTACCCAAAAACCAGTATATTAAATTAGAGGCAACCCCTCTAATTTGCATGATGAGGTCACCCCTCCAATTATTCATGCACGGTGGATTTTCATGACCTATATTGGCTAACGGTAAAATATGACAAAGAGCTTTTATAAGATAAACATAAGACTTTCAAACTATAAAACCAGTTTTATTAAGACTTAACCAGGTTACTCGGGACTTAGTTTTCTTCCGCTGTTATTATGTTATATGCTTATCCTATTCATGCTTTATTGTACATCCGTGCACTGAGCGTATTTGCTCAGCCGTTTTCCTTTTCTATGTTTCCAAAACGGCAGGTACTCAGGGACGCTCGTAGACACTAAGAGTACGTGCATATGGACTGGAAGCTGTCTAGCCTTCTTTACATTATGCATTTCCTTTCTTTTGATACTTATGCTTTGGACATTGTTTAGTCCTTTCCTTTATATTACTATGTTTGTGTGTGATGAGCTTTACTTTTGGACTACCGATGTTTGATTCCGGTATTTTCCTTTTTATTGTCAAGTAATGTTTAGACATTTTACCTTGTATGCTTTGATGACACGCCATAATTACTGTGATATTTCCATTTCCAAAATGGGGTGTTACAATTATGGTATCAGAGCCAAGGCTTCGACCTGTTGGCTCTCAAAATATGACCTGTGATTAGTGGGTAGTCACTACGGTCTTCCTAGAACTGACGGTTGTTTTCATGCATTCATCATTTTAAGCATACATATACATGTCATTGTTGCAGGGTTTTTGACTAAGTAATGGTTGGTACAGGACTGGCCCTATTTAGTCGCATGTGTTTTATCGAAACTTTTAGATTTGGGAACGACCCATAGGCGTCCCCTTGCTATGTCTTTTGTTTTGGGTGAACTGACCAGAGGCGTTCACTCTCGAGCATACAAAAGTTTTCGTAAACTGCATCATGCATTCATACACAAAAATTTCTTGCATAAAATTTTTCTCGTGAAATTTTAGTATAAATTTTTTTCATGTATATATATTATATTTTATGTTTTGATCTATTTAATCATACGTTTTATGGCATACTGTCAGATGGCAAACGCAAACAATATCTAGGCAATATTTGCAGCTGCTGATGCAGAGATGCAAGACGCTCTTCTTCATAACGACGGTTATCCTCCCCCGCCTAACATCTTTCCCAAGGAAGGAAGGAATCGGCTCATGAGGGAATACTATAGCCTCAGACAGCGACCTGACGAAGACAGCAATGACTTCATGCAGCGTTTCCTTCGCTATACTGGTGTCCTGAGAACAGCTGCGAGCACCACTGAAGAACAAGCAATACATTTTCGTTGGGCTCTTAATCCAAGGATTGCAAATAACTTATCAGGTGCTCTGTTGGATACGGTACCACAAGTAGCCGATGCAGCACGTAAACTGGAGATGCTGCATGAGAGGGATGAGTTCGGGGAAGCTGAAAGACCCGACAAGAGGTAAACATTCGTATTCAAGCGATGACAAATCCGTATACTTTCCATATGTCAATTATTCATCTCTTAAATGTATCTTCCAGGCAGAAAACTGGGGACCGGTCTCAGCCGGCTACTCAGCAGCAGCCTCATCATCCCAAGGGAAACGGTCAGACTAACGACCGTTCTGCTACGGATAGGCGTGGCGGTAATGACAATTACCGTAACAACGCCAGGCACTCCAACAACAGCAGGTCCTAATACTTACGAAATTCCTTATGTTTTATGTTATAACTCATATTCTGACACTTTATCAAACTTCTACCAGGAACCATGGAAACGGTAGGGACCAGAACCAAAGAGGTTCGCAGCTTAGCCGTCCAGCTATCACTGGTATTCCATCTTACGATTATCCGCTTTGTCCTTTGTACCCAATTATCATGTCTTATGTAAAATGTTTTATCAGGTCCTCAGCCAGCCAGAGCACCTGCTGGAGGATACACTCATCCTCTTTGCTCTACTTGCCACCGTAGGCACCCAGGACCATGTCGCCGTAATACTGATGCGTGCTTCAAGTGTGGTCTTCCTGGCCATATTATGAAGGATTGCCGTAAGGGCGAGATGGAGGGTACATCGGGACATGCTGATACCAAGCCGCCTCCTACTCCCGGGCGTGTCTACACGACATCTCGAGACCAGGCCAACAAGTCTACAGGTACCATCACTGGAATCTTGTATATGTATGGTCGCGCTGCATGTGTTCTTTTCGATACGGCTGCTACTCACTCGGTTATTTCTACTACTTATGCAAAGAACATTAGGATGCCTCCCTTGCCACTAGAAAATAGGCTTACTATTTGCACGCCTTTGAGGGACTCTGTATTAATCACCCATGTATACAAGAGTCTTCCTCTAGAATTTGATGATAAGGTTCGACCTGTCGACGCACTTCCGCTGGACATGAATGACTTCGACATGATTTTGGGCATGGATTGGCTATCCAAGTATCATGCTACCATAGACTGCCATTCATATCGAGTTATCTTCGGTGATGTCAATGCACCAGAGTACATTCATAATGGGTTCATACCCGGACGGTCTGTACAAGTCATATCCACCCTGTAAGCGCGTGCACTACTGTCACATGGCTGCGAGGGTTATCTAGCTACGGTTCACGACATGGATGCTGAATCTCCATCGATTCAGGATCAACCAATAGTGTCAGAATTCCAAGACGTGTTTCCAGCAGAACTTCCGGGCATACCACCTGCACGAGAAGTGGAATTCAGTATCGAGCTGATTCCAAGAGCTGAACCAATCTCCAAGGCTCCTTATCGCATGGCTCCCATAGAGCTGAAGGAGCTGAAGGATCAACTGCAAGAACTTCTTGAGCGAGGTTTCATTCGACCGAGCACATCTCCATAGGGCGCATCGGTTTTGTTTGTTAAGAAGAAGGACGGTAGTATGCGTCTTTGCATAGACTATCGCGAGCTCAACAAGATTACCATTTGGAATAGGTATCCACTGCCACGCATTGACGATCTGTTTGACCAACTCCAAGGGGCCAAACACTTCTCCAAGATTGATCTTAGGTCAGGCTATCATCAGCTACGGGTCAAGGAGCAGGATATCGCTAAGACTGCCTTTCGTACTCGTTATGGCCACTACGAGTTTGTAGTTATGCCATTTGGCCTAACAAATGCTCCAGCAGTGTTCATGGATCTGATGAACAGAATCTTCCATGAATTTCTGGAAAAATTCGTCATTGTTTTCATCGATGACATCCTGATTTTCTCAAAGTCCAAGGAGGAACACGAAGACCATCTTCGTACAATACTACAGATTCTTCGCCAGAAGCAGCTGTATGCTAAATTCTCCAAGTGTGAGTTCTGGTTAGACAAGGTGGCATTCTTAGGTCACATTGTATCAGCAGAAGGAATAACTATGGATCCAGCGAAGGTTGAGGCCATTACTAAGTGGCCAAGGCCGACATCAGCGACGGAAGTCCGCAGTTTCTTAGGCTTAGCTGGCTATTACCGTAGGTTCATGGAGAACTTTTCCCGCCTAGCACTACCATTGACCAAACTGATGCGGAAAGGGGAGAAATTCGTCTGGACTGAAGATCGAGAGAAGAGCTTTGAAGACCTGAAGCAGAAGCTAGTATCTGCACCTATTCTGACTCTACCATCTGGTACGGGTGGATTTCAAATCTACAGCGATGCATCGGGGAAGGGACTTGGATGTGTTCTCATGCAACATGGGAAAGTGATCGCGTACGCTTCACGGCAGCTTAAGCCTTATGAAGAAAATTACCCCACGCACGATCTGGAACTTGCTGCAGTCGTGTTTGCATTGAAGATATGGAGACACTACTTATATGGGGAATCATGTGACATTTTCACGGACCACAAGAGCTTGAAGTATATCTTCACTCAGCGTGAATTGAACATGAGGCAGAGGAGATGGTTAGAGCTGTTGAAGGATTATGACGTTAATCTACAGTATCATCCCGGAAAGGCAAATGTAGTAGCAGATGCTCTTAGCAGGAAATCCGGAATGATCAACGGCATTAAAATCGAAGAGGAAATCATCAGAGACTTGGAGCGACTAGACATCGAGATCATGGTACGTGGATAACACGGTTACTGGGCTAATCTTAGAGTAGAACCTGAGTTACTATCTAAGATCAAGGAAGCTCAGAAGGATGACGGAGAAATCTGGGCGATAGTACAAAATTTGGAGAAGCAGACAGAATTCAGAGTAGATGCAGATGGTATCGTATGGCAGGGCACTAGACTTTGTGTTCCGGATGACCAAGAACTCCGGGAAGCTTTGTTAGCTGAAGCTCATAGATCCCCATTCTCGATACATCCTGGTTCGACTAAGATGTACCATGACATCAAGCAGTACTTTTGGTGGAGTGGTATGAAACATGATGTGGCCACTTACGTCTCCAAATGTCTTACCTGCCAGCAGGTTAAGATCGAGCATCAGCGATCTGGCGGTCTCCTTCAACCGTTAGATATTCCAGAGTGGAAGTGGGACAAAATCACCATGGATTTTGTTACCGGTCTTCCGACTACCAAAAGGAAGCACGATGCAATTTGGGTTATCGTTGATCGACTTACCAAATCAGCTCATTTTTTACCGATCCGCAAGGAAGATCCGGTAAGTAAACTCGCAGATACGTATAGACGTGAGATCATGAGACTCCACGGTGCACCATCCAGCATCGTCTCAGACAGAGATCCTCGATTCACTTCGCGCTTTTGGAAAAGTCTGCAGAAAGCTTGGGTACACAACTTAAGCTTAGCACGGCTTTTCATCCTCAAACGGACGGACAGTCGGAGCGAACCATTCAGACATTGGAAGATATGTTGAGGTCATGTGCGTTGGAATGGACGGGTGATTGGGACAAATACATCTGTTTGGTGGAGTTTGCATACAACAACAGCTGGCACGCAAGCATCAAATGTGCTCCATTTGATATGTTGTATGGCAGAAAGTGTCGCGCCTCAATCTGCTGGGATCAGGTTGGCGAGCGAACACTCGAAGGACCGGAAATCATAGAGATGACAAATGAGAAGATCGCAGTAGCTAAGCAGAAAATTCAGGAGGCACGGTCACGTCAGAAGAGTTACGCCGATAAGCATAGTAGGGATATACACTTTAACATAGGAGATCACGTCTTCCTTAAGGTTTCACCGGCACGTGGTGTTAGACGCTTCGGGATTAAAGGGAAGCTCAGTCCTCGTTTCATCGGACCGTTTGATATCATTGAACGAGTCGGTGAAGTATCTTACCGATTGGCGTTACCTCCGCAGCTTTCGCATGTGCACAATGTGTTTCATGTGTCCTTACTCAGAGGGTACCCGTATCATCCCCTTCACATGGTTCAGTATCCACTGGAACAGATACGTGTAGATCTCACTTTTATAGAAGAACCCGAACGAGTTCTTGACAGACAAGAATGAGTCATGAGAAAGAAGACGATTCAATTCGTCAAACTTCTATGGAGGGATCATACCGAGCGGGAAGCCACTTGGGAAACAGAGGAGTCTATCCGGGCTTCTTACCCTCATTTCATATTTTGAATTCGGGTATATTCTTCTTTTCCAGTTTACTTTATCTATAATTCGGGGACGAATTATTCTTTTTAGGGGGGAAGAGTTGTAAAACCCGCATGCTTTTACCATGCATAGTACCCTTAGGATCGTACGTACTAGTTAAAACTTTCCTAATATAGCATGATTACGATTACGTGTTAGGAGTTTACGTATTACGTACGTGTTAGAACACGATAAGTATTCAATATGCACGATCACGTATAATTATTTAACAATAATTAATCACGAACATGCGATCATGAAATCATGAACGTAATTAAAACACGAACTATTATTAATTACGTATATATATTTATTACGAGCGTAATTAAATATATTAGATCACAGTATTTACGTAACGAGAACATGTAAAACACAAACATAAATAATCACAAACGAGTAACTAAATAACGAGACACGGAAAAAGGTACGGGTACCCCAAGTGGGGTCCCTACCCGCGGCCAACAAGGACAAATGGGCCAAGCCCATTTGTCAAAATTACTAAAGGGGGTTAATTATTTTTACACTACACAAATTAAATTTACAGAAGATTTTTAAGAAGACCTAAAAACCCTCCTTCCTCCTTCTCCTTTGTGCCGCCACCCTACAACCACCATACAAGGTGGTTTTTGATCTTGGATCTCAGAATTCTAGTGATTTATCGTGTTGGTTCTTCGTTCTCTTGATCCACGAATTCGGTAAAACCTTTTTAAACCTTTTCTTTTGATTTAATCTTTTTATTAATTATGAACATGTGATGTTTTTATAAAAACATAATAATTAATCATAGATCTAACATGTTTTGGTGTTAAATTAAATCAAAGGGTTATTTTAAGGGGGTGTTTGTTTTGGCCGCAGGCTGCAACCGAACCCGAAGGGGTTTCGGTTTGCCAAGCCGACCACCACCAAGACCATATGGTCTTGGTTGGTGCGTGTGGGTCCCACGGCAGCAAGGGAAACACGGGGTACCCCGAGTTGGCTTGGGGTACGGTGTCGATTTCATGTCCGGTTCATGTTTTTAGCCTAGATCCGGTTCATGGTGTATGCTAGTTTTTTTTTATGTTTATGAACGTATGTTAAAATTAAATTAATAAAATGATGTGATTAATTTAATAACATGACTTAGGTTATTTAATTATTAATGATCATGAAATTATTTTAACCTAAGTATTTATATATTTAAGACTTATAATTAATTAATTATTTTAAAACCATGGATATAATTAATTAATTAACATGACTTAGGTTATATTATTAACATATAATAATACATATTTTAGCCTAAGTATTTAACTTATTTAATTAAAAACATGTTATACTTTAATTAAATATTATAACCTATAGTTTAATTAAATTACATGAAATAATTATTAAACTATACATTATATCGTATGACTTAGAAAATAATCATGAAAAACACTTAGGCTTATATACTTGGCTTATTTAACCAGCTTATTTCTAATTATGGAAACTTTCTACTTTTAGAAACTTAATTAAATAAGGCAGCTAATCTATTTATGGAAACCAACTATTTTTAGAAACTTATTTATTTCAGGCAGCTAATCTATTTATGGAAACTTATTTAATTAAGGCAGCTAATCTATTTATGGAAACTTTCTATTTTTAGAAACTTATCTATTTTAAGCAGTAAATCTATTTTTGGAAACTTTCTATTTTTGGAAACTTTCTATTTTTGGTAACTTTCTATTTTTGGAAACTTTCTATTTTTGGAAACTTTCTATTTTTGGAAACTTTCTATTTTTGGAATCTTTCTATTTTAGGAAACCTGCTATTTTTGGAAAGTTACTTATTATTACACAGTAAGTATAATAACACATGAAATACCAAAAATACTTAATCAGAATAAACAGAATGTAAGATTTAACACAGTTTAAGGATTTAGAACAGTAAAACAGAATGTAAGATTTAACCAGCTTTGTATTTAGTAAGCAGATAATTATTCATGTACGTATTTATGTAGCACTAGTGATTCAGAAGTAGGATTCTCGCAGTTCGTCTTTCTCGTTCACTAGACATAAGGTACGGATTCCCGTCCTTTCAGTATGGACATTCTTTTCTTATTAGGATTCCCCGTATGCAGCCAACTGTTTTCCCGTAGTATAAGTTACGTGTTTGATTGCTTATGTTTAATTAAGATTACCTATAGCCATATACATGCATGACCAGTTTCACCTAGTTATGGAGGTACCATAACCATAACATTAGAGGCACTGATGTTATGACTTCACCACGGCGGAGTGATTGCTCGTGGCGTCCCTTCAGCTTTTGGCCATTTATTTATATTTATCATGTGGGGCGTATGGGTGCATCCTAGTTACATGTTTTTATTCAGGATTACATGGTGAATGTGGTGTGTGCCTTGCATCCTTCACAAGGAGCTGATCCCTCCTACCCAAAAACCAATATATTAAATTAGAGGCAACCCCTCTAATTTGCATGATGAGGTCACCCCTCCAATTATTCATGCACGGTGGATTTTCATGACCTATATTGGCTAACGGTAAAATATGACAAACAGCTTTTATAAGATAAACATAAGACTTTCAAACTATAAAACCAGTTTTATTAAGACTTAACCAGGATACTCGGGACTTAGTTTTCTTCCGTTGTTATTATGTTATATGCTTATCCTATTCATGCTTTATTGTACATCCGTGCACTGAGCGTATTTGCTCAGCCGTTTTCCTTTTCTATGTTTCCAAAACGGCAGGTACTCAGGGACGCTCATAGACACTAAGAGTACGTGCATATGGACTGGAAGCTGTCTAGCCTTCTTTACATTATGCATTTCCTTTCTTTTGATACTTATGCTTTGGACATTGTTTAGTCCTTTCCTTTATATTACTATGTTTGTGTGTGATGAGCTTTACTTTTGGACTACCGATGTTTGATTCCGGTATTTTCCTTTTTATGGTCAAGTAATGTTTAGACATTTTATCTTGTATGCTTTGATGACACGCCATAATTACTGTGATATATCCATTTCCAAAATGTGGTGTTACAACAATACCAACTGTTTGTGATATTATATGATCACACAAAACATAGCCAAGGAATAAAACCAAACGGTTGGTTATTATGGAATCGCTATTCACTTTTTTCTTTCTATATCGTAGGGAAAATATTCACTATCAATGACCTTATGGTCATGGAATATTTATACCATAGGCTGTACTCATCCGAATCTAATTAGAAAAAGCAATGTGACTTAAAACAAAACTATACTTTCCTTTTACATGTTTTTAATACAAATCTAATTATTAGTTAACATTTAACTAATGTTTGTACAATACCGTTAACTAACTAATTAATTAACGTTCATAATAGCTTATCACTATTTAATATATTACGCATAATATATTAATGTACAATTGTTTCACGTATTAACGCGTGCATCTCCTTAGGCTCGGGACGACTTTCGGACATATATTACTTACGTGGACATATTCCTTCAGCTCCCACTTGGACATGTACAATAATATAATATAATAACATTGGTTAGCGTCTAGCAACACTCCAAAGTTCCCGAAAACTCTCGAGTGTACTTTTCCATAAAATACATTTAAATGACTTAGAAATTTACAATCCCTTTATTTCTCAAATGCCATGTTAATAATGAATATGAATCAAAGTCATTCCATTTTAACTATTCTGTTTCTCGCATTACATAATTAATTATAGATTACCAATCTAATCGAGACAAATCTAGATTACCATTGGATATGGCAATACAAACATCTAATTAGTTAACGAGTGGCCCAATAGCATTATTCTTCAATCCTAGTTGAATGAACAAATTCTATCTTGACTACACGTGCCTCTTACATGTTTCAAGTTACAAATGATTATAGTCTTTATTACTACCTTATTCAGGATAGCGTTAGAACTATAGCAAAAAGTACCATCCACATATATAAGACCTGCTTGCATCTCAATTCAAAGGATTTAGTAATGTAAATCATATACATGTTTCACTTAAAGACGCTGATCCATAAAGTGATTGACTTATTAATAGGAGATGTCCAATATACAACTTTTGCATATTGTATGAGTTGGTGAACCGTTCTTACATATTCTATGAATATTACCATCTCTCATATATGCCTTAATTCAATTATATTTCCATATTATCAATCGACGTAGACAATTTAAAATAACATATTATTCAAGGATTTAAACATGCAAAATAGGACCAATAATTATTAAAGAAAACGAACATATCCAATACTTCAATTCATGAAGTAAATATTGTTTAACAATATCCTGTATCCAAACACTAAAAGATCAATGCATGATAACGTTAGTTGAAAAATCATGCCTCAAGATATGACGATCATACTTGTTTTCAAGGAATATATTTCATGAAACTATACTAGGTTTGATCTTTGGAATCTTGAGAATACTTATTTCAAATTCACAATTGTGAAAATCTCTGAACATATATAATGATTCTTATTATGTACGTTTCTACATATGAACACACAACAAAATGGGATTATTGTTGTTGTACATCCTATAAGATGCGTAAGTCCAACAAAACACCTTATTAAAAACAATCTTCTTTAATAGCTTCTTAAACTATAAAGTATTATTTATTCTTTTAATATGTATTGCAACATTAGGCTCAATTTGAACATAGTTAGTCAACATGGTCATCAAGGATGAAATCGTACCTTGATTAGTATCAAGTGTTATCTCAATCAAGCTATTATCCATGTCTAGAAACATCACTATGATATATAATAATCCATAAAGTATAAACTATTACTATGATAATATTTAGTGTCTTTCTAAACTCTAAGTTTGTTGACAATGATAATTACATCTTATTATCATATATAATATTCATTATTGAACAATTCAAGTTTGCAATGATTTGTCTATTCGAAACAAATCTTACCATAAAATTTGTACTAATCATCCAAATGATTATCTATGTAAATAATCGTTGTTGTCAAATCTTGTTGTACATATACAAGTTTTACAACTATCCATACACACATACATGATGAATCCCTTAAGTTTTCATCTTATGTCAACTCTCATCAAATGAGATATATTCATTGAGACTTTCTAAATGATATTTAATGTTGTATTGGATTTCATTAACCACAAATGTTTATTATAATAAACATACATATCAAGGTCATACGTTTAATTTCTAAACCTTTCCATATGAAACCTTATTCCAAGCAAAGGTTTAGCTTCTTGCTTACATCGAATATTGCTTTCCATATGTTACACATCATATGTGATTTAAGAAACACATAACACTCCCACTAGGTTTTAGATGTACTCACAAGTTATCTTAGATCTAACTAAAAACAAACCATGGATTTAATAATTAGACTTGAGATATTCCTTAGATTCATGCATTAATCCATACATGGATTCTTGCATTATGTACACTACATAAATATTATTGTAATTTATAAACACCTTGTTCACAACCGTCCTCGCTAATGTAATCATACAAAAGAGTTTAAATATTACATTGTCATATTTATCATTATAAAACTATCATGATAATAAATCATCTTTATTAATGCATGTAGAACTTTTTTTATCACATATTATGCATTAATCATGTGTACAATATTGTCCATATGAGTCTTTCACTAAAGAAACTTATATTCACGTCACAGTCTAACCGATTGGTTAAAGATTAATCAAGTTTCCAAAAAATTTATTATCTTCTATGGACTTGCATCTACTCATTCATAGTTTTATTTAATCATGACATTCAATATTCAATAATACACCTATATGGTTAGCAGGTTCACCATGATCCTCTAACTTACATTCCTTAGTATTGACATATCAATATATCATTCAAGTACTAGGGATATCCTTGTGGATCTATGAATGTGAGTGTTGTCCCATATTATTTAGATGATTAAAGATAGAAAATAGATGAAAAAAGATGGATTTCTAGAGAGAGAAAGTAGAGAGAAGTGTGTGAAACTATGGGAAGATTAGATTTAGAAAAAATGAACAACCAACACCCTTCCTAACATGCTAGGAAGGGTATTTATAGCCTTTGCCTACATGTGGCATAATGGGCTATATGTTTGATTGGGCCGGACTTGAATAAATTCTTAGTACCTTGAAAGAGGCCTTTTAAGCTAGCCATCAAGCCCGTAATTTCACGACTATTTTAACTAACTATTACAACGTTCTAATTAAGATTACAATAATAACCTATGACCGAACATTCTTGTTCGACTCAATATTTTGAGGCTAACAATCTCCCCCAATGTGAGGTCATTCCTCTTTGATATTTGGAGATCAATGGAGATTACGAATTTCGTCATAAATGAGTCTTGAACGTGTAATAGTAGTCTTTTTCTTCATGCTGTGATCTTTGAGCTTTTGTCATTGTCTTTCGACTTTGTCTTTTATCTTGAGCTATTCAAATCATTCTTGACTTGTCTTTGCCATCTTGCGATCTTGTGTCTTTATCCACTTGCTCATACTTTGCACAATCTTGAAAACTTGCTAACATCTCCTTTGAAGTGAGGTCATTCCTTTATATTAATAGATAGGGAAGATTTTGATCATCAGAGTTGCGGAAGTCTTTAGCTTTCTTGATTGTTGATTGTCTTTGGGCATGAGAATGTGGTTTTGAATCTTTGACTTTGCTGAGTACACTGTAACATCACCTTCTCGAGACAAAACTAAGACACCGACTGAATGGCTTTGAAATTCGTCCTAAATTGGTAGCGTTTTACATCCGGTCGGTGAAGACCATTTAGACGATATTAAATATCGTACCTGTGATTAGGTAGATTCAATTAAGAACCTCCTTGACAGGGTTTCGTGGCATTACTAGCCGTTCTCTTTACTCAACCTTCTCAAAGCAAGACTGCGAACATAAAGAGTGAATCAATTGGATAAATATCCGCTTGATTAAAGTCGTCAATTCAAATTCCTGGAACAAGTTTGATTCATTAAGAATCTTACCATTGTTGCTTTCCAGATGACACAAGCTTGATTCATAAAGAATCTCGCAAGTTACCTACCGTAGAGCTGTTTGATGTTGACGCTAGAAGGATTTCCATTCATCACTGTGAATATTAATAAATATCACTCTGAATGTTCTGGCAAGACCATAAAGATATTGCGTAGATACCTGAAACGAGTTTGAATCGATAAAGAAACAAACCACTGTTGCTTTTCAGTTTTACATATGTTCAATTAATAAAGAATCTTACACATGACTTACTGTAGTGCTGTTTGATGTTAACACTAGAAGGATTTCCACTCATCATTGTGAATATTAGGTAGTATTACTCTGAGTGTTCTAGCAATATCGCAAGGATATAGCCTATGACTCTCTTGATCGTCATCTGTGTGTCCTAACGAGATTTGATTGATCTCTTTGCTCTAGACTTGATTTGTGCACTTTTAGTAGTCGGAGGTTGGAGCAGATGCCACCTATTCAATATCAACTATCTCGGAGTGAGAAAGTTAATAGAATTCATGTTGATCTCCGTGACAATAAAACAAACTTCTTTTGAGAGAAGCCTGAGTCAGCTGGGGAGGGGTTGTGCATTACATCACTGGGTCCATGATGTGTTGACCCGGTTTCTGCCTAAGTTGTATGGAGGGCTTCTTTGTTTACACCCTTTATCCTTACATTTATTTTTCATTCTTCAACTCTTCAATTCTTACCAAGACATCATTTCTAACACCTTTTTGTGACTGTTCCAGTGCTAGCGTCAGTACTTATTCGGCACTCAGCTTCGTTCACATTCTACTCCATCTTTCCTAAGGCCTTCTAATAATCAATAGTATTGTCTCTGGGAAGATCCCTTTGGTTCTGGTTGGATCATATGACTTAAACGTAACCATCCTTTTGACACCAATAACGTCGTGAATTAAAGATGTTGTGGGTATTTGATCGAAACCATAAGTGCTTGAGTGTTTAGATCACATTTTAATCACATTTTCTCCCCCTATCTCTAATATTTAAAATCATTTGACAATAGAGATACCAAATTTGATTAAAATATATTGTGAAGAATAGTCTTGAAAACTTTCAATAGAAAAATGTGTCAAAGTTAGCATGAATTTGGAACGCTACCCCTCGAAAATTGATCCAATGGAATTATCATTACGAGGATATGATCCACATTAAAATTTTGAGGATAGGAGTTGTTGAACACACAATTTCTGAAAGATTTTGAATATCATTGAAAAATTCTTGAAAAAATTGTGTTCAACGCTTTTTGAAAAATCAATTCTTTTTGGCGAAAAGGTTTTTCTAAAGCAAAAACTTGAGTTCATAGACTTTGAATGTCTTGATGAATCCACTCAAGTATAAGACGATTTCTCTTCTTTTACTGAGGGCAAGGGCACTAAAGCGTACACTTCCCCATGAATGTCGATCCGGGTTGCAATCTGAAAGTGATTACAAGCCATAGTGTTGAGCTCAAAACGTTTAATGTTTTGTGACAATCTCAACCCAAGATAGATTGCTCTACTCGTTGTTGGAAATATTGTCCAAAAGAGACAATTTCCTTTATAAAAGATAGAAATGACATGTTTTGAAAAATATTTACAACTATCATTCGAGCTTTATGTACACACCCGTGTCGTTATTGAGTGACATTTCTAGGCACGTCCATATTATCAATACTGAAAGACATGTCGAGAAGAATCTTTTTGGATTTTCAAAGTTTTTTAATTTTGTATTTTTGTTTTTCATTAATATTTACAAGTAGATGTTTGATAGATGAATCAAGCAGGCTTCTTTGCCAGAATCTCCAGTTCCGCTGGAGTCAAACATCTCATACCAATTTGCCTAACTAGATACGCAAACCTCTCTTTCGAAAGAGATTTTATAAACAAGTCAAATAATTGGTAATCAGTTTCAACAAAGTATAGTTCAACGATACCCGTTTCAACTTGTTCCTTAATGAAGTGATATCTGACATCAATGTGCTTCGTGCGGGAATGTTGTACCGGATTTCAGGAGATAGCTATGGCGGACTTTGAGTCACAGTACATAGGTACTTTATCAAAGTGGAAGCCATAATCTGTGAGTTGTGTTCTCATCCAAAGAACTTGAGCACAACACACAGACAAAGACACATACTCTGCTTCGGCTGATGACAATGACGTGCAATCATGCTTCTTGGAAGACCATCCCACGAGCTTATCTTGACCTAGAAATTGTGCACCACCAGAAGTACTTTTGCGTGTATCAAGACACCCTGCATGATTAGAATCTGAATAGGCCGTTAGAAAGAAACCAGTTTCCCTCGGATACCAAAGTCTCATGTGAATGGTATTCTTAAGGTACCCGAAAGATCCATTTAACCTCCTTGAGGTGCTTTTCAGTGGGTCGTGCTTGATATCGTGCAGAATAACACGTAGCATGTGATATATCTTGTTGGCTTGTTGTTAAGTACATAAGGGAGCCGATCATGGAACGATATCTCGTTTGATCTATGACATCTCCCTCCAAATCAGCATCTAGGGATGTGGTTGATAATGGTGTCCTAACGGGGTCACATGAGGTCATACCATGCTTTTTGATTATCTCTTGTCAATACTTAGCTTGGTTTATAAAGATACCACTTGGGGATTGGTGAACTTGAATTCCCACAAAGAATTTTAGTTTGCCCATCATTAACATTTCAAATTTGCTGTGCATTACATTTTCAAACCATTTTGAAAGTTTTGGGTTTGTAGACCCGAAAATAATGTCATCAACATAAATCTGCACAAGCAAAATGTCATCCCCAAATTTATAAGTAAACAAAGTTAGATCAATGGAAACTTTTGAGAAACCTTTGGAGACCTGAAATTTCGAGAGCTCGTCGTACCACGCCCTTGGAGCTTGTTTGAGTCCATAAAGTGCTTTGTGAAGACGACACACCTTGTCAGGATAATGAGGATTGACGAATCCTTCCAGCTGCGTGACATATACTTCTTCCTTCAAAGGACCGTTAAGAAACGCCGTCTTTACGTCCATTTGATAAATAATGAATCCCTTATGTGCAGCATAAGCAAGGAAAATCCAGACCGCTTCCATTCGAGCTACTGGTGCAAATGATTCTTCAAAATTAATACCCTCTTTCTGGCCATACCCTTTAGCCACTAGCCTAGATTTATTCTTGATGATCGTTTTCTCTTCATCCATCTTGTTTTTCCAGATCCATCGAAGATTTAATGGTATTACATCATATGGTCTGTCAACAAGTTCCCAGACATTAAGTCTTTCAAATTGTTGAAGTTCATCCGTCACCGATTCAATCCAAGCATGATCAAGCTGTCGTCTTGTACGAACGGGCTGTGAAGGGTTTCCAATTACTTGAACCAAAGGATGATCTCGGGTCCAATGATGTGTTGAAGGATGTCGTTGATAGAACGTATGCATATTTGACGGATCAACATGGCGAGTAGAAGACTCACCAGATTCGTGTACCGGTGTACTGAATAGGTTGATAAAGTCGTCTTCGTCATTTAATGCATAGTCTTCTTGATTTATGTCCTCTGGAGCAATGACAGTAGTTGTGGATGTTGTAGGAGCGGTTGTTGATGTTATATTCGGAGGAGGTAAATCTGCAGCAACCCGTGTTAAAGTAGATAAAGTTGTATCCTTTTGTTGACGATGATCGGTATCATTATTCTTATCATGAGAGACAGCGGAAGACTTTGATACAACATGTTTCTCCCCCGTGAAATATGCATCATACATTGGTCCATATAACATTTCCAACTCTTCAATTATCGTGTTTATTGTCATATTTCCTCTTGGAACATTTCCTTGAACCATCTTTGAACTTGACGGTTCATTGATGTGGTCTTGAGTTCCAAGTTCTGTGAGGTTGTGAACGGAATTCGTTTGTCGTTTTGGATCGGGACTTAAACTATTTTGTTCAAGTGCCATTTCTTGTAATTCATCAAATCAGGTGTGAATAGTCTCGACTATCAATTTTGTTCTCTTGTTGTACACTCTATATCCCTTAGACTGAGTTGCATATCCCACTAGAATACATGCATCACCTTTCCCTTTCATCTTGTCCAGATTTTCACCATCTCGAATAATGTAACACGTACATCCAAAAACATGAAGGTGTATGAGTGAAGGTTTTCGATCATGAATTATGTGATATGGTGTGACAACCCAAAACCGAGGTCATTGCTTAATCTTATTTTACGATTATTTTTGAAACTTTGGATGAGTTTGAATGATATTTATTTTTGGAGGTTTAAGTTTAAACTGATGTTGGAAGGTTTATATTTTAATTTTAATAAGTATAAGGAGTATTAGCAAGCGTGATGTTGATGGATGCCAATTATTTTACGTTTTATTGTCGGTTGTTCGATTTTTGTCATTTTTGATGTTTTATTTTAAATGACGTGTTAAGTCGAGTCGGGAGTCGATATTATTATATTTGAGGTATGTTTTAAATTTTTAAAAGTATCTTTATGAAACCAGAGCCCCGTAAATATTTTCAAAATTGACTAATAGTTATTTCCCGCATTTTTAGCTAACTATTTTCATTTTGAGCCACAACTATTGCAAAATTACAACAATGATCCCTCATGTACTATATAAAAAGCTTAAACAAACACACACTTCACATTTCTTCCACTCAAAAATTTCATCATCTCTTCTTTCTCTCTCTCATTTGCCGAAACATCCACCACCACCCCAAAACCCATACATTTTCAATTTTAACTTGATTTTCATGATGATTTGAGCAAAAAAAGCAAGACCCACTCTTATAATAGATCAAGGATCATTTTGGTATAAGAAAATCTTACATGCAAGGCATTTTTATTTTTTGATGTTGGTAGGTAGAAGCCATGATCATGCATGGTGTTCTTGCCATGATCAATGGTGATTGTTGCAAGAATTTTGATAAAAACTTCATTTTGATTCAAAGGTTTAGATTTTGATAATGATTTGGATATTGTGGTTCATATATGTTGATGTTAGAGTATAGGAATGAACATTTCTATGGTTGGTTTTGATCAAAAAGATGATTTTATACAAGATTTTAATGGTCATTTTATAATAGTAAGTAAACTGTAAAATCTGAATTTTTATGTTTTGAAAATGGCTTAACTTATAGCCTAGGGTTTTATATCATTTTATTAGCTTCGATTTGATATAAGGTAGAGCTTCTAGCTCCAAATGAGCGCGAAGTTATGATGTTTTGATTGATCGTGTACCGGGAGACGAGTATCGGCACTACATATAGTTGTTGTCGATATTTGGATCGAATCTCGGGGCCTCTAAATGGATGTTTTGAAATATGTAACCTACTGATAATGAGGTGTTTACCTTATAGGTTGAGTTTACTTTAAAACCCGAGTGTCGGTTTTGTAAACGGAGTCGTTTAAATAAGTTAAAACGGTTGTATGAAAAATTAACGTAAATCTGTCCGGATTTTGTAGTTTGAAAATGAGTCGGGTAAAGGACTTTAAAAGTAATTTCATTTGATAAACTTGTAGGAGGACTTTCTATATATAGTAAGTTAGTTTATCGAGTCGTTTCATAAATGGTTGATAAGTTTAAAAGGGGTAAATGAGCTAGTACATGTAGTATGTACCGGCGGACTTTGTTAAAAGTGTAAAATGGTAAAGTAAATGTGTAGTAAAGCATAATGAAGTTATTTATACCGTTTTCTCTCGAGTTTATCGTGACTTTATGAGTTTGAGTTTGATGTTGTTATGTACGATTTATTTCTCGAGTCATTATTAATGAACGCGCCTTATTTGAGTGGTAGCGGTTCTCGTGTTTGAAAGGCATCCATTATCATCGACGATCATCTCGCTAGATCTCTTATACTAAGGTGAGTCTGTAGCCTCGCTTTTTATGCTAGCTACTAAATGTTTTATACCCGCGAGGGGGATACATGCTATTTGAAAATAAATGAACACAAGTCATGAGTAATTGTTGGACCCGAATGTTGCCTAAAGTTGATTACATTGTATTGAGTACCTTGTTGCTAAAGACCCTAAATTCATGAGCCATTAACCATTTTCTGACTTGATGTTGTGAGTCGGGAATAGCCGCTTATTCTAATGATAGTACTATTGGTTTGACCATCCTATCTGAGACCAGGGCATTACGTTAAGTAACCCGTTGGGAAGTATAATTTTACGAGAATAAGAATGTGGTATTCTAGCAACTGATACCCTAGAGGGGCAATGGTTTTATTCTAGTCATGCCGGCATTTGGCGTGGGTGACTATTTAGTTAAGGGGTCGGTGTCATGAGCTTAAATACAATGTTTATTATTGCCTTGTACGACAATTCTATAAATTATTATGATTGATTTTCTTCTTGTGTTCAAATGTGATTTGATAAACCTATAGACTCGCTCAACATTATTGTTGACTCGTTTTAGCATGTATTTCAGGTAATAGGAAGTGATGGAGCATGGAGCTTTGCTGTGGAGGTTGTGGCTTGGCTTTTGGAAGAATGTTGGTCTAAAAACTATTTCTATCCTTTACTGTTGAACAATTTACTTTATGTTTGTGTACTGTACTAAACTTGTTGGTTGTTGGTCGAGATCCATGGGGACTAAACGCTTTACTCTGGTGTCGTTTTAGTACAAACATGGGATGAAATTTATGTTTTAGACCTTTTATGAAAATCTTGTTTATATTTATGTGTAAACGTCTCACTTTTGAGTCGTTCAAAATACCTTGTGTGATGATGCTTGTGTCTAGCACCCAATTGTGTATTTCCGCTGCGCAATGTAAATTGGGGGTGTTAGAGATTGGTTATCAGAGCTGTAAGTTAGAGAACTAGGTCGATTTTAAAAATTGTCCTAAACTATAACTTTGGTATCGAAAGTATTTATTCTTCAAAAGCACACAACTCCTCTGCAACGCTCCGGTAAGATCACTTTTAGTTTTGTTTTGCATTGTAGATGTATCCCTCATAACTGAAATGATTTCCCGAGTATTTATTAAGTAAATACTACGATATTGTATTGGAATTATTGAAAGTACGCTGAGTGCTTGTCAGTATCATATTTATTTTTATTTTTTTGCGAGCATTGCATAAACATCATTTGTATTGTGTTGCATAGCATGGATTACGTATGACATTTGCATAAGCATGGCATACTAATTATTATTTTATTAACGATGACCTTATGTATCCTTGAACCCTTATAATTGTAGAAAATGGCTGGTTTACCTCGTGAGGATGGATGGATTGATATGACTAATGTATTGGACGGTGAGGAAGTGGATAAATTTGGTGCTAGTGATGATGAGGAGCCTTTTGAGTTTTTAGATGATGGGATGCCACTTACTGCAGTTGGTCAGACAGAGCCTGAATTGATACAAGGTAGTTATGTTCCAAGGGTTGATGTTGTGCCACAGACTGTTCCAGATTGTCAGAGACCTGTTGTTCGTTCTACGACGCCTACTTGTGATGCTTATGTTAGCAGTTTTCCTGGGATTTCATTTACTCGGGGTGATGTTCTTGTTGAGTCGAGTAGTGCTGCTAGTGCTCGATCTATTCATGATGGTATATCTAAGGTTTATTGTCCAGGTCCTAGGTCTTATGATGATATTTTCTGGTTTCTTAAGAAGTTTGATAGTTCTTTGTTTGAAAGGTATTTGGTTGAGACCCGTGTGATTAGGAGGTTTGAGCAGAATGAGAAAAAGTTTGACAGGTTTGTTGGTAGTGTGAGGAGGTCAGAGTTTGTTAGGGCAAGGGAAATGGATGAAGTTGTTAGATTAAGATCTATGGTGTTGAATTTGAGTGGGCAGGTTGAAAAGTTACGTAAGGAGCAAGAAAGGAATGCAAGGTTAAGTGCATGGGGTCTACCGATGAGATCTTTTCCTAGTCGAGGTGTTGTGATTCGTGATGTGTTGAATCAGGTTGAAGCTCAAGTGTTGGTGAAGCCAAGTGAAAGAAGTAGTCGTAAGGGGAAGGAAAAAGTGGAGGAAGAATCTGAGGATGATGATAGCAGCAGTGATGACGAGCCGATGTATAAGAAGCTACGGGGATTTCATGTTTAGTTCTTTTATGTTGTTTTTATTAGTCTTGTTGTATTGGAACTTATGTAGACTCGTGCTGTAGTTTATGATGAAACTTAATGACTTTAAGTTTGACGTGATGAAGGATTGTAGTGACATTACTTGTCACAATTTTGTGGAAATTTTCCATCGCAATCCAAATTACCTTCATGACTTATGATTTGTCTTATTAGTTCTTTTGTGAATTGTGTTGTTGGTGCATGTAGTATCCATGTTACATCTTGATAAAGAAATCCTTCTTCTTATCTTGATATGAATACTTACTTGTTCTTTTTCTTTTATGGTTATACAGGAAGGAGTTGGGAGGCATTTTTCTGACTATACTAAATTGTTGTTTGGTTAGTTTCTTATAAACATGCCGCCTAAATTGACGACTGCTAATGTTAATACCATGATTGAGCAAGCTATTGCTAGAGCTTTAGAAGTTGAACGTGCTGCGAGGAACCAAGAGGCTGAGAATAGGAATGCTGCTGGTCAGGTTGGAGGGAATGTTGAAAATCAGGTTAGAGGTAATGCTGATGAACAAGCAGGAGGAAATGCTACAGGACAAGTTGGAGGTAATGCTGTTGTTCAGCAAGTTCAGAAGGAATGTTCTTATGCTAGTTTCATGAAATGTGGACCTACCCAATTTCGTGGTACTGGTGGTGCATTGGAGTTAAGGAGGTGGATTGAGAAGATTGAAAGTACTTTTGAAATCAGTGGATGTTCAGAAGCTAGTAAGGTAAAATTTGTTGTAGCTACTTTTCAGGATGATGCATTGAGTTGGTGGAATAGTCAAGTAGCTACTGTGGGATTGGTTGAAGCTAATGCTAGAACATGGACTGTGACCAAGGGACTGTTAACTGCTAAGTTTTGTCCTGAAGAAGAGTTAGGTCAGTTGGAAGATGAATTGAGGCATTTGGTGCTGAGGAACAATGATATTGTAGCTTATACAAGGAGATTTTCTGATTTATGTTTGTTATGTCATGATGCTTTTGCTGATGACCGTAAGAAGATGAAGCAGTATATTAGAGGTTTATCTAGTAATATCAAGGGAGAAACTACTTCGTCGAAACCCAAGTCATTTGATGAAGCTGTTCAAATGGCTCATGCTTTAATGGATGTAAAGCCGCAGGATCGAAAGGATAGTATTACTGAAGGGAATAAGAGAAAGTGGGAAGCTGCACACTCAAGCCAAGAGCAGAAACGAGGTGGTTATCGTAATAACAATAACCAAGGACCGAATAGGATTCAACAGTATAATTTGAGAAGGAATGATGGTGCTCGTGCTGCCACAGGAAATCAAGGTAACAAGGTGAATCCGAAGTGTGGTCGATGTAATCTGTATCATGTTGGAAATTGTCCACCTGCTTGCAACAAGTGTGGGAAGGCCGGACATAAGATGGCAGATTGTAGAAACAAGGGTGTGGCCACTGGAGCCAATGCTGTTAAGGTAGTTAACTGTTCTGGATGTGGAGGCCGCGGACATAAGCAAGGGAACTGTCCGAGGGTTGGCATACGACAGGGAGGCAATGTTGCTGCTGTTGCTGCTGGGATTGCTGCTCCAGCCTATGTCGTGGGAGATGCTGACAAACCTCAAAGGCCGAATGTGGTGACTGGTACGTTCTTACTTGATGCTTGTTATGCTAGTGTGTTATTTGATTCTGGATCCGATAGAAGTTCGTAGATGTTAGATTCAGTCAGCTATTGGATAGAGAACCAGTGAGATTGACAACTAGTTATAAGGTGGAGTTAGCTGATGGTAATGTTGTAAGCACTAGTTCTATACTGAAAGGTTGTTCCTTGAAGTTAGGTAATTATGTGTTTAGTATTGATTTGATGCCTATAGAATTAGGATCTTTTGACGTGATTGTTGGAATGGACTGGTTAGTTGGTAATGGTGCAGTAATTGTTTGTGGTGAAAGATTAGTTCAGATACCGCTAAGGAATAGGGTATTGACTGTGAAAGGTGATGAATGTACTTCTCGTTTGAGAGTTTTTTCTTGTTTAAAGATGATGAGGTATATGAAAGCAACTGGCGTAGTGCTCCTGCGTTTCGTTGTCTATTGCTCGTGCACCGTATCATTTAGCTCCATCTGAGATGAAAGAATTAGCTGATCAATTGAAGGAATTGATGGATAAGGGATTTATTAGACCGAGTTCGTCACCGTGGGGTGCGTCTGGTTTGTTTGTTAGGAAGAAAGATGGTTCTTTTAGAATGTGTATTGATTATAGAGAGCTTAACAAATTGACTGTCAAGAATCGGTATCCACTGCCGAGGATTGATGATTTATTTGATCAGTTGCAAGGTTCTAGTGTATACTCGAAGATCGATTTGAGGTCTGGGTATCATCAACTGAGAGTTAGGGAAGAAGATATTCCTATAACAGCTTTCCGTACTCGATATGGACATTTCGAATTTCAAGTGATGCCTTTTGGGTTAACAAATGCGCCTGCTGTATTTATGGATTTGATGAATCGTATATGCAAGCCGTATTTGGATGAGTTTGTTATCATATTCATTGATGATATTCTCGTTTATTCCAAGTGTGAAGAAGAACATGAGAAGCATTTGAGAACAATATTGGAATTGTTGAAGAAAGAAAAGCTGTATGCAAAATTCTCTAAGTGTGAATTTTGGTTGAGATCAGTGCAATTTCTGGGGCACGTGATTGATAGTGAAGGTGTTCGTGTGGATCCTGCTAAGATTGAGGCAATTAAGGATTGATCAGTACCGAAGACGCCGACTGAAGTTCGCCAATTTCTTGGTTTGGCTGGGTATTATAGAAGGTTTATTGAGAAGTTTTCGTTAATTTCTAAGCCGTTGACTAAGCTTACTGAAAAGAATCGAGTGTTTGAATGGGGATTGGAAGAGGAATATGCATTTAGTATGTTGAAGGATAAGTTGTGTTCTGCGCCGATATTGTCTTTGCCAGAAGGATCTGAGGATTTTGTAGTGTACTGTGACGCGTCTCATAAAGGATTTGGAGCTGTATTGATGCAAAGGGAGAAAGTAATAGCATATGCATCGAGAAAATTGAGGAAGCATGAAGAAAATTACACTACGCATGATTTAGAACTTGGGGCTGTTATTTTTGCTTTAAAGATGTGGAGACACTACTTGTATGGAACCAAGTGTGTGGTTTTCACTGATCATAAGAGTTTGCAATATATTTTGGATCAAAAGGAATTGAACATGAGGCAAAGGAGATGGGTTGAATTGCTGAGTGATTATGACTGTGAGATTCGTTACCATCCTAGTAAAGCGTATGTGGTAGCTGATGCACTTAGTAGAAAGGAAAGAGATAAGTCTATAAGAGTTAGAGCTTTGACAATGATGGAAAGTGATGATTTGACAGAAGCGATATTGAAAGCCCAAGCTAATGGTTTGAAGGAAGAGAATGTTGAGGCAGAAAATTTGGGTAGAATGTTGAAACCTTTGTTTGAAGTAAGGTCGAATAGATTGAGGTATTTTGAGAATAGGATTTGGTTACCATTGCCCCCGTCTGAGAAAGGTTCGTTAGGAGTGCGAGATTTAGTGATGAATGAATCTCATAAGTCGAAGTATTCAATACATCCTGGATCAGACAAGATGTATCAAGATCTTAAGAAAGTTTATTGGTGGCTGAATATGAAGGCAGATATAGCACAGTATGTTAATAAGTGTTTAACTTGTGAGAAGGTGAAGGCTGAACATAAGAAATCGTCTGGATTATTAGTGCAACCTGAGATTCCTGAGTGGAAATGGAAGAAGATTACAATGGATTTTGTGACAGGTTTGCCAAGGACTGCAAATGGTTGTGATATGATATGGGTGATTGTAGATAGATTGACTAAGTCTGCTCACTTTTTGCCAATGAAGAAGACAGATAGTATGGAGAGGTTAACAACAGTGTATGTGAAGGAGATTGTTTGTCGACATGGTATGCCTTTGTCGATCATTTCTGATCGTGATAATAGATTTACTTCAGAATTTTGGAAGTCTTTGCAGAAAGCAATGGGAACAGAGTTATGTTTGAGTACAACATATCATCCGGAAACTGATGGAAAAAGTGAGAGAACAATTCAAATGTTAGAGGATATGCTTCGTGCATGTGTGATTGACTTTGGAAATGGTTGGGATAAGCATTTGCCAATGGTTGAATTTTTGTACAATAACAGTTATCATTCTCGTATTAAAGCCGCTCCATTTGAAGCTTTGTATGGACGTAAGTGTAGATCACCAGTGTGTTGGAGTGAGGTAGGAGAAAGTCAATTGACTGGACCTGAAATGATATTTGAGACGACTGAAAAGATTGTGCAAATTAAGAAGCGTTTGTTATCTGCCGGAAGTAGACAAAAGAGTTATGCTGATAACCAAAGGAAACCGTTGGAGTTTGAAGTAGGAGACATGGTTATGCTGAAGGTATCTCCATAGAAAGGAGTAATTCATTTTGGAAAGAGAGGAAAGTTGAGCCCGAGATATATTGGACCATTTAAGATTATCCAAAGGATAGGATTGGTGGCTTATAAGTTAGAGTTGCCTGATGAGCTTAAGGCGATTCATAATACTTTTCATGTGTCTAATCTGAAGAAATGTTTAGCTGAAAGGGATGTAGTGATTCCATTGGAGGAAATTCAACTTGATGATAAGTTGCATTTTATAGAGAAACCTGTAGAGATTATGGATAGGAAACTTAAGAAGTTGAAGCATAGTAGGATTCCGATTGTGAAGGTGAGATGGAACTCTAGACGTGGGCCAGAGTTTACGTGGGAAGGTGAGGATTTCTTTAAGGACAAGTATCCTCATTTGTTTAGGAAGGATTAAGCGCCGCGGACGTCGCTTCTTTTAAGAAGGGGGGGAGGGGGGATGTGACAACCCAAAACCGAGGTCATTGCTTAATCTTATTTTACGATTATTTTTGAAATTTTTGGATGAGTTTGAATGATATTTATTTTTGGAGGTTTAAGTTTAAACCGATGTTGGAAGGTTTATATTCTAATTTTAATAAGTATAAGGAGTATTAGCGAGCGTGATGTCGATGGATGCCAAATATTTTACGTTTTATTGTCGGTTGTTCGGTTTTTGTCATTTTTGATGTTTTATTTTAAATAACGTGTTAAGTCGAGTCGGGAGTCGATATTATTATATTTGATGTATGTTTTAAATTTTTAAAAGTATCTTTATGAAACCCGAGCCACACAAATATATTCAAAATTGACTAATAGTTATTTCTCTCATTTTTAGCTGACTATTTTCATTTTGAGCCATAACTATTGCAAAATTACAACAATGATCCCTCATGCACTATATAAAAAGCTTAAATAAACACACACTTCACATTTCTTCCACTCAAAAATTTCATCATCTCTTCTTTCTCTCTCTCATTTGCCGAAACATCCACCACTACCCCAAAACCCATACATTTTCAATTTTAACTTGATTTTCATGATGATTTGAGCAAAACAAACGCAAGACCCACTCTTATAATTGATCAAGGATCATTTTGGTATAAGAAAATCTTACATGCAAGGCATTTTTATTTTTTTGATGTTGGTAGGTAGAAGCCATGATCATGCATGGTGTTCTTGCCATGATCAATGGTGATTGTTACAAGAATTTTGTTAAAAACTTCATTTTGATTCAAAGGTTTTGATTTTGATAATGATTTGGATGTTATGGTTCATATATGTTGATATTAGAGTATAGGAATGAACATTTCTATGGTTGGTTTTGATCAAAAATGTGATTTTATACAAGATTTTAATGGTCATTTTATAACAGTAAGTAAACTATAAAATCCGAATTTTTATGTTTTGAAAATGGATTAACTTATAGCCTAGGGTTGTAGATAATTTTATTAGCTTCGATTTGATATAAGGTAGAGCTTCTAGCTCCAAACGAGCGCGAAGTTATGATGTTTTGATTGATCGTGTACTGGGAGACGAGTATCGGCACTACATATAGTTGTTGTCGATATTTGGATCGAATCTCGGGGACTCTAAATGGAGGTTTTGAAATATGTAACCTACTTATAATGAGGTGTTTACCTTAGTGGTTGAGTTTACTTTAAAACCCGAGTGTCGGTTTTGTAAACGGAGTCGTTTAAATAAGTTAAAACGGTTGTATGAAAAATTATCGTAAATCTGTCCGGATTTTGTAGTTTGAAAATGAGTCGGGTAAAGGACTTTAAAAGTAATTTCATTTGATAAACTTGTAGGAGAACTTTCTATATATAGTAATTTAGTTTATCGAGTCGTTTCATAAATGGTTGATAAGTTTAAAAGGGGTAAATGAGCTAGTACATGTAGTATGTAGCGGCGGACTTTGTTAAAAGTGTAAAATGGTAAAGTAAATGTGTAGTAAAGTATAATGAAGTTATTTGTACCGTTTTCTCTCGAGTTTATCGTGACTTTATGAGTTTGAGTTTGATGTTGTTATGTACGATTTATTTCTCGAGTCATTATTAATGAACGCGCCTTATTTGATAGGTAGCGGTTCTCATGTTTGAAAGGCATCCATTATCATCGACGATCATCTCGCTAGATCTCTTATACTAAGGTGAGTCTGTAGCCTCGATTTTTATGCTAGCTACTAAATGTTTTATACCCGTGAGGGGGATACATGCTATTTGAAAATAAATGAACACAAGTCATGAGTAATTGTTGGACCCGAATGTTGCCTAAAGTTGATTACATTGTATTGAGTACCTTTTTGCCAAAGACCCTAAATTCATGAGCCATTAACTATCTTCTGAATTGATGTTGTGAGTCGGGAACAGCCGCTTATTCTAATGATAGTACTATTGGGTTGACCACTAATAAGTGTGTAAACACTTATCCTTTTGCCACTAAAATCAAGGAAAAACAAGACCTAATCATGTGTTTTATGTCGCAAAAGTCGGAATTACGCGTGGTTTTGCGTTTTGTGTGTTAAATAGGTACAAATGATCAAAAGAAGAGAAAACAAGGGATTTCACGGTCAAATATGAAGAAAAGTCCAAGAAAGAGACGAAGACAAAGTCAAAAGACCAAAAGTGTGCCCAAGTTTACGAAAACCGGCTAAACCGACTCGAGTTTGAAGAAAAGATCGACAAATCCGAAATCGAGTTCGTTTTTAGTGGATTTAATCTTAATGAAGTTATTTGGGCCTTGTGCGTCCCACTTTAGGTTAATGGGCCTAAAAGCCCATTTGATAAAGTTGTCTATTCACTTTTCTTAGTGAAAGCCCAACAAGGCCCATTAATAACAATTAAAGGGCGGATGGTATTTAACTAATTGGGCCAAGCCCAAATGGTATAAAGGGACGGATAAGGACAATATTTGTTGGGCTCCAAAAGCCCAATTTGATGGACAAATAATGGGACGATTATAAGTATATTCACTTTTATTTGGTCAAATATCCCAACCCCTCCCTCGTTTATCCCACACCCCACACAATGTTTAAACAAACGGTTACTATATCCACCTTTTCCCCACACGTGTAACTTACACTCGGTCAAACCTAATTTCCAACCCCCCACTCATTATTAAACGAAAATAAATTACCCCACACCTCTTTTTATTTTCGATACAAAATATGAGAAACTTTTCACACAGCCTTCTTCTCCCCAAAACACTCCCCTTTCCTCAAACCCTATTTTTTTTACTCTCAAAAAAATTACTCACCAAAATTGGGGGTTTTACCTTTATGGTTTAATTCACATCAAAAGAATTAAACCCCCCAAGAATCGGATCAAAACACTCAAGGTGGTCCTCCCATCTCCATCCAACGTGGCCTGATTTTTATTTGTGATTGGCTAAAACAACAATCCTCCAATCACACCAATACACCCTGGCAATCCGGACTCACGGATCATTTCCAGCCGTTGATCAAGAGAAGAAAAGAGAAAGAGAAAAGAATGAAGAAATCAAGGGCCAGGATTCATTTCCTTGGGCACCAAGGATGACCTAGAAGGTTTGGGGTTACCCTATAAAAACCCCCATCTATCATGTAATCTAGCAGTTTTTTTACTTTCATTTTTTTTTATTTTCAGTTAAATAGATTAGTTTTAAATCTTGTATTTTAGTTTTCCAGTGAATGTAATTCGAATTTTTATTTAATAAAAAGTTTTTTTTATTGATTCGTCTCATTTAAATTAAGTTTCTGTCAATTATTTTATTTTAATCTGCCCTTACTCTTTTTATAGCACTGTTCGTGAGTTATTCATATAAAAAAATAATAAAAAAAATAAAATAAAAAAAAAATAAAATAAAAAAATTAAAGAAGAAAGTGATTAATTACTTCCCCCGCTGGGAAGTATAAAAATGTTACTATTTGGATCGGTTCACATTTTGGTTCGATTTGTTTGGTTCGTTTGGGATTGATGTTCGAGAGACGAAAGAGGCGATTCGAAGGGGTGACAGTCGTTCGATTCACAAAGTTCGCTCAGCGCGACACTTCGGCTCAACGGTTTCGACTCAAGGTTCCAAATCTTCTTTTTAATTTTTGATGTTTATTTTAGTACTTATTATTGTTTAATCTGCTTAAATGTTTTGAGTTTATTGTATTTGCTTTTTGTTAATGGTTTATTTGGTAGTAACTGTTTATTTAAGTTTTAAGTTTTTTTGGTCTAATTTAATAGTTTGATGCTGCTTATTGGATTATATGTGCTTATTTTTTAGTCTAAGTGATTGCTTATTTGGTTTATTTTTTTTACATGTCTGCTTTGTTTTTGTTGTCAACTGCCTTAGCTTCTGCTTATTGTGTTTTGTTTAGCCTATTAGACATCAGCTTATTGTTTTTTTTAGACTTTGCTATTTGGGTTTTCAGCTTATGTTAGCTTATTTGGTTCCTGCTTAGTTTGCTATTTGGTCTTGGCAGCTTAGTTTGGATCTGCTTATTGTGATTTGTTTAGCTTATTTGACATCGGGTTATTTGTCGTTTAGGTGTTGCTTATTAGTTTAGACTGCTTATCTGGATTATTTGAGTTCTGCTTATTTTTGCTTAGCTTTTTATCTGTTTTTTTTTTTGAATTGCTGCTATTCTCAGACCCAATTGGTCTGAGATATTTATTTGTCCAAAAAGAAAAGTTCCAAAAAAGTCAAAAAATAAAAATATTAGCAATTTTGTCACTGGTTGGATTCGAACCAGTGACCTCTCGTTTAATAGCCCAGCGCCCCAACCAGTGCACTAGAACTCTTTTTATGTTTTATTTCTCTTAGTTTAGTTAATATAGCGTGATATTAGGGTGGTAGTTTTTTTTATTTAATTAAATTAGTTTAAATCATTATTAGGTTTAATTGAATTTGATAAAAAGTTTTGTTTTATTTTAGTTTAATTCAATTTACTTTTATAAAAATACAAAAGATAAAAAAATATTTTTATTTACTTTTATAATTTTAAATTTGTTTTCATTTTGTTTATTTAAAAAAATAGCTTTTTATTTAAAAGTCTTTAATATAGTTTTTAATTAAGTTTTAATTCTAAATTATATTTTCATTTAAAAGTTTTTAAAAGTGTTTAGTTTTATTTTTCTTTTTTTAAAATAGCTTTTAAATTAGTTTAATTTTTAGATTTTTAAATTAGATTTAAAAGAATTTAATATTTAATAGATTTAGTTTTTAAATACCAAAAATATTATTTACCAAAAACAAAGTTAAGTCGTAACGATAAACGGAAATCAATTCGAGTCGAGTCGAGGAATAACGAACTTAATTGAACATTTAAAAAGGACTAAAATTCATAGTTTCAAAATGACCACCCTATCTGAGATCAGGGCATTACGTTAAGTAACCCGTTGGGAAGGATAATTTTACGAGAATAAGAATGTGGTATTCTAGCAACTGATACCCTAGAGGGGCAATGGTTTTATTCTAGTCATGCCGGCATTTGGCGTGGGTGACTATTTGGTTAAGGGGTCGGTGTCATGAGCTTAAATACAATGTTTATTATTGCCTTGAATATAGATTGTGTGTACGACAATTCTATAAATGATTATGATTGATTTTCTTCTTGTGTTCAAATGTGATTTGATAAACCTATAGACTCGCTCAACATTATTGTTGACTCGTTTTAGCATGTATTTCAGGTAATAGGAAGTGATGGAGCATGGAGCTTTGCTGTGGAGGTTGTGGCTTGGCTTTTGGAAGAATGTTGGTCTAAAAACTATTTCTATCCTTTACTGTTGAACAATTTACTTTATGTTTGTGTACTGTACTAAACTTGTTGGTTGTTGGTCGAGATCCATGGGGACTAAACGCTTTACTCTGGTGTCGTTTTAGTACAAACATGGGATGAAATTTATGTTTTAGACCTTTTATGAAAATCTTGTTTATATTTATGTATAAACGTCTCACTTTTGAGTCGTTGAAAATACCTTGTGTGATGATGCTTGTGTATAGCACCCAATTGTGTATTTCCGCTACGCAATGTAAATTGGGGGTGTTAGATATGGTGTCTTTTCGTGTCTTGGGATAATTAAGGATCGGTTTTATGTGTAACATGCAGTTGACACAGCTTCGGCCCAAAAGAATAGTGGAAGTTTTGAAACGGATAATAGTGTTCGAGCAGCCTCAATCAAAGTACGGTTTCGTCTTTCAACAACGCCATTTTGTTCGGGTGTTCGAGCAATTGATGTTTCATGTTCAATTCCTTCGGCTTCAAAATAGTTTCTCAGAGTTGAATTCAAAAATTATGTGCATCTGTCAGTACGAACCACTTTAACTTGAGCTTGAAGACCATGTTGTATCAGTTTTAGGAAGTTGATGAGAACTTCGGGTGTTTCATCCTTGGACCTCAAGAAGTAAGTCCATGTGTACCTGGAGTAATCATCGACAATTACCATAACATATTTCTTTCCATTGATACTATGAACATGCATGGGACCACAAAAATCGATATGAAGAAGATCTAACCGTCCTTTAGAGCTTGGTGTAGTCTTTGTCTTAAAGCTGCTTCATTTAGCTTTACAAAGCTCACAAGAAGAACAAAGATGATCTTTGATGAATTTCAAGCTTGAAAGGCCTCTCACAATATCTTTCTTGGAAAGCAAGTTGATGGTATAAAAGTTGAGATGAGATAGACGTTGATGCCATAACCATGCCCGAGTCGTTGAAGCTTTAGCCATGAAGCAAATTGGAGTTGATGAAGTTGTGTCTTGTAGTGAAATTATGTAAAGATCAGTACCCCGTGTACCGGTAAGTAAGTCATTCCCATCATAATCATGAACAAAACATGTCTTCTTTCTAAAAGCAACCTCCAAATCTGCATCACAGAATTGACAAACCGAGAAAAGATTGTGATTGAGCCCTTCGACGTAGTATACCCTTTTGATCGTTATATTCCCCTGAACCAAATCTCCATATCCTAGGATCAGTGCAAATTGATCATTTCCGAATCGGACCGTACCCAGGAACTTCTCCACGAAGTTAATTAGAAGCTTGAGATTCCCCGTCATGTGCTTCGTGCATCCGGAGTCTAGTATGAACAGAATTATTTGTATCACCTGTAGACGAGTTAGAACACGATGGAGCATTTGCTAAATTGGATACCACAGTAGTTGTGATTGTAGAATCATTAGTGTCCTTAGCAACAATTAAAGGCATACTAACACTTGTTGTCACATTTTCTGTCCTAACTTTAGGCATCCATTTATATCCTGGAGGACATTGATTAGCAAACCACCATTTCCAAGATTTGCTCACAGATTCATATAATTCCCTAATTCTGCTTCTAGGGTTCTTAGTGGTGGAGTCTGATGCATTACTTTTCTTAGTGGGGGTTTCACCAGAATGGTTCACTTTGCGTTTGGGTTTACTAGCACTAATAGGCATCCTTACTTGCTTCTTAGTTCTAGTATCTACGCCTTTGACATTATTCATAGCACACATAGAATGATTAGAATTAGCACATTTTCCACATTTGACACAAACAAATTTAACATTCAAAGCATTCAAATCGTTCAAAGCATTCAAATCGTCATTACACGCGATTACAAACTTTTTATTCTTAAAAACATTCAAATTCCTAAGATGTTCTTCTACTTCCTTCATCTTCCATTGACTCTTGTGTTTCCAGACCTTATCATTCACTTGAGTGCTCTTAAGCTGAGGCCGGCTAACACTAGTAGTGGAGACTACTCATGTAGTAGAAGACACACGAGTATTAGTGTTTCTAGAAGTCTGAGGCGATTAACTGACTTTGTTTGTGGGTTTAGTGGTCATTCTATACATCCCTGTTTTAATCACATTATTGTGCTTAACGCTTGGTGCTACAGTATTCCTTATGGGTTGATTGTGTTGTAACCTTTCCTTTCCATCCATTTTGGGGGCAAACACAGGTTTTGCAAACGACGAATTTGAGAAAGCAGATGGTTTTCCCAAGATAGAGGATCTATTCACTTTAGAGGCATTGGGTTGTCTAACAACATGTTTCTTAACGCTAGGTTCCACAACTTTCCCACCTATCTTAGCAATGAGTTTCTTCAACTCTGCTATTGCGATGTCTTTTTCTTGTAACTAAGTTTTCAAATCCGAAATATCAAGACTTTCTTCGTTTAGTAATCGACATGACTCAGATAATTTTACTTCTAAAGCTGTATCATTTGAAAAGCTGCCAACTTTCTTTTGCAAAGCAAGTTCAAGTGAGTGACAATGTTTTTGAAGATAATCATATCTATGTTGAAGTAACGAAAACTCTTTTTGGTCAACTTTATTCGAAAGCTCAGTTTCAAGACGTTCACACTCTTTTACTTGATCAAGATATTTGCATGCAACATCAGAATATTCATCAATATCAGCCCAAGATGTAACATAAACACACATAATATCTTTTGAGAGACATTCGTGTAAGAGTAGATCATATGCTGTAGAAAACTCGTCTCTTTCAGCTTGATGGTCGTTTACTTCTTGTTCAAGAGATTCCACATATTTCAAATCATCAAACATTTCTTGTTTAATTAATGTTTCAAATTCCAAAATATGTTTTTGCGTTCTTTCCGCAAGCGGAATCAAAATACTTTTCACAAGCACCGTTATATCGTGAGGAATTTCTTTATCACCTTTCAAAAGTTCACGTTTTTTCCAGTCATCATCAACAACTTTTTGAAATTTTCAATGTTACTCTTGAGAATACTAAGTGCTTGCTTACTCTTGCTTACAGAAGCTTTATATGGCAAGTACTCAATAAATTTTGAAACATTAGTTTTCTTAGTGGCAAAAGCTTGTCTCCATTTAATTCTTATTTGTTCACATTCGAAAAATATTTGCTCACGAGTTTTATGTGTTTGCGGTTTGAAAAGACCATAAAGACTGTTTTCATAAGTAGAATTATATGGTTTAACAAATTCTTTATTAACTTTTGGTCTACTCTCTTCTTCCAAATCGTTTGTCTCTTCACTATCGGGCCTAACAACAAGACCATCAAGATCGGTCCATTGGGACTCATCAAGATATAAGTGCTGATTCGCAGATTGAGCTTGCTCAAGGTACTTAGGATTTGCAAAAATAGGTCTATCCTTGAAGAACGAACGAGGTGCCAACATTCTCATGGTATGAATTGATTGATTAGTTTTGTAAACAATTGTTTTGTAAAAATCAATTTGAGTTTCAAGTTCCACCATTTTGTCGATGTCATTCGCTTCTTTAGTTTTGAAATCCTTTTCCGTCTTTTCAACCACAGCTTTCTTTTCATTAACAAGTTTAGTTTTATCCTCTTGAAGAAAACCATTTACTTGAGTTAGCTCATTGACTTTAGTGGTAGCAAGATACGTTTTGTGACCTTCAGTACTCAAAGAGGTGTAATTACGTTTCTCTTGTTCAAGAAGCTTAAGAGTTTTGTTATATTTCTGTTGATAATCATCCTTTTTGACGTTAATTAAATACCCTTTGTACCCCTCAATCTCATTGGTCTTTTGAAGAAGTTGATCTCTATAGCTATCAATGGTCTCACTAGAATTAATTAGAGCAGCTTTGCATTCTTCGAAATTTTGAGTGAGCGTAGCGTTTGCCTTCTTTAATTGCTTTTGACTTTTTCTAGTTTCTTTGACATCTTTTTGTAAAGAAGAAATTAAGTTAGCAAGCGCAATACGCTCCTCATCATCATCATACTCATTTGCATGTTGATCATCCTCAGACTCATTATTGCACATGTTTGATGAATCGGGTGTGGTATTGCTATCTACCGTTTCCATCATACATGTGTCATTAATGGATTTGGGTAGCTCAGAATGCTCATGAATAGTACCAAACACATTATATTCCTCTTTAGTGTGTACCTTATCGATTGGATCAGTATCAAAGATAGGACCATTGTCATCTTTAGTGACGTTGAGAACTTCTTCAACCTTTGCCATGTACGAGTAATGTGCTTCAAGTTCTTGGTCGGAGTCTTCATCATCAGTGTCATCAAGCATTGCTCCTTCCTCAACCGACAATTTAACCCCAGCTTCCATCTTCTTGCAAAGCATCATCTTTTCCTTATGATAACCTGAATCCCTAACTCGTTTCAGCTTTCTGCATTCCTTTGCCACATGCTCATAACCTTTACAATTAAAGCACTGAATCCCACTTTGCTGAACCACTTGAGTACCAACAGTTTCCCTATTCCCAACAGCAGTAGCAATCCTTTGAGTATCATACTTAGCATTTTGTCGATCATACCGTGCAGAACTCTCAACATGTGTTGGATTACGTCGATCATACCTAGGAGGACTTTCATCACGTTCACGTGTGTCATACCTTCGAGGACTCTCAACATATTGGTTCCTTGTATTTGATGATGTTCGAAGATTGTTGTTGGTGGGTTTGAAGATTTTCTTGTAGGTCTTCATAATGAAAGCAATTTGTTGCTTCATCTCCCTATCCTTCTGAGCTAGTTCTTCATCACTGTCCTCTTCAGATGATGGCTCAGGTGATGGTGATGGTGCTCTTGGTTCTTTGTCTCGTGATCTTGTGGGAGCTGAATACATAGATGAAGTGGAGTATCTTGGCGAAGAGGATGTATTGGAGTATCTTGGTGAGGAGGATGTAGTGGAGTATGACTTTGGAGCACGAGAGCGATAATCTTGGATGCATTGAGTGGTAGACACCAAAGCAAGTGGATTAGCAGTCTATGCTATCCTTTCAGCTCGAAGTTCATTTGCCTCATTCTGAAATCGTTTCAAAATGTCAAAGAGCGTGTGATAGTTGACCTCGTCTAACTTACTCTATTGTTTCACCAAAGTTACGAACCGTGTCCACTCTGGTTGAAGTTGCTGTAGAAATTGCACATTGACTTGCATGGTGGAGACTTGCAAATTGTTTCTTGTCATGTCATTCATCATCTTGTAGAACGTTGAGTAATACGAATCAATTGATTCCCCATCCAATGAAGTAAACTTACCAAAGTTCTAGAACAAGTTAGTTTTGACATCTTGGTTGTTAAGTGATTCACCTTGTTGCAAGCCTTCAATGGCAAACCACATTTCTTTTGCAGTAGAGCATGCATCAACCGTTGAGTAAATATCATCCCCAATCCCACTGAGAATCAAATAGATTGCTTCTTTCTCTACATCAATCTAAGCACGTTTCTCTTTCGAAGTGTTCTTATATGTTTCCTCAATTGTTTGCTCATCGGAACCAGTCGTCGAGTCGGTTGTTGAATTGTAGGAATGGTTATTGTAGTGAGAGTATAGGATCCTTCTTTGATGCAATCGTGATTTCCATTGTGCATATCGGCCAGTCACAAGCATTGGTGGTCTCTCTTTGTTACCCGCCACCATGATGTTGTTGTTTCTCACACGATATTCTTGAGTAGAATCCATCTCGATAATCTTAGAAGTGTAGAAGTGAATAGGATCTTAAGTAGATGAGGTGTGATTGGATTGTGGTTGATATTTCCAGAAACTATGTGAAAAACCCTAAATAGTGTCGTCTTGAGGAACCAAAAATTCATAAACCAAAAAACTCGCGAATCCACAAACTGCAAGTTTCTTAAAAAATTTCAAAAACACATTTTTTGAAAATTAGCAAAGATTTCGCAATGGATATATTCAATTCCGCGATAGTGGTTCAAGGTGACACAATTCCGCAATTTAGTACAAGATTCCGCAATATGTGCAAGATTCCGCAATTTATGCAAAGATTTCGCAATATGTGCAAGATTCCGCAATAAGGGAAAGATTCCGCAATATGTGCAAAGAGTTTAATTCCGCAATACTGAAGAGTTATAATTTCACAATATTCGAAGAACTTTCAAATACGCAATTCACACAAGGATTCAATTCCGCAAATCCTTATAATTCCGCAATCACTAAAACATAAGATTCCGCAAAACCACTAGGTTTCAATTCCGCAATCACTTAAATAATACACAATTCCGCAATAACCAATAGGATTTAATTCCGCAATCTACAAAATCATATGATTTCGCAATGAGGGAATGAATCCGCAATACTTAAGATGTATACAATTTCACAATGAAGAACAATATTGCAAAATTATGGCAGAAATTCCTAAAAAATAGGATCTTGGAAGAACTTTATGAAATTCGAGATTTCAAGCCTAAAAAGAAGCCAAACACCACAAATTTCGCGTTTTTAACCAATCTAAGTAACCCAAATCACTACCACGCCTATGTAGTTGATTTGTCTACTCACTAACACCACGAAAACGCAAAATTTTTTGATGATTCGAGCTATTTAGGAAGAAAAACCCACGAAATCAATATGAAAACCAAAACCAATCACGTATCTACCCCGTGGCGATTGATACCAATTGTTGTCCCATATTATTTAAATGATTAAAGATAGAAAATAGATGAAAAGAGATGGATTTCTAGATAGAGAAAGTAGAGAGAAGTGTGTGAAACTATGGGAAGATTAGATTTAGAAAAAATGAACAACCAAACATGCTAGGAAGGGTATTTATAGCTTTTGCCTACATGTGGCATAATGGGCTATATGTTTGATAGGGCCGGGCTTGAATAAATGCTTAGTACCTTGAAAGAGGCCTTTTAAGCTAGCCATCAAGCCCGTAATTTCACGACTATTTTAACTAACTATTACAACGTTCTAATTAATATTACAATATTAACCTATGACCGAACATTCTTGTTCGACTCAATATTTTGAAGCTAACAGTGAGTTCTATCATCACGAGGTTCACAATTTTAATGTTCACCCTCATTATGACATTTGCTAGAATATTTATAAGGTTGCGTATTTTGTTATTTATCTCGTAAAGATCTACTAGTCCTCCCACTTGCTTTTAGTAATCATAGACTATTCTTCAAATACTTAGCGTGTAAGACAACAACAATTTGTTATCTTTTGGACATGTCACAAAATACCTTGATAGTTCTTGATAAATTTCAAAACTTCAAATTTAAGACACAACGCGATTCATCACATTCCATATTTTGATGGTGTCTTAGTGTCCTTCTAGTTCGGAGTAATATCTAAGTATATACTTTGTATACTTAATTTCCAAACCTTGATAACTTTTGGAGGTTAAGTATTTCAAGTTATCAACATCAAATAATTCAAAAGAATTTGATTTATCACTCAAGATATTTTATGAGTATATAAGATTCTAATACTATATGACAATCCCTAAATAACTTAATTCTTTTAAGGTTAAATACTTATCAATGTTTATCATTTGAATAATTCAAAGACTTCATGTTCATTAACAAGAAGATATAACAAGTAAACTATTTACTTTATGTTATAAGTCTTTTAACAATTAAAGACTATATCCTTATGCTTACAAGAAACATAAACATTCATAAAGTAAATATGAACAACTTCAATAGTTATTTCAAGTTAATTGCTTACTTCATTTATATTATTGTGCATTCCAAGAAACATTCCAATAAAAATAAACAAATAAGTTGAAGTATCTTGTTATTCATATCTTGACATCTTCTAAACAAGACAACATACATTGACAATCAAATGTATAAGCCTTAATAGAATATTAGATTCTTATCTCACAGTCAAAAAACCATATTTCATATTGTTATGTGTTGTAGCTTGCATGCAATAAAGATTTCTCCCACTTGTGCATGGCACAACATCATGTATGCAAATAAACAATTGCGAAACGCATTTGTTTATATGAACAATATGATAGTGTCTTATATATTTGAATAACTAGTAGAATGTCAACCATATAGATTTATAAGGAATTGTGCATAATTATTATATGGAATATACTTCAAAAGTGATTACCATATAAAATAGGATACATTTATCCTTAAAACTATGGTTCTTCATATTCCAAAAGTAAGTTATTATTTCAAGTCAAACTAGAAATAATACACATTACTACGAAGGTGAACAAGCTTGTAGGTCCCACTAAATTAGACAACATTACATTAATGTATTTCGCAACGCTCCCACTGGATTTGATAACATTACAAATGTTACATCACCAGTGAAAACTAAATAGCGATTTATTCACTTTCCTACTCGCTTTAAAATGCCCATAAGTAACAATTACTTATGTATTATAGAGAGTGTATGAATTTCTACCATGTCGATGACAGACTATCTATCATCCTTTCTTTAACTTGAAAATAGCATGCAATTTCCTCCATATTAGGCCTACCATTAAATAAAGTTATATAGTGTCTACATTTGGTTAAAACATAATAACTAGGATAAATTAAGCTAGTTATTTTAATCACAATAAGAAAATAAAGCACTTGTTTTGTTCTTATCGATTATAGCCTTAAGGGGTACCGATATGTAAAGAACAAAAGAAGCATTGCTTTCCTAGAGATTGCTGTCACACCCCACCATAGCGGAATATGGGGCGCGACGTATGGATATCATCACAACAATAGCCTGTCTATAGAGAAAACTAAATGAAACGAAAATATCATAAATGGGGACACAATGTCATGAAGACATCTCAAACAATGCAAGCGTCTAGGTAAGTAGGTAACAGGTCTACCTCTTACCAAAGACATACAATTAACACACAACAAACATATAGGTGTTTACAAAGTATCACTTATTCAAAACATAAATAAAGACTAAGAGGAAAGGGGTTTCCTCCAAATGCAATCCTAAGCCTCCCAGCTAACCACTCCTATTCTCACGCTTAACTACATTCTCACCTGAAAGAGACACTAAAACATGTCAACATAAAGTTGGTGAGAGTCATAGGTTTAGACTCCAACTCCAAAACAATTATAAGCTGTGAATAATAACCATCAATAAAAGAACATATGGACAATGTGTTACAATTGTGCATTAACAACTACCATTCAAGATTAACCATACATCCCAATTCCAAGGCTCCAAGCCTTACCAATCACTATAATTCCAAGGCTCCAAGCCTTACCAATCACCATGGTCCTATAGGCGCCCATACACCTATGAACCAATCCCAAGGCACCGCCTTGTCAACATCCCCTTGGTACTAAGTCAAACCACAATAACAATCAAGAATTACATAGCGGTTAATCACATAAATGTACACACAAGTCCATCACAAACCATAAAAACATTCACAACACTGGTTACAAAACCACACAGTGTCTCTTCCATCCCATTTGGAATTCAAATCATAAAAAGACATGGGACTATAAAACTCACCAGAATAAGCTTCTCCAAGTGTTCACGCTCTAGCACAAATCTAAACACACAAACGTATTCAATCAAGGCATGAACCACATACCAAAATAGCTAATCAATCTATGATGGATATCTAACCTTCTCCTACAACTTAACCCTATTTAAATGCCATATGCATCTCATTCACTCCTATGTAAAGCCCTTAACTTAGTTTATTTTATAACTCGTCCCGTTAACATTTAACCCAAAACAGTCCCGTTTTTCATAGTTCAAACTATAGGTCGAACACCCCCTTAACAAAAATAACATCCAATGTAGAAGAAACCCTATGCCCTTACATTTGTTAGCTAACTCTCCCATTTGGCCGCAACCTTAAAGCTACTGTTAAGTCCTCCATATATATATATATATATATATATATATATATATATATATATATATATATATACTTTTACCTATCCAGAATTTACTTATTTTGAACATATGAAAAGTTTGTTATGACCAGAGGGTCTTAACCCATTCCAAATTCTTAGCCCCAATGCATATCCTTCCTATAATATATAAACTAACTCCCACGTTCGTTTGAAGGTCCAACTATAACCCTAAGTACCCTAAACAACTCAAACATAAAATGAAAACAGGTTGATCCAAAAACTCTTTTGATACCCGACTGATGTTACCTGTTTTTGAGCTACTTCCCAATCTCCAATTTAGTTCTCGTTTCTTGCATTCAAAAGCCAAATCAAATCTCTTTATAGGAATATTTGGATCGCATCATGAAAGTATGTAGAACTCTAGATATGATCAAAACAAGTGACCTAAAATTCTGCCCAGTTTTTAAAAACAAATTTAACATAATTAACCTAATCAATTACCATCACCACATATATTTATTAACCCTAATTATTATAGTCATGTTCATATCATTAAATTAGATATTTCATAATTAACCTAACCCTAGATACATCATGTATTGATTGTAAAAGAATTAAAAACAATTTAATTAAAAAGTGTATTGAAGATTTTTCCTTTGAATTTTTGAAAGAAGAAAATTTAATGAAGAACCCTAAAACCACCATTGATGCCGACTTGAAGGTAATCTACAGGGGTTTTATGAAGTGTTTTGGTTATTAAAAAGTCTTTATATAGTTTCATAACAAGTCCTTAGCCCATTACAAAAGCCTGGTTCCCCTTTTTCCTTTTTTCCCTTATCTTTTTCTTTCTTGCGTCCCAAAACCGACTATAATATATATATATATATATATATATATATATATATATATATATATATATATATATATATATATATATATATATATATATATATATATTCTTTTTATTACTTATTAATATATTATTAATAATACCTTAATTTACCTTAGTTTATTTCAGCTCCTAAAGCCTCCGAAACCTCAAAACCGTAAAACTAGTCAGTTTTACGCGTATACTGTAAAAGACGTAAAAATATACAGTTTTATAAAAACTCTTGAAATATAAATTAAACTAAATAACTAAGTCCTAAATGACTTAAAAACATCACAAAAAATATTCCCGTGACTAATTACCTTATCCAAGAACTCAAAATGCTAAACCCTAAAACGTAAAAATACGATTTACTATAATACATATACGTACACATAAAATATTAAAATAACGCCATCTCATTTCATAGTCACCACCTTGTGAGCTCATGAACATGAAAACGTCACACATCGTCTCATCACAAGGTACACCGTACCTGAAGACAATATCCAAACCACACTCTATACACGCCAATTAACACATAAACATGTAAAGGCGCGTAATTTGCATAAAATAAAAACTAAGTGACAAACCTCAAAACCGCAGTAATCACATCACTCCTTCCTAATAGAAATCTCGTCCCGAGATTTACTACTTAGGATCAGTCACATCATTAGCAAACAACTGAGGATACTTGTTCCTCACGAACTCCTTCTGTTCCCAAGTGAACTCTTGTCCGCATTTCGAATTCCATCTAACCTTAACCAACGGTATCTTACTTCTCTTTAGAGTCTTAACTTCACGATCTAAAATCTCTACCGGCTCTTCAATAAAACGAAGGCTCGTATCGATGCTAATATCATTTAACGGTACCTATAAGTCCATCTTTGCTAAACATTCCTCAAGTTCGACACATGAAATATATCATGTACATTGTTCAACTCTTCCGGTAATCTCAACCTATAAGCCACTGGTCTAATCCCTTCAAAGATATTAAATGGACCCACGAATCTAGGTGCTATCCTCCCTTTCTTCCCAAACCACATCACTCTTTTTCATGGTGAAACCTTTAGCATAACTTTGTCCTCAACAAATACTTCCACCACAAACCTCCAATGGTTACACACATTACATTAGCTTAACTCCTTTGTCAGTCTCTTGTCGTCTTTCGTCTCTCCTTAGCACCGATATCACTATAGTAGTTTCCTGCATCCCTCCCGTCCACTAAGCTACATGCTTCCAACTTCATCCCGTAAAAACGATGGTTCACATAATCTTCTACGAATAAACTCTAGTCGTTTCTACTACGTTCTCTAACACCATGCCTAACGGCTCCTAATCTCTACGAATTTTCCATCATCCACAAGTACCACCAACCTTAATCACGCCCAATGCCATATGTAGGATTGCATAGCCAAAACTTGTCACACCCCACCATGGCGGAATATGGGGCGCGACGTATGGATATCATCACAACAATAGCGTGTCTATAGAGTTAACTAAATGAAATAGAAATGTGATAAAAAGGTGACACGATGTCATGAGAATATCTCAAATAATGCAAGCGTCTTGGTAAGTAGGTAACATGCCTACCTCTTACCAAAGACATACAAATGAACAAACATCAAACATATAGGTACCACAAAGTTCACCTAATCAAAAAACAAAATAAAATCTAAGAGGAAAGGGATTCCTCCTAATGCAATCCTAGCAGCCTCTATACTTTAGCCACTTCTAACCTCATCCTTCTCTACTACCTCACCTGAAAATGACACTAAAATCTGTTAACATAAAGTTGGTGAGAACATAGGTTTAAGTTATCTAGAACATCATAAGAAACCTTGACATCCGTTGTAAATAAGTTGAAGAAAAACAATTTATAGTAATGGACCATAATGCGATAATCATGCTTCATGCTTCCACAACCAAAACTCAATCCAAGTACCAATCACATCTACAATTCACAAAGCACACTATAACAATCAAGAAGTATCCCGTCACACACACAAGAACACACACCACACTATCCGGATCTTTCCCACACCACTTGTGGAAGATGAACTATATCCCCGTCGAGATATCTTGCCTCCGAAGAGACGATGCACAAGTACTCAGGACGAATCGTGCCCCACGAACCAAGAACTCAGGACGGATCGTGCCCCACGAACCAAGAAATCAGAACCAAGAACTCAGGACGGATCGTGCCCCACGCTCCACACACATCACAACTGGTCCCATAGATGCCCATACATCTATGTACCAATCCCAATCATAACACAATCAAGATTCACATATCAGAACACATATCAAAACACATATGAGAACACATAAGCACGCAAGTCACACAATAGCACATCTATGTCCAAACATTTTTAAAAATATAGTACCAAAACATTTTAAGAAAACCACAAGTGTCATCTCCATCCCATACTAGGAGAAAACATTTAAAAACTCAGTGAAAATGGGACTATGAACTCACCTGATAGCACAGCAAGCTAGCACTCCTGCAAACCTATAAAATCATACACGACACCCTTAGCTCAGTTCTTAACACCCAAGTTAAGTAACAATCAAGAAGATGAATCTAATCCCCCAATCCCACAATCTAGTTCTCTCACTACAAGCTATTCTATACGTAAAAATCCAGTTTTTCCCCGGTACGGTTTACTAGTAACTAAACGATCACATGGAGTGAACTTAACACCACACTTGGTTCCTAACCTACTGTAATTATGTTTTTATATGATTTAAGAACTCCAAAAACCAATTTTACTTTCTAATTACACGTTTAACCCTTTCATTTAGTCTTTACGCCAAAAGTCGTTTTCACCAAAACTGATTTTCTGTACATGCTAAATGTTTGTCACCAAAAGCCCGACCTAAACACCATAACTTTTATTGAAAACCTCCAGTACTTTCATATATATTATAAAGAGTTCCCAAATCAAAAATCTTTGGCTATCTCATTCGTTTGGTTAGGTTTTGACTCAAATTCCCGAAATCCAAATTTATTCCTGAACAGCGAACTGTTTTTGTAAAAATTGTTTGATGACCTTCCCAAACTCCATTTTTGACCAACCTTACATTTTTGAAAAGTAGACTCTCTGAACTTAATTTTAAAAAAAAAAGAAACTCGACCAAAGGTGCTACCTACTGCCAGGAACAGTCGACACAAGACAGCCCTAAAAATCAGACTGTTTTACACCTTTATGCACTAACCTTCTAAACATCATTAATTACCCCTAAATTATTAAACAAGAACCCTAATATCGTTAATAGATCTTAGTTACTATATTTTTCCAGAAAATTAATAAAACCCTAATCATCTCAATGATGGTTAATTAACATTACAATCATGATTAATTAATAAAAACATGAATTAAGTTAAGGTTTTAATTGATTACTTACCTTGAATCAAGAAAAATTTATGAAACCCTAAAAAAATATTGTTGATCGACGTTTGAGTTCCCCAGGGATTTTTTTATGTGTTTTGATTTAATAAAATCCTTATATAGTTTAAGTAAACAAATCCTAGCCCAATAGTACTTACCTTTTTTCTTTTTTCCTTTTTTTCTTTTTTTTCCACCGTCCTTTATAAATTTTTTACCCAAAATAATATATTTATTTTATTTTATTATTAAATTCGTTTTTTTAATAATTATTTCCTTAATTATATTTTTTTATTAACCTTAAATTAGTTAATTATACCTAAACCTTTTAACTAGTCAATTTTACGCGATTACTGTAAAATACGTAAAATATACAGTTTTATGGAAATTCTTAAAATATGAAATAAACTTTATAACTAAGTCATAAATGACTTAAAACCATCCCGTAAATTATTCCCGTGACTAAATACCTCATCCGAGACCTCTAAACACTAAGCCCTAAATCGTAAAAATACGATTTACTATAATACATATACGTACACATAAAATCCTAAAATAACACCCCATTCTATCATAGTTACATCCAAGTGAACAAATAAGCTTGAACTAACCCCATCATAACATTATATAATGCACCACGAAATACACGAACGATGACTAACATCCAATCCAAGGCTCAAATATAAACAGAATGCTCGTAAACCCACACTAAGCACATAATCAAAGTCAAACAGTCAAAAGTGACAAATCCAAAATCTAGGGTTGTCACATCACTCCCTCCTAATAGAAATCTCGTCCCGAGATTTACTCCCAAACTCAAACTTATTCTCAGCAACCAAACGAGGATACATATCCTTGATAAAACCTTCACGTTCAAATGTGAACTCAGTTTATACTAAAATAATCTCAACCAACAACACATGAGCCTTAACCTTCTGCGAGGAAACTTATTAAAACCATAAAGTTATGTAATCAACCTAACTAAATCTCGCAACTCATCAAACAAGAACTGTCTTGAAACCAAGTTAGGAGCCATCACATAACTCGACGGGTTTAAAACTGTCACCCCGATTTCAGTCTTACTCATAAATACAATAAATCAAAACTCATCAAGATATAACCATGTGCTCTAAGGTCTAAATAAATCTCAAATTCTATCCCAACTCATCTCTATGTTAACCCTCCAAGTATTCATTAACCCAAAATACCCAAAACATAAGTTTAAGCCATGTTGTCTGAAAATTTACCTTGAACTCGACACTTGTACAATTAGTTTGACTTAGCTACTGACCTCCATTTGCTAAACATTCTGAAAATTTTAAAAGTACGTTCTAAGTACATAATATTAGGCTTTTTAATCACCCAAAAAGCTTTAAAAACGAACAAGTTATGACCAAAACGATTTTTACCTAAAACCCCTAATTAATTACCAAATCCAAGCCCTAATTTATTTTAATTCTAGAAAATTAAAACTCCCACTCATCATATTACTAAATACATGATTTTAACATATTTAAGTTAATAAGAACAAAAATTCTAACTAAAGAACAATAACTTTAGGTGATCAAAACCAAAATATTTTAAAATAAACAAGCCATGCTTAAATGTAAAAAAAAAATTATATTCCACCTTATTTCAAACACGTTTTCGACACTTTACCCTCATTTTATCGACACCAACAACTATTTTTATTTTACTATTTGCAAGTTTTATTTTTTTACCATGTAAGACTCAAAACAAAAGATATCGTTATCCCAAATAAACAAAGACAGTGGAATTCTTAAACTATCTCAATAACATTTACGCTAAAAGTATCGTACAAACGAACACCTGAAATGAGGACTCGATAAATGTGCTATTACGGAAGTTAACATCTCGAAGAGGAACGAGCTAGCAAACCATCACAAGAAAACAACCGATAAATCGAAGGGAATTATACATATATAGGCATATGCATACATACACTCAAATCCATCCAGCGTATACTATACAAACATGTATTAACCCTCTTTCATGCAACCATACTCAAGAATCCATTGATGTTGTGGTACTTGTGTAACTATCTTGGCCACCATACTTATACAAGTCCCGTTTCACCAATGCACTCCCTCCTATGATGACACTTATAAGAATTAATACTACACATAACACATCGGTCTACCAACTCAAATAATCACATAAATCCTACAACTCATATAAGCACATAACCACAACATAAAATAAGATCCAAAATCCATTTATTAAAATAACGTAGCCAATGCATGAAACATATAAACTCGTAATCCAGCTGAACTACTGTAGACAAAATTCAAAATGTATAAAGAACGTGAAAACGTAATTAAACGAAATCCAACAATGACTAGCGTATACGACAATAGTTCAACCCGCACTATTCAAAACTCAAAAAGAAAATAACATGTAGCTAAGTATAAACTTACTATGGTTCAATTGATACTAGTCAAAATATCGCAATAAATAACATCCAAACACATCAATTAATATAAAATGCACACATACCCCTATGACGCCTACATGCAGGGACCCTTAAGCTATAGACTAGGCTACGCGACTAGGCAACCTAATTCTCTATAACCTGTCTCTGATACCATTCTGTCACACCCCACCATGGCGGAATATGGGGCGCGACGTATGGATATCATCACAACAATAGCGTGTCTATAGAGTTAATTAAATGAAATAGAAATGTCATAAAAAGGTGACACGATGTCATGAGAATATCTCAAATAATGTAGGCGTCTTGGTAAGTAGGTAACATGCCTACCTCTTACCAAAGACATACAAATGAACAAACATCAAACATATAGGTACCACAAAGTTCACCTAATCAAAAAATAAAATAAAATCTACGAGGAAAGGGATTCCTCCTAATGCAATCCTAGCAGCCTCTATACTTTAGCCACTTCTAACCTCATCCTTCTCTACTACCTCACCTGAAAATGACACTAAAATCTGTTAACATAAAGTTGGTGAGAACATAGGTTTAAGTTATCTAGAACATCATAAGAAACCTTGACATCCGTTGTAAATAAGTTGAAGAAAAACAATTTATAGTAATGGACCATAATGCGATAATCATGCTACATGCATCCACAACCAAAACTCAATCCAAGTACCAATCACATCTACAATTCATAAAGCACACTACAACAATTAAGAAGTATCCCGTCACACACACAAGAACACACACCACACTATCCGGATCTTTCGCACAACACCTGTGGAAGATGAACTATATCCCCGTCGAGATATCTTGCCTCCGAAGAGACGATGCACAAGTACTCAGGACGGATCGTGCCCCACGAACCAAGAACTCAGGACGGATCGTGCCCCACGAACCAAGAACTCAGAACCAAGAACTCAGGACGGATCGTGCCCCACGCTCCACACACATCACAACTGGTCCCATAGATGCCCATACATCTATGTACCAATCCCAATCATAACACAATCAAGATTCACATATCAGAACACATATCGAAACACATATGAGAACACATAAGCACGCAAGTCACACAATAGCACATCTATGTCCAAACATTTTTAAAAATATAGTACCAAAACATTTTAAGAAAACCACAAGTGTCATCTCCATCCCATACTAGAAGAAAACATTTAAAAACTCAGTGAAAATGGGACTATGAACTCACCTAATAGCACAGCAAGCTAGCACTCCTGCAAACCTATAAAATCATACACGACACCCTTAGCTCAGTTCTTAACACCCAAGTTAAGTAACAATCAAGAAGATGAATCTAATCCCCCAATCCCACTATCTATTTCTCTCACTACAAGCTATTCTATACGTAAAAATCCAGTTTTTCCCCGGTACGGTTTACTAGTAACTAAACGATCACATGAAGTGAACTTAACACCACACTTGGTTCCAATCCTACTGTAATTATGTTTTTATATGATTTAAGAACTCCAAAAACCAATTTTACTTTCTAATTACACGTTTAACCCTTTCATTTAGTCTTTACGCCAAAAGTCGTTTTCACCAAAACTGATTTTCTGTACATGCTAAATGTTTGTCACCAAAATCCCGACCTAAACACCATAACTTTTATTGAAAACCTCCAGTACTTTCATATATATTATAAAGAGTTCTCAAATCAAAAATCTTTGGCTATCTCATTCGTTTGGTTAGGTTTTGACTCAAATTCCCGAAATCCAAATTTATTCCTGAATAGCGCACTGTTTTTGTAAAAATTGTTTGATGACCTTCCCAAACTCCATTTTCGACTTACCTTACATTTTTGAAAAGTAGACTCTCTGAACTTAATTTTAAAAAAAAAAGAAACTCGACCAAAGGTGCTACCTACTGCCAGGAACAGTCGACACAAGACAGCCCTAAAAATCAGACTGTTTTACGCCTTTATGCACTAACCTTCTAAACATCATTAATTACCCCTAAATTATCAAACAAGAACCCTAAAATCGTTAATAGATCTTAGTTACTATATTTTTCCAGAAAACTAATAAAACCCTAACCATCTCAATGATGGTTAATTAACATTACAATCATGATTAATTAATAAAAACATGAATTAAGTTAAGGTTTTAATTGATTACTTACCTTGAATCATTAAAAATTTATGAAACCCCAAAAAATATTGTTGATCGACGTTTGAGTTCCCCAGGGATTTTTTTATGTGTTTTGATTTAATAAAATACTTATATAGTTTAAGTAAACAAATCCTAGCCCAATAGTACTTACCTTTTTTCCTTTTTTCCTTTTTTTCTTTTTTTCCACCGTCCTTTATAAAAATTTTACCAAAAATAATATATTTATTTTATTTTATTATTAAATTCGTTTTTTAATAATTATTTCCTTAATTATATTTTTTTATTAACCTTAAATTAATTAATTACACCTAAACCTTTTAACTAGTCAATTTTACGCGTTGACTGTAAAATACGTAAAATATACAGTTTTATGAAAATTCTTAAAATATGAAATAAACTTTCTAACTAAGTCATAAATGACTTAAAACCATCCCGTAAATTATTCCCGTGACTAAATACCTCATCCGAGACCTCTAAACACTAAGCCCAAAATCGTAAAAATACGATTTACTATAATACATATACGTACACATAAAATCCTAAAATAACACCCCATTCTATCATAGTTACATCCAAGTGAACAAATAAGCTTGAACTAACCCCATCATAACATTATATAATGCACCACGAAATACACGAACGATGACTAACATCCAATCCAAGGCTCAAATATAAACAGAATGCTCGTAAACCCACACTAAGCACATAATCAAAGTCAAACAGTCAAAAGTGACAAATCCAAAATCTAGGGTTGTCACAAAACTTCTCATAACAACCACATGACATAGTGGCATAATTATCACGACGTCTTCGTCTTTCCATACTTGGCATCAAATAATTAACCATCCTTCATACTAATAGATGTTACACTCTACTCTAGGTGAACGTTCCATTATACATGATTACTAACCTTTAAATACAACCACCTTTGACACTAATTCTTGCTACACTATCCTTTTGACGAGACTTTCTCTTACTCACGATATCTAACCTTTAGCTCTCAAGTTAACCCTTCCAACATCAATCTACTATCTTGACAATCTCTTTCTTTCTCAAGCCATTATTCCTTACTACTATTTTTCGTTTGTCTTCTCACAATCCTAAATTTCCATTCCCTGCTCCATCTCATCTTCAGCCTATGAAATAAGCGACCCTCTTTTATTCCCTACATTCCCATCAACGAGGAATACGCCCCTCTCACTGATGACTATGTTTTTGTAGAAGATATCTTCCTAACAAAACACGCTCTCTAACCATCTCCAACCCTCACGCCAATGATCTCGACATCTCTCTTAATTATACCTATAGCATGCCCATACTAACCATTAGTATACCAATGATATACCATGCTTACATCTGCACATGCTTCACTTTGCTTCTACACTTGCCATAATCCTTCACAAGGCATTCCATACCTATTAGGCTAACTTCTACACAAAACCTCTGATTCCATCACATCCGTATACAATCTTCCCAGTTCTTCAATCATCTGGCTTATCATTATTCTTAGGATATGGAACGAACTAGTCAGTCTATCGACTATCATTCAACCTTCATCGTACTTATTTATCCACCTCATTATGTATCCCCCTACGGCCATCGTCCTTACACCGCCTTTTCTAAGATGCTCTTATCTATTTAGCCTTTCCTCCATTTGATAGTCCAAGCCGCGAAACATAAGTGTTGACGCGTTCTCTACTTTAGACATCTCACTCGTGCAAGTAATCATTTTGCATCCAACCCATCATAACACGTCCTCCATATAGCTCAAATTTGTCTCAGCTTCATTTCCTTCCTCTAATTCCATGTCTCATTAACTATGCTTGCCTTTCCCAGATGGTACATGGCCTTGCAATTATTGTCACTATTTCATTTCATCCATCTAATAAGTCTGACTTCAAATCAAGAGTTTAATTACGTGTTGTAGATGTTCATGATCTGTATAGATCATTCTCTGCATCTTGTACACCAAATTCCCCTATCATTCTAGGCGGATCTAACAATCTAGCTCCACTATCTAAGTCTTGTATATTTCTTCCAAACCTTCAATTCCTGTAATGTATAAGCACTCTCCTTTCTTCGTCGTCCTAGCACACTACCTAATCCTTGCCCCACGTATCGTCGTGCTTTGTGAATTTCGTCCAGTCCTTTCGATAATGCCAAGATTAGCTCAATATCCAAACCACCTCTTCAACCTCCAAAACACTTCCTCATCCTGCTTCACTTCGCCCCTTGCTGGTTCTATTCATGGTTCTACTTCAAGATAAAAGATATACCTACTAAACCTTAGGAAATTTTCGGAATACATACCTAACGAATACAATCAAGGCATGAACCACATACCAAAATAGCTAATCAGTCTATGATGGATATCTAACCTTCTCCTACAACTTAATCCCATTTAAGTGCCATATGCATCTCATTCACTCCTTTGTAAAGCCCTTAACTTAGTTTAGTTCATAACTCGTCCCGTTAACATTTAACCCAAAACAGTCCCGTTTTTCATACTACAAACTATGGGTCGAACACCCCCTTAACAAAAATAACATCCAATGTAGAAGAAACCCCATGCCCTTACATGTGTTAGCTAACTCTCCCATTTGGCCGCAACCTTAAAGCTACTGTTAAGTCCTCTATATATATATATATATATATATATATATATATATATATATATATATATATATATATATATATATATATATATATATATATATATATATATATATATATATATATATATATATATATATATATATATATATATATTTTACATATCCAAAATTTACTTATTTTGAACATATGAAAAGTTTGTTATGACCAGAGGGTCTTAACCCATTCCAAGTTCTTAGCCCCAATGCATATCCTTCCTATAATATATAAACTAACTCCCACGTTCGTTTGAAGGTCCAACTATAACGCTAAGTACCCTAAACAACTCAACACATAAAATGAAAACAGGCTGATCTAATAACTGTTTTGACACCCGACTGTTGTAACCTGTTTTGACAAACTTCCCAATCTCCAATTTAGTTCTCGTTTCTTGCATTTAAAAGCCAACTCAAATATCTTTAAAGTAATCTTTTGATCGCATCATGAAAGTAGGTAGAACTCTAGATATGATCAAAACAAGTGACCTAAAATTCTGCTCAGTTTTTAAAAACGAATTTAACACAATTAACCTAATTAATTACCATCACCATATATATTTATTAACCCTAATTATTCTAATCATGTTCATATCATTAAATTACAGATTTGATAATTAACCTAACCCTAGATCCGTCATGTATTGATAGTAAAATAATTAAAAAAAATTTAATTAAAAAGGGTATTGAAGATTTTACCTTAGAATTTTTGAAAGAAGAAAAATTAATGAAGAACCCTAAAACCACCATTGATGCCGACTTGAAGGTAATATCCAGGGTTTTTATGAAGGGTTTTGGTTAATAAAAAGTCTTTATATAGTTTCTTAACAAGTCCTTGGCCCATTACAAAAGCCCGGTTCCCCTTATTCCTTTTTTTCCCTTATCTTTTTCTTTCTTGCGTCCCAAAACCAACTATTATATATATATATATATATATATATATATATATATATATATATATATATATATATATACACATATATATATATATATATATATATATATATATATATATATATATATATATATATATATATATATATATATATATATATATATATATATATATATATATATATATATATATATATATATATATATATATATATATTTTCTTTTTACTACTTATTAATATATTATTAATAATACCTTAATTTACCTTAGTTTATTTCAGCTCCTAAAGCCTTCGAAACCTCAAAACCGTAAAACTAGTCAGTTTTACGCGTATACCGTAAAAGACGTAAAAATATATAGTTTTGTAAAAAATCTTGAAATATAGATTAAACTAAATAACTAAGTCCTAAGTGACTTAAAACCATCACGAAAAATATTCTCGTGACTAATTACCTTATCCAAGACCTCAAAATGCTAAACCCTAAATCGTAAAAATACGATTTACTATAATACATATGCGTACACTGATTTAATGCTTTGCATATGAATACTCAATCATTCTTGGTATCTAATCGAATTAATCACGGTTCAAGGTAGAATTATTGGTGTTGGTCACTAAAAGAGGGAGCTTGATTAACTAAGTTTATAAACGTTAAAGCTATTAACCATAAAAATAAAGAAAAATGTCTAACCTCGATTGCTTATCCAGAGTGAATGTTGCACAGTAGATCAAAGTGAAAATAACTAAAGGTAATTATATATTTTAAAATAAAGTTGTAAACTTGAAATGATTAAACTAAAAATTAAGACTCTTAAAATAATCGACAAAAGATTAAAACTTGATAAAAATGTAAACTTGATAAAAATAACTTGAAAATTAAACTAAGTGAAAATGTTTAAAAAATTAAACTTGTTGGGAATCTAAGTTTGTTAGATTCTCTGTATCATAGATTTAAACACAAATAAAGCTGTTAGATAGTAACTTGCATGTGCCTAAGAGGCAGGCAAGTATCGCAAGACACACATAGATCTAAGTCTCTGTGAGCAACCTTAGAGGAGTCCATGTCAGAGACATTGTCAAGGAAGTCGAAGATTACTTGAAGACATACTCATTAGCTGTGATGGGTAACAGCCAAGATATATCAGGGACTCTGAGGGGTTGAGGGTTAACAGGGGTGGAAATACCCTGTTAACCCTCAGCACACTTTGGACATACCTTAGTGTGTACGAGACTATGAAGAAAAGGGAAACTGTGTCAGCTCTGTTTCCCTAAAGCATTGTGGCAGACTACCAAGAATAGAAGAGCATCTTGTGATAGAGGTCTAACAAGTGTCTGTCTAGTGTAGTCACCATCAACAAGTACTTAGAGTCAACCTCGTACCACTATAAATAGGACATGTAGCCTAGCGTTAAAGTTGAACACTTTGATAGAATTCACACATTAATGCTTAGAACTTATAGAACCAAACAGCTGCGACTATGTTCATAAGTTAGGTTTTAGTTTGTTCAAAGTGTGCACAACACATTGTCATCAAACGGTGTTATCCATAACACTTGTAATTCTTTATTATACAATAATAAGTATTACGTTTGAAAAGTAATTACGTGTGTTGATTAGTTAAGTTTATTGTTTCTAGCATAGTTTAGGGACTTTCAAAACTAGGTAAAAATTGGCGGGAAAAGTTAAGTTTGAAAATAATTCGGGAAACGAAAATGAAAACATAAGTCGGAATGTAAAATATCAACCTAATCCGGAATCAAGTTTCCAATGTAATCCGAAATGAAGGAACTGAACCTTATCCAGAATCCATTACTTGGACTTAATCCGGAATCGATTTCCCACAAGTAATTCGGAATCTAAGACAAACAAACAAGCCGGAATCCAATGTTTACACACTATTCGGAATAGGAAAGTCACAAATAATTCGGAATCCTAATACTCATACTAATCCGGAATCACCATCTACGATCAATTCAGAATCTGTGAATGGGATATAATCCGGAATATGGGTTCTTGGTTCAATTCGGAATCAGCAAATGAAATGTAAGTCGGAATCAAGCCCTTTGCACCTAACTCGGAATACCAATAGGGACCTAATCCGGAATGAATTTGCTTCACATAATTCGGAATCTAGTTCCACACATAATTCGGGAAATGGATTCTATATGTAATCCGGAATGTGTGTCACAAACACAATCTGGAATGATGAATACTAGAGTTAATTCGGAATATGGAGTCTTTGTTTTCGAGGGAAAATAAAGGCTAAGTCTGAGTAAATTGAACTGTAACTAATTTGGGATACTAGGGTTTGCACAAAAGTCGGAATAATGGGGTTTTACCATAACCCGGATAAGAAACTAATTAAGAAGAAATATGAAAATAAGCTAAAATGAAATAAGCACTCAACCAAAATCTTAACCAAATCAACTTTAAGAAAAAGCAAATAAGCCACAATTTAAAAACTTTTGAAAACACTAAATAATCAAATTATTTAAAATCAACTTTTTATAAAAATATTAATCTACCAAAACCAACTTATTTAAAAACTAGAAAACATAAAAATTAAGCAATAAGCACAATAATCTAAAATCCTCAAACACACCAAATAATAAGCACAATCCAATAAGCAAACCAATCACATAATCAACAAAATTAAACCAACTACATGATTAATAAAACCAATTAATAGATTATGATTAAGAAATGTAGAATGAGAATTAACTAAAAAGCTTAATTAGATTGAAGATTAAGATTCAAAATTACAAGATTAAGATGAAAGTTTAATAAGCTTGTAAGAAAAGCTAGAGAGCGAAAAAGTAAAATAAAGACTACTCTCTAATGACATGTTTAAGAAACTATATATAGGGGAAGGGAAAGGTGTTGTTTCCTCCTTCTTTCTTCTTGTATTCTCATCTTTTAAATAACTCGTCTTTCTCGACTTTGTCTCGGGATTAGTCGAATGATAAAATGAACTCGTCTTCTAATTTTCTTCTTTTAGTAGACTTGGTTCTTCGACTTCATTAAACTTCCGTCATTAGACTTTTTCTTCGATAAATCTTCAGAATAGGCCTTTGACTTCTGTTCTCTTTCACTTTCGATAGAAGCCCGTGTTTTCTTTCTTTTTCATATTTTTGTCCTAAAACATAATAAAAACACAAACCACGTATAATTCCGCCTTTTACGACATTAAATACACGTTTTGGTCTTGTTATTATTAGAAATAAGTGGTAAAAGGATAAGTGTTTTCACACTTATTAAATCCCCTACACTTGACCATTGGAATGCCCTCATGTAATGCATTAGTTTCAAAGCACGGTTTACATTTTTCATCATAATTAACCCACTTTAGCCTTTATTAAATACTAAACACTAAGGAAACTAAAAAGATAGAAATATATACAAAATGCTTGAAGGAAGAACAAGTAAAGAGATCGAAGACTTACATTAGCGCTTTGGTTGTCATGAATGTTTATCACCCTCAAGTTTTACGTTCCCCAAACCAAGCTTAAAAACGAGATCATTGTTATTATAAGTTAGTAAGCTAACACTCACTCATGTGGCCCAATTATTCACTTAGACTCCCTTATTCCTAGGTGTATCTCTTATATTTTATTATTGTCTTGAATGATCACGAGGATGCATTGTTGACTTATTTCGATAGTTTATTTAGGCTGAAAATAAAGTAGGACGATTTAATCAATAGTTAGCTAAAGGACAAAATCTTTTAAAACTGCTTCTCGGGGCCTCATAAAGTTCATATCTTGGCATAACTCGATTCATGATTTGAGACCTTTCTCGGATCGATATTTGGCAGCGAGTTCATACTTCAAATCTTGAGAGACGTTCTTGAAATAATGGTCTTCTCTTCATGATAGGAATTTCTTCATTTGATGTTTTTGAGAGATTCTTCATACTTGGACCACGACTTCTTCATTTTTCTCCAATCTTTATTTTGGATTTTAATATACAACGATCCGCCTCCTTTTAGGACTTGGATCTATTTATCCTCATACCTTGCTAGAGTGTTTTCGGATAGACTTCTCCATGATCTTTAGGGGAGTATTTGCTTTTCGTCGTGTGTCTCGATCCTTCATATTGATTTTTGATAAATGATTCTTCACATCACTTTGGATCTTTAGCAACAAAATGTAGCCCTCATGGCTTGTTAGGGCCTTTTCGGACTCGCCAATCTTCGCATCCCGCTTCAGTAAGTTATGCCTTGGCTATGAACTCTAATTCATTACCGAGCAACTTTTAAACGATCTTGTGCTAGAAGCTAAGTAACTTTTCAAATCGTACGACCTTACTTATTGCAAATATATTTATTAACAAGCGATGGGAGAAAAAGCTCATAATTAACTCACATAAATTCATGAAAGAATACCAAACGTATAATTGGCTCTATCATCTATCATTCTCCACAATTTAAAATCTCAAGGAATGAGACTCGTGGATGATTAGCCTATTAAATCAAAGTTTTGGGTTTTCAATTCATCTATAGGATCTTGCAACTTCTTAGACTTTTTCAAGTTTAGAATTCGCATTTTAAAGTTTCCTTAATAAACGACTTTCTAGGATCAATTATAGGAACTTGCGAAAAGTTCTTGTTCTTAACCCGTAAGAGTTAAGACTTTCGCGTTTTAAAGTTCCCTATATAAAAGCCTAGAAAAACTTGATTTAAACATGTTAAGGATACTAGCTAGAGTAAACTTAGATAAGTAAACTCGGGTTGAGTCAAAAGATTCATAACGGGCCTAATATATCAAAGATATCTAAACTCATTCAAACCATTTTATTAATTTATTTTTCTTTTTTTATTTATTTTTGAAATGAAATATATACATACGAGCGATAACAAAAGGAAAGAACGTAAAAGGATTAAATGAAAAATACTACTTGGCCAAAATAGATCAAAAATTTTGAAAATGTCGAAAAATTAGATTTGTCGGTTAAAATGAGGACATATTAATGGAAAACCCACTTAACTTCGATAGAAGCCCCCCTACACTTGATATAAACATTGTCCTCAATGTTTAAGCATGTGGGAGTAAACTCCCATACACTTAGGACATTGTGCACTTTGTTTAAATCTTGCTAAGGAAGAGACAACTAAAGTGATTTCAATGTGAACATATAAGATATGAAATATTGAATCACGACAGTTTAGGATAAAATACGGAAGACGGGTACACGGGATCACGGGTCGTCAAATATCATCAAAAGGGCTCTTTGGAGCTTTAATCCCTGCACATCAAAAGAAACAAGACAACAAACACCTATGTAGCTCCCCCTACACTTATTATGAAAACAGGTAAAGGATAGATCATCGGGTTGCCTCTCGAGAAGCGCTTGTTTTTGTTAACCGAGTCACGAGCCTGACTCGACCCAGAATTAATTCAAGGGAAACATGGTGAGAGATGGAATCATCTCATTAGAGATGTCCTCACCAAAGTACAACTTAACACGCTGGCCATTCACCTTAAAGTTTGGCCCATTTGGTTGCGATAACTCAATGGTGCCATAAGGGAAGACTTTGGCGACGGTGAACAGACCAGACCAACGGCTCTTAAGCTTGCCCGAAAAGATTTTCAACTGAGATTTAAAGAGTAAAACTTGATCACCTATGTGAAACTCTCGGTTCTTATTCCTATAATCATGAATGAGCTTGGTTTTCTCCTTGTAGATCAATGAATTCTCATAAGCTTCATTCCTTAGTTCATTAAGTTCATTGAGTTGGATCTTCCTAAGATCACCGGCTTTGTTGATATCAAAATTAGCCCATTTAAAGGCCCAATAAGCCTTATGATCCAACTCAATGGGGAGGTGGCATGCCTTTCCGTACACAAGACGATATGGAGTGCAACCAATAGGTGTCTTATATGCGGTACGGAAATCCCACAAAGCATCATCTAACTTATCGGCCCATGAGGCACGATGCTCTCCCACAATACGCTCTAAGATTCTCTTAAGTCCACGGTTTGAAATCTCGGCTTGACCATTAGTTTGTAGATGATACGCGGTGGAAATACGATGATTAACACCATACTTAGCCATGACTCGAGTAAATTAATCATTGCAAAAATGAGTTCCGCGATCACTAATGATAGCACGAGGAACACCGAATCGAGCAAATAATTGTTTCAGAAAGTTCACAACCACACTCGCATCGTTTGTAGGTAAAGCCTTTGCATTAACCCATTTTGATACGTATTCAACGGCTACGAGGATGTACTTGTTCCCTTTGGATGATGGAAATGGCCCCATAAATTCGATGCCGCATACGTCAAAGATTTCACACTCTTGGATGAAATTTTGAGGTATCTCATCTTTATGTGTGATCTTGCCTTGTCGTTGGCAAGCATCACAATGCTTAACCATTTTGTGTGCATCACGATAAATGGTGGGCCAATATAATCCAGAATCGAAAACTTTCTTCGCGGTGTAATTGGGACCAAAGTGACCACCGGTTGGTCCTTTATGGCAAGCTTCCAAGATTTGTAAAGTTGCGGGCCCGTCAACACACCGACGAAGGATCAAGTCAGCACATTGTTTAAACAGATAAGGGTCGTCCCAATAGTAAGTTTTCACATCCTTGAAGAATTTCTTCTTTTGTTGGGACGATAACCTTTCGATGAGAATTCCAGCCGCCAAGTAGTTTACAAAGTCCGCAAACCATGGGGTCTCATCAAGATTGGATTTAATAGACATCAAGGCCTCAAGGGGAGAAGATTCATTAATCTCTTTATTTGGGAGCTCCCCTTGATAAGGATCCTCGAGTCTACTAAGATGATCCGCGGCTAGGTTTTCCGTTCCCTTTTTATCACAAATTTCAATTTTGAATTCTTGAAGGAGTAAAACCCAACGAAGAATTCTTGGTTTGGAATCTTGTTTACTTAACAAGTACTTCAACGCCGAATGATCGGTGTACACAATGATGGTGGAAAGGACAAGATAGGGGCGGAATTTTTCAAAAGCATACACTACAGCTAAAAGCTCTTTTTCGGTAGTGGTATAATGAAATTGAGCCCCCGTCATTGTCTTGCTAGCATAATGGATTGGTTGGAAATGTTTGTTGATTCTTTGTCCCAAAACCACTCCAATAGCAAATTCGCTAGCATCACACGTCAATTCAAAAGGTAACTCCCAATTAGGGGTAACTAAGACCGGTGACTTAGTTAATTTATCTTTAAGAAGATTGAAAGATTCGATACACTCTTTAGAAAAGATAAAAGGAGTATCTTTTTCCAAGAGGTGGGTCTCGGGCGTGCGATCTTAGAAAAATCTTGAATGAATCGACGATAGAAGCCCGCTTGACCAAGAAAACTTCTCACACCCTTCACGGTTGAAGGAGGAGGTAATTTAGCATCACATCAACTTTATCACGGTCGTCTTCGATACTGGTTTGGAGATTTTATGACCTAGAACAGTACCTTCTTTTACCATGAAATGGCATTTTTCACAATTAAGAACGAGACGAGTGTCTTCACACCGTTTGAGCATACATTCTAAATTGGCAAGGCAAGTAGAGAAACAATCACCATAGACCGAGAAATCATCCATAAAGACTTCCAAAGTTTCTTCAACCATGTCATGGAATATAGACATCATACACCTTTAGAAAGTCCCAGGAGCATTGCATAAGCCGAAAGGCATTCTTTTATAAACAAATGTTCCATAAGTGTTGGTACCTTGTAATTAGTACTATACTTAAGTATACTAAGTATAGTCCTAACCCATGGTTAAGTAATGCAATAAACTTAATACAAGTAAGTAAATAACACAAAGGTTTTTCAACGTTTAACTCTTAGCTTTATTAAAGAATTATACCCTATTGTATACGAAGCTACAATAGGGATTGAATAGACAATGTGTGGTTTGGTGATCTCCTCACTAACAAGCTAGTCCAATCCTAACGATTGCTAAGCTTGACGATTCTATCAACAATAGTTTAGAACTATAGTGTTTGATCGTATTTGGAGGAGAGAAAACTTTGTTTGTGAATGTCTAAAGCATTAAGTGCACAAACTTACTTTCTCTCCTTTTACAAGCATCCTATTTATAGAAGGAAAGTTGGGTAGAAGACAATAATTGCCCATGTGCAATTCTTGTCTTATTGGTCCAGTGTAGTATCTTGTCTTACCCTATTCTAAGTAGTAAGAGGTAAGTCCTTTACACTTGTCAGTACCCCATCTATCCCAAAAGGGTAAGTCACGCTAATTGTGTGATGTACTTCATCTTGTCACAATTCAACTTATCCCGCCTTTACTTCAGTCTTGGAGAATGCTTGTTTTCTTCAGGGAGATCGTATGGGGTTCAGTGAGTCTATTGCCACAACTCACTGAACACATCACCTTCTTCTTCGTCATAGAATACATTCATTGAGCTTCGCCTCTCTGAATGCTTGAGTCTTTCTTTTAGACTCAGTCTAGGAACTCGAAGGCAACTCACTGAGTGACTGTTCACTCAGTGACTTCGTTATGTTCCAGGTTAATACTTTACTTAGGCTGATTGTTATTCAAATCCATCAGGGAGGTCATTAGGTACTGAATTGACCTAACAATCTCCCCCTATTTGGATATAAAATTTGCCTAAGTGAAATTGTTATAAGTGAGCAAAGACGCTTCTTCCTATTACAAACTATTCTACTAATGAAAGGACTTGATAAAACAAAGTACTTCATTTTCATTCATCATTACATAAGACTGAATAGTTTAATACCAGAAACATAAATAAAACAAAAGATTACAGTTATTCAGGAATCCATTGCTTCCCTCTTCACCCTTGATGACTTCAACACCTTTTCTTTGTCAGGCCTCCTAGTAATTATCCCCCTGAGCTTCTCAGCAAATCTTTTATTCTCATCAGTCTGAACTTGTTCAGCCATCACAAGAAAGATGAGAACACTCTCAATAATGCATTTCTCTATGTCACTCATTCTTTAAAATGCTTGATCCCCAAATACATCAATGAAGAAAATACCCCACCCAAGTTCTTCTATAACCATGTTATTCACAAAGGGGATATTTTCAGGGAGGGTGCGATTGTAGTCTAACCTAGGGATCTTACTCTTAGCTTCAAGCTCAACTCTTTTTCTCTTTCTTCCCTAAGTTTTGGTAGGATCATGTTCAGTTAAAGGAAGATCTTTAGTGATTCCTAATTGTTCCTTCATCTGATTCAACCTCTCATATCTCTTACTGAGAGAGTTTAGTATCTCAGGGACACATTTGTTTGTTTTGGTCCTGAAGATCCTTCCCATTTCGTCCCACTCATTGAGACCGAAATCACCAAATGAAAGTTTCTTCATAACTTCAAAATTCCTCTCATCATTGTTTCTGTAGACAGATACTGTGACAGGTGTGGTATGAGGAATGATCTGAAGGTTAGTGATTGGTTTAGGCTTTCTTCTTTGGGTGACGACTTTGGTGTATTGGTCATACAGTTTCTTAAGTTGGGTGGTTCTTTGTTGTTGTTTCAAGACAATTTCATCCTAAATGGCCTTGAGTTCTTCCTCCTGCTTTTAGATGAACTCCTCTCCCCCTTTCTTGCTCAGCAAGGCCTCAGGGTTACCACCCACTTCTTTCACAAACTCAGTGGATACCTTTAAGATCGCAGCCTTTGTTGCTTCATTAGCCTTAGCCAACTCCATTCTGTATAAGTACACTTGGATTTGATCAGGAGTCATCTTGTACATTATTCCATTAATATCATATGGTACCAAGACAATGGCATCAAGATCAGGCATTCTTTCTCTTGAAGCTCTTACAAGTTTCTTTGGTGGAGGTGTTAGGGTTTCATCAGCAATACCTTTGCCCCTATCTACCTTAGATACTGAGGGCTCAGGGTTGGGAGGAATTGAGTTTAAGGGTTGGAGTTGTACTAGTTCTTCCTGCTCCCCCTCAGTGTGAGAATAAGGTTCAGTCCAAGTTAACATCATTGGTGGCACATTCTCCCCCTCAAAAGTTGAAGGATCATCCTGACTAATCCCATCTTTTGCCCTATGTGAGGGTCCTGAGGTGGTGGAGGATCCCTTGAAAGCCTGAAACATCTCAGTCACCATTTCCTTCATGGACTGAGTGTCAGCTTTGATAGTTTTAACATCCAACTGCATTATGGATTGAGTGTTTTCTATGGTGGTAATCCTTGTCCTAAGTCTAGGAATATCAGCTTCTTTCAGGGACTTGGAGATGTCAGAGAGATTGGAGGCATTAGCCATGTAACCTTGTGCAGCCCTTGATAATCTGAACTCTGCTTCAGCATCTATATGAACATCCTCATAGATGGCATCACATTTCCCTTTCACTATATCGAAGTCAGACCTGAGAGAGTCTAACATGGTGAAAACCTCAGTGAGCCTGTCCTCCTTCAGTAACTCAAGTAGTTGACTAACTCTGGAATTGGACTCAGTGGTACTTGTGATCAGTCCATCCAGAGTTGTCTTCAAGGACACATTTGCTTCTACAGTAGGAAGAGCATGGTTGAGGAAGTTGATGAGCTTCTTCTCTTGATTTTCATGACTATTGTTAACAGAGCTGATGAATTCCATTTGGTTGTCCACCTGAATTCTCATCTTCTCCTCACCCAGGTCAAATCTATCCCCATATGTCCTGAACTCATCAAGGAGTTCATCAGCCTTTGAAGCCAAGTCTTCATGAACCTGAGTGACCTCAGCTTTCAAGGCTATGGAAGCATGAGTTAATACATCCTTGAGAGTTGCATTCAAAACCTTCTCATCCAGAACCACAGTCTGAGTCCCCAACGAAGAGCTGTCAAGTTTTGCCTCTTGGGAGGGCTTTTTCGGTACCTCAGGGGAGGGCTCTTTTTGTTCGGATGCCTCGGGGGAGGGCTTTTGTTGAGCCTCAAGGGACGGCTTTATGTCCGTGAACAATGGTGGGGACCGCGAACAATGGTGGGGACTGTGGCTTCTGGTCTGATTGAGGAGGGGCCTGAGTTTCAGGTTCATCCCAGCCTCAATCATATCATCGTCGTGACTGAAACCTTGGAGTAACTCGTCAGGCTTCTCGAGTAAACTTACAGAATCTCCAAAGTTTAGTGAACCCTTAGGTTTGTCCAGCTCTCCTTCAAAAGAAGTTTTGCCTTGGTTACCGTCACTCCCTGCCCCAAATCTTGAGGCTTAGGATTTAGCCAACTGATACTCAGGGGCAGATTGTGATTGATCATTTGTGGAGGTAAGATCCCTATCAGCGGGGTGTTTTACCCGTGGGCATCCCTCTGAGTCTTTGGGATCAAGAGTGGTTCCCTCAGGCAAAGACTTTTGTTTTAGTGTGCCTTCATCGGGATTTGTGGAGGTGAGATTCCTATCAGCGGGGTGTTTTACCCGTGGGCGTCCCTCTGAGTCTAAGGAATCAAGTTTTGGTCCTCATGCAAAGACTTTTGAGCTAGTGTGCCTTCATTGGACTTGGTGGGAGTGATAGGCCTATCAGCGAGGTGTGTTACCCATAGGCGTCTCTCTGAGTCTTTGGCCTTAGTTTTGACCTCAGGCAAAGGTTGTGATTTACGAATGCCCTCATCGGTCTGAGTGGAAGGCAGTCCCGTAGGAGAAGGTTGTTTGTTTCCTTCTCCATCAAGAGGACCAGTAGGTTGGCCCGTCGACCCTAACTGTGATGTATCAGGGCCTCCAGAAAGCTCTTTCCCTTGGGGTATTTGAAGCTTGGTCTGAACAAGGGTAGTCTTTTTAGCCTTGGCCTTTTTGGGTCGTGCCTCAGAAGCCTCAGGGCCCTGTGCCTTTATTGGTTTGGTCTTTGGCACAGTCTGAGTCTTCTTGTTCCCCTTCTTTGGTAAGAAGGGAATGGGAGACACGGATGATTCACGACTGATCACCTCAGTCATGTGAGCCGTCAATGCAATGGGGTTGACTTCAGATGGGTTCTTTGAAAAGTTTATGGAACTCAGGATGGGAGTAGAAAAAACATTGAATTTTTCCTGAGTGTAAAGGGAACCCAGTAACCGTTCTAAGGCGCATGATATGAATCTTGGGTAAGAAACATACTTTTGCCTAGACTCCTTCAGGAGCCTGGTTACGAGATCATTAAAAACGATCTCTCCTATGTCAATCTTCGGTCCATTAATAAGACTGTAGATTAGCATCTGCTGAGTAGAATTAACTTTCTCAGTAGATGGATAGTTCTCACCGATCACCTGAATCACAAAAGTGACCAGGATCCTCCAAGCCATGGGGAAAGCAGTTTTGATCAATGGGGTTTTAGTCACAAGTAACTCAGGGACCCTGATTTCTTTTATTCCTTTTTTAATTGACTCCATGTCAGGATGTGCAACATACTTTCCATTGTTATAATCAAGTCCACTGGTTTGACAAAATGTTTTGAAGTCTAAAATCAATGGTGTCTTCCCATTTTTTACAATGAACATGATGACACAGTTCTTATGTGACTTCATCTCAGACCCCTGAGATCCTTCAGGCCCTTGGGTAGGGGTTACAACCACAGCCGTATAACAGAATTCCATGAGATATTCATGGTAGAAGACTGAGGGGGTTTTTGTAAAAGCATCAGCCCAATCATAGTTTTTCAAGAATTTGCAAATTGGTTTGTAGGTTGATACACTACTAGGGTAATTGAATTTTCCCTTATTGTTGTTTCCTGCAAAATGGACACCCTCATTGGTGAGATGTTCAGCCTGAGGCGCATATTTGATAGCTTTGGACATTGCCATTAAAGATAGCTTTTAAAGATTTGAAAAAGGACAATGGCAATTTGTGGAAATCAAATCAAGACTTGTTTCTTGTTATAATACAACAAGATTCACCAAGTGACCTAATGCGAACTTTCTCCTTATAAAAAGGATCAAGAGTTATAAACAATAGGTAACTTTGATTCTTTGTGCTATATAACAATAAAATAAGTGATCAATGTGATTACCTTTTTACAAGAAACCTTTTCTGGAAACTCGTTTGAACACACACACTTTTTCTTTGAGAGAAAATTTCGGCAGAGTAAAATTGCAAGTTCTTTGTGTGTGTGTGTTTGTTTTGATTGAGGGGTATTTATAGGCTCGGATGTGAAAAAGATTTTTATTAGTTATAATTTCTTTTCACATCCGCATTAAATGAAAGCGTACAAGTGGTCCCCCTATTTTCTTGGCAACTGTTCTATTACTGCAGAGATAACGCTTTTTGTAGAGATGACGTGGGGTCACGTGCATTTGAAAGGACGTTTTTACAACGAATTTTGCTAGAAGAAGGGTAAGCATTTAATGCTTAGTGGGATACTTGACATGAGTGACCTCTTGACTGGTTTATGAGAATTTATTGAAGGAATATATGTTCCTTATTTAATATTGTGACTCACCAACCTAGGACATTAAGTAACTAAATCCTTAGAGCATTTAGTTACCTCAATTAATGTACCTCAGTGTCAAAGGGAAGACGATAAGAGATATTTACTCAGAGAGAGGATCAAGAATATACATTATACTGAATCCATTGTCATCAGGGAGCCTGATTAATCAATATTAAGCATACTAAGTTCAGTTTTCAGTCTAGTGAACGTTGGTTCATCCAAAGGTTTGGTAAATATATCAGCTAGCTGATATTCAGTGGGGATGAAAAGTAATACAATATCTCCTTTTAAGATATGGTCCCTGAGGAAATGATAACTTATGTCTATGTGTTTAGTCCTTGAATGTAGGACTGGATTATTTGAAATAGCAATTGCACTGGTGTTGTCACAAAAGATAGGGACTACTTTGTATTCCACATTATGGTCCCTGAGTTGACTTTTCATCCAAGGGATGTTTGCACAACACCCAGCAGCTACCACGTATTCAGCCTCAGTAGAGGACATTGCGACTGACTGCTATTTCTTTGCACTCCAACATACTAGCTTGCCACCTAGGAATTGACATGCACCTGAGGTACTTTTTCTATCCATATTGCAGCCAGCATAGTCTGAGTTTGAGTATCCTTTGAGATCGAAGCTTGAGCAACGAGGATACCATAGACCTAGTGAGGGAGTACCCTTCAGGTACCTGAAGATTCGTTTAACAGCATTAAGATGTGATTCTTTGGGATTGGCCTGATATCTTGCACCTATGATTGTTGAGTGTTGATCCCAAACTTAGATCGATTAGCTTTGTGTATACGAGATTAGATCAAGTATAACACGTAGAGAAACCTTTGTATATGCTTTGTAAATCTAAGTGTTATGCGGAATTTAACACTTAAACAAGAACACACAAGATATAAACAAACTTTCACTTTGATTATCAGTGTCAAACTTGCTTACAATGAAAGATGTTTATGAATGAAAACTTATGCAAAACTTGATATTGAACATTAACCTAAAGGCCTTCTTTTATAGACTAAGAAGCCTTGTACAATAAGCTACGTATCAACTATTCTAGGTAAAGATAAACATAGAAAATACATTGTCGTTTCTATCCTTACTAGAAGTATTCTAGAATATAATAAACGTGTAGATTATATCTTCCATCAGTGCTTGTCTTCAATGTGTCAACGCTTGACTTTAACTTGTCAACGCTTGAGTTGTCAGCGCTTGCTTTGTTCCTGTCAACGCTTGTTTTGTTCTTGTCAGCGCTCAAGTGATCTGGCCTTAATTTATTCCCAACAATCCTCCCCTAAACTTGATATCCACTCTTATGATCAAGTTTCTGAATAAGCATTAAGAACTTGGAGGAGTCTGACAAACCTTCTCATATTGGTAATGAATAAATCTGATCAAATCCTTTGCCACGTCACTTGAATAATCTATCTCCAGCTGAGTGTCCTTCATCTTTTCCAAAACAGCCTTGGATATGAAATACTGAGCATCCACAAGTAGATACTCAGCAAACTTTGTAGAACTCAGATGGTATACACCAGCAGGTGAATATAACCTCCATTGAAGACCACTGAGGTCATCTTCAAGATCCTTCCATATTTCAGGATCTTCCTCTTTTGTCCCACATATTCTTTTGAATGTGGTCCAAAGTTTTATTCCATTAGCTGAAGTTGGTGCTTCAGCCTCATACTTGGTCTCCAGCAACCTCCAAAGGTCTACCAAGTCTTCTCTATCACAACTTGCAAATAAAGATATGAGAGTGGTAAAAGTGTGTACCTCTTTACCAAATCTGCCAATCTTCCAGAATCCACATTCATCTTCTTCATAACTCACAATTGGATTCCTGGAATCTAATGGTAACACTTGCACCATATCTGAAGCTTCTAATGGGGAGAGCTTGAGGCTCTTTCTAATAACTGCTTCACTTGGATATAGTGGATTCATATCTTTTGGAAACTCAAGTTTAAATCCCTTCTTCAATGGCCTGGGAATCATCATAGCTTTCTTGATTTCCATTTCTTCTGCAAGTTGCTCCTTTCTTTCATCTGAAAGAAGTCTTAGAGTGTTTGCTTCCTGCACTCTCACCCAAATAGGATAAGCCCTATGTTCCAACTCATCAAATGTCAAAGCCTTCAACTTCTGATGTGTCCATCCAACTCCATGACATGTGAGTAACATAAAATAGAGCTCTCTTCTATCCCTTTTCAATTCTGAGAGAATATTGCTTGCCTTGTGCTTCAAAATCACCTTACAATCCTTCTGAACTCTAAGAAGAAGCTCCAAACCCCATTTTGATCTGAAATAGTCAAGTCTGGATTATCCATGCAGCTTTCTTCCCAAGAATTGTACATTTGAACCACCTCTGGCATGTCAAAGTCAACCTGTAATTTTAAGTCTCTCAACTTTTCCCTAGCAAGCTCATCACCATACTCAAGCCTTTCTGGTTCTATAATCATCACACTTGATTCTGAGCTAGCTCCATCACTTTCTTCTTCAGAAGTCATAATAAATGGTGACTTTTCCTTTTCACCTTGTTCCATCATTTGTTCAGCCAATCTTCTATCAAATTCAACGTGGGTTGCATCCTTTGGAACAATTTCTTCTACCAATTTACCATTACCCTTATCTGATGGTGCAATGGTTGGTAAGGTAGATGGTAATACCTGAGTAGAAACTTCCTTGATGATAGATGATGACTGGAATACATCACCTTCATGTGCAGGTCTGTCAACGCCCAAATTTATCCTATCAGCGCCCAAAATACTTCTATCAGCGTCCAAAGTTGCCTTGTCAACGCTCAAATATTTTCCCTCAACGCCTTGTGTAACCTCTCTCAACATAGCTGTAAATGATAAATTTAGATTGGTTGGAGAGATTAAGGACGTATCAAAACCTGTTTGTTCCTTCAAAGTTGTAAGGGCTTCAGCAACATCCATTGATTGACCATCTTGGCTGCCCTTATCACTCAGATTTCTTTGATCTTCCTCCCCTTTGGAAGACTCCTCCATACCCCTCCTAGCATGATCACTCTCCAAAACAACAATCCTCTCCTCAATTGCTTGAGTTCAAGGCCTTGTGAGCTGACAATTTGTACTAAGTCTGCATTTTGCTTTTGCAAGCTAATGCAGACTGCCGTCAATTCCAAAAGAGTCATTGGTTCCAGTCTGCCCTCTTCTGAAATGGGGATTTGACCTCCCAAGTCAGATTCATTGGGCATGGATGAGGACTTAAGTATGGTAGGACTGCCTTGGCCAGCATCTAAGCCAGAACCAATAGTCCCAGCCTCATCCAGGTCACCAGCCACACTTGTGGTGGTGGTTCTCTCTGCTTCATGGCTAGGACCACCAGAGGAGAACACTCCAGTAGTCTTTTGGCGTTTTATCAACCTATATTCAGGTGGTGTGGAAGATGGTGTAGAAGAATGGGTAGATGTGGGTTGGTTAAGGGGTGTTTGGGATTGTGATGGTTGTGTGTCAGCGTGAGAAATAGGCACATCAACGCCAACATTTAATGTGTCAGCGTCAAAGGGTTCTTGGTCAATTTGCATTTGTTCAGGTGAGGGTAAAGGTTCAGGAATGGGTTCAAGTTGAGGTTGGGGGTCTGGTTGGGGTTGTGCTGCTGCAATAACAGCAAGCATGGCTGGGGTTAAAGGTAAGTCTCTATGAGGTGGTGAATTCATCTTTGTAAAAATAGCTTTCTTTTTCTCAGGGATCTTATAAAAATCATTGTGATCCCTTGAGCAGTAACCTTGATCATCAAAAATCATTTGCAGAAAACGGGGATAAGCTAAAGTCATTTTTGTCCCCTTGTTTTTACACATCCCTTCAAAAATCATTTTAGAATAGTTATATTTTTGCCCTGTTGCAATGCACACAATAGCACTTGCAATGGATCTATTGATCTCATTGTGTGCAATACATTTGGGACTCAAACATTGAAGGAGGATGTGGATGAGGTACTTCCAGGCTGGGGGAAATTCCTGCTTATGATACTTATTAAGAGTACCTTCATCAGGAAAGGGATATCCCAAAGCCCTAAGCCCTTGTTTTATTTCATTTATGGGAAGGATGGCTACACCATCAGCATCATCAAGATGCAAGGCCTGGCGTACCAAGGCCTCAGTAACCACCCAAGACCTCCCATGAACAATAGAAGTTAATGTGGTCACTCCATTAACTGTTGAGGAACTGACAGTGTTCCAAAACTGCTTAATGTGTGTGACTGGAATGAGTGGTGCATGAGAAAGAGCATACCTTAATGGGGATGCGTTCAAATACGCCACCATTTGTGTGTATTGAGGAAACAAATCATTATCAGCAACAAGATAAGCAATCATGTTGTGTTGAGACTTGAACCCCAATTCCAATTCTGCTGAGTTAAACCTTGGTGCCATTGATGAAAGCTGTTAATTTGAAGTGTAGAAGATGAAGTTGATAAGAGAAAAGTGTTAGACAAGAATTATAGATACCCTGTTTAAAATAGGAGCCAAATTTATAGGAGATTAAGAATGCATGTGATTGGCCTAAAAATAGGCAAAGATTTTCAAAAACTAATCATGAAAATATTGAAAAAGTTATAAGTTATCTCATGCATTTAATGAAAGTAACAACTCCTAAAATTACGGCTTGAAAATATGTCAAAAAGTAACAACTGGGTAGGTCCCATTGAGTGTCAACGGTCAAAAATAACCTATCAACGCCCAACGGCTATAATCTTGTCAACGTTCGCCTAAAGCCATGTCAGCGTCCAATTTGGTCACAACAACGCTTTGAAAAATCTTGTCAGCGTCCAAAAATAAAATTGTTTTAAAAAGTGAAAAATGACCTTAACAAGTAATTTATCCTAGAGAAGATAACCAAAAGCTGATAATTATTATAGGGCGGCAAGCACTGTCCAGTTATGCACACTTGCATAAGCAAGATAGACATAACAGTCCTGTAGTGTCCCTTGCTAACCAAAATTCTTAACAACAAAGTCACCTTATAAAATCCTTGTTACTCCCAGGTAAATCCCATATCAAAATCATTTCCAAGTCTCCCAACAGACCACTACCAATTCTAGGCCAAAAATGTCTTGGCAGCATGCAAAGTTGATATACTATGCATGCTACAGTGCCTCATGGTTTAGTAAAACTAACCCATACTCACCTGTGGACACAATCTAGAATTGTGATAAGAGTATCATATGGATACCTAAAAATCCTAAAGGTTCCTAAAACCTCCCCTTAAACTATGATACAAAAAGTTTGCTAAAAACATGCATGAACATAAAAAATTTATATCAAGATAGGAATGAAACATTCCAACCATCATCCATAAATAAAACTTGTCCAAATGCTTCTCCATTAATCCATAAGCAACTCTGTATCCAATGGTATACTGCTAACACCATTTGCACATTTAGATTGAAAACCATAAAACTAACATTGTTGCTGACAACGCCCCGATAACACATGACAGCGTTGAAGGAAGCTTTGTCAGTGTTAGACAATTATATTGCTCACAACGTTGCAAAAACACTTATCAGTGTTCAAGCAACCTTTGTCAGTGTTAGAAAAATATAGTGGAAAATCTAAATCATCAATAAGACCAATAATAATAATGCATCATCCTGTACATACTTTTACAAAAAGAATCCAAAACACATATTAAGTGAGATTAACCATTCCAATACTTGTTACCAAGTATTGAAATCTTCCAGCATCAAAAGGTTTAGTTAATAAATCTGACACATTTTCCTCAGTGTCAACCCTATCTGGTTGTATTAAACCTTTCTCAAAGCAATCTCTTATAAAATGGTGTCTAATTTCTATGTGTTTGGTTTTAGAATGATGTACAGGATTCTTAATGATGCATAAAGTACTATTAGTGTCAACAAATATCTTAGTATGCATGAAATTATACCCATAGTCCAACAGCTGGTTCTGAATCCACAACACTTGACCACAACATGCTGCTGCAGCCACATACTCTGCTTCAGTTGTAGAATTAGCCACCACTGTTTGTTTCTTGCATTGCCAAGATATTAACCTGCTCCCAAGAAACTGACATCCACCAGTTGTGGATTTCCTATCAAACTTATCACCTCCATAATCACTATCTGAATATGCAATCAGCTCTAATGGTGAATCCTTTGGGTACCACAAACCAAGACTAGGATAGCATCTTAGGTACCTAAAGATCCTCTTCACATCATAAAGGTGACATTCTTTGGGAGTCACTTGATGGCGTGCACAAGCACACACAGCAAACATAATATCAGGTCTGGAGGCAGTAAGATACATCAAGGATCCAATCATGGATCTATAATGCCTGACATCAACATCTTTCCCATCTCCAATCTTTCCCCAAGGGTGTTCTCTATCCATAGGAGTAGTAGCCCTCTTTTCATGTGGAGAAAAGCCAAACTTCTTCAAGATCTCAGCAACATATTTGTCTTGGGAGATGAAGATACCATCTTCTTTCTGCTGAACTTGTAAACCAAGAAAGAAGTTCATCTCCCCTATAGCACTCATCTTGAACTTGTCAGTCATAAGCTTGGAGAAATCCTCACTCATCTTTGGATCAGTAGACCCAAAAATGATATCATCAACATAGACCTGCACAAGCAACACATCTTTGCCTTTCTTCTTTGTAAATAGTGTCTGATCTATGGTGCCCCTCTTGAATCCATTGTCCACCAAATAGGTAGACAAAGTACCATACCATGCTCTAGGGGCTTGATGAAGGCCATACATAGCCTTTTTGACTCTATACACTTTATCTGGATGCTCTGGATCCTCAAAACCAGGAGGTTGCATGACATATACTTCCTCAACAATGGTGCCATACAAGAAAGCACTCTTGACATCCATTTGATAGACTATGAAGCCCATGCAGGAAGCATAGGCCAGAAAAATCCTAATAGCTTCAATCCTTGCAACTGGTGCAAAGACCTCCTCATAGTCTATCCCCTCCTCTTGTGTATAACCTTGAGCCATTAACCTTGCCTTGTTTCTGACCACAATGCCTCTTTCATCTCTTTTGTTCCTGAGAACCCATCTTGTCCCTATTGGTCTGACATATCTAGGACAATCAACCAGCTCCCAAACGTCCTGAATTGCAAATTGGTGAAGCTCATCCTGCATTGCTTCCACCCAACTTGGTTCTTTGAGAGCATCAAATATTTTCTTGGGTTCTTCTTGTGACAGAAAACATGCAAACAAACATGCTTGCACAAGAGGGGTATCAACCTTCTTGTGTATATTGGCAATAAATCCACCAAGTCCTTGATGAGATCTTCTTGTCTGAACTGGAGTCATAATATCACCAATGATCTGAGATGTGGGGTGATTCTTCATTGTGGAAGTGAGAACTCCTCCTTCAAAAAGTCTGGTGTCCTCAACTTCATGCTCCATGTTGCCAATATCTTCTTCATCAGACTCTCTTATGTCAACATAAGGATGACCTTCTTCATGGGAATTGGAAGGTTCTCCTTGTTCAAAAGTGGAAGAGAAAAGATGTGCAAAGGTGTTGTCAACGTCTGAACCTTGTTTGTCAGCGCTTGGGCTAACAACGCTTGAACTGTTGTTGTCAACGTCTGAGCCATCAACGTCTGAATTGGTCTTGTCAGCGCTAGATTTGCCTTTGTCAGCGCCTGAAGAACCATGCATGTTTGTATCTGGTGGTATTTGGAAACCACCATTATTTTGTCCAGCAGCAGCAGCAAAAGCATCTGTTCAAATGGGAATTGTGACATATTCAAATGTAGGAGATGTCTTTTCTGCTTGTGATCCAACCTTCTTATGAACCTGTGTACCTGAAACATTAACAACTTGTTCCTCCACAACATTTGAAGTTACCTTCATAATGTCTGGATTAGTGACAGGCATATAATTTAAAGTTCTAGATAAGGGTTCCAAATCAAACAACCAATTAGGACCACTTTCAGGATCACTAGGTTTATTCTCTAAGAACCTAACATGTACTCTCTCAACAATACGTTTGTCCTCTTTAAGATAAACCCTATAACCCTTGCTCTGGACAGAATACCCCATGAAGTAACCCTCATCACCTTTTGCACTAAATTTCCCTAAGGCATCACTAGTATCTAAAACTACTACATGACAACCAAAAGGTCTGAGAAAACCAATATTAGGTTTTCTTCCCCAAAGTAACTCATAAGGTGTTTTGTTCTGAATTTTGTTAACCAATGCTCTATTTTGCACATAGCATGCTGTATTAACAGCCTCAGCCCAAAAGGCTATAGGAAAGTGAGCATCAGCCAACATTGTTCTGGCTGCTTCAATTAGGGTTCTATTTTTCCTTTCAGCAACCCCATTTTGTTGTGGGGTTCTAGCAATACTGAATTGCCTAGTAATTCCTTTCCTGGCACAAAAATCATCTAGCTTCTTGTTCCTAAATTCTCCACCATTATCACTCCTAAGCATTTTAACCTCATTTCCAGACCTTTTCTCAATTTGAGTGATAAAATCAATAAGAACATCAGCTGTGTCACTCTTCATAGCTAAAAAGAATGTCCAAGTAAACCTAGAAAAGTCATCTGTGACAACAAAACAATATAACTTGCCATTCAAACTTTCTATATTAGTTGGACCAAAGAGGTCCATGTGGAGCATATGAAGAGGTCTGGAACTAGTGTGCACCTGTTTGGACTTGAATGAGACCTTGTGCTGCTTGCCTTTAAGACATGCAACACAAGAGTGGTCATTGTGGAAGGCCTTCTCAGGCAAACCATCAACTAAACCAAGCCTCACAAGTCTATTTATATTCTTAAAATTTATGTACCCTAGTCTCCTGTGCCACAAATTACTTTCATCTACTGAGGCCTTAGCATAAAAACAAGACATATTTGTATTCACTTTAATCCCATTTAAATTCACATTATATATGTCCTTATGCCTAGGTGTTCTATACTCAATATATTTCTCATCAGGGATCTTAAAATCCTTGCTTAACACCAAACACTCAGTATCAGTGAAAAGAACCTTATTTTTGTTATCACAAACTTGTGATACACTAAACAGATTATAATCCAGTTCTTTTACCAGGAAGACGTTCTCAAAACGCAGATTATTGGTGAGAAGGGTTCCTTTGCCTATAATGGTGCCATAGCCCCCTCCAAAGTATACCTTATCACCATCTTTAATAGGAGTGAAGTTCGTCAGATAGTCTTCCTTTCCTGTTATGTGCCTTGAGCATCCACTATCCCAATATCCATAATCATTGATCTGTCTTTGAATGCCCTGCACATAAAGAAAACAAATTAGTTTTCTTTGGGAACCCAAGTCTCAGAAGACTTGGATTCATCTGGTTGTTCAATAAGAACAGACTTAGTTCTCACAACAACCCCATTCTCATCCTTTTTAGGATGAAATACCCAGTTAACCCCAATAGGTTTTGTAATGACCTTTGAAATGTAATTAAATCTATTGCAAGTCATTGAAATTCCATTATCATTAGGGTTTTGATCTTTCTTGGGTCTCCATGTTAAGCTTGAAGAAGCTTTAGACCCCTTACCTTGTGGCTGCAAGTATTTAGGTCTGGTCACGTTTCTGTCAGCGTTGGATTTTGTCCTGTCAACGCTGAAATTACCCTTGTCAGCGTTGAACCTAGGGTTTGCTACAGGAACCCATTGCCTATTTGACCAGGTGTTTGTCTTTTGAAAAGGTCTTTATCCATGAGTGTTAGACCTTCTAGAAAAGAATGGGGCAGGTCTAATCACTTATGGACTTTGCTGCACACAAGGTTTGGGTCTGACAACGTTTGACTTCCTAACAACGTTGACTTTCTTCCTATCAGCGCTGAAATTGTTCCTATCAGCGTTGGCTTTGGGAGCGTTGACACACTTGTATGCCAAATGTGAAAAGCTACCACAAGTGTAACAGGCTTTCTTAGACACACTCTTAGGTCTAGAAGATAAGAAACTTGTTCCATGATTGTTAACTTGGCTCTTGGGTGACCTATTATTCCTATACATCTCTGCATATTTAATGGTAGGTCTTCTAACAGTGTTTGAGCCTAGGTCAACAGCTTTACCAGTGATTGGATGAGTAACCTTAATGGGTGGAGATTCATTGGGACTTTCACATAGCAAACCTCCCTTAACAAATAAAGTAGGGTTAGCTTTCTTCCACTCATTTAGGTCAGTCAGTTTTTGTTGATACTCTTCCACTGGAGTGACAACTCTTGGTGGAGGAATGAAGTCCTCTTCTTGGCATTCTGGTATACCATTCCAAGACAAATCCTTTCTAAGGACACCATAGAAGTCACCAGCTGGTGGTGGAACCAGAGCGTAATCATTCATCCCAATCCCAGTCATGTCCTTAGGATCCCTTTGTTTAGCTACACAGTCTCCTAGGGTTTGGGTGGCTCTATCAAATCTTTGAATCTTGAGGTCAACATTATCTTTATTCTTAATGGTCTCATCTAACTTAGCCTGTAGGTCTCTATTGACCTTTGTCATGATGTTTCTAATATCCATACTACCCTCTAGCTCATGTTTTAAGATATTTATCTTATCTTTTAAGTCAAATTCCATTTTCTTGTATTCAGAAACGGTTTTCTCAGTTTCGGTAAGAGCTAGTTGGTAATTGGACAATTTACACCTTTCAGTGCTCATATCATCTTTTAGTTTTAACACCTCTTTGTTAAGTCTATCAGTGTTTAACCTACAACCTTTGCTACAAAAAGCATCATCATATACCTCGTTATCAGATGAAGAGGAGGAGTGTGCCATGAGAGCATATTCAGCATGCTCTTCTTCTTCAATATCAGCAACCAAAGCTTTATCCTCTTCAGCATTCTTAGCCAGATAGCTCCAATCCCATCCTGTACCATCAATTCCTTGAACTGCAACCATGGCTTTGGAATCTTGAGCTTTAACAACCTGACTTGAGGGTTTACCAACATCAGATCTTCTAGGAGATCTGCATTCCCTCATGAAGTGCCCCATACGATGACAGTTGTAGCATTCAACTTTGGATTTATCAAATCCAGCTGTGTCTTTAGCATTGAAGGTCATCTTCTTCTTGAACCTTCTATTCCACCTATTTGCTCTTATACTCGCAAGAGCCATGTTCCACTTGATGTCCATCTCTTCCAAGTGCTCATCACTTATCTGCTCAAGGTCCTCATATGTAATCACTGAACCATTGGGCAAAGAAGCAATGTAAGCACAAACAGTATCCAAATCCAAACCAGCAGGTTTAACTCTTGGGGAGTCATTCATGAATGTGTCAGCGTCTGAAAAGGAGACGTTGACAGGACTTGTTCCAGTGCTGACAAATGATGATCCAGTAACTGGATGCATAAAAGAGTCCTTCTGATTGAATTGACCTTCACTATGAGAGAAGAAGGCCATGTTGCTGTTGCTAGATTTGCTTCCATGTTCTGAAAGAGTTTCATCTTCCAACAGCCTTAGTTTGTTGTAGATGTCATCAAACGAGGAGCTCTTGTAAGTATTATTGGCAAGAATAGATCTTGCCTCTATCTTCTGTTGGGTCAAAAAGTTGATGTGGCAGAAACTCAAAATCGAAGAAAATATCAAGACATTTGTTCAAGCGTTGACAAGAGTAATTCCAGCGTTGACAAGAGCAAATTGGGCGTTGACAGAAGTCAACAAAAGTCAAACGCAGTCAACAAAGTCAAACGCTGATGGATGTTGAAGATTTGATGGAGAATTCTATTTAGGGAATATATTGAGTATATTATTTATGATATACACAATATATAGTTTATCTAAATAGAAGATTTAGATGTTTATTTGATATTATCTCTTGTAGATTCTGTTCCTTCCACTATAAAAGGAACAAGAGTCTTAGGTTTTATTCATATTATTCATTCACAATGTAAACCTAAAGTGTGTATCGCACTAGACGTGGGATTCAATGTATACACGTCTAGTGGTTGTTTATTATTAATATAATGAACAATCGTTGAGTATTTTATGTGTCTTGTGCCTAAACACCTTGTTAATGGTTGTTGTTCTAATTCCGCTTTGATTGTATAATCATATGAACAATGATCATTCCTAGTAGCTTAAAAGATCCGGAAACCAAGGTTTCCACAATTGGTATCAGAGCCTCGTGGCTCGTGATGCTAGGACCAACAAGGTGTTCGTGTTTGGAGAAGAAAAGAAAAATCCGTATAGGTTTTTCTGGGCGATTTTGTGTGCGCAGCAGTATTCAGAAGGTCATAACTTTTGATTGAACCGTTGGATCGTCACGAAATTTTATATGTGTGTTCTACATACATATATCTAAACATCCACCGGAGGGATTGTCAAGTTTTATCCCCAGGAAAAAGTTATTAAGCGTCAAAGTCAGCAGTAAGAGTGAATGCAGTTTTCTGTGGACAGCCATGTTCAAAACGCGATCTCTCCTTCGTTAACCGTTGGATCTTCGTGATTTCTGGACTGTAGATTCTTGGCACTTGTGTCTAGAATCTCACCGAAGGGATCTTCGATCTGAGCTCTAATGAAGACGTTATTCAAGGTCGAAGCTCACTGTTTAATGAGGTATTCAATTTTTGCTTTCACATAAAATCATGAACTAGGGTTTCTATAAACCCTAGATCAACATAAAAAGCAAAAAGATTGGAGGTATGTGGCTGTTAAAACACATGATGGTTATTAGGGTTTCGTTTATAAACCCTATGTATGATTCGATGCTGCTATCAGTTGATGTGTTTCATTAGCAGTTTGTTTGTAATCACATGAGGCTGCGACAAAAGAGGAACTAAATTTTGGTTGCTTTGCTTATTCGATTGCTGTGGTCCCAAAAACAAAAGGTTATCATCTTGGTTTACAAACGTAGCAGCTGTCAAGATATAATGTGATACCCCAGTTTTCACATATGTGTTCACACAGTTCTAAGTTCCTTATTGGTGAAAATAACTTGCATTCACACGATTGGTTTCGATATACACATGGTTATGGTGGACTTGCGGTTACATGATCAAAGCCCATCCATGACGTGAAGATGTTTAAAAGGAATGTCATTTATTCGATTCTTATTGGTGGAATGAGGAGTGTTCACACGGTTTGATAGTTTTGATTGGTTATTGCATGAAGATCAAAGTAAAAGCTAGTAGATCAAATTTGCGTTCACATGGTTCAAACCTTTCTATTGGTAGAGCAAGATTGTGTTCACACGGCAAAGTTTAAAGCATATCGTGTGTCACGTAAGAACAAAAGACGTGGTCTTATTGTTTGAAGTAATTCACGTAGGCCACTGTTATATTTTCAACGCTGATGGGACTTATTTTGACGTTGACAAAGTTATGAAGCAACGTTGACAAGAAAGAGTGAACGCAACGTTGACAAAGTATGGTTTGGCGCTGATAAGAATGGACGCTGACAAGGTTTATGGTTGGCGCTGACGTTTGTAATTCAGACGCTGACAGGAAGAATTTTGACGCTGACAGAATAAGTCAACGCTGATAGGTTGACAGTGTCGTCCGATATATGAACTTCAACGCTGATAGGTATTGTCTGATATTGGACAATACATCTGACCAAGATATTGGACAGAAGAGGATATTGGACAACACAAGGTTTGCTGCTGTTTGAGAAAATGGATACGTTTTAAGCACACAAAAAGGAGGAAAATACACACAAAGGTACATGGAATCTCCGTTTTAATTTAGAATATCATGGTGATATTTATGGCTCGGATATTTTGAAAGGAATTAAATGATCTTAAAGCGAGTTAGCAATTATTCGTGAGAATTTGATGGATATTTTAAACTATGTAATCGGGATAGCCTTGCGAAAGAGTCATCCGGTCTAATACTTTTACATATGGTATGAAGATGTTATTCCATTAAAATCGTCATGAAGAGGTGTTAGCTTAAGGGGAAGAGTTCTTATGGTAAGTTTGATGATTGAAGAAGATTTTCGCGAGTTTGTGTTCTATCATATCTTAAAGTGCCATAGACTTTAAAGGTAACTTGTTCGTGCTTTACATGGTTGGTGATGAAGACTTGTCATAACACTTGAAGGAGTTACATTATCGTTCTCAGTGTCTCACAAAGGATGAGAATATTGACAAGGGATTGAGGTCTGCTTATACATTGCCTAGTATAAGTTCTTAGTCACATGGATAAAACAAGACATGGAACACAAGATTGGGTTATTCTACTTCTACATCAAGAATACTTTATTTATTTTTCTTCAAGATCATTACACAGAGCCTACTTCTGGAGAATCTTCAACATTGCATACATTGTTTACTTCCTTGTTGATGTGACAAAAAGGGGAAGAAAATACATGCTACACTTGAGGGGAAGCAATTTGAAGATCATGTACAACTTACAAGAGATACATATGGAGTTTTGCCACTATCAACTAGGGGAAGATTGTTGGGTCAAAAAGTTGATGTGGCAGAAACTCAAAATCGAAGAAAATATCAAGACATTTGTTCAAGCATTGACAAGAGTAATTCCAGCGTTGACAAGAGCAAATTGGGCGTTGACAGAAGTCAACAAAAGTCAAACGCAGTCAACAAAGTCAAACGCTGATGGATGTTGAAGATTTGATGGAGAATTCTATTTAGGGAATATATTGAGTATATTATTTATGATATACACAATATATAGTTTATCTAAATAGAAGATTTAGATGTTTATTTGATATTATCTCTTGTAGATTCTGTTCCTTCCACTATAAAAGGAACAAGAGTCTTAGGTTTTATTCATATTATTCATTCACAATGTAAACCTAAAGTGTGTGTCGCACTAGACGTGGGATTCAATGTATACACGTCTAGTGGTTATTTATTATTAATATAATGAACAATCGTTGAGTATTTTATGTGTCTTGTGCCTAAACACCTTGTTAATGGTTGTTGTTCTAATTCCGCTTTGATTGTATAATCATATGAACAATGATCATTCCTAGTAGCTTAAAAGATCCGGAAACCAAGGTTTCCACATCTTCCATGCCTCACCAAGACTTTTAAGAAAGGTAGCATTGGTGTCAACATCACCAACTTGTGTCCCCATGAAGGACAATTTGCTTGTGATGTCAAGCAATCTGCTTCTCACACTACTCAGTTTTTCATTGGGTTGAGCTTTGAAGACAGCATAGTCATGCAAAAGTTGCTTTTTCTTTTCTTCCTTAGTGTCTGCATTGCCACCATATGCAACTTCAAGTGCTTCCCAAAGATCTTTAGCAGATTCATAGCCTCTATATTTGTGCTGGTTTTCTTGTCCCAAAGAGACTTTCAGAATATTTAGGGCTTTCATGTCAACCCTTTTCTTTGCAATATCTTCAGCACCTACAGCTCTACCATCTCCAGGTTTTTCTCTCTTATCTTCATCAGGGCATCCTTCAACAGCTGATCTTTGAGTAATGGCATCCTGAATCTTTTGAGCCTTATTGAATGAGTTTTCATATTCAATAATCTCCCAGAGTGTGTAGTCATAGATCCCCAGATATTGTTCAAAGTTGAACTTCCATAAGTCAAAGTTGGTTGCATCAAGCATGGGAATCCTGATGTTTGGTAAGGGTGAATTGGAGGTGGTTATTGCTTCAGACATGATGTTGTTAGGGTTTTGGTGTTTTTAGGGTTTCTGAGAAAATTAGGGTTTTGGTGTTCGTGTATGGTTCTGGTGTTCTTCAAAGATCAAAAGTTCCTCAACAAGCTCTGATACCACTTGTTGATCCCAAACTTAGATCGATTAGCTTTGTGTATACGAGATTAGATCAAGTATAACACGTAGAGAAACCTTTGTATATGCTTTGTAAATCTAAGTGTTATGCGGAATTTAACACTTAAACAAGAACACACAAGATATAAACAAACTTTCACTTTGATTATCAATGTCGAACTTGCTTACAATGAAAGATGTTTATGAATGAAAACTTATGCAAAACTTGATATTGAACATTAACCTAAAGGCCTTCTTTTATAGACTAAGAAGCCTTGTACAATAAGCTACGTATCAACTATTCTAGGTAAAGATAAACATAGAAAATACATTGTCGTTTCTATCCTTACTAGAAGTATTCTAGAATATAATAAACGTGTAGATTATATCTTCCATCAGTGCTTGTCTTCAATGTGTCAACGCTTGACTTTAACTTGTCAACGCTTGAGTTGTCAGCGCTTGCTTTGTTCCTGTCAACGCTTGTTTTGTTCTTGTCAGCGCTCAAGTGATCTGGCCTTAATTTATTCCCAACATTGAGAACTGAATATCAGGCCTGGTTGCAGTTAGGTACATTAATGATCCAATCATTCCTCTGTATAAGGTTTGATTGACTGATTTACCAGTAAGATCAGGACGTAAGTTGTTGGGGGGAACCATGGGATTCTTTACTGAAGCACACTCAGATATATCATATTTCTTAAGTATTTCTCTAGTGTATTTTTCTTGACAAACTGAGATCCCTTTGTCCCCCTGCTTGATTTGTAGTCCAAGAAAATATGTTAATTCACCCATCATACTCATTTCAAATTTCTTTGTCATAAGTTTTTCAAACTTTCTACAAAGGTTATTGTTAGTAGATCCGAATATGATGTCATCAACATATGTCTGGACTAGTAGAACGTCCTCCTTGGTTCTAAAGATAAACAAGGTGTTGTCTATCTTCCCCCTTACAAATTTGTTCATTATTAGGAATGTAGAGAGAGTTTCATACCATGCCCTTGGTGCTTGTTTCAGTCCATAAAGAGCTTTGTCAAGTTTACAAACATGATTTGGGAACTCAGAACTCTCAAAACCAGGAGGCTGAGAAACATAAACTTCTTTAGTGATCTTTCCATTCAGGAAGGCACTTTTTACATCCATTTGGAAAACTTTGAAGTTCATGTAAGTAGCATAGGCAAGGAAGATCCTGATGGCTTCCATTCTTGCTACAGGGGCGAAGGTTTCCTCATAGTCGATCCCTTCAAGTTGACCACACCCCTGAACAACCAGCCTAGCTTTGTTTTTAATGACAATTCCATCTTCATCAGTCTTGTTTTTAAATACCCATTTTGTACCAAGAGCTGATTTCCCTTCAGGGAGAGGAACAAGTTTCCATACTTTGTTCCTGAGGAATTGGTTGAGCTCTTCTTGCATGGCCTCAACCCACCCTGGATGTGTCAGTGCCTCTAAAACCTTCTTTGGTTCAATTTCAGAGAGAAATTCTGCAAACAGACATTCATGGGTTGAGGCAGCAGAGAGTTTAGCAGCCTGACTGCGTGTGAGCATCCCCTCAGATACATCACCAATTATATTTACAAGCTCTATATGTTGTTGTCTTGACCATCTGTCCCAAGGACTTGGATTAGAGCTTGTCGATGGTTGATGATTATCAGGGACTAGAGATTCAGTACATTGTACTATGACATCACCTCCTACTGAAGGATTTTTAGTAATAGGGGGATCGATATTTTCATCACTTGTCCCTTCAGTGTTCTCATAGATGGGTGAATCATTTGATTCTTCAGCTTGAGAAGTGATAACTTCAGAGACATGTTGAGGTGTGATTAAATTATCAGTTGACCTATTGTGAGGTGATATATGGAAGGATATATCCGCATCAGTTTGATACTGCTTTGAGGGACAATGTTCATACTCGTCAGGAGGATATCTTGATGAGTCATTGATCCCAATCTCTTCCATTGATTGATTCGTGAAGTTAATGGCATCCATACTTTCATCAAAGGTGACATGAAATGACTCCGCAACCTGTTGTCTCCTTGTGTTAAAGACCCTGAAGGCTTTGGAGACAAAAGAGTATCCAAGAAAGTATCCATCATCAGCTTTGGCATCAATTTTACCAAGATGGTCCTTTTGATTGTAAATGAACACAGAACATCCAAACACGTGAAAGTAGCTGATATCTGGAATCCTTTCCCTGAATATTTCATAAGGAGTCTTATCATGTCTTTTGACAATAATACATCTGTTCTGAGTATAGCAAGCTATTTTTACAGCCTCAGTCCAGAAGTGTTTTGAAAGATTGGATCCATTGAGCATGGTTCGAGCAGCTTCAATGAGAGTTCTATTCTTCCTTTCAGCCACACCATTTTGTTCAGGTGTGTAAGGAGAAGAGAAGTTCTGAGAAATTCCTTTCTCATCATAAAAACTCTCAAGCTCTTGGTTCCTGAATTATGTTCCATTATCAATTCATATTTGTAGTATCATTCTGATTTTCTACTTGCCTGATAAAAGACATTATGAATTCAGGAGCTTGACTCTTCTTTTTCAGGAAGTATACCCAAGTGTATATAGAGTATTCATCAACAATCACAAGAGTATATTTCTCATGATTTATAGACATTGGACTGACTAGTCCAAACAAGTCCATATGAAGAAGATGAAAACACTTCCTGATAGAAAAGTTTTGTTTTGGCTTGAAAGAAGCTCTCTTGTGTTTACCTTTTTTATAGGCTGAACAAGGCTTGTCTTTTGAATACACAAGAGATGATAAGCCAAGAACTTTGTTTTGTTTTGCAAGTTTGTTCATATCTTTGAAATTTAGATGTGACAGTCTCTTATGCCAAAGCCAATTGACAGAGTCTGAGGCTTTAGCAAAGAAACATGCTCCTGAATGTGTTACAGATGACATGTCTAGGACATATACATCATTTCTTCTTGGAGCAATCAACACAATTTCTTTGTTAGCATTGATGATTTTCCTTGCTTATCATCAAACTGAACGATGTACTTAGCATCACACAGTTGGCTGATACTGATGAGATTGTACTTCAGACCATTTACAAACGCCACTTTTTAGAAAACTATTCCACCACATTTAATTGAACCATATCCCTCAGTAACACAAGATGAATTATCACCGAATACTACCTTAGGACCTGGTTGCTCCACGTATTTATGGAGGTAACTTTTGACCCCTGTCATACTTCTTGAACACCCACTGTCTTAGTACCAGACAGGCTCCTTGAAGTGTTTCTGCATAAATAACGAGGTGGATTAGTTTCTCTTGTGAGCCCACTTTTTAGTAGGCTCTTTGGCTCGAAAAGCCTGACGTCTTTCACCTCGTTTGAAGTACTCAAACTTAGCATGATCTGAGGTAGAATGAACATTGCTTCCACATGTTTTGCAGCTTAGTCCGACTGAGGATTCAGTACTTTGAGATGACTAAGCTAGCATTCCTCTTCTGCCCATGATTATTCTATTGTGTCCTGAGGTAGTGTGATCATTGCTTCCACAAATCTCACACTCAGGGTAATATACACAATCATCAGGTCTATGATCAGGAATGACACAATGTGTACAAGGTGGGTAAGGCTTAGCCTTGGATTTTCTGGTTTGTTATGAGGTGGGCCCATAGTTGTAAGGCTGAGCATTGTATCTTTTAGCATTTCTAATAGAAGCTATGTGCATCTCATGATCTGTTATCCTGTGATCTTCACTTTTACATTTCATGCAATAGAGAACTCTAAAGAAGTTTTCAGTGGTGTGATTTGTATAGTGACATAGCTCACAGGAGGGTTTCTTTGTTTTAACTTTCTTAGAAGACTTAGGTTCAGTTTTGTTACTTGTTGATGATTCAGGCTGTGAGGACACAGATATTTCACCCTGAGTTTTAGAGGCTGAGTTCAGCTTCTCTTCTATGAAAAGTTGGAATAATCTACTTAACTCATCTTGATTTACAATAGGAGTAGAGTTGACTGAGTGTGTAGGAGTCCCTGAGGGAGATATAGGTTTGGTTGTTTTCTTAGTGACAGTTCCTGATTCAGTGTGATTTGGTATCACTTTTGAGTCAGGCTTTGTTTGTTCAATACAACCTAACCCAGCTCTTCCTCTAGGTGAGTGTTCTTGATAAGACAATGGAATTAGTTCAGAACATGGACTTGCCCCTTGAAGATTTTTCAAAGGAGGTAGAGGAGTCTGAATGTCTTCAGCAACACTAGATGTTTCAGTGTTACTAACTTTATCAGTCTCTTTATTCAGACCAAGTTTTTCATTAATAGCCTGAGATTCAGGAATTAATATTTTTCTAGTATTAAAGTTAGGCAAAACACTCTCAGGGCTTGATCTCTCAACCCAGTCTTTTGTCTTAGGAATCATTTCATGATCAAACCTAACAGAGGCAGGGAGAAATGCTGTTTCACTCATTTCCTTAGTAGGTGCCTTTTCAGTGAGTTGTCGTGCCCCAAGAATTTTCTTCTTTTGGGCAGGTATTTGACTGTTTATACACTGAGAAGCTAAGGTAGAGCTATTTGTCCATTTCTCATTGATGTGTTTTTCTTTCTTAAGTTGTTCTTGAAGAGCATGATTGATTTTACTAAGTTCTGTGTTCTGAAGTTGACAGCTTACTGCTTCAAGTTTGGCTTGTTTTAAAATTAATAAATCTACTCTACATTTGTTTAATTCAAAGACAAGTTTATTGTATTTTGAAAGAAGATTCAATCTCTGCTCTTCAACGAACGATAGGTTAATGTTTATATACTTAAGGAATTTTTGCCAATCAGATTCTTCATCCATAGAGAGAAGCATGTTTACCTTTCTCATAGTGATGTCAACCCATTCTCCATTTCGAGCATGATTCTTTCCAACTGATAATTCATCATCAGCTAGAGCCATTAACACTTGATACCTGACTTCCTCCTCTTCTGAGGACAAGTCTTCATCATCCCAATCAAAAGTTTCAGCTATCAGCCCTTTGGCTTTGTTCTGAGCAGGCTTTTGAGTCTGAGCAACAGTAGGTTCAACTTCTAAGAGTGCAAGTTTTGTATTAACCTTTTTATACTCAGACCTATAGTCTTTCTCAATTTTCTTATTATTTTGAAAACTTTGGTTAATTGGAGAAGCCTGAATTAGTTTTGGTGTAAACTTGGGTTGAAAATTATCATTGCCTGATGAATAATTTTGATGTTTATAAGAGGCCAATGGAGTTTTTGAAAGACAATATTTAGCAAAATACCCAGTTTTACCACATCGGTAGCAATCTACTCCCTCAGTGGATTGGTTACTAGCAAATCTAGTTCTTTTGATATAGCGTTTGGTATTTGCCAACATGGCCCTTTCATGATATTCCCTGTTTAAATCCCTTATGTATTCAGCACGATATCTTTCATCCACCTCATCATTTGAGGTTTCCTGAAAATCTTGAACAATTGCATTTGAGTAAAAAGTAGTTGTAATTTGGGTAGGTTTGGCTGAGGTGTCTTTTATTAAGGCCTTCCTGGACTCAGGATATCTTCTATTTATTATATTATCTTTATAGATAAATCTCCCATAAATGTCTACAAAATCCTGAGTCTGTATGTGATTAGCATTTCTCAATCCTTGAAAAAACCAAGCCATTTTTTAGGGAGACTCTTCACAAAACCAACATTGATTTCATGCTTAGACAGTTTCACCCTGTCATTCGTTAGCTCATTGAGCAAGGTTTTATACCTGGTGTAAGTCTGAGGAAGTGTTTCAGATGGTTTGGCCCTGAAAGTGTTATATTCTAACTTCAGGTCCATAATCCTATTTTCCTTAGTGTCGGATGGTCCTTCGAAACTATGAACAACATCTGTCCAAGTCTCTTTGGCCGTCTCACACTCGATGACAGCCTCCATAATATCGTCAGGAAGACAAGATATTATGATGCTTTTAAGACGTTGGTCTTGATTGACCACTCTCCTTTCATCGTCAGACCATTGGTTTTCAGGTTTGTCATCACCAGCTGCTGTTTTTGGTTTGAATGGACCATTCTTAATACAAGTTATGTAATAAGGTTCCATTCCCATCAAATAACATAGCATTCTTTTCTTCCATTTGTTAAATCTTTCAACTTCTAACTTAGGAGCATTAACAGAGTAACTCGCTCCTTTTTTGTTAACAAGTTGGGGTACATTACTTTCAGCCATAATGGATCAAGGTTTTAAAAACTTTGAGACGGTGGTTAAAAGTTTTATAATCCTACCGCTCTGATACCACTTGTTGGTCCCTTTTAATTAGTACTATACTTAAGTATACTAAGTATAGTCCTAACCCATGGTTAAGTAATGCAATAAACTTAATACAAGTAAGTAAATAACACAAAGGTTTTTCAACGTTTAACTCTTAGCTTTATTAAAGAATTATACCCTATTGTATACGAAGCTACAATAGGGATTGAATAGACAATGTGTGGTTTAGTGATCTCCTCACTAACAAGCTAGTCCAATCCTAACGGTTGCTAAGATTGACGATTCTATCAACAAGAGTTTAGAACTCAAGTGTTTGATCGTATTTGGAGGAGAGAAAACTTTGTTTGTGAATGTCTAAAGCATTAAGTGCAGAAACTTACTTTCTCTCCTTTTACAAGCATCATATTTATAGAAGGAAAGTTGGGTAGAATACAATAATTGCCCATGTGCAATTCTTGTCTTATTGGTACAGTGTAGTGTCTTTTCTTACCCTATTCTAAGTAGTAAGACGTAAGTCCTTTACACTTGTCAGTACCCCATTCTATCCCAAAAGGGTAAGTCACGCTAATTGTGTGATGTACTTCATCTTGTCACAATTCAACTTATCCCGCCTTTACTTTAGTTTGGAGAATGCTTGTTTTCTTCAGGGAGATTGTATGGGGTTCAGTGAGTCTATTGCCACAACTCCCACTGAACCCATCACCTTCTTCTTAGTCATAGAAGACATTCATTGAGCTTCGCCTCTCTGAATGCTCGAGTCTTTCTTTTAGACTTAGTCTAGGAACTCGAAGGCAACTCACTGAGTGACTGTTCACTCAGTGACTTTGTTATGTTCAAGGTTAATACTTCACTTAGGCTGATTGTTATTCAAATCCATCAGGGAGGTCATTAGGTACTGAATTGACCTAACAATAAGGACAAGTGAATGTGGTTTTCTCTTGGTCTTTTTGATCGATAGCAATTTGAAAATACCCGGAGAAATCATCTAAAAAGCAATAGTAGTCATTACCCGCTAAACGCTCGAGCATTTGATCCATGAAAGGAATAGGAAAATGATCCTTACGAGTGGCATCATTGAGTTTTCGATAGTCTATGCAAACTCGCCAACCCGTGACAAGTCGAGTAGGAATCAACTCGTTGTTTTCATTGGGAACAACGGTTATCCCGCCTTTCTTAGGCACACAATGGACGGGACTAACCCATGGCGAATCCGAAATAGGGTAAATCATTCCGGCATCTAGAAGTTTGATAACTTATTTCTTGATGACGTCATGAGTTTTTGGATTAAGCCTTCTTTGGCTTTGGATTGCGGGTTTAAAGTCATTTTCCATGAGAATTTTATGAGGACAAAAGTTAGGATCAATTCCGCGGATATCAGAAATTTTCCAAGCAATTGCTTTCTTATGATTTTTGAGCACATCGATAAGTCGAGATTTTTCATCCTCTTTTAAGTCCTTTGCAATGATGACGGGTAACTTCTTATTTTCTTCTAGGAACACGTATTCGAGATGAGACGGTAAATCCTTAAGCTCTAAATCCAGAGGATTGTTAATGGAAGGCTTAGTCAATTTAGGATCATTGTTTGTAATTTCCATAGGATAAGGTGGAGATATATGGTCCTCATTGAGAAGTTTCTCAATGGTACGAATGTATTCGTCCCAATCGGTGGGAGAATCGTCATATTTTAAGTCCACATCCCCTAAGCTTGCTTCAAATTCTTTCAAAAGAAAATCACTTTCTCCAAATGGAGTCAGTGAGGGAGCAATAGAGGCAACGATCTCAACAATAGGTAGAGAAGGAAAACCACTTTTACAAGCGTCTTTGAAATGTTCTTCACAAGCCTCATCAAGTAAGTCAATGAAATTAACGCTCTCGTGTTCATAAGGTTGTTTAGAAAGTTTACCCATGTTGAAGACGATTTTGTCGTCACCAACTCTCGATATTAATTCGCCCGCAGCTACATCAATAAGAGTGCGAACGGTCCTCAAAAATGGACGTCCAACGATTAATGGAACACGGGGATCCATCTCGTAGTCAACGACAACAAAATCCGCCGGAAAGGTGAATTTGTCGACACCAGCGAAGACATCTTCGGCTATCCCCACCGGATAAGCAACCGTACGGTTAGCTAACTCCAATGTCATTCGTGTGGGGACTAGCTCAGGTAGAGATAATTGTTTCCAAACACTTAATGGCATTAAGTTGATACTAGCACCTAGATCGGCTAGAGCCATACAATTCTCTACCCAGGGAAAGTTGCAAGGAATGAGAAAGCGTCCCGGATCACCAAGTTTGGTTGGTAATTTCCTTAACAGAACCGCGGAGCAATTCTCATTAAGTTGGGTTTGAGCAATATGAAGGGGTTTTTCTTTATCACTGAGAAGATCTTTGAACATTTTAGCATATTTAGGCATGTGAGCGAGAGCCTCAGCAAAGGAGATGTTGAAATTCAATTGTTTAAACATTTTAAGAAAGTTTGAAACTTGAATATCATCCTTGTTCTTCAACTTCTCTTTCCTCAACCTTGAAGGATAAGGTATGTCGGGTTGAGATGAAGGCTTTGGAATGGAATTCTCACTCACATCCTTAGGTGGTGGAGGGGTAGAAGTAGAAGGTGGAGGAATTGGTGAAGGGGGGTCGTTATCCTTTGTCACAATCACCGGAGTAGGTTTAGGAATCTCAGGTTCCTTATAACCTTTTCCACTTTAGGTGGTGATTGCTTTCATCTCCCCTCTTGGATTAGCAACGGTATTACTCGGAAGAGAACCCGAAGTAGAGGATTGATTACTTGGGAAGAAACTAGACATCATATCCCTTAAGTCATTTGTTTGACTGCTTAAAGAGTTTCGCATGTCATTCCTAAGCTCGGCTCGAAGATCATTCCCTTGTTTTCCCATGTCACCTTTTAAGTTAATAATTTGGCTCTGAAGATTCTTCACCAGCGCGTCATTAGTCCTCATGTACGTTTCAACCTCTTGATTATCGTAGGTTGGTTGGGATGGGGAACTTGGAAAGCGGGTGGTTGATAAGTGGTTTGTTGGTAAACTTGATTATTTCCTTGAGGTGGATATGGGTTTCGTTTGGTTTGATATTGATTAGGAGCACGAGGTTGGTTTTGATTGTTACGATTGAAGTTGGTTTGGTTTTGAGTAGGAAAACCGAGTGGTGAAAAGAAGTTGTTTGAACAATAACTTAGCAAATTGCGGTCACCTTGAGAACGAGCTTGATAGCTTCCCGTGGAAAAGTTACCGTTAGCCGCATACACGTTTTCCGGATTTTCATGAGTAGAAGGACAATCAGTGTATGAATGAGAACCCCCGCAAGTCTCACAAGAATGTGTTACAGCTTTGACTTGTTGAAATTGGTTCGTAGCCATGGTTAAGAAATTTTTGTTCATCTCGGCTATTTGGCGGGTGAGTTCGGTTAACTCGGGGTTTGTTGAAGTAGAAGAAACATTGGCCCTCGGGTTATTTCTTGAAGATGCGGATGAATCCTAATTTTTGTGATGAGTGGTCATGTTCTCTATAAGCTCTCTACACTCCTTGGGTCTTCTCTTCATGAATGTACCACCGGCGGCAGCATTAATCGTATCACGATCACGAAAAGTTAAACCATTGTAGAAAGTATCAATTAAAGTGACGGGGAGCATATTATGGTTAGGACAACGATCGATCAAGACATTATAACGTTCCCAAGCATCAAAAAGTGACTCATCAGGTTCTTGAGTGAAACCACTGATTTGATTGCGAAGACTAGTGACCATGGATGGTGGAAAGTAGCGCGACAAAAACTTTTGAGTCATTTCGTCCCATGTATGAATTGAGTTTTTGGGAAGACAACCAAACCATTTTTCGGCATGGTGGGAAAAAGTGTGTGGAAAAAGATGAAGGCGAAGAAAATCCATGGAAACACCGGGAAATTTCATGCTTTGAGTGACGGTTATGAATTTATCGAGGTGTTTGTTGGCATCAGCATCCGGTAATCCGCGAAATGGACAAGCGTTTTGAACTTGTTGGATCATGTGATGCTTCAACGAAAATTCGGGAGCCGTGATTTGCATCGGCGCAATCGGTCCTCCACGTCCGTTCATACTTGGTTGACAAAGCTCCTCCATCGTACGAAGGTCGGGTTGAGGGACATGGTTGTTATTGTTGTTATTATTCAAATTGGGGTGAGGTGGGTTGTTATTATTATGCACACCGGCCATATCTAAGTCTCTATGAGTCTCGGGCTCAGAATAAGACGTAGATCGAGTACGCATACACTAAAAATGAGCTACAATATTTTTGATTTTTTTATCTTTTTTATTTATTATTTATTATTATTTTGAAAAATTTAATATTTTTTTATGATTTATTGAAAATTTTTATGCTTGAAAATAACGTTCCCAAAAGAACGGATCCCAAAATCCAATTTTTCTCACTAAAAACCGTTAATCTTTACGAAAAGAGCCGGCAGCGGCGCCATTTGATTTAATGCTTTGCATATGTGTACTCAATCATTCACAGTATCTAATCGAATTGATCACGGTTCAAGGTGGAATTATTGGTGTTGGTCACTAAAAGGGGGAGCTTGATTAACTAAGTTTATAAACGTTAAAGCTATTAACCATAAAAATAAAGAAAGATGTCTATCCTCGATTGCTTATCCAGAGTGAATGCTGCACAGTAGATCAAAGTGAAAATAACTAAAGGTAATTATCTATTTAAAAATAAAGTTGTAAACTTGAAATGATTAAACTAAAAATTAAGACTCTTAAAATAATCGACAAAAGATTAAAACTTGATAAAAATGTAAACTTGATAAAAATAACTTGAAAATTAAACTAAGTGAAAATATTAAAAAAATTAAACTAGGTAAAAATTGGCGGGAAAAATTAAGTTTGAAAATAATTTGGGAAACCAAAATTAAAACATAAGTCGGAATGTAAAATATCAACCTAATCCGGAATCAAGTTTCCAATGTAATCCGGAATGAAGGAACTGAACCGTATCTGGAATCCATTACTTGGACTTAATCCGGAATCGATTTCCCACAAGTAATTCGGAATCTAAGACAAACAAACAAGTCGGATTCCAATGTTTACACACTATTCGGAATAGGAAAGTCACAAATAATTCGGAATCCTAATACTCCTACTAATCCGGAATCACCATCTACGATCAATTCGGAATCTGTGAATGGGATATAATCCGGAATATGGGTTCTTGGTTCAATTCGGAATCAGCAAATGAAATGTAAGTCGGAATCAAGCCCTTTGCACCTAATTCGGAATACCAATAGGGACCTAATCAGGAATGAATTTGCTTCACATAATTCGGAATCTAGTTCCACACGTAATTCGAGAAATGGATTCTATATGTAATCCGGAATGTGTGTCACAAACACAATATGGAATGATGAATACAGGAATTAATTCGGAATATGGAGTCTTTGTTTTGGAGAGAAAATAAAGGCTAAGCCTGAGTAAAGCGAACTGTAACTAATTCGGGATACTAGGGTTTGCACATAAGTCGGAATAATAGGGTTTTACCATAACCCGGATAAGAAACTAATTAAGCAGAAATATGAAAATAAGCTAAAATGAAATAAGCACTCAACCAAAAACTTAACCAAATCAACTTTAAGAAAAAGCAAATAAGCCACAATTTAAAAACTTTTAAAAACACTAAATAATAAAATTATTTAAAATCAACTTTTTATAAAAATATAATCTACCAAAATCAACTTATTTAAAAACTAGAAAACATAAAAATTAAGGAATAAGCACGATAATCTAAAAACCTCAAACACACCAAATCAATAAGCACAATCTAATAAGCAAATGAATCACATAATTAACAAAATTAAACCAACTACATGATTAATAAAACCAATTAATAGATTATGATTAAGAAAGGTAGAATGAGAATTAACTAAAAAGCTTGATTATATTGAAGATTAAGATTCAAAATTACAAGATTAAGATGAAAGTTTAATAAGCTTGAAAGAAAAGCTAGAGATAGAGAAAGTAAAACACACACTAATTACCTACTAAACTTAAAGAAAAATAAAGACTACTCTCTAGTGACATGTTTAGGAAACTATATATAGGGGAAGGAAAAGGTGTTGTTTCCTCCTTCTTTCTTCTTGTCTTCTCGTCTTTTAAATAACTCGTCTTTCTCGACTTTGTCCCGGGATTAGTCGAATGATAAAATGAACTCGTCTTCTAATTTTCTTCTTTTAGTAGACTTTGTTCTTCGACTTCGTTAAACTTCCGTCTTTAGACTTTTTCTTCGATAAATCTTCAGAATAGGCCTTTGACTTCCGTTCTTCTTGCACTTTTGACCTTTTGACTTCGTCTTTTGTCTTTTTTCGATAAAAGCCCGTGAAAGCCCGTGTTTTCTTCCTTTTTCATATTTTTGTCCTAAAACATAAACCACGCATAATACCGCCTTTTACGACATTAAATACACGTTTTGGTCTTGTTATTGTTAGAAATAAGTTGTAAAAGGATAAGTGTTTTCACACTTATTATACACATAAAATATTAAAATAATGCCATCTCATTTCATAGTCACTACCGTGTGAGCTCATGAACATGAAAACATCACACATCATCTCACTCACAAGGTACACCGTACATGAAGACAATATCCAAACCACACTCTATACATGCCAATTAACACATAAATACGTAAAGGCGCGTAATTTGCACAAAATAAAAACTAAGTGACGAACCTCAAAACCACAGTTGTCACATCACTCTCCCCTAGTAGAAATCTCTTCCCGAGATTTACTCCTTAGGATCAGTCACATCATTAGCAAACAACTGAGGATACTTGTTCCTCATGAACTCCTCCCGTTCCCAAGTGAACTCTGGTCCGCATTTCGAATTCCATCTAACCTTAACCAATGGTATCTTACTTCTCTTTAGAGTCTTAACTTCACGACCCAAAATCTATACCGGCTCTTCAATAAAACGAAGGCTTGTATCGATGCTAATATCATTTAACGGTACCTACAAGTCCGTCTTTGCAAAACATTCCTCAAGTTCGACACATGAAGTATATCATGTACATTGTTCAACTCTTCTGGTAATCTCAACCTATAAGCCACTGGCCTAATCCCTTCAAATATTTTTAATGGACCCACGAATCTAGGTGTTATCCTCCCTTTCTTCCCAAACCACATCACTCTTTTTCATGGTGAAACCTTTAGCATAACTTTGTCCTAGACAAATACTTCCACCACAAACCTCCAATGGTTACACGCCTTACATTAGCTTAACTCCTTTGTCAGTCTCTTGTCGACTTTCGTCTCTCCTTAGCACCGATATCACTCTAGTAGTTTCCTGCATCCCTCCCGTCCACTAAGCTACATGCTTCCAACTTCAGCCCATAATAACGATGGTTCACATAATCTCCTATGAATAAACTCTAGCCGTTTCTACTACGTTCTCTAACACCAGGCCTAACGGTTCCTAATCTCTACGAATTTTCATCCACGAGTTCCACCAACCTTAATCACGTCCAATGGCATATGTAGGATTGCATAGCCAAAACTTCTCATAACAACCACATGACATCGTGGCATAATCATCACGACGTCTTCGCCTTTCCATACTTGGCACCGAATAATTAACCATCCTTCATACTAATAGATGTTACACTCTTCTCTAGGCGAACGTTTCATTATACATGATTACTAACCTTTAAATCCAACCACCTTTGACACTAATTCTTGCTACACTATCCTTTTGACGAGACTTTCTCTTACTCACGATATCTAACCTTTAGCTCTCAAGTTAGCCCTTCCAACATCAATCTACTATCTTGACAATCTCTTTCTTTCTCAATCCATTCTTCCTTACTACTATTTTTCGCTTGTCTTCTCACAATCCTAAATTTCCATTCCCTGTTCCATCTCTTCTTCAGCCTACGAAATAAGGGATCCTCTTTTATTCCCTACATTCCCATCAATGAGGAATACGCCCCTCTCACTGATGACTATATTTTTGTAGAATATATCTTCCTAACAAAACACGTTCTCTAACCATCTCCAACCCTCACGCCAATGCTCTCGACATCTCTCTTAATTATCCCTATAGCTACCCATACTAACCATTAGTCTATCAATGGTATACCCTGCTTACATCTACACATGCTTCCCTTCGCTTCTACACTTGCCATAATCCTTCACAAGGCATTCCATACCTATTAGGCTAACTTCTACACAAAACCTGTTATTCCATCACATCCGTATACAATCTTCCCAGTTCTTCAATCATCTGGCTTATCATTCTTCTTAGGATATGGAACGAACTAGTCAGCCTATCGACTATCATTCAACCTTCATCGTACTTATTTCTCCACCTTATTATGTATCCCCCTACGGCCATCGTCCTTACACCGCCCTTTCTAAGATGCTCTTATCTATTTAGCCTTTCCTCCATTTGATAGTCCAAGCCATGCAACAGAAGTGTTGACGCGTTCTTTACTTTAGACATCTCACTCGTGCAAGTAATCATTTTGCATCCAACCCATCATAACACGTCCTCCATATAGCTCAAATTTGTCTCAGCTTCATTTCCTTCCTCTTATTCCATGTCTCATTAACTATGCTTGCCTTTCCCGGATGGTACTTGGCCTTGCAATTATTGTCACTATTTCATTTCATCCGTCTAATAAGTCTGACTTCAAATCAAGAGTTTGATTGCGTGTTGTAGATATTCATGATCTGTATAGATCATTCTTTGCATCGTGTACACCAAATTCCTCTAGCATTCTAGGCAGATCTAACAATCTAGCTCCACTATCTAAGTCTCGTATATTTCTTCCAAACCTTTAATTCCTGCAACGTATAAGCATTCTCCTTTCTTCGTCGTCCTAGCACACTACCTAATCCGTGCCCCACGTATCGTCGTGCTTTGTGAATTTCGTCCAGTCCTTTCGATAATGCCAAGATCAGCTCATTATCCAAACCACCTCTTCAACCTCCAAAAAACTTCCTCAACCTGCTTCACTTCGCCCCTTGCTGGTTCCATTCATGGTTCTACTTCAAGATAAAAGTTAAACCTACTAAACCTTAGGAGATTTTCGGAAATTTTTACATACCTTACGAATATCATAAGTACCTTTGAAATATCACATCCCCTTTTAGCATTCTCTACGACGCGTAACTTGTGCCAATATCCATACTTTATATAAATCTCTATTCATCTCCTTTGGCACTCCCAAAAGACCTAATGACCACCTTAGTTCGTCTACGAACTTCTAACAATTTCCTCCTCACTAAGGACATTCGAACCATTCTCTTGTGGCCACCTACTTAATCGTGTAGGCACAACCACGTCTCCCAAATGGCTACCTCAATGCTCCCAATCAATACGAAACCAAAACTACATCCTGAATCCACTAGATACGATCAACGAATCAAACCCACGGATGACTAACGAAATTTCAAGTGCACAAGTTAAAACAAACCAAAACCACGAAAACTCAAACCCGAAACATGTATCAATTCAAAATGACCTTTGAAAGCAACAACCAACCCAATAAACACTCAACGGAAAAACCAAAACATATTACAACCCGCGACATATTATTTAAAAAACTTGCACAAAATGACTTTTCCTAAAAGAAATATTTTTCCTTACCTCTCCACATCTATGTGACTTAAACAACCTGCAAAAAACCCTCTATATGATCTCAATACTTAACTCAAATACTAGGTACCCTGAACATCCCAAATCATAAGTTTAAAACTACTATTCAAAACTCAACCTTGAACCCGGCACTTGTACAAAAATTTCAACCAAGCTACAGTCCTCCCATGACTATACATTCTGAATATTGGAAAAGTACGTTCCGAGTACATAATTTTATCCTTTTGAATCACTTAAAAATCTTTAAAAACGAATAAGTTATGACTAAAATAATTTTTATACTAACTTTTTAAAAACTACAGAATTATCTTCGTGATTAACGTAATCCTTTTATTTAAATGAAAAGAAATAACTGTACGTAAAACTATCATGAACTCAGTTTAGTTTTGAATAAATAATTATAAATAATGTAAATCGGTTAAACTCACTTATATGAGATATTTAAGTAGGAAATTTTTATTTTGCCTTATTTTTAAAGAAAGTCTTCTAGAAATTGAAATAAATAAGTGTTGATTACATATTAAAAAAACTCATGTTACATCTTGTTGCAAACACGACTCCTACACCATACCCTTATTTTACCGAATACAACTAACTATTCAACTCTATAGTAGATTTCCAAGTGTTTTTCAATATATACCGACCAAAAGGAATGTAAGACTCAACACGAAAGATTTCATTATCCCAAAAAAAATCCCAAGTTATTTCAATAGACTTAACACCAAAAACACCATTTTAGAACGGACGTGAAATAGGAACTCGAAGAATACGCTAGAACAGAGGTTGAATATCCAAAAAGAAGCGAGCTAGCAACCTTCTTTAGGATACAATCGATAATTGTAGGGGATCATACATATATAGGCATATAAGGATACATATACTTAAATCCGTCCAATATCTACTATACAAGCATGTATTAACCCTCTTTCATGCAATTATACTTAGGAATCCATTGATGTTGTGGTACGTGTATAACTATGTTGGCCACCATACTTATACCAATCCCCTTTCAATAATGCACTCCCTCTTATGATGACACTTATAAGAATTAATACTACACATAACACATCAGTCTACCAACTCAAATAAGCACATAGATCTTACAACTCACATAAGCACATAATCCACAACATAACATAAGGTTCAAAATTCCATGTATTAAAATAACATAGCCAATGCATGAAACACATAAACTCGTAATCCAGCTGAACCAGCATAGACAAAATTTAAAATGTATAAAGAACATGAAAACATAATCAAACGAAATCCAACAATGACTAGTGTATACGACTATGGTTCAACCAGCACTAGTCAAAACTCGAAAAGAAAATAACATGTAGCTAAGTATGAACCATAGTAGTTCATAACTTAACAAACATCACAAAAATACATCAATTATTATAAAATGCACGCATACTCATATGACGCCTATATGCAGGGACCCTTAAGCTATAGACTAGGCTACACGACTAGGCAACCTAATTCTCTATAACCATTGCGTCTGATACCATTCTGTCACACCCCACCATAGCGGAATATGGGGCGCAACGTATGGATATCATCACGACAATAGCGTGTCTATAGAGATAACTAAATGAAATGGAAATATCATAAATGGTGACACAATGTCATATCTCAAACAATGCAGGTGTCTAGGTAAGTAGGTAACAGGTCTACCTCTTACCAAAGACATACAATTAACACACAACAAACATATAGGTGTCTACAAAGTATCATTATTCAAAACATAAATAAAGACTAAGTGGAAAGTGGTTTCCTCCAAATGCAATCCTAAGCCTCCCAGCTAGCCACTCCTATTCTTACGCTTAACCACATTCTCACCTGAAAGAGACACTAAAACATGTCAACATAAAGTTGGTGAGAGTCATAGGTTTAGACTCCAACTCCAAACAATTATAAGCTGTGAATAATAACCATCAATAAAAGAAAATATGGACAATGTGTTATAATTATGCATTAACAACTACCATTCAAGATTAACCATACATCCCAATTCCAAGGCTCCAAGCCTTACCAATCACCATAATTCCAAGGCTCCAAGCCTTACCAATCACCATGGTCTTATAGGCGCCCATACACCTATGAACCAATCCTAAGGCCCCGCCTTGTCAACATCCCCCTGGTACCAAGTGAAACCATAATAACAATCAAGAATCACATAGCGGTTAATCACATAAATGTACACACAAGTCCATCACAAACCATAAAAACATTCACAGCACTGGTTATAAAACCACACAGTGTCTCTTCCATCCCATCTGGAATTCAAATCATAAAAAGACATGGGACTATGAAACTCGCCAGAACAAGCTTCTCCAAGTATTCGCGCTCTAGCACAAATCTAAACACACAAACGTATACAATCAAGGCATGAACCACATACCAAAATAGCTCATCAATCTATGATGGATATCTAACCTTCTCCTACAACTTAACCCCATTTAAATGCCATATGCATCTCATTACACTCCTCTATAAAGCCCTTAACTTAGTTTAGTTCATAACTCGTCCCGTTAACATTTAACCCAAAACAGACCCGTTTTTCATACTTCAAACAATGGGTCGAACACCCCCTTAACAAAAATAACATCCAATGTAGAAGAAACCTTATGCCATTACATGTGTTATCTAACTCTCCCATTTGGCCTCAACCTTAAAGCTACAGTTAACTACTCAATATCTTAATATATATATATAAGAGGAGGGATTTGCCACGTCATCTATTAGGGAACTAATCCCAGTCAGCACATGGGCTTACGTTTTGGGCTTAAAAATTCTCGAACCTTATCACTTGCTTAAAATAAAACTCGAATGACATATAATCATGCCCTATCACCCATGAAAACAACCAACCCAACCCAACCCCGATCGATTATCAAGTATCGTGATTAACGATAAAACACAGTTTCATCGCTAACCCTAATTTTCTTTCTCTAGCCTTCGGTAACAAATCAATACCGATGGATGTTATCACAAAATTACGAATTGAATGTATCACAGGGGGTCTTCAAATTTGATATTGAAATCATCAATATGCGTGTTTAATATTTGTGGTATGACGACTAATTCGTTTCAAATAGACGTGTTTAATAGTTTTGTTTAATATTTGAAATCTTTTGTCTTTCTCACGAAATTGTGTTATATAAAAACCCTGTTTTTACACCGTCTTCTCCTGGGTACTGGATCTCAGTTTGTTGATTCTAATCGTCTTTTCTCTTTTCATTTGTTTGTGTTTGTTGGATCTTATAATTAGATTGTACCGTTCCTTTGTTTGCACAATTGATGTCATTCGGGTTTGTTAGGATGTCGTTAAGGACTGTAGCTATTCTTATGAATTGTAAGCCCAATTTGTCTTTCAATGGTTTGTGTACATCGAAGGAGTTTAACAACTTGGATTAGCTTGCAATTGCAGGGATTTAGGTTTAGTTACTCCCACGTGTTTACCTGATTTTTAGGAATGCCTCTTAGGGATATGGGTGACACAAAGATCGAATCTGGTAGTTATAAGGGTTAATTTGTTGATGCTCATGTAGTTTAATCTACATGATAAATCTATTGAAGTTGAGATTGAAAGTACCGATGTTGCTGATATTGACTTGCTAATTTCGATTTCGTCCAATTGTCTCAAGATTTTGGTTGCATTATTAAACAACTTACGTTGTGTTAAATGTGCTAATCTTTTGTTAAAAAACCTATTTTGTTAATCTCCCAGCCTCCTGATGCAACCTATGGCCTGAACGCGAGGTTTAAAAAATGTACATGTTCAGTTCGTGTTGCTGTTGTGGTCAATTACGCGTCACAATTACTATATTTGGGTATTTAGATTTCCTGTTGTGCTTGGTGCAATCCTCTTGTCGTCCTGCTGCTCTCAAAGGTTAACTTGAAAATGTACCAGAGGTGAAGATTAAAAATATGGGAGAGACAACTTTACTAAAATTTAGATATGAGGTATGTCTTCCGACTGTCTATTGATTAGCTTTTGGCTAAATTTACACTCTGCAATTGTAAGCAAGAACTTATTTTTGTACTAGAGTACACATTATGCCTTTTTTATGTGGGTTGTGTTTTTAGTATACTACAATTTACACCAACATAACATTCAAAAAATAATCCAGAAGCTAATCAAAGTTTATATTGCACTAAGTCATTCAATATTTAACTTGACATCGAGTCGTAAAGTCTGTTAAACTCGAGAATTGCAATTTATTAACACAAAAAATATATAGGATGCAAAAAGATGAGTAATGAAAATTTAGTAGCTTATGATCATTATCAGTTAAGAGTAAGATCGCAGTTTCATTGTCATGTATTTTAGGTAAACATGTGACGATCCTTAATAACAGCCGCGAGAAAAGGATATTGAGGAGCTGTTGTTTGGCTTATCAGAAGTTTCTAAAACCACCAAAAGGTAAATGGCCACTACTATGCTCATAGAACAATTGTCTTTTTTGGATGATTCGTTTTGTTTTGCAGGTTTGGCAGAAAATCAGTAGGACAATCAGTAGGAAAATTACTAGTTGAGAGATCGAGAAATGAAAGGATACTATTTATAGGCGAATGCTTGAAGAGAAACGAATCAATGCCGATGGTTTGCATTTTACGATCAGGGATCCCAAGGGTCACACTGGATGATGGGGCTCTTTATGGTATCTTAGACACCTACAGGGCCATTGTAAGTCATATATACTTAAGCACCTAATTTACTACTCAATAAAAAGTTTTATCTGATATTGTAAGCGTGTTGTGTAGTCTTGGTTGGTAAAAGTGTTCAGTTACTAAATGTCTCCACATAAAAATATATGTGCTGAGATGGTATAAACACATATAGTACACTTCCAGTTTTGTAACCTCCAAATCATGGCTAGACATTAGAACTCGGGAATCCTGAAAATCTGCAATTAATATGTAATTTACATATATTTCAAAGATCTTATTTTTATGTGTTTGTGTACTACGATCTCAGCATATGGAGATTCTGAAACCGTTTTCGTTGTTGTAGATATCCGGCGTTGTTAAACATTGTATTTAATCATAAATTTATGGCTTATTCATGTTTTTGCAGGCAGGCTACATTAACAACTTATGTGACTGTAAGTAGCGTTGTGTTCATTGTGGAGCATTGCTTTGTTTGGAGAACAGCTTAAAGGTTGCGCCACATAAAACAAACGGATCAAAGGTATTGATATGGTACCCTCAATATAATCAACATGGTAGTTTAATGTACTTTTTATTAGAATTATAATGAATATAATGATAATTTATATAAATTAAGGACTCATAGAGTTGATGGTGATGAAGAAGATGATAGATAAGATGACACCATTAACACGCAAATTTGTATCTGCAAAGTAGCAAAACAATGGCAGTTGACTTCCACATGAAGTGTAAGCTACCTTATATGTCACTTTTTGAGCCGTTTTGATATCGTATCTTTATCGATCTCATTCCTGCTCATGCTCACAGAAAGTAATGGAGACGATCACGTTTTGGGTGGTGGAGGTTTTATACCTAATGCTTCAAAAACCTTACCAAATAGCAGGTCTTACAACCCATTGGTTTAATTATTTGCAAAAATAAATGATGTTTCTTACTTTTTCGTGTTGTTGCAGTATTACTGCTGAAATTGAGAACTACAAAAAATAGAAATTGAGAACTACAACAGGAGGAATGCAAGACGATTTATTCAGTTGCAGATGTTCCTCAAAGCTATTTCAACAATGCTACACAACCTAGAATTTTAGAGGCAGTTATCAAAAGTACCTAAAGTGTATTTTTCATGTACAGAAAACTAAGAATTATTGACAAATTTTCTGGCATATTATTAGTTGAATTGAATTAGTAACAGTTATAACTTGAAAAATCACAAGAGACGTTAAGACTGGGCGAACCAAACCTTTTTATTTTGTGTTTCATCTGTGAGTTTTTAGGTTCCTAAAAATGTTCGTTCTTTTCTTTACAGTGTTCACAAAACCAACCACGCGTGAACCTTCTTTTCCAAACTGGTCAAACAAAAGGCGCTATCTAAGTGGACTTTCCTACCAACAAATAGGCAGCTCACTCCTGCCAAGAGACATGTAACAAGATGATTGGCAAGAAACCGGTCACCATGAACACCGACATTCCTAATCAACTTCAGCTGTAAATTAAGGTAAGTAGTTTTTTTTCCTTTATCTCCAGTCCTAATTTAAAATTTATGCACTGTCAGTCCTGATGGTACAATCTGGTGTTGCAAGAGCATGGGCCACAACCAACAGCCTAAAAATTAGCAAAAGCAGTCATCCTATGTAACAGATTCGGTTTTCAACAAAATTAGTCATCCTAAAAATTATCAAACAAAACCATGGTAGTAATCGAGGTGTTCAAGCTGCTAGCGAAAATTTACACAAGAATCCTCGACCCAAAATGCGAAGACCATGGGCCACAACCAACAGCCAGTTACATACAGGTGACTAAAATATTCACAAATTTGTTTGAAAACTCCCTTCTTTTATAAATGTTTGTGTTTCTGTTGAAATGAGTTTATGTCGTGTGTGCGTGTGTGAGTTTCCAGGTGATCCCATCATAAATAAAAGAAAGTTATGGTGCAAAACTTGGTAATAGCAATACTAAAATTACACATCTATGTGATGTCCTTATAGGTCAATTCTCCCTAATCTTATGAATGCGCGGATGGTACTTCGTTGTCGATATATGAATATGAATGCTCCAAAAAGGCACTTTCACAGCTCCACTCATATAAAGAAAAAAAAATAAAAATTCTTCAGATATTAGTAGCAAGTTGAAACCATCACCTAGAAGTTCTAATAAGTAATCCCAAACACCCCTTCTGAAACTGCAAATGGTGATATGACGGATCTGTATTCAATGTTACGTTAATCATGCTGGTACATATCTCACATTATTTTCTAAAAACTTATACTTGCATATTATCATGTGCTGCAATAAACAATGTATGTCACATTGCTGAGCAAAGTGGCGAAGTTTCATAATCTTCATATGGAGGTATGATTTAGTCTATTGGCTGTAAGAAGGTCTTGATTACATTGAAATGCAACTCCAAGTTATGGGCAGTCACCTCTTGCAATTACTTAACTTCACACTTACATAAGTTGTTTTCAGGTGCATGGTTGATCCATATTTAATTGGATTCTCTTATTAATTTCAGATTTCATTGCACAAAATTAGTTGGTTGCCAAAAGTTTATTGCTTGATAAAAGCCAAAAGGTTGCTACTTTAAGTGACCCTTGACTCCCAACCGTTGATTGATTGATTAAAAAACTAACTGCTTATCAATCTAAATATAAGAAGCGCCTTGGAAGTTGGATGATCCAAACTATGTGAGTGTTTTGAAATGCTTTTTATTTAAGTTTCTAAGAGGCGACTTTGCTTGATAATGATCACAGGCTTCATAGCAATCTATGGCATCTCATTCTAATGCTGGAAGCAAACCTCTGTTGCCTACTACAAATAAAGATTTCGGAGAAAGGCCTAACAAGGAAGAAATACAAATAACACATCTCCCTTTGTGATCTAATCAAATAGGAAGTGCAAATGGTGGAGATTGGCAAGAGGGAGTGTACCAAAAGGTACTATACTAAATTACGTATCTTTATGAGTATCTGAAGTGTTAATGTCACAGTTTGGCAGTTTGCGCGTCTTGAACAAAAATGTCTCTTCTGCGTACAGATAAAAGCTATGAAATACCACTATCTACGTGGTTTGAAATTTTGAATACGCGCCAAAGAATTCTTGGAAAATGGCATCACGTAAGTTGGTAACTCATATAACTATATTTTATTCCTACGCCATTGTGATTTTCACATGGTTTCATGTCCCTCTTCCAAATTTCCTTGCAAATTTGGATGATTTGTAGAGAAAGCAAATTATAGCATGTTTTTCCACTATTCTTTCTCTCATTTTCTACTCAATTTAGAAAAAAATTATTTTGGGTCAATTCATGTGTTTGGAATTTTGACTAAAACACAGTTTTACCCATTACCCAGTTCCAACTATTTTGCTACCATTAGATGCTAATAATTTTCCTAATCTTATGTCCTCTATTCTTTTGATGTTTCTCTATTTGTAATCAAACTTCATTACATAATTTCTCTGTCAAAGAGAAACCATTTATTGTCTGAGTCATATTGTAAAACTAAGACGTATGTATGTACGTGTCAATTTATCCTCCAAAATGATCAATTTATCCTCACATAGTTCCTTTTCATCCAAGTTCGCGTTGTATGTAGTTACTTGCTCTCTATGAACCTGTCGTTTCTAAGAAATTAGGCGTAAAAGCCAATCAAAAGCACTTTTATTGGCACGTTCTACTTTTAGTTAACTTTACATTCTGGCATAGTTTCATATTTATAAGCGCACAAGTTTTGTAGACGAAATGTAGACTAAAACTTGATTACATTTCTTATTTCTGTTGTAACATTTGTCCTTCCTTGCATACAAATTTAGCTATATATCAGTACTATAAGTGCATATTAATTGATTCCTTTGCAAGCTGCAAATCAGCTGCGTAACATTAGGCTTAACTTGTCCCTTTTGAAACATATTTGTTTTTTTGTGCCAGAAATTCGTATACTAAGGTTTTTGGGCATTTGAGTTGTCGCGCCGTTAAGGATATATTAAAAGCGACGACTAGGAGAGTTTTATGTTTTTTTGTCGTGTTGTACCATTATCTATTAAATGAGCTGGTACAGTTCTCTTAAACAAGTTAATTTTGTCAATGTTAAGATACCTAATATAAGTAGGAAAATTGAGTGAATTTGGATTTGATGCACGCAATCCTTCCAACCAAGCAGTTAATTTGCAGATTGTTGCAACCCTTTGGACTCATATGAAGGTGCAACTGAAGTTAAACTACATCTACTCTTTCTAGGTATTAATGGAGTTTATTTCATTGTCGGGTAACGTTTTAAATTTCTGTTTTGAATTGCTTATACTTTTCAATTTTCGAGGCTATGACACGGTTAAATGAAAGATTTACCGGCTAAAAACTGAATTAAAAATAATCTTGCCACACATTATTTGTGTATGATTGTTTCAGAATCTTCCTAAACTGATGACACGTGTGTTTTGAATAGGTTATACACAACAGGGGCGTTGAAGGGCTATATAATGGTCTTAACCCTTCTCTCCTTGGAATGGTCTTAACCCTTATTATACCATATAACTAATCAATGCTTGGAATAGATATCAAGCTTCTGCATAAAATTATTATGTCCCTCATTTTGTTTGCTGAAAATTAACATACTTTAACATTTTAGAGTTAACTGGATGGGTACATGTAGATATATCTATATTTTTGCATAAAGTATCAACGAGTTGAAGTTGGTTATACGCAATGATACATTATCATTGTTATCTAGACAAGCACCACAGTCGACCACCCTTAAAACATGGGGCGGGAAAGTAGAGGGTGTTGTGACGGTACGTCCCAAATTCTTGGCAAGGTGCAAGAATAACTCGGAGGCAACTTTTGGGACATCTGAAGGTACTGGTGCCGGTGTTTTCGCTTCTAAAAGCTTGTATGTGAAGGGATATAAATTCTAACTGGTCCACTGAAGTATTGAACTAAAGTTTTAGGATAATGATGTTCGTTGGTTATGTTCATGTATATCCCCTTACATTACGATGCATAACTGTATTGTGTTTTTTTTCTTATATATTTTTTGGAGAAAGTTATATTAGTTTTAATTATGTTTTACTTAGATAAAATTTATAAAAAATTCAAAATCTTAATATGTAGAAATGCTAAATCGGATCCGGTGGTCTAATGTGGTGGTAAGTGGTGGTGGAAGCCATTGTTGGCTTTGAGAGAGAGAAAGAGAGGTTGAGAGATAAAAGTGTGTGTTCCTTAATGAACAAAAATACAATCAACACCCCTCCTTGGAAGCTAAGGAGGGGTATATATAGTCACGCACATTACAAAGGGCCTAGTCTAGACAGACTGTGCGTGACTATGATAAATAACGGGAATTCTTAAATGTCGTCACATAAAGTGAGTTTCCAACAATCTTCCCCCATGGGACGACGTGTAGAATTCCTTACAATATTCTACCTATCAAGTACAAAATAATTAAGAATAAGAGCTTCCATGAAGCATCCAATGCTGATGAAGTCTTCTAAGGCCTTCGTCTTCATCTTTAACTTGTAGTAGAAATACTGTAACGGCACGAGCTAAGTAACCCATACACTTCTGGTTAAGGAGAAGCTTCTGAATTAGCTTCCCCCTAATTCATGCCACGTAAACTTGATGTAGAAGCATTTTAAATAGCTTCCCCCAAGTAGATCAACAACTTTTCATCTCACGCTTGAATAATTCTTCTGAATTTTTCTTCCCCCTGAGAGTTCAAGTTATGCATACCAGAAAGAATCATGACACTTCTTCCCCCACATAGTTGAAGAAGGTAAATCAATCCCAATTATGAAGCTCAAATACTGAAGTGGACACTTTATCCCATTCATGAAGTTGACATCGTAACACCAGAGTCAATCAAGTCCCGGAAATGCACATATCTTCTTCCGGAGATGCACCAGAGTCAATTAAGTCCCGGGAGTGCATATAGGATAATGATGATGAATAATTGCAACAACCAAACAATTAATCATCGAATCAATAGTTTACCGTTTAGAGATTGAAAACGCCACGAGTTAAAACACTGATTTTCTCTGCGGCTATGACAAATGTCATCCCGGAATATCTTCAAATCAAAAGAAGGTATGAAGTTCATCACGTGTACTCGTTGTGCGTTCAATGTGTCTTCTTCTTCCCCCTTGATGGTTTCGAAAGTCGGAACCATCAATAAATTGTACGCACGTGAACCTGAGATCTCGTGAGAATAATAAATAAGCAGAATTATATATTTTGTGAGAATCAGCTGTTGATCGAAAATCTCTTCTCATAAACTCTCCATGGCCACCTTTACCATACCACATGAAAGCAATTTGAAGTGACCACTGAAAGAATGAACCGGATACATCAAACGTGAAGCTGAATAAAAATCCTTCGATCTTGTGACTTAAGCTTGCACTATTGTTGAATGAAGAACGGTGGAGAAATCTCTAAGTACTCAATGCATCACTGAAGAAGTCTATAAGCACAACACCTCTTGAAATTATCCACGTCGACTAAGCGCGTGACACTGAGTACAACAATGTAACCCCTTTAAGTGATAGTAATCCGAGTCATCAACCATCCACCCCGAACCCGGAAACCAGATAACCAAGTCTTCATTCTAGGATTAAGCACGAGCAAGTTATCTAGTGAAAGATAAAATAAATACACGCCTTCGAAAAATCCGTCTTCAACGTCACGTAATTAATACCCGATCAAACAAAATCTGTAGCCACTAAAAAATCGCCCATTCTTTCTTGGTCTCGTCAAAATAAATTCTTGTCACATTTATCACTTCAATTTTGTCGCGTCACATTTCTCGTCAGCCCATCAGTGTCAAGAAAGAACTAAAGAGCCACAAATGCGACAAAAAAAAACTACAAATTCAAAAAAGGAATTTGCTTGTTTGAGCATCTATCCTCCTTAACAATGTCTCGACACTTTTTCACTTTGTCTCGACCCGATGTCACAAAGAATTAAAACGTAATACACAACAAATTTATTTAAAAAATTTTAAAAGAAATTTGTGTGTATGTGTTATAAAAACACACGGTTTTAAAACTTTCCATTTAGCCAAAATTCAACCAAAAACGAGTGTCCAATAATAATTCATTAGCCCAGCCCATTCATGGAAGATAAGACATGTCCAAAAACCGGTTCAAATTATTGTCCAGCCCAAAACATATCTTCAAGCAAATACATGGCCCGTGTGACAACAAAGCAAAACAAAGCATGGTGCATTTTATATAACAAAAATCACAATCTTAAACGTGGGGCCTAAAGGCATAACCAACTCAAATCCACTTTTTGTATAAACCAAAAACGTGGACTAAAGGCAAACAATACACAACCCACGAAGTATTATCTGGTCCAAATACTTTTAGGATATAACCCCATCGTACCCTAATTTCACTCATAATTTAATCTAATCCTTTCACCTAGTAACTTCCGCCCCCAACAAATCCTCTCACCTAACTGCTTCTTCTCCCAAGACACCTAGAAACATCCGCCACCCCTTTCATTCTCCCAATAATCAAACTAAATCTCCATCTAAACAAAACCGTCTCATCATCCTTCATCCTCGAAACTAATCCCATGAATCCTTTATGAAGACCAGAAACTCATAGAAGACACAAAGATCATTTCAAATTGGTCTCGGGTAAGTTGAATGATTGCATGTGTTGGTTTTGATTGATTGTGTATAAGTAAACGAAATAAAAAGATGATTGAAACACTCTTGTTATCAATCTTCTTTTATGTTCGAATATTGACATGGGTTTATCCCAACACAAATCAGTGATGAATTTATGGTTTTCGTGGGTCTTGATCTAAAAGATCTTGATTAAATCATCTAACACACAAAACCAATAACTCTGAGATTATTTAATTCTGTTTTTAATTCGAGTCTTAGATGAGATGGGATTAAGTGTCGATGGGATAGGTTTTAGATTTGTGGTGTTGAGGCGATATAAGGATGGAGGTCTCGAGTCAACTCAGTGAGTTTGACTGAGTCAACTCGGTAATGACCGAGTTGACTCGGTTGGGATGGGCACAGTTTTGATTGGGTTACGGTTTTGGTCTACAGTCCATCTTAGTCGTGGTCATAATATTGGTCTCGAGTCAAGTTGTCAAACAAGTCAAGTGGTCAAGTCATTGTATCGCAATAACCTTTTTGTAAACAAAAAAATGCATCGCAATATCACAGTCCATCGCAAAGTTTTCTGTTTTCCATCGCAATAAAAGATTTCCATCGCAATGAAAAATTTCCATCGCAATGTAGATAGAAAAACGGCAGCATGACGACTTGTCTGAGCCATTGCGACAGGTCAGCCACCCATCACAATGTGACTCATCGGAATGAGTCCATCGCAATGGGTATGGCCAACCCATCGGAATGTGTCAAATACCATTCCATCGCAATCCTTGCGATTGTACCGAGAAGATGAATCCAAAAGGGTCCTTGTACCGATTTTTCAGGAATCTTGTTTCTGGGCATATTTTCTGGCAGATTTTCTGAGTTTATCACCTTCATCTTCAAAAAATTACCAGGAAAAAAAAATCCAGACAAATAACATTGACTAGTGAACCCAACTTTGACCAGTGAAAATATAATAAATGGACAATATTTTGACCATGATATATTTTGACCAGTTGACAAATAGATTTGGACCGAGAACCAGATATAGATATGATAATACCAATAACTTGTGACTGATTGGACAATGAGACAAGATAATAAGACGTGACCCCAAAAAAAATTTGTGATATTAGACAAAAAAAAAAATATAAAACGAGAGACAAGAAATAATTAAACCACCAAATCGCAAATGTAAACACGATCCAAGGATGGAACCGTGGCTCTGATGCCAAATGTAGAAATGCTAAATCGGATCCGGTGGTCTAATGTGGTGGTAAGTGGTGGTGGAAGCCATTGTTGGCTTTGAGAGAGAGAAAGAGAGGTTGAGAGATAAAAGTGTGTGTTCCTTAATGAACAAAAATACAATCAACACCCCTCCTTGGAAGCTAAGGAGGGGTATATATAGTCACGCACATTACAAAGGGCCTAGTCTAGACAGACTGTGCGTGACTATGATAAATAACGGGAATTCTTAAATGTCGTCACATAAAGTGAGTTTCCAACATAATATATTAAGCTTGTTTAATTCCTAACAACGTATATTAGTTTGACTATTTTTAGAGTTACTTTAGTTAAAGCATTTTATCCTCTTTATCTCTATTTAATTTTTTTTTAATTATTTCTAATATTTAAGCATAAAAATTATTGTAATATTTTTTCATTTTATTTAATTTACTATGATAGAAAACAATCACAAAACTCAAACCACTACTATGGTTGGAATTAGTAAATCTCTCCGACATCTTATTTTTCAGCCACATAAATTGATTTTTTTTCTTTCTTTTCAAACTTTTTTTAAATTCTAATACCACTTATAAACAAAAAAGGCCCTAAGAGGGCAAGGTGTCCTGGCGAGCCACCCTCACCACTCCTATGTGGCACCTCGCCTGACCTCGCCACCACACCGCCTTTCCTCGCCAAAGGCTCGCCGAAGCCTTCTTCGCCATCCAAGTGAGGAAGAAAAAAACAAAACCGAATGAGCCCTACTATTTATAAAGTTTCTTTTTTATTTTCGTTTTTTATTTTTTCTCTTCTTTCTTTGATTTTCTCTGTTTTTTTCTTTTGATTTGCAGGTGTGGGTGGTTGGGGTGTGGGTAGGAGATGAAGAAAAACATTTTTTTTTTCATATAAAGCAAAATTGCATTAGGTCCTTATAGTTTTGTTTTGTTTTAAATTTTAGTGTATTATTTTAATTTTGTTTAAAAAGTGTGTATTTAATTTAATAAAAATATAGTTTAATTTAATAAAAATAAATTTATAATTTGTACTTTTCTTAATTGTATAATTTTTAATTTTATGAAATAAAATTATTTTGGTTAAAATTAAAGGAAAAGAAAATAAAATAGGTAGTGGTGGGGCTAAAGTGAGGAGGGATTGGTATGTCATGGTAACTTAAGTTTTGTGTGTCAAATGACGTGGCACCCATGTGGCCAAAGTGAGGAGCCTTTTTTAGTTCACCACACCTTGCCCTTTAATATACCAAATCCTTAACTACGTATTTTAACTATGTTATTTTAGTTTTAACAACATAGTTGGTAATTTATTAGTAATTGGTAATACCTTTGTGCAAAAATGACTTTTTATAATTATACTTTGCCCCTATTCCCGTTTTTAGAAAACATTAACTTTGTCAATAATTTTTGTTTACACGAGATTCAAATTTCCGAACAGAAGAAGGTTATCAGTTCAATTACACGAGAACTAAAATTTCAAGTAATTATGTTCATGTTATACATATGGATGCTACCTTGCGTTTTAAAATTCAACTACCATGAATAAATATGATAGTTTAAAAAATAACTGAATTTAAGAGGAACATAACATAGCTTATGCCAATAAATACGAAAAAATATAATAAAGCTTAATGAATTCAATTATCATTGTATGTTAATAACTAATAGACCTATTGAATTAATAACACCAATATTTAGATAAATAAATAAATATAAACGATAATTTGAAATAATATTATTTACGATGAAAAAAATACTATAATACTTGCAATATGAATTCTAAAAACAACTTTCAAGGAGGTTATTTGCTTAAAAATGGCTTTATAGAAGTATAATTATGGAATTAGTAATTCATAAAATATTATCACTAGCATCTCATGAGCCTTTGTATGTTACTACACCGTATTATGTTATCACTATGAAATAAATGCTCAAAAGCTTCCAACAAAAATAATATAAAATTATTCATTATCGGAATTTGTCATGTCAAAATTATAAATATTGGAACATTTTCATAAAACAAAATTTCAAAACGACAATGATTTGCCAAATGAAAAACGTTAAACGACAACTAGAATTCATACCCGTCCATCGGACGGGTTTTGCAACTAGTATATATATATATATATATATATATATATATATATATATATATATATATATATATATATATATATATATATATATATATATATATATATATATATATATATATATATATATATATATATATATATATATATATATATATATGTATATATATATATGTATATATATATATATATATATATATATATATATATATATATATATATATATATATATATATATGTATATTTTTACCTATCCAGAATTTACTTATTTTGAATATATAAAAAGTTTGTTATGACCAGAGGGTCTTAACCCATTCCAAATTCTTAGTCCCAATGCATATCCTTCCTATAATATATAACTCCCACGTTCATTTAAAGGTCCAACTATAATCCTAAGTACCCTAAACAACTCAAAACATAAAATGAAAACAGGCTGATCCAAAAACTGTTTTGACACCCGACTGATGTAACCTGTTTTTGACCCACTTCCCAATCTCCAATTTAGTTCTAGTTTCTTGCATTCAAAAGCCAACTCAAATACCTTTACAGGCATACTTGGATCGCATCATGAAAGTATGTAGAACTCTAGATATGATCAAAACAAGTGACTTAAAATTCTGTCCAATTTTTAAAAACGAATTTAACAAAATCAACTTAATTAATTACCATCACCATATATATTTATTAACCCTAATTATTCTAATCATGTTCATATCATTAAATTACAGATCTCATAATTAACCTAACCCTAGATCCATCATGTATTGATTGTAAAAGAATTAAAAACAATTTAATAAGAAAGGGTATTGAAGATTTTACCTTAGAATTTTTGAAAGAAGAAAAATTAATGAATAACCCTAAAACCACCATTGATGCCGACTTGAAGGTAATCTCCAGGGGTTTTATGTAGTGTTTTGGTTAATAAAAAGTCCTTATATAGTTTCCTAACAACAACCCTAAAACCACCATTGATGCCGACTTAAAGGTAATCTCCAGGGGTTTTATGAAGTGTTTTGGTTAATAAAAAGTCTTTATATAGTTTCCTAACAAGTCCTTGGACCATTACAAAAGCCCGGTTCCCCTTTTTCCTTTTTTTCCCTTATCTTTTTCTCTCTTGCGTCCTAAAACCGACTAATATATATATATATATATATATATCTATATATATATATATATATATATATATATATATATATATATATATATATATATATATATATATATATATATATATATATATATATATATATATATATATATATATATATATATATATATATATATATATATATATATATATATATATATATATATATATATATATATATTTAAATTTTTTTCTTTTTATTACTTATTATTATATTATTAATAATACCTTAATTTACCTTAGTTTATTTCAGCTCCTAAAGACTCTGAAACCTCAAAACCGCAAAACTAGTCAGTTTTACGCGTATACCGTAAAAGACGTAAAAATATACAGTTTTATAAAAACTCTTGAAATATAAATTAAACTAAATAATTAATTCCTAAATAACTTAAAACCATCACGAAAAATATTCCCGTGACTAATTACCTTATCCAAGACCTCAAAATGCTAAACCCTAAATCATAAAAATACGATTTACTATAATACATATACGTACACATAAAATATTAAAATAACGCCATTTCATTTCATAGTCACTACCTTGTGAGCTCATGAACATCAAAACATCACACATCGTCTCCCTCACAAGGTACCCCGTACCTGAAGACAATATCCAAACCACACTTTATACACGCCAATTAACCCATAAACACATAAAGGCGCGTAATTTGCACAAAATAAAAACTAAGTGACGAACCTCAAAACCGCAGTTGTCACAATTGCTAAGAGACTTATTAGTTTGAAAGATGCTCAAAAACTAAAAAAGATTAATGAGATCTGCCTAAAACAATAAGTTGTGCAAATCTACTTAACCATTTAAGTTCACTTAAGGATTGATAATTATAATAATCCAGTCGCACCTATTAATAGCTTTTCCTTGCACCAAAAAAAGATAGGTATATGTCTCTTTCTTTCTTACAAGAAAACGAGACTTTGTTTGTCAAACAAGCATTAGTTTATGGAACTTTGTTGCAATAATACGTTTAAAATAATCACAAAATTCGATTTTAGTATTTTTGATAATATTATCTTTATAGAAAATTAAATACACATGTTTATAAATAAACAGTTAGTTTTCTAAAAGCTAGAATCCACCACGACATACCACCACCGCATCAGTTGACCTGCTAGTGATGATGATATTCAAGGGGTAATTGACGTTCAATAATTGCATCCAATACAACTTCTAGAATTATGGGACTCAACTTTATATACATCACTTGTGACAATTCAAAAGTGAAAAAGCGACATGTTAATCCCATCTATTTCCACGAGTTAAGGTCTCACCTATCTTAACTTGCTTAAGTCGTCCAACCAAAAACCTCGATTATATAACACTAACATCTCACAATCGAGTGTATTATATCACATTCGGTTACAAAATCACCACAGTCTAACGTATGGTGAAGGAGTAAGTGCAAGTGCTTTTACACGTTGGATGGCAAATAAACTTATTTCAAAGGGTATAAATTTTGACAATTCAAAAACATGTACAGAGAAGCATGCAACATCTTTGTATCATGACAGTTTATAAAATTTACTCAATTTATTAATTACATACATCACATATTTAACTCACAATTCAATTCTATAAATAGTGATATCATAAGAAATTGACAATTCAACATGTATTCTATTTAAAGAAGTTTAACTTTATCACGGGAAAAGATTAAAGAATGATTAAGAATCATTCAAACCCTAGTCCATTCGCGGCTTCCCTAAATAGTATGCAAGATAAGGAACTACAAGTAGTCATGTATTATAGGGCAATGGTATCTACAAGACCGAAGTCTTGATGAGCCTTCCCGAATCTTTTTTTATTTTTTAGAACGGCAATGTTAGTGGTTAGTGGGTCGAGTCGTGCAATGACATCCAAGCGGAAGAATGCCTTCCCGAACCTTATCCTTGAAACTAGATAGTACTTTTGTAAACTACGTCATTAATAGAATTTACAACTTTAAAACAGAGAACAAATTATAAAATTGATTCTTACTAATCACAGCGTGAGTTAGATTTAAAACCATGTACGGGTGACTCATTTGTTGCCACATATGATCGTGCAAGAACAAGATTATAATAAATCATATTTCATATAGTTTTAGTCCGGTTTATTTATTTTTCTAAAAAACCCTTTGCTTCAACCATGATATACAACAATTATAATCAAAAGCAAAACAAATAAACATTAACCTAAAATATATACCCGATTAACAATTAATCACATAATTCATGCATACCACATCAATCATGACTTCAATTAAATCAATTAATCAAGAACACATGATCCATGATAAACTTGTATGATTCCCACGATCGAAATCTGGCTCTGATACCAATTTTGGAATTTATAAAAACCTTTATCCATATTAACCATATTAATAATCAAGAATACGCAGCGGAATATAGGATCACGTATAGACAAGTACTTAACATAAACGATAAAGAATTGCGTACCTTATATCAATGGATTAAACACCTTTATCGAACCACCAATATAAATAAAAACCCAAAGATCAAACAATGATCTCTTTAAGAGTACTCACACAATACGTTCTTTAGCAAACAATTAAGTATGCTAGTACCAATAGTGATAAAACTAATTAAAACTTGATTTCTTAAATCAAGCAAAATACAATACCAACTGTTTGTGATATTATATGATCGCACAAAACATAGCCAAGGAATAAAACCAAACGGTTGGTTATTATGGAATCGCTATTCACTTTTTGCTTTCTATATCGTAGGAAAAATATTCACTATCAATGACCTTATGGTCATGGAATATTTATACCATATGTATGTCGGTTATACTCATCCTAATCTAATTAGGAAAAGCAATGTGACTTAAAACAAAACTATATTCTTTTTGTTTGTTTGTAATACAAATCTAATTATTAGTTAACATTTAACTAATGTTTGTACAATACCGGTAACTAACTAATTAATTAACGTTCGTAATAGCTTATCATTAATTAATATATTACGCATAATATATTAATGTATACTTGTTTTACGTATTAACACGTGCATCTCTTTAGGCTCAGGACGACTGCCGGACATATATTATTTACGTGGATATATTCCTTCAATGTTGAAACATACATGAATCATCATGATACAACAAAGTCTATTTTTATTTTTTTTAACACTAAATTGTATTAAAAGAAGCCGAAGACAAAACATTATAAAATATCACTCCTCGCTAAAGAGGTAATTTCACAAAGAAAGCTATCTTACCAAATGAAATTTACATTCGCTACTTGATGAGAGCAACACTTAACATTTATTAAATAATAATTGTAAACAAATGTATGACGCATCAAATATTAAATCCTACAAGTTACTTACCGAATGTTGAATAATAAAAGCTGGAAAATACAGGAAAGTCTATTACGTGACTCAATTTGAGTCATGAGCCGTTTTGTCAATTTTTGCCTCTAGTATCCAGCCATGCTTAGCCGCGATCTTCTCGATCAATTATCCTTAATTTGGGCATCCTGGGGCGCATTCTTGAGATTTCTTCAACAGTAGGACGTTCTAAATCAATAAGTGAGAGTTCTTTGAGATTCCTTAACCGGCAGAGACTTTTGTGATCTTTAAGCTTATAGCAGTAACTTATATCAATAAAGACGATTCTATCACAGTCCTTAATTGTTCCACAAATCTCAGTCAAACGACTGCAATCCGTGAGTGTTAACCTCTCAAGTGCAGGGAGTTTAGGAAAACCACAGATACTAGTAAGCTGTTCACAAACACTTAGATTGAGGATCTTCAATGATGGAAGCAAAGGTCTGTCTCTTAAGTCAGCTTCAGTTAACTTTAAAAATGGAGACAAGCATTAATAATTAGTGAAATGCTTTAAGTCAACATGACAGAATACCTAAAATTCAAGTAGATGCTTCCAATTAATTACCTGTGGCTTCTTGTGATGTTGTTGCTGCTTATTATTGTCTGGCGTATAAAAAACATCTATTTTGCTACGAGACAGATCAAGAGCAACCAAATTCTGCATGGGCAAGTCTATAGGAATGGATTTCTCAGGAAACCCATGCATACACAACCATCTTAACTCTTCAGGAAAATTCTTGTAAGACCAGTTATGCTCCACATAGTTGAGTTGTAAGAGCTTTAGATTATTCATCTTACTCAAATAATACTTTTTCGCCACGTGTTTGTTTTTTTTCTCAAACACATTTCGATCGAAGAGCATGCCAGTAAGGTTATCTTTATCCTACCAAGAAAAGGGGCGCCAAAAAGTTGTAAAAAAGAGAAAAAAAAAACAAGAGTCATCTAAGTGAATACAGACTATACAAACAATCTCTTACTGTTTTTATTCTCAACACGTTGTATGAATCCGTGTAACGCCATAATCGACTACGCTTCGATGGGACATCAGGTGACTCTTTATCTACTTCATGTCTCCCTATAACTTGAAGCAATTGATGCATTATTAGCTCATTGGTTGGCCCGATGGTGACAAGGCATCTCTTAGTGAGATCTCGCATCCCGGCTTTTATGGAGATATCACATTTAGCTAATATTGTTTCAGCAAAAACTCTATCTTTTCCAGCGAAAAAAAAGGCAATATGCTTAAACAAATCCATAGCGTTTTTGGATCCCAAAGACTCGATGCTCTTTCCCACTATCTTCAGTAAAGGTTTATAAATTTCTTTGTTTTCCCAAAGATTGATGTATTCATTCCAATAACCTCTTTCTTCTCCACTTAGATGCTTGCCCAAAATTTCAAGAGCCATGGGGTGCCCTTGGCAATACTTGACAAGCTTTTTGCACAATTCTTCAAATCCTATAGGGGGCTCGTTGAGTGGGAACGCATGTAAACATAATAGGTTATATGATGCAGTGTCATCTAAGCCATTAAGTAAACACTCACTGAGTCTAACTGGGGTCTTTAAGCGTGCGCAGTTCTTTGTCAATGATACATTTCTGGTCGTAAATATGATTTTGCTTCCTGGAGGAAAACATCTGTTTCCAATTAAATCATTTAGCTGGCTCACACCACCGTCAACATTATCAATAACTAGTAACACTTTGTTATCCTCCCACTTTTTTTTAATCATCGAAGCATTGCCAGATTCGCCATCCTCTTTCTCTGGAACCGAACATAGTTTTGAAATTAAAGAAAACACCTCTTTTTGTAAATGATGTTCATTCTCATTGAAGTCAGTGATAAAGCGATTTCTCTGAAATAGCGTACAGTGCTTCAGGTAAACATACTGGGCCAAGCGTGTTTTCCCAATCCCGTCCATTCCGTAAATAGTGAGAATGTCTGCCGTATTAGTGGATGCATATGCATCTGTCAACCAGGAACTGATAATCCCAACTTCCTTAGGGTATCCCTCTAGGACATTTAGACCTTTTCCTATAAGTATACTTAATTGACCGAGGATGTCTGCGATAATTTCCTCATTTAGATCCACTTCGTCCCTGAAATTTTAACTCCAACAATCAGGACTAGAGAAAAGTTCATTGACTAATGCTATTTAAACCTACAATGCATGCCTAAATATATGCTTATAATGCATAATTCACTACTTTCTCTTTTTAAATTTCTACCAATCAGTTTTTTAAATTAACCAATCAAATCATTAGATATATTAGTAGGTATGATTAGTAGACATAACAATCATTGATTTAAAAAGAACATGAAAGGACACGCACGCAACGTTCTCCTGTGCTTCCAGACATGTTGAGCTCCACATATTCTTGTACAGTCAAAAGGGGATCGATTCCGTAAAATATTGGATAGTAAATGTAAATGTAAATTCACTGAAAAATCCACGTTCTGCCCTGGGTAGAAGCCGAACCTCCCAGAATGTGACTTCTACGAAGGTAATAAGGGTCTTATATATTACTGTTATTCGTCCAGATATTGCTTATGGAGTTCATTTACACCTTACTTCGTAACCTTAGCCTCCCTTTCTTTATAGTTCGACTAAGTGACTTCGTAACCGAAACCGACTTTTTTTTCTTACTGTAGCATAGGCCTTCACCACTTCAAACGGGGACGCACACATATATATATATATATATATATATATATATATATATATATATATATATATTTATGGGAGAAATCAAATAAAAAGATTTTTTTGCTGAGAAGATAAGAAGGATTTTCAGCTATTAATTTAAAATTAACGGATAAGATCAATCCATAATTTTATCTAACTAACTAGCTAAACATGATTTTTAAAAAGTTCTTCAAAAATTCTGAAAAAATTTAGATTGGGTATGTTGGTACAAAACACTTTGTAAAAAAAAAATTTAAAATTGAAGATTTTTACGTTTTTTAATGCACAAAAATGAATTATTGATGCATAAAAACGAAATCTTTTACGATTTTTTGCATCAAAACTTAATTTTTATGCCCAACTTCTTTTGACTTCTTTCTTTAAAATTTGATTCCATATCAAAATATAACAACTTGAAAATTTTGTGCATGAAAAATATTTGCACACCAAATTTCACCTATTTGTGCATCAAATTTCAGTTTTTGTGCATAAAAAGACGTAAGAAACTCAAAATTAAAAAAAAAACTCACAACTTTTTTATGCACCAACACATCCGACATTGTGGAATTTTTTCATAATTTTTGAAACTTTTTTAAAATCATGTTTAGACTGTTAGTTAGTTAGCTAAAATTACAGATTGATCTTATCCATTTATTTTAAATTAATGGCTGAAAATTCTTATCACTCTCACCAAAAAAGTTTTATATATATATATGGCACTGGACAATTATTTTAAAATAATAGATAATAGTTTTTAGACGAAAGTAGTATGATAGAGAATGATATTCTAGGTGATTCAAAAAGTAAAAAACACCTACTATGGGCGATTTCGGATCTTCATGTTTCGGTCTCACGATCTATTCCTTTTAATCTTGTATTCGTCGAATAACGTTGGGATTAATTATTATGTCTTACATATACATCGTTGCCAGTTGGTTTGTGATAGGGTTTAGGCCTCGATGTTGATCGTCCCTACTCCTTTGTGATCAATCGATGCACGCGAGGTGTGTGTTTGGTGAGATTAATCGTTTCTTTACGTAGCGTTTGGTATGTTGTAATCAAAGAAGGAATGGAATAGACAATTATAATGTAATGAGAAAATGTAGTTTGTTTGGATTTATTGAATGTTATGATTCATTACAAGGAATGACCCATTACATTAAAATCATTCCGTAAGGTCCCCTGCTTTTTTTATTACATCTCGTAATGAAATCAAAATTACATAAAACCCCTTTATAATTAACCAAATTAAATAAACTTTCTATAATTAATGGGTATTTAAGTCTTTTAATTATTAAAGTAATTACATCTTATCATACAAACCAAACACGATTAACAACAGTAATGTACTATTACATTACACAATCATTCTATTACGTCGTTTATTCCATTCATTTGTCATTTCATGAATTCCTACCAAACGAACCCTTATTGTATTCGAATTGATTTTTAGGATTTAAATCATCGTCCCAGTTTTAGGGTTTCATCACATTTGTAAACCCTAATTTTAATATTTTTTTATTAAAACCCTATTTTTTGGGCGCATTGTACCTTTTGATGCTGCGATCTGCAGTCATTATTGTTTGATCTCCATTCACTCCATAACGCTAGATTATTGAGGACTAATTTTGAATCGATTGTTTTTTTTGTGTGATTGTTTCGACGTAGTTAGGGAAATCAGGGTTGATCCTCAGGTTAATCCGTATATTTGGCCCAATGTTCAATAATTACTCTTGTGCAAAATCTTTTCTTGGTTGTGTTATCAATTCTAATTTTATTGAGGATCAACGAGGTCATTAAAAGTGGTTTTGATTAGTGCGAATTAGGGTTTGCCCTGCGTTGTTAGAGTTTTATTGTTTGTTTTTGTTACCATTTACATCTGCTCCATAATATCGGTAGTTTTCAATCAAAAGAAGATGACGTTTCTAAGATTTCGACATCGAATTTTTTTCATGAATTTCCCGGACTCCTTTTCTGATAAAGATTTATTTCATTCATGCAAAGTGTATGGACATGTCGTTGATTATTTTATCCCGGTGAAGAGGACTAATGGTGGTAAGCGATTTGGTTTTGTTCGTTTTTTAATGTCTTCAATGTGGAACGGCTGGTTAATAACTTATGCACAATTTGGGTGGGTCGATTCAAACTGCATGCTAATATAGCACGGTTTCAAAGGCCTCCTTTGAAAGATCATAAACCGCAAGAGATGAGAGATACAAGGGGTACTAAAAGTGTTCTGCATGTTCCTCGTGAAGCAGAGGGGAATGTTTCAAAGGGCATATCGTTTGCCCACGTGTTAAAAGTTAATAATGTGTGAGAGACATCGGAGGGTGAGTCTACCCCAACTATCCTATTAAATAAAGAATGTTTAAATAAGAAGGATTTATCACGTTTACTGTTAGGAAGGGTGAAAGAATTTGCTTCATTGACCAATATTAAGAATGCTTTAACTAATGAATGTTTGGAGGACCTCTCCATTCAGTATATGGGTGAATTATGGGTTTCTGGAATTTACCTCTAGTAAGTCAAGAGAGCATTTATAGATTATTTGGGGGCGAGTTCTTGGTTCTCGATGCTGCGCCAAGCGTCGATAGGTTTTCTTAACGACGAGAGAATAGTCTGGGTGGAAGTCGAAGGGGTCCCATTCAAATTTTGGTTCGGGAACACATTTAAGAAGATTGCAGAGAAGTGGGGTGTTTTATTGGATGTGGATGATCAGGAGGATACTTGCTACACTCTAAAAGATTATGCGTTTATACAAAGGCGAAATTCAATGTATTCGAGAATTTAAAAATCATATTCCAGGGCAAATTGTTATGGATTAGGGCCAAAGAAGTTCTACGATGGGAACTAGAGTTTATGGAAGACTCGGACGAGGATAGATTTAGAAGATGGATTGTTAGATGTAAATGATAGGTTACCAAGGGAAAAATAATCATGGTGAGTTTAGCGAGCCAGAGATCGTAGTTGAAACAAAGTTCAATGAATCGGAAGGATAGAATGTAAATCATTTAGCGGACCCTTTTAATATTTACGATATGCTTGATAAGGAGAAGAAAGAAGAAATTGTAAAGGAAACAGTGGAGGGCATCCGAGAACATCCTCCGGGTTTTACACCTAATGAAGACGATAAGGATGTTGGGGGTAATGGGATTAATGTTTCTAGGGAAAATGAGGATACTTTAAAGCAGAATGAAGGTAGTAGTACTTGTAGCAGATCTAAAATTAATGATGCCGACTCAGGGTATTCTGGTCAATAATAAGTCTCAGCTTTGCCAAGAACTGGTGGATCTATTTTGAATTGAATTGAGGAGATGGTTAAAGAGGTAAGACTATGGGTTATAATATGGAGGGATGTGAGAATGATATCATAAAAATAACTGAATCGCAAGGAGAGGATATGGTTCATCGATGAACTTTATGTCATTGAATATTGGAGTCCTTGCCTAAAAGGCCAAAAAATATTGGGTTAGGGATTATGTGTCAAGAATAAAGTTAACGTTTTGGCGATTCAAGAAACTAAAATGGAGAATATAGAGTTGTTTATGGTTCAAGTGTGTTGGGTTAATTTTGCTTTGAGTTTGTTCATAGTGATCCAGTTGGGAACTCGGGGGGATATTATATACTTGGTATCCTCATTGTTTTCGCAAGAGTAGTTCTACGGTTTTGGACTATTTTGTTATTGTAAAGGGTAAGTGGTTAAAAACAGGTGATGATATTCTTTTAGTTGTCGTTTATGCTTCGCATGAAAAAATGCTTTGGGGATATTTGTCTAATACGGTTAATAACTGGGAGGGAGAAGTGGTAATTATGGGTGATTTCAATGAGGCGCGGCTCAAGTCAGATAGATTCGGTTCGGTTTTTCATGCTCGGGACGCTGAGGAGTTTAATTCGTTCATTTTGAACGTTGGGTTAGAAGAAGTCCCATTGGGTGGTAGCGCGTTTACTTGGTATCATAAATCAGCGTCAATGATGAGTAAGTTAGATCGTTTTCTTATTTCGGAAAATATGTGGAACTCTTATCCTAATATTAATGATGTTACTTTGTATCGTTACTTATCCGATCATCGGCCCATTTTACTTCGCGAGAATATGGTAGTTTATGGGCGAGCCTGTTTAGATTTTACCATCATTGGTTCGAAATTGAAGGATTTCAGATACATGGAATATAGCCCCTGGTCATAGTCGCAATGGTATGCGTAATCTAATGATAAAGTTAAAGTTTCTTAAGAATAAAATAAAGGAGTGGAATTCAAGGCACTTAAATAACTCAAAATTTGAGCTCAAATGTTTACAAAAAGAGTTAAATAGTCTGGATGTGGTGATCAATAGCGGGATATGATCGGACGAGATCAGCTCTAAGATAATAGAGTTGGTCAATTCCATGCAAAGCATGAATAAGCACATGATACAAAATTAATTCATAAGGCAAAGATTAAGTGATCAGTGGAAGGTGATGAGAATACACGATTTTTTCATGGTATACTCAATAAAAATAGAAGCTAGATGAGTATTAGGGGTGTTTCGAAGGACGACGTCTGGATAGATAACCCTGAGCAAGTCAAAGGTGAATTTTTTAATCACATTAGCCACAGGTTTGCACAGCCATTGGAGAACCACATTTCCGTAGAGATTGGGTTTCCTAGTTTTCTTACCCATGTACAACAAGTGGAATTGGAGTCAGAAGTGAATAGAGAGGAAATAAAGAGGGTGGTTTGGGATTGTCCCCATGTCCGGATGGATTCATGTTCGGGTTTTATCGTCAGTTTTGGACTCTCATTGAAAACGATGTGTTCATCGTTGTCAATCATTTCTTTACACATGGGGAGTTTCCTAAAGGTTGTAATTCTTTGTTTATTGCATTGATTCCTAAAATCCCGGATGCGACTATGGTTAAATAATTTCGTCCGATATGTCTTATCGGCAGTTTTATAAAATTATAACCAATATTTTAGCCAATCTTCTTGTACTGGTGTTAGGAGGAATTATCCATGAAGTATAGTCTGCTTTTATAGCAGAGGGAGAAAAATTATGGATGGGCCATTTATTCTCAACGAAATCATTCAATGGTTTTCTTTAAAGAAGAAGCAAGCAGTCATTTTCAATGTAGATTTTGAGAAGGCGTATGATTCGGTTAGGTGGGATTTCTTGGACGAAGTTTTGGACAAGTTTGGTTTCGGTAGTAAATGGCTTCTTTGGATTCAAAACTGTCTTAGATCTTCGAGAGGTTGCATTCTCCTCAATGGTATTCCCACGAAAGAGTTTCAGTTTTCCAAAGGCTTGAAACAAGGTGATCCACTCTCTCTTTTATTATATATTCTTATTAGGGAGGCTTTACACTTATCGATCACACGCGTGGTGGACGCCGGTATATTTACGGGATCAATTTAAATAATTCGTTGAATATATCTCATATGTTTTTTGCGAATGACGCGGTGTTCGTCGGAAAATGGTGTGACAAAAACGTTCATACCCTTGTTAATGTTTTGGAGTGTTTCCATCGTGCATCTGGTCTTAAAATCAATATGGGTTAAAGAAAGATCATGGGTGTTCATGTGGAGGGTAGCAAGGTTAATCAGGCAGCTTGTAAACTTGGGTGTTTAATCCTTCATGCTCCGTTCACGTATGCGGGTAATAAAGTAGGAGGAGTGATGTCTAGGATAAATGCATGGCAGGAGGTAGTCGCTAAGTTTAAGACTAGGTTTTCCAAGTGGAAAATGAAAGCCCTTTCTATAGAAGGTAGATTTACAATATTGAAATCGGTTTTGGGTTCTATCCTAATTTTTCATATGTCTATATATAAATTTCTAATTCGCCTCTTACAAGAGCTAGAGTCCGTTCGTAGACACTTCTTTAATGGGCATGTTCGTAACAACAGGAATGCCTCATGGGTCAAATGGAGCAATGTCATGGCTGCTAAAGATAAAGGGGGTCTCGGGGTGGCTAGTCTATAAGCTTTGAATCGTGGTCTTATGTTAAAATGGGTGTGGAGATTTTTTTCTAATAAGGATTTTCTTTGGACGAGATTTGTGAAAACAATCCACGGGGAGGATGGTTGCATCGGTATGGATCTGACCAGTAGCCGTCGCTCATGTTGTTTGAGTATTGTGAATGAACTTAGGGTTCTTAAAGATCTGGGTATAGATATTTTTGAATTTCTAAACCTTAAAATTGGAGATGGTAATATCATTCATTTTTGGAAGGATAAATGGTATGACACCGATATTCTTAAAGACACTTTCCCTCCGAAATTCGCTTTAGGAATGTGTAAAAATGTGACTATCCGTTCCAAATTAGAGGCATCAACTTGGAGTTTTCGTTGCGTCGTAAGGTGCGGGGAGGAGTGGAATTCCGAGGCTGTTGGTGGTGTTAACCTTGTTCCTCAAGCTGACAGGTGTATTTGGACGCTTAATCATGGTGAGTAATTTGTGGCTTCGATGCGGAAGAAGATTGTCGACCAGCGTGCGCCGAGTGTGGCGTCTATGACTAGGTGGGTCAAGTATATTCCTATTAAAATTAAGATTCTTGCCTGGAAAATCAATATGGACGCCTTGCCTACAAAATTTAACCTCTCCCGTCGTGGTATTGATATAGGATCACTTACGTGCCCTATTTGTGACAACGGGAATGAAATATCTGGCTTGTCAGATTTATAAGATGATTGCTCGGTGGTGGGATGTGTTGTTCGAAGATTGTACTTCATACGAGGATTGGTTAAACTGGTTATTTCTCTAAGGCTCTCGGCTAAGCTCAAAATGATGTTGGTAGGAGTGTTCTACGTCATGTGGTGGTGTTTATGGTCGTTCCGAAATGAGACGCTTTTTGATAATATCATTCTCTCGAAGACAGTTTTGTTTGATGATATTGTCTCTTGTTCTTTCAACTAGTGTAGATCTATATGTAAGGCCTCGTTCATTTAGAACGACTGACTCAAGAACCCTTATCTTATTATTGTGTAGTTCTAGCTCTTTGTTAGTTTCAATTATTAAAATCGCTTTAAAAAAAGTATCAAATCTTTAGTTCGTATACTAAGATGCTATCAACTCTCTTCCGGATTAAAAATCAACCTATCAAAGAGTTGCATTTATGCAGTTGGTGTATCACAGGATCATGTTAATACTTTAGCTCATGAAGTCGGATGTAAAGGTAGTAAACTTCCTTTTACATATTTGGGTTTGCCGGTCGGGGAAAATATGAAGCTCACTTCAAGTTGGACCCCTGTTATAAATAAATTTCAAAGCAAGCTTTGTTCATGGAAGACACGATTGCTATCTTTTGGAGGGCGTTTAACTCTTTTAAAATCTGTCTTATCAAGCCTTCCTCTATACTATTTTTCCTTGTACAAAGCTCCCACCTCAGTCTTGAAAATCTTAGAGAGCATTAGACGTCAACTTTTCTGGGGTAGCATTGGTGATGAGAAAAAATGTCGTGGATTAAATGGTCAAACGTGATAGCTCATAAATTAAATTGTGGGTTAGGTATCGGCAACCTTAAGGCAACTAACCTTTCCCTTCTTTCTCGTTGGTGGTGGAGAATTCTGTCAGATAAGAGTGCATTATGGAACTCAGTGATTGCTAATATTCATGGTTACCTAGGTGGTACTAATCCTCATGATTATGAGTCAACTAAGAATAGTTGCTGAAAATCTATCGTCAAAGCTAGGATGGAAATACATAGCATGGGCTTTCATTTCTTTGAAACTTTTAGTCGTAAGGTTGGTCAAGGGAGTTCTATTTATTTTTAGACCGAACCTTGGATGAGTAATCACATTCTCTCTAACAAATTTCTGAGGCTATTTGCACTTGAAACGTCACAACAATGTTTTCTAAGTGATCGATGTAGAAGTGAAGATGATAACTTTGAATGGATATGGGATTGGCGTCGTCCCATCAGAAGTGGAAGGGAGTTGTCATAGTTCAACGAACTTATGGGCTTACTTTCTAACTTTCGGCATAGTGCAGGGGAAGACGGTTGGAATTTCTTGTTAAGTAAGTCAAATTTGTTTTCGGTTAAATGTGTACGGATTGCTATTGATAAATGCGGGCTCATCTCACCTAGTCGTCTAACTAGATTGTCTTCTCTAGTTCCGTCAAAAGTTTTAATTTTTGTTTGGCGTGCTGAGAGAAACAGAATCCCAACTAGAGTAGAGTTAGTCCTCAAGGGTATAGACATACATTCGATCCTATGTCCTATATGTAACAATGATTCCTAGACTACGGATCATATTTTGGTAAAATGTGAGTGGGTCCCTCATCTCTGGAAAAATATTTTTTGTGGTAGGGTTTTGAATTCAAGACAGGGTCTTCCTTTTTGGAGATAATTGATTTTATCAATAACCTTAGCCCGCAAAAGAAGAAGTTATTTCAAGCATATCAACTCTCATGTTTTGAATCCGTTATATTCACATCATGTTGGTTGATTTGGAATTCAAGAAACGAGAAGATTTTTGAAGCTAAAAGGCGCTCGGTAGATGATATTTTCATCAAACTACAACATCTTTGTTTTTGTTGGTTGAAAAATAGATGTAAAAGGGGCTCTTTTGATTGGGCTTATGGCTTTCTCGTCCTATGGATGCTTGTTATGTTTCTAGTACTTGAACTAGATTAATTGTATTTCGTTGCCTTCTAGCTCCTTGTTAGATGGTAGCGTTTTTTGTTGTTCAATATAATAGCCGTTTCAAAAAAAGAGTGATATTGTAGTCTTTTCATGTGATGCAGTGTGCTTATTATGCATGCATGTATGATTCTGTTGAAATTTAAAATTCTTAAATATAAGTAATGTGTTATTGAAAACTTGAAATAACAATTATTATTAAATTAATAATCTAAATATTATTTAATCCACATAAATTTTAAAATCCGTTTAGTATAACACAAAATGACCCGAAAAAAAAAATTGTAAGTCTGCATCAGGAGCCAAACCAAAAACCAAATACAAAGTTTACTAGTTGTTGCTATGCACCATCGTTTTGTGTGAAAATATTCGTCCACTATATGTTAACAGATTATCCAATTTAATTATCTTCCGTACTAATTTTAAAGTTTTTTCAAAACTTCTTAAATTTTCAACTTCTCAAAACGTTGGAGACACTAGCCTAATTCAATACGATCGATAGAATCCCAAAAGCAATCCAAAACAAAATCGATACAAAGCTAATGTCCGTTGACTTCAAAACGAACATTCAAACATTAATTGACAAATTCGAACACGGTCGCCAAGCAAACGATTCACTCAAACGATCTTCAACAAAGAAAATCAAATTTACGCAACAAATTTTAAATGGTCGACAAACGATAAAAAAAACTTCAAACGACATGTAGTAATCAATGTTTTCAAACTCCAAATCGAGTTTTAAATTATAAATGTCAAATTCAAATTTCGATGACCTACTATTTTATAAGTAATTGGATCAAAATCCTCTCAAGTTGAAAACAACTTGATAGGTAATGTTGGCCAAAAAGAATTAAAATAAATGTAAAAAAGATTTTTTTTAGTAAAATTCAGAGGGCCCATAGATATTTATTTTCATTGTGATTGACTAACTTTACCTATTAAGATAGCTCTAACTTGAGAGGATCCTCCTCCTAAATAATTACGTTTCAGTTTAAAATTTATTATCCGTATCAAACAAATTTAAAGAAATGAGATCAGGAGCAATCATATCCTAATCAAGATTATAGAAACATATCCCAACCATCATTTTTCACCTTTTTTCTTTAAATAACGTATCTTTCAAACGCTAAATCCTCGGACTAAAAAAATACAACATAGCGACGAGTAAAGTCTAATCTTTCAGTAGATGGACTCTTTGATATATTTTAACTATTTTCTGGTGTTGAAATTTTCGGCCTAAAAATCACATGTGTTTTATAAAATCACATGTGATTTTTTGTTTTCATTTTTTTGTTTTTAATAAATTTTATTATTATTTACATAATCGTGAAAGGCAAACGAGTAATAAGATTTGTCGCTAGCCTTTTCTAATTAAAAAAACTATTTAAAAAAAAACCCACATTTGTGTATTTATGTGTCATAACATCATTGTTTATAACCGTTGGACTATATTGAGTTGTTGTAGTACTTCAAGTTTCAGAAATATAAATATGTACAACACGATTTAAAAAAATCACGTGTATTTATAAATCACGTGTGATTTCTCAAGATCACATGTGAAAATCATATGTGATTTTCACAAAAATCACATGTGTATTCACAAAATCACATGTGTTTTCACAAAATCACATGTGATTTTAAAGTAGTGCTTAGAATATTTTTGTTATTTAGCAGATGGTCATTTTCATATATATTTGACGATTTTAAAATATTGAATTTTTTACCAAAAAAATTACACGTGATATCGAAAGTAACAAATCGCATGTGATTTCATAAATCGCATGTGATTCCAAAAATTCACGTGTGATTTCATAAACAAATCACATGTGATTTCATAAATCCCAGAAATCACATGTGATTTTACAATTTCAAGTGTGATTTTTAAAGTAATAAATCATATATGATTTTCAAGAATCACGTGTGATTTTTTGAGAATCACATGTGATTTTTTTGCGAAATATTTAAAAAAATAGTTGAAAGTACAGGTGCCTATCTATAAAAAGGTAATTTAATTCTCATCGCGATAGTATAATTACTTTTGTGTATCGATTAACGGTTTACATTCTAAAATGAGATAGAAGCGGGTATTTTTAATTAAATTAAAAAAAATATAAACTATTACATGAGATTAGAATACATGGTTGAGATTAAAAGATTTGTACTTTTTTATGAAGATTTCTTATGAAATTTTTGTCCAAATTTAAATTAACAAAACACTTGATAAACAAGATTTAATAATTCAAACATTTAAAATATAATACAAATAATAATTTCAATGATTCACTTGTATAATAAAATCAAAATTCAAAACAAATAAAATCGAAAAAAAACAAATACTAATCTTTTACATAGTAAAGCAAAACGCTTAGTGGAGATTTCGGCCGTTTAGAAAATCAATTCTTCCCTTATTTAGTAATATATTTTATAAATTAAATATGTTAAAAAATTAAAAATAATAAAAGTCAAATTTCTTCTAAATTTAGCTAAAAAATAAAAAAAAAGATGTGAAAATTTGATGGAGAAATTTGATAAAAAAATGGCATAAAAGTATATGTGTCAAATTAATAAAAAATACAACTTCAAAAAGGATGAGGTAATTAATAAAACTTTAGTGGTTAAATTTTTAATAAATTAGATATATTTAAGTGAAACTTATAATTTTCCATATTTTTACAGTAATTTCAGAAAATAAACAAATACTCATTACACTTTATAACTTTTATACGTTATATATTAAACATACAAAATTTATTAGATCTATTTAAACACGTGGGGTTAAAAATTAACAGTTTTCAGTAGAGAACAAGTCGAATGAGTCAATAAGCATACTTACTTGAATACAATGAGTTGAACGGATCACTTAAAGGTTGAACAAGGTTCCATTCACCAAAATAATTATACAAATGGATCATGATCAATATAAGCACTGTTACTACGTATTACTGTCAATATTAATATAAAAATTGCATAATACGTAGTAGGTATACAAGCATGATAATATAATGATTTAAGCAATCAAGAAATGTTTTTTAGAAAAAAAATAATTTGACGAAGATAAATTTATGACTCAAGCATAGTTTTTTACAGCAGCAATAATCTGATGAAGATAAACTTATGACTCCCGTAGTATAACTTTTATATTAAAAACACGAAATTATTACATTAATTGGAATATTAATACGTAATGAATTTTTTTATGTATAATCGTGTGCATAATTATTAGTTGTACTTATATAACAATGATAATACATTAATTAAGCATGTAAATTTTTTTATATATTCATATTTAAATAAAATATTAAAAATAAATTTAATTTATATGTAAGCCCCGTGCGTACACGGGAATTATAACTATTACTTGACAAAGATAATCGATCCAAATATCTTGATGCCTCCCCAAAAACCCAAACAATTCTAATAGGGCAAATAGCATAAAAACTTACTCATCTTATGTTAAAATTCAATTAATGGTACTCAACTTTTTTTTTCTCAATTTAAAGTACCGATCTTTTTTCTTTTTGCTATGTTGGGACAGTTAACAAATTTAAAAGTTATATATTAACGACCGTTTACTTTATATTGCATCGTTAGTCCTTTATACTCACGACACTTTATAATAAACTCAAAATTCATTTTTTACAGTTTTAGACCGTTTTCTATCTTTTTCGTATGATTTTTTACCGTTTTATTCAGTTTTAAATCGTTTTAGTCCATTTTTTGTCTCTTTATCTGTTTTACCGTTTTCGCCCTACTTTAGTGTGTGATATCGTTTCGACTGTTTTTTTACTGTTTTCGTCAGTTTATTTCCTTATCGCCTATTTATTTTACGGACGAAAAAAAATTAAAAAACGGTCAAAAATGGTAAAAAAAAAGCCGAAAACATAAAAAACACACGAAAACAGTTAAAAGCCGTAAAATGGATACAAACGGTCAAAAGGACTCGAAAACATAAAAAAATGGACGAAACGGTCGAAAACGGTAAAAGAACGACGAATGTTGTAAAAATGGATCAAAACGATTTAAAACAAAACTAAAACGATAAAAATCAGACGAAAAAGGTATAAAACGGTCTAAACCTGTAAAAAAATATGAATTTTGAGTTTATTATAAAGTAACATTAACATAAAGGACTAACGATGCAGTAATAAAGTAAAAGATCGTTAATATATAACCTTTAAATTTGTTAATTGTCCAATATTGCAACAAGAAAAAAGATCGATGCTTTAAATTGAGAAAAAAAAAGTTGAGTACTTTTAATTGAGTTTTAACTTAAAATGGATACCTTTTTACGCTATTTACCCATTCTAGTATAATACGGCAGTATTCAGGGGGTGTTTGGATGTGCGGTTAGGAGGAGATTATCTCCAAATCTCAGTTTCAAAATGGAGATAAGTTAAAAAAAAAGTGTTTAGGTAATAAATGGAGATAAGTGATTATTTGCGTTTAGAAGCTCCAAAATGGAGTTTTGAAAAAGTTAGTGGGGAGCTACTTATTTCATTTTCAAAATGGAGTTTTAGAAAAGTAAGCTTTCAAAATGGAGTTTATTATCAAATAATCAAATTTGCCAAACACTTAAAAAAATGATTAACTGATTATTGCGATTTCAAACTGGAATATCAAATTCAAACACTATTTTTTAAAATGGAGTTTTCAAAATGATGATTTATAAAAATTGAGTTTTCAAAATGAATAATTTGTTTTCAATAAGCACATCCAAACACCCACTCAATATGATTTTAAGTTTTCAACAAAAGACCGATTACAGATCCAAAAGCTTATTCTTCTAAACCAAAACTTTTTAAAAAAGCCTAAAACAAAAATTCAATCCTACAACAAAATTTTCAACAACAGCGATGAGTCGATTAAACAACGACTAAAACCAAACTATGCGAACTTTTTTCTTTTAAATGGTTTTTGCCCCTGATAAAATAAATGGAAAATCATCATCTTGAATACAACTTAATAGGTAAGTTTTTCCAATCGCAACGAAATTAAATACATGTGGCTCTATTTATTTCAATAAAAGAAAAACTTTTATATATTTATTTAAATTCTAATTGCCTAATATTATCAATTAAGTTGTATTCAACTTGAAATGATTTTGATCCAAAATAAATATCATAGTCGACAAACAAAGCAGAAGTTTTATTCAAATTATGAAATCAAATACAAAATGAAATTCAAAAATATCGATACATACAAAGAAAACTAAACATAGAACTATAAACCTCTATTTATATGCTAAAGTAATTGCCATAGATTAGTTCCGTTATTATAAAACGAAATCAAATACCAAAACTTATAATATCTCATATGATTACTAAATTTATTAAATAAAAAATTTAAGTCACTAGTTTAACAAGAAGTAAAAGCAAATTAGATAAGTATTAGTGTATAACCTAAAGCAAAATGATAAAGCCATTATATACCTTGTTAAACTTCATTTATGGGAGACCCAATATTATTATGTCTCAACAACCATAACATCATCAAATTTTATACCTATTTAAAAGAAATGGCCGTTTGATAGATTATATGTTAAAAGATAAAACAATTCATTCTTTTTAAAAATTTCTGCTTGTACAGGAATAGATCAACTATTCGGTGACAGCTCAAAATTATAATCCTAACAGCCATTTGTTAGATTAGAATTATCCAGAAAGCCAATCTATCTATATAGAATGAAAAAAACACAATAACATGCATAGCAAAAAGACTCTGTTTATACGTGATGCATTAATCTGACAAAATTAATTAACCGAGAATAAGATATGGGTAAGAAGTAGTTACCGGTAGTTCGTCACATCTTTCCCTATTAATCCAGGAACCTCAGCAAGTGCATCCTTCCATAGCGGTATCTTTTTACGCCATTCCTCTTTTTTCTCCTTATCTTTTTCTTTATTCATCCTCTTTTCATGAGCTTGCATTGAAAGTTTGAAGCTGCTTTTAGGGTGATTTTCATCTTTTATCAGTCTGAGATCGGTGGGGTTCACATGATAGAATACGGCGATGACGATATGGTTGGTAGTCTTGCGTTGATTGAGGAGGAGGCGTAATTCCTCAAGGCACCAAGTTGAAGAGGCGTAATCCTTGGACAAAACAACAACTGATGCCCTGGATGTTTTGATCCCCGTTTTCAGTTCATCTTTTAGTGGTTTCCCGACTTCACCATCATCTCTATCATAAAATGCTTTGATGCCAGCCTTCTTCAGGGCCTCACGAAGGTGCGCGGTGTAGCCCTCACGGGTCTCACCTCTAAAACTTAAAAATACATCATATTCGTATTCTGTAGGCGAATTTGCCATAAAGAATTTGGGAAGGTATGGTTAATCGCAGAAGGGAACAACGAATACAATGATCAAAATGTTTTGTACCTAAATCCTGTTTATAAAGTCAACGACCCCAGGTTTCACACAAAATTAACTCAACTTGTATTTTAATAATCGGTAGGTTTTTAGGCTGTGCTCAACATGACCCGTGAGAGTAATAATTGGCGTTCTAAAAATTTGGATGTGCTTGTAAGGGTGGTAGATCGGGTTTGGGAATCCTTGATTCAAAGATGATTTATTTGAATAATTGGTCAGTTATATGCTTTAACTTGTCTATATATGATTTAAACCTGTCTCATTTAACACATATATAAACTTGACTTGACGGGTTAAATAAGTTAAATGGTAGAGGTGGCAAAATGGGCGGGCGGCGGGCTAAACGGGCAACGGGCTAAACGGGCGACGGGCTCCTAAACGGGCACGGGCGAAACGGGCGGGCAAAACGGGCGGGTTAAACGGGCGCAAGCTAAAAAAAGGAAAAAACATATAAAAACCTACAAATAAAAAATAAAAATACTTGTTTGAAAGCCGGGATAAAAAATTTAACAAAAAATATTCGTCGAGTATACTAATTTGTATTTTACAATTGCGCCCGTTAGGCCCATTTAATTTCTTACATATGCGCCCGTTTAGCCCATTCATTATAAGAATGGGCAAAAAGTGCCCCATCCTTTTTTGAAAATGAGCAAAAGGTGCCCATATGTATCAAAATGAGCAAGATTTGCCACCTCTATTAAATGGGTTGAAAATGTTAAACGTGTTTCGTTTTACCAATTTCCCCGTTTTGTAAAACATTGGCAAATTAAATTAGTCAAACATGTTAAACTAGTTTGTGGGTCGACGAGTTTAACCCGTTTAACCTGTATGACACAATATAAATAATTATTAGTTTAAGAAGATATCTTCAAGGTTGGCGCGTTTATCCGCTTAATTTATTCGTAACTCGAACCCGACCTGAACGAGTTAGATCGATTAAACCCTACCCGACTCGAAATTTATTTAGACTCAACTTGAAATTGTTAATTTCCGCGTCGGTTTCATGCTGATTTTTTTTTGTGACGGGTGAGAACTTTCCACCCTGTTTGTGATATAGATTTAAATTCATTTAAGTATCAAACTTTATTAAGATAATAATAACGTGTTCTTTAGTTTTAAGATAGGAAAGTGAGTTGAATTTTTCACGAGTCAAACACGGTTAGATATTTATTATCAGACTCAATCAGATGTGGTGATGACATATTACCAATGTTTTCAGACCCTGGTCGAACTGGTTGAACCAGTTTCGGCCGAAAAAACGGGTCATATTGACCCGGGTTTCATATTTTCGAAACTCGGCTTGACCCGGCGGGTTTGGGGTGACCCGGGTCAACCCGATTCTCAAGACCCAGCCGGGTTTCAAATTTTTTGGGTTTTTTTGATTTTTTTTTAATTTTACGTATTTACTACAAAAATTTTATTTTTACATACTATATTAGTTGGTAAACAATTTATATTTTCAATATACGTAATTTTTTATGGTTTTTATAAGTATAATTTTGTTAATTATTAAAAATATTAAAAAATTTTATTTTTTTAGAAAACCGGGTTAACCCGGGTTGAACTGAGTTGACCCGGGTTGACCCGGGTTAAACCGGGTTGACCCGGACCCGGTGACTCGACCGGATCGATCTAAGACCCGGGTTTTAAAACATTGCATATTACTACTTCTTAATCTTGTAAATATCAAACAAAAGTTAAAATTTCAACAATGAATAAATAAGTCAATGTTGAAAATGTACGTTATTTATTTTCTTTCAGGCTGGGGGGAGTGGTGCAAAAAAGCCACGCGTGGCTTGCTATGAACCCTACTATCCCACCTCAAAAACCCACGCGTGGGTTGTGGTTCCCAGGGCAAAAAAAAAGTCGCTACAAGTGAGTTTCTCACCATTCACACACCCCAAATCTTTCTTTTTCATCCCCATTTTATTTCTATATAATCCTCATTTTCACTTCTTCTTTTTTTCATATCTCTCATTTCATCTTTCTCTCAACTAAAAAAATAATCTTGTCTAAATTCTAAATTTTTAGCATGGAAAACATTGATGAATATACATTTATGTACCCCGATCTAATGATCGAAGATGAAGAAACTTTGATGAATAGCCCTCGTGTCCGGTTGCTAGCAAAAGCGATGGTGTTTTTTCAAAATAGACGACAAAAAGTGTCTAGAAACCCGGTTAATCGAGATCGTTATGGTGCCCATGATCGTTTACTTGCCGCGTTTTTCACTGACAACCCGATCTACGAAGAACGTGCATTCCGAAAGACATATCGAATGGATCGATCACTTTTCAACGATATAGTTACGGCTGTAACTGCACATGATCCTTACTTTAATTCAAATATCGACTGTACCGGAAGAGAAGGCGTTGCTCCATTGGTGAAATGCACTTCTGAAATTCGTCAATTGGCATACGACATTGTTCCAGCCTTTTTAGATGAATATCTGCAAACTTCTAAAAGAACTTCACGGGAAAGTCTTGATCATTTTTGTTCTGCTATAAGGGCGATTTATGGGCCAGAATATCTGAGAAAACCGACGGTGAGTGATGTTGAATTACTATATCAACATCACGAAAGGAAGCACAGTTTCCCTGGGATGCTAGGAAGTCTAGACTGTACGGACTGGGAGTGGTTTGGTTGTCCGTACACCTATAAAGGGCAATATGTTAGACGTGATCACGGATCGAATCCGTTCATTTTGTTGGAAGCTGTTGCGTCGGAAGACTTGTGGATATGGCATGCTTTTTTTGTGTTTCTGGGTCTATCAACGACATCAATGTGTTATATCAATCCCCTTTGTTTAACGATTTGAAAACGGGACGAGCACTAGAGGTCCCTTTTACGGCTAACGACGTTAATTATCCATTTGGATACTATCTTACTGACGGGATATACCTCGAATTAGCTCCACTTGTTAAGACGATTCCAAAACCATCTAACGATGACCACAGTCGAATATTGTATAAGCAGAAGCAAGAATCGGCAAGGAAGGATGTGGAACGCGCGTTTGGTGTTCTGAAAAAGAAATGGGCCATAATCGCCAATCCAGCACGTGCTTTGAAGAAAGAAAGACTTGTTAATATGATGTATGCATGCATCATAATGCATAATATGATTCGTAAACACAAAGAATATGCGATAAGTCCCAAATGGTTCCGAGGAGAAGCACAACAACCAAACGATCTGGTACGAAGCACGGAAGAAATTCATGTTGTTATGGGATACATCAGATCATCTCAAGTGCATCAAAACCTTCGATCCAATTTAATCCAGCACTTGGCTAATAATGTCTAATATTTTTAATGTTTGTATTTACCCGCGTGTATCGTTTTTTAATTTGATGGAATAAAAGTATGTATTTTATAAATAAATTAAATAAAAGTCATAGTGGAAAGATGAGGTGGAGGTGAGGTGGTGGTGGGTTTTTTTTCCTTAAGAACCTTGAAAGGTGAGTTTTGAGTGGGTTAGTGAGAGGAAAGAGAAATCTGAGGTGGAGCTAACATGGCGGTGGGATTTTAACTTACCACTCCCCTAGCCTCAGATTACAATCCTGTTTATTACTTAGTTTATACTTGTCACTTATTACCTACTTTATACTTCTCAATTATATTGTTAGTTAGCTTATACTATTGCATATTTATATTGGTTGCAAGTAGAATTAATATAATCTTGAATCTAATTGTTTAACAAGTAAATAAATTATAAAAACGTAATTGTAGCCGGTAAACTATTCAACCCCCTTCCAGTTTCCACACAGTTTTGGGAATATCTTCGTCCCTGCCATCAGTGATGATAGCCCGATCCTAATTCGAGTTTTTAATATACGCTTGAACTTACGCCGCGCCTAAAATCATCCCAAGCGCGATCAAATAAATCGTTGATTCTGGGTAATGGATAACGATTCATTATGGTGAGTCTCAGTTCTCGGTAATCGATACACATCCTCATAAAGATATGTATTCTTCTTAACAAATAAAACAAGAGCTACTCAAGGTGAAGTACTTAGTCGGATGAAACCTCGGTAAACTAATTCTTGCAAGTGATTGTATAATTCTTGCATTCCGGAAGGAGCTAACCTATAGGGAGCTCGGGCTACAGGTGTGGCTCCGGGAATTAAATCGATTTGGAATTATATTTGAAGAACAAGAGGGAGGTAGGGTATGTATTCAAGAAAGACTTTCGAAAATTCTCGAACCACTAGTATATCTTATAGTCGCTTTTCATCAGACTTCTTCCGTCACTTGAGCTATGAAGAATACTGATAATTTTTAAGGTTTCTAGAGAGAGAGAATGGGTTGGAAGATACTTTAGAGAGATAACGAACAAAGAGAAAATAACATATAATGTGTCTAAAAAGTGAAACAACCAACACCGTATCCGGTTTGTGGAAAAGGTTTATACCCATGACCATAATCGGTCATGGGATTTACACGTGGGCTAACCAAGGGCTTAGGTCTGGTTCGCTTGCTAATTTACTTTTTCATATCTACGAGCTCGCTCTCTAATATCGTTGTGTGACCGATACATCTAATGAAATAAAATGTATTCCTAACAATTCTCCCCTAAGGGAGGTCACTCCAAGTTACAAAGTCTTAAACCTAGCATACTATGCATGTCTTTAATCTTGAGCTTATAGTCCTACTTTGTCTTTTCTTTTCTTGTGAATATGTTGTAATGATCTTTTTTGACTTTAGGCTGGAGCACGTTCCTTTGTCTTTTAACTTGAATATTTATTATGTGACTCGTGCCTCCTTGTATAGTTGTGACTTCTGGTCTGACATGCTCATAATTTGTTGATTTCTTGAAAGCCTCTAACAATCTTTCTACATAAACTTCAAATTACATCTTGATGTTGAGGAAGATGTCTTCATATCAGTACACAACGAAGTCATAATCTTTAGCTTTCTTGAATTCTCTAAAGTCTTTAACTTTTGGTATGAGCATGTAGAGGCGACTTCAGTCAGTACACCGCGACGCCACCTTCTTGATATGCTGTATGTGACAATCCTCTTAATTTCACATCTATGCTACGTGCTATGATTGTATGAATATGAAAATTCATTAGAAATTTTTGCTTTTCTGCCTTACTTGGCAAGATGAATGGGGTCTCACAACATGAACTGCCATTTCAACATATTCCTATATGTTGTAAACACAATGTATATATAAATTCTAAGTTCTAAAAGTAATCTTATAAGTATATTCTAAAAGAGAACATCTAAAATATAACTATGATGCCCTAAATTTCTTTAAAAACCCTAGAAATCTTATAAACAAGTTGTAAACTCAAGATTTGTGAAGTATGAATGTACAACACATATGCATAAGTAATCAAGGATTATAAAAAAGTTGTAAACTATCATTTGGAAGTATAACTTTATTCTATAACACTAAATACAAACCATTTAAAGCTAAGTACAAGTAAATGTACATAATAGTCAAGGTTACCACCTAGAAACCATTTCATAATGAATTAGACCTAATCTTTTGCAACCAATTATAAAACTCAACTAGTATCATACTAAGACTATATTTTCACTTCAAGTCAATGTAAAAACAAGTAAAGCACCAAGTACAAATTTTCAAAGCATAGAGTTCTAATTAAGCCTATTGCCTCCTAAACTATGCTTACCATATATAACTCATTAAACTATCTGTGTATACTCTTTAGAAACCTTAAACACAATTCATAAGCCCTATAATTAGTTAAGACAATGATGTAAACACAAATAACACAAGGTACAAGTCAATTAGGCATAGTAACATAAAAACCTTTATATGACCAATTTCACTTAGAATCAATACATAGTCTTCTAGGACAAGTGTAAAAACTTTACTAGCATTAAACTTAGGTTATAATATCATCATAAGATAAGGTAAAGGCACCCTAATGCACAATGTACAAAATTTTAGTGCATGACTTATAAATTAGGTCAAAATAGGTATTTACACTCTTTAGAAATTTTTACTTGGAATAACTTAGTAAGACAAGTGTAGAGACTTCATGAACACATTAAAGACAATGTAAGAGATATAAATTGAGTTTACATCAGTAGCTAAAGTGATTATAATGGCTTTAAAAAGGATTTAAACCTAGATCATTTTAACCTAATCCGGCTAGATTTTCTTCCCAATTTCACTCCAAACCTTTCTTAAACATCAAACCAAAGAGTCAAACTTCCTAATTACAATGTTTAAACCATAATTACATCCTAATAAATCAATAATCATATTCCAAACCTTTAATTACAAGAATTACAAAGTTACAAGCCCTAGTTTTCTATACGGCTAGATTTTTCCCTCCAAAAATGATTCAAATGACTTTCCCTCCAAAATTCAAATTTAAAACCATATATTTTGTGATATTATCTAAGTAGGTGCATCACCTACTAGTATATGAAAGCTCATCATTCTAATCTCTTATTGTCGTGACCTATTTTAGACCATAAACCATTGATAAGTTTGAATCTAGCTTCCATGAATCATATCCTATACCTACTTAGTCATATCTACACGTTCATGGCCATATATTGGAGCTTAAAGCTTGAAATTATTATAAATAGAGGCGAATAGCACATAGTTTTCTTCATCCCTCACTTTAACTTATAAACACCTATAAATTCTGTTCTAAAGCCTCCATTGAATTCCTAATATGTTCCTAAGATCAAGCTTAAGAAGAAGTTTCAAGAGTTCTTGAAGAGTTGTGAAAAGATATAGTCCATATGCCATATTAGAAGCCCTAGAATTCTAATTTTCTTGATTGTAAGTATCCACCTTGTTCAATAAGTATTTTGATGTTATAATTCTTTAATAAGCTTAGATATAATCTAAATAATCTATTCCATAAATTCTTGGTTTATATAATGATCTAAATGGAAGTTCTAAGCTAAAGATGTAATAAAACCCTAGTTTTACAATCTACATGAAATAATGACTTAAAATCCATTTAAAAAGCTATAGATCTAAAATTGTAGTGTTATTATGATTAGAAATGTATTTATAAACTTTGTTTTAAGTTCCTAGATCATTTGGTACAAATTTGAGGTTGTTATGTAATTTTAAGCAAGTATAGGGATTAAAACTGTCATTTTTAAACTATAAACATTTTGGACCAAAAATATCATTTTACTAAAGTTAAAAATATAAACATTGATATTTTTAAGTTTGAAACCTTGAGGTTAATATTAGAAGGTTGAAATTATAAATACTTAAACTATATACTTTAAGGGTTAAAAGTAGAGGTGGCAAATCTTGCCCATTTGGATATATATGGGCACTTTTTGCCCATTTTTAAAAAAGGATGGGGCACTTTTTGCCCATTCTTTATAATGGATGGGCTAAACGGGCGCATATGTAAGAAACTAAACGGGCTTAACGGGCGCACTTGTAAAATACAAATTAGTATACTTCATGAATATTTTTTATTAAATTTTTATCCCCGGCTTTCAAACAAGTATTTTTATTTTTTAAACGTAGGTTTTTATAAGTTTTTTTTCTTTTTTAGCTTGCGCCCATTTAGCCCGCCCATTTTGCCCGCCCGTTTCGCCCGTGCCCATTTAGCCCGCGCCCGTTTAGCCCGCCGCCCGTTTAGCCCGTTGCCCGTTTAGCCCGCCGCCCGTGCCCGCCCGCCCGCCCGTTTTGCCACCTCTAGTTAAAAGTGTAATTAAGCTAAACATATAATGAAAAGGGTAATTTTTACCAATTATGAAACTAAAGGATGTAAAATGTAATAAATAAATATACTAACTTTTGAAGAAATTTCTAAAGTATATAATTTATCATGTTAGTAGGGAACTTTGTAGAAAGATGTTCGATCTCGATATCACATTCTGACTGAGTAGTTGGGTTTACGATTTAAAGTGCTCTCGCTCCTCAAACGTTTATAGAATGGCTCCTAAGTATGATGTCAACAATGATGCTATAATTCCAAAATTTATAAATCAAAGAATATACAATTATTATTGAAAAAGTATTATTGAAAAAGTATTAAACTCAAAGTCAAAGACTTGATACTATACAAAATGTGTTGACCCATGTTCGTGAGACTAAGTTGTTTATTAGTGAATGAAATATATCTGATGTAGCTCAGACTTTACGGATGCCAGGTGAGTTCATAGCCTCACTAAGTTAACTACTTTTAAATGATTTGAAAACATATATGCTAAATTGGAATACAAGCGGTTTTGGTATGCTTCCCAGATATGTTGATTGACACTATGTTTACTGTTGCCTTAAAGTCCCTTTTTATCATGAACCGCTAATCATTTCTTAAAGAATGAGCGCTAATATTGTAGATAGTACTATTCGAGGACTAACATCCTCTGTCCGGGCAAGTCGCACTTGTTAGAGCCTTAGTGACCAAACATACATACTTTATTTTGCAAACCTAGGATAGTTTGGCACACTTCCTGCATAAGGGCAAGTGTTGGTTTCTAATTATGTCCAGTCGCGGTATCATAACCTTAGTGCAATGTAAACATATATATTATGTAGACGAATAACAACGTAGCTCAGGAAAAGGATTTTGTATTCAAAATGGTTTTTAAACCTATGAATTCACTCAACCATTGTGTTGATTTTAAGCATATATCTTAGGTGTTAAAGATTGATGTCATGGAGAAACACAAGGATGGAATGAAGAGGCACGAGCTTGAAATTATAATTATAGATTTTGGGGCATATTGTAAAACTCTGATTTTGAATGAATAATAAATAAAGTTAATTTAAATACTCTTTTGAGTTGTTTTCTATTATTATGACTTGTGTTCTATGAAGTAATACCCCAAATTAATGTTCCGCTGTGTTAAAGTAAAAATGAGGTGTTACACTGTATAAGACAGTCAACAATAAAACATAAACACTGACGAAATGGCTTTTTCATTCGTCCTAGATCGATAGCGTTTTACCTCCGATCGGTAAAGACCATTAGACGATATTAGATACCGTACATGTGATCAGGTAGATTCAATTAAGAATCTCCTTGACAGGGTTTCGCGAGTGTACTTGCCTGTTCTCTTTACTCTACCGTCTCAAATCAGACCGCGATAGTTAGAGTGAATCATTTGGATAAGCTTTTCGTCTAGTTAAAGTTGTCAATTCAGATTCCTAGAACAAGTTTGGTTTAGTTAAGAATCGCACCCTCGTTTCTTTCTCGTTTGTCACAAGCTTGATTCATAAACAATCTTGCAAGTCACCTACCCTAGTGTTGTTTGATGTTGACATGGATTTCCATTGTCACTGTGAACTCTAAAAAGTGTAACTCTGAATGTTCTTACAAAATCACAAGGATATTGCGTAGAGGCCCGAAACAAGGATTTCAATTAAGAATAAGACCATCATTGCTTTACAATTATCACTAGTTTGATTCATGTAGAATCACATAAGTAACCTACCATGATCTTTTTGATGTTCACTCAAGTAGGATTTCCATATTAATTGTTAATACTTTTGTATCACTCAGTCGTTCTGGAAAGATCATGAAGATATTGCGTATGACTCGATATAATTCAATTCACGTGTTCAAAGTGAAAAATAAGTATTTTCATGGAAAGTGTCCTAATGAGATTAGTTTGTGATCTCAAATGGCTTTAGACTCGATTGTGAATTTTGGATTTTAGTGATCGGAGGCTGGAAATGAGTGTCACCTTTTCAATACCAAATTACTCGGAGTGAGTAAGCCGATAGATAGCATGATGATCTTTGTGTGATTAAGACAAATATCTTTTGAGAGATATCTGATTTGGCTAGAAAGGGTTGTGCATTGCATCACTGGGTCTATGATGTCTATCTTCAATACCAAGCATCATTAAAATGATCCTGATAGCATATGTATTGACCCGGTTTCTTCTTACGTTGTAAGGAGGGATTCTTTCTTTTCACCCTTTATCTTTACAATTCTTTTTCATTCGCCAACCCATTCAATGCTTACCAAGACGTCATCACTAGCACCTTGTTGTAATTGTGCAGTGCTAACTTAAGTCATTTGTCGGTATTCAACTACGTTCACAATCATACTCCATCTTTCCTAAGGACTACTATTTCTAGCTACAACATGTCCTTGGGATGATTCCTCTGGCTCTGGAAGAATAATTAGAATAAAGCCTATCCTACCATCCTTTTGATACCTTAATCGTCGTGAATTAAATGGGTTTAGGTTAAGTATTCATCACCATAAAAACTTCTAAGAAAATCATTCAACATACTTGTGATATTGAAATCAAAGTTTTTGTACCTTAATTATTTTTTATCACCAAATCCATTTGCTCCCTATATATATGCCTTGATATTCGAAAACATTTTGCATATGTTGGGCAAAGCTCGTACATTGAGTCAACCATTATTGTGACTGATATATGTGTAAACACACATCTTTTCTACCACTTAATTACAATAATAACCAGACCAAAACGTGTATTTTATGTCTTTTATGTCGGAATTATGCGTGGTTTGTGTTTTTGTTGTGATTTAGGACGAAAAGGTGAAAAGTGGAGAAACACGGGAATTCACGGGCATTTACGGACTTTTATTGGAGAAAAAGATGAAAGACGTAGTCAAGCAGTCAAGAGTGCAAAAAGAACGGAAGTCCAAGACCAATTCTAAGATTTATCGAAGAAAAAGTCAAAAGGCGGAAGTTTACTTAAAGCCGAGGAACTCAAGTCTTATTTATCGTAGAATTAAAAGACGAGTCCAAAGAAATCCCGAGGCAAAAGTCATCAAAGTTCAAGATTAACAAAAAGATTAAGAAGGAAGGACTTAAGGGCGCAATTAAGAAGAAAGGAAGGAGGGGAGGAAGCTTCCTCTAACCATCCCCCTAATCACCTATAAATACTTCCCATTTTCATTCATTTGTTCTGGTTGACTAATAGTGACAATTAGTTCTTCCACCTTTACTTTTATGCACATTTAATTACTTGCACCTTTATTTACTTGCACCTTTAATTACATGTCTTGCACCTTTAATACCTTTAATTTCAAGTAAGTGTTTCTTTTAATTCTTGCACCTTTACTTTATCTTGTTGATCTCATTCTACTTTTCTTTAATCTTCGATTTATATGCTTTTTGTCTTGTTGATTTGTTTAAAGATTACATTTTTATGCTTTAGATTGTTTTAAATCATTTATTTTCATAGCTTATTTTGTTTATTTTCAAGTTTATATAGTTTTTATAAAAGTTATTTTCGTATAAAAGTTGTTTTTCTTAAAGCTTATCCGTTTCGTGTTTTAAAAGTCTTTAAATATCCGTTTAATAGTTTTTTCTTATTCGGTTTGCTTTAGAAATTTCGTCTAGTGCTTATTAGAATCATAGCTCATTTGTCTAGCTTAATCTCCACCCATTTCTCCGTATTCCGATCTTAACGATCGGAAAAGGGTTTATCATTCCGACCAGCTTCTTGGCTTGGTCGGAAAAGGGTTTGTATATTCCGATTTGGGAAACTTTGGTATTCCGATCAGGGGAGGATTTGATTATTCCGATTAGATAAGTGACAGTTATTCCGATTGGTGTTCCGATCCTCATTCCGATCGAGGTGTTATTTGGGTTATTCCGATTGGAATAGGTGACAATATTCCGATCACGGGTTCCGAACAGCATTCCGACCAAAGGCCTCTCCATATTCCGATCAAGGTAGGTAGTAACATTCCGATCTGGGGGTTTTGCTTGGTATTCCGATCGGGTAAGTGACATATTCCGATTGGTTTTCTGATCAATATTCCGATTTGGGTGTAAGCTTATATTCCGATCAAGGTAAGATCGGAATATATTCTGATCTGGGTTCATTTCTTCATACTTTGTCTTGTTTAATTTTTAGCTTATATTTTTATACTCTGTCAATTTTTAATTCTTGTCACGCTTTATTTTAAGTCATTTAGTTAATTTACTTTCCGTCACGTTTTTAAATATTGCAACCTTTATTTTAATTAGACTTAGATTTAACTTTAACGCCATTTTATTTTACGTCATTTATATTTACGTCTTTGCACATTTAAATTTAAAAACAACCAAAAAAATATTTGTTTTACCAAATTCAACTGAGTCGTACTTTAAGCCGGGAATCAATTCGTTAAGATTTCGAGAACAAAAACTTTAATTTTTATACGGGGTGTCAAAAGCCTTGTATCAGTGACAACCGAGGTTTTGGATTTGTCACTTGGTCTTACTTTTAGGTTATTTTATGTGTGCTTACTTGAATTGTGTGTTTACGTATTTATTTTGTGTAAACGAGGTTGGTGTGGTTATCGTTTATGAGTATAGAGTACTCATAAGTAAATCGAGGAACGGTTATTTCATGTTCATGAGCTCACAAGTGGTGACTATGAAATGAAAATGGTGATATTGTGGTGTTTACGTATACGTATAAGTATTATAGTAATAGTATTTTTTTTAAGATTTACGGTTTAGCATTTAGAGGTCTCGAATGAGGTAATTAGTCATATGAATATTTTTCGGGATGGTTTTAGGTTATTTAGGACTTAATTATAAAGTTTATTTCAAAATTTGAGATTTTTTTTTAAAGTGTATATTTTACGTCTTTTACGGTAAAACGCGTAAATTTGACTAGTTTTACGGTTTTGAGGTTTTGGGAGTTTTAGGAGCTGAAATAAATTAAGGTAAATTAAGGTAATATTAATAAGATATTAATTAACAATAAAAAGAAAAAAAAATAAAGAAAAAAACGAAATTAGGGGTGTTTGGGTCGGTTTAGAAGAGAAAAAAAGGAAAAAAGAAAAAGATTTATGGTAAGTGGTAATTGGGTTGGACAAGGATTGTTTTGGCTATATAAGGAACCCCCAACACTAAATCAAACGCATTTTTTTTTCTTTCCCTGGAGTTATAGTCGACTAAAAGAAGAGGAGAATTATGGTTCTTCATAAAAATTGGGTGTTTTTCATCTTCCATTGAATTAAAGGTAAAAACCTTCTTAAACCTTTTTAATTAAATTGTTTTTATGTTTAATTGATCATTCTTATGATGGATTAAGGGTTAGGGTTTATATAAAATCAGTAAAATAATTATGTGATAATCATAATATGATGATCATATAATCTAGGGCTTGTATTAAATGGGGTTATGGGTAATTAATTTGTTCAATTTGTTTAAACCCGTTTTTAAAAACTGGGCAGATTTTTGAGTCAATTGTTTTGATCATGTCGGGAGTTATATAAACTCTTATTTTACGATCCAAGTACCCATGGAAAGGTATTTGAAGTGGCTTTCCAATGCAAGAAACGATAACTAAATTGGAGGTCGGGAAGTGGGTCAAAAACAGGTTACAACAGTCGGAGGTCAAAACAGTTTTGAATTCAGCCTGTTTTCTTTTTAAGTTTTGGGTTGTTTGGGGTACTTAGGGTTGCATTGGGATCTTCTCACGAACGTGAGAGATGTTTTATATATTGTAGTAAGTATCTGCACTTGGGCTAAGGTTGTGGTTTAGGGTAAGACCCCTTAATGGTAACAAACTTTTAGTACGTTTAAAATCAGGAAATCTGGAATGACAAAAGTAGATATATGTATATCAGAGCCTTAACAGTAGCTTTAAGGTTAGGGAAAGTGGGAGGTGTTAGCCAACATATGTAAGGGTATGAATATTCCTTTTACAGAAACCATGGGTATGTTTAAGTGGATGTTTGACTTAATGTTTTGAGACCTAAAAACTGGGACTGTTTTGGGTAAAATATGAACGGGATAGTTATTAAACTTAACTAAGTTAAGGACTTGTTAAGGAAGGGTAATGGGGTGATTGGAGCTTAACAATGAGGTAATTATACGGGAATAGACTAGATGTCCATCATAGGTTGATGAGCCATCTTAGTGATTGGTTCGTGTATTGATTTCGTGTTTTTGGTTTGTTAGCTTGTTGCTAGTGCGAGGACTTGTGAAGAAGCTATCAGGTGAGTTTCATAGTCCCATGTTTACTATTGATTTTGACTTCCAGATGGGATGGAAGAGACACTGTGTTGAGTTATTTATAAATTGATGTTGTGAATGTTTTTAAGGTTTGAGATGGACTTGTGTGTACATTATGTGATTAATTGCTATGTGATTCTTGTTCGTGTATGATTTGGATGGGAAAGGTACATAGGTGTATGGGCGCCTATGGTACTATGGTTGTTGGTAAGGCGTGATGCCTTGGAAATTATGGTTGTTGGTAAGGCGTGATGCCTTGGAAATTATGGTTGTTGGTAAGGCGTGATGCCTTGGAAATTATGGTTGTTGGTAAGGCGTAATGCCTTGGTAATTGTGGTTGTTGGTAAGGCGTGATGCCTTGGAATTGTGATGATTGATTGAACTTGAATGCTAGTTGTTAATACATAACTGTAGCGCATTGTCCATATGTTATTGTGTTGATGGTTGTTATTCACAGCTTATAACTGATTTAGCGTTGGAGTCTAAACCTATGACTCTCACCAACTTTATGTTGACGTGTTTTAGTGTCTCTTTCAGGTGATACTATGGTTAAGCATGAGAACATAAGTGGCTAGGATTGGAGAAGCTTAGGAATGCATATAGAAGGAGAATCCCCGTTTCCTTCTTAGTTTTTTTTTATTGTTCATTTTAATAAGTGATACTATTGGCACCTATATGTTTGTTTGTTTGTGTTATTTGTTTGTCTTGGGTAAGAGGTAGGACTATTACCTGCTTACCTAGACTCCTGCATTGTTGAGATATTGTCATGACATTTGTGTCACCATTTTATGACATTTCTTATATCATTTAGTTATCTCTATAGACACGCTATTGTTGTGATGATATCCATACGTCGTGCCCCATATTCCGCCATGGTGGGGTGTGACAATTATATTGATTAATCACATATTAAATCCCATTTTATCACCTTATCGAAATATTAACCTACTTGATATTTTGGATATCAATTGTTTTAGTTATGTTTTAATAAAATTTGGGAAGAAAAGGGCAAGTCCGATTATCTTCATGAATTTTACAAGCTCCCCCTCAAATTATGAGGGAAAATGTGTAGTGTTGAGTATGTGAATTTGAGAGATTTTGAATTTTGTAAAAGATTATTGAAAATTCATACTCAAACACAATAATCGCAAGATGATAAGTGTAGATCATATATATCACATATTCACACTAGTATTAGTTACGAGGTTAGACCTGAACGATAAGAAAATCATATGATAGAATCATGTGGTTCTTTGCAGCAATTGTAGGTCTTCCCCGTAATATCTTGATAGAAGCTGTCTTAGCTTCCTACAGATCCAGCAAACCTTTATGAATAAATGTAGAACTTTCTTTCAAGCCGTATTTTCTCCCCCTCAATTTTTGACCCGTTTTCTATATAAAGAGCTGTAGTCATTAGTTGAGTAGTCTCCTTGTCGTTTGAAGATCGTATGGTGATTACTGAAGGCGCCGATTCATTGGGAAGATAACTTTTTCCAATAAGATTTATCTTATTGTAACAAGGAAATGTAGTAGCACGTACATTAATTTGAATGAAGAAAGCACGGGTTGTGTTGCAAAGAAAGAACAAGCCTTTGCACGATTATAAAGTAAACTATGCCTGGGAAAATTAATTCCCGCTGTGAGGTCAAGTTTCCATTAAGGATATACTTGGCTTTAAGATGAAATAACTACAATACATTTTGGCATGTTTTGAAAACTTGTTGGGAAAAAGTTAGTACTGATTATATTACACTACCAATATTAATTATATAAATGCTGGTAGAGTTATTATTAGTTCTGGTAGTGGTTAGACAAGCTTAGACAAAGTGGACGTGGTCAAGTATTAATGTTGGTTGTGTTAGTCAATGCTGGTAAAAGGATAAAGACTAAAAACATGTATAATATCAACAAGAGATATTCTATTAAGAGATAAGATTGAAGACATGCATGTTATTAACAAAATATATTCTGTGTATATCTTCTTTGTTTTAAAACTATTGTTTTGTTCTTATCATGTAAATGACTCTTTGTAGTATAAAAGGAGGTCCTAGGTTTAGGTTGAATACATCTCATTCCTACGTTTTAATTATTAGCATTAAGGTGTCTGTAACCCTAGAACTTTCATAGAGTTTTCTTATTTTGGTGAATTCTATTGTCACTTATAAACTGTTTAATATTCATAGTATCAAAGAGTAATTTCTGCATACTCTTTGATATACATTCAAATTTTATACTCAGACTTAGTAGAATTTATTCTACTTGGTCTAATTTACATGCTAGACTCATACAATCAAACAGATCAACAAGTGGTATCAAAGCTAGTTGAGAAGTTTTGATCTTGAAGATTATTTAAAGACTTTTTTTTAACAAAAGAGATGGATTCAGACGTTGCACAGTCAAACACCATGAACAAGGTTCTAGACTTTAAACAGTGAGAGTTTGAAGAGTGGAAGTGCATATTTACACACTTTGTGCAGATGTACAACTTGGATCTGTGTGAAGTCATTCCCATGGAGACACTCATAGTATGCCTTCTAATACTACATCAGAGATCACAAATGATGAAAATAAGAAGAAAAAAAATGACATGAAGGCCATAAGTAAGTTATGCTAGCTATACCCAATGAGCATATTCTTTCTTTTCAACAGTATGAAGATACCAAGTGTATGTTTCATGTCTTTGTTCTAAGGTTTAGTGATATGACTCCACTAAGAAGGCTAAAAAGGCATTGTTTGAATCAATGTTTGAAAACTTCAATGTTCTTGGCTCAGACTCTCTAGATTCTATTAATAATAGACTTCAAGGGTTTGTGAGCAAACTCATAACTCTAAGAGGGAAAACTGAACAAGTAGACATCAATGCTAAAGTTCTTAGAAGCATGCATGCAGAGATGGCTACAAAGGTATCTATCTAGGAAAACAAGGATGATACTAACAATGTCAATATTTATGAAAGGTATAATCATTTCAAAGTGGTTGAACAGACGCTAAAAAGAAAGGCATGATCAACTTTTAATTTTACTAACTTGGCAATTGCATCTAACCTTAGTGATGAAGTTAGTTTTGGTGGGATTCTTAGTGCTGCTAGTGTATCCTTTAATTCTTGTAGTACTTCCATTAGTACTGCTCGGTTAAGTGATGGCACCATTTATCCATTCCTGTCCAATTACAAGACTATTCCAGAGATAGTTGCTGATGACCTTCAGCAGCTAGATGATGATGACTTAGAAGAGCTAGAAATAAAACATCAACTGGCTTTTCTAAGTATGAGAGCAAGAAGGTTTATCAAAAGAACGGAGAAGCAAATTACTCTCAATGCTGGTGACAAGGTTGGTTTTGAAAAGAAAAAAGTGAAGTGCTGCAGGTGCCATAAGAAATCCAAGGAATAAGCCACTAAAATAGAAGATTACTATTGAAGAACCCTCCTCAAAGGCATTGATGGCTATTGATGGCACTGGTACCAATTAGGATTCATGGAGGATGAAGAGTCTACTGAAAACATGGCTCTCATGGCACTGTTAGGTTCTTAGGTAATTCTTGATAAACACTATACAATAGCTTGTCAAGAAAAAATTAAGGAACTTCAAAAGTACTCTGATAACATTACCAGATGTATCGTGCCTATGAATGTGACGTGTCTTACTATGAAAGAGGTGTTGTTATGCTAGAAGAACAAATAGAATGTCATAAGGAACATGAAATATCTTTTAAAGATTTTATTATTCTACTTAAAAGGGAAATAGCTGCTCAAACTCTTAAAATCACTTATCTTAAGTCTATGTTAGAAACTAGTAAGATTATTAAAAATGAGAATGAAGTTAAATTAAAAGTTTTGATAATGCCAATAAATGTCTAAAAAGTTGATTGATCGTCAGGTTCCTAACAAGTGCAAGTAGGGTCTAGGTTATAATGGTGACTATTGTTGATCCCTTTCTGACCAGATCTTTAAATCCTTAGCTGATTGAAGGTTTAGTTGTATTGGATAAATCCAAGATAACTATGGTAGAAAACTTGATTGGGAATATCACAAACAATGTAGAAACTAGGTTGTGATACTAAGAATAATAATAACAATTAATCAAAACCTTGCAACATCAATATATTAAATCAATCACTCTTAATAGTTATAGGGTTTACAACCTTGAAGCTATAAATTAACCGTAAGAATGATGATGATGTGGAGATTGATGTAATTTCTCTACACCCTAGGACTTCATTTTTTAGTCTATGGAACCCTATTAGGTTACAACACAATAAATACTTTCCTAAGTATTCCACATTAATACTTTCCTAATAAACCTTGTAACCTCCTTAAGGAAACTAAATCATTTAAATATTATTTGTGATACTCGTTTCTTTTATCTTCATATATTTGATCATATTTTCAAGTATTCTCCATGTACTCTATTAGCTTGAAGAATCTTCATATTGTTGATTTAGTCCCTCTTGTTTCTTTTGTACTAGCAGTACTAATATATAACCACTAGCATTAATACTATTAATACTAGTAATGCAAAACCTACCAGCGCTAATTTTATTCCCAACAATCCTCCCTTAAACTTGTGATTCCTCTGTCAATTTTATAATTTTCTTAGGAATAAAATCTCCTTATCAATTCCTGAGCACCAAAAAAAATCATCCCCTTAGTTTATGAGAAGGTCTTCAAGTCTTCAAGTAAATCATCACCTGAATTGATTTGGAGGTCTTCTGAAGTCACATAACAAGACTTGTAGCCATCAATTCCATAAGTAAAACATATCGTCACCATTTTTAGGAGAAGTAACCCTTAAAAAGATCATTGGACTTGGATAAGGACTAACAGATGACACACCTTCCCGGTTCTACATCAGGAACAATAGATGTAGCATTTCTAGTATGATGGTACCACGAGTACGAGTCATTTAGATGCCTCTCCTGAAGCTATGATTAATCCTCCCCTAAACTAGACGTTCAATTATTTAACTTCTAGTTTCTTCAATGAAAGATTCCAGATTACCAGGAGGATGTATTCAAACACTTCTTAACTTCTTGAGTTGTTTGTTTGTCATCTTACACCTTTTGCTTCTTTGTAACTGCTGCATATGCATCATAAATCCTCACATGTTTGGATACATCCTCGCTTTTTTCATTCTCCTTTTTTAAACATCATCTCTTGGTTTGTATAGTTTTTATCATCATCACAGCAACACCAACTAAGTTGTCTTTGTAGTATTTGGCAAACTACCAGCCATAAACGGATTTGATAAGTCTTTACTAGTTTTCGCTTGCCTCGGACTAGCCAATTATTTATTGTAATAACATCGTGAACTGATAACCATATGGTTTTTGGTAAACTATCAACCATCAACGAATTTGGAATCTCCTTACCAGTAGTCATTTACTTTGGATTAGGCAACTCTTTGTGGTAAAACATGGTCGTTGATCCTTTTGAATAGATCGAGATCATGTTAAGGATTGAACTAATAACTTGTAATCAAACTAGAGCACGAGAGAGACTCTTACTCAACCTAGATAAGTTATGCAGAATCTAACTTATCAAAGCTTAAGAAGAACATAGGTTTCTACTTACTATTCGATTATTTATCAATCGTAAAACATGTGTTGAGGTGCAATAAACTCAATGATTCTATGTTCCTTTTATAGTACAAGGAAATCTATAATACTCTATTAGGACACGTATATCACACATGATATACTCCTTTAATACTATAACATATCTTTACCTAAGATATAGCCGTCCTTATCAATACTAGAAGTACTTACAATTAATCCTAACGGTACTTACATGTATCGTGTGAATACTAACAGTACTTGCTAATAATAACGGTACTTGGAATACATACTAACTATACTTGGTACTTATACAATAATTCCCAATAATCCACCCCTAAACATGATCTTGTTTCTTTGTCTTGAATGTAGTATCTTCATGTCTTCATATTTATCTTGAATATATGATTTGCAATCTTGAATCTTGTATCAACAGAATGCATTCAAACACTTCTTAGATCTTCTTCTGGTATAATGAACTTCGATTCTTCTTTATGAACTTCATCTTTGTCTTCAGAGTATGATCTTCTGTGTATTGAACCAACAACATTCTTTCTTTTCTTTTTGCAACATCTTGATTTCTTCATAATTTGATATCAGAGAGGGTGTCTCTCAATATATAGACTTCAAGGTTCTTTTATTCTTTGCTTCATCACCTTATATCTACTCACCTGAAATAAAACAGTTAACAACAAACCACTCTGTATTGGCATCATGATTTTTGGCAAACCAGCCATCAACGGATTTGATTATTCCTTACCAGTGAGTCGTTTGCTCTAGAATAGCCTATACTTTATTCATTAAGAATAAGGTTACTGATTACCCTACAAGTTTTTGGTAAGCTGTCAACCATATAACGGAATTTATAGAGTCTTTACCTAGAGCCGTTTGCTCTTGGACTAGCCAACTCTTTGCATCAAAACATGGTGAGTTAATGACCATGTAGTTTTTAGCGAACTACCAACTATCAATAGATTTGAGAAGTCTTTACCATAAACCGTTTTCCTATAGACTAGCCAGTTCTTATGTGTGTTAGACATGGTGAACTGATTACCATTTAGGAAGTGTGGCTGAAAGCCAAACACTTAAAGCTCCCTTTCGGCTTCTTCTTCTATCTTTATCAACTCCAAAGCTCCAGCTGATTCCTTTGGAACTTCCAACTGAAGATCCAACAGCCTTTCTAGCACTCTTCTCTCAAAGGGATATCTTCTTTCTTGTAACATACAGTAGGTGAAATCATTAATTTCAATGACATGTACACCACAAGACCTATAGTATCTCCACTGAGTAGGTATCCAATCTTTTTGACCTTTCTAGATATATTCTTTGTACTTGTCTGGTGTCTCATACATCACTTTAAGTTCAACAAGCAAGATCATCTCTGAATGTCCTAGATTTCCTTCACTATGTATCCTAATAATATCATATATCTCTTGAGTAATCTTAAATTTAGTGGGAGTACTAAGTCTTATTTCTCTAAAAACTGAATATGTTGTTAAACATATTAGGAATAATATTTCATCTTAGATATTGTTCATAAGAGTGAAATAAAGTCTCTTATAAGTTTTAGAAAATAAAATTTGCAACCTTGGGAAATATGTTATTATTGAACACTTTAGTCTATTGTGACAATGTGAGTGTTGTTTATATGTCTGCAAATTCGGTTCAACATCAACGTACGAAACACATTGAGATAGACATTCTTTTTGTTCGTGACTTTGTTGCTTCTAGACATGTTCATGTTCTTCATGTCCCTTCGAGATTTTGTTGATCCCAAACTTAGATCGATTAGCTTTGTGTTAACTAGATTGAATCAAGATTAACACTTAGAGAAACTTTGTGTTATGAAACAATCTAAGTGCTATGCGGAATTTAACACTTAGAACAAGAACACATAAAACAGAATAACCCAAACTTTCACTTTGATTGATGATCAAAACTTGCGTACAATGAAAGTGGAAAACATATATTTAACTAAAACCTAAAGGCCTCCTTTTATAGAATAAGGAACCTTGTACAAGAGTCTATGTATCAACTATTTGAGGTAAAGATAAACATAGAAAATATAATGTCAAACATATCTTTACTAGAAGTACAAAACTTGTAGACTAATTATTCTATCAGTGGTTGAACTTTCTTCTTGTCAGTGCTTCAAAATCTCTTGTCAGTGTCCAACTGTCAGCGCCTGATTATCTCTTGTCAGCGTCCCAGTGACTTAGCTATTTTTATTCCCAACAATCCTCCCCTAAACTTGATATCTACTCTAGTAATCAAGTTTCATAATAAAAACAAAATACAAGGAGGATTCTTACAAACTAATCTTCTTTCTTAATAAGGGAATAAATAAATCTAACGAAATCCTTACTAACATCATTGGTATAATCAACCTCCAAATGGTGTAGATATCATCAACTTCAAAACATCTTGTGACATAGGATATTCAACATCAACCAAAAGATATTCTGAAAATTTATATGTACTAAGATGATATACACCAGCAGCTGAGTAGATACGCCATGTCATTCCACTAATAGAATCTAGATCCAACCAAATTGGATCAACTTCATTTGGCTCAATTACCAAATCTTTATTCCATTAACTAAAGTAGGTTCTTCAGTCTCATACTTGACCTTCATCAACGACCACAAGTCGACCAAGTCTTCTTTATCCAAACTAGCAAACATAGACATGAAAGAAGTGAAAGTGTGTACCTTATCACCAGTCCTGGTGATCTTCCCAAAAACCACTTGCATCTTCTTCATAGTTAATTATGGGGTTTCTAAAATCAAGAGGCAACACTTCTACAAAATTTGAAGCCTCCAATGGTGACAGATCCATACTCTTCCTTAAAACAGCCTTACTTGGATTTAATAGATTAAGCTTTGGAAACTCAATTGGCAAACCCTTCTTCACTGGCCTAGGAACTATACATGCCTTCTTAATCCACATCTGTTCCTCCATTTCCTTTTGTCTTTCCTTTGAGAGTAGCCCAAAAGTTCTATCCTTACACATAGAATCCCAAATAGGATAAGCCAAACACTCCAATTGTTCAAAACTAAGACCTCTAAACTTTGCATAAGTCCACCCAGTCTGATGATTCCTTAACAGCAAATAATACAATTCTCTCCTTACTGTTTTGGATTCTAGTTTGATATTGGTAGGCTTATTCTTTTCCCATACCTTAAGATGATCCTGCAACTTCAAAATCCCTTCAAGACACCAAATCTTCTCAGACATAGAAACATTTGGATCACTCAAAACTTCATATTCATACTTAAAGAAAAGCAAAGCAATCTTAGGTATATTCAAATCAAATTTCAACTTCAACTCTCTAAGTTTCTGCAAACCCATCTCCTCCCCATATTCTAGTCTCTCATGCTCTTCAAGTATCATTACACTTGAATCAGTACTCTCACCATCACTTCCTTCCTTATTACTTTCAGAAGTAGTCACAGTTTGTGACTCAATAACAGTCTTCTTCATCTTCTCCTTTTCCTCAAGTTGTGCAGCCAAAATGGAATCAAAATGTACTTGGGCTGCATCCTTGGGAACCTCTGCTTCTATCATAATCCTGTTACCTTTATCCAATACATCAATAGAAGGTAAAGAAGTTGATGGTACCTTTGTAGACACATCCTTAATGATAGTTGATGACTGGGATACACCAACTACACCTGCAGTTTTATCAACGTCCAAAACCTGAATGTCAGTGCTTGATTTGTTCTTGTCAGCGCTTGACTTTGTGAACTGCTCCATCATCTCTGTAAACATCAACTTTATAGGAGTAACCAGTGAAGCATCAAAACCTGGTTGCTCATTCAAACTTGTAAGGGCTTCAGCTATATCCAGCGAATTTCCAAAAGAAGCACCTTCATGTGAGCCTTTGTCACTGACATGTACCTGTTCATCCTCCCCTTTGGAAGAATCCTCCTGCCTAGCACGAACATTGGCAGCTTCCAAAATAGCTATCCGCTCCCTCAATGAAATGAGTTCACGGCCTTGAGCATTGACAACCTGTACAAGGTTTGTATTTTGCTTTTACAAGCTCATACAAACCATCGTCAATTCCATTACTAATAAGGGTTACATACTGCCCTCCTCTAGTATGGGAAGTTGCCCTCCCATAAGAGACTCATTGAGCATGGGTGTGGACTTAAAGATGTTGGGACTGACGTGGCCTGCATCTAAGCGAGTACCACTAGTCCCAACCTTACCCATAGCACCAAGCACACTTGTGGTGGTGGTTCTCTCTGAAACATGGCTAGGATCACTAGAGGAGAACACTCCAGTAATCCTTTGGCATTTTTCTAACCTATACTCATTGGGTTCAGAGGAAGAGGAATTAAGGTCTGTTTGGGATTGTGGGTGAAGCGTGTCAGCATCAAGATTGGTAGTGTTAGCGTTGGGGTTGGAGGTATCAGCGTTGATATTAGGAATGATAGCGCCTGGTGATGGAGGGTCTATGTTCATGTGATGGGGTGATGGTGGTTGGTCTGGAATAGGGTATTGGGCAGGTTGTGGTGGTGGTGGTGGATGGTTTGTAGCTGCCTGAATGACAACATGCATAGCTGGGGTAAGAGGCAAATCCCTATAGGGTGGTGAATTCATGTTGCCAAACACAGTTTTCTTTTGTTCAGGGACTTTATAAAAATGATCATGGTCCCTGGTACAATAGCCTTGCATTTCAAAAATCATTTGCAAAAATCTAGGATACGCAAGAGTCATCTTGGTACCCTTGTTGTGAAACATGCCATCGAAAATCATTTTTGAAAAATTATAATTTTGCCCTCTTGCAAGACAAACAATGGCACTCTTGATAGATCGGTTGATTTCGTTGAATAAAGAGAATTTGGGACTCAAGCATTGAAGGATGACATGAATGAGGAACTTCCAGGCTGGAGGAAATTGTTGTTGGTATAACGGTTTTAAGTGCCCAATATGGGGCAAATCATACCCCAAGCCTCGAAGTCCCAACTCTAGCTCGTCTATGGGAAGGGTGGTTATACCATCAGCATCATTAAGATGCAAATCTTGGCGAACTAAAGCTTCAGTAACCACCCATTCAACCCCATGAACATTAGCATATAATGTAATCACTCCATCAACTGTTCTGGAATGAACTGTGTTCCAAAACTGCTTGATGTGTGTGATAGGGACAAGTGGAGTGTGAGTAAGAGCATACCTTAGAGGAGAAGCATTCAAATATGTAACCATCTCAGTATATTGAGGATGAAGAGTATTATCAGCAACCAAATACGCCACCATATTATGCTGACTCTTGAATTCCAACTCCACATTATCTAGTTTGAACTTTGGGGCCTTTTGAAATGTATATGAAAACTTGTAAGTGACAAATAATGAATGTATGAAGGTTGGAAAGTTTTGCTAGACAATAATAGTTGTTACCCTGTTGAAATAATATGATCCGTATTTATAGGAAAGAAACTAGCACACTGTTGGTTGAAAAAGAAGGCAAAGATATTCAAAAAGTAATGATGTAAATCTTGAAAATATTTAACTTATCTTTGCATTAATAAAAAGTTACCAAGTTGCTAAAATTACGGCCCAAATATTCGTCAAAAATAACAACTGGGTAGGACCCAATGATGTCAACGGTCAAAAATTAATTGTCAGCGTAACGGCTATATCTTGTCAGCGTGTAAATTTTGCCATGTCAGCGTTCAATTTGGTCCTATCAGCGTCTGGAGTAAAATATGTCAGTGGCAAAAAATAAAATAAAGAAAAAAAATAAAAGACCTTTACAAAGATATTTACCCTAATGAGATAACTTAAACTCTGACACAGACTGAAAATAGCATTCTCTGTGCAATTATACGCACTTGCATAAGCAAGATAGACATAATTGACCTCAAGTGAACCTTGCTAAAGTAAGTCCTTAGAGATGAAGTAATATCCATGTAAACACTTTGTAACTCCTAGGGTAACCCAATATAAATATATATACCAAGTCTCCCATCCGACCAATACCAAATCTAGGTCAAAAAGTCCTGGCAGCATACAAGGTATAAAACTTTGCATGCTACAGTGACTCAAGGATTAGAAATTCCAACAAATTCTTAAAGAAGAAGTCTTAACTATTTCTAATCCCCACTCACCTGTGGACACAATCTAGAAATGTGATAAGAGCATTCTAAGAATACCCAAGATCTTAAAGGTAGCCTAAACCTCCCCTTAAACTATGATAAACACAGTTGCAAAATAATGTATATGTGACAAATTTTTATTTCAAGATAGGAATGTAAACATTCCAACCATCTTAAATAGACCTTTGACATAGTACTTGAAGCTCAAAGAATCTATAAGCAACTTTGTATCCAATTGTACAATGCTCACAATCCTGCATGATTAGATGAAAACCACAAAAACTAACATGTTGCTGTCAGCGTCCATTTTGACACTTATGAGCGTCTAAAAAACACTTGTCAGCGTCTGTCTAAACACTTTGTCAGTGTCTTAACAAACACTTGTCAGCGTCAATCTGAACACTTGTCAGCGTCTCAACAAACTTTGTCAGCGTTAGAAAATAATAGTGGAAAGACCTAATACTTTTACAAAGACCAATAGCAGTGCATATCCTGTACATACTTTTACAATAAGTTCAAAAACACATTTTAGGTAAGATTGATCATTCTAATACTTGTTACCAAGTACTGAAACCTCCCAGCATCAAAAGGTTTAGTTAACAAATCTGCCACATTTTCTTTAGTGTCAACCCTATCTGGTTGTATTAAACCTTTTTCAAAACAATCTCTTATAAAATGATGTCTAATTTATATGTGTTTTGTTTTAGAATGATGTACAGGATTCTTAATAATGCATAATGTACTGTTATTGTCTACAAAAAACTTGGTATGCATAAAATTATACCCATAATCCAACAATTGGTTCTGAATCCATAGAACTTGTCCACAACAAGCAGCTGCGGCTACATATTCTGCTTCAGTTGTAGAGTTGGCCACCACTGTTTGTTTCTTCCATTGCCAAGATATCAATCTGCTCCCAAGAAATTGGCATCCACCAGTTGTGGATTTTCTATCAAACTTGTCACCTCCATAATCACTGTCTAAATAACCAATAAGCTCCAATGGAGAATACTTTGGATACCATAATCCCAAGGTGGTATAGCACCTAAGGTATCTAAAGATCCTCTTGACAGCATGAAGATGACACTCTTTGGGAGTCACCTGATGGCGTGCACATGCACACACAGCAAACATGATGTCAAGTCTAGAGGATGTAAGATACATCAATGATCCTATCATTGGTCTATAGTGCCTGACATCCACTTCTTTTCCATCTCCAATCTTTCCCCAAGGGTGTTCCCTATCCATGGGTGTGCTAGCCCATTTTTCATGTGGAGAAAAGCCAAACTTCTTCAAGATTTCTTCTACATATTTGTCTTGAGAGATAAAGATACCATCTTCTTTCTGTTGTACTTGTAACCCTAGAAAGAAGTTCATCTCTCCCATTGCACTCATCTTGAATTTGTCTGTCATGAGCTTGGAAAAGTCTTCACTCATCTTTGGATTTGATAAACCAAAGATGATATCATCCACATAAACCTAAACAAGTAGAAAGTCCTTACCAGTCTTCTTGGTAAATAAAGTCTGGTCTATGGTGCCCCTCTTAAATCCATTTTCCACCAGATAGGTTAACAATGTTCCATACCATGCTCTTGGGGCTTGATGAAGTCCATACATTGCTTTCTTCACCCTATACACCTTGTTTGGATGTTCTGAGTCTTCAAAACCAGGAGGCTGCATTACATAAACCTCCTCTACAATTGTGCCATAAAGAAAAGCACTCTTCACATCCATTTGATAAACTATGAATCCCATGCAAGAAGTATAGGCTAGGAAAATCCTTATTGCTTCAATCCTTGCAACAGGTGCAAAAACCTCTTCATAGTCTATTCCTTCCTCTTGTGTATAGCCTTGAGCAACTAAACGTGCCTTGTTTCTAACCACAATCCCTCTTTCATCCTTCTTGTTTCTAAGAACCCATCTTGTCCCTATAAGTCTTACATACCTAGGACATTCCACTAACTCCCAAACATCTTGAATAGCAAATTAGTGAAGCTCATCCTGCATTGCTTCCACCCAACTTGGTTCTTTGAGAGCATCAAAAATCTTCTTAGGTTCCTGTTGTGACAGAAAACAAGCAAATAAACATGCCTGTATAAGAGGGGTATCAACCTTCTTGTGGATATTGGCAATAAAACCTCCTTGATTCTGATGAGACCCTTTTGTTTGATCAGGAGACAAAACATCACCAATGATTAGAGAAGGAGGATGATTTTTGATAGTATATGTAAGTGTTCCTCCTTCAATATGTGTGTTGTTTTCAATCTCAGTCTCCATGTTGCCAATATCATCTTCATATCCTTCTCCATCATCACTGGGATGAACCTCTTCATGGACTATGGAAGGTTCACCTTGTTCAAAAGTATAAGAAGGGAATGGATGCCCAAACAGGTTGTCAACGTCTGATCTGTCAGCGTTTGAGTTTAACCTGTCAGCGTCTGATTTGTCTTTATAAGCGCTTGAAGATTCATGCATGTTTTCATCAATTGGATTTTCTTGTGGACCAACTTTCTCCTTATCAGCAGCAACAGCTTGTGCAAATCCATCAGTCCATATAGGAATGGTAACATACTCAAGTATGTCTTCTGATTTGACTGCATGTGACCCTTCTTCCTTGTCAACCTGTTTACCTGCAATGTCAACAATAGGTTCTTCCACAACATTTGAATCCTTTTTCACAATGTCTGGATTAGTAACAGGCATATAATTCAAGGTTCTAGATCAAAGAACCAATTTGGTCCACTCTCAGGATCACTAGGTTTACTCGCTAAAAACTTAACATGTACCTTTTCAAGTATACATTTTTCTTTCTTATTGTAAACCCTATATCCTTTACTCTACACTGAATAGCCCATGAAATAGCCTTCATCACCTTTAGCACTAAACTTTCCTAAGGCATCACTAGTATCTAGGATCACTACATGACATCCAAAGTGTTTAAGAAAACCTATATTAGGTTTCCTATTTAAAAATAGCTCATAAGGTGTCTTATTATGGATTTTGTTGACCAAAGCTCTATTCTAAACATAATAGGCTGTATTCACAGCCTCAGCCCAAAAAAGCAATGGGAAAATGAGCATCAGCCAACATTGTCCTAGCTACTTCTATGAGTGTTCTATTCTTCCTTTCAGCCATCCCATTCTGCTATGGGGTTCTAGCCATGCTAAACTGCCTAGTAATCCCTTTATTAACACATAAGTCATCTAACAATTGGTTTCTAAACTCACCACCATTATCACTTCTAAGTATGTTAACTTCATTCCTTGTTTTCTTTTCAATTTGGGTAATAAAGTTAATCAAAACTTTGGCAGTTTCACTCTTTAAGGCCAAAAAGAAAGTCCAAGTAAATCTAGAAAAATCATCAGTGATGACAAAACAATAGGATTTACCATTCAAGCTTTCTATATTAGTTGGGCCAAATAAGTTCATATGTAGCAAGTGAAGTGGTTTAGAACTAGAGTGCACAAGTTTAGACTTAAATGAGACTTTGTGTTGTTTGCCTTTAAGACATGCAACACAAGAATGATCATTTTAGAAAGCCTTTTCAGGCAAACCATCATCTAAACCATGTCTCACAAGTCTGTTTATGTTCTTAACGTTTATGTGCCCTAACCTTCTGTGCCATAGATTACTTTCATCTACTGAAGATTTAGCATATAGACATGACAAATTGTTGTTCATCCTAATTCCATTAAGGTTTACTGTAAAACCCGCATGCTTTTACCATGAATAGTATCCTTAAGATCGTACGTACTAGATTAAAACTTTCATATTATAGCATGATTACGATTACGTGTTAGGATTTTACGTATTACGTACGTGTTAGAACACGATAAGTATTTACTACGCACGAGCACGCAGTAATTATTTGACAATAATTAATCACGAACATGCGATCATGAAATCATGAACGTAATTAAATCACGAACTATTATTAATTACGTATATATATTTATTACGACCGTAAATAAATATATATTAGGTCATGATCATTATTTAACGAGAACACATTAAACGCGAACACAAATAAACATGAACGAACAATTAAACATCGAGACACGGAAAACGGTACGGGTACCCCATGTGGGGCCCCTACCCGCGGCAACAAGGAAGAGATGGGCCAAGCCCATCTCAAAATTCACTAAAGAAGGGTTAAGGGAAAAGTTACTACTCATTTTTCACTTTACATAAGATTTTTACAAAAACCTAAAAAGTTCTTCCTTCTCCTTCTTTTTCTTTTTTGGCCGCCACACATAAACACACCAAGGGGGTGTTTAATTGATTTTTAATCTTGGATTCGGTGCAAGTGTTCGTGTTTGTTCATCCTCGTTTAGATCCACGCATCCGGTATATGTTTTTACCCTTTTTCTTTTTGATTTGATCTAAAAATTAATTAAGAACAAGATGTTTTTAAAACCTAATTAAAAACATAGATCTAACATGAAAATGGTTTTTGGAGAAATCAAAAAGGGGTGTTTGTTTTGGCCGGCGCCTAAACCGAACCCCAAGGGGGTCTCGGTTTGGCTACTCGACCACCACCGAGACCATATGGTCCCGGTTGGTTGGTGTGGGTCCCACGGCAGCAACAAGACAAGGGGAACCCCGAAGTGGTTCGCGGTATGGTGTCGAGTTCATGTCCGGTTCAAGGGTTCTAGTCAAGATCCGGTTCATGGTTTATCTTAAGATTATTTTTTTTTATATATTCATATGTTAAAATTAAATTAATAAATATGACATGATTAATTTAATAACATGACTTAGGTTATATTAATTATTAAAATCATGAAATTATTAACCTAAGTATTTTATATTTTTAGACCTATAATTAATTAATTATTTAAAAACCATGGTTATAATTAATTAATTAACATGACTTAGGTTATATTATTAATAAATAATAATACATGTTTTAACCTAAGTATTTAACCTTATTTAATTAAAAACATGATATACTTTAATTAAATATTTTAACCTATAGTTTATTCTAATTACATGAGATAATTAATAAACTATACATTATATCATTATGACTTAGAAAATAATCATGAAAACATTTAGGCTTATATACTTAGCTTATTTAACCAGCTTATATCTAATTATGGAAACTTTCTATTTTTAGAAACTTATTTAAATAAGGCAGCTAATCTATTTATGGAAACTTTCTATTTTTAGAAACTTATTTATTTCAGGCAGCTAATCTATTTATGGAAACTATTTAATTAAGGCAGCTGATCTATTTATGGAAACTTATTTATTTCAGGCAGCTAATCTATTTTTAGAAACTTATCTATTTTAAGCAGTAATTCTATTTTTGGAAACTTTCTATTTTTGGAAACTTTCTATTGTTGAAAACTTTCTATTTTTGGTAACTTTCTATTTTTGGAAACTTTCTATTTTTGGAAACTTTCTATTTTTGGAAACTTTCTATTTTTGGAAACTTTCTATTTTAGGAAACCTGCTATTTTTGGAAAGTTACTTATTATTACACAGTAAGTATAATAATGCATGAAATACCTGAAATACTTAATCAGAGTAAACAGAATATAAGATAAACACAATTTAAGGCTTAAAAACAGTAAAACATGATAAGAACATATAAAATAAGCTAAGACATGACATAAAATCAGTTACGTATTAGTAAGCAGATACTTATTCATGTATGTATTTATGTAGCATTAGTGATACGGAAGTAGGAATCCTCTCAGTTCGTCTTCTTCGTTCACTGGACATAAGGTACGGATTCCCGTCCTTTCAGTATGTACATTCTTTCTTTATTAGGATTCCCCGTATGCAGCCAAATGTTTTCCCGTAGTATAAGTTATGCGTTTGATTTGCTTATGTTTAATTTAGAATACCTATCGCCATATACATGCATGACCAGTTTCACCTAGTTATGGAGGTACCATAACCATAACATTAGAGGCACTGATGTTATGACTTCACCACGGCGGAGTGATTGCTCGTGGCGTCCCTTCAGCTTTTGGCCATATTTTTATATTTCTCATGTGGGGCGTATGGGTTCATCCTAGTTACATGTTTTCAGTCAGGATTTCATGGTGAATGTGGTGTGTGTCTTGCATCCTTCACAAGGAGCTGATCCCTCCTACCCAAAACCAGTATATTAAATTAGAGGCAGCCCCTCTAATTTGCATGATAAGGTCACCCCTCTAAGTATTCATGCACGGTGGATTTTCATGACCTATATTGGCTAATGGTAAAATATGATAAACAGTTTTTACAAGATAAACATAAGGCTTTTCAAACTATAAAACCAGTTTTATCAAGACTTAACCAGGTTACTCGGGACTTAGTTTCTTCAGCTGTTATATGTTATATGCTTATCTATTCATGCTTTATTGTACATCCGTGCACTGAGCGTATTGCTCAGCCGTTTTCCTTTTCTATGTTCCCAAAACGGCAGGTACTCAGGGATGCTCGTAGACTTTAAGCGTACGTGCATATGGATTGGAAGCTTTCTAGCCTTTCTTTACTTTATGCATTACCTTTCTTTTGATACATTTGCTATGGACATTGTTTAGTCCTTTCCTTTACTATACTTATGTTTGTGTGTGATGAGCTTTACTTTTGGACTACCGATGTTTGATTCCGGTATTTTCCTTTTATGGTCATGTAATGCTTAGACATTTTTCCTTGTATGCTTTGATGACACGCCATAATTACGTGTGACATTTCCATTATCAAAATGGGGTGTTACAATTATGGTATCAGAGCCCAAGGCTTCGACCTGTAGGCTCTCAAATATGACCTGTGATTAGTGGGTATTCACTATGGTCTTCCTAGAACTGACAGTTGTTTTCATGCATTCATCATTTTTATGCATACATATATATATGTCATTGTCGAAGATTTATGACTAAGTAATGGTTGGTACAGGACTGGCCCTATTTAGTCGCATGTGTTTTATCGAAACTTTTAAATTTGGGACCGACCCATAGGCTTCCCCTCGCCATGTGTTTTGTTTTGGGTGAACTGACCATAGGCGTTCACTCTCGAGCATACAAAAGTTTTCATAAAACTGCATCATGCATTCATACACAAAAAATTTCTTGCATACAATTTTTCTCTTGAAATTTTGGTATAAATTTTTTTTTCATGTATATATATTTTACGTTTTGATATGTTTAATCATATGTTTTATGTTATACTGTCAGATGGTTCTCACACGCGAACAGGAACAGCTCAAAGCTACAATTCAAGCTGCCATGCAAGCTTTGCTTCCTCAACTAAGGAACGAAATCAGGGCTGAAGTTCAAGCTGCCAACAATCAGCAGCATAATCAGGCACCTCCTCCTCCTCCTCTAGTGACATTAGCAGTATGGCTGGAGAGATTCAACAAGCTCTGTCCTCGAGCTTTTGAGAAGAAAGATAGCCCCAGTGATGCTGAAAGCTGGTTGGCTCACATCAAGAAGATTTTCAATGCTATGGGTTGTGACCCCGCATACAAGGCGAGGTTGGCATGCTATCGGTTCGGAGGCGATGTGCTAAATTGGTGGTTAGCATTGATGCATTCTGAGGGTGGTGACGAGTGGGTTGCTGGTTTGACTTGGGCTCAGTTAAAGGACAGGGTGATGGAGCAGTTCTTTCCCAAGACTGAGCAGGACAAGCTCAAGAGAGAGTACCATGGGATCCGACAGAGAGCTGGGGAGAATAGCAACGAGTTTATGCAGCGCTTTCTTCGCTTAGCTGGTTTCCTTGGTGCGGCAGCAGGTACTCCTGAAGAGCAGGCACACCACTTTAGGTGGGCTCTTCGCACATCGGTCGCAAACAATCTGGTGTGTGCTACGTTCAACACTGTAGCACAAGTGGCCGATGCAGCACGTAAGCTGGAAATGCTGCAAGAGAGATGAGTTCGAGGAAGCAGAGATTCCCGGCAAGAGGTAAACTTTCGTATTCAAGCGGTGATCAATCCGTATTCTTTTCATATATGTCAACTATTCATCTCTTTAAATGTATCTTCCAGGCAGAAAACTGGGGAGCGGTCTCAGCCGGCTACTCAGCAGCAGCCTCATCAGCCCAAGGGAAACGGTCAGACTAACGACCGTTCTGCTACGGATAGGCGTGGCGGTAATGATAATTACCCTAACAACACTGGACACTCCAACAGCAGCAGGTCCTAATACTTACGCATTTCCTTATGATTTCATGTTATAACTCATATTCTGACACTTTAGCAAAACTTCTACCAGGAACCATGGAAACGGTAGGGACCAGAACCAGAGAGGTTCATAACCTAGCCGTCCAGCTATCACTGGTATTCAATCTTACGATTATCCGCATTGTCCTCTGTAACCTATTATCATGTCTTATGTAAAATGTTTTATCAGGTTCCCAGCCAGCCAGAGCACCTGCTGGAGGATTTACTCATCCTCTTTGCTCTACTTGCCACCGTAGGCTCCCAGGGCCATGTCGCCATAACACTGACGCATGCTTCAAGTGTGGTCTTCCTGGCCATATCATGAAGGATTGCCGTAAGGGCGAGATGGAGGGTACATCAGGACATGTTGATTCCAAGCCGCCTCCTACTACCGACCGTGTCTACACGACATCTCGAGACCAGGCCAACAAGTCTACAGGTACCATCACTGGAATCTTGTATATGTATGGTCAAGCTGCATGTGTTCTTTTCGATACGGGTGCTACTCACTCGGTTATTTCTACTACTTATGCTAAGAACATTAGGATGCTCCCCATGCCACTAGAAAATAGGCTTACTATTTCCACGCCTTTGAGGGACTCTGTATTAATCACCCATGTATACAAGAGTCTTCCCCTAGAATTTGACGATAAGGTTCGACCTGTTGACGCACTTCCGCTGGACATGAATGACTTCGACATGATTTTGGACATGGATTGGCTATCCAAGCATCATGTTACCATAGACTGCCATTGATATCGAGTTATCTTCAGTGATGTTAATGCACCATAGTACATTCATAACGGGTTCATACCCGAACGGTCTGTACAAATCATATCTACCCTGCAAGCGCGTGCACTACTGTCACATGGCTGCGAGGGTTATCTAGCTACGGTTCACGACATGGATGCTGAATTTCCATCAATTCAGGATCAACCAATAGTGTCAGAATTCCAAGATGTTTTTCTAGCAGAACTTCCGGGCATACCACCTGCACGAGAAGTGGAATTCAGTATCGAGCTTATTCTAGGAGCTGAACCAATCTCCAAGGCTCCTTATCGCATGGCTCCCATAGAGCTGAAGGAGCTGAAGGATCAACTGCAAGAACTTCTTGAACGAGGTTTCATTCAACCGAGCGAATCTCCATGGGGCACACCGGTCTTGTTTGTTAAGAAGAAGGACGGCAGTATGCGTCTTTGCATAGACTATCGCGAGCTCAACAAGATTACTATCCGGAATAGGTATCCACTGCCACGTATAGATGATCTGTTTGACCAACTCCAAGGGGCCAAACACTTCACCAAGATTGATCTTAGGTCAGGCTATCATCAGCTACGGGTCAAGGAGCTGGACATCGCTAAGACTGCCTTTCGTACCCGCTATGGCCACTACGAGTTTGTAGTTATGCCATTTGGCGTGACAAATGCTCCAGCAGTGTTCATGGATTTGATGAACAGAATCTTCCATGAATTTCTGGACAAGTTCGTCATTGTCTTCATCGATGACATCCTGATTTTCTTAAAGTCCAAGGAGGAACACGATGACCATCTTCGTACAGTACTACAGATTCTTCGCCAGAAGCAGCTGTATGCTAAATTCTCCAAGTGTGAGTTCTGGTTAGACAAGGTGGAATTCTTAGGTCACATTGTTTCAGCAGAAGGAATCACTATGGATCCGCCGAAGGTTGAGGCCATTACTAAGTGGCCAAGGCCGACATCAGCGACGGAAGTCCGCAGTTTCATAGGCTTAGCTGGCTATTACCGCAGGTTCGTGGAGAACTTTTCCTGCTTAGCACTACCATTGACCAAACTGATGCGGAAAGGGGAGAAATTCGTCTGGACTGAAGAACGAGAGAAGAGCTTTGAAGACCTGAAGCAGAAGCTAGTATCTGCACCTATTCTTACTCTCCCATCTGGTACGGGTGGATTACAAATCTATAGCGATGCATCAGGGAAGGGACTTGGCTGTGTTCTCATGCAACATGGGAAAGTGATCGCGTACGCTTCACGACAGCTTAAGCCTTATGAAGAAAAATACCCCACACATGACTTGGAACTTGCTGCAGTCGTGTTTGCATTGAAGATATGGAGGCACTACTTATATGGAGAATCATGTGACATTTTCACGGACCACAAGAGGTTGAAGTACATCTTCACTCAACGTGAATTGAACATGAGGCAGAGGAGATGGTTAGAGCTGTTGAAGGATTATGACATTAATCTACAGTATCATCCCAGAAAGGCAAATGTAGTAGAAGATGCTCTTAGCAGGAAGTCCGGAATGATCAACGGCATTAAAATTGAAGAGGAAATCATAAGAGACTTGGAGCGACTTGACATAGAGATCATGCTACATGGACAACACGGTTACTGGGATAATCTTAGAGTAGAACCCGAGTTACTCTCTAAGATCAAGGAAGCTCAGAAAGATGATGGAGAAATCTGGGCGATAGTACAAAATTTGGAGAAACAGACATAATTCAGAGTAGATGCAGATGGTATCGTATGGCAGGGCACGAGACTTTGTGTTCCTGATGACCAAGAACTCCAGGAAGCCTTGTTAGCTGAAGCTCATAGCTCCCCATTCTCTATGCATCCTGGTTCGACTAAGATGTACCATGACATCAAGCAGTACTTTTGGTGGAGTGGTATGAAACAGGATGTGGCCACTTACGTCTCCAAATGTCTTACCTGTCAGCAGATTAAGATCGAGCATCAGCGATCTGGCGGTCTCCTTCAACCGTTAGATATTCCAGAGTGGAAGTGGGACAAAATCACCATGGATTTTGTTACTGTCCTTCCGCCTACCAAGAGGAAGCACGATGCAATTTGGGTTATCGTAGATCGACTTACCAAATCAGCTCATTTCTTACCGATCCGCAAGGAAGATCCGGTAAGTAAACTCGCCGATACGTACAGAAGAGAGATCACGAGACTCCACAGTGCACCATCCAGCATCGTCTCAGATAGAGATCCTCGTTTCACTTTGCGATTTTGGAAGAGTCTGCAGAAATCTTGGGGTACACAACTTAAGCTTAACACGGCTTTTCATCCTCAAACGGACGGACAGTCGGAACGAATGATTCAGACATTGGAAGACATGTTGAGGTCGTGTGCGTTGGAATGGACGGGTGATTGGGACGATTACATCTGTTTGGTGGAGTTTGCATACAACAACAGTTGGCACACAAGTATCAAGTGTGCTCCTTTCGAGATGTTGTATGGCCGAAAGTGTCGCGCCCCAATCTGCTGGGATCAGGTTGGTGAGCAAACACTTGAAGGACCAGAAATCATAGAGATGACCAATGAAAAGATCGCAATAGCTAAGCAGAAAATTCAGGAAGCACGGTCACGTCAGAAGAGTTATGCCGATAAGCATCGTAGGGACATACATTTTAACGTAGGAGATCACGTCTTCCTTAAGGTTTCGCCGGCACGTGGTGTTAGACGCTTCGGGATTAAAGGGAAGCTCAGTCCTCGTTTCATCGGACCGTTTGATATCATTGGACGAGTTGGTGAAGTATCTTATCGGTTGGCGTTACCTCTGCAGCTTTCGCATGTGCACAATGTGTTTCATGTGTCCTTACTCAGAGGGTACCAGTATCATCCCCTTCACATGGTTCAGTATCCACTGGAACAGATACGTGAAGATCTCACTTTCATAGAAGAACCCGAACGAGTTCTTGACAGACAAGAACGAGTCATGAGAAGGAAGACAATTCCATTCGTCAAAATCCTATGGAGGGATCATACCGAGCGGAAGCCACTTGGGAAACAGAGGAGTCTATCCGGGCTTCTTACCCTCATTTTATATTTTGAATTCGGGTATGTTCTTCTTTTCCAGTTTACTTTATCTATAATTCGGGGACGAATTATTCTTTTTTGGGGGGAAGAGTTGTAAAACCCGCATGCTTTTACCATGAATAGTATCCTTAAGATCATACGTACTAGATTAAAACTTTCCTATTACAGCATGATTACAATTACGTGTTAGGATTTTACGTATTACGTACGTGTTAGAACACGATAAGTATTTACTACGCACGAGCACGCAATAATTATTTGACAATAATTAATCACGAACATGCGATCATGAAATCATGAACCTAATTAAATCACGAACTATTATTAATTATGTATATATATTTATTACGACCGTAAATAAATATATTAGGTCACGATAATTATTTAACGAGAACACATTAAATGCGAACACAAATAAACATGAACGAACAATTAAACATCGAGACACGGAAAACGGTACGGGTACCCCATGTGGGGCCCCTACCCGCGGCAACAAGGAAGAGATGGGCCAAGCCCATCTCAAAATTTACTAAAGAAGGGTTAAGGGAAAAGTTACTACTCATTTTTCACTTTACAGAAGATTTTTACAAAAACCTAAAAAGTTCTTCCTTCTCCTTCTTTTTCTTTTTTTGGCCGCCACACATAAACACACCAAGGGGGTGTTTATTTGATTTTTAATCTTGGATTCGGTGCAAGTGTTCGTGTTTGTTCATCCTCGTTTAGATCCACGCATCCGGTATATGTTTTTACCCTTTTTCTTTTTGATTTGATCTAAAAATTAATTAAGAACAAGATGTTTTTAAAACCTAATTAAAAACATAGATCTAACATGAAAATGGTTTTTGGAGAAATCAAAAAGGGGTGTTTTAGGGGTGTTTGTTTTGGCCGGCGCCTAAACCGAACCCCAAGGGGGTCTCGGTTTGGCTACTCGACCACCACCGAGACCATATGGTCCCGGTTGGTTGGTGTGGGTCCCACGGCAGCAGCAAGATAAGGGGAACCCCGAAGTGGTTCAGGGTATGGTGTCGATTTCATGTCTGGTTCCAGGGTTCTAGTCAGGATCCGGTTCACGGTTTATGTTAAGATTATTTTTTTATATATATTCATATGTTAAAATTAAATTAATAAATATGACATAATGAATTTAATAACATGACTTAGGTTATATTAATTATTAAAATCATGAAATTATTAACCTAAGTATTTTATATTTTTAGACTTATAATTAATTAATTATTTAAAAACCATGGTTATAATTAATTAATTAACATGACTTAGGTTATAATATTAATAAATAATAATACATGTTTTAACCTAAGTATTTAACCTTATTTAATTAAAAACATGATATACTTTAATTAAATATTTTAACCTATAGTTTATTCTAATTACATGAGATAATTAATAAACTATACATTATATCATTATGACTTAGAAAATAATCATGAAAACATTTAGGCTTATATACTTAGCTTATTTAACCAGCTTATATCTAATTATGGAAACTTTCTATTTTTAGAAACTTATTTAAATAAGGCAGTTAATCTATTTATGGAAACTTTCTATTTTTAGAAACTTATTTATTTCAGGCAGCTAATCTATTTATGGAAACTATTTAATTAAGGCAGCAGATCTATTTATGGAAACTTATTTATTTCAGGCAGCTAATCTATTTTTAGAAACTTATCTATTTTAAGCAGTAATTCTATTTTTGGAAACTTTCTATTTTTGGAAACTTTCTATTTTTGAAAACATTCTATTTTTGGTAACTTTCTATTTTTGGAAACTTTCTATTTTTGGAAACTTTTTATTTTAGGAAACCTGCTTTTTTTGGAAAGTTACTTATTATTACACAGTAAGTATAATAATGCATGAAATACCAGAAATACTTAATCAGAGTAAACAGAATATAAGATAAACATAGTTTAAGGCTTAAAAACAGTAAAACATGATAAGAACATATAAAATAAGCTAAGACATGACATAAAATCAGTTACGTATTAGTAAGCAGATACTTATTCATGTATGTATTTATGTAGCATTAGTTATACGGAAGTAGGATTCCTCTCAGTTCGTCTTCTTCGTTCACTGGACATAAGGTACGGATTCCCGTCCTTTCAGTATGGACATTCTTTCCTTATTAGGATTCCCCGTATGCAGCCAAATGTTTTCCCGTAGTATAAGTTATGCGTTTGATTTGCTTATGTTTAATTTAGAATACCTATAGCCATATACATGCATGACCAGTTTTACCTAGTTATGGAGGTATCGTAACCATAACATTAGAGGCACTGATGTTATGACTTCACCACGGCAGAGTGATTGCTCGTGGCGTCCCTTCAGCTTTTGGCCATATTTTTATATTTATCATGTGGGGCGTATGGGTGCATCCTAGTTACATGTTTTCAGTCAGGATTTCATGGTGAATGTGGTGTGTGCCTTGCATCCTTCACAAGGAGCTGATCCCTCCTACCCAAAACCAGTATATTAAAATTAGAGGCAGCCCCTCTAATTTGCATGATGAGGTCACCCCTCTAAGTATTCATGCACGGTGGATTTTCATGACCTATATTGGCTAATGGTAAAATATGATAAACAGTTATTACAAGATAAACATAAGGCTTTTCAAACTATAAAACCAGTTTTATCAAGACTTAACCAGGTTACTCAGGACTTAGTTTCTTCCGCTGTTATATGTTATATGCTTATCCGATTCATGCTTTATTGTACATCCGTGCACTGAGCGTATTGCTCAGCCGTTTTCCTTTTCTATGTTCCCAAAACGGCAGGTACTCAGGGACGCTCGTAGACTTTAAGCGTACGTACATATGGATTGGAAGCTTTCTAGCCTTTCTTTACTTTATGCATTACCTTTCTTTTGATACATTTGCTATGGACATTGTTTAGTCCTTTCCTTTACTATACTTATGTCTGTGTGATGAGCTTTACTTATGGACTACCGATGTTTGATTCCGGTATTTTCCATTTATGGTCATGTAATGTTTAGAAATTTTTCCTTGTATGCTTTGATGACACGCCATAATTACGTGTGACATTTCCATTATCAAAATGGGGTGTTACATTTACATTATAAATGTCCTTATGTCTAGGTGTTCTATAGTCAATAAACTTCTCATCAGGCATCTTAAAGTCTTTGCTTAACACCAAGCATTCAGTATCAGTGAAAAGAACCTTATTCTTATTATCACAAAATTGTGATACACTAAACAAATTATAATCAAGTTCTTTTACCAGAAATACGCTTTCAAAACGCAAATTATTGGTGATAAGAGTACCTTTGCCAGAAATTGTACCATATCCTCCTCCAAAGTACACTTTGTCACCATCTTTAATGGGGTAAAGTTAGTCAAATAATCTTCCTTCCCCGTCATGTGCCTAGAGCATCCACTGTCCCAATATCCATAATCATTAACCTGCTTTTGAATTCCCTATACATAAAGAAAACAAATTAGTTTTCTTTGGGACCCAAGCCTGAGCAGACTTGGATTCATTTGGTTGTTCAACAAGAACAGATTTATTCCTTATAACAACCCCTTGTTCATCCCTTTGAGGCTTGAACACCCAGTTGACCCCAATTGGTTTAGTTGTGACCTTTGAAATATAATGAAATCTGTTACAGGTCATAGGAATCCCATCAGAATTAGGGTTTTGGTCTTGTTTGGGTCTTCATGTCAAACTGGATGAAGCTTTAGATCATGGTCCCATGGGTTTCAAATACCTCCCATTTCTTGGTCTAACATATGGTCTAACAACAGCCAGTTGTGGCATTTCATACCAAACTTGAATCTGTCAGCGTTTATTTTGGTCCTGTCAGCGTCACATTTGTACCTGTCAGCGCTTGATTTGTTTCTGTCAGCGCCAAAACTAGGGTTTGCTACAAGAACCCATTGTCTGTTTGACCAAGTGTTGGTCTTTTGAAAAGGCCTATGTCCATGAGAGTTAGCTCTTCTAGAGAAGTAGGGAGCTGGTTTGGGAGACTGTAAGCTAGATTGGACATTAGGTTTAGGGTTGACCATGGTTGACCTATTGTCAGCGTTGACTTTTGAAGAACTGACACATTTATAAGCCAAATGAGAAAAACTACCACATATATAACAAGCTTTTCTAGACATAACCTTAGGTCTAGATTGAAAGAACCCTGTCCCATTAACACTAGCTTGGCTTTGTGGTGACCTAGGTTTTCTATACATTTCTGCAAACTTAACACTAGGTTTTCTATTACTAGTTAAGCCAAGGTCAATAGGTTTTCCAGTAGTGGGGTTGGTCACAAGTTATGGGTGTAGACTCAAGTGGACTCTCACTAAGCATTCCGCCTTTAACAAACAATGTAGGATTGGCTTTCTTCCATTGTTCCAAGTCAGTCACTTTCTACTTATACTCCTCTACTAGAGTAAGAACTCTTGGTGGAGGAATGAATTCCTTTTCTTGGAGTTCTAGAATACCAGTCCAAGACAAATCCTTTCTCAGGACACCATGAAAGTTCCCAGCAGGTGGTGGAACATCAGCATACTCTTTTAGCCCAATCCCAGACATATCCATAGAATCTCTTTGCTCACTTACACATTTTTCTAGGGTTTGAGAGGCTTTATCAAACTTTTGAATTGAAGCCCTACATTCTCTTTATCTTTAATGACCTCATCTAACTTAGTTTGTATAACTCCTTTGGATCTCACCAGTATGTCCCTAAGTTCAACACTAACTTTGAGGTCATGAGACAAAACATTAATTTGATCTTTTAGGTAAAATTCCATTTTCTTATATTCTTCTACAGTCTTTTCAGTTTGAACAAGTGCCATTTGATAATTAGATAGCTTGCATTTTTCATCAAAAACATCTGATTTTAACTTTAAAATTTCTTTGTTAAGTTTTTCAGTGTTTAAACGACAGCCTTTGCTATAGAAAGCATCATCATATACCTCATTATCTGATGAACACGAAGAATGTGCCATGACAGCAAAGTGAACATGCTCTTCTTCCTCCTTCTCTGCAATCAAGGCCTTGTTCTCCTCCACATCCTTTGCCAAAAAGCTCCAGTCCCATCCAACACCATCAATGTCTTGCATGGCAACCATAGCCTTTGTGTCTTCAACCTTGATGATTTGGCTTGAAGGCTTTCCAACATCAGATCTTCTTGGAGATCTGCATTCCCTCATAAAGTGACCCATCCTATGGCAATTGTAACACTCAACCTTGGATTTATCAAACCCAACAGTGTCTTTAGTATTGAAGGTCATCTTCTTTCTGAATATCCTATTCCATCTGTTGGCCCTTATGCTTGCAAGTGCCATATTCCATTTGATATCCATCTCCTCTAAATTCTCCTCATTGATTTGCTCAAGGTCCTCATATGTAATCACTGAACCATTGGGGAATGCAACAATGTATGCACACACTGTGTCTAGATCAATACCAGCAGGTTTAATCCTTGGTGAGTCAACATTGTATGTGTCAGCGTCTGAATAAGAAGCGCTGACAAAGGTTGATCCACCATTGACACAAGGTGATCCAGTAACAGGATGCACATATGATTCTCTCTTATCAACTTGAGCCTCACTATGTGAGATGAAAGCCATGTTTCCAGAGGTAGATTTGCTTCCATGATCCAAGAGGATTTCATTCTCTATAATCTTTAGCTTATTGTAGACGTCATCAAAAGTAGAACTCTTGTGGGCATTGGTAGCAATAATAGACCTAGCTTCAATTTTCCATGCATCACCAAGACTTTTAAGGAAAGTAGTAATGATATCAGCATCATTATACATTGTTCCCATAAAGGACAATTTGCTAGTGATGTCTAGAAGCCTGCTTCTTACCCCACTTAGCTTCTCATTGGGAAGAGCCTTGAACACAACATACTCATGCAAGAGTTGCCTCTTCTTTTCTGAGGTAGTATCTGTGACAACCGAGAATTTTCTAGACTTTATATAATAATAAATTATATTATTTAATAATCGAAATTTCGTTTCAAGAGATATTAAAGCTTTCTTATTCGAAAACGGGAGTTTATTTTACATGTTGTAAAAGACTGCGCAAATCTGAGAACTGACGCGATACAAATTAAATGTTTATTTAATTATTATTCTATAAAAAGATTTATTAAATTATCTGATACTTTTATTTTAGTTTTAATAACGAACGTTGAAAACGAGAACATTTATATTGAACTATATTTTCTTTGAACGCGAATTATTCGAGATAACCGATAAATAATAACTATTTAAAATAAAAAGGTAAACGATTACGAAAATTGGTCGAGTAAATACTCCACCTTATTAGAAAAACCATTTTAAAATCAACGGTGCGGATTTTAGAAAACGAATCAAATTTTATCTAGCTCGATTGAGTCCCGAATCACGTTTAAACAAGATAAAAGAAAAAAAAAACTAGTAAACTAGTTACGTTTTTAACCCTCAACTATATACATTTTACACCTCCATTTTGGTTTAAATATAAAATAATTACTATTTTACTCATTTACAGCAAAACACAAACCCTAATCTAAACACACACATAACCCTAACCCTAAAACTCTCTCCCCACCTCTTTATAACTTCCTGGCGCCTCCTTTTGTCCGGCCAGTTTTTCCGGCCGCCGGAAAATGCAACCACCACCCTTATTTACAAAGCAACTAAAAGATCTATATTATACAACCTTCGATGCACTATCTACCATCATCAAACCACCATGATTTGTCGTCGTGGTCTTAGCTGTGACCAGCCGCCACTTTCTTGATAACCACCAGCCGGAGTCTACCGCCGCTCTCAATTAATAGATCAGTTTGATCTATGAACCTACACCACCAAATCTATATTTGGCTTATCACCACTGTTCGAACCATTTGACCACCATGAACCGCCGTTGAACCACCAACAGCCAACATATTCTCCACCCTTCTACCCTCATATATCACGACCACCATCACGTTTTATCTACAACAGCCGCCACCCGTATAAGGTGTCAGATATGTTTGTCAACAGTCCGAAGGGAGTGTTTTATTGGATTTCGTATTTATTCAGCCGCTGTGAGTGTTAGTGTGACCGATCTGAGTTCCATCAGCCCCACGAGGCTTCGTGCGTCAATTTTTACAGAAGATCAGCACTAGGAGTGTTTGGATCTGCAGTTAACAGCCCAGATAAGGGATGTTTAGATCTGCAGTTTACAGCACAGAAAAGGTGGTGTTGGGATCTGCAGTTAATAGCCAAGAAAAAGGGTGTTTGGATCGAGCAGAAAACACCACCAGACGCGTTTGTTTTGATGTTTACCAACCCATTAAGGGTGCGTTCGGGTTACCACAGCAACACCAAAGGTGCATTTTGGCGCGGGTAAAATATCAACAGTAGGGGTGCGTTTAGTTCGCTGCGTACCAGCAGCAGGTGCGTTTGGTTCGCTGTGTAACAACAACAGGGAGTTTTTGGTTCGCTGTGTAACAACAACAAGGTGTGTTTGGGATTGCGGACAGCTGATAAAGGGGCGTTTGGGATTGCTGACGAGTTGTAAAGGGGCGTTTGGAGTTGCAGAAAGTTATAAGGGCGTTTGGGTTGCTGATTATTTGTTTTGGGTGTGTTTGGACGCGGAATTTCAAGGGTTTAGAGTACCGGGCACGATTACGATCCATGGTTGGTTGTGGTTTTGGAATCGGCTAATAACGCATCTAGCCTTATTAATTAATTAAAACTAAAGGTGGTATAGATATTTAAATATATACATAAATATATACATATGGTTAAATAAATACGTCGAACACTATTATTTTCATGAGAACTATATTAATGATTATACATTTAAATGTGTGTTCAAATAGCTCACATCGGGCGTTTGGCTCTTGATTTACAACACATAGGATGTGTTCGGTATTTACGTAATTATGGTGATTAAATGGTCTAGTTGGTTACACGTTAAAACGCGACTAGTGTAACATAGATGGTTTTTGGAAAATGGAAAATATTGAGAATTATTAAATATGGAAAACGTTGTATAAACGAATAGGTCATGTCAAAATTCCTATAAGATTCTATACTTTAGATTTTGTTCGCTACAAACTATCATTATAATTCTAAACCAATAAAACAAATAAGTACTATTAAAGCTATAAATTGAGAAAACAAATAAATACCATTATATTTTGTAAACTGACAAAATAAATATATAATATTATATTTGTAAAATGATAAAATAGAGGGTAACTATTGTATTGATAAATTGATAAAGTTATACTTTTTACATAAAAGTGACAATCATTAATTATATGGTGATTTTTCTTTAAATGTGTCGAACTATATTGTCTAAGTTATTTATTTTATTTAACCAACCACCGAACTATTATAATTTGGAACTTAACTATTTTATCAACGGGTCACCTTGATGTACATATCTATCGAGAACTCAAATACACATTTTTAAGTTATTGGATTTAGCCGATTAGTAAACCACAACACCATGACCGGGCCGTATCGATTTTCGTTTGTGCGGAGCGTATTGTTAGCATCACTAGCGTTTGCTTTACATCGTCGAGGTGAGTTCATACCCCACATTTTCTTGCTTTAAATTGAATTATAAATGTTTTATAATTGCTCTTTGGGGGAGGTACATGATTTGGTCAAAAACTTATATTAAACTTGTTTGGTTGTTTATAACTGTTTATAAACTACTTGATTGTCATAAGCTATTGTTAAGCTTACTTTGTTGGTCATAAACTATATTTAAACTGGTTTAATTGTTACGTGCTAAGTAGCCAACTCCTTTAATTGTTTTACTTGTGAATGCTGATACTATAATTTCTATTATGAGTTCCTTAGCCCAAAACTTTAACTGCTTTTCACTAGTTCTCGGGTAGAGACAATGGTTGCAAGAATGAACACAAGTGCATACACTCGTTTATGTATTGGTCTAAGTCCCGCTTTAACCCAATTACTTTGGCCCATTATCATGAACCGTTAATTTCAGATCGGATGACCGGTCGAAAGCGCGAATGTTATGGATAGATCTATCGGGGTTGACGCCCCTGTCCGGCTTGGTCCAACAGAGGACAAGCGGGCACAGTTTCATTTGAGTGTGTGGATGGATGTCGTGGGTTAGGCATCTGTAGGGGCTGCATTATATGATTATACTACCGGTGTTGTTAACGCTTCGGTGTCATGAGCTTAGACAATAATAAATGCTTTTTATGGTGACTTTGTATTTGTTATATTGTCACCAAAGTTTGGGAAAAATCTTGTGTTTCATCAAACACTTCTTTATTATCAAGAATCTTACTTATGAACCGGAATATATTTTATTATCAGGGAATTCATATTAACGAGAACATCTATTATTATCAGTAAACTCTGCTTATACAAATAAACTCTTGTTTTATCTGTAAACTTTGTCTTTACTATTATTTAACACTGTTTTATCATAAACCCGTTATTATTAACAAAGTCTGCTTTCATCAAGAAACGTATTTTACTAAGAAACTATAATTTTTAAACTCTTATATTTTTACTGCAAGGTGCAGTGGTTGATATAAACTCTAATTTTTCATAAACACCTTAAAACAAAACTTATGAACTCACCAACTTTATGTTGACATTTTTAAGCATGTATTTCAGGTACTTGACTATGTGGATTATTTGGAGTCTACTTTATGGTTTTTGGCATGTAGAGGTCATTCTCGGATCAAGCTCTCGAATACTCATGAAGTCACAAGTCCCCAAAGCAAGTCTTCCGCTGTAGTGAATTTGGGAGTGTGACAGATTGGTATCAGAGCCTTGGTTATAGAGAACTAGGTTGCATTAGTAACTCTAGACTATAACCGGCTCTCGGTTTTATTTAGTAATAACACTCATCACATTATACTTATTCCGCTGCTATATGAAAATTTACAATGCATGGTTGATATTGCTTCGTTGCCTGTTATGTTATTACTTGTTACATGAGATCGATTGCTTGATTAGTGCACTCAGACATATAATATATATTTTTATATATGCCCACTAGAACACTTATTGGGCATTGGAGTTATAAAATGGTCCTGCAGATCTTTTTATAATCAAACTGTAGACACATTATGTGATTTTTGGTTGACGATTGGTCGTGAGTAATCCTAGGTTCGAGCCAATTCATTCAAAAAAAGGTTGAGAGGTGTAACAATACTTAACTATGCCTCAGTGGGCCTCTTGTTTGATTGAGTGCGAGATGAAATTAAGTATGGGACGTTACACAGCCTATGATTTTTGATGAATTACCTCGGGGGTGGGTAAGACTCGCAGTCTTACGTGTTAATTGGGAATGTGTTGTATTTTCAGAGTCGAGCTAAGTCATCAAAAGGTTGAGATGTGTAATAATTCATAACCAAACCCGAGGCCATTCTTTGTGAGTGTGTTTCGAGGTTGGGTTATGATAAGTTATTACTCAGCTTAGTATTTGATGAGTCTTCCTCGAGGATGAGAAGATTTGTGTGATTGGATAATTGTTATTTAGAACCGAGTACTATATAGTTATCCTACTTATAACCATGAGTTTCTTTACTTGATATACATATGCGACCGCTTTATCGCCTATCGACCCTTATGTTCTTCGATCCGGTACTTTCGAAACGTTTACTTATGGAAGACGACTTATTGTCAACTCATGTTCTTTGCTTTTGGTAATTTTGGATAATATCCTATATAGATTTTAACGATTTTGAATTGGGTATTATGCCGGTGACACTTAAGTAGGATGATTTATGAAGTCTTTATTGAAATAGATTGGGACGCCTTTGCATTTGAATAAAGAAATCATAAATCGCCGAACCATGAGTTTATAATAACATATTTGCATAGATTAGGACGCTTTTGTATGCAAATATGAGATTATAAATGAGTGGGCTTAAGGATATCCGACGTGACCCTGTATATTTATGGTATTGATTTAGTACTCCAGTTTCGGGAGTATATTTCTTTTGACTCGAGATTCGTCATACGAATTTCTCGTATTTCGTCTTGTTATCGTATCATGACGACGTTTTGAAGAGTAATTATTTAGGCTTCGTTTGATTCACGAATTGTTAAGTGAATCTTTAGAGACTTTATACCGATCGAGTGAACCTAATGGGCTAGTGGTGGTGAACCCTTAGAGACTTTTAAGAGCTAACGATTTTTCTAAACTCTTCGTTTGGAATTTTATCGGTCTATGAACGACGACCGATTTGTCAGATCGACATGTAGAACCACTTAGGTTAATCCACTTCTACCTATTGCTTATCTAAGTAACTACTGGTGGGTAACACGATTATAAAAGTTCAGACACAATTATCTGTGAGCAGATCTTTGTATATTTGATATAATACTGGGGTAGAACCTTAAAATCCCTTTCTCTACACTTTTAATTGGGTAACAATGATTGAGTTCGAGGACGAACTCCAAATAACACGGATGTACTGTGACAACCGGCAATTTTCTAGACTTTATATAATAATAAATTATATTATTTATTAATCAAAATTTCGTTTCGAGAGATATTAAAGCTTTCTTATTCGAAAACGGGAGTTTATTTTACATGTTGTAAAAGACTGCGCAAATCTTAGAACTGACGCGATACAAATTAAATGTTTATTTAATTATTATTTTATAAAAAGATTTATTAAATTATCTGATACTTTTATTTTAGTTTTAATAACGAACGTTGAAAACGAGAACATTTATATTGAACTATATTTTCTTTGAACGCGAATTATTCGAGATAACCGATAAATAATAACTATTTAAAATAAAAAGGTAAACGATTACAAAAATTGGTCGAGTAAATACTCCACCTTATTAGAAAAACCATTTTAAAATCAACGGTGCGGATTTTAGAAAACGAATCAAATTTTATCTAGCTCGATTGAGTCCCGAATCACGTTTAAACAAGATAAAAGAAAAAAAAAACTAGTAAACTAGTTACGTTTTTAACCCTCAACTATATACATTTTACACCTCCATTTTGGTTTAAATATAAAATAATTACTATTTTACTCATTTACAACAAAACACAAACCCTAATCTAAACACACACATAACCCTAACCCTAAAACTCTCTCCACACCTCTTTATAACTTCCTGGCGCCTCCTTTTGTCCGGCCAGTTTTTCCGGCCGCCGGAAAATGCAACCACCACCCTTATTTACAAAGCAACTAAAAGATCTATATTATACAACCTTCGATGCACTATCTACCATCATCAAACCACCATGATTTGTCGTCGTGGTCTTAGCTGTGACCAGCCGCCACTTTCTTGATAACCACCAGCCGGAGTCTACCGCCGCTCTCAATTAATAGATCAGTTTGATCTATGAACCTACACCACCAAATCTATATTTGGCTTATCACCACTGTTCGAACCATTTGACCACCATGAACCGCTGTTGAACCACCAGCAACCAACATATTCGCCCCCCTTCTACCCTCATATATCACGACCACCATCACGTTTTATCTACAGCAGCCGCCACCCGTATAGGGTGTCAGATATGTTTGTCAACAGTACGAAGGGAGTGTTTTATTGGATTTCGTATTTATTCAGCCGCTGTGGGTGTTAGTGTGACCGATCTGAGTTCCATCAGCCCCACGAGGCTTCGTGCGTCAATTTTTACAGAAGATCAGCACTAGGATATCATCCCCAAACCAATGGGTAAGCCGAGATATCCAACCGTGGCTTGAAGCGAATTTTGGAGCGTACTGTGGGAGAGCATCGCGCCGCGTGGGCCGATAAGTTAGATGATGCTCTGTGGGCTTTCCGTACAGCTTACAAGACCCCGATCGGTTGTACACCTTATCGTCTTGTGTACGGGAAAGCCTGCCACCTACCCATCGAGCTAGAACATAAGGCGCACTGGGCCTTGAAGTGGGCTAACTTCGACATCAACAAAGCCGGTGATCATCGCAAGATTCAACTCAACGAGCTAAATGAACTGAGGAATGAAGCTTATGAGAACTCGCTGATCTACAAGGAGAAGACCAAGATCATTCATGACGCAAAAATCAAGAACCGAGAGTTCAACGTTGGTGATCAAGTCTTACTCTTTAACTCTCGGTTGAAGATCTTCTCTGGCAAGTTGAAGAGCCGCTAGTCTGGTCCATTCACCGTCGCCAAAGTCTTTCCTTATGGGACCATTGAGCTTTCTCAGCCGAAAGGGCCCAATTTCAAGGTGAATGGCCAGCGTCTGAAGCTGTACTTTGGTGAGGACATCTCCCATGAGATTATTCCATCCCTCACCACGTTCCCCATGAACTAAATTGGGTCGAGTCAGGCTCGTGACTCGGTGAACAAAAACAAGCGCTTCTCGGGAGGCAACCCGTGATTTATCCTTTACTGCTTTCATAATAAGTTTAGGGGGACCCCCGCATATGTTTGTTGTCTTGTTTCTTGTGCTGTGTAGGGATTAAAAGCTTCAAAGATCCACCTTGATTACTTTTGACGAACCGTGATATCGTGTTTCCCATCTTCCCGGTTCTATCCTAAACTCTTGTGATTCAATATTTCATATTTTATATGTTCACATTGAATTCACTTTAGTTGTCCTTTCCTTAGCATGATTTAAACAAAGTGCACAATGTCATAAGTGTAGGGGAGTTTACTCCCACATGCTTAAACATTGAGGACAATGTTTATCTCAAGTGTAGGGGGGACTTCTATCGAAGTAAGTGGTCTTTTCCATGAATTTGCCCTCATTCTAACCGGAAAATTTGGTTTTTCCACATTTTTCAAATTTTTTAATCTATTTTGGCCTAGTTGTATAGTTGTACTTTCCTTTATTATGGTTATTTTCTTTTCTTGCTTAAATAAAGTGGTTTTAGATTTTTCTTAGTCGTGAACATTTTGACTCAACCCGAGTTTACTTACATAAGTTTACTCTAGCTAGTATCCTTAACGTGTTTAAGTCAAGTTTTGCTAGGCTTTTATTGAGGGAGCTATAAAACACAAACGTTTTAACTCTCACGGGTTAAGAACAAGAACTTTTCGCAAGTTCCTATAATTGATCCTAGAGAGTCGTTTATCAAGGGAACTTTAAAATGCGATTTCTAAACTTGAAAAAGTCTAAGAATTTGCAAGATCCTATAGGCGACTCGAAAACCCAAAACTTTGATTTAATAGGCTAAGCATCCACGAGTCTCATTCCTTGAGATTTTAAACTGTGGAGAACGAGAGATGATAGAGTCAATTATGAGTTCGGAATTCTTTCGTGAATTTATGTGAGTTAATTATAAGCCTATTCTCCCTCCGCTTGTTAATAAATTTATCTGCTAATAAATAAGGTTTTACGATTTAAAAGGTTACTTAGCTTCTAGCCCCAGATCGTTTAAAAGTTGCTCGGTACGGATTAGAGTTCATAGCCAAGGCATAACTTATTGAAGCGGGATGCGAAGATTGGCGAGTCCGAAAAGGCCCTAACAAGGCATGAGGGCTACATTTTGTTGCTAAAGATCCAAAAGTGATGTGAAGAATCATTTATCGAAAATCAATATGAAGGATCGAGATACACGACTAAAAGCAAAAACTCCCCAAAAGTCATGGAGAAGTCTATCCGAAAAGACCCTAACAAGGTATGAGGATAAATAGATCCAAGTCCTAAAAGGAGGCGGATCGTTGTATATCAAAGTCCAAAATAAAGATTGGAGAAAAATGAAGAAGTCGTGGTCCAAAGATAAAGAATCTCTCAAAACTTCAAGTGAAGAAATTCCTATTATGAAGAGAAGACCATAATTTCAAGAACGTCTCTCGAGATTCAAAGTATGAAGTCGCTGCCAAATATCGGTCCGAGAAAGGTCTCAAATCGTGAAGCGAGTTATGCCAAGATATGAACTTTATGAGGTCCCGAGAAGCAGTTTTAAAAGATTTGGTCCTTTAGCTAACTATTGATTAAATCGTTCGCTTTATTTTTGGCTTAAATAACTATCGAAATAAGTCAAAAATGCATCTTCGTGATCATTTAAAGACAACAATAAAATACAAGAGATACACCTAGGAATAAGGGAGTCTAAGTGAGTAATTGGCCCACATGAGTTCGTGATAGTTTGCTAACTTATAATAACAATGATCTCGTTTTTAAGCTTGGTATGGGGAACGTGAAACTTGAGAATGATAAACGTTCATGGCTGCCAAAACCCAATGTAAGTTTTTAATTTCTTTACTTGTTCTAATCTTTTTATGTTTAGTATTTAATAAAGGCCAAGGTGGGTTATTTATTATGGAAAATGTAAACCGTGCTTTAAGATTAATGCATTGCATGAGGGCATTGCAATGGTCAAGTGTAGGGGATTTAATAAGTGTGAAAACACTTATCCTTTTACCACTTATTTCCAATAATAACAAGACCAAAACGTGTGATTTATGTCGTAAAAGTCGGAATTATGCGTGGTTTGTGTTTTTATTGTGTTTTAGGACCAAAATATTAAAAAGGAATAAAACAAGGGCTTTCACGGGCTTTTATCGAAGAAAACAGGAAAAGACGAAGTCAAAAGATCAAGAGTGCAAAAAGAACGGAAGTCCAAGGCCTATTCTGAAGATTTATCGAAGAAAAAGTCTAAAGACGGAAGTTTAACGAAGTCGAAGAACTTAATTCTAATAGAAGAAGAAAATTAAAAGACAAAGTTCAAATCCCGGGACGACAAAGACAAAGAATTAAAGTCGAGTCGAGAAAACGTGAAGAAAGCAAGAAAGAAGATGCAACACATGCACTCCTTCCACCTTCCCTATAAATACCCTCCTAATAGTCATTAGGAGGGTGGTTAGAGTTTTTAGTTAATTTTTCACTTTTTCATTTTCTTTCTAGTTTTAGAGAGAGAAAGTCTTAAACTTTCTCTCACTAAATTTCATCTTCTTTCTTAATCTTTGAAGATTAAACACTTTGTATTGCTTATTTTTATTAATCAAGTTCCATTTTTAGCTTTTATTCCTTAATCTCATTCTACTTTTCTTTGATTTAAGATTGATTTTGGTACGATTATCAATAGATCCGTGTTGTTCTTAATGATTTCGTGCTTAAAAAGTTAATCTTTTGATCATTTTATAAGTTTTCATTTGATTAAGCTTTAAGACTTTTGTGCTTATTGGCTTACTTTTATGATTAGCTTATTTACTTTATAAAAATCTTCCTTAAAAAGTTTATGTCTTTATTGTTTGATCCAAAAAGTTGCTTAATTTGAGGGTTGATAAGTTGATTAAAGTGCTTATTTGATCCGTTTAGTTAGTTCGATTTAGTTTTGGGAATAAGCTCAATCTAATAGCTTATTTTCTAGCTTTCTAACCGAATTCCTAAAATTTCGGAAAGGGTACAAAACCCCTTTCCGATTGTCCCATTCCGAGCAACCACCCCTTTTTCGATTTGCCAATCAGAAAAGGGTTTATCCTTATTCCGATTTGCCCACAAGTATTCCGATTGATAGCTTACTTGATATTCCGATCTGGACCTCGTTTGTGCATTCCGATTGGTAGTCTTGTGTCCCATATTCCGACGGTTATTCTTTGGTATATTCCGATTGGGGTACACTTAGATTTTCCGATTGGGACCCTTATTTACCCATATTCCGACAGCCTCCATTTCCATATTCCGATCAACCGATCGGAATACATTCCGATCGGGACCCCTTTTTAGAGCTTATTCCGATTGTTTGCATTGTTTGATATTCCGATCTTACTTTCTTTTAGTACTTATTTTTAGAAATTGTCTAAGTGTTAGTTTTATTTAGTGTGCTAATCTTACCTTAATATTTACAAGCTTTTATGTTTACTCGCCATTTTAATATTAATCTTTTAACTTCCATTTTACACAACGACACTTTAATTACTTGCTAATAGTTTAAAACAAACAAACCAAACCATTCTCTTGATTCACCAAAAGACGATTGAGTCGCACTTAAGACCGGTTTTCAATTCGAAAAGATTCGGTTTAACGAACTTTCATACTTTGGGGTAAAAAAACCAAGTATTAGAGAGCATCGTGCCGTGTGGGCCGATAAATTAGATGATACTTTGTGGGCTTTCTGTACAGCTTATAAGACCCCGATTGGTTGTACACCTTATCGTCTTGTGTACGGGAAAGCATGCCACCTCCCCATCGAGCTGGAACACAAGGCATACTGGGCCTTGAAGTGGGCTAACTTCGACATCACAAAGCCGGTGATCTTCGCAAGATTCAACTCAACGAGCTTAATGAACTGAGGAATGAAGCTTACGAGAACTCACTGATCTACAAAGAGAAGACCAAGATCATCCATGATGCAAGGATTAAGAACCGAGAGTTCCACATTGGAGATAAAGTCTTACTTTTTAACTCTCGGTTGAAGATCTTCTCGGGCAAGTTGAAGAGCCGCTGGTCTGGTCCATTCACCGTCGCCAAAGTCTTTCCATATGGAACCATTGAGCTTTCTCAGCCAAATGGGCCCAATTTCAAGGTGAATGGCCAGCGTTTGAAGCTATACTTTGGTGAGGACATCTCTCATGAGATGATTCCATCCCTCACCACGTTTCCCATAAACTAGTTTTGAGTTGAGTCAGGCTCGTGACTCAGTTATCAAAAACAAGCGCTTCTCGAGAGGCAACCCGTGATCTATCCTTTATCGTTTTCATAATAAGTGTAGGGGGAGCCCCGTATGTGTTTGTTTTCTTGTTTCTTATTCTCTATAGGGACTCAAGCTTCAAAGAGCACCTCGATGACTTTTGACGAACCGTGATCCTGTGTACCCGTCTTCCCGGTTCTATCCTAAACTGTCGTGATTCAATATTTCATATCTTATATGTTCACATTGAAATCACTTTAGTTGTCCCTTCCTTAGCAAGATTTAAACAAAGTGCACAATGTCCTAAGTGTAGGGGAGTTTACTCCCACATGCTTAAACATTGAGGACAATGTTTATATCAAGTGTAGGGGGACTTCTATCGAAGTAAGTGGTCTTTTCCATGAATTTGCCCTCATTTTATCCAGAAAATTTGATTTTTCGACATTTTTCAAAACTCTTTAATCTATTTTGGCCTAGTTGTATAGTTGTAGTTTCCTTTGTTATGTTTATTTTCTTTCCTTGCTTAAATAAAGTTTAATAAAGTGGTTTTAAATTTTTCAAAGTCATGAACATTTTGACTCAACCCGAGTTTACTTATCTAAGTTTACTCTAGCTAGTATCCTTAACGTGTTTAAGTCAAGTTTTGCTAGGCTTTTATATAGGGAACTTTAAAACGCGAAAGTCTTAACTCTCACGGGTTAAGAACAAGAACTTTTCACAAGCTCCTATAATTGATCCTAGAGAGTTGATAGGTGTGTAAGCACCCATCCTTTTACCACTTAATTCGGGCTAAAACGAGACCAAAACACGTATTTAATATCATTTGTTTGGAATTATGCGTGGTTTTTGTGTTTATTGTGTTTTCAGAGCCAACCGGATAAATATTGAAGAAAACATGGGATTGCACGGGTTTTACTAAAGAAAAAGACTCAAGATAAAGTCTATTTTCCAAGAGATGCAAAAGATTTGAAGTCACTGGGACTATTCGAAGATTTATCGAAGAAAAGTACCATAGATGGAAGATTTATATAAGTCGAATAAACTCAAGTCTATTAAACGAAGAAATTAAAAGACAAGTTGAATTTAATCGACAACAAATCCCGAATCAGAATCGAAAACGGAAGCTTTTCTGAAAAGACGAAAAGACAAGAAGAACGGGAGAGAGAGCCCACTCACCAACCAAAGGAAACACCTATAAATAGGCCATCCCATACACATTTTAGAGTTAGCTAGTTTTTCTTTCTTCCTCCCTTTTCTTTCCTCCTGGTTCGTAGAACACCATCACCACTAGGGTGATTGGTGATTTTTATTAGTTCTTTGATCTTGTAATTTTAATCCTTGTTTCATCTTGTCAAAACATTAATCATCCAATTCAAAGTTCTTGTTTAATCTTTCATTTCATCTTGTTCATCTCCATTTTTATCTTCAAGTTCTTAAGTTTTATTTTTCTTGATTTGATCTTCAAAAGTTGTTTGGATTTGTGTTTTTATTAGTGGGATTTGTTGCTTATATTGTCTAAATGATTTGTGTTTAAATTGGTAAAACCTTTTTAAGTGTTTGATTTGATTTTGATTAAAAACCTGTGTTCCGTGTTCTTCGTTACTGTTTCTGTATCTGGGTTTCCAAAGTTCCGAACCAAGACAAAAAGTTCCGAATGAAGACTTCATTCGGAAACTTCCGAACCAAACACTAAGTTCCGGATCAGTGACTTCCGGATCAGCAACTTCCGAATCAACCTTCATCCGGAAGGTTCCGAATCAGGCCATAAGTTCCGAACCAGTTCTTCATTCGGAAGTTTAAAACTTCCGAACCAGTGACTTCCGGACGAGACAAAAGTTCCGAATCAGCTCAGACTTCCGAATCAAGGAGAAGTTCCGAATCAATCTGAAGGTTCCGAATCAACAACTTCCGACTCAGCAAGTTCCGAATGAACATTCATTCGGAAAGTTCCGGATGAGTATGTTCCGAATGAGCAAGTTCCGGATGAGTGAATAGTGTCTTCCGAATCAGTTAGTTCCGAATCAATTATTTTTGAGTATTTTAATGCTATTGTTTTACTGTTTCTCTACTCATATTTCACAATTTATTTGTTAACTTTAATTTTAATTTGATTCTATTTTGAACTTTAAATTTTCAGCCAAGTTTTTGTTAATCTTAATTAGAGTAATTGCCTTTGATTTAAACCTTCATTTCCACTTTTTATTAGAATAGAAAACCAAACCCCTTTATTTAGTAACCAAGAACAATCATTCCACTTAAGGCCTAGATCAATTCGAGAGGATATCGAGAGACTAAAATTGAACCCATACAAAATTCCGTGTACCAAATGGCGCCGCTGCCGGCTCTTCTCGTTAAGATCAAAAGTTTTTTGTAGAACTTGGATTTTGGGATCCGTTCCCCGTGAACGTTACTTTTTCAAGAAAATTTTCAAAAACCACTAAAATTTTCAAAAATCCTAAACAGTAAAAAACAATAAAAACCAAAAATATTTTTGTTTTCTTTGTTCGTTCTTTTGCAGGTGTATGCGCACTCGATCCACGTCTTATCAAGAGCCCGAGCCTCTCGATAACTTAGACATGGCTGGTGTACAAAACAACAATAACATACCACCTCCGAACAACAATAATAACAACAACAACCCGCCTTTCAACAACATGAATAACAACAACAATGAGCACCTTCCGGATAATCGCCCAATGATTGAACTGCTGCAAGCTCATGTTGATGGCAACACGGATCCAATTGTCATTCCTCCAATTGCCGCCAACAATTTCGAGCTCAAGTCAGGCTTTATCCAGATGGTCTCAGCTCAACCGTTCTTGGGACGAACCATTGATGACCCACATGATCATATCAAGAGATTTCTACAACTCACCAACACGGTCAAGTTCAATGGGGTTCCACAGGAGGTTATAAGGTTACAACTTTTTCCCTTTTCTTTAGAGGGACAAGCCCGGCATTGGCTTGCTAAAGAACCGCCACAGAGTATTCTCTCGTGGACGGATTTGGAAACAAAGTTTATCAACTACTTTTTTCCACCCTCTCGTACTACCGCTTTGCGGAATGAGATTATAAACTTTGAACAAAAGTACGATGAGTCATTCAGTGAATCTTGGGATCGTTTTAAAGATCTTTTAAGAAAATGCCCACAACATGGTTTTACCAAAGTACATCAAATAAATACTTTTTACAATGGTTTAAGCATGACTGACCAAGATTCACTGAATAGTGCCTCAGGGGGTAATTTATTGGCTAAGACTTCCAATGCTGCTTGGGACATCATTGAGAACAAATCTCGTGTGCAAACCAAGAGCGTTAGGACCAATGTTGCTAGTGCTAGCACTAATGACAGCGACAAGCGATTAGACAAAATCACCACGCTTCTTGAATCGCTTGTCACACATACCGTCAGCAACAACAACAGCAACAACGCCAAAAACGCTCAAGTGAATGCTGTCAGCCAACCTTGTGAGATATGCGGTGGTCCCCACTCCTACACAACTTGTACCGCCACCCAAGATTACCCTGCTGAGAATGTGAATGCGACATATGGCACCTACCAACAATCTGCTTATCAAGCTAGACCTCAAGGTGACCGTAACTTGCTTAGCTACCGCTCCAACAACTATCTTTCACCACCTGGCTTTCCTCCTACCAACCCAAACCAACAACAAAACCTTAACCGCCCTACTCAACAACAACAACAACCTCGACAACCATACATTCCACCTCACAAGCAGCAACAACCGCCTCAAAGAAACAATCAAGTCTACCAACAACCTGCTTACCAACCACCTGCATACAATGCTCCTTCCAACCAAACCACCACTGCTTTACACCAAGAGGTCGCCACCTATATGAGGACCAATGATGTGATAGTGGGAAACCTCCAAGAGGAAGTGCGCAACTTGAAGGCAGATTTGGTCAAGCAAGGAAATGATTTGCGAGCTGATATGAGAAACACGTTGGATAGCCAGACTAATGATCTGAGGAACATGATGGCTAGTTTTTTCCAAAGTAGTCAACCCTCTTCTTCGGGTACTCTTCCGAGTAACACCGTTGCGAACCCAAGAGGGGAGATGAAAGCAATCACTACTAGAAGTGGTAAAGGTACCAAGGAACCCGAGCTTCCTATACCTCCACCGGTGGTTGTGACTAAGGAAAACGAGTCACTTGCTCCCATTCCTCATCCTTATCCTTCCCCAATTTCTCCACCTCTTCTTTCTACCCCTCCTCCACCCGTGGTTGTGAGTGATCCTATACTCCCAAAGCCTTCCTCTTCTTCCAATATACCTTATCCTTCTAGGTTGAGGAAAGAGAAGCAAAAGAGCAAGGATGATATTCAGGTTTCTAACTTCCTTAAAATGTTTAAACAACTGAATTTCAATATCTCCTTCGCTGAGGCTCTCGCTCACATGCCCAAATACGCCAAAATGTTTAAAGACCTTCTGAGCGACAAGGAAAAGCTCCTCGACATTGCCAACACCCAACTTAATGAGAACTGCTCCGCAGTGCTCTTAAGGAAATTGCCAACCAAGCTTGGTGATCCGGGTCGTTTTCTTATTCCTTGCAATTTCCCGGGAGTAGAGAATTGCATGGCCCTAGCCGATTTAGGTGCCAGTATAAATCTCATGCCTCTAAGTGTTTGGAAGCAATTATCTCTCCCAGAGCTAGTCCCCACTAAAATGACTTTGGAATTGGCCAACCGTACGGTTGCTCGTGACTCGGTTATCAAAAACAAGCGCTCCTCGGTAGGCAGACCGAGTATCTATCCTTGCATGTTTTAATCCCCTAAGTGTAGGGGGAGACTTCTATATGTGTTTGCCTTTTGTGGTGATGTGATTACAGGGATAAGTGCACTCTTGGAATCTTTGAAGAACCGTGCTCCCGTGTTTATCCGAAATCCGGTTCTACCTCTCAACTATCGTGATTCAATTTTCTTCATACTCACATTTGAAATTGATCACTTTAGTCGTCTCTTCCTTAACTTGAGTTAACCAACGTGCACAATGTCATAAGTGTAGGGGAAACTTTTCCCACATGCTTAAACATTGAGGACAATGTTTATCTTAAGTGTAGGGGGGACTTCTATCGAAGTTTTAAGTGGACTTTTCCATGAAAATGCCTTCAATTAACCGGAAAATCCTATTTTTCAACATTTTTCAAATTTTTTATTAACTTTGGCCATTTAGTCGTAATTTTTTAAATTTTTATCGTTGCTTTCATATGTATATATCCCGCAATAAAGTCAAAAATATTAATAAGTGGTGTAGCTAGTTTAGAAATCTTTGACATATTAGGCCCGTTGCGTTTATTTTGACTCAACCCGAATAGACTTATCTAAGTTTATTCTAGCTAGTATCCTTAACCATGTAGACCTTAATTGGTTTATTAGGCTAAGTGTCCACGAGTCTCATTACTTGAGATTTTAAATTGTGGAGGACGAGAAATGATAGAGTCAATTATAAGTCGGTATTCTTGCGCAAGCTCACTTGGTGTAATTATTTGCCTATTCTCCCATCACTTGCTAATAATTTATCTGCAATAAGTAAGGTCTTACGATTTGAAAAGTTACTTAGCTTCTAGCCCAAGATCGTTTAAAAGTTGCTCGGTAATGATAAGAGTTCATAGCCAAGGCATAACTTATGAAGCGGGGCGCGAAGATTGGCGAGTCCGAAAAGGCCCTAACAAGGCATGAGGATTCAATTTTATTGCTGAAGATCCAAAGTGATGTGAAAAGCATTATTCCTAAAGTCAATATGAAGGATCAAGACTCACGACGAGAAGCAATCAACTCCCATAAAGATCATGGAGAAGTCTATCCGAAAAGACCCTAACAAGGTATGAGGATAAATAGATCCAAGTCCGAAAAGGAGGCGGATCGTTGTATCTCAAAATCCCAATTAGAGATTGAAGAAATAATCATGAAGTCGTGGTCAACAAAGTTGGAGAACCCCTCAAAAGTCTCCAAGTGAAGAAACTCTATTATGATGAGAAGACCATTATCTCAAGAACGTCTCTCGAAGATATGAAGTATGAAGTACATGCCAAATATCGGCCCGAGAAAGGTCTCAAATCGTGAACCAAGTTATGCCAAGATATGAACTTTTTGATATCCCGAGAAGCAGTTTTAAGAGATTTTGTCCTTTAGCTAACTATTGATCAAATCGTCCTACTTTGCTTTCAGCCCTAATAAACTATCGAAATAAGTCCAAAAATGCATCTTCATGATCATTCTAAGACAAAAATAAAATATAAGAGATACACCTAGGAATAAGGGAGTTTAAGCATTTAATTAAGCCATGTGTGTAAGTGTTTGAATTGCTAACTTATAATAACAATGATCTCGTTTTTAAGCTTAGTTTGGGGAACGTGAAACTTGAGGGTGATAAATCTTCGCAGCACCAAAGCCCTAATGTAAGTCATCGATTTTTCTTCAAGTTATTTCCATGTAACCATTTTCAAGTGAAAATGGTTTTCTATCCTTTTGTTACTTTTGAAGTTTTATTTCTTTAATTTTTGTTTAGTAGTATTTTAAATAAGGCCAAGGTTGATTAATTATGAGAGAAGTGTAAACTTGCTTTATCACTAAGCATTGCATGAGGGCATGGCAATGGTTAAGTGTAGGGGATTTGATAGGTGTGTAAGCACCCATCCTTTTACCACTTAATTCGGGCTAAAACGAGACCAAAACACGTATTTAATATCATTTGTTTGGAATTATGCGTGGTTTTTGTGTTTATTGTGTTTTCAGAGCCAACCGGATAAATATTGAAGAAAACATGGGATTGCACGGGTTTTACTAAAGAAAAAGACTCAAGATAAAGTCTATTGTCCAAGAGATGCAAAAGATTTGAAGTCACTGGGACTATTCGAAGATTTATCGAAGAAAAGTACCATAGATGGAAGATTTATATAAGTCGAATAAACTCAAGTCTATTAAACGAAGAAATTAAAAGACGAGTTGAATTTAATCGACAACAAATCCCGAATCGGAATCGAAAACGGAAGCTTTTCTGAAAAGACGAAAAGACAAGAAGAACGGGAGAGAGAGCCCACTCACCAACCAAAGGAAACACCTATAAATAGGCCATCCCATACACATTTTAGAGTTAGCTAGTTTTTCTTTCTTCCTCCCTTTTCTTTCCTCCTGGTTCGTAGAACACCATCACCACTAGGGTGATTGGTGATTTTTATTAGTTCTTTGATCTTGTAATTTTAATCCTTGTTTCATCTTGTCAAAACATTAATCATCCAATTCAAAGTTCTTGTTTAATCTTTCATTTCATCTTGTTCATCTCCATTTTTATCTTCAAGTTCTTAAGTTTTATTTTTCTTGATTTGATCTTCAAAAGTTGTTTGGATTTGTGTTTTTATTAGTGGGATTTGTTGCTTATATTGTCTAAATGATTTGTGTTTAAATTGGTAAAACCTTTTTAAGTGTTTGATTTGATTTTGATTAAAAACCTGTGTTCCGTGTTCTTCGTTACTGTTTCTGTATCTGGGTTTCCAAAGTTCCGAACCAAGACAAAAAGTTCCGAATGAAGACTTCATTCGGAAACTTCCGAACCAAACACTAAGTTCCGGATCAGTGACTTCCGGATCAGCAACTTCCGAATCAACCTTCATCCGGAAGGTTCCGAATCAGGCCATAAGTTCCGAACCAGTTCTTCATTCGGAAGTTTAAAACTTCCGAACCAGTGACTTCCGGACGAGACAAAAGTTCCGAATCAGCTCAGACTTCCGAATCAAGGAGAAGTTCCGAATCAATCTGAAGGTTCCGAATCAGCAACTTCCGACTCAGCAAGTTCCGAATGAACATTCATTCGGAAAGTTCCGGATGAGTATGTTCCGAATGAGCAAGTTCCGGATGAGTGAATAGTGTCTTCCGAATCAGTTAGTTCCGAATCAATTATTTTTGAGTATTTTAATGCTATTGTTTTACTGTTTCTCTACTCATATTTCACAATTTATTTGTTAACTTTAATTTTAATTTGATTCTATTTTGAACTTTAAATTTTCAGCCAAGTTTTTGTTAATCTTAATTAGAGTAATTGCCTTTGATTTAAACCTTCATTTCCACTTTTTATTAGAATAGAAAACCAAACCCCTTTATTTAGTAACCAAGAACAATCATTCCACTTAAGGCCTAGATCAATTCGAGAGGATTTCGAGAGACTAAAATTGAACCCATACAAAATTCCGTGTACCAAGAGTCGTTTATCAGGGGAACTTTAAAATGCGATTTATAAACTTGAAAAAGTCTAAGAATTTGCAAGATCCTATAGATGACTCGAATACCCAAAACTTTGATTTAATTGGCTAAGCATCCACGAGTCTCATTCCTTGAGATTTTAAATTGTGGAAAACGAGAGATGATAGAGTCAATTATAAGTTTGGTATTCTTTCGTGAATTTATGTGAGTTAATTATGAGCCTATTCTCCCATCGCTAGTTAATAAATTTATCTGCAATAAATAAGGTTGTACGATTTGAAAAGTTACTTAGCTTCTAGCCCAAGATCGTTTAAAAGTTGCTCGGTATTAATTAGAGTTCATAGCCAAGGCATAACTTATTGAAGCGGGATGCGAAGATTAGCGAGTCCGAAAAGGCCCTAACAAGGCATGAGGGCTACATTTTGTTGCTAAAGATCCAAAAGTGATGTAAAGAATCATTTATCGAAAATCAATATGAAGGATCGAGACACAAGACTAAAAGCAAATACTCCCCAAAAGATCATGGAGAAGTCTATCCAAAAAGGCCCTAACAAGGTATGAGGATAAATAGATCCAAGTCCTAAAAGGAGACGGATCGTTGTATATCAAAGTCCAAAATAAAGATTGGATAAAAATGAAGAAGTCGTGGTCCAAGTATGAAGAATCTCTCAAAAACTTCAAGTGAAGAAATTCCTATTATGAAGAGAAGACCATAATTTCAAGAACGTCTCTCAAAGATTCGAAGTATGAAGTCGCTGCCAAATATCGGTCCGAGAAAGGTCTCAAATCGTGAAGCGAGTTATGGCAAGATATGAACTTTATGAGGTCCCGAGAAGCAGTTTTAAAAGATTTTGTCCTTTAGCTAACTATTGATTAAATCGTCCACTTTATTTTCGGCCTAAATAACTATCAAAATAAGTCAAACAATGCATCCTCGTGATCATTCAAGACAAAAATAAAATATAAGAGATACACCTAGGAATAAGGGAGTCTAAGTAAACAATTGGCCCACAAGAATTCGTGTTAGTTTGCTAACTTATAATAACAATGATCTCATTTTTAAGCTTGGTATGGGGAACGTGAAACTTGAGGATGATAAACGTTCATGACGGCCAAAACCCAATGTAAGTCTTTGATTTTTTTACTTGTTTCTATCTTTTTATGTTTAGTAATTAATAAAGGCGAAGGTGGGTTATTTATGATGGAAAATGTAAACCGTGCTTTAAAATTAATGCATTGCATGATGACATTGCAATGGTCAAGTGTAGGGGATTTAATAAGTGTGAAAACACTTATCCTTTTACCACTTATTTCCAATAATAACATGACCAAAACGTGTATTTTATGTCGTAAAAGTCGTAATTATGCGTGGTTTGTGTTTTTATTGTGTTTTAGGACCAAAAGATGAAAAAGGAAGAAAACACGGGCTTTCACAGGCTTTTATCGAAGAAAAACGAGAAAAGACGAAGTCAAGAGATCAAGAGTGCTTAGAGAACGGATGTCCAAGACCTATTCTGAAGATTTATCAAAGAAAAAGTCTAAAGACGGAAGTTTAATGAAGTCGAAGAACTTAAGTCTAAATTAAAGAAGAAAATTATTAAGACAAGTTCAAATACCGAGACGACGTCGAGAAAAGACAAAGAATTAAATCGAGTCGAGAAGACGTGAAGAAAGAAAGAAAGAGGAGGCAACACATGCACCTCCCTATTTTCCTATAAATACCCTCCTAAACACATTTAGGAGGGTTGGTTGGAGTTAGCTAGTTTTAATTTTTCATTTTTCCTTTCTAGTTTTTAGAGAGAGAAAGTTCCAAACTGTCTCTTACTAAGTTTTCATCTTTTCTTTCTTTTAATCATTCAAGTTTAAACCTTTTTGTATTTTGATTTCATTAATAAAGTTCAAGTTAAGCTTTTTGTTCATTAATCTCTTTCTACCTTTCTTTATTATAATTAATTTTGATCCGAAATGTTGATGATCCGTGTTTGATCTTGATGTTTTAAGGATTAAAAAGTTCATATTTTTATCATACTTAAGTTTCCATACGGTTAAGCTCTAAGATCTTTGTGCTTATTGGCTTATTTGTATGTTTAGCTTATTTACTTTTTGAAAGTTTTCTTAAAAAGTTTCATTTTTTTTATAGTTTGATTTAAAAGATTGCTTATTTAAAGTTTGGAGAAGTTGTTATTTGAGCTTATTTGGTTTATTTCATTACTGATTTGGTTAGGTTTGGTGTTAGCTTATCAAACATAGCTTATCACTTTTCTTATTTACGAATCACACAATAATCGAAAAAGGGTAAACCCTTTTCCGATTTGGTATTACGATTGGCACTCTTGTATTCCGATCTCTCTGATCGAATTAGGGAGTTAATATTCCGATTGGCATCCTTGGTATTCCGATCACTTGATCGGATTGGGGTTTTAATATTCCGATCGAGGGGGTTCTTTAACATTCCGATTGGGTGTCTAGTAAAACATTCCGATTTGACTCGATTTCATGTATTCTGATTGTTGGTTTTAGATGTATTCCGATTGAATTAAGTTTGCCTTATTCCGACAAGAAGTTTTTATTGATATTCCGATCAGTCTCCTTTTACACATTCCGATTGAGGGATTGTTTTTTAGTGTTATTCCGATTAGCCTTGTGTTTAAGACATTCCGATTAGTGCTGTTTTCCAAACATTTCGATTGTAGCCTTCATGTTCCATATTCCGATTACAATCCAATCAGGCATTCTGACGGGTTAAATTTCTTGATTTCTCAAAGTTTTCAAGTTTTAGATTTATTAAGTGTTCAAGTAATTTTCTAATTTTGTCTTTAAGTTTTTAGCATTTATTTTTAACTCGTCATTTTAGATTAACCTTTAAAGCTTTTATTTTGCTCAACAAAAATTTTCATATTTGCTATTAGTTTAAATTAGACAACAAAACCACTCATTTATTATTCCACCAAGAACAATTGAGTCACACTTTCTACCAATAATCAATTCGAAAAGATTCGGACGATAAGATTTTATACTTAGCCAAAAGCTTTGTATTATTCTTCCTTTGAGTCACAGGAAGACCAGTAACAAAATCCATGGAGATTTTGTCCCACTTCCATGCTAGAATATATAATGGTTGTAGTAACCCACTAGCTCTCTGGTGTTCGATCTTCACCTACTAACAAATCATACATTTAGAAACGAAGGTGGCAACATCCTGCTTCATACCACTCCACTAGAAATGCTTCTTGATGTCGTGGTACATCTTGGTAGAACCAGAATGTATGGTAAATAGAGAGCTGTGAGCTTCAGTCAGCACAGCTTCCTTGAGTGTAGAGTCATCAAGAACCACTAGTCCAGTGCCCCGCCATAAGATACCGTCATCGTCAACACGAAGCTCCGTCTACTGATCAAGGTTCTGAATGATAGCACAAATCTCACCATCGTCCTTCTGAGCTTCCTTGATCCTAGAATGTAAGTCTGGTTCCACTCTAAGATTCGCCCAGTAACTGTGCTGTCCTCGTACACAAAACTTAATATCAGTCATCTCTAGGTCACGGATGATCTCCTTTGCAATCATACCCGACCTTCTGCTTAGAGCATTTGCCACCACATTCTCCTTACCGGGATGGTACTGAATGTTGGTGTCGTAGTCCTTCAATAGCTCTAACCATCTTCTCTGTCTCATGTTCATTTCCTTCTGGGTGAAGATGTACTTGAGACTCTTGTGATCGGTGAATATATCACATGATTCACCATACAAATAATGTCTCTAGATCTTCAATGCGAAAACAACTGTTGCATGCACTAAATCATGAGTAGGATAGTATTCTTCATAAGGTTTCAGCTGTCGTGATGCGTATGCAATAACCTTCCCATGTTGCATGAGAACGCAGCCTAAACCCTTTCCTGAAGCGTCACTATATATCTGAAATCCACCTGAGCCAGATGGGAGAGTAAGAATAAGTGCAGTCACTAACTTCTGCTTAAGATCTTCAAAGCTCTTCTCTCGTTCTTCTGTCCAGACGAATTTCTCTCCTTTCCTCATCAGCTTAGTCAAAGGTAAGGCTAACCGTGAAAAGTTCTCTACAAACCTGCGGTAGTACCCAGCTAAACCCATAAAACTTCTGACCACTGTTGCAGATGTAGGTCTTAGCCATTTGGTGATAGCTTTAACCTTTGTAGGATCCATGGTGATCCCCTCTACAGATACAATATGGCCTAGAAATGCCACCTTGCTTAACCAGAACTCACACTTGGAGAACTTGGCATACAGCTGAATCTGACGAAGAATCTACAAGACTGTACGAAGGTGTTCCTCGTGTTCCTCGTTGGATTTGGAGAAAATCAGGATGTCATCTAAGAACACGATAACGAACTTGTCCTGAAACTCATGGAAGACACGGTTTGTCAAATCCATGAAGACAGCTGGAGCATTAGTTAGTCTAAATGGCATGACTACTAAATCGTAGTGCCCATAACATGTACGAAAAGCAGTCTTAGAGATATCCTGCTCTTTGACCCGTAACTGATGGTAGCCGGACGTCAGATCGATCTTGGAGAAATACTTGGCGCCCTGAAGTTGATCGAAAAGTTCGTCAATACACGGCAAAGGATAAAGATTCCTGATCGTGATCTTGTTCAGCTCACGATAGTCTATACACAAACGCATGCTGTGGTCTTTCTTCTTCACGAAAAGTACCGGTGCACCCCATGACGATGCACTGGGATGGATGAAACCTTGCTCCAGAAGTTCCTGCAGCTGATCTTTTAGTTCTTTAAGCTCTATAGGATCCATGCGATAAGGAGCTTTGGAAATTGGCTCTTCACCTAGGATGAGCTCAATTCCAAACTCGACTTCACGAACAGGTGGTATTCCCGGAAGTTCATCAAGAAATACGTCAGGAAATTCTGACACAATAGTCTGATCTTGGATTGATGGAGACTCGGCAGAAATGTCATGAATGTTGGCTATGAAGCCCTGACAGCCGTGTGATAATAAAGCACGCGCCTCCATGGATGAAATAATTTGTACCGACCTCCCTCGCAGAAAACTATGGTGTATGTACTTTGGAAATTTAACATCACCGATGATAACCTGATAAGTGTGGCAGTCTATCGTAGCCTGGTGTTTGGATAACCAGTTGCCCAAAATCAAGTCAAACTCGCACATGTCAAAAGGAAGTGCGTCAACTCTGCGGATTCTATCATCAAACTCTAGGGGAAGATCTCTGTATACCTGGGTGATTCGTACAGAGTCCCTAAGTGGCGTGGAAATGCATAAGGCATTATCTAATGGCATAGGGGAAATCCAAACACGTGTTGTAACACCCTATTTTGGTAAATGGAATGTCACGCGTGATTATGGCATGTCATCAAAGCATACAAGGATAAATGTATTAAACATCACATGACCATAAAGGAAATACCGGAAACAAACACCGGTACCCCAAAGTAAAGCTCATCACACACAAACATATGTACTGTAAATGAAAATGACTAAACAATGTCCATAGAAATGGGTATCAAAAGTATGAAGAAATGCATAAAGTAATGAAGGCTAGGAAGCTTCCAATCCATATGCACGTACGCTTAAAGTGTAAGAGCGTCCCTGAGTACCTACCGTTTTGGGAACATGAAAGGAAAAACAGCTGAGCATAACGCTCAGTGCACGGATATACAAGCATAGAATGAAAAACATAAGCATAAACAACATATAGCTACAGAAATGTCTAAGTCCTGAAAAACATGGTATAACTTAGTAAAACTAGTTTTATAGTTTGAAAAGCCTTATGTTCATCTTATAAAAACTGTTTAACATGTTAACCATTAGCCAATATAGGTCATGAAATATCAACTTGCATGAATACTTGGATGGGTGACCTCGTCATGCAATTAGAGGGGCTGCCTCTAATTAATATAAGTTTTGGGTAGGAGGGATCAACTCCTTGTGAAGGATGCAAGGCACACACCACATTCACCTGAAAAATCTGTAAAAACATGTAACCTAGGATGCACTCATACGCCCCACATGATAATAATAATATGGCCAAAAGCTGAAAGGACGCCACGAGCTATCACTCCGCCGTGGAAAAGTCATAACACTGGTGCCTCTAGTGTTATGGTTATGGTACCTCCATAACTAGGTGAAACTGGTCATGCATGTATATGGCTTAGGCATTTAATTAAACATAAGCAAATCAAAACATATAAAACATATACTGGGAAAACAGTTGACTGCATACAGGGAATCCTAATAAGGAAAGAATGTCCATACTGAAAGGACGGAGAATCCGTACCTTGTGTCCAGTGAACGAAGAAGACGAGCGGAAGAGAGTCCTACTTCGATATCACTAATGCTACATAAATAATATAAGTGTATAAGTATCCTGATTACTGTATACGTAACTGGTTTTATATCATGTTTTAGCTTGTTTTATATGTTCATGTCCTGTTTTACTGATTTTAATGTTATGCTTTGTAACACCCCATTTTGATAAATGGAATGTCACGCGTGATTATGGCGTGTCATCAAAGCATACAAGGATAATTGTCTAAACATTACATGACCATAAAGGAAATACCAGAATCAAACACCGGTAGTCCAAAAGTAGAACTTATCACACGCAAACATAAGTACTGTAAATGAAAGGACTAAACAATGTCCATGGAAATGAGTATCAAAGTATAGATAAATGCATAAAGTAAAGAAGGCTAGAAAGCTTCCAGTCCATATGCACGTACGCTTAAAGTCTACGAGCGTCCCTGAGTACCTGCCGTTTTGGGAACATGAAAAGGAAAACGGCTGAGCAATACGCTCAGTGCACGGATATACAAATATAGCATGAATAGTATAAGCATATAAACATGAAACAACGGAAGAAACTAAGTCCTGGACAACCTGGTTATATCTTACTAAAACTGGTTTTATAGTTTGAAAAGCCTTATGTTTATCTAGTAAAAATTGTTTAGCATGTTTTACCATTAGCCAATATAGGTCATGAAATATCAACATGCATGAATACTTGGAGGGGTGACCTCGTCATGCAAATTAGAGGGGCTGCCTCTAATTTAATATACTGGTTTTGGGTAGGAGGGATCAGCTCCTTGTGAAGGATGCAAGGCACACACCACATTCACACTGAGTAATCTGCTGAAAACATATAGACTAGGATGCACCCATACGCCCCACCTGATAATATAATAAATGGCCAAAAGCTGAAAGGGACGCCACGAGCTATCACTCCGCCGTGGTGAAGTCATAACATTGGTGCCTCCAATGTTATGGTTATGGTACTTCCATAACTAGGTGAAACTGGTCATGCATGTATATGGCTTTAGGTATTCTAATTAAACATAAGAAATCAAAACATATAAAACATATAATGGGGAAAAAAGTTGGTTGTATACGGGAAATCCTAATAAGGAAAGAATGTCCATACTGAAAGGACAGAGAATCCGTACCTTATGTCCAATGAACGAAGAAGACGAACGGAAGAGAGTCCTACTTCGGCATCACTAATGCTACATAAATACATACGTGTATAAGTATCTGATTACTGAGTACGTAACTGGTTTTTATATCATGTCTTAGCTTGTTTTATATGTTCGTGTCATGTTTTACTGATTTAAGCTTTATACTGTGTTTATCATGTATTCTATTTATTCTGATTAAGTGTTACTTGTATTTCATGTATTATTATACTTGTTGTATAATAATAAGTAACTTTCTAAAAATAGAAGGTTTCCTAAAATAGAAAGTTTCCAAAAATAGAAAGTTACCAAAAATAGAAAGTTTCCAAAAATAGAAAGTTTCCAAAAATAGAATGTTTCCAAAAATAAAAGTTTCCAAAAATAGAAAGTTTCCTAAAATAGAATTACTGCTTAAAATAAATAAGTTTCTAAAAATAGAAAGTTTCCATAAATAGATTAGCTGCCTTAATTGAATAAGTTTCTAAAAATAGAAAGTTTCCATAATTAGATATAAGCTGGATAATTAAGTTAATTATATATGCTTAAGTGTTTTCTGATTAATATTCTAAGTCATGCGATTATATAGTATAGTTTATTAATTATTTCATGTAAATTAAATAAACTATAGGTTTTAAGTATTTAATTAAATATAATATGATTTAATTAAATAAAGGTAAAATAAATACTTAGGTTAAAACATGTATTATTATCTATTAATAATATAACCTAAGTCATGTAAATTAATTAATTATAAGTCATGGTTTTAATAATTAATTAATTATCTAGTCTAGTTAAAAGATAAAAATACTTAGGTTAAAATTCATGTGTTAATAATAAAATTAATAACCTAAGTCATGTAAATCATATTAATCATGTTCATGACTTTAATTGATTTAATTTAAATCTTGTAAAAATAATATAACTTGTAAAAATATTAAACCTTGAAAAATAACTCATGAACCGGACCGTGTTTTGAATCTAAACATGTGAGCCGGACCCATGATTAAAACCCGTGAACCGGACCCGTAACCATCACCATACCCCGACCTAGGTCGAGGTTTTCCCTTCCTTGTTGCTGCCGTGACCCGAGACCACCCAAACCACCACCAAGCCGAGACCAAGTGGTCCCGGTGGTGCGAGTAAACCCAAGCCGAGACCCCCTTGGGGCTCGGTTAGGCGTCAGCCACAACAAACAAACACCCCTCAACCCTAACTGATTATATCCCATGATTATTAACATGTTTATATCTAGTTTCTAATTAGTTTATTAAAAACATTCATGATTTTATGTGATTAAATAAATCAAAACATAAAAAGAAAAAGGTTAAAGGTTATACCAATCACGTGAATCGAATGAGGATGAACACACCATGATCCTTGCAATAAATCAAAGACCAAAATCAACCCGAATCACCCTTGTGGTGATGTAAACCCGGCGGCCAAAGACAAAGGAAGAAGGAAAAGACTTTTAGGGTTTTTCTTGTTTACTAAATGTGTTAAATGACAATAACTTCCTCCATAATTCATGTTTAGCAAAATTTAATGGGCTTGGCCCCTTTTCCTTGTAGTGTCCGCGGGTATGGGGCCCACATGGGGTGACCCGAACATTTTCCATGTATAAAGATAAGTGTGTTCTCGTGTTCTTAAATTACGTGATTTAATTAGTTATCGATCGTGACTTAATATATTTATTCGTGATCGTAATAAATATACATAGATACGTAATATTAGCTCGTGATTAATTACGTTCATGATTTCATGTTCGTATGTTCGTGATTATTGTTGGGAATTAATTTGATGAGACAAATCAAGAATAATGAAACAAGAAGGACTTAAATGCAATTATCAAGATTTACAAGAATATGAAGCCCTTTCATATAACAAGAAGGACTTATTAGCAAAATATGGAGGGACTCCTAGTGTAATTAGATTTCTTGTAAAGAGGGTTATGTGTAATATATAAACACACACCCTGCATAGGTTTATTCATCCCATTATTCACAATGTAATCATAAAACGTGTGTCGTGTTCTAGGCGTGTTTGTTCTTTGTAAACACGCTTAGGGTTTGAGTGTAAACGCTTAATAAGAAGTAAACGTTGAAAGTAATTGTCTTGTTTGTTAAACACCTTGTTTATGTGTCATGTTCTATTCCGCTATGTTAATCATATGAACATGATGCATTCCTAGTAAGCTTAATCGATCCGTGAATAATGGTTTCTAAAATAGGTATCAGAGCGGGTGGCTCTCGATACTAGGAAATAATAAGGTGCCCGTTCGTGTCGAATTAAGATGAAAAACCTGTCTAGGGTTTATGGTCAAATTCTTTCTGAGCAGCGATTTTCAAACAGCAATAAATCCTTCGTTAACCGTTGGATGTTGCTGAAATTTTGGCTGGATGTTCTCAGGGTATGTGTATTCGATCTCACCGGAGCGATGGTCGAGTTCAGGTCTCAAGAAAAAGTAATAGCTCGTCGAAGTTGGCTGCTGGTGAAGGTATAACTTTTCTGGTTTTGTTTTTATTAAATAAGATTTAGGGGTTTATCCCCTAAACCCTAGATTGAATTTAAAGCAGAAAAGTGCGAGATTTGTGAGCTGTTGTAATGCGTGATAATACACGATTTGATGTTGATTCTCAAACCCTAAGTTAGGGTTTCGGTTTTCCAAATCATCTTTTTAGGGTTTCAAGAACCCCTGATCTGGTAACGATGTAGCCGCTGTCCAAGGAGTGAGTCAGTGATTACGTTTTTTTGGTATTCACTGATTCGGGTATTGATAGTACAGCTCTTGGAACTTGAAAAATCTAAAGAGCAGTAGGTTGCGTTCGATTTAAATACTGTTTGTATACAGTATTCTCCAAGTTTATGCAATCAAGAAGTTCTTGATAGGGACACAACTACTAGGTCAAGTACTAACAAAGGGATTTAATGTTTCGTGTACTTACGGTACAAGAGACTAAAAGCATCGGTTGTTGTTTAGTGTTTTTAGTGATGTTTACAAAAATTATTGGTAGTATATTGATGCACTAGCTGCCAAGGAAAAGTAACAAAGGCAGCAGATCATGTGTAGACAACAGGTAACGATCTGGTTTAGAATACATGATTTCTATTTGTTGTTCTTTACTTGGAAATTGTACTTGCAAGGAGCTGACGTGGGCATTATGGTATTGATCGAGGTTTGAAGAAGTTTAATACACAGAATAATGATGCGTAAAATATGTGATTGCATGCGCATATCTTGGAAGAAGTTGGTTTTTATTTTTGTGTGAAACATGGGATTCTAGCAAGGGAAAAAGACCAATTTGGTCATTTTGATCACTTCATAACCTTATCATGGTCAAGTTTCCCACTAAAGACCAATACGGTCATGTTGAGCACTTCACAACTGCACAAATGCACAACTCCACTACTTTATTGCCATGTGTCTGACTGACACAATATTTATTATATTATTAAAATATTGAAATTACAAATATACCCTTAATCTTTTTCTTATCTCTTTCTCTTCTTCTTTCATTTTCTTTCATCTGCACTTTTCTATTCTTCGATCTCAGATTTTTCAACACCGTATTTTTTTTATCCAACTCTCGATTCCAACGAACTACGCCCATTCCAATCACCAGTGAATCTCATTGTTCAGGTATGTTTTATATTAGATTGTTTTTATTTGCCAAATTTTTATACTATTTGAATCGGGGGTTTTTATTTGCCAAATCATCTAATCATTGATTTTATTTATCAGCATTTGTTTTTAATGTTGGTTCATATGTAGATTATGTTGTTGTTGTTGTTGTGTCCAGGGGTGTTTGGATTAGCTTCTTTTATGGGCTTCACGCTTTATTGAAATTTGGAAAAGCCGATAAGCTCACATTCTTGGGCTTATGAGGAGATAAATTTAAGCTCGTGGCTAAGCCATGGGCTTAACCTATCATAAGCCCAGAAAAGTGAGTTTATCGGCTTTTCTAAATTTCAATAAGCCGTTAAGCCCATAAAATAAGCTGACCCAAACACCCCTGCCATATAAGCTTATCTGTTTTCGGCTTATTTTAAATTTTATGGATTTCAGAAGCATCTACACCGTTGCCATGGACAAAGAGAATGATGATTGCTTATGGAGCTGCTAAAGGTCTTGCCTTCCCAAGACCTCAAACATTTTGTTGGATTCGGTTAGTTCACTTAATCATACTCCTTTTTTCCTGCATTTTAGCTCTTCTATTTTATATCAAATGTATTAATCAGTTATAAGATGGATAAACTAGTACCGTGAACCTACAGGATTACACAGCTAAGCTATCTGATTTTGGGCTTGCGAAAGCTGGACCGCAAGGGGACGAGACCCATGTATCAACTAGGGTTATGGGTATCTTATCCTATTAAAGGCATCGATACATTGAAAAAATCCAATGATCGTATCGGATACCAAGTGGGATCGTTTGCGGAAAGATATTTGATTGACGAAGTTGGAATTCATGAATCCAGAATCGTTGCTCTTGGAACCCCTGATGGTTATGTAGATGCTCTCCGAAAAGGTTCCAAAAATGGTGGTGTTGCAGCCATTGTGGATGAACGCCCCTACATTGAGCTTTTCTTGTCAAACCAATGCAAGTTCAGGGTTGTTGGACGTGAGTTCACCAAGAGTGGGTGGGGATTCGTAAGTTCCTTCTTACTGTCTTTCTATTTTGTTCTTCGTATTTTAACTTTCATACGGACGCGAATGTTCTGTGATTGCGTTTGTTCGAATTTATCAGCAAAAACGAACCTGAATGCAGCTTGCTGTTGGTGTTTCTTTACATTTTGAGTGTCAATAATGTAGTTGATATGATGAAAAACAAGCACAAATGCGGCTTGTTGTTTGTGTGGCTTGTTGTGTTCATTTAAAGCTTAACATGAAAAAGATGAACTGATTTAGTTTATGAATCAAGTAAAACAAAAATGCAGTATATATGCTTCTGACGGTTACCGAGATTTAGTATGTATGTTTATCTCTGTTTAGATTCTAACTGTCAAAGTGAACTAATGTAGTTAATATGCTATAACAAATTTTAAACCAACACGAATGCAGCTTGTTAGTGTTATTGAGTTCGTTTGAGTTTAAGTGGAGTAATGCATTTAGTTTTGTTGTAATGAATTCAACAAGCTTAAATCTATAGCTTGTTTCGTTTAAGCTTAACCATGAAAAAGAATGAATTAATCTAGTTTACGGATTATTAGGTGAAACAAAAACGCAGTTTGTTTGTGTCAGTTCTGTTTGGAAACAAGGACTTGAATGAATGAATTTCGTCTCCGTTTAGAAACAATACTGTGTAATTTTATGACAATGCTGCATAGAATATCTTATTGTTGTTTCACACAACTGTTTTGTTGTTGCAGAGAGAAATGTCTGTTATGCAAATACAGCATGGAGAAACGACAGAAAGAGGGAAGCCCAAGGTGGCGGGACTTAGTGACCTGAGGCTTATGTGCTTGTATTGCACATAGCAAAGTTTATTAACTGGCCCGTCATTATGACTGTGTTTCAGGAGGATTATAAATTCAAGCAAGCCCTGAAAATAAGAAACTTAAAAAATAGGCTTAAGAAGGTTCTCGAGGCTTGCAAGAGCAAAAGTACATGTGAAGGTGGTGATGACATTGAATATATAAACCAGGACGGCGATAAGGAAGTTAAGAAAAGCCACGGTGGTTGTGGGTCCCTGCAGCCAACGATTACTATTGTCGGTATGAATATGGTTGTTGAATACAAGAAGAAGAAAATGAGCGATTAACCACTGCTACCTGAGCCGGCTGAGAGAAAGTTGCAGCTTTCTGTAGAAAGGGTATCATACGCGCACTCCTCACATTTCATGTAGCATACTTACTTTCTTTGTAGTGACTAATAAGTATCACCGTTTTACTCTAGGTTCTGAGTGTGCTAAAGCGAATAAGTGATGATGAATGCTTGTTGTTGCGCCTGGACCCAAATATGCTCGTCCAGATTGGATGATCCTGCAGGTCCTTCCAATACCACCACCTCCAGATTGGATGATCCTGCTTGTGGGTATGCATTTTCTTTACTCCATTATCTGCCATTGCATTGTCCAGTTCGTATTACTATCTTTTTAAATTTCTAAATAAATCATTGTGTTTCGTAGTAGAGTTTGTGGTCTGTTTTAGTAATAAATCATTGTCCAGTTCGTATTACACTCGCATTTGGATATGTGAGCCGTAGACTGATTTACGATTAAAATTTAGCTCCTTATCTATATTTTTACATGTTTATAACCACATAACACAAAGAAATATCTGAAGTTGAGTTTTGAGTTGAGAGAATAGAAGGTTAGGAGTAGGTGGTCTTAACTCTTAACTGTGCTATACATTTAACCTTGTAGCAAACACTTTTGCTCGAAAATACTCTTGTCAGTATATGTTTTAACAAATTCTAATGTTGAATTTTAGAGGTATTAATTTACCTCAAAATATAACTACACAAAATAGTACTCTCAAAAGCCTACTTTGTGATGGTTTTATATCATTTTTTCTACAATTTTTTACTTTGTGGATTTGATTGAGTCTTCATTTTTTATGGAGCCGTAGTACGTTTTCGTTTGTTGTCATTTAGTATTACAATATAATTGAACCTATATCTAATGAAAGTGACATTTGACCTATCTGACCAGCTAAATATTCAGCTGAATGTTTCTACTTAGAAATACGACATAACACAAACTAATTTAGTTGTGGATAAATGGGTTGAAATTGCCACCTCTAAGTAATCTGAGAATTTCAGGCGTGAAGTTGCCAGATACAGGGAAAACATCGTTTATTGCGAGTATGAATCTGGAAGAATGTGAGTAAGTATGCTTGAGGAACTGTAATTGTACAACTTATGCTAATTTAGATATTAGATCGGGAGGAAGTGGATGCTTGATTTGGTTCGATGATTTGATTGATATTAGAACATATGCTGAAGATGAGCAAGATATCTACATTCGAATGGCTGCCTCAGAATTACGTAAGAAAGTTGAAATTAATTTAACATATGTATTGTATTTGTGTGATTTTAAGGTTTATCGACTGTATATTACTTTATGCAGCAAATATGGCAACTGAATCAAATCGACTGTATATTCTTTTAGTGTTATTTTTGGAACTTCTCAATGTGTATACACAATGTTTCCAAAGGCAAATTCAATTATGCATCTTATTTTGCTTGCAGTTGCATTCAGTCCGCATTTGTGTTACAATAAGCCACCCATTTGTAACAGCTTCTTAAACAAGAATAAAAAAGTAGCAGTCCTGAAAACTAGCACCCCTCAATCCTCATCGCTCCTTTGAGAAACAGCCAATAAAAATCTAAAATTGGTTCAAAACGCTCACCGCTTTTGCCAAACATAATACCAACCATCCTTACCTCTTGCATTGTGAAAAATTGCCACCCGAGACATTTTACATCTGAAAACACCAGTCTCGAAGACAAATTTTATATATTCAACAGCATATTTACTAAGCAAAATTTGTAAACTCAATGAATTTTATATATACAACGAATTTTATATATTCAACAGCATATTTACAAGCAACAAAAACAGGGGTGAGCAGTGGCGGTCGAACACTAGAGCACTTGAGCAGTTGAGCACTTGAGCAGTGGCGGTAGAGTACTAGAGCACTTGAGCAGTTGAGCACTTGAGCAGTGGTGGTGGAGAACTAGCGCACTTGAGCAGTTGAGCACTTGAGCAGTGTCGGTCGAGCACTAGAGCACTAGAGCACTTGAGCAGTGGCGGTCTAAGGATATGCAATAGATCAAATATAAACATTGTACAGTTCATAGTTTTACAAATATCCATTTATTTTTCATCAAATTATTCACCATAATAACTCAGAATCCCTGCACGTGTAAGAACTTAACACCAAAATTAACTGTTGAAATACAAATAAGATTATAAGATTATTAAATGCACAATTTTACAGTGATGCTACATTCTTTATTCTGTAGTGAATACGAGGTAAACATCAAGGTATCATGTGACCTAGAACTCAAAAGTTTATAACCATATTAAATCCTAAATTGAAATAAATCTGAAATGAAATTTGATAGTACCAGCTAAGCCAAGTAACAAAATTATTCAATTGAACTAAAGCTACAAGTTTGTTACGATCCCACATCGGGCGAGTATGGGATTGCCTGATGGTTTATAATTTATAATGTCCCCTCCTCTTACAAGCTAGCTTTTGGAGTGAGTTCTACACTTGGACTTGTAAAACGTACGAGCCTATTATGGGATAGGTTCGTATCAAAGTTATATCAAAAGGTTTTCTTTATAGACTAAGAGTGAGTTCCTTACAAACCCATTGTTGACAACCCGTATCTTATTTCACACATATACAGTATAATATAGTCCCATACTTGCATTCTAATGTATAATAATAAAGATACATAAAATTAGAGGTGGCAAATCATGTCCATTTGGTCCAATGTCCATTTAGTCCGAGTCAATTTAGTCCAAATATTAAAAATTGCTCATTTAGTCCGCGTCCATGGACCAACGTCCATTTAACCCACTGCCATACCTGTCGAGTCCACCCATTTAGCCACCCCTACATAAAATATAGTAAAACTTTATGTTTCAAGCTTATAGTCCATTAGTTTTCAACAATACTGATATGATTGTTCTGACACCATGTAGGAAGCGATAGTAATTATCAAATAGAAAATTGTTTCAGTGTTCCCATTACAGTCAGATCTAACTGGTAAATGGTGGTGTCATAAACTAGGAAAACGGTTTGATCAGGGAGACAGGGACGATACCAATGAATTAGATCGAGTTCAAGGGCTAGAAAATGTTGGTGAATTGGAAGTTTCTAACAGATTTTGGTAAGGAGCCAGGCCTGATTTAAGTCTAGCCTTTGGTCGGTTAAAGAAAGCGTGAGTTGGGCTTCATTTTGAAGATCATATACAGGACACTATCACTAGCGAACTAGACAATTAGACATTCTACACATAATTAAAACGACAGTATCGCAAAAAGTGATGGCTTTGCTTAATGAGACTTACTATTAATCATAGAAAGTTTAACCCTTCATTTCGTATTTTTAGGTGACTGAAAAATTTCTTAGGCATTAATTTTCGGGTTTAAAATTGGTACAATTTGTAATCTATAGTTTTACGTATTACATCTTACAATATGAAAGAAGTGAAGAAGATGAAAACCTGAACGAGGGAAGAACAAAATTTGTGACTTGGAAAGAAGTCATTATATTAAAGAACGGTCATCATGATTTACTCCTAGAATAACAACTAATGCTCTCTTATGCTACGAGATCTAACTAGCAACCTCACTGTATATGAAATGTGATGTATTCAATTTTGAACTGCCCCACAGAAATGCAACGATCACTTTTCTTATAGATTAATTCCCGGATTATGTGCAGTTGTGAAATAATCTTCACAAAATACTAGTGAAACTTATAATGGTTCACAAATTCTCTAAACTTTGTCCTATAATTATATAAAAGAGCATTTAGGTGCTAATGAGTAGTTTAGAACTCTTAATCATTCTCTGAGCCTTACATTACACTTTTAGTTCAATGACTGAGGGTAAGAGGGAATAGTCAGTATTGTTGGCACATTATTTGTAAATTTAACATCTCAGAAGTAAAAACCTATATATCTACCAAGCTTCCAGTTAGTATTGATGCTAGTGCTCTTTGCCATTTTTTAGTTTCAGTAGCTTTAAGAAGCTACTTATTAAGTTCATCAAACACCCAACTACTCAAGTGCTTGTGAGATGTTCTCATGCTCATATTTGCTTCTAAAGCTGTTGCTACAATTTTAAATTATACATGTAAAAAGTAGAGCACATGCGTTTCTTCAATCCATATATCATGAGAATCATAAAGAAACAACTAAACCCGTCATTTAACACTTCCAAGTTACATGTATAAGCAACCATACTTTTCCTATAACCTCATCAGCAAACAATAACTAAACATAATATGTACAGGTAAATTCAACAAAGATAACCACAAAAAACACATTACATCATTTCAATCAAGCTCCTAGCTAAAAATATACTACTTGTTTAAGCTTATATGCAGGCTTATGAAATGAGCTTATTTAATTACGGCTTATATTTCATTAGCCTCAAATTTCCAGCTTACTTAGAGACTTATGGGCATAGATAAGTTGACCATATTGAAATACACTTATATAAGCACACAAGTCTCAAAATAAGCTGGAAAATTGGGGTTTATGCAATATAAGCTGAAAAATAAATAAGCACATCAGCCACATATAAGCTCAAACAAACATCCCTTAAATTAGCTTATTTTATTCCGGGCTTATTTTATTTTTGAAAAACTCACAAGCGCACTTGAGCAGTTGATCACTTGAGCAGTTGAGCACTTGAGCAGTGGCGGTCGAGCACTAGAGCACTAGAGCACTTGAGCAGTGGCGGTGTAAGGATATGCTTCCCCCACAGAATAACCCTCATACCTACGCTGCTAGAAACTCAAGTCTTTTAAGTACTCCTTCACCGTGATTTCGTAGTCAAGGATAATACTTTTGTAATACGCTAAATTTTAATGCAAATGGCAAATTCCTAGGGTTCTCACAACATCTAATGTAGATATTATACTATTACCTAATCAGCTAACCACAAATGCAGGCTGAGACCTATATTAGGTATTGTGCAAAGTGCAATAAAGAATAAAGATAAATGAGTCAAAACATTACACAACATCATGCATACAATGAATATTATTTTATTTTAAGGCTGTTTACCTGTTAATTGTCGGTCTAATCGGAGGCTTATGATCAAACACTGAAAAATCGAGGGACATTGGTGCAGGCCCACTTATTTCATTGCCAATGCCATGGTCATCACCCTTTTCAGTACAAGTGAACTTTCAAACAAATGAACTTCTAAACCACATATGTAGGTTCATTATGAGTGCATTGGTTTCTTGGCTTTGCACCAACACGGCCTAACAATCTAACATGTATGTTTCCACCGCCACTGCTCAACTGCTCCACCGCTGCTGCTCAACTGCTCTACCGCTACTGCTCAACTGCTCTACCGCTACTGCTCAACTGCTCTACCGCTACTGCTCAACTGCTCTACAGCAAGAAATCAAACCGAAGTCACAATTTTGTTGAGAAAAAGACGAGGCAGCTTCTTGTTACCGAACGAAAAATACAAATACAGGGCAACTTATAACATAGAAAGTATCTATGAAAAATCACATAACAAAACGGAGACTTGAATGGATATATACAGTATCAACTTAGGGATAATACGTAGATGATTATATCCCAATAGCATTGGGCTCATTATAGCTTTATCTTCTTCTACACATACGATCATTACTATCCAAAACATCTGGTGATTTATTAATTAAAGTCAACTTTTGATATAGAGAAAAAATAAGACAAATTATACTATGGTTTTCAAACTATGATATGTAATGATATAAATCTTTCACAAAAGAAAGGTTAAAGAACTTGTATATTGGCTTTAAGAGATTTAAATGTGAGAAATTAGTGGGAACTTTGTGCACATCCAATGGACGAAAAAGATAAATCAATATATATATATATATATATAACTACAATTGCACACACCTCTTGAACGCTCTTGACAGTGTCTGAATGAACAAGTTGAGCAGCTAGAGACTTTCGTGCTATATAATTCAACTTCAACGCTTCAAACTCTTGAATCCCAGACATGACTGATTGAACATATTTCTACAAATAAAGCATGACTGATAAGATACAAAAACATAGGTAGTCTTTATTCACAAAAACGTGGGTTCAGTTGTTACCAGTAGTCTCTCTCGCTTGACATGCAATAGATGCAACTTTGCATACTCATGGACAATATTACACAAGAGCATTTTTGTTCCGGAGCCCTGCATTTTTTTCATCACTAAAATGTCTAAGCATTTTTGAGAAAATTGGAACTTGGCACATGAGATAAAAGATTCCAGGTTGGATACAATACAAATTACCTTTTATCTTGAACATTACTAGTAATGGTCTGTACAAATCGAAGATTTCAGTCTTAGCAGGTATGTTATAATCACATAAGCAACAACTATAAGCAGACCAACCTAAGACTGAACTGCATTAGAAATAAGCTGATATGTTTTTGACCTCCGAAGCTGCCCAATAATATCAACCAAACGATCAATCTGAAAAAACAGAGTAACAATAAGAAAGATTGAACGGAGACCCCTCATTGCTTTCACTTATAAGCTACAGAATGAAAGACCAAAAGGTGAATATAAGACTATACCGCGTGTAGATTCATCTTATCAACTGAATGTGAAAGAATTTTTGTTTCTTTAGAAATAATTGTAGAAATCTGCAAAAACAGAATGTCATATATACGTTAATATACTACCAATAAAGCCCTTCAACGACATCACAAATTAGCAGCTGATAACCATACCTTAGCCAAATGTTCCAGATTAGCAATTTTTCTGTGAACACAGCTTCAGCTTTTCTTTTCCTCTCGGTTGGACTTACATTTTCCACATGCAAGGTATTAATGTTTCTATTGTGTACATCACGGTATAGTTCCTGATTTAAGGGACTTCTACCAAACAGATCTGCCAAATTCTAAGAAACATACAAGAGTCAAGCTATCTCTAATACATATACTAAACGTCAATTGTAAAAGCCCCAAGTAAGCCTTCATAATGAGACCAAACTGTGTATATAATGTTTTGGTTGAGGTGGATGGAATGACACATAGAATACCAATTTAATATGGAGCTTTTAGCAACAAAATAAAAAGAAGTAAAACACTGACCATCTGACAAGAATTGTCAACCATTCTTCCATTCAATACAAGAGATGTATTCATGCTTCCCAGGGTAATGTCACTTCCTCTAGAAACCGCTCGAAAGATTTCATGTTCTATATCCTCTGATATCATCTTTGATCTGAGTTACAATAGACATCATCAAGAATATCTGTTTTCTTACTCACAATTTCTTCTATATTGAAGCCTAATGGAGCAAAAGTACAACACACTCCCATCCGGCAACACTAAAACGACGCATACCACCTAAAGTCGGTACCAACGTCCTCTTCGTCGACGACTTATTGGTATAATATTAAAGGAACTAAGGGGAGCTTAACGAATCAGTGGGTAAAAGATTACCCGTCTCCATCCCTTGTCGGAAGCCTCTAAAACACCACCACCACCTCTATGGGTTGGATACACGGTCAAACCATCGGTAACCCAATATTTTTTAGCTAAAGACGGAGTGGTGCTGGTAGAACCACTTAGTGAAAGGATAAAATGTAATTTACCGATTAAGCCGATGTAATCTATTTTAGACTCGTACTATAACGTCAACAGTTTTAATCTTTTATCACCCAAATGATCTCTTTTGAGTTGCTACCGAACATCATAACATCACATAATGATGCACAACCCAAATTAGCCTAACTAGATGCAACAATATTGAAACCGGGGATGAATCTACTGTTTCTTGGTCTACGGATGTAACGTTGTGTGTAACGTCCTTAGGCGGGAAATATATATCTGATGAAACCGGGGATGAATCTGCTGTTTCTTAGTCTACTGATGTAACGTTGTGTGTAACGCCTTTTTTCATTAGACATAAAATAACTGCGATTAAAACTAGTGAAATCCCACCTATGGCACCCGCGATTATTGTAACTAATTTGCCTCGATAGTTATCATCACTATCGAAAGAAGGCATGTCAGGTGTGGAACCTGATGTTCCAGTGCAACTCGGTAACGGCCCCCCACAAAGCCCCTTGTTCCCAATGAAATTGGTTAAACCCATGTTTTGAAACAACAGGACAGAAGGTATAGGGCCCGTCAGTTTGTTGTAGGAAACGTTTCATGTCATCAAACTTGACAGATTTGAAAATGTTGCTGGGATTTCGCCCGTTAGCTGATTGTTATTTAGTAGCAGATTCTCGAGCAATATCAAATTCCCGAGCTGTGAGGGTATCGGTGCCGAAAGCTTGTTGTGACTTAAGTTCAAAGCAATTTGTAGGCTCGTGAGCGACCCGGTATCAGGCGGTATGGGTCCTGATATGAAATTACCACCCACTTGAAGCTCGGTTAATCTTGAGATGTTACCAAAAGCAGACGGGATGCGCCCGGAGAGTTTGTTTTGCCAATCTCTTTCGGGATTGTTCCATTCAACCCATTTTTGTATAAGTACAACTTCTTCGAGTACCTAAGATTCCCAATCTCTCTCGGGATTTCACCAACCAGAAAAAAACCTAAGCCCTGATTAGAAGCAACTATACAAAGTTGCTAGCTGGTGAAAATTTGGAAAGGTTTTTTTGCCCAATTCATAATGTTAAAAACCCATATCAAAAACAAGAAAAAAATCAAGAAATACCCAAATCATATTGAAAACCCTAAAATTATTACCCAATGACATTTAAATTCATTAAATTGTAATAGAAAATAAATTTCACAAATCGAATGTAATGATTACCTAAGACCCGATTGATTTCTTGACCCCGTCGGAATCGTAGCTACACCGCCTACCAACTCCACCACAGCGACTTTGCATTAAACCCGATTGATTATCAATTAGTATTTGTTGGTGTGGGATTTTGATGTTATGATCTGGAGTGGGATTCAAAACAGAAGAAAGAACAAAGAAGAAAGAAGGAGGAGAAAGAGAAAGGGAATTTTAGTAATTTACTATTATGATAATATTGTGTCAGTGGACACGTGGCGTTTATTGGATGGAATTGTACAGTTGTGCACTTGTGTATGACCAAATTTGTCCCAATGAAAAAACTTGACCATGGTTTAACTTTTAAAGGGTGATTTTGACCAAATTGGTCTTTTTCCCTTCTAGCAATTGGGAATTATATTCTTTTTCCATATACGTTTTGATTAAGGCTGCTATTTTAGTTTGATAGTGACCTGACATGTTAATGAATGCAAAAGTTTGTGATGCCATCACGTGATAGAAAGCAATGTGGTCCATGGAAGATATTATCATGCGTATTGTTCACATGGATTTAAAGTTCACGTGGGGTATGGATGCACAAAGTAACCAGCTGGGACCAATGATTATTAAGGAAGACGAAGACAAGGACACTGGTACACAATGAGGTATTTGGTTACATTATCTATATTATTTGTACTCACTGTTATCTATTATTTAGCCGTTGTCAAGAGTTATTTAGCCATAGATGGTGTCAGTGGCTAAGACGAGCCGCTAACAAGAATAAAGTACACGCTGACAGAGAAGACGCTGACACGTTGTAACTTAGCCGCTGACAGCGTGTTGTCCGATATATTGTTTTTAAGCGCTGACACGTATCGTCTGATATGGACAATACATACAGAAGATATGCTGGATGACAAAGGATCTCGGACAGAACTGACTGTTTAAATTTTTATGGCTCGTTTTTGAAGATTGTGTTTGGTGTAATGACGTTTTATTTTATTATGTGACAAGGCTAACCTTGCGGTTACGTACCGACTTGGATTAGAAGCAGAACGCCGACAGGGGCAGCAGTAGCATAAAAGAAGAGGATGATATTGTACTTATATGATTTTCATTGCAAATTGGAGGCTTCGATGAAGACGATTGATTATTGCTTTTTTGGTGTTAGAGTTGTTTTTCACAGGTTTGTATTTTATCATATCTCAAAAGATTCTTGCCTCTCTTTTGAGATAACTTGCTTGTTCGTTTATGTTGGTGACGAAGACTTGTCAAATCTAGCAAATTGTCAGCTTGTTAATATTTGAAGGAGTTACATTATCGTGCTCAGTGTCTCACAAAAGGATGAGGATTTTGACAAAGAGATCGAGGTCTGCTTATACTTTTAGTGTCAGTATAAGTTCGACGTCACATGGATAGTGCAAGATATAAGGTACAAGATTGGGAGATTCTACTTCTTCAACAAATAGGTTATATTCGTTTTTCTTCATTCGTAATCTACAATTAGAGTCTACATAGTTCGTGATTCATTTACATGCACCACTCACGGGGAAGAGTTTATTAGTTGTTTATCTTTAGAAGACCCCTATAGGATGAGACAAAAAGGGGAAGAAGATTTAAAGATCAATGTATACAACTTAATTTATGTGGTGATATGTTTTACAAGAAATCTTACTTTAAGGAGAAGCTTGTTTCATTCGTGAAAGATCAAGATTTGAAGATTGGTTTTGTCATCATCAAATAGGGGAAGATTGTTGGGAATTAATTTGATGAGACAAATCAAGAATAATGAAACAAGAAGGACTTATATTCAATTATCAAGATTTACAAGAATATGGAGCCCTTTCATACAACAAGAAGGACTTATTAGCAAAAGATGGAGGGACTCCTAGTGTAATTAGATTTCTTGTAAAGAGGGTTATGTGTAGTATATAAACACACACCCTACATAGGTTTATTCATCCCATTATTCAAAATGTAATCATAAAGCGTGTGTCGTGTTCCAGGCGTGTGTGTTCTTTGTAAACACGCCTAGGGTTTGAGTGTTAACGTTTAATGAGAAGTAAACGTTGAAAGTAATTGTCTTGTTTGTTAAACACCTTGTTTATGTGTCATGTTCTATTCCGCTATGTTAATCATATGAACATGATGCATTCCTAGTAAGCTTAATTGATCCGTGAAACATAATACTTGTAATTCTTGTTCGTGAAACGTAAACGTGCTATAAAAGGAAAGTCCTAATCATGTACGTACTATCGTAAGGGTACTATTCATGGTAAAAGCATGCGGGTTTTACAACTCTTCCCCCTAAAAAGAATAATTCGTCCCCGAATTATAGATAAAGTAACTGGAAAGAACATAACCGAATTCAACATATGAAATGAGGGTAAGAAGCCCGGATAGACTCCTCTGTTTCCCAAGTGGCTTCCCGCTCGGTATGATCCCTCTAAAGGATTTTGAGGAATGGAATCGTCTTCCTTCTCATGACTCGTTCTTGTCTGTCAAGAACTCGTTCGGGTTCTTCTATAAAAGTGAGATCTTCACGAATCTGTTCTAGTGGATACTGAACCATTTGAAGGGGATGATACTGGTACCCTCTGAGTAAGGACACATGAAACACATTGTGTACATGAGAAAGCTGCAGATGTGACGCTAAAGGGTAAGATACTTCACCGACTCGTTCAATGATATCAAACGATCCGATGAATCGAGGACTGAGCTTCCCTTTAACTCCAAAACGTCTAACACCACGTGCTGGCGAAACCTTAAGGAAAACGTGATCTCCTATGTTAAAATGTAAGTCCTACGATGCTTGTATGCGTATCTCTTCTGACGTAACCGTGCTTCTTGCAGTTTCTGCTTAGCTATTGCGACCTTCTCATTAGTCATCTCTATGATTTCTGGTCCTTCAAGTGTTCGCTCACCAACCTGATCGCAGCAGATTGGGGCGCGACACTTCCTGCCATAAAACATCTAGAAATGAGCACACTTGATACTTGCGTGCCAACTGTTGTTGTATGCAAACTCCACCAAACAGATGTAATCGTCCCAATCATCCGTCCGTTCCAACGCACATGACCTCAACATGTCTTCCAATGTTTGAATCGTTCGCTCTGACTGCCCGTCTGTTTAAGGATGTAAAGCCGTGCTAAGCTTAAGTTGTGTACCCCAATCTTTCTGTAGACTTCTCCAGAATCGTGAAGTGAATCGAGGATCTCTGTCTGAGACGATGCTGGATGGAGCACCGTGAAGTCTCGTGATCTCCTTTCTATAAGTATCGGCGAGTTTACTGACCGAATCTTCCTTGCGGATCGGTAAGAAATGAGCTGATTTTGTAAATCGATCAACGATAACCCAAATTGCATTGTGCTTCCTCTTGGTCGGTGGAAGACCGGTAACAAAATCCATGGTGATTTTGTCCCACTTCCACTCTGGAATATCTAACGGTTGAAGAAGACCGCCAGATCGTTGATGCTCGATCTTAACCTGCTGGCAGGAAAGACATTTGGAGACGTAAGTGGCAACATCCTGTTTCATACCACTCCACCAAAAGTACTGCTTGATGTCATGGTACATCTTGGTCGAACCAGGATGTATAGAGAATGGGGAGATATGAGCCTCAGCTAACAAGGCTTCCCGGAGTTCTTGATCATCAGGAACACAAAGTCTCGTGCCCTGCCATAAGATACCATCTGCATCTACTCGAAATTCTGTCTGCTTCTCCAAATTCTGAATTATCGCCCAGATTTATCCATCATCTTTCTAAGCTTCCTTAATCTTAGAGAGTAACTCGGGTTCTACTCTAAGATTAGCCCAGTAACCGTGCTGTCCACGTATCATGATTTCTATGTCTAGTCGCTCCAAGTCTCTTATGATTTCTTCCACAGTCTCAATGCCGTTGATCATTCCGGACTTTCTGCTAAGTGCATCTTCCACTATATTCGCCTTGCCAGGATGATACTGCAGATTAATGTCATAATCCTTCAACAGCTCTAACCATCTCCTCTGCCTCATGTTCAATTCACGCTGAGTGAAGATATACTTGAAGCTCTTGTGGTCCGTGAAAATGTCACATGATTCTCCATATAAGTAGTGCCTCCATATCTTCAAAGCAAACACGACTGCAGCAAGTTCCAAGTCATGCGTAGGGTAATTTTCCTCATAAGGCTTAAGCTGTCGTGAAGCGTACGCGATCACTTTCCCATGTTGCATGAGAACACAGCCAAGTCCCTTCCCCGATGCATCACTGTAGATTTGAAATCCACCCGTACCAGATGGGAGAGTAAGAATAGGTGCAGATACTAACTTCTGCTTCAGGTCTTCAAAGTTCTTCTCTCGTTCTTCAGTCCAGACGAATTTCTCCCCTTTTCGCATCAGTTTGTTCAATGGTAGTGCTAGGCGGGAAAAGTTCTCCACGAACCTACTATAATAACCAGCTAAGCCTAGGAAGCTGCGGACTTCAGTCGCTGATGTCGGCCTTGGCCATTTGGTAATAGCCTCAACCTTCGCTGGATCCATCGTGATTCCTTCTGCTGATACAATGTGACCTAAGAATGCCACCTTGTCTAACGAGAACTCACACTTGGAGAATTTAGCATACAACTGCTTATGGCGAAGAATATGTAGTACTGTACGAAGATGGTCTTCGTGTTCCTCTTTGGACTTAGAGAAAATCAGGATGTCATCGATGAAAACAATGACGAACTTGTCCAGAAATTCATGGAAGATTCTGTTCATCAAATCCATGAACACTGCTGGAGCATTGGTCAAGCCGAATGGCATGACTACAAATTTATAGTGTCCATAGCGTGTACGGAAAGCAGTCTTGGCGATGTCCTGCTCCTTAACCCGTAGCTGATGGTAGTCTGACCTTAGATCAATCTTGGAGAAATGTTTGGCCCTTGGAGTTGGTCAACAGATCGTATATACGCGGGAGTGGATACCTATTCCTGATGGTAATCTTGTTGAGCTCGCGATAATCTATGCACAAACGCATACTGTCGTCCTTCTTCTTAACAAATAAGACCGGTGCGCCCCATGGAGATGCGCTCGGTCGAATGAAACCTCGTTATAGAAGTTCTTGCAGTTGATCCTTCAGCTCCTTTAACTCTATGGGAGCCATGCGATAAGGAGCCTTGGAAATCGGCTCAGCTCCTAGGATGAGCTCGATATTAAATTCCACCTCACGTGCATGTGGTATGCCCGGAAGTTCTTCTGGAAATACATCTGGAAATTCTGACACTATCGGCTGATCCTGAATTGATGGGGATTCAACATCTATGTCATGAACAGTAGCTAGATAACGCTCGCAACCATGTGAAAGTAGTGCACGTGCTTGCAGGGTTGATATGATTTGTACAGACCTGCCGGGTACGAACCCGTTGTGAATGTACTCTGGCGCATTAACATCACCGAAAATGACTCGATATGAATGGCAGTCTATGGTAGCATGATGCTTGGATAGCCAGTCCATGCCCAAAATCATGTCAAAATCATTCATGTCCAGCGGAAGTGCGTCAACAGGACGAACCTTGACGTCAAACTCTAGGGGAAGGATCTTGTACACATGGGTTATAAGTACAGAGTCTCTCAAAGGAATGGAAATACTGAGTCTATTCTCTAGTGGCATGGGGAGTATCCTAACATTCTTGGCATAATCAGTAGAAATAACCGAGTGAGTAGCACCCGTATCAAACAGAACACATGCAGCTTGACCATACATATACAAGATTCCAGTGATGGTACCTGTAGACTTGTTGTCCTGATCGCGAGATGTCATGTAAACGCGTCCAATAGTAGGAGGCGGCTTGGTATCAGCATGTCCCGATGTGCCCTCCATCTCGCCCATGCGGCAGTCCTTCATGCGATGGCCTGGAAGACCACACTTGAAGCATGCGTCACTATCGCGGCGACATGGCCCTGGGTGCCTACCGTGGCAAGTAGAGCAAAGAGTATGAGTATATCCTCCAGTAGGTGTCTTGACTGGCTGAGAACCTGATAAAACACTATACATGAGATATGAAAATAGGGTACAAAGGACAATGCGGATAATCGTAAGATTGAATACCAGTGATAGCTGGACGGTTAGGCTGCGAACCTCTCTAGTTCTGGTCCCTACCGTTACCATGATTCCTGGTAGAAGATTTGCTAATGTGTCAGAGTTAAGAATCATAACATGTAATCATAAGAAAATGCGTAAGTATAAGGACCTGCTGTTGTTGGAGTGTCTAGCGTTGTTACGGTAATTATCATTACTGCCACGCCTATCCGTAGCAGAACGGTCGTTAGTCTGACCGTTTCCCTTGGGCTGATTAGGCTGTTGTTGAGTAGCCGGCTGAGACCGGTCCCCAGTCTTCTGCCTGGAAGATACAATTTAAAGAGATGAAATATTAACATATACTGAAAGAATACGGATTGGTCACCGCTTGAATACGAATGTTTACCTCTTATCGGGTCTTTCTGCTTCCCCGAACTCATCTCTCTCCTGCAGCATCTCCAGCTTACATGTTGCATCGGCCACTTGTGCTACCGTGTTGAACGTAGCACACACCAAGTTGTTTGCGATCGATGTGCGAAGAGCCCACCTGAAGTGGTGTGCCTGCTCTTCAGGAGTACCTGCTGCTGCACCAAGGAAACCAGCTAAGCGAAGAAAGCGCTGCATGAACTTGTTGCTATTCTCCCCGGCTCTCTGTCGAATCCCATGGTACTCTCTCTTCAGCTTGTCCTTCTCAGCCTTGGGAAAGAACTGCTCCATCACCCTATCCCTGAACTGAGCCCATGTCAAACCAGCCACCCAATTATCACCTCCCTCAGACTGCTTCAATGCTAACCACCAATTTAACACATCACCTTCGAACCGGTAGCATGCCAACCTCGACTTAAAAACAGGGTCACAGCCTATAGCATCGAAGATATTCTTAATGTGAGTCAACCAGCTTTCAGCTTCACTGGGGCTATATGTTCTCTCGAAATCTCGAGGATGGAGCTTGTTGAATCTCTCCAGCCATGTGGCCAATGTCACTGGAGGAGGAGGAGGAGGTACTGGGTGATGCTGCTGATTGTTGGCAGCTTGAACCTCAGCCCTGATTTCGTTCCTCAACTGAGGAAGCATAGCTTGCATTGCAGCTTGGATTGCTGCATTGAGTTGTTCCTACTCGCGTCTGAGAACCATCTGACAATATAACATAAAATACATGATTAAACTGATCAAAACATAAACTATATACATGAAAAAAAATTATACCAATAAATCATGAGAAAAATTTTATGCAGGAAAATTTTGTACATGAATGCATGATGCAGTTTTATGAAAACTTTTGTATGCACGAGAGTAAACGCCTATGATCAATTCACCCAAAATAAAAGACATGGCGAGGGGATGCCTATGGGTCGGTCCCAAATTTAAAAGTTTCGATAAAACACATGCGACTAAATAAGGCCAGTCCTGTACCAACCATTACTTAGTCATAAACCTGCGACAATGACATATATATGTATGCCTGAAAATGATGAATGCATGAAAACCGACTGTCAGTTCTAGGAAGACCATAGTGACTACCCACTAATCACAGGTCATGTTTTGAGAGCCTACAGGTCGAAGCCTTGGCTCTGATACCATAATTGTAACACCCTATTTTGATAAATGTAATGTCACGCATGATTATGGCGTGTCATCAAAGCATACAAGGATAAATGTCTAAACATTACATGACCATAAAGGAAATACCAGAATCAAACATCGGTAGTCCAAAAGTAGAACTCATCACACACAAACATAAGTACTATAAATGAAAGGACTAAACAATGTCCATGGAAATGAATATCAAAGTATATATAAATGCATAAAGTACAGAAGGATAGAAAGCTTCCAGTCCATATGCACGTACGCTTAAAGTCTACGAGCGTCCCTGAGTACCTGCCATTTTGGGAACATGAAAAGGAAAACGGCTGAGTATAAGCATATAAACATGAAACAGCGGAAGAAACTAAGTCCTGGACAACCTGGTTATATCTTAGTAAAACTGGTTTTATAGTTTGAAAAGCCTTATGTTTGTCTTGTAAAAATTGTTTAACATGTTTTACCATTATCTAATATAGGTCATGAAATATCAACGTGCATGAATACTTGGAGGGTGACCTCGTCATGCAAATTAGAGGGGCTGCCTCTAATTTAATATACTAGTTTTGGGTAAGAGGGATCAGCTCCTTGTGAAGGATGCAAGGCACACACCACATTCACACTGAGTAATCTGCTGAAAACATGTAAACTAGGATGCACTCATACGCCCACCTGATAATATAATAAATGGCCAAAAGCTGAAAGGGATGCCACGAGCTATCACTCTACCGTGGTGAAGTCATAACACTGGTGCCTCCAGTGTTATGGTTATCGTACCTCCATTACTAGGTGAAACTGGTCATGCATGTATATCGCTTTAGGTATTCTAATTAAACATAAGCAATCAAAACATATAAAACATATACTGGGGAAAACAGTTGGCTGCACGGGAAATGATACATAAATACATACGTGTATAAGTATCTGATTACTGAGTACGTAACTAGTTTTTATATCATGTCTTAGCTTGTTTTATATGTTCGTGTCATGTTTACTGATTTAAGCTTTATATTGTGTTTATCATGTATTCGGTCTATTCTGATTAAGTATTACTTGTATTTCATGTATTATTATAATTGTTGTGTAATAATAAGTAACTTTCTAAAAATAACAGGTTTCCTAAAATAGAAAGTTTCCAAAAATAGAAAGTTACCAAAATTAGAAAGTATCCAAAAATAGAAAGTTTCCAAAAATAGAATGTTTCCAAAAATAGAAAGTTTCCAAAAATAGAAAGTTTCAAAAAAAAGAATTACTGCTTAAAATAAATGAGTTTCTAAAAATAAAAAGTTTCCATAAATAGATTAGCTGCCTTAATTGAATAAGTTTATAAAAATAGAAAGTTTCCATAATTAGATATAAGCTGGATAATTAAGCTAATTATATAAGCTTAAGTATTTTCTGATTAATATTCTAAGTCATGCGATTATATAGTATAGTTTATTAATTATTTCATGTAAATTAAATAAACTATAGGTTTTAAATATTTAATTAGATATAACATGATTTAATTAAATAAAGGTAAAATAAATACTTAGGTTAAAACATGTATTATTTTCTATTAATAATATAACCTAAGTCATGTAAATTAATTAATTATAATTCATGGTTTTAATAATTAATTAATTATCTAGTCTAATTAAAAGATAAAAATACTTAGGTTAAAATTCATGTGTTAATAATAAAATTAATAACCTAAGTCATGTAAATTAAATTATTCATGTTCATGCCTTTAATTAATTTAATTTAAATCTTGTAAAAATAATATAGCTTGTAAAAATATTAAACCTTGAAAAATAACTCATGAACCGGACCATGTTTTGAATCTAAACATGTGAGTCGGACCCGTGATTAAAACCCGTGAACTGGACCCGTAACCATCACCATACCCCGACCTAGGTCGGGGTTTTCCCTTCCTTGCTGTTGCCGTGACCCGAGACCACCCAAACCACCACCAAGCCGAGACCAAGTGGTCTTTGTGGTGCGAGTAAACCCAAGCCGAGACCCCCTTGGGGCTCGGTTAGGCGTCAGCCACAACAAAAAAACACCCCTTAACCCTAATTGATTATACCCCATGATTATTAACATGTTTATATCTTGTTTCTAATTAGTTTATTAGAAACATGCATGATTTTATGTGATTAAATAAATTAAAACATAAAAATAAAAAGGTTAAAGGTTATACCAATCACGTGAATCGAATGAGGATGAACACACCATGATCCTTGCAATAAATCAAAGACCAAAATCAACCCGAATCACCCTTGTGGTGATGTAAACCCAGCGGCCAAAGACAAAGGAAGAAGGAAAAGATTTTTAGGATTTTTCTTGTTTTTACTAAATGTGTTAACTAACAATAACATCCTCCATAATTCATGTTTAGCCAAATTTAATGGGCGTGGCCCCTTTTCCTTGTTGTGTCTGCGGGTATGGGGCCCACATGGGGTGACCCGAACATTTTCCGTGTCTAAAATATAAGTGTGTTCTCGTGTTCTTAATTTACGTGATTTAATTAGTTATCGATCGTGGCCTAATATATTTATTCGTGATCATAATAAATATACATAGATACGTAATATTAGCTCGTGATTAATTACGCTCATGATTTCATGTTCGTATGTTCGTGATTATAATTATTATTGGAATAATTATCGTGTGTTAATACGTAATAAATACTTATCGTGTTATAACACGTACGTAATACTTGTAATTATTGTTCGTGAAACGTAAACGTGCTATAAAAGGAAAGTCCTAATAATGTACGTACTATCGTAAGGGTACTATTCATGGTAAAAGCATGCGGGTTTTACATGCTTTGTTTATCATGTATTCTGTCTATTTTGATTAAGTATTACTTGTATTTCTTGTATTATTATACTTGTTATGTAATAATAAGTAACTTTCTAAAAATAGCAGGTTTCCTAAAATAGAAAGTTTCCAAAAATAGAAGGTTTCCAAAAATAGAAAGTTTCCAAAAAAAGAAAGTTTCGAAAAATAGAAAGTTTCCAAAAATAGAAAGTTTCCAAAATAGAAAGTTTCCAAAAATAGAATATCTGCCTAAAATAAATAAGTTTCTAAAAATAGAAAGTTTCATAAATAGAATAGCTGCTTAAAATAAATAAGTTTCTATAGAAACTAGGGGGGGGGGGGGGGGGGGGGTTGAATAGTTTCTCTTCGATTGGTGACCAAATTAAAATTACTTTCAATTTGGTTTGTATCAAAACTATCTTTTACTTGAGGCTAAATTGCATAATGATTAGGTTCAATTGAAATGCACTAGCAAGGATAATAAGCAAGTATAATGATAATGAAATAAGTAAAGAGTAAGGAAGGAGACAACCTAGTGGGAAGACACCAAGATTTATAGTGGTTCGACAACGAGGCTCTATCCTCGTTTCTACTCCACTCCTCGAGTACACCTACTCGAGATTTCCACTATATCCACAAGCTCTCTTCTCGGTGGAGAAAACCTTACATCGTTGCTTACATTATTTTCCGACACTAAGCTAAATGTCGAGACCTAATCTTTAGCTAGGACCAATCTACACGACGTTGCCTACTTTACAATTTAACGACACAAGGCTAGATGTCGGGTTCTAATCTTACGGTAGAACCAATCTTCACGACGTTGCCTACTTCACCATTTTACGACACAAGGCTAGATGTCGAGTTCTAATTGAAAGCCGGAACCAATATTCACGACTCTTCACTTTGAAGCTAAGTGAGAACTTCACACAACACAACTACTAATCACTTTAAAGTTTAGTGAGAACTCACAAGACACAACCACATCACTTTATAGTTTAGTGAGAACTCCTAATCAAATCTATTACAACTCAACTAGACTTATCCAAGTACACACATGTAGCTTGGATTTACACAACACAAATCCAAGCAAACACATATGCAATGGATGTACACAACAAATCCAAGTATCCACAAATAACTTGGATGAACACAACTAGTCCAAGTATTCATAAATACATTGGATTGACCTAAAACAAAAAGGGTATCATGATGAATATGACTAGCTCATAGATTCATCTTTATCACTACACTAGTGAGTGAGTGATCTTCTCATTGGACATGGTAAAGGAGGGGATCAAGAGGATAAACATATGTAAACATCCTTAACAATTTAAGTGATCATTTACTAATGATTATGCTATATAAAATAGAAAGAGGGCTGAGAAAAACGTCCAAGCGGCTTACTGGAAAATGAGATTTGACCCACTATTTAAAGGAGACAAAGTTACAACGGATCTATAACGGCTACTGTGCGCGGTACCTTATCTCACCCCGCAGTACCATATCGCTAAGGTACCGCGTAGGTACTTAAGGTACCGCCACTAGACTCCGCTCCGTTTTTTGTCTTTTAGTGGGGTGGGAATATCTGAGGTATTTGAGCCCTTCAAAGGATATTCTAACAGCATTTGGAATATGCCATTTTCAAATTTTCATTTTCCATTTTAATAAAACATTTTCTAAAAAAGAAAGTTTATTAAAAAGTCTTTTGTCTTATTAACAAAAGTGAGTTTTAAGGATAATCATTTTTATGATCACTAAGTATGATTAAGAAAGGTTAGTGATATGATTATTACCTTGATGATAGTGTTAGTTAAATAATTCATTTTGTGTTTTACACTAAATGTGTTGTATGGTTTGTTGTGATCAAAACTAAGAAAGATTAGTTAACACTAATAATGTTTTTAGGCATCACTTGCATTAACAATCTCCCCCTTTTTGATTACGACAAACGATAAACTCATTTACGTAGAAACACAAACTATGGAATTATTAACTAGTTTATCACTATCATTTCTCCCCCTTTGTCGTAGAAAAAAGGTTGGCATAAGTCTTTGAAGAACATCGAACTTTGCTAGTAGCTCCCCCTTGGTGGTTTCTCCCCCTTGCTTGGGCACCAAGTTTGTGAGCTAAGGTGACATGCTACACAAAGGTTAGTAGAAAGGAAAGAAACACCAATGTATATATGATCACTACCTACTAAGTAACTTGAGAGGGAGAAAGAGAAGAAATCTCAAACTAGAAGCAAGTATTTTGCTAAGTATGTCCAAAGAGGTAATTGACAAAATCAAACTTCAATCCAATGAAGATGATAAGCTTGTCAATGGGTTAAAGCTTTAGAATTGATGGAATCACCCATAAGCAATTGTAAAAAATTAACCAAGATCAACTCAAAATAGAACTAATGAAATAGCACACAACTAACACAAAGGTTACATAAAGAAAATACAACAAAGAAGATAGTCATACACATAGTATGAGTATCTAAAAGCAATAAATATGGAAAATAAACCACTTATCATAAGCTAGTCTAATAGTGATATTTTCCAAGATTGCTAAAAAAAGAACTAAAAAGACGACGATGCCTCATTCGAAGTTTTGTCCACCGGAACGAAAACTTGAATAGGAGGTCGAGTGAGAAGGAATTCAAGAAAATTTAACTTCTCAAACATGAGCAAGTTCAATTTGTTGAAATCGGCAACAATCACACGAGGATCCATGATGCAACACAAAATTGTTTGATGGGGGTATGACATCAAACTTAGGGTTTGGTGGTGGTGGGGTAAAGGGTTTGGGAGTGTTTTCACAATGCCTTGTGAGGTTTGGGAAGGTTGAAAGGTCATTGAGTTGGGGGGTATTGAAGGATTGTGGTGGTGGTGGAATATTTTCTTTTGCTCCGGTGATGGGGTTTATGGTGTAAGTCTCATTCCAATACTTGATTGGAGAGAAGGTAGGGTTTTTGGGTGGTTTGGACGAAGATGGTTCATTCTTCTTAACCCAAATGGGTCGAACCGAGATTTTCGGTTTCTTTGAAAGCTTGGATGAGGAAGCTTTGGGTGAGTGGGGTTGTGACAAAGAAATGTCAAGGTTAGGAATGTAGGAGTTAGGCATTGTGAGAGTGTGAGAATGATATCTCAAGGTTATGTGAGAATGAATTCTCAAGGTTGGGAAGGTGTGAGAATGAAATCTCAAGGTTGGGGTATAAGTGAAATGTAATCAAGGTAAGAATTTGAATACAAAATGTGTAGTGTCAAGGAATGTTTAGTCAATTTGAGTAAACAAGGAACCTTTACTGGGAATAGGGTTTTAAAAGTTTTGACCAAAAAATCGTCAAAAGCCACTTTCTGGCCGCGGTACCTTATAGGGGCCGGTGGTTCCATATCACTAAGGAACCGCGGGTCTTTAAGGAACCGCGTCCAGTGGACTTTAAACCATGTTTTTCCTGGGTTTTGGGAAAAACTAAGACTTTTTTCAAAAAGTTGCAAATCTTGGAATTTTACCTCTATTAGAACCAAAATATGCTAGGGTTGCATAAAGCAACACATTCACAAAGAATGTCTTGACAAAGGGTGACAAAATAATTTAGATATCATTTTGAACCAATTTTAGTCAAGTTTAGGGGTTGTGATAGATTTAGGTTCAATTTTAATTTCAAATTAAAGTTGATTAGTGTGCACAAAAGGATAGAATCACACAAAGCTAAATCCATAAGTCAACAACATGAAACATTCATTAATGAGGCAAGTACAAAAACAAATAAAACTAACTAATACATAGCTAGCTTATCATTAAATCTAGATAAGTAGTTTTCTTTGGCTTGTTGTTGAAAACTCTTATTATGAAAACTCCATCATTCATCTCCTAGGAGGAGGCATGGAAAACAAGGTAAGCAAGAAGTCTTGTAAACCCCTATGTAGTCCATACATATCCATCCTTAGATTATGGATGAGGAAGTGGTTGTAGAGACAACATGGACATCTAGGACCATGAGTTTGTTGAAACCCAAAGTAAGGATCACCCAAGAGGAGGGAAAGAGGGACACCCAAAATTGGGATGTTTGAGTTGTGTGGAGGTGGAGGATGCAAGTTCTCCAAGGGTGATGTTGGTGAAAGTGGAGGCATGTTCCCCAAAGGGGAAATGGGTGAGTGTGGAGGTAAATCCTCCAAGGTTGGTGAAATTGGTGAGTTGTGAGGGGTAAATGGTGAAATCACCAAAATGTCGTCAAAGTCATTCCCAAAAGGAATGCTTTGGATTGGTTGAGGTTGTGTGGTCACTTCCAAGGGTGCACTTGGAGTGAAGGGTGAAGAAAGCTCATTCATTCTAGAGTTGAATGAAGAGGAGGTAGAACCAATGGAGTGGTTAGTAGCATGGGTGGATAAAGTCTTGCATGGTGCAAGAGGTGGGGAAGGTGATGAAGAAATGAGGATAGGAGCATTCTCATTCTTAGGTGTGTGGAAAGGTGAGGAGTTAGGCTTAGCTACCTTAACCCTTATTTTGAGTGTTTTCCTTGGGGTGGAGGTCTTGGAAGTGTTTGAGGTTTTGGTACACACCATGGTTGATTAGGGTGGTTTAAGGTTTAGGGAAGTATGTTTGATGTGTGAAGAACATGGCAAACAATGTGGGTTTAAATGGGTGAGGGGATGATCCAAACTAGTAATGGGTTAAAATCATTTTAGGTGAATAATGAATTTAGGTAACCTAGTTTAGGAAATGTGCAGTTTATTACTAAAAATCATGCAAGGTTTACACAAAATTAAGAAAACAGTGTAAAGCAAAGATGTTGTCGTGCACAGTGACCGGCGGTTCCTTATCTAGGACCGGCGGTACCTTATTGATAAGGAACCGCGGGTCGATATGGAACCGCGACCAGAAGGTTTTCAAAAATTTCCCTTCCCAGTTTTTGATAAACCCAGATTTTTCCAAAAGTTTCACAAGCCAAAGTTAACTACAGATCATAATCTAATAAGTAACTATCAAAGGGCATGCACAAAGCTATGTAAAACATAAACATTATTGCATAAGAAACATTAAGGATCAAAATAAATAGTAATCCAAGCATGCAACACAAGTTAATAAACAACTAAACCAAAGTGTTAATAAGCAAATGTTTAAGCTGCAAAAGATAACCAAACTTTGACACAACTCAAAGTCTTCACCTCCTTTTCTTGCCTAAGTCCTTGATCATTTTTCCCAGATACTTGATTCCCTTTCTTGACTCAATCCGGTGTTCATGCAAATCACCTCGGGTTCGAAGATTTTGACGGTAAAGTTCCTCTAAATTGAGATTACTAGGAACTTCACTAGAGGAATGGTGGGGAGGGGAAGCAATGACATCTAAACCATCCACGAATGAGTTTGTGGAGTGGTGAGAAGAACTCGAAGAGTCAATGGGAGCACTTGTGCCAATGCCATCACCATCACTTGTTGGCATGTCCATGTCCTCATCATTGAACTCTAGTTGGTCGAATTTACGATCAGATCTTGTCTTTCTCTTATATACCTCTTGAATAGGTAGCATGACGCGTTTGACAGGTTGAAATTGAGAAAGATCAAGATTTAGAAAATCACGGCCAACCCTTTTAAAAAGGAGAGTGAGAAGCATTGCGTAAGGAAGGTTTGTTTTGGGTTTGTGAATAGCATAATTGATCCGTTGAGCGATAAAATATGCCAGATTGTACTTGGTGTTGGTAAAGATGCAATATAGCATATGCACTAAACACGCCGGAACATGATCCCGGTTTCCACCAAGACAAAAAACATTTTCCCTAAGAATATTGGTCCATTGAACCATATTATCATTAAGGTCGCTCAAGAGAACCTCCTGACGTTTTACCGAACGTACCTTAGTATGAAGGCTTCTCTTAACGGGTCGATTACGCTTTTTGGAGACGATGTCGATAATGAAGTCAAGATCAATTTCCTCATGATCATTTGGAGGAAAATTGTAGGATTCAAGGAGAGCACTAAGCTTCCATTTATCCGTGAAGCGACAAGTGCCTTCAAATGGGACATCAAGAATTTGACCAAACACTTCGAGAGAGTATTGAATGAGTTGATCGTTCAAGATGAACCTAACAAATATTCCATCATTGTTTTCAATGACGGAGTATGTGCTAAAGAACTCCAATAGGAATCGAGGATAGATGTCTTCCTTAATGTTCAACAAACAGCCAAATCCAATGTTTTCAAACATGGACTTGATGTAGACATAATCCTTGATATCTTTTTGGACAACTCTACCCTCATGAAAGCAGCGAGATTGAAGAGAGGAAAAAAGTATGGGCAAGGTGAGTTGAGAGACAAAAGTCGGATAGGTTAGGCATATATTGTTTGGTGAGTTGATGATCCTTTTGGTATTGTGAAGGCATCACTAGTACCTAAATAAACACAAGACAATATTTCTCCAATCACTCATATGAAAAATAAAAGGAAAACGAAAAATGAAAATGTGTTATATCAATTTCTTGACAAACATAGGATTGAATCCATATCATTTTCATGTTCACAATGTGTCTATTCCATCATTAACCAAGAACACATGATCTATGTTAGATCAACAATGGATTAGAACATTGGTTTTTCAAAACAAGGTTTTTAGGTAAGCATTAACAATGTCATTACCTACTTGTTCATGGGTTCATCTCAAATCTATCATTCAACCAAAATCATTTAGCCCAAATTCGGATTTGTTCTACAAGTGGGTTTTAGTGAAATCTTAATGAATATCAACCTAAGGAATCATAGTAAGATTACCATGTCAACCCACATTCCTATTAAGGTTTTAATTCAATTTCAATTTTAAAAATCCCCAATTATGAAAGGATGAACCCTGGAACAAAATAGATGAAATTGAAATAAAATACTTACAATTAATTGATGTTAGATGAAGGATGAGTGAAACCCACAACTTGGAATCAATTAATTTGAGTGATTGAAGGTTTTGGAAGCTTCAACAATGGTGGAAAAGGTAAAACCCGTCGGCTGTGTGTTTTTGGGAGAGAGAGAGTTTGGTTTGAAAAAGAATAAAAAACACAAACTGGCGCTCTGACAAAAGTTACTGCCCGCGGTACCTTATCGATAAGGAACCGCGGGTTTGAGCCACGGAGATAAGGAACCGCCTACAGAGGCAGGTTTTTATCTCTGAAAAACGCCAAATTTTGAAAATCCAGTTTTTCTAAAATACTTAAAATTAAATCATGAGCCTTTTAGAATATCATTGGATCATCATAACACTAAGCAATATTCCTTAATGAAGGATTACGAGTTAAATCAAGATCGAAAAGAACCGAAACGGACAAACGACTACTCGTAGCAAAACGACTAAGTGGAGAGAAGTCAAGAGAAGTGAATCAAGACTAGGATCAATGCTCAAGGGATTAATGACAATCTTCAAGTAGTAGTAACGAAGAGCTTGTGTCATATATAGTGGTTTAAGACGTGCCTTTCCGGCGAAACAATAAACGGATTTGGTAATGAATAAGCACAAAGCAATTATTCAAGTATAGACTAAGATCACTTTCAATAATAGTCTTAGTCTAAACTAAAATATGAGCAAGGTATTAATTCACTTTCTCTCCCACAAAGGTCCTACTAACCGTATGGGTGCAAACCATGGAAATCATGCTTGATACTTTAAGCTTCTACTAACTCACTCTACATCACCATAGTGAGTCAAGTATCCAAGCAATGAAGGTTTGAGAGGATAAAAGAAAAGAAACACAAACCACAAATAAATGTCAAGGCAAGGATGCCGAGAACAAGCACATAGTCAAGTAATGATCAAAAGAATGATCAAAGGGCGTGTGGAAGAACGAAAGCGTACCTTGGCCACAAAGAGCAATCCATGAAGGAATAAGTGCTATGCCCAATCAATGACTATGATGAGTAGTAAGTCTTCAAGGACTAGTATCATTCCCAATCATATTGGTATCATCCTTCAAAGATGTTAAAGATCAATGAAGATGATTCTTCTAAAAAGTGCGAGTAACTCAATCCATAACCAATTAATTGATTGATCTTCATGAGTACCTACACAAAGCAAGATGCAAGCTAGTAGATACATTTCAAGAGTATATCTAAAATGCATAAAGGCTACTAATCTTAAGTGGGATGCAATATTATCAATTAAAAGACCTATTTTCAAAGAAAACATAGTTTTGACCAAAGAGAAACTTTAGTACAACTAGACCTTCTAATATGAGGAGACAATGGATCGATCCAAGTTTCAAAGTACAATATACTTCAAAGATCTTGAGTGACCATTGCTCCGATACCAATTGTAGAAACTAGAAGGGGGGGGGGGGTTGAATAGTTTCTCTTCGATTGGTGACCAAATTAAAATTACTTTCAATTTGGTTTGTATCAAAACTATCTTTTACTTGAGGCTAAATTGCATAATGATTAGGTTCAAATGAAATGCACTAGCAAGGATAATAAGCAAGTATAATGATAATGAAATAAGTAAAGAGTAAGGAAGGAGACAACCTAGTGGGAAGACACCAAGATTTATAGTGGTTCGACAACGAGGCTCTATCCTCGTTTCTACTCCACTCCTCGAGTACACCTACTCGAGATTTCCACTATATCCACAAGCTCCCTTCTCGGCGGAGAAAACCTTACATCGTTGCTTACATTATTTTCCGACACTAAGCTAAATGTCGAGACCTAATCTTTAGCTAGGACCAATCTACACGACGTTGCCTACTTCACAATTTAATGACACAACGCTAGATGTCGGGTTCTAATCTTACGGTAGAACCAATCTTCACGACGTTGCCTACTTCACCATTTTACGACACAAGGCTAGATGTCGAGTTCTAATCGAAAGATAGAACCAATCTTCACGACTCTTCACTTTGAAGCTAAGTGAGAAATTCACACAACACAACTACTAATCACTTTAAAGTTTAGTGAGAACTCACAAGACACAACCACATCACTTTATAGTTTAGTGAGAACTCCTAATCAAATCTATTACAACTCAACTAGACTTATCCAAGTACACACATGTAGCTTGGATTTACACAACACAAATCCAAGCAAACACATATGCAATGGATATACACAACAAATCCAAGTATCTACAAATAACTTGGATGAACACAACTAGTCCAAGTATTCATAAATACATTGGATTGACCTAAAACAAAAAGGGTATCATGATGAATATGACTAGCTCATAGATTCATCTTTATCACTACACTAGTGAGTGAGTGATCTTCTCATTGGACATGGTAAAGGAGGGGATCAAGAGGATAATCATATGTAAACATCCTTAACAATTTAAGTGATCATTTACTAATGATTATGCTATAGAAAATAGAAAGAGGGCTGAGAAAAACGTCCAAGAGGCTTACTGGAAAATGAGATTTGACCCACTATTTAAAGGAGACAAAGTTACAACAGATCTATAACGGCTACTGTGCGCGGTACCTTATCTCACCCCGCGGTACCATATCGCTAAGGTACCGCGTAGGTACTTAAGGTACCGCCTCTAGACTCCGCTCCGTTTTTTGTCTTTTAGTGGGGTGGGAATATCTGAGGTATTTGAACCCTTCAAAGGATATTCTAACAACATTTGGAATATGCCATTTTCAAATTTTCATTTTCCATTTTAATAAAACATTTTCTAAAAAAGAAAGTTTATTAAAAAGCTTTTGTCTTATTAACAAAAGTGAGTTTTAAGGATAATCATTTTGATGATCACTAAGTATGATTAAGAAAGGTTAGTGATATGATTATTACCTTGATGATAGTGTTAGTTAAATAATTCATTTTGTGTTTTACACTAAATGTGTTGTATGGTTTGTTGTGATCAAAACTAAGAAAGATTAGTTAACACTAATAATGTTTTTAGGCATCACTTGCATTAACAGTTTCTAAAAATAGAAAGTTTCCATAATTAGAAATAAGCTGGATTATTAAGCTAATAATATAAGCTTAAGTTTTACTGGTAAATATTCTAAGTCATTTGATTAAATAGTATAGTTTATTAATTATTACATGTAAATTAAATAAACTATAGGTTATAAGATTTAATTAAATATAACATGATTTAATTAAATAAAATGGTAAATAATTCTTAGATTAAAACATGTATTAATATTTATTATTAATATAACCTAAGTCATGGAAATTAATTAATTATATGCCATGTTTTAATAATTACTTAATTACTTTAGTCTAAAATTAAATCATAAAATACTTAGGTTTAAATCATGTATTATTTCTAATAACAATTAACCTAAGTCATGTCTAAATTAAATTAATTATAAAGCAAGTTAAATTAATTTAATTAAATCTTGTAATTATTTAACTTATAAAAATAATTAACTTGTAAAAATAAACCATGAACCGAGCCCGTGTTTTAAACCTAAACATGTCATGTACCGGTCCGTGAAACCCCTTGAACCGGACCAAACAACCCTTAATTATGGCGAACCGGGTTGACCGGTTGCCACGGTTTAATCAAACCGCCACCGGCTTAAGCCGGTGGTGCGTGTTGTTTTTCAGCCGAGACCCCAAAGACCACAAGGACAATCCCGACATGCGTCGGGGTCCCTTGGTTTGCTTGCTGCCGAGCCACAAAGCCCACACCGAGACCCGTAGGTCTCGGTTGTGGTCACACGAGCCACACCGAGAGCTTCGGCTCTCAGTTTGGGTGCGCCGGCCGAACCAAACACCCCTTAAACCCATGATTTCTTAACCCCCATGATTAGATCTAATTAATTAGCATGTTTATTAAGTAACTTCATGATTTCATGTGTTCTAGATCTAATAAATAATTAAAAGAAAAGGTTTGAGGTTTACCGAATGCGTGAAACAAAAAGGAATAATAGCACGAACGTTCTTGCAAGAATTGGATCTCCAAAAATCAATGAACACCCCTCTTGGTGTGTGTATACCCGGTGACCAAAGAAGAAAAAGGAGGAGGAAAGGGTTTTGTGATTTTTCTAATATTCTGTATTATGAAAAATCTATTTTTCTTCTTTTTATTTTTAGTTAAATTTTAAGTGGGCTTGTCCCCCTTCCTTTTTTCTATGTCGTGGCTATGAGGTGTCGTGGCTATGAGGGGCCCACAAGGGGAAACCCGTTGTTTTTTCCGTGTTCTAACTATTACGTGTTCTCGTGTCGTGTTTACGTGATCTATTTATTAATCGTTCGTGTCGTAAATATATATTTATACGTAACCGTAATCATAACTACGTAAATACATAATAATATCTTCGTGACTAATTACGTTCATGATTCCATGTTCGTGATTATAATTATTGTTGATAATAATCATCGTGTCTTAATACGTATTAAATACTTATCGTGTAATAACACGTACGTAATACTTGAAATTCCTATTCGTGAAACATAACGTGCTATAAAAGGAAAGTTCTAATCACGTACGTATGATCATAAGGGTACTATTCATGGTAAAAACATGCGGGTTTTACAACTCTTCCCCCATAAAAAGAATAATTCGTCCCCGAATTATAGATAACGTAAACTGGAAAAGAAGAACATACCCGAATTCAAAATATTAAATGAGGGTAAGAAGCCCGAATAGACTGCTCTGTTTCCCAAGTGGCTTCCCGCTCCTCCAAAGGATTTTGACGAATGGAATCGTCTTCCTTCTCATGACTCGTTCTTGTCTGTCAAGAACTCGTTCGGGTTCTTCTATGAAAGTAAGATCTTCACGAATCTGTTCCAGTGGATACTGAACCATGTGAAGGGGATGATAATTGTACCCTCTGAGTAAGGACACATGGAAAACATCGTGAACATGAGAAAGCTACGGAGGTAACGCTAAACGATAAGGGATACTTCACCGACTCGCTCAAAGGCATCAAACGTTCAAATGAATCGAGGACTGAGCTTCCCTTTTATTCCAAACGTGTAACACCACGTGTCGGCGATACCTTAAGGAAGACGTGATCTCCTACGTTAAAATGTAAGTCCCTACGATGCTTTTCGGCATAACTCTTCTGACGTGACCGTGCTTCTTGCAATTTCTACGTAGCTACTGTGACCTTCTCATTAGTCAACTCTATCATTTCTGGTCCTTCAAGTGTTCGCTCACCAACCTGATCCCAGCAGATTGGGGCGCGACACTTTCTGCCATACAACATCTCGAATGGAGCACACTTGATACTTGCGTGCCAACTGTTGTTGTATGCAAACTCTACCAAACAGATGTAATCGTCCCAATCTCCCGTCCATTCCAACGCACATGACCTCAACATGTCTTCTAATGTCTGAATCGTTCGCTCCGATTGCCCGTCTGTTTGAGGATGAAAAGTCGTGCTAAGCTTAAGTTTTGTACCCCAAGCTTTCTGCAGACTTCTCCAAAATTGCAAAGTGAAACTAGGATCTCTGTCTGAGACGATGCTGGATGGAGCACCATGAAGTCTCATGATCTCCTTCTTGTAAGTATCGGTGAGTTTAGTGAACGAATCTTCCTTGCGGATCGGTAAGAAATGAGTTGACTTGGTAAGTCGATCAACGATAACCAAAATCGCATCGTGCTTCCTCTTTGTTTGCGGAAGACCGGTAACAAAATCCATGGTGATCTTGTCCCACTTCCACTATGGAATATCTAACAGTTGTAGAAGACCGCCAGATCGCTGATGCTCGATCTTAACCTGCTGGCAGGTAAGACATTTGGAGACGTAAGTCGTAACATCCTGTTTCATACCACTCCACCAAAAGTATTGCTTGATGTCATGGTACATCTTGGTCGAACCAGGATGAATAGAGAATGGGGATCTATGAGCCTCAGCTAACAATGCTTCCCGGAGTTCTTGATCATCAGGAACACAAAGTCTCGTGCCCTGCCATAAGATACCATCTACGTCTACTCGAAATTCTGTCTGCTTCTCCAAATTCTGAATTATCGCCTAGATTTCAACATCATCTTTCTGAGCTTCCTTGATCCTAGAGAGTAACTCGGGTTCCAATATAAGATTAGCCCAGTAACCGTGATGTCCACGTACCATGATCTCAATGTCCAGTCGCTCCAAGTCTCTTATAATTTCCTCTTGAACTTTAATGCCGTTTATCATTCTGGACTTTCTGCTAAGTGCATCTGCCACTACATTCGCCTTGCCGGGATGATACTGCAGATTAATGTCATAATCCTTCAACAGCTCTAACCATCTCCTCTCTCTCATGTTCAATTCACGTTGAGTGAAGATGTACTTCAAGCTCTTGTGGTCCGTAAAAATGTCACATGATTCTCCATACAAGTAGTGCCTCCATATCTTCAATGCAAATACGACTGCTGCAAGTTCCAAGTCATGTGTAGGGTAATTTTCTTCATAAGGCTTAAGCTGTCGTGAAGCGTACGCGATCACTTTCCCATGTTGCATGAGAACACAGCCAAGTCCCTTTCTCGATGCATCACTGTAGATCTGAAATCCACCTGTACCAGATGGGTGAGTAAGAATCGGCGCAGATACTAACTTCTGCTTTAGGTCTTCAAATCTCTTCTCTCTTTCTTCAGTCCAGACGAATTTCTCCCCTTTTCGCATCAGTTTGGTCAATGGTAGTGCTAAACGGGAAAAGTTATCCACAAACCTACGGTAGTAACCAACTAAGCCTAGGAAACTACGAACTTCAGTCGCTGATGTCGGTCTTGGCCACTTAGTAATAGCCTCAACCTTTGCTGGATCCATAGTGATTCCTTCTGCTGATATAATGTGACCTAAGAATGCCACCTTGTCTAACCAGAAATCACACTCGGAGAATTTAGCATACAGCTGCTTCTGGCAAAGAATCTGTAACACTGTACGAAGATGGTCTTCGTGTTCCTCCTTAGACTTAGAGAATATCGGGATGTCATCAATGAAGACAATGACGAACTTGTCCAGAAATTCATGGAAGATTCTGTTCATCAAATCCATGAACACTATTGGAGCATTGGTAAGGCCAAATGGCATGATTACAAATTCGTAGTGGCCATAGCGTGTACGGAAAGTAGTCTTGGCGATGTCCTTCTCTTTAACCCGTAGCTGATGATAGCCCGACCTCAGATCAATCTTGGAGAAATGTTTGGCCCCTTGGAGTTGGTCAAACAGATCGTCTATGCATGGTAGAGGATATCTATTCCTAATAGTGATCTTGTTGAGCTCGCGGTAATCTATGCAAAGACGCATACTGTCGTACTTCTTCTTAATGAATAAGACCTGTGCGCCCCATGGAGATGTACTCGGTCGAATGAAGCCTCGTTCTAGAAGTTCTTGCAATTGATCTTTCAGCTCCTTCAACTCTATGGGAGCCATGTGATGACGTATAGTCCCCAACCAGGTCATGAACCCAGCCCACGGGTACTACCCGCATCCGGCCCAGCACGAATGGGTTGGATTAATGTCAGTTAATTTTATGGGCTTGAATGAACAGTGGCCGCGTAAAGTATGTGCGGACCACGGTCTGGCACAGTCGGGACATGGTTAGACAGAATCACAATCTTATCAGGATTGGGATTTGCCTCAAAGAATAGGATATACACTCACCATAATTAGAAGATAACAATCAAGCTAATTATCGTGATTAGCTTATGCTTGGGGCCGAAGTAAACAGTGAGCCCATTAGGGTTTCACTGCCTATATAAGGAACCCCCAAGGGTTCCACAAAGGTATTACATTCTCCATACTCTCAGCTCACATCCGATTCTTAACCCTAACCGATTACTTACTCTCACGCTGGAGTCTAATCGTGGGATACGCTCCCACGGTAAGTCTAACGCGTGTTGCTTTAATGTGAAGGATCTCAGCAAGTTATTCACTTGGTGCAAGATCCGGAGCCCAGCCTACCCGAATTAAGCCTAATTTGGGTCTAGCAAGGATCATCCAACTTTTGTATCAACAAGTTGGCGCCATCCGTGGGACCCAAACACTAAGCTAGAACCTCAATCACCGATCTCTTTTAATGACGAAGGGACATCCGCAAGGGAATCCCAGGAACACGAATCCTGTGAATCGGAAGTCCACGGGGGATGGGATACTCATCTCCACCCAGTCCCCTGGTGGCGGACCGAATAACTGAAACATTTTTCAGTCTTTTGGTGGGGCAGGCACGTCCAGCAATACCCCACCACCAACCATTACCATGGATAATCCTAATCCGGGGAGTGCGCCTAACGCCCCTAACAAAGAGCCGCACTGGCCATCAATCGCGACAGAAGTAGAAGTGGAACCACTTAGTGACGAAGACCTCGCCCGTGTTCTCACGCAGAACTTTGAGAGGATCGTCCCGGGTATCGCGTCAAGGTTTAACCTAGTAAGAAACCTCCAATCTAGGCTCAACTTTGGCAGAACCGCATCCGGCACCTCTCCACAAACTCAAAAGAAGAGGAGGGCGCGCCCACAGGAACGAACCCACCTTGAGGAAAACCCTCAAACTCGGAATGTGTTCGAGCGCATAGGGGATCGTGTTATGTAGGAATTACTACAATCTCGTGAGGAAGGAGATAGGTCCGACGGCTGTGCCGAACGCCCGGTGTTGGAATCAGCCATGAACAATCGCCGCACCAGCGTGTGGGATAGGATGAATAGGGGGAAGAAAGCTCCTATCTCTTCTCATAAAAGTGGTCCTTAGCCGAGAAGTAGGGCACCGCCCTCTCCTCCCGGCCCTTCGAGGTCGGATTCGGATGACCATCCCCCCAAGCGTCGCCGACCTAGGTATACTCCTTCACCACCATCGGATGATGAGGGATACTACGATGACCCTTACTATCGTGATGTAGAGGAGGAGGATCTCTCCCGCCCATGGTGTGATCCTAGGGAGGATCCCTTCAACCTCCGCATACAAAACTACTCCGAGAACAAGAAGCGCTGTATGCCGATGTGTGTCAAAACCTATGATGGATCTGGTGATCCGGATGATCACCTAAAGATATTTGACACGCAGGCAAATATCGAATGATGGCCCATGCCTATATGGTGCCAGATGTTCAATTCGACCTTGATTGGCAATGCCTGTGATTGGTTTGAGGGGCTTCCTCCCCGAAGTATTGATAGCTTCAGTGAGCTGCGCACTGCGTCAAAACACAATTATACTCAGCGAAATAAGTATAATAGGGATCCGGTCTCATTAGCAACCGTCAGGCAACAGCCCGGGGAATCAACGGAGGACTTCACGGAACGTTTCAATGACGAGTGCACGCGCACAAAAAGGATGCCAGAGCTCCTAAAAATTTCTGATTACGTGCATGCCATAACGGACAAGGAATTAATTAGGCGCCTCAATGACAAGCGACCGGAGAAGTATGACGACCTCATGGAAAGGGTCAGAAACTTTGTAGAAGGAGAAACCGCGGTAGCCGCGGCATATCCTACAAAGGGAAACCATAACTATCGATCGAACGACCAGCCCAAGAGGCAATCAGGGGGCCAAAGCACCCAAGGCAATGGAAGGAGCTTGGGTTACAAGAGTCAGAATAAAGGAGGGTGGTCGGATGAAAAATTCACCCCTCTAAAGATGACTTACCGGGATATCTTGTTGACGGAAGGGGCGAAATTCCCAAGGCCTCCCCCAATGACAACTCTAGTGGACCGCCGTCAAGGAAATCGCTTCTACGAATTCCACAGCAACAAGGGCCACGACACGAAGGAATGTATCCAGCTCAAGAATCACATTGAGTCACTGATCCAATCAGGCAAACTCAAACATTTGGTCAAGGATTGGAAGGATGTGAAGGATAACAAAAAGTACGATAAGACGGGCCCCCATAAGGACAAGCCTTCGACCATATATATGATCCAATCTTGGCAGCGCTGCACAAAGCAGAAAGTTAGTCAAAAATTTTCACGCGGCAGAGAGATCTCATTCCCTCCCATTACGGAAAGCAACATGGCCGATGCACCTCTCACGATTGAGGTAAGTATTGGAACACACAACGTTTGTCGTATGTATGTGGACGGAGGATCGTCGACAAAAGTTCTCTACAAACACTGTTTCGTACATCTATGACAAGAGATAAAGAGCCAGTTAGTGCCGGCCACGTCGCCGCTCATTGGCTTCAGTGGAGATACTATCTGGCTAATAGGACAGTTGCGTCTACTGGTGACCATTGGGGATAAAGAACATTCCACCATGGCGTGGATGAACTTTATGGTGATACGTTCACATTCCCCGTATAATGGTATTATCGGAAGACCAGGGATCTTAGCCATACGGGCTATCCCATCCACAACTCATGGTATGGTTAAATTCCTAGTCGAAGGGGGAATTGTGACAATTTATAACTCGATCGTGCCAGCATCTGAATGCCACGCAGTAACAACACCAGTCCAGCCTGTTCCCATCAAGGAAGGATCACCACCCCCTAATTGGAAGGTGGTAATCCACCCCGACTACCCGGAGCAAGAGGTAGCCATAGGGGAACGTTATCGGATAACGGGAAGAGGGCCATGTGCTCTCTCCTAAAAGCGAACCTTGATATATTCGCATGGGAGCCTAAGCACATGACAGGTGTGCCGTGCTCGATAGCAGAACATAAACTTCAAATCCGCCAGGGATACCCACCTGTTAAGCAAAAGAAGCGCGGTCAAGCACCAGAACGCAGCCAGGTCATACTGGATGAGGTACGGAAATTAGTAGACGCAGGAATTATGCGCGAGGTATACTACCACGAGTGGTTATTTAACCCAGTCATGGTCAAGAAGCATGACGGGAGTTTGCGCATGTGTGTGGACTTCACGGACTTGAACAATGCTTGTCCGCAAGACTGTATCCGCTACCAGAAATTAATTGGAAGGTAGAATCCTTATGTGGATACCCTTTCAAGTTTTTTTTAGATGCGTACAAAGGATACCATCAGATCCAGATGACGGAACAAGATGAGGAGAAGACGGTGTTTCACACTAGTCAGGGCGTGTATTGTTACACAAAAATGCCGTTTGGACTAAAGAACGCAGGAGCGACATATCAGCGACTTGTGGATAAAGCCTTCGACTCCCAGATAGGCCGCAACCTCGAGGTCTATGTTGACGATCTGGTCATCAAGAGTCATACAGAGGAAGCACTTCTCCGTGATATACATGAGACGTTTGACACTTTGAGGAGAATCAACATGAAACTGAATCCAAAAAAGTGCACGTTTGGGGCAACCGAAGGGATGTTCCTTGGGTATAAGATTAATCCAAACGGCATCAAGCCTTATCTGGAGAAGACGGACGCTGTGTAGAATTGTAGTTTCTTAGGATTAAGCAAGTGTTATGATTTATCTAATGAATGGAAGGAGATAGAAGAAATAGAGAGAGAAAGGTAGAGAGAGAAAGGAGAGAATGGGAGAAAGATGGAAATGAGAAAGTGAATAATGAAGTGTTCAACCCCTCCTAACATGCTAGGAGGGGGTATATATAGCCTACCCTACATGTGGGCTATATGGGCTATATGTTAATATATTGGATCACGAGCTCACTACTTGAATATATCGTTGGAGTAACCGATCCTTTCTAAATACGTAAAAACGTATTTCCAACAATCTCCCCCTAAGGGAGGTCACTCCAAGTTACAATGTCCTAAATAGTCTATAGCTCCTGATCTATGCTAACAATGATGTGACCGAGACTTTCTATGGAAAAACGTATTTCCAACAATCTCCCCCTAAGGGAGGTCACACCATTTTACAAAATCTTAAATCTAACATACTATGCTTGAGTCTTCGATCTTGTTCTTGTGAATATGCTTGATGTGATATTTGACTTTAGTCTTGAGTATGTTTCCTTGCCTTGACCTTGTGCATTCATCACTTGTGATATTTGCCTCTTCGTGACTTCATGTTCCACATACTTACATCTTTATAAATTCTTGAAAGCTTCAGAGTTTGATACAGTGAAAGACTTGACTATTAGGCTTTCTTGAATTTGTTGAAGTATTAAGTGTAGACTGCATAAGCATGTGTTTACGACTTCTTCTGGATTGTACACCGCAATGCCATCTTCTTGTTATACTGCATAAGACAGTTAGCAACAAAACATATACACGGATGAAATGGCCTTGAACATTTCATTCTAATTCGGTAGCATTTTACCTCCGGTCGGTGAAGACCGTTGGACGATATAAAATATCGTACTTGTGGCACGTAGTTTCAATTAAGAACCTCCTTGACAACATTTCGTGGGTAAACCCGTTCTCTTTATTCGACCGTCCAAAGCTGACTGCGAACATAAAGAGTGAATCATTTGGATAGAATTATCCGCATGATTGAAGCCGTCAATTCATGTTCCTGGAACAAGTGAAATTCAATTAAGAATCCCACCATCGTTGCTTTCCAGTTGTCACGAGCTTGATTCGTATAGAATCTTGCAAGTTACCTACCAAGTGTTGTTTAAGGTTAACACTAGAAGGATTTCCACTCATCACTGTGAATACTATAGAGTGTCACTCTAAGTGTTCTGGCAAGATCACTAAGATATTGCGTAGAGGCCTAGAACGTGTTTAAATTCAGTTAAGAATTAAACCACTGTTGCTTTCCAGTTATCACAAGCTTGATTCATAAAGAATCGCACAAGTCACCTACTATGAGCTTTTGAATGATCGCTCAAGAAGGATTTCCATCTTCATTGTAAATACTTTTGTATTACTCGGATGTTCAGGCAAGATCATGAAGATCTTGCGTAGGACTCTTAAGATCTTTCTTACTTTTCACAGTGTGTGAAGAATCAAGGAAATATGGAAATGTGTCCTAATGAGATATTTGATGATCTTAAATGGCTCTAGACTCGATCGTGCATTTTGGATTTTAGTGATCGGAGGCTGGAGAGGAGAGCCACCATTTCAATACCAATTTATTCGGAGTGAATAAATCAATAGATAATGCGTTGTCTCTGTGTGATTAAAACAAATATCTTTTAAGAGATATCTGAGTTAGCTGGAATGGGTTGTGTATTGCATCACTGGGTCCATGATGTCTATCTTCAATATCAAGAATCATTAAAAATGATATCAATAGCATATGTATTGACCTGGTTTCTGCCTAAGGTTGTAAAGAGGGCTTCTTTCTTTACACCCTTTATTTTTACAATTCTTTTTCATTCTTCAAACCCTTCATTGCTTACCAATACGTCATAACTAGCACCTTGTTGTGATTGTTCCAGTGCTAACTTAAGTACTTGGTCGGCATTCAGCTACGTTCACAATCTTTCTCCATCTTTCGTAAGGACTACTATTTCTAGCTATGGAATGTCCTTGGGAAGATTCCTCCGGTTTTGAAAGAATCATTGGACTTAACCTATCCTACCATCCTTATGTCACCACAATCTTCATCGTCGTGAAATAACTGGGTTGTGGGTAAGTATAAATCACCATGAAATCCATTTTGCAGTGCAAATCCATTTTGCTCCCCTTAACATATGCTACGATATTCGAAAACATTTCGCACATGTCGGGATGAGCCAGCACATTAAGTCAAACCATTATTGATTTCAATATTAAATCACATTTTCTCCCCCATATTAAAAAATATTAACCCAATCGATGTTTTTAATATCAATTGATTTAATAGCATTTTAAGAAAAGTTTGGGAAGAAAAATGCAAATCCAATTATCTTCATGATATTCACAAGCTCCCCCTCAAATTAATGAGGGTGTACTTGAAACGTAAATACCTTTTAAGCACAAGTGTAAGGTATTTATCACGTGCAAAGATCATATATGATAATGTATTCACAAGATTAGAAATATATGAGGTTGGACCTGAATGATGGAGAACATCATATGATAGAATCGCATGGTTCTTGTTCATGAACGTTTGTCGCCTCGTCACGTCTAAAATTATCTCTTGACTCCATGAGTACGATTGATATCGTTGTCTTGACACCACTATGTGACCTTGGCACTTTTGGCGTCAAAGATCCTGAATGCTGGACAATTGCTCCCCCTCAATTGTTGACCCGTGTTCTATTGAAAGAGTTGTAGTCGCCGTTTAAGTAGTCGCATCGTCGAGTATGTAGATATCAAATGTAAATTTCTACGGTTTATGGAGATGATAACTTCATATAAACAAGATTTCTCTTGTTTTAACAAATAAATGCACTGACACGTACATAAATTCGTGTTAGATTGTGTTATTACGTAAACACAATCTCTTACATGGTTATAAAGTAAACCATGCCCGAGAAAATTAATTCCCGTTGTTGAGTCAAAGCTTTCCGGTGAAATTCTTGACTTGAGTATGAAAAACGGGTTACTATCTGAAATAATAGCAAACCATTTTGAACATGTTTTAAATCATTTAAACTTCTGCTCAAACTTTATTTACAACCCCGTGTCATTATTGAATGACATTTCTAGGTTCGTAAATATTATCGATTATAGAAGACATGCTCTTTTTATCAAAACATTTTTGAACACAAAATTTTGAAAGATTTAGAAAAACCTTTTGAGAAATTCTCGAAAAATTGTGTTCAAAGTTTTGAAAACCAATTACTTGAGCTTAAGATGTTGAATATCTTACTAAACGAGCTCAAGTCCGAGAAGTTGTAAGCTTCCCGTTGTTAAGGATAAGTTACCATAAGCAATAAACTTTCATTTTAACTGAAGAACGAGTCCTAATTTGACATTTATTAGAAGTCGTTACATGAGCTTGAAAAAATTTGAATGTTTTAACGTAAAACTCATGACCAAGAAAGGTGAATTTCTCGTTATGAAGAAAAGTTCTCTTATTTAAAAGATACACTTTCCTTTATGAGGTTAAAACTTGGAATGTTTTAATACAAGCTCATGACAGAGAAAATTTAATTTCCCTTTACGAGGATAAGCTATCTTTAAAGATAAGCTTTCCTAAAATTGAAGTCCGAGTTACAGTCTGATATTTAACTGTAAGTCTTTGTCCATGAGCTTAAAAACTTCGAATGTTTTTAATATTAGCTCATGCCCGAGAAAAATTAATTCCTCGTTGTAAGGATAAGTTTATCATCGGCGATAAACTTTCCTTTCTTTGAAGTCTGGGGCATAATCTGAAATGTGATTATACGCCATTTACACGAGCTTAAAACTTTTGAATAGTTTTAATGTAAGCTCGAGTCCGAGAAAATTTAATTTCTCGTTAATGAGGATAAGTTTATCATCTGCGATAAACTTTCCTTTCTTAGAATCGCGGGTTACAATCTGACATGTGACTGCAAGCCATTGTGCATGAGCTTAAAAACTTTGAATGTTTTTTATATAAGCTCATGCCCGAGAAAATTTAATTTCTCGTTGTGAGGGTAGGTTATCGTTGACAAGATAAACTTCTCTATATTTGAAGTCCGGGTCATTGTCTGACATTTAACAATGAACCATTATACACGAGCTTAAAAACCTTTGAATGGTCTTAGTGTAAGCTCGTGTCCGAGAAAAAATAATTTCTTGTTAATGAGGATAAGTCATCATCGAGATGAACTTTCCTGTCTTTTGAGATCGAGTTATAGACTGTAATGTGACTGTAAGTCATTGTGCATGAGCTTAAAAACTTGGAATGTTTTTGATATAAGCTCATGCCCGAGAAAAATTAATTTCACGTTGTAAGGATAAGTTTATCATCGGCGATAAACTTTCCTTTCTTTGATGAACGAGTTACAGTCTGTGATGTGACTATAAGTCCTGAATATGACTTAACTGCGAGTCCCCTGAGACACTTGTTTCTTAGATATCAGCTTCTTCAGCAACCAAACTCTGAGAGTGTCCTTAATTGAATGGTATAAAATGATTGGACCGCTTCGTTCTTTTGGAACATCCTCTTTGGTACCTGCATTCTCATTAGGAATTTGCATGCTTTGATATGGGTTAGCGATATCCATTTTAGAACAATGTGGGGGTTCACAGTTGGCCTTACTTGTGCCAGAGGTGACCTGAGGAGATGATTCACTTGTCTTAGTTGGAAAATGTTTCCTTTTATAGAAAACCTTAAGTTCAGGCTTAAGTGATGTATCATCCTTTTCAATTTCCTCCCTAGTAGTCTTAGTAGAATCGGAGACTATCCTAGTTAAAGGGCACTCGTTTCCTTCAAGAGTGAAAGTTCTACCAGTGGGGCGCCACATTTTACCAATGGGTTTGATTTTAGCTACCCACTGGGATTTAACTCTAGCGCTGGAGTTCACCTCATTAAGGAGTTTCTTGACACAAGAGTCATGATTTGCCTTAAAGACACATTTACTACATGTTTTACAAGTAGCATATTTAATGTTCGAGTAAGATCTAGAATTCCTAGATGATTGATTGATGTTCTTAGGATATGACATGCTACGGTTAGCAGTGTTGGGTAATCTAGAAGGCATCTCACTAGGTTTAAACGTCCTATCTCTTCCTTGTGTCTTTTGAATAGCTTCCCTTAGACCAAATTTATGGTGAATGGCATTTGAACTAGTTCAAGACGTGCTCTTTGGACTATGTCTAGGGAGACTAGATGCAATCATGTGATTAGGTCTTGCAAAAGCTGTTTTAGTCACATTGGGCCTAGATGGTGGAGTGACTGGTCTAGAAATATGAACCATATCAACTTGTGAGGCAAACCGCGGTCTCGAGGATTTTGGTCGCTCGGATCTAAATGTAGACGGTTGTCTAACAGACTGAATTTGAGGCGGTTTCCCCAAGATTTATGGTTTTTCAAGGTTAGTATCCACATTAGATCCCTTAGTTTTTCTCAATTCGTTTTTCAACCCAGTTATAGCAAAGACCTTTTCTTGTACTTGAGCCTTTAAGGTCTCATTTTCTTTGAGCAATTCATCTTGGGATGCCAACTTAGATTCAAGCAACTTAATTTGTTTCAAAAGATTATCCTTTTCAGCTTTAGAATCCAGAACTGTTTGATCCAATTTTCGTTCAAGAACAACGTTTGACTTTTCATGTTTTTTTCAAATTTGTTCGTTTTCTTGGAAAATTCAAGTTTGGCATCCTCAAGATCTTTAGATTGCTGAGCTACAATCGTTTCGAGCTCTTTAACCTTGGAATCAGAAGCAGTTAATGAATCAGTCATAAGGCAATTATCATGATTATTAGCATTTTGAGCACTTTCTCCCCCATTATGACGCACATCGGATGAATCAGAAATGGTATCGCTATCACTCATTTCCATCCCATTTTTGTCATAATTAGGTTCGGAATGCTCAATAAGCGGTATTTCATTGGCATATCCATCATATACCACATCCCGTTGTATCGTATTTGTAGGCTCGTTGTCATAAACGGGTATGGTGTCATCATAAGAGATGTCTATATCATTCCCTGACATGTTGCTTGTATCATGCTTTCCTCCCGATTCCATGCTCTTGCAATCTTTAGTCTCCAAATTGTCAACCGTATGACCATTCTCTTCTTGCATCTGCATCGTAGACTCTTGTTCTCCATTATCATACGCTTGCTGAAGTCGGGAACTTTCATCAGTTGAAGACGAGACCGATGTCATGAATTTCAACAGTGTATCACAGAAATCTTGAACCTCGGTATGTGAGTATTGAAAAAATGATTGGCATATCCCTGAATTATCAGACTTAGCGATGTTGAATTCGAAGAAGTGCGTAAGTTGGGTCACAAGAGCTTTATATGCAGATACTGATGCAGAGTGATTAAAGTCTGCTTTATGAGGTTGCTCCGCGAGTTGATTCAAGTTGAGGAGTATTGAATCGATGAATGTATAATGATTTTGACCAAAGAGTGTCACAAATTCACTTCCTCCTTGAATCCATGAAAGGGTTGCAAGATAAGACTGAAGTAGTCGGAAGGATGTTATACCACTTTCTCTAGCTGTGTTTTGCATGAGATGCCATTCTCCCTCTTGAGATGTTGAATTCGATGATTCCATTGAAATTTGATGAAATATGAAAAAATTCTTGGTCTTGTAACTTTTTCCGTGTCGAAGCCCGAATAAAAATAACTAATATATCTTTATACCCCAATATTCGGGTATATAACTTTTGCTCTTCACTTGTCTCGTCACGTTGACACGTTAAATCCTAATATTAAAAAATCTGATATTTTTGTGTCCTTTCAAAAATCAACAATGGGTTATATATAAAAAAATTTGATATTATATTACCCCACCTAATATTGGAAAACGTGTGCAAGTGGTAGGGAAATAAAGTTCAAAACAGTTTCCTATTTTCTCTTGACCATATCTTCACATACCATACTTTCTTGGTTCCTCCGTCTCCCTTAATTGTCTTAATACTAATCTCAAAAACAAAACCAAATAACAGATTAAACCTCTCGTCTCTTTCTTCTGTATCAAACAACCACCAACATAAAAATCAATCTCAACCCTATAACCTCTTGCCCATAACTAGCTCGAATCCCACACGTTTTCAAAAGAATTCAAGAAGACCAAAGGATACTTGCGGCTTCTAGATCAAATCGTTGGTCTCAGGTAGGTTTAAATGTAATGTTTAATTTTGTTGTGTTTTTGGTTAGAGTCGTCGATCGATGAAGGTTAGACTGAGATCTTGTTTGTTTGACCGAGAGTTGATTGGTCGAGTCGAGTCTCTGGTGAGACGAGGGTGTGATTTTGTTCGAGAGTAATAAAGATGAACGTGAATGAGTCTAGAGTCGAGGTTGAATTTTGAGTTATGAGTCTGTTTGGTTGAGATGTTGGAGTCAAGCGAGTCTAGGTGTGGAGTCAGTTGTGGGTCTTTGTCTTTGGTCAATTGGTTGGTTTTAATCTTTGGTAATATTGCAATATAGAGTCAAGTCATCGCACTATTTAGTCTGTTCCATCGCAGTATCAATCATACATCCATCGCAAGTCGGATCGTAACTGTGATCGTAGTCACAGATCGTAAGTTTGGATCGTAGTCACCGATCGTAGTCTTTAACCGTAACGATGGATCGTAACAGTCGATCGTAGTCACTGATCGTAATTCTGGATCGTAGTCATCGATCACAGTTACTGATCGTAACTTTGGATCGTAACAATCGATCGTAAGATGTCTATCGCAGTTTACAAACCCAAGGGTTTAAGCGATCATAATGAACAAACCTGATGCTTTCGATGGAGTGTAAATCGCAAAAACAACAAGACTATACCTAGAAAACAAATCCAAAGTTGATCAAAGTTGATAATAACAAAAATTGATAGAAAAAATTATACCAGTTGATAGAAGATATTGAAAAACCGGTTGAGAAAGACAAAAGTTGATACGAAAATATTATACCAGGTTGAAACACAAAGTGATAAAGACACAAAGTTGATATGAGAAGTTGATAGAAAATATTGAAAAACGGTTGAGAAAGACAAAAGTTGATATGAAAATATTATACCAGTTTGATACACCAAAGTTATATCAGATTCAAAAACCAGTAGGATCAAAGTTATATCAGATAACAACAGTAGATAAAATTTTTAAACAGTAGGATCATTGTTTGGACAATATTCAAAACCGAACCCCAAAATTATATCAGATACATAGACTAAAAGAAAGAAAGAAGAAATAAAAAAAATTTACCACCAAATCAATAGATAAAAAAACACGCAAATTCGAAGAATTAACCATAGCTCTTGATACCAATTGTAGAATCTTAGTTTCTTAGGATTAAGCAAGTGTTATGATTTATCTAATGAATGGAAAGAGATGGAAGAAATAGAGAGAGAAAGGTAGAGAGAAAGGAGAGAATAGGAGAAAGATGGAAATGAGAAAGTGAATAATGAAGTGTTCAACCCCTCCTAACATGCTATGAGGGGGTATATATAGCCCACCCTACATGTGGGCTATATGGGATATATGTTAATATATTGGATCACGAGCCCAATACTTGAATATATCGTTGGAGTGATCGATCCTTTCTAAATACGTAAAAACGTATTTCCAACTTGCTGTGATACAGTTACCATCCCCTCGGACACTCAAGGAGGTACAATCACTAAATGGAAAGCTGGCCGGGCTAAACAGGTTCTTGTCGAAATCCGCGGAGAAATCACTACTCTATTCAAAACACTCAAGAAGTGTATGAAGAAATGAGATTTCTGCTGGACGAAGGAGACAGAGGAAGCCTTTGAGTAGCTTAAATAGTGTCTCGCGGCTCTTCCTATGCTAGTTGCACCCCGACCTAAGGAGGAGCTCATCATGTACCTATCCGCTACGTACGGAGCAATAAGTGCAGTCCTTCTGACCGAACGAGACTCAGTCCAGACTCCAGTCTAATTTAAAGGCATAGCATTGCAAGGACCGGAACTGAACTATTCATCTATGGAGAAGTTGGTTTTGTCATTGGTATACGTCACGAAAAGGCTCTGCCGGTACTTCCAGGCACACCCAATTGTGGTTATCACTGATCAACCAATAAATCAAATCATCTCTAAGCCAGATGTGGCCGGGAGGCTACAGAAGTGGAGCGTTCTACTAGGAGAACATAACATCTCCTATAGACCAAGGACAGCGGTCAAGGGCCAAATTTTGGCAGACTTCCTAATTGAGAAACCAGAGGAGGACGGACCAATGGTATAAAAAGAGGAAATTCCAGCGGAACCATGGGTTTTGTTTATTGACGGATCTTCGTGCACGGACGGATCAAGAGCCGGCCTCATTCTCACGAATCCGGAAGGAATGGAGTTTACCTACGCCTTGCGTTTTGAGTTTACAGCCACGAATAATGAGGCAGAATACGAAGCGCTGATTGCGGGTTTAAAAATCACCGCTAGGCTGGGAGTCTGTAACCTTGAGGCCTACGTGGACTCACGGCTTATCGCGAATCACATCCTAGGAGGTTACATAGCCAAGGAGGATAACATGATCCAATACTTGGATAAATTCAAGTCACTCATAGCTACTTTTGGGAAGGTTTCTATCAAACAGGTACCAAGAGGTGATAACAAGAAGGCGGATGCTCTTAGCAAGATTGCGTCTACAAGCTTCGCCCATTTATCCAAACAAGTCTTGGTGGAAATACTCAAGGAAAAATCTATTACAAGAGGGGAAATCGCAACTATAGTTGAAGAAGAATGACCTACATGGATGATCGCGATCATCAACTATTTAACTAAAGAAACCCTTCCAGAAGATGAAAAGGCGGCACGGCGTATCAAAAGTAAGTCGCATCATTTCGAACTTCGAGAAGGTATTCTATACAAATGTTCCTTCTAACAGCCGTGGTTGCGATGCGTCGGACCGCGCCAGGCTAGCCATGTGATTAGTGAAATACATGAAGGGTCATGCGGCATGCACGTGGGCCCCAGATCTGTAGTAGAACGAGCTTTACGCACATGGTACTATTGGCCGACTATGCATCGGGATGCACGAGACATGATCCGTAAATGTAACGATTGCCAAGTGCACAGGCCAGTACCGCGACATCCAAAGCAAGAGCTAACACCCATCACATCCCCATGGCCATTCTATTAGTGGGGGATCGACATCGCAGGACCTTTTCCCATTTCCACGGGAGGAGTTAAGTTCTTGATAGTCGCAATGGACTACTTTACACGTTGGATAGAAGTTAAGGCGGTTAAATCCATTACGGGCAAACAGATCAAAAAGTTTGTTTGGGAAAATATTGTGTGCCGCTTTGGCTTGCCAGGAGAGATCATCTCGGATAACGGGAAGCAGTTAACGGATAATCCATTCAAGGATCGGTGCGCGCCATTGAACATCACGCGGTGTTTCGCATCAGTGAAACACCCGCAGACTAATGGTCTCTCGGAGCGGGCAAATAGAAGCCTAGGTGAAGGCATCAAAGCACGCCTAGATGAGCGAAGTGCCAAGTGGGTAGATGAGCTGTCGCATGTTCTATGGGCACATAGGACGATGATCAAAACAGCCAATGGGGACAATCCATTCGCGCTGGCCTATGGAACTGAAGCTGTTATCCCAACAAAAATTGGGATGCCGAACATCCGCATGACGGAGGTTAATGTCGTCACGAACGATGAGCAACTCCGGATTAATCTGGACTTGTTAGAGGAAAAAAGAGAGATAAAGACACACGCTGCACGGATGAAGGCTTATTACGACGCCAAGGTCAAAGGTGTTTCCTTCCAACCGGGGGATTTTTTTTATCATGCTAACGAGGAAAGTCACGCAGAGAATTCAGGAAAGCTGGGTCCCAAGTGGGAAGGGCCGTATGAGGTTACGTAAGCTTTGGGACTAGGCGCATACAAGTTGCATGATATGGATGGCCATGACCTGGAACGTACATGGAATATTTGCAACCTTAATAAATGCTATCTTTGAAAGGCTACAACCTCCGCACGGACACTTCGTTGTGGTTGGCTTCAATGAAGATCCATGTATTTTTTGTTTTCATGCTTTCTAGGTTCTATTTCTCTTAGGATTTTAATTCTGTCAAAAAATCGTAAACGTTCTAATAAAATGCCATGGTGCCTAGTTAGCTCCACGGCCTGTTCTTGTGCAAATTATTGTCTCATGTCTTAGATTTATTTTTTATTTCCATGATGTGCTATTTCTTATTCATATGCATTCATTCAAACCGTACATGTACTATTCGCTCCCAGGCGGGGTAAGAGGATTAAGTAAACCTAATAATTCAACTTGTCGCATAAGAGGGATGCAACCCCAGTGATATGGATCATGTATCCTTACTAGACATCTTATTTACAAGACGTTGTAATAAGTTTCCCCATGCCGTATTTACAAAGTGCCGGACATGATAAAGACACACGATGTACGTCTAGTAAAATATAGACTTACTTTTATTCTTGGTAAGTCGTGACATGTCATGCTACGCAGATATACAACATCTAAAGAATATAAACAAGTTTCCAACAATCAAAATTGTCGTGATTACCACGGACCCATAAACATAATATTCTAAGTGTTCAGATAGTGTTACAAAAAAAAGTGTCGTGGGGACATCCACTAACGAATATTTGTTACAAACCAAATTGTTCAGAAATTGCATCAATAAAAGGAACGCCCTACATAGGGGGAGAAACTTTCCTATCTCCCTATGCTCTTCAAATATTCGAGATGATGCTTCACCATGGTCTTTCTTATCAAGAGCCCGAGCCGTGTTCACCTCCAATGCCTCACTTAATATCTGCTCACGAACCACGATCCTGGTGACATCCTCGTAAATAGGAAGAGTGAGTTGGTTGGGGGAGGGTGTGAAATGAGTCCGGGAGTTTCCCTCACCTTGGGAGAATGCACCTAGACTTAGCTTTTCCATGATCTCCTTGTTGGACGCATCCTTCGTAGACTCAAGCTCAGCCAAGAATGGGTACTCCAGACCCCGCATAGCAGCCATGGACACGGTCATCTTCTCTGCGGCCCCAGGGTTGAAGTAGGAATGCTTAGTAAAAATTTTCTTCTTGCTTATCAACTCTGTGTCCATAACCATACCCTCATGACGACCATGGTCGATGCCATCTAATAAAAGGTCTGCAAATTGCTGCACAAATTGAGGGGCCTCCAATACTTTCATGACAGCTAGGCGTGCCCCATGACCCACCAACCACCTACGTCAAGCAATGGTTGCTAGTAGTTAGGGGCACACACCTCATCACAGTCTGTGGTAAGGGCGTCCAGCTCTACATCCTTCTGTGTAGAAGCTAATAAGTGTGAAAACACTTATCCTTTTACCACTTAATTATAATAATAACCAAACTAAAACATGTATTTTATGTCGTAAATTTCGGAATTATGCGTGGTTTGTGTTTTTGTTGTGATTTAGGACGAAATTAGGAAAAAGGAAGAAAACACGGGCTTTCACGGGCTTTTATCAAAGAAAAAGACAAAAGACGAAGTCAAAAGATCAAGAGTGCAAAAAGAACGGAAGTCCAAGGCCTATTCTAAATATTTATCGAAGAAAAAGTCTAAAGACGGAAGTTTAATGAAGTCGAAGAACTCAAGTCTAATAAATGAAGAAATTATAAGAACGAGTTCAATTAATCCTGAGACATAGTCGAAAAAGTCAAAAAATTTAGAAGACGAAAAGACGAGAGAAGAAAGAAAGGATCAACACATGCTAACCTCCCTAATCACCTATAAATACCCTCCCAATGACACATTAGGAGTTGTTGGCTATTTGACACATAGTTCTTCCACCTTTAATGACTTGCACTTTTCTTAATGTCATTTACTTAATTGTTATTTAATTACCTTATCTTGCACCTTAAATTTGTAAGTTTAATCTTTACTTTTAATTGTTGAATCTTATTTTAATAAAGTTTTAATTAATCTCTCATTCTACCTTTCTTGTCTTGATTTAATCTTTATGCTTATGTGTTTATTGTCATGCTTATTTGATTATTTGTTATGTTTTTATGTTTATGATTGTGTTAGCTTATTGATTTTATAGCTTATTGTGTTTTTCTTAAATTTAGTTAAGTGTTTTTAAAAGTTATTTTATAAAAAGTTGTTTTTAAATATTTTTATTATTTACTGTTTTTAAATATTTTTATTATTTACTGTTTTTAAAAGTTTTTAAATTTTGGCTTATTTAGTTTTTCTTAAATGTATTTTGGTTAAGTTTTTAGTTTGATTGCTTATTAGTTTTAAGCTTATTTTAGTTATTTGCTTATTTTCTTATTAAGTTTCTTATCCGGATTCTTCAAAACCCTAACATTCCGTATAAGCTCCAAAGCCAGATTCCGTATAGCCTTAAGTAGCAAATTCCGGATAAGGAGTCGTTTACGAATTCTTGGATAAGTGGTTAAACCCCAAAATTCCGGATAAGTCTTCGGAACTTATTCCGGATAAGAGCTTAGAAGGGAATTCCGGATAACGCTTAGAAGGAGATTCCGGATAAGGCAAAGTTTCTGGATTCCGGATAAGCTGCAACTTGTGATTCCGGATAAGGGTTCGGATTAATTATTCCGGATAGTACCCATAACACGGATTCCGGATAAGTGTCCGGAATAAAGTTCCAGATAGTGACAACTTCTGGATTCCGGATAAGCTGCTGGATCAAACATTCCGGATAACGCTTAGAAGTAGATTCCGGATAAGGACCAAGTAATTATTCCGGATTGTGGTGACAACAAAGATTCCGGATAAGCTTCTGTTTGGGTTATTCCGGATAAGTGACAGATCAGGAATTCCGGATAGTGGTGAATTTTGGATTCCGGATAAGGCAAGGTTTGTTATTCAGGATAAAAGTAAGATTGGATTCCGGATAGTGACAGTATTTTGGATCCCAACTCAGGTTTTGTTTATCCTCTGTTTTATTTTTAAGCATTTATTTTTCCCGCCATTTTTATTTAGTGTTATTTTAATTGCTTTGTCTTAGTTTAATTTTAAAGTTTACATTTTTATTACATTGTCAAATTTACTTTTCTTCGAGCTTTAATTTTTGTCATTTAATTAATTACTTTTAAAATTTTAATATTGCCCCATTTACTTTTTAATTAGTTTTAGCTTTAATTACCGTCATTTACTTTAAAGTCTTGCACATTTATTTTACAACAACAGAAAATATTATTTCCACCAAAAGACGACCGAGTCGCACATTAACTAGTAGTCAATTCGATAAGACACACACAACGAACTTTTTAATCTAGTAAAATCCAGTTATTAAATGGCGCCGCTGCCGGCTCTTTTCGTGAAGATTAACAGTTTTCTGTGAGAGACGCGTTAAATTTTGGGATCCGTTCACTCGTGAACGTTATTTTTTGTGTCAAAAAAAATTAAAAATTTTCAAGAATCCATAAAAATTAAAAATTGTTAAAAACTCATAAAATAAAAAATTTCAAAAATCCAAAAAGATTTTATTTTTATAAGTGTATATATATTCTCTATTTCTTTATATCTTTTTCTTTTTCTTTTGCAGGTATATGCGTACTAGATCTTCAACTTATGGCTGGTGTGCACAACAACAGTAATCCACCCCACCCCAACATGAATAACAACAACAATGTTCCCCCATCCGACCTTCGAACGATGGAGGAGTTGTGTCAACCTACGATGAATGGACGAGGAGGACCAAATGCGTCGATGCAAATCACGGCTCCGGAGTTTCCGTTGAAGCATCACATGATCCAAAAAGTTCAAAACACTTGTCCATTTCGCGGATTGCCAGATGATGATGCCAACAAACACCTCGACAAATTCATTACCGTTACTCAAAGCATGAAGTTGCCCGGGGTTACTTTGGATTTTCTTCGCCTTCACCTATTTCCACACACCTTATCCCACCATGCCAAAAAATGGTTTGATCGTCTTCCGAAGAATTCAATTCATAGTTGGGATGAGATGACTCAACGCTTTTTGTCGCGCTACTTTCCACCATCCATGGTCACGAGCCTTCGAAATCAAATTAGTGGATTTACTCAAGAACCCGATGAATCACTTTTTGATGCTTAGGAACGATATAATGTTTTGATCGATCGATGTCCAAACCACAACATGCTCCCCGTCACTTTGATTGATACTTTCTACAATGGTTTAACTTTTCGTGATCGTGATACGATTAATGCAGCCGCCGGTGTCACATTTATGAAAGAAGACCCGAGGAGTGTAGAGAGCTTATCGAGAACATGACTACTCATCACAAAAATTGGGATTCGTCCGCATCTTCAAGGAATAACCCGAGAGTCAATGTTTCTTCTACTTCTTCAAACCCAGATATCACCGAATTGACCCGCGCAATGGGCGAAATGAGCAAGAATATGCAACTTTTGGCTACAAATCAACAACACCAAGTTAAAGCTGTTGCAACTTCTTGTGAGTTCTGCGGGGGTCCTCATTCATACACTGATGATCCTTCTACTCATGACAATCCGGTAAACGTGAATGCAGCTTATGGTAACTATTCAACGGAAAACTACCAAGCCCGACCTCAAGGTGATCGTAACTTGCTAAGTTACTATTCTAACAACTTTCTTTCACCCGGCTTTTCTCCTCAAAACTACAACCCCAACAATTACAATAGAAGCAACCCAAACCCACCTCGAGCTTCTAATCCTTATCACCCACCCGCTCAACAAGCACCACCCATTAATCAAGATGTTGAAACTTTCATGAAGACCCAAGGAGAGCAAATCAAGAATCTGTAAAGCCAAATCATCAACTTGAAAGAAGATATCACTAAGCAATGGAATGATATTAGAACCGAGCTTCGACATGATATGCAAATCTCTTTTAGCACTCAAACAAATGATTTGAAGAATATGTTGGCTAGTTTCTTACCAACTACTCAACCCTCTACTTCGGGCTCTCTTCCTTCAAATACCATCACCAATCCGAGAGCGAATGTGAGTGCTATTACTACACGCAGTGGAGCAACCTTTCTAGGACCATCTATCCCTCCCCCAGTTACTCCATCTACACATCTTCCACCACTATTTATCCCTCCTACTCCCACGCCTAGTATTAGTTCTCCATTACCGTCTCCACCGCTTACTGACGAAGTACCCACAAAACACCCTTCACCAACCCCACCTTCCACCTATAAACCTAACATCCCTTATCCTTCTCGCTTAGACAAGGGCAAATTGCTCACCAAGGATGACATTCAAGTGTCGAACTATTTGAAGAAGATTCCGGGACTGACCATCACCTTTAGCCTTGTTATAGCTCTTGCCCAAATGCCTAAATTTGTTAAGATGTTTAAGGAATTGCTTAATAAGAAGGAGAAGATGGCCGAGTTTGTTAATACTCGATTGAATGAAAACTGTTCTGCAGTCTTTCTTAAAGAACTTCCAGAAAAACTGGGAGATACCGGTCGTTTTGTGCTACCATGTACTTTTAACCAAACCGAAGAATTTACTGCCTTAGCCGATCTCGGGGCAAGTATAAATCTGATGCCTTTAAGTGTTTGGAAAAAGTTATCATTACCCGATCTTACTCCAACAAAGATGACTCTTGAGCTTTCAAATCGCACTCTCGCTTACCCTGTTGGTATTGCTGAAGATGTGTTTATTAAAGTTGGCACCTTCACTTTTCCGGTCGACTTTGTTGTTGTTGATTATGAAATGGACCCTCGTATTCCGTTAATATTTGGTCCGCCATTCTTGAGAACCGGAAAAGCATTAGTCGATGTTGCCGAAGGTGAGTTAATCTTAAAATTCGGAATGATGCTCAAGTTTTTAAAATGGGGAAGATCACAACCAAATCAAATGGAAGAGAATCAGCGAATATGATTAATGTGCTTGATGATTTTGTCGTCTACAACAATCCTCTTTTCGATTCTTGCTATGATAATCCACTGTTCCAAGATGATGTGGATGATTCTCTCTCCAATCTAGATCCTCCACCAATTCATGAGTCTCCACCAATTTATGATGACTTTGATGATGATTCCAGTTCTGATATGGATGATTCTGATGATTTTTCTTCTGAGGATAAACACATGCCAACTTATGATGACTTTGATGATGCCGATACTCTTTTGAGTGATTCTTCACATGATGACCTTACACCTACTTTTGATGAAGATCCTACGCCAACAATACTTGATCCTACTTTGGATGACTACTCATTTGAGGAAGATTTTGCTACTTTTCTCAATACTTACTTCCCCAATGAGAATGATTCTCCTCCTTTGGACTTTGATGATGCTCTTTATCCTACTTTGGATATGAAGAAACCCCTTTCAAAGGAGAAGAAGCCGACAGACACCGATATCCACAGTACTTATGTCTTGACGCCTCTTTATCCACCTTCTAAGGATGAGATTGTGCGATTTATGAGCGGATCCTCTTCAAGGTCTACTGATCCTGAGTGTTATTTTCCCCTAAAGGAAAAGGTGTTCGATCCCGGTATTGAAAATTTTAAGCCATCTCAGTATCTATCTGATGAATTAAAAGGAAAGATCCTTGGAACTTATGGAGATATGCTTGCACCTCATCACACTTGCTACCACCGTGCTCAATAGCTGCTTAAGGGAACCTTGCCTACTCTTCTTTGGCTTGCCTTGTTCGCCTTAAGCTTGTGCTACATGATAGATGAAAACCATGTATTTGATCCCGGTGGATGTTCTTCAAGGTTATTACCATGCTAATCAAGGTCGAGTCAGGCTCACGACTCGATTAACAAAAACAAGCGCTTCTCAGGAGGCAACCCGCAGTATCTATCTTTTTTCTTTGTTTTTATAATAAGTGTATGGGAGACCCTAGTATGTGTTTGTTGTTTTCTTTCTTATCATGTGCAGGGATTCGAGCTTTCAAAGATCCATTCTTGATGACTTTTGACGACCTGTGATTCCGTGTTCCCGTGTTCCCGTCTTCCTGGTTCTATCCTAAACTCTTTTGATTCTCTATTTTATATTCTTCAATATTGAAATAGGAATCACTTTAGTTGTCTCTTCCTTAGCAAGATTTAAACAAAGTGCACAATGTCCTAAGTGTAGGGGAGGTTACTTCCACATGCTTAAACATTAAGGACAATGTTTATATTAAGTGTAGGGGGACTTCTATCGAAGTTAAGTGGGCTTTTCCATGTATTTGTCCTCATTTTAACCGGAAAATTGATTTTTCGACATTTTTCAAATTTTTTGATCTGTTTTGGCCTATTAGTATTTACCTTTGTTATAGTTATTTTCTTTCTTTAGAATAAATTTTTAATAAAGTGGTTTTAGTTTTTAAACGTCATGAATTTTTACTCAACCCGAGTTTACTTATCCAAGTTTACTCTAGCTAGTATCCTTAACGTGTTTAAGTCAAGTTTTGCTAGGCTTTTATATAGGGAACTTTAAAATGCGAAAGTCTTAACTCTCACGGTTTAAGAACAAGAACTTTTCGCAAGTTCCTATAACTAATCCTAGAAACTCGTTTATCAAGGGAACTTTAAAATGCGAATTCTAAACCTGAAAAAGTCTAAGAAGTTGCAAGATCCTATAGATGACTTGAAAACCCAAAACTTTGATTTAATTGGCTAAGCATCCACGAGTCTCATTCTTTGAGATTTTAAATTGTGGAGAACGAGAGATGATAGAGTCAATTATAAGTTTGGTATTCTTTCATGAATTTATGTGAGTTGATTATGAGCTTTTTCTCCCATCGCCTGTTAATAAATTTAATTGCAATAAGTAAGGTTGTACGATTTGAAAAGTTACTTTGCTTCTAGCCCAAGATCGTTTAAAAGTTGCTCGGTATTAATTAGAGTTCATAGCCAAGGCATAACTTATTGAAGCGGGATGCAAAGATTGGTCCGAAAAGGTCCTAACAAGACATGAGGGCTACATTTTGTTGCTAAAGATCCCAAGTTATGTGAAGAATCATTTATCAAAAATCAATCTAAAGGATCGAGACACACGACGAAAAGCAAATACTCCCCTAAAGATCATGGAGAAGTCTATCCAAAAAGGCCCTAACAAGGTATGAGGATAAATAGATCCAAGTCCAAAAAGGAGGTGGATCGTTGTATATCAAAATCCCAAATAAAGATTGGAGAAAAATGAAGAAGTCGTGGTCCAAATATGAAGAATCTCAAAAAAAAGTTCAAGTGCAGAAATTCCTATTATGAAGAGAAGACCATTATTTCATGAACTCTCTCAAGATTTGAAGTATGAAGTTACTAGCAAATATCGGTCCGAGAAAGGTCTCAAATCGTGAAGCGAGTTATGCCAAGATATGAACTTCATGAGGTCCCAAGAAGCAGTTTTAAAAGATTTTGTCCTTTAGCTAACTATTGATTAAATCGTCCTACTTTATTTTCAGCCTAAATAACTATCGAAATAATTCAACAATGAATCCTCATGATCATTTAAGACAATAATAAAATATAAGAGATACACCTAGGAATAAGGGAGTCTAAGTAAATAACTGGCCCACATGAGTTTGTGATAGTCTGCTAACTTATAATAACAATGATCTCGTTTTTAAGCTTGGTATGGGGAACTTGAAACTTGAGGATGATAATCATTCATGACATTCCAAAACCCTATGGTAAGTCTTTGTTCTTCTTACTTTTTTGCTATCTCTTTTATGTCTTGTGTTTAATAAAGGCCAAGATGGAGTGATTATGATGAAAAATGTAAAACTTGCTTTGTAATTAATGCATTGCATAAGGACATTGCAATGGTCAAGTGTAGGGGATTTAATAAGTGTGAAAACACTTATCCCTTTACCACTTAATTAAAATAATAACCAAGCCAAAACGTGTATTTTATGTCATAAATGTCGGAATTATGCGTGGTTTGTGTTTATGTTGTGATTTAGGACGAAATTGTGAAAAGGGAGGAAAACACGGGCTTTCACGGGCTTTTAACAAAGAAAAAGAGAAAAGACGAAGTCAAAAGATCAATATTGCAAAAAGAACGGAAGTCCAAGGCCTATTCTGAAGATTTATCAAAGAAAAAGTCTAAAGACGGAAGTTTAATGAAGTCGAAGAACTCAAGTCTAATAAATGAAGAAATTATAAGAACGAGTTCAATTAATCCCGAGACATAGTTGAAAAAGTCGAAGAATTTAGAAAACGAAAAGACGAGAGAAGAGAGAAAAGAGCAACACATGCTAACCTCCCTAATCACCTATAAATACCCTCCTAATGACACATTAGGAGTTGTTGGCTATTTGACACATAGTTCTTCCACCTTTAATTACTTGCACATTTCTTAATGTCATTTACTTAATTGTCATTTAATTACCTTGTCTTGCACCTTAAATTTGTAAGTTTAATCTTTACTTTTAATTGTTGAATATTATTTTAATCAAGTTTTAATTAATCTCTCATTCTACCTTTCTTGTCTTGATTTAATCTTTATGCTTATGTGTTTATTGTCATGCTTATTTGATTATTTGTTATGTTTTTATGTTTATGATTGTGTTAGCTTATTGATTTTATAGCTTATTGTGTTTTTCTTAAATTTAGTTAAGTGTTTTTAAAAGTTATTTTATTAAAAGTTGTTTATAAATATTTTTATTATTTACTGTTTTTAAAAGTTTTTAAATTTTGGCTTATTTAGTTTTTCTTAAAAGTATTTTTGTTAAGTTTTTAGTTTGATTGCTTATTAGTTTTTAGCTTATTTTAGTTATTTGGTTATTAAGTTTCTTATCCGGATTCTTCAAAACCCTAACATTCCGTATAAGCTCCAAAGCCAGATTCTGTATAGCCTTAAGTAGCAAATTCCGGATAAGGATTCGTTTGCGAATTCCGGATAAGTGGTTAAACCCCAAAATTCCGAATAAGTCTTCGAAACTTATTCCGGATAAGAGATTAGAAGGGAATTCCGGATAACGCTTAGAAGGAGATTCCGGATAAGGCAAAGTTTCTGGATTCTGGATAAGCTGCAACTTGTGATTCCGGATAAGGGTTCGGAATAATTATTCCGGATAGTACCCATAACACGGATTCCGGGTAAGTGTCCGGAATAAAGATTCCGGATAGTGACGTCTCTGGATTCCGGATAGGCTGCTGGATCAAACATTCCGGATAACGCTTAGAAGGAGATTCCGGATAAGGGACAAGTAATTATTCCGGATTCTGGTGACAACAAAGATTCCGGATAAGCTTCTGTTTGGGTTATTCCGGATAAGTGACAGATCAGGAATTCCGGATAGTGGTGAATTTTGGATTCCGGATAAGGTAAGGTTTGTTATTCAGGATAAGAGTAAGATTTGATTTCGGATAGTGACAGTATTTTGGATCCCAACTCAGGTTTTGTTTATCCTCTGTTTTATTTTTAAGCATTTATTTTTCCCGCCATTTTTATTTAGTGTTATTTTAATGCTTTGTCTTAGTTTAATTTTAAAGTTTACATTTTTATTACATTGTCAAATTTACTTTTCGTCGAGCTTTAATTTTTGTCATTTAATTAATTACTTTTAAAATTTTAATATTGCCCCATTTACTTTTTAATTAGTTTTAGTTTTAATTACCGTCATTTACTTTAAAGTCTTGCACATTTATTTTACAACAACCAAAAATATTGTTTCCACCAAAAGACGACTGAGTCGCACGTTAACCAGTAGTCAATTCGAAAAGACTGGAATCAACGATATTTTTATACTTGGAAAACCAAGTTATTAAAGCCTCCATCACCTGTTCTAGCACGGTCCTTTCCTTCGCCAGCTCTTCTTTCAAAGTCTCTTCGCCTTGCACCAATGCCTGTACATCTTCAAGCTCCTTCAAGAGGGTAGCCACCTGGTCCATGGAGGTCTTCGCCAAAGCTTCTATGGCATCCATCTGTGTGGGATATACTAAAGTTAAGATAAATCATAATATGGAAATGAGTATGATACCGTACAGATACGTACCTTGACTTTGGAAGCCTCAAGCTCGGATTCAAGCTCGGCCACACGTTGGTCATGGGCATTGGCATGCGCGGCTTGTTCTTTGATGGTGGCCTCAGCGGTGGCGAGTTAGGACGGGAGGGCTGCAATCCGGGATTGATTTTCTTTAATAACTTTTTCCCTATGGTCGTTCTTCCTCTTTAAAGATTCAACGTGATCCAGGGCGGCCTCAAATCTTACTCGCATGGAGGTACCTATAGCCATCTGATGCACCAAGGCTCCATTGTACTCATCTACTAAGTCAGGATGACTTGGTGAATTTATGTCCTTTTTTAGGGCAGGCGGAATATAGTGGTTCAGGTAGTCCCGACATTCTTCCGCGTCCCTCATCCTAGCAGTGGTGGTTGTTTTCCACTCGGGGTTAAAGTGTGTGGGGGAGCCGGACACCGAAATCTCCTGTGAAGCCATGGGAGTACCTTACTCAAAGGCTGGGCCAGATTTGGTCGTTGTGGCATGCAGGACAGGTTCCTTCCCTTTCCTCGTCCTTGGACAGGTGCGACACCAGCCTGGTCATCCCTGCAACAAACATTGTCATGCACATAAGTATTATTATGAAAGGACATACCTTTTACTTGGAGAAGAGAAATAATGTCAGGCATGTGCAGATGACTTACATGTTGGTTTTCTCCAGCTCTGACGTAGGGGGAGGAACCTGAGTGACCGTCTCCACAACTGGGGGCGGCATGTTCTGAACTATGTGCGTGTCCTGCGCCGTTCCCAAATCTTGATTTGTGCTTTCCCTAGATTGATAGAGGGGGTGGTCTTCGGGCAGTCTCTTTATGGGGGCATTGTGTTCTCCTATCACGGCCTCGGCAGTTTTCCGTACCCGCTTATTCTTTCTACGAGTACGCTTGGGGACGGGTTGAGCTTCTTCCTCCTCCTCTGCTTCTACTTTCTGCGCCTCCTCCTCATCATCACCCAGCATTTGGCGGAGGCTGGAGGTATTTATCTCCATATTATCGCCCTACTCCTCCTCACGAGCATGGGTGGCAGTCTTTGGTGGGGAGGAGGGTCCAACTTCATTTTCCAGCATCAGGTTGTCCCTGTCTTCGTTGTCAAAGTCTTCGGGGGACTTCACAAGTGTTGTATCCTCCTCATCGGATTGGGGGTCAGGTACGGGTTCCAGGGCGACTGTCACATTTCTGGTATGCTCGAGAAGGGGTAGCTCGTTTTCTCGTCTAGGACGCGCTCCCTCCAGTGTAGCCTTAGGATCTCCCTGGCGTAGGACTCCAAAGAAATTCATTTCTGCAAAGCAAAGGAGTACGTTAGTTACGGACAACACATTTATGTATCTTTGCGGATACGTATGCTATACCTACCTTCGCCACGACCTCTCCAAAATACATGGTATCTGTTCGATGGGCCAAAGTAGTTATGGCTAATCCCTAGCAGGCAAAGGAATGACTCGGGTAGATTCCTATGAAACCCTGTCCTATTCCTATCTATTTCTTGAGCGTGTTGGGCATTGTATGTACCGACCCGGGGAGGAAAGTCAGGGTGAAATCTATGCTTATATACAAACTCAGTCGGCCATACTACTGTGTCAATAAAGAAGTAGTGGTCGTACCAGTTTTTAAGCGAGTCCATGGCTTTATTATGATGCGTGGGTGGGGATCGTTTCTTAAAGGAAAGCCAACCATTCACAAAGTTTAGGGTATAAAACAACCTAAATAACACTACGGTTGGGGGGATGCTTCGTGCACGGCATAGGATTTCAAACTGGCTAATATTAGATGCGCCTATATAGTGTAACTGGGTGATATGTACATCATAGTAACCTAGTAAATCTACAAGGAATCTGGTAAAAGGGATGCGATAATTGGCCGCATCAAAAAGACGAGTGTATAGGCCAATCTTTCCTTGGGGGCCTCAGTTATAAGGTCCCCGGCACCAGGGAGAGAGGGATGAAGGTTGCTAGGAATGAAGAAGTCAGAACAAAACTGCCCTAGTTTTTCTTCCGTCATTACATTCAGCACGGATCCGATGGTAGGGTTGTTCCTATGAGCCATAATTATTAAAGAATGATTAAAGGCGTGGTATTCTAACCTGTGTGAGGGAGGATCCGTGCGAAAGAAGGTGGTGGTAAGGAAGAAAGCCTTAATGGCGAAAACTAGCAATAGACTGTGTGTCACACACAGCCGTGTGGGCAAACTATTTATAGGGTTGCCTCGTTGGTAATGGTTCATTGGATTCTTGACACGTGTCTTCCACTAACCTAAATCGTGGGGTTAGGGAGGTAAGTGGCAAGTAAACAGTCAGACGGGACCCACGGGTCACTTCTGACTCAGAAGATTGCGTCGCTCGAGGTAGTGACTGTTTGCACTTTGCCAATCAAAATGTCAGGTGAACAGTCACTTGTGTCGAGATATGCGGTCTACGTAATACCATATTCAATGTTTCATTTAATGTGTACCGGTTGTCACGTGCGGCTGGGGTATCATAGGGATACTTTCCTCACAAGGTTGCCAAGTGCGGCCATACCATGGTTTTCAAAATTCAACATTTCAAGATGTTCTTTCTGGGTACGTCCGAGGGGCATCTTTTTTAGTCTAGATATGACGCCTTCGGCTGTAACAACTAGACTGGGGGGACATGATGACGTATAGTTCCCAACCGGGTCATGAACCCGGCCCACGGGTACTACCCGCATCCGTCCCATCACGAATGGGTTGGATTAATGTCAGTTAAGCTTATGGGCTTGAATGAACAGTGGCCACATAAAGTATGTGCGACCCACGGCCTGGCACAACCGGGACAGGGTTAGACAGAATAACAATCTTATCAGGATTAGGATTTGCCTCAAAGAATAGGATATACACTCACCATAATTAGAGGATAACAATCAAGCTAAGTATGGTGATTATCTTATGCTTGGGGCCGAAGTAAAAAGTGAGCCCATTAGGGTTTCAATGCCTATATAAGGAACCCCAAGGGTTCCACAAAGGTATTACATTCTCCATACTCTCACCTCACACCCGATTCATAACCCTAACCGATTACTTACTCTCACGCTAGAGTCTAATCGTGGGATACGCTCCCACGGTAAGTCTAACGCGTGTTGCTTTAGTGTGCAGGATCTCAGCAAGTTATTCACTTGGTGTAAGAGCCAGAGCCCAGCCTACCCGAATTAAGCCTAATTCGGGTCTAGCAAGGATCATCGAACTTTTGTATTAACACCATGCGATAAGGAGCCTTGGAAATCAGCTCAGCAAGGATCATCCAACTTCACGTGCAGGTGGTATGCCCGGAAGTTGTTTTGGAAATACATCTGGAAATTCTGACACTATCGGCTGATTCTGAATTGATGGAGATTCAGCATCTATGTCATGAACAGTAGCTAGATAACCCTCGCAACCATGTGAAAGTAATGCACGTGCTTGCAGGGTTGATATGATTTGTACAGACCTTCCAGGTACGAACCCGTTGTGAATGTACTCTGGTGCATTAACATCACCGAAGATGACTCGATATGAATGGCAATCTATGGTTGCATGATGCTTGGATAGCCAGTCCATGCCCAATATCATGTCAAAATCATTCATGTCCAGTGGAAGTGCGTCAACAGGACGAATCTTGTCATCAAACTCTAGGGGAAGGCTCTTGTACACATGGGTTATGCGTACAGAGTCTCTTAAAGGCATGGAAATATTCAGTATATTCTCTAGTGGCAGGGGGAGGATCCTAACGTTCTTAGCATACGTAGTAGAAATAACCGAGTGAGTAGCACCCGTGTCAAATAGAACACATGCAGCTTGACCATACATATACAAGATTCCAGCGATGGTACTTGTAGACTTGTTGGCCTGATCGCGAGAAGTCGTGTAAATGCGTCCACTAGTAGGAGGCGGCTTGGTATCAGCATCTCCCGATGTGCCCTCCATCTCGCCCTTGCGGCAGTCTTTCATGTGATGGCCAGGAAGACCACACTTGAAGCATGCGTTGTTGTCGTGCAAAGAGGATGAGTATATCCTCCAGCGGGTGTCCTTGCTAGCTGAGAGCCTGATACGAACAGTATACATGAGACATGATAATAGGTACAAAGGACAATGCAGAAATTCGTAAGATGGAATACCAGTAATAGCTGGACGGTTAGGCTGTGAACCTCTTTGGTTATGGTCCCTCCCGTTACCACTATTTCTGGTAGAAGATTCTCTAATGTGTCAGAATTATGAACTATTACATGTAATCATAAGAAAATGAGTGAGTATAAGGACCTGCTGCTGTTAGAGTTTCCAGAGTTGTTACAGTAATTATCATTACCGCAACGCCTATCCGTAGCAGAACGGTCGTGAGTCTGACCGTTTCCCTTGGGCTGAGTAGGTTGTTGCTGAGTAGCCGGCTGAGAACGGTCCCCAGTCTTCTGCCTGGAAGATACAGTTTAAAAGAGATGTAAAATATTGACATATGCTGAAAAGAATACGATTTGGTCACCGCTGAATAACGAATGTTTACCTCTTCTCGGGTCTCTCTGCTTCCCCGAACTCTTCTCTTTCCTGCAGCATCTCCAGCTTATGTGCTGCATCGGCCACTTGTGACACCGTGTTAAATGTAGTGCCCTCCAAGTTATTGGCAATCATTGGAGAAAGGGCCCAACAAAAATGGTGTGCTTGTTCTTTAGCAATGCCCGCTGCTGCTCTCAGGACACCAGCGAACCGAAGGAAACGCTGCATGAAATCATTGTTGTTTTCTTCAGCTCGCTGTCTAATAGCGTAGTATTCTCTTATAAGCCCATTCCTTCCCTCTGTAGGAAAGATATGAGGTGGGGGAGGATACTTTTTGTTTTGGTGAAGGATGTCCTGCAAATCTTCATTGGCAGCTGCAACTAATAAGTGTGAAAACACTTATCCTATTACCACTTAATTACAATAATAACCAAGAGAAAACGTGTATTTTATGTCGTAAATGTCGGAATTATGCGTGATTTGTGTTTTTATTGTGATTTAGGATCAAAATGTAAAAAGGGAAGAAAACACGGGCTTTCACGGGCTTTTATCGAGGAAAAATACAAAAGACGGAGTCAAAAGATCAAGAGTGCAAAAAAAGAACGGAAGTCCAAGTCCTATTCTAAAGATTTATCGAAGAAAATGTCCAAAGACGGAAGTTTAATGAAGTCAAAGAACTCAAGTCTAATAAATGAAGAAATTATAAGATGAGTTCAAATAATCCCGAGACAAAGTCGAAATAGACAAAGAATAAAAATCGAGTCGAGACGAAAAGAAAGAAAGAAGGAAGCAACCAACACCCCTTCCTTCCCGTCTCCCTATAAATAGAGACATTCACCTCATTTAGTCTTGTTAGCTAACTTGACAACTTAGCTCTCCACCTTTAATTACTTGCACTTTCATATTGTCATTTACTTAATTGTTCTTTAATTTCTTGCCTTTAATTTTAAGTAAGTTAATTTTGTTGTTGAATCTTTATTTTCCTTTAATCAAGTTTTCATTATCAATCTCATTCTTCTCTTCTTGTTTTTCAATATCTTGTTTTGTTTGTTTAATCTTAAAGTTTTCATGTTTATGCTTATTCTGATAAAAGTTCTTATTTTTCCATTGCTCTTATTAAATTCATACGTTTGATTTTCTTATTTTATTTGTGTTTTTGCTTATTTTGTGTCTTTCTTATTTTCGGTTAAGTGTTTTTAAAAGTTTCATATATTTAAAGATTAATCCTTCTCTTTTAGTTCGTTTATAAAGTTTGCTTATTTTGTTCGTCTTATTATTACTTTGGTTTAGTTATTGATAAGTGCTTATTAGAGAAGTGCTTATTTGGTCTTTGCTTTTTAGTTCCCTTTGTTTCCGTAATTTCATCGTAATCTGCAAGGGTTTTACATTCCGACAGCTTGTTGTGATCGCAAAAACCATTAGGGTTTCTACATTGCGATCAGTATTGCGATACCCCCCTTATTCCGATCACGATTGCGATCGCTCATTACGATCGTGGATTGCGACGGATCTTAAGGGTGTATTGCGACGGAACTCTGCCCAAATTTTGTCTCACATATTCCGATAGTTTCCACATTCCGACAGGAGATTCTGACCGTATTCCGATAGGTGAGTTGTTATTCCGACAGGATTACTTGTGACTATTCCGACGGTTTTCCGTCTGAACATTCCGATGGTAAGCATACATTCCGATCGGATTCCGACAGGATTCCGATGGAGGGTATTCCGACAGGTTTAGTTTTATTATTTTGTTTTAGCTTTATTTTTTATATTGCATTATTTTAAGTTTTCAAATTTTGATTTTTATTACATTGTCAAATTTACTTCTCGTCAAGCTTTCATTTTTGTCATTTAATTAATTTACCTTTAAAGTCTTAATTTCTCGTCATTTACTTTTAAAGTTTTAAATTCTGCACAATTACTTTTTAAATTAGTTTTAGCTTTAATTACCCGTCATTTACTTTAAAGTATTGCAATTTAATTTTATTACAACGACCAATCTATTTGCATTCCACCAAATAACGACTGAGTCGCACTTAAACCAGTAATCAATTCGATTAGACATACTTCAAAGAATGATTTCTCAGTTATTAAATGGCGCCGCTGCCGGTTCTTTTCGTGAAGATTAACGGTTTTCTGTGAGAGACGCGTTGAATTTTGGGATCGTTCACTCGTGAACGTTATTTTTCTTGCTCAAAAAAAAAATTTCAAAAATCCATAAAAGTTAAAAATTGTTAAATATCCATAAAAATTAAAATTTTTCAAAAATCCAAAAAGATTTTTATTTTTATTTTTACACCTTCATATATATTCTCTATTTCTTTGGTATTTTTTTCTTTTCCTTTTGCAGGTGTATGGGTACTAGATCTTCATCTTATTCAGAGCCCGAGACTCGTGAAGATTTAGTTATGGCTGGTGTGAACAACAACAATAATCCACCCCACCCCAACATGAATAACAACAACGATGTTCCCCCACCCGACCTTCGAACGATGGAGGAGCTTTGTCAACCAACCATGAACGGACGAGGAGGACCAATTGCACCGATGCAAATCACGGCTCCTGAGTTTTCGTTGAAGCATCACATAATCCAACAAGTCCAAAATACTTGTCCATTTGGCGGATTGCTGGATGATGATGTGACACCCCAAATTGAGTCAAACGCAGCGGAAATAATATTTGGGTGTCACGTAGGTGGATCAACAGCAGACAGAATATAAAGCAACAGATAAAATATTATCCTTACATTTATTACATGATTGAAAGTGCAAATAGTATTAAAATAGTCTTTAATTTGTTTGCAAGTTTGAATTATTCCCAATTTATAAAACCCTAGATGAGCTCTATAAATTCAGCCTATCATGATGCTTGACTCCATGCACACCAATACCTGCTTTAGTTTCCTGATAAAACATGCTTAAAGAGTCAACATAAAGTTTGTGAATTCACAGGTTTAATTAAAATAAGTTTGGACATAAAATATTCACTGAAGTAGTAATGCACAAAGCATCAATACTTAAAAGTAATTACATTCTCATATTTCCCGAAACTGAAACTTGACAGTTAAGTCCTTAATAAATAAGGACCCTTCGCCTTATCATTATCAAGGCACCCATAACAAAAATAAGTGCTGACATGTGAAACATCTGTTGTCCTGGCCTAGGCACAGTGAGCATGACTCACCCAGATGGGGACGGTCAATCCCAAATAGATCTATTTATAACATTCAGGTAATTTAATAATTCTAACAGTTTCGGATGCACGGGTCATGCGGGTTCATCTACAATAGGTAATGTAATCAAAAGTTCCACAGTTCGATCCATGTCCATAAAATAAAATATGTTGCATGTATTCTTACCCATAAAAAGGTTTAAAAGTTTCTCAATATATAAAGTGGGGCCATGAACTCACCTCAGTAGTACAGCAATAAGTCAGTGGATAAATCTGATAAAGATGCTCACGATACAATCAACGACCTAAATAATTATAAGGTCTCAGTAAATGCATATCATAATGCATAAAAGTTCCAGAATAAATCTGTATATGCTTAATCTGGGTCTAAGAATTTTATTACAATATTTGTATTTTGTTCATCGTTGTACAAGTTCTAATAGTATTTATATTAAGTATAAAATAAATAATAAGGTCTAATTAATTAATTCACTTAGTTAATATTTTGTACTTACGTTGTTTATAAAACACTTTAAATATTTATATAGAATAGTTTTATATACATTTAAAGTGATAGGAAATAAATATAATTAATATATTTATTTTATAAGTTAATCGTTTTTAATTTATATTTAATATATAAATAAGGTTTATCAACGTATAACATTTTACTTAAAATCCATGTTTACGTAAAGTTTATAATTATTAGATTATAAGTTTGGAAAAATAACAATTGTTACGTTTATTTAAGTTTTACGTTTTAAATAACGGTTTAAATATATAGGATTTTAAGGTTCGTAATACTTTGTATAAAATACATTTTAGTCCTTTTAATTAAATAAATACATGCGGTTAAATTACTTTTATACCCCTAGGGTTTCTAAATCTTTCAAGTAATTACAGTTTTGGTCCCTCCCTAGTTACACGTGTAACTAGGGTTTCTTTAAGTTTCAATAAATGGCAAAAATAGTCCCTAAAGTATACGGCTCAAATAGGGCTTATTAAAGTTTCACAACTTGGAACTTTTAGTCCTCTAACTTTCGGTTAATATTTAAGTTTAATACAAGTTTCGAAAATGTCCCCTAGGGCTTGAATATGTTTCGGCTAAAGGCAAGATTGGTCCCTAGGGTTACTTTACGGTTTAATTAAATTTGCTATCTTGGCATATTTGATCCCTAAGGCTTATATTAGGTCTCGGTTAGAGTCCAAAGTGATCCCTAGGTTTTCTAAAGTTTACACAACTTACCCTAACATTATATTAATCCCTTTTTAGTCCTTTTGAACACCTTTAAGTTTCAGATATGTTCAAAACACACCCCTAAACTCTCGGCAATATTTATAAGTGGTCCAAAAGTTTATGTTTTTGAAATATAAGTTTCTACACTTGTTTATTTAAATCCCTTTTACTTTATAAATTTATAAATCCAACCCGAAAGTTTATACTTGTTATATTTAATCCAAAATTTAGTAGATCTATTATTTAAATCCAAAACTTCTTAGATTTATTATTTTAATCCAAAATAATTATAGATTTATACTTTCAACATGAAAAATTATATTTTGACACTAAAAGTTTTATAAAAACATTTATTTAGTGAAAATGATTATTTATCTAGGAAACTTATTATAGTGAGCTTAAAACTAATCTTATGAGGCATAATAGTGATCTTAACATTTTAGGGCACCTAAAAACATAATTCTAATGTTTCTAGTTATATCTAAACATTAAAAGATTACCCAAAATGATATTATGAGCTTATAGCTCACGTCCAAAATTCATGCATGGTTAGGTTTTCATGGTTTTTCAAGTTTAACAAGATCATGGTGATGTGTTCTTCATGGTTGACAAGTTTTTACATCATTTTATGTTATAACAAAAATCAAGCCGTGAGTCACCTTAGGTTTTTAGGGTTTCATTATTTGTTTAAATGGTAACTTTACCAAGAATAATCATGTACACATTAATTTGTATGAAAGTCATGTATTAGAAAGATAGGTTTTAACTTGGACTTACTTGTTTAGATAGGTTTAGGAGTGATATGAGGATAAGTAGAAACAAGTGACAAGCTTTCAACAATGGAGGTCTTTGAGACCAAAAATAAGCCGTGGGCTTCACTAGACTTCTAGGGTTCTTGTTCTTGCTTCAAGGATCAAGGTTTCTTGTAGGATGAGCTTATGCTTGATCTTTATGTAGTAGAAGACATAGTATAGGAGTAGTAGATAAATTTGAAGGTTTGAAAATGGTGGATGATGGTGTTTAGCCGTAGGTTTTGGAGTGATAGAGTGAAGGTGAGATTTGCAAGTGAATTATATTGTGTGTTTGTGTGCTCGATTTAAGAAGAAAGAGAGAGGGTGAATCAAGGTGAATCCTAGTACTTGGTACCTCTCACCAAGATACACATAATCTTTGATGGATACACTTGTTATTACACACTTGATCAAAACTAGCAAACTTACTTTCCTTCCTATTTTGGTTTGTAACCGTGGGTTTCACAAAGTCAAAGGGGGACAAAAACTTACATAGTATAGTAAGATGCATGAGGGTTTGGGTGTGTAAGTAGGTTATGTAAGAAAAGTATGTTTAGGCATGTAATTGTGTAAGGAATGGTGTAAGTAAAGTATGGTTATGCATGCATTAGTATAGGGTGTTAGTGGAGTGGTATGATTACACTAGATTACTTATAAGCTAGTTAATCAAATAATGGTAGTGTATGCATGCATACAACTACACGTTTTATATATGCATGGGAAAAGGGTTTTTGATAAATTTTGCCAAGTTTTGTATGATAATAATAGTCCTTGTATATTATTGTAGGTATTTGTTGTGTTGTAGGTATTTTTGTTGAAGCTTTTAGGTAATTTAGTGAAAGTGTATATTAAATATATCAAAAAAATTATTTTACTTAAATAAAGTAAATAAGTGACAATGTAAAATAATGTACATTGTTTTTAAAGTGTTTAGGTATTAATTCCTTTTAGGTAATATATGTAAATATGTACATATAAAAATAATCCAAGTACTTAATAAATAAATTAAGTATGGTTACAGTTTATCTCAAAATATGTACTGAGGTGATGAGTTAATTATTCAACCAAGTGGCCAGTCAGTTGCTAGAGTAGTCAATAAATGACTAAAGGTTCATATAAATGTAAAATAAATATGAAAGGTAGTATGACAAAAGGTATATTATAATTAATAATTCATATAAAAGTGAAATTATATAAATTCCAAATATAAATAGTACAACAGTTGACAAAGTCAATAAGGTAAATTCAGAGGTTTTACAGCACCATCCCGTTATTTTAGCTTTTTCCTCAAAGCTTAAGATGAAGTTATTGGTCAGGTGAACAAGTGTGGGTACTTGGTCTTGAATGAGTCTTCTCGTTGCCAAGTGAACTCAGGGCCTCTCCTAGAGTTCCAACGTACTTTGACCAACGGGATGCGACTACGTTTCAATTTCTTAACTGTCCTCTCCATGATTTCCACTGGTTCTTCTACGAACTGGAGTTTGTCGTCAAATTAAACTCCCTCCAATGGCATAGCCAGTGGTTCTTCAGCATAGCACTTCTTCAGGTTAGAAACATGAAAGGTAGAGTGTAACCAACTCAGTTGCTGGGGCATCTCTAAACGATAAGCTACTTCCCTGATCCTGGCTATTACTTTGAAAGGACCAACATAACGTGGATTCAGTTTTCCACGTTTACCAAAACGTATAACACCCTTCCAAGGTGATACCTTGAGCATGACACGGTCACCTACTTCAAATTGCATAGGTTTGCGTTTCAGGTCCGCGTAGCTCTTTTGTCGATCGCGAGTAGCTTGAATTCTCTGCTTGATGAGGACGATCTTGTCTATAGTCTCCTGGATTAACTCTGGTCCAGTGAGATGAAATTCACCTACTTCTGCCCAGCACACAGGCGAACGGCATTTGCGACCGTACAGTGCTTCAAAAGGGGCAGCCTTAATACTGGCATGATAACTGTTGTTGTAGGAGAATTCCACTAAAGGAATTTGGTCAACCCATCCATTTCCAAAATCAATCACACATGCTCGTAGCATGTCCTCTAGAGTCTGGATGGTTCGTTCACTTTGACCATCAGTCTTCGGATGATAAGCAGTGCTCATATCCAAATTGGTACCTAAGGCTCGTTGGAAAGCCTTCCAAAAGTTTGACCGTGAACCTACCATCTCGATCACAGATTATCGACACTGGTATTCCATGTTTGGTCACAATCTCCTTCAGGTACGTATTTGCTAGTTTTGCAAGGGAATCGTTCTCCCTAATTTGCAGGAAATGAGCGGACTTGGTGAGTCGATCGACGATTACCCAGATAGTATCGTAACCGTGAGATGACTTTGGGAGTTTGGTAACAAAGTCCATAGTGATGTTCTCCCACTTCCATTCCGGTATCTTGGGTTGTACAAGTAAACCCGATGGTCTCTGGTGTTCAGTTTTGACACGAGCACAGGTCAAATATTTCTGAACGTAGGTGGTAATGTTGGCTTTCATATTCGGCCACCAATATAACTTCTTCATATCCTGATACATCTTTTCAGATCCGGGATGTATAGAATATTTAGACTTATGAGGTTCGTGCATGATCACGTTCCTCAAATCTCCATAACAAGGTAACCAACTTCGTCCGTGAAGGCATAGGGTTCCGTCTGCTCTAGGTTCTAACTTCCCCTTGCTAAGATCAGTTCTGAGCATTCCCCCGACATCTTCCTTCACGAGGTTTTTAGGCAATTGGGCTTGAGTCTGAGCTTCCAAATCTGTTTGGGTAGATCCAAACTGATTGTCATAACCAATGCCCGAACTCTCATAGGAGGGTCCGTTTCCTTACGACTTAACGAATCAGCAACCATGTTTGTTTTACCTGGGTGATATTTGATCTCGCAGTCGTAGTCACTCAGTAACTCAACCCAACGGTGTTGCCTCATGTTCAAATCCTTCTGATACAATATGTGTTGCAAACTTTTATGGTCAGTATGCACTGTGCACTTTGTTCCGTATAGTTAATGTCTCCAGATTTTGAGAGCAAAAACTACGGATCCAAGTTCTAGATCGTGAGTGGTGTAATTCTTCTCATGCTTCTTCAATTGTCTTGAAGCGTAGGCAATCACTTTCATTCTCTGCACCAATACTGCACCTAAGCCCCTTGTGTGAGGCATCACAGTATACAACGAAATCATCGTTGCCTTCAGGCAAGGCCATTATGGGTGCACTGCATAACTTCTGCTTGATCAGTTGGAAAGCTGATTCTTCCTTCTCTCCCCAATCGAACTTTATTCCTTTCTGTGTGAGTTTGGTCATCGGTTTGGCTATTTTGGAAAAATCTTCAATGAATCTGCGGTAGTACCCGACAAGGCCAAGAAATTGGCAGATCTCCGTCGGTGATTTAGGATATACCCAATCCTTGACAGATTCGACCTTTGTTGGATCCACGTGAATACCATCACAATCGATGACATGACCAAGGAATTGCACTCTAGGAATCCAAAATTCACATTTGGAGAACTTATCATAGAGTTGCTCCTCCTTGAGTACCTTTAGTACTTGTACAAGATGTTCCCCATGTTCCTGTTCGTTCTTGGAATAAATGAGTATGTCGTCACTGAAGACTATCACGAATTTATCCAGGTAGGGTCTGCACACACGGTTCATAAGTTCCATGAAAATAGCTGGTGCATTGGTCAACCCAAATGGCATAACCTGGAATTCGTAATGACCGTAACGGGTTCTAAAAGCTGTTTTTGGAATATATTCCTCCCTGGCTCGTAGCTGATGGTATCCAGATCTCAATTCAATCTTGGAATACACACTTGACCCTTGTAGTTGGTCAAATAGGTCGTCAATGAGAGGAAGCGGATAACGATTCTTCACAGTTAACTTGTTCAGCTCTGTGTAATCAATGCACATTCGAAAAGAACCATCTTTCTTTTTGACAAATAACACAGGAGCTCCCCATGGTGAGGAACTGGGTCGAATGAATCCTTTGTCAGACAGTTCTTGAAGTTGTTCAACTAGTTCTTTCATCTCTGATGGTGCCAACCGGTATGGAGCTTTAGCTACAGGTGCCGCTCCAGGAACCAAATCAATTTGAAATTCCACTTCTCGGGTCGGTGGTAAGCCTTGCAACTCATCAGGAAAAACCTCTAGGAAATCTCGGACGATGGGTACGTCCTTGATTTGCTTCTTCTCGGGCTTGTCTTCTTCATCTGTTTGAGAAATATGGGCCAAGAAGATGGGACATCCTCTCAACAAATATTTTTGAACTTTTGTACAAGAGATAACACTAAGTCTAGTGTCAGCGAGGTCGGTGTTACCGTTGCCTCGAATGATTAGAGTTTCGTTTCCCCACGGAATACGGACTAGCTTTTCGTCACAAAAAATGACTATGCGGTATCTCGCTAACCAATCCATGCCAATAATAACATCAAAACTACCAAGGTTTATGGGGATAAGGTCAATGTTGAACGGATGTTTGGAAAGATTTAAGGTGCAACCTCTAATGATAGTGTCAGCATCTACAGTTTTACCGTCAGCTAATTCTACGGAGTAATGGTGATCTAAGCTTGTAGGAATAACTTCTAGTACTTGACTAAATTCAGTGGATATAAAACTTCGGTCTGCTCCAGTATCAAACAAAACAGATGCATAACGATTGTTCAATAGAAACGTACCAGTAACGACATTGAATCGGGGTTGGCTTTTGCATTGCCGACTACGTACACTCTGGATGAAGCTCCTCCACTATTCTTGTTCTGGTTGACCCGCTTAGGGGAACTTGGTCTTACATGTCCTGGTGCTCCACACTCATAGAACACAACTCCCTTCTTGGGTCCATTGTTGTTTCCTCTAGTAGCGTTGTGGTTCCCCTGCTGTCCATTCCCATTCCCACGGGCATTGTATCCACCCCTGTTGTTGTAGTTCCCAGTGTTTTGAGTGGGTCGGGCCTGAGTGACAACATTAACTCGACAGGTTTTAGCAAAATGACCCACTTGTCCACATCTGTAGCAGGTCTGGCATGGGCTATAAACAGTATGATGATAGTTGCACTTTGAGCACAAAGGTTTGGCGCCCACGTATGAGTTAGATCCTGCAGAGGTAGCACTGTAAACTTGCCCAGCATTTTGCTACTTAGGATGCTGCTGGTGCTGACTGCGGAAATACTCGTCTGCCTTTCGCTTGTTGTCAGTATGCCTCTCGGATATGGTACGGACTCTTTTGTTTATCAACTCAGTAGCGAACTCAATGGCACTCTCGACGGTAGTAGGTCGAGATGCGAGCACACTATCGTGAATGGCATCTGGGAGTCCACCCACATACTTCTCAATCTTATCTTCCTCCTCCACAAAAATTCTGGTGTACATTAGGGTCAACTCTTGGAACCTTTGGTTGTATGCAGTGATGTCATTGTTCCTGCATTTGAGATCCCACAACTCGATCTCCAGTTTCTTCATTTCTCCCCTTGGACAGTATTTCTCTGTCATCCTCTCCTTCAACTCAGTCCAGTTAAGATCATAGGCAGCATCCTGTCCAAGAGTAGCAACAACAGAGTTCCACCAAGTAAGAGCACTCTCAAGTAGGGTGCAGGCGGAAAACTTCACTTTGTTCTCTTCTGCACAGTCGCTGATGTGAAAGACCGTTTCCAACCTCTCAAACCACTGCATCGGCTCCACCACTCCTTCTTTGCCCTTGTAATAGGAAGGTTTACATTTCAAGAAGTCGGGGTAAGAGCAACCCCTTGTGGTCTGATTATTCTGGCGGTTGTTGGAATTTTGACTATCGTCTACGTTTCTGCTGGCAGCCATCGAATATGCGATGCCTTGATCAATCATTTCCCTTAGTTGGGTAGTAGTGACGTTTTGGGTAGTCTCGGCATTGTTGGGGTTCATTCTAGTTATTACCATTTTTCTATAATTATACAGAAAAATGAAATCATTAGTTCAAGGTGTTAGCACAGTTTTATATAATTACACGAAAAGGAATTTCATGCATAGACTTTGCAACAAATTGGATAACCTGTTTAAAGTTCATAATATAATACAATACAGGATATAACAAAAGCTAATGAGTACATGCCATAAGTCTAGAATAGGAATGCAGTACAAAATGCACAACCTGATCCAAGACAGAGCACAGCCCGCCTGTCTGGGATGGTGGTACATGAAATCAAAAGTACATCATCTATGAATCCCTAATCTAAATAGTACAGTACAAAGATACACCTGACTAAAGAAAAGTACAAATACAAGAGGTCCTATATCATGGTAGCCGGGATGCAACCCTAATAGCTTATCATGATGTACAAAAGATCTAGTACATCTAATCTACTGATGCCTAACTGACTCCTCGGATACGGCTGGCGCCACGGGCGGAGATGAGACAGTCGGTGCCTGCATGGCAACCTGCATCGCGGTCATGGCAGTCCTAGTCTCCTTGAGCAGTCGGAGTGCCTCAAAGAACTGGTCTCTGAGAGTCTGCTAAACTCCCCGGAGATGAGCGGTCTATGACGTCAACCCTTGATGACGGACCTCCTAGAGGTCGAAGAATATGGCAAGAGTCTCCTCCATGGTCAAGAGGGCAGTATGAAAGTCCATCTGCTGGCTCTGGAGCAGGTAGATCTGCTCACGTAGGAACTCATTCTCATCCAGCAACCACTGGAGAGAATGGTAAGTAGTCGACCACACCCCTCGGGCAGCGTGCGCCTCCGAACTCACAGTCCATGATAGAAGGTCCTGGCGCTGCTGTAGAACAGCGCGCTCAGTCTGTACGGCCACTAGCAGAGCAAGAATGTCTGCTACATCCTGGCCTTGGCGTGCGGCCAGTGCCGTGATCTGGGCCTGGACGGGGTCAGCATGTCTGGCCCGGGAACCCTCACCGATCTCATAAGTGGAATCGAGAGGTGCCTCATACCTCCTCTTACGAGGTGGCAGAGACTCGGGTGCATGCTCCCGCAGTGAAGTCACAAGTGGTACAGGTGGTATAGCAGCAGGAGGCTGGACCTCTTCCCCAGCGGGGGAAATAGGTGGAGTAGAAATAAGTGCCTCAATAGATGCGGCGTCGGCAGAAGCATGACTATCACCGGAGTCACTAGTAGATAACCATCCACATAAGACGGTCGTCGGAGATACGACAACAGGTGTATCGGTAGGTGATGTCATGATAAATCCGAAAGTAATATAGTTTTAATTGATATAAGTATAAACTTACTCAAGTTAAAAGTTTTGGGAAATATAATTTAAAATTATATAATAGTGTCGTTTAACACTCGCCATGCTAAAGGTTACGTTTATACTTATAAGATTAATCAACCAGATGTTAATAATCAATGCACAGGCAATCACACAATCGATGTATGTTCTACAGTCTATATGCTTAACTATTCTAGTCTCGAAAATCCTAAAAGATTTTTAAAGCAGTTATAGTTCAGATTATATAAAAATTTTATTTTTATATTTATTTTAATTTTGTTCTGATTCTCTGTAACTATCGCTCTGATACCATTCTGTGACACCCCCAAATTGAGTCAAACGCAGCAGAAATAATATTTGGGTGTCACGTAGGTGGATCAACAGCAGACATAATATAGAGCAACAGATAAAAGATTATCCTTACATTTATTACATGATTGAAAGTGCAAATAGTATTAAAATAGTCTTTAACATTGTTCGTAAGTTTGAATTATTCCTAATTTATAAAACCCCAGATGAGCTCTATAAATGCATCCTATCATGATGCTTGACTCCATGCACACCAATACCTGCTTTAGTTTCCTGAGAAAACAAGCTTAGAGAGTCAACATAAAGTTGGTGAATTCACAGGTTTAATTAAAATAAGTTTGGACATAAAATATTCACTGAAGTAGTAATGCACAAAGCATCAATACTTAAAAGTAATTACATTCCCATATTACCCGAAACTGAAACTTGACAGTTAAGTCCTTAACAAATAAGGACCCTTCGCCTTATCATTATCAAGGCACCCATAACAAAAATAAGTGCTGACATGTGAAACATCTGTTGTCCTGACCTAGGCACAGTGAGCATGACTCACCCAGATGGGGACGATCAATCCCAAATAGATCTATTTATAACATTCAGGTAATTCAATAATTCTAACAGTTTCGGATGCACGGGTCATGCGGGTTCATTTACAATAGGCAATGTAATCAAAAGTTTCAATGTTCGATCCATGTCCATAAAATAAAATATGTTGCATGTATTCTTCCCCATAAAAAGGTTTAAAACTTTGTCAATATATAAAGTAGGGCCATGAACTCACCTCAGTAGTACAGCAATAAGTCAGTGGATAAATCTGATAAGGATGCTCACGATACAATCAACGACCTAAATAATTATAAGGTCTCAGTAAATGCATATCATAATGCATAAAAGTTCCAGAATAAATCTGTACATGCTTAATCTGATTCTAAGCATTTTATTACAATATTTGTATTTTGTTCATCGTTGTACAAGTTCTAATAGTATTTATTTTAAGTATAAAATAAATAATAAGGACTAATTAATTAATTCACTTAAATAATATTTTGTACTTACGTTGTTTATAAAACACTTTAAATATTTATATACGATAGTTTTATATACATTTAAAGTGATAGGAAATAAATATAATTAATATATTTATTTTATAAGTTAATCGTTTTTAATTTATATTTAATATATAAATAAGGTTTATAAACGTATAACATTTTATTTAAAATCCATGTTTACGTAAAGTTTATAATTATTAAATTATAAGTTTGGAAAAATAACAATTGTTACGTCTATTTAAGTTTTACGTTTTAAATAACGGTTTAAATATATAAGATTTTAAGGTTCGTAATACTTTGTATAAAATACGTTTTAGTCCTTTTAATTAAATAAATACCCGCGGTTAAATTACTTTTATACCCCTAGGGTTTCTAAATCTTTCAAGTAATTACAGTTTTGGTCCCTCCCTAGTTACACGTGTAACTAGGGTTTCTTTAAGTTTCAATAAATGGCAAAAATAGTCCCTAAAGTATACAGCTCAAATTAGGGCTTATTAAAGTTTCACAACTTGGCAGTTTTAGTCCTCTAACTTTCGGTTAATATTTAAGTTTAATACATGTTTCGCAAATGCCCCCTAGGGCTTGAATATCTTTCGGCTAAAGGCAAGATTGGTCCCTAGGGTTACTTTAGGGTTTAATTAAGTTTGCTATATTGGCATATTTGATCCCTAAGGCTTATATTAGGTCTCGGCTAGAGTCCAAAGTGATCCCTAGTTTTTCTAAAGTTTACACAACTTACCCTAACATTATATTAATCCCTTTTTAGTCCTTTTTAACACCTTTAAGTTTCGGATATGTTCAAAACACACCCCTAAACCCTCGGCAATATTTATAAGTGGTCCAAAAGTTTATGTTTTTGAAATATAAGTTTCTACACTTGTTTATTTAAATCCCTTTTACTTTATAAATTTATAAATCCAACCCGAAAGTTTATACTTGTTATATTTAATCCAAAATTTAGTAGATCTATTATTTAAATCCAAAACTTCTTAGATATATTATTTTAATCCAAAACAATTATAGATTTATACTTTCAACATGAAAAATTATATTTTGACACTAAAAGTTTTATAAAAACATTTATTTAGTGAAAATGATTATTTATCTAGGCAACTTATTATAGTGAGCTTAAAACTAATCTTATGAGGCATAATAGTGATCTTAACATTTTAGGGCACCTAAAAACATAATTCTAATGTTTCTAGTTATATCTAAACATTAAAAGAGTACCCAAAATGATATTATGAGCTTATAGCTCACGTACAAAATTCATGCATGGTTAGGTTTTCATGGTTTTTCAAGTTTAACAAGATCCTGGTGATGTGTTCTTCATGGTTGACAAGTTTTTACATTATTTTATGTTATAACAAAAATCAAGTCGTGGGTCACCTTAGGTTTTTAGGGTTTCATTATTTGTTTAAATGTTAACTTTACCAAGAATAATCATGTACACATTAATATGTATGAAAGTCATGTATTAAAAGATAGGTTTTAACTTGGACTTACTTGTTTAGATAGGTTTAGGAGTGATATGAGGATAAGTAGAAACAAGTGACAAGCTTTCAACAATGGAGGTCTTGGAGACCAAAAACAAGCCGTGGGCTTCACTAGACTTCTAGGGTTCTTGTTCTTGCTTCAAGGATCAAGGTTTCTTGTAGGATGAGCTTATGCTTGATCTCTATGTAGTAGAATACATAGTATAGGAGTAGTAGATAAATTTGAAGGTTTGAAAATGGTGGATGATGGTGTTTAGCCGTAGGTTTTGGAGTGAGAGAATGAAGGTGAGATTTGCAAGTGAATTTTGTTGTGTGTTTGTGTGCTACGGTTTAAGAAGAAAGAGAGAGGGTGAATCAAGGTGAATCCTAGTACTTGGTACTTAGTATCTCACCAAGATACACATAATCTTTGATGGATACACTTGTTATTACACACATGCTCAAAACTAGCAAACTTACTTTCCTTCCTATTTTGGTTTGTAACCGTGGGTTTCACAAAGTTAAAGGGGGACAAAAACTTACATGGTATAGTAAGATGCATGAGGGTTTGAGTGTGTAAGTAGGTTATGTAAGAAAAGTACGTTTAGGCATGTAATTGTGTAAGTAATGGTGTAAGTAAAGTATGGTTATGCATGCATTAGTATAGGGTGTTAGTGGAGTGGTATGATTACACTAGATTACTTATAAGCTAGTTAATCAAATGATGGTAGTGTATGCATGCATACAACTACACGTTTTATATATGCATGGGAAAAGGGTTTTTGATAAATTTTGCCAAGTGTTGTATGATAATAATAGTCCTTGTATATTATTGTAGGTATTTGTTGTGTTATAGGTATTTTTGTTGAAGCTTTTAGGTAATTTAGTGAAAGTGTATATTAAATACATCACAAAAATTATTTTACTTAAATAAAGTAAATAAGTGACAATGTAAAATAATTTACATTGTTTTTAAAGTGTTTAGGTATTAATTCCTTTTAGGTAATATATGTAAATATGTACATATAAAACTAATCCAAGTACTTAATAAATAAATTAAGTAGGGTTACAATTTATCTCAAAATATGTACTGAGGTGATGAGTTTATTATTCAACCAAGTGGCCAGACAGTTGCCAGAGTAGTCAATAAATGACTAAAGGTTCATATAAATGTAAAATAAATATGAAAGGTAGTATGACAAAAGGTATATGATAATTAATAAGTCATATAAAAGTGAAATTATATAAATTCCAAATATAAATAGTACAACAGTTGACAAAGTCAATAAGGTAAATTCAGAGGTTTTACAGATGATGCCAACAAACACCTCGACAAATTCATTACCGTTACTCAAAGCATGAAGTTGCCCGGTGTTACTATGGATTTTCTTCGCCTTCACCTATTTCCACACACCTTATCCCACCATGTCGAAAAATGGTTTGATCGTCTACCGAAGAATTCAATTCATACTTGGGACGAGATGACTCAACGATTTTTGTCGCGCTACTTTCCACCATCCATGGTCACGAGCCTTCAAAATCATATTAGTAGATTTACTCAAGAACCTAATGAATCACTTTATGATGCTTGGGAAGGATATAATGTTTTGATCGATCGATGTCCAAACCACAACATGCTCCCCGTCACCTTAATTGATACTTTCTACAACGGTTTAACTTTTCGTGATCGTGATACGATTAATGTAGCCGTCGGTGGCACATTTATGAAAAGAAGACCTGAGGAGTGTAGAGAGCTTATCGAGAACATGACTACTCATCACAAAAATTGGGATTCTTCCGCATCTTCAAGGAATAACCCGAGAGTCAATGTTTCTTCTACTTCTTCAAACCCTGATATGACCGAATTGACCCCGCAATGATCGAAATGAGCAAAAACATGCAACTCTTGGCTACAAATCAACAACAACAAGTTAAAGCTGTAGCAACTTCTTGTGAGATATGCGGCGGTCCTCATTCGTACACTGATTGTCCTTCTACTCATGATAATCCGGAAAACATGTATGTGACTTATGGTAACTATTAAACGGAAAGCTATCAAGCCCGACCTCAAGGTGATCGTAACTTGCTAAGTTACCGTTCTAACAACTTTCTTTCACCCGGTTTTTCTCCTCAAAACCACAACCCCAACAACTACAATAGAAGCAATCCAAACCCACCTCGAGCTTCTAATCCTTATCACCCACCCGCTCAACAAGCACCTACCATTAATCAAGATGTTGAAACTTTCATGAAGACCCAAGGAGAGCTAGTTAAGAATCTACAAAGCCAAATCATCAACTTGAAAGGAGATATCACTAAGCAAGGGAATGATATTAGAACCGAGCTTCGACATGATATGCAAACCTCTTTTAGCAATCAAACGAATGATTTAAAGAATATGATGGCTAGTTTCTTTCCAAGTACTCAACCCTCTACTACGGGCTCTCTTGCTTCAAATAACGTCACCAACCCAAGAGCGAATGTGAGTGCTATTACTACACGCAGTGGAGCAACTCTTGTAGGACCATCTATCCCTTCCCCAGTTAATCCATCTACACCTCCTCCACCACCATTTATCCCGCCTACTTCCACACCTAGTATTAGTTCTCCATTACCGTCTCCACCTCTTACTAAAGTAATACCCAAGAAACACCCTTCACCAACCCCACCTTCCACCTTTAAACCTTCAACATCTCAACCTTTACCTGCTACACCTACACCAACTAAACCCAACATCCCATATCCTTCTCGGTTAGACAAGAGCAAATTGCTTACTAAAGAGGATGCTCAAGTCACTTCTTTTATGAAGATGATCTCTCAAATGAATTTCAACATTAGCCTCGTTGAAGCACTTGACCAAATGCCAAAATTTGTGAAAGCATTCAAGGAATTGCTTAACAAGAAGGAAAAGATGGCTGAGTTTGTCAAAACATGATTAAATGAAAACTGTTCTTCAGTTATTCTTAAAGAACTTCCAGAAAAACTTGGAGATCCCGGTCATTTTGTGTTGCCTTTCATTTTTAACCAAACCAAAGAATTTACTGCCTTAGCCGATCTCGGGGCAAGTATAAATCTGATGCCTTTAAGTGTTTGGAAAACACTATCATTACCCGACCTTACTCCAACAAAGATGACTCTTGAGCTAGCAAATCGAACTCTCGCTCCCGTTGGTATTACTGAAGATGTATTTATTAAAGTTGGTACCTTCACTTTTCCGGTCGACTTTGTTGTTGTTGATTATGAAATGGACCCTCGTATTCCGTTAACACTTGGTCGGCCATTCTTGAGAACCGGAAAAACTTTAATTGACGTTGCTGAAGGTGAACTTATTCTAAGGGTCGGGAATGATGCACAAGTTTTTAAAATGGGGAAGATCACAACCAAATCAAATGGAAGAGAATTAGCGAATATGATTATTGTGCTTGATAATTTTGTCGTCTACAACAATCCTCTTTTTGATTCTTGCTATGATAATCCACTGTTCCAAGATGATGTGGATGATTCTCTCTCTCCAAATTAGATCTTCCACCAATATTTGAGTCTCCACCAATATATGATGACTATGATGACGATTCTAGTTCTGATATGGATGATTCTGATGATTTTTCTTCTTAGTATAAAGACATGCCAACTTATGATGACTTTGATGATATCGATACTCTTTCGAGTGATTCTTCACATGATGACCTTGTTCCTACTTTTGATGAAGATCCTCCACCAACAGTGCTTGATCCTACTTTGGATGACTACTCATTTGAGGAAGATTTTGCTACTTTTCTCAATACTTACTTCCCCAATGAGAATGATTCTCCTCCCTTAGACTTTTGTGATGCTCTTTATCCTCCTGCGGATATTAAGAAACCCGTCTCAAAAGAGAAGAAGCCGGAAGACACCGATATCCGTAGTACCTATGTCTTGACACCTCTTTATCCACCTTCTGAGGATGAGATTGTGAGATTTATGAGCGGATCCTCTTCAAGGTCTACTGAGCCTGAGTATTATTTTCCCCTAAAGGAAAAGGTGTTCGATCCCGGTATTGTGATTTTTAAGCCATCTCAGTATCCATCTGATGAAATAAAAGAAAAGAATTTTGGAACTTATAGAGATATGCTTGCACTTCATCCTACTTTCTACCACCGTACTCAATCTCTGCTTAAGGGAACCTTGCCTACTCTTCTTTGCCTTGCCTTGTTCACCTTAAGCTTGTGCTACTTGATGGACGAAAACCATGTATTTGATCCCGATGGATGTTCTTCTAACTTCTTACCATTGTAATCAAGGTCGATTCTGGCTCACGACTCGGTTAACAAAAACTAGCGCTTCTCGGGAGGCAACTCGCAGTATCTATCCTTTTATTTTGTTTTTATAATAAGTGTAGGTGAGACCCTAGTATGTGTTTGTTGCTTTCTTTCTTATCATGTGCAGGGATTCGAGCTTTCAAAGATCCATTCTTGATGAATTTTGACGACCCATGATTCCGTGTACCCGTCTTCCCGGTTCTATCCTAAACTCTTTTGATTCATTATTTTATCATTTATGATTGAAATAGGAATCACTTTAGTTGTCTTTTCCTTAACAAGATTTAAACAACGTGCACAATGTCCTAAGTGTAGGGGATTCTACTCCCACATGCTTAAACATTGAGGACAATGTTTATATCAAGTGTAGGGGGACTTCTATCGAAGTTAAGTGGGCTTTTCCTCGTATTTTTCCTCATTTTAACCGGAAAATTGACTTTTCGACATTTTTCAAAATTTTTAATCTATTTTGGCCTTGTAGTTTTTCCTTTGTTATAGTTATTTTCTTTCTTTGCTAAAATAAATTTTAATAAAGTGGTTTTAATTTTCAAACGTTGTGAATCTTTTGACGCTACCCGAGTTTACTTATCTAAGTTTACTCTAGCTAGTATCCTTAACGTGTTTAAGTCATGTTTTGGTAGGCTTTTATGTAGGGAACTTTAAAACGCGAAAGTCTTAACTCTTACGGGTTAAGAACAAGAACTTTTCGCAAGTTCCTATAATCGATCCTAGAGAGTCGTTTATCAAGGGAACTTTAAGAAGCAAATTCTAATCTTGAAAAAGTCTAAGAAGATGCAAGATCCTATAGACAACTCGAAAACCCAAAACTTGATTTAATTGGCTAAACATCCACGAGTCTCATTCCTTGAGATTTTAAATTGTGGAGAACGAGAGATGATAGAGTCAATTATAAGTTTGGTATTCTTTCATGAATTTATGTGAGTTAATTATGAGCTTTTTCTCCCATCGCTTGCTAATAAATTTAATTGCAATAAGTATGGTTGTACGATTTGAAAAGTTACTTAGCTTCTAGCACAAGATCGTTTAAAAGTTGCTCGGTACTAATTAGAGTTCATAGCCAAGGCATAACTTATTGAAGCGGGATGCGAAGATTGGCGAGTCCGAAAAGGCCCTAACAAGGCATGAGGGCTACATTTTGTTGCTAAAGATCCAAAGTGATGTGAAGAATCATTTATCAAAAATCAATATGAAGGATCGAGACACACGAAAAAAGCAAATACTCCCGTAAAAATCATGGAGAAGTCTATCCAAAAAGGCCCTAAAAAGGTATGAGGATAAATAGATCCATGTCCTAAAAGGAGGCGGATCGTTGTATATAAAAATCCTAAATAAATATTGGAGAAAAATGAAGAAGTCGTGGTCCAAATATGAAGAATCTCTCAAAAAAGTTTAAGTGAAGAAATTCCTATTATGAAGAGAAGACCATTATTTCATGAACGTCTCTCAAATATTTGAAGTATGAAGTAAATGCCAAATATCGATCCAAGAAAGGTCTCAAATCGTGAAGCGAGTTATGCCATGATATGAACTTTATGAGGTCCTGAGAAGCAGTTTTAAAAGATATTACCCTCTAGCTAACTATTGCTTAAATCGTCCCACTTTATTTTCAGCCTAAATAACTATCGAAATAAGTCAACAATGCATACTCGTGATCATTCAAGACAACAATAAAATATAAGAGATACACCTAGGAATAAGGGAGTCTAAGTGAATTACAATGATCTCGTTTTTAATCTTGGTTTGGGGAACGGGAAACTTGAGGATGATAAACATTCATTACATTCCAAAACCCTAAGGTAAGTTTTTGATCTTTTTACTTGTTTTCTTCCTTTAAATATTTTGTAATTTTCTATCTCTTTAATAAAGGCCAAGGTGGATTGATTATGACGAAAATTGTAAAACTTGTTTTGTAATTAATGCATTGCATGAGGACATTGCAATGGTCAAGTGTAGGGGATTTAATAAGTGTGAAAACACTTATCCTTTTACCACTTAATTACAATAATAACCAAGCCAAAACGTGTATTTTATGTCGTAAATGTCGGAATTATGCGTGGTTTGTGTTTTTGTTGTGATTTAGGATCAAAATGTAAAAAGGGAAGAAAACACGGGCTTTTATCGAGGAAAAAGACAAAAGACGAAGTCAAAAGATCAAGAGTGCAAAAAAAGAACGGATGTCCAAGGCATGGTCTGAAGATTTATCGAAGAAAAAGTCCAAAGACGGAAGTTTAATGAAGTCATAGAACTCAAGTCTAATAAATGAAGAAATTATAAGACGAGTTCAAATAATCGCGAGACAAAGTCGAAAAAGACAAAGAATTAAAATTGAGTCGAGAAGAAAAGAAAGAAAGAAGGAAGCAACCAACACCCCTTCCTTCCCTTCTCCCTATAAATAGAGACATTTCACCTCATTTAGTCTTGTTAGCTAACTTGACAACTTAGCTCTCCACCTTTAATTACTTGCACTTTCATATTGTCATTTACTTAATTGTTCTTTAATTTCTTGCCTTTAATTCCAAGTAAGTTAATTTTGTTGTTGAATCTTTATTTTCCTTTAATCAAGTTTTCATTATCAATCTCATTCTTCTCTTCTTGTTTTTCAATATCTTGTTTTGTTTGTTTAATCTTAAAGTTTTCATGTTTATGCTTATTTTGATAAAAGTTCTTATTTTTCCATTGCTCTTATTAAATTCATACGTTTGATTTTATTATTTTATTTGTGTTTTTGCTTATTTTGTGTCTAGATTATTTTCGGTTAAGTGTTTTTAAAAGTTTCATTTTTTTAAAGATTAATCCTTCTCTTTTAGTTCGTTTATAAAGTTTTCTTATTTTGAGTCTTGAAAGTTTTTAAATTTGTAGCTTATTTTGTTCGTCTTATTATTGCTTTGGTTTAGTTATTGATAAGTTCTTATTAGAGAAGTGCTTATTTGGTCTTTTCTTTTTAGTTCCCTTTGTTTCCGTAATTTCATCGTAATCTGCAAGGGTTTTACATTCCGACAGCTTGTTGTGATCGCAAAAACCATTAGGGTTTCTACATTGCGATGAGTATTGCGATACCCCCCTTATTTCGATCAAGATTGCGATCGCTCATTGCGATCGTGGATTGCGACGGATCTTAAGGGTGTATTGCGACGGAACTCTGCCCATATTTTGTCTCACATATTCCGATAGTTTCCACATTCCGACAGGAGATTCCGACCGTATTCTGATAAGTGAGTTGTTATTCCGACAGGATTACTTGTGACTATTCCGACGGTTTTCCGTCTGAACATTCCGATGGTAAGCATACATTCCGATCGGATTCTGAAAGGATTCTGATGGAGGGTATTCCGACAGGTTTAGTTTTATTATTTTGTTTTAGCTTTATTTTTTAGATTGCATTATTTTAAGTTTTCAAATTTTCATTTTTATTACATTGTCAAATTTACTTCTCGTCAAGCTTTCATTTTTGTCATTTAATTAATTTACCTTTAAAGTCTTAATTTCTCGTCATTTACTTTTAAAGTTTTACATTCTGCACAATTACTTTTTAAATTAGTTTTAGCTTTTATTACCCGTCATTTACTTTAAAGTCTTGCAATTTAATTTTACTACAACGACCAATCTATTTGCTTTCCACCAAAAGACGACTGAGTCGCACTTAAACCAGTAATCAATTCGGTTAGACATACTTCAAAGAATGATTTCTCAGTTATTAGCAACCATCTCGCGGATATTGTGTGTGTCTACCATCTGACAGTATAACATAAAAATACATGATTAAACTGATTAAAACATAAAATATATACATAAAAAAATTTTATACCAATAAATCATGAGAATAATTTTATGCAGGAAAACTAGTACATAAGTGCATGATGCAGTTTTATGAAAACTTTTATATGCGCGAGAGTGAACGCCTATGGTCAGTTCACTCAAAACAAAAGGGATGGCTAAGGGACGCCAATGGGTCGGTCCCAAAGTTAAAAGTTTCGATAAAACACATGCGACTAAATAGGGTCAGTCCTGTACCAACCATTACTTAGTCATAAACCTCCGACAATGACATATATATGTATGCATGAAAACAATGAATGCATAACCTGGTGTCACTTCTAGGAAGACCATAGTGACTACCCACTAATCATAGGTCGTGTTTTGAGAGCCTACAGATCGAAGCCTTGGCTCTGATACCATAATTGTAACACCCCATTTTGGTAAATGGAATGTCACGCGTGATTATGGCGTGTCATCAAATACAAGGATAAATGTATTAAATATCACATGAACATAAAGGAAATACAAAAAAGAAACATCGGTACCCCAAACTAAAGCTCATCACACACAAACATAAGTACTGTAAATGAAAAGGACTAAACAATTTCCATAGAAATGTGTATCAAAAGTATGAAGAAATGCATAAAGTAATGAAGGCTAGGAAGCTTCCAATCCATATGCATGTACACTTAAAGTCTACGAGCGTCCCTGAGTACCTGCCGTTTTGGGAACATGAAAGGAAAAACGGCTGAGCATAACGCTCAATGCACGGATATACAAGCATAGAATGAATAACATAAGCATAAACAACATATAGCAGCGGAAATGTCTAAGTCTTGGAAAACCTGGTATAACTTAGTAAAATTGGTTTTATAGTTTGAAAAGCCTTATGTTTATCTTATAAAAACTGTTTAACATGTTAACCATTAGCCAATATAGTTCATGAAATATCAACGTGCATGAATACTTGGAGGGGTGACCTCGTCATGTAATTAGACGGGCTGCCTATAATTAATATAAGTTTGGGAAGGAGGGATCAGCTCCTTGTAAAGGATGCAAGGCACACACCACATTCACCTGAATAATCTGTAAAAACATGTAACCTAGGATGCACCCATACGCCCCATATGATAATAATAATATGGCCAAAAGCTGAAGGGACACCATGAGCTATCACTCCGCCGTGGTGAAGTCATAACACTGGTGCCTACAGTGTTACGGTTATGGTACCTCCATAACTAGGTGAAACTGGTCATGCATGTATATGGATTAGGAATTTAATTAGACATAAGCAAATCAAAACATATAAAACATATACTGGGAAAACAGTTGGCTGCATACCGGGAATCTTAATAAGGAAAGAATGTCCATACTGAAAGGACGGGGAATCCGTACCTTGTGTCCAGTGAACGAAGAAGACGAACGGAAGAGAGTCCTACTTTGATATCACTAATGCTACATAAATAATATACGTGTATAAGTATCCTGATTACTGTATACGTAACTGGTTTTATATCATGTCTTAGCTTGTTTTATATGTTCATGTCCTGTTTTACTGATTTTAATGTTATGCTGTGTTTATCATGTATTCTATCTATTCTGATTAAGTATTACTTGTATTTCTTGTATTATTATACTTGTTGTGTAATAATAAGTAACTTTCTAAACAAAGCAGGTTTCCTAAAATAGAAAGTTTCCAAAAATAGAAGGTTTCCAAAAATAGAAAGTTTCCAAAACTAGAAAGTTTCCAAAAATAGAAAGTTTTCAAAAATAGAAAGTTTCCAAAAATAGAATACCTGCCTAAAATAAAAAAGTTTCTAAAAACAGAAAGTTTCCATAAATAGATTAGCTACTTAAAATAAATAAGTTTCTAAAAATAGAAAGTTTACATAATTAGAAATAAGCTAGATTATTAAGCTAATGATATAAGCTTAAGTTTTATTGGTAAATATTCTAAGTCATGTGATTACATAGTATAGTTTATTAATTATTACATGTAAATTAAATAAACTATAGGTTATAAGATTTAATTAAATATAACATGATTTAATTAAATAAAAGGGTAAATAATACTTAGGTTAAAACAAGTATTAATATTTATTTTTAATATAACATAAGTCATGGAAATTAATTAATTATATGCCATGTTTTAACAATTAATTAATTACTTTAGTCTAAAATTTAAATCATAAAATACTTAGGTTTATATCATGTATTATTTCTAATAAAAATTAACCTAAGTCATGTCTAAATTAAATTAATTATAAAGCATGTTAAATTAATTTAATTAAATCTTGTAATTATTTAACTTGTAAAAATAATTAACTTGTAAAAATAAACCATAAACCGAACCCGTGTTTTAAATCTAAACTTGTCATGAACCGGTCCGTGATACCCCTTGAACCGGACCAAACAACCCTTAATTGTGGCGAACCGGGTTGACCGGTTGCCACGGTTTAATCAACCGCCACCAGCTTAAGCCGGTGGTGCGTGTTATTTTTCAGCCGAGACCCCAAAGACCACAAGGACAATCTCGACATGCGTCGGGGTCCCTTGGTTTTCTTGTTGTCGAGCCAAAAAGCCCACACCAAGACCCGTAGGTCTCGGTTGTGGTCACACGAGCCACACCGAGAGCTTCGGCTCTTTGTTGTGTGCGCCGGCCGAACCAAACACCCCTTCAACCAATGATTTCTTAACCTCCAGATTAGATCTAATTAATTAACATGTTTATTAAATAACTTCATGATTTCATGTGTTCTAGATCTAATAGAGAATTAAAAGAAAAGGTTTAAGGTTAACCGAATGCGTGAAACAAAAAGGAATAATAGCACGAACGATCTTGCAAGAATTGGATCTCCAAAAATCAATGAACACCCCTCTTGGTGTGTGTATACCCGGCGGCCAAATGAGAAAAAGGAGGAGGAAAGGGTTTTGTGATTTTTCTAATATTCTGTATTATGAAATATCTATTTTCCTTCTTTTCTTTTTAGTTAAATTTTAAGTGGGCTTGGCCCCCTTCCTTTTGTTCTATGTTGCGGCTATCAGGGGACCACAAGGGGAAACCCGTTGTTTTTCCCGTGTTCTAATTATTACGTGTTCTCGTGTCGTGTTTACTTGATCTATTTATTAATCGTTCGTGTCGTAAATATATACTTATACGTAACCGTAATCATAACTACGTAAATACATAATAATATGTTCGTGACTAATTACGTTCATGATTCCATGTTCGTGATTATAATTATTGTTGATAATAATTATCGTGTCTTAATACGTATTAAATACTTATCGTGTAATAACACGTACGTAATACTTGAAATTCCTATTCGTGAAACATAACATGCTACAAAAGGAAAGTTCTAATCATGTATGTACGATCATAAGGGTACTATTCATGGTAAAAACATGTGGGTTTTACACGTGTAGCAAAAGTAGTGGATATGACTGAATGAGTCGCTCTAGTATCAAACAGAACGCATGCTGCCAAACCAATCATAAAGAGATTCTCAATGATGGTACCTGAAGTCTTGTTCGCCTGATCTCTAGTAGTAGTGAACACGCGACCAGAAGTAGGAGGTGGTTTGGTGTCGGCATGTCCAGAGGTGCTATCTATCTCACCTTGGCGACAATCCTTCTGCTGATGGCCTTGTTGGACACACTTGAAACAACCACCAGTACCTCGGCGACCAACACAAGAATGTCTGCGCGAACAAGTAGGACATATAGGATGCGTGAATCCTCCAGCAGTCGTCCTAGCTAGCTGAGAGCCTGTTTCAAGATTACATGCATAAGACATGATCTTGGAACATAAACATGAGTACATAGAAGGTTTTAATTTTACCAGATGAGGTGGAACGGTTAGGCTGTGAACCTCTACGGTCCTGATCCCTGCCATTGTTGTTTTTGAATTACAATCGTTGGAGTGTCAGAATACCATAACATAAGATAGTTTAACATGAAAGGAATTAAATGTAGGGACCTGATGTTGTTCGAGTTATTAGCGTTGTTACGGTAATTATCATTACCGCCACGCCTCTCTGAACCAGAACGGTCATTGGTCTGACCGTTTCCCTTAGATGCTTGCTGCTGAACGGCCGCAAGCTTACGGTCGTCAGTCTTCTGTCTGAAATGTAAAGTTGAACAGAGGATGATATGAAAATGGAAATACTGAAAGAAATGCATGGTTTATAATTGGTGAGTGAAGATACCTCTTCACAGCTCGATCATCACTAAACTCCTCTCGTTCCTGAAGCATCTCAAGCTTTCGGGCTGCATCAGCCACCTGTGCTACTGTAGTAAACGTAGCACAAACCAAACTATTGGCAACCAAAGAGTGAAGAGCCCAGCGAAACTTCTCAGCTTGCTTCTCAGCAGTACCAACTGCTGCTCCCTAGAAACCAGCCAAACAGAGAAACCTCTGCATGAAGTCATTGTTGTTCTCCCCAGCAATCTGTCGGATATTATGATAATCCCTTCTAAGTTTCTCCTACTCAGCATGTGGAAAGTACTGATAAAGGAAGAGCTCCTTAAACTAGTCCCAAGTCAAAAGTGCAACCCAATTATCACCACCATTGGACTGCTTGACAAACTTCCACCACTGCAGCACATCACCTTCAAACTTATAGCAAGCCAGTCTTGCCATGAAAACGCCGTCACAACCCATCACATCAAATATCTTCTCGATGTGAGAAATCCAACTTCAGCCTCATTGGGGCTGTCAGTCTGCTCAAACGAATGGGGCTGTTGTTTGTTTAATCTCTCCAACCAAGTCATAAGGGTAACAAGTGGTGGTGGTGGTGGAGGATTATTGTTGAGTGGTTTTTAGGATGAGGGCCAAATTGAACGCCCTGAGCTTGAATTTCAGCATGAACTTCGTCCCTTATTTCATTGCGAAGTTGGGGAAGGATGGCTTGCAAAGCTGCATTGACAGCTGCAGCCAATTCTGGAGCATTGCATGTGTTCACCATCTGACAGTTTAAAAACAAAATGCAACATAAATGATAAGTCTAAAATGAAATGAATATAAAATGCATGGACAATGTATACATCAATGAAGCAGTTTATAATGCATGAAACAGTGTAGAATGCATGATGCAGTTTATAAAAACTTTTATATGCGCGAGGGTAAACGCCTATGGTCAGTTCACCCAAAACAAAAGACATAGTGGGGGACACCTATGGGTCGGTCCCAAAGTTAAAAGTTTCGATAAAAGCACATGCGACTAAATAGGGCCAGTCCTGTACCAACCATTACTTAGTCATAAACCTGCAACAATGACATGAATGCATGAAATAAAATGAACATGAATGAATGCATGAAAACCAACTGTCAGTTTTAGGAAGACGTTGGTGACTACCCATAAGTCACATGTCATGTTTTACAGATCTATAGGTCAAAACCTTGGCTCTGATACCATAATTGTAAGACCCCATTTGTTAAGATGGAATGCTATAGTAAAATATGGCGTGTCATCAAAGCATGCAAGGTAAATGTCTAAACATTCATGACCATAAATAGAAATACCGGAATCAAACATCGGTAGTCTAAGTAACTCACACACAAGAAATTATAAGTACTGTAAATGAAAGGACTAGACAATGTCCAAATGAAGTAAAGTATGAGAAAGTAGGAATAAATGCATAAGGTAAAAGAGGCTGGATAGCTTCCATCCGAATGCACATACTCTGGAGATCCTACTTACGACCTTGGGTACCTACCGTTTGGGGACATAGAAATGGAAAACGGCTGAGCATAACGCTTAGTGCACGGATACACAGTAAAGCATAGAAACATAGAGTAATGAAAGCATAAAAGAGCATATAAAGCATGGAAAGTAGTGGAAATGAATAAGTCCTAGGAAACCTAGATGTACGTCATGTTTACTGGTTTTAGTTCTGAAAACATAGCTTATGCTACTTATGAAAATCTGTATTAGTTTAATATACCAAAAGCCAATATAGGTCATGAGGTCAACAAAATGTATGAATACTTGGAAGGGTGACCTCGTCATGTAATTAGAAGGGATGTCTCTAATTAATTGGTAATAGGTAGGAGGGATCAGCTCCTTGTGAAGGATGCAAGGCACACACCACTTCACCATGTAAATCCTGACTAAAACTGAACCTAGGATGCACCAATACGCCCCACATGATAATATAATAATAAAGGCCAAATAAACTGAAAGGGACGCCATGAGCTATCACTCCGCCGTGGTGAAGTCATAACACTGGTGCCTCCAGTGTTATGGTTATGGTACCTCCATAACTAGGTGAAACTGGTCATGCATGTATATGGCTAAGGTAACTAATAAAACATAAGCATTTAATCTGTAACTATTGGGGAAAACAGTTAGCTGCATACGGGAAATCCTAATAAAGGAAGAGATTGTCCTTACTGAAGGACGGGAAATCCGTACCTTGTGTCCAGTAGAAGCTAACGGAAATGCTGAAGAACCTACTCCGCCTTGACGGATAATACTACATAAGAATAGGGACGTGTATGAGTTGTCTGAATTACATGTGTTTTACTGATTTTGTGTGTTTATAGCAAGTTATACTTAATCTGACATGTTTTAGTGTTTTACTGTTTTATCTGTAGTTTATTATTCATGTAGTATGGTATTATAATACTTGTATTGTAATACTAAGTAACTTTTTAAAAATAACAGGTTTCCATAAATATTAAGTTTCTAAAAATAGAAAGTTTCCAAAAATAATATGTTTCTATAATTAAAAATAAGCTGAATTATAGTGTCAAGTAAAGTTTATTTAGTATCATACAAGTCATGGTTTAAAGGTAATAGCTTATTAATTAAATAACTTGGTTAATTAATTAACTATACGTTATAAGAATTTAATTAAAAATACATGTTTTAATTAAATTAAGCTATGTAAAATACTTTAGGTTATACATGAAATATTAATTTTAATATTTAACCTAAGTCATGAGTTAAATTAAATTAAATAGTCTAGGAAATAATTTAATTAAACATATTTTTTGATTTTAATATTTTCCCAAAATCCGAACCCGTGTTTTAAAATTAACCCGAGACCGTACCCGTGTCACACAGATAAGCCGAGCCAAACACCCTTGACAGTGGCTACCCGGCCTAGCCGGTTGTCACTGTCCTAGTGGTTTTACCCACTGCCGAGCCACGGCTAGCCGCCGTCCGAGCCCGGTTCACATCGGTTCACAACCGGTTCCCACCGGTTCATGACCGGCTCCCACTGTTTTTGTTGTCTGGTTCCCATTGTCCGAAACAAAGTCTCAACGAGACCCTATTGGTCTCGGTTGACACGAAATCAAACCAAAACACACACCCCCTACTCGCGGTCGGGTCCCTGGCTTGTGTCCGAACCAAACGAACCCCACACCGAGACCTTGAGGTCTCGGCTGGGAAAGACAACCACCACCGAGAGCTTCATTGCTCTCGGTTTGGGTCTCGGCCGAACAAAGCAACACCAAAACACCCCTTAAACCATGATTTTAAGTAACCCTATGTTTTTAAAACTTGTTTTTATGATTAATTAAAATAAGAACATGAATTCAATAAAGAAGTAAAAAGAAAAGAAGGGTTTTGATTATACCGAACACGTGTAAGAAAAGGTTATGAGATCACGATCACGTACACACCAAATCAATTATCAAAATCGTCCCAAACACCTTATGGTGTTGATGGCAGCCGGCGGCAAAGAAATGAGAGGAGGCAGGGTTTTCTTAATTTTTGTGTAACCTAGAATTATGATGAAAACTTCCCTGGAGTTTTTGTTTACATGGGTTTTAATTTGGGTCATGGGCCAAACCCCATCTTTATCCTTTCTTTTTGTCTTTAGTCGCGGCACATAGGGCCCACAAGGGAAAACCCGAAGCTTTTATTAAGTTAAAATATATTCGTGTTTGTTCATGTTTAGTTATCGTGGATTTTATATGTCGTGATCGTCATACATTTATAATATTTACGTAGTACATGTTAATTAATATCATGACACGTGAATTATATTATAAATAGAGAGTTTTAATTTTATCATTTTTTCGTGTATTTACTGTTCATATGTACTGTTCATGGTATTTTAATGCGGGTTTTACACCCCCACTCGTTCCTGATGATTTTGAAGAGGATTACAATGATCACGACTTGGAATTTGCTCACATACACGAGCTTCCATTCTTTGGTTTACCTATACCCAAAAATCCTAACGGTGCGTCTACTTCAGAGGAAGCTCCTGCAACCGTTTACTCAGACCACCACGGATTGAAAATCACAACCCTAAATGGACAAAGGATTACCCAATCCGAAATATTATCGGTGACATCGATCGACCAGTCTCTACACTCCATCAACTACAAGAGCACGCATTATATTGTTACTTTGATCGTTTCTCTCCGAGAAGGAACCTAAAACATGGCAACAAGCTATGACACAATCGTCTTGGATTGAAGCCATGCAAGAGGAACTTAATGAATTCCAACGACTTGAAGTATGGGAATTAGTTCCTTTACCCGATAACGTTAAAATTCTTACTTTGTTGTGGGTATATAAGGTCAAACTCGATGAGATTTGTGGAATTTTAAAGAATAAGGCTAAATTGGTTGCTCGATGTTACAAACAAGCATTGGGTATTAACTTTGAAGAATCCTTTGCTCCTGTTGCATGATTGTGTTAGGAATTATTTGTTAAGTGTCAAGTACCGTCAGTGTAATTTAAGTATTGTTAGTATTATGCAAGTACCGTTAGTGTTAACGCGGTACATAGTAAGTACTGCTACTTATAAAGTAAGTACTGCTATATTGATTAGGACGAATATATCTTTGTATAAGATATGTCATAGTTATAGTTAGAGTATATCTTATGTGATATACTTAAATAGTTAGAATATTAATAATATATCATCTGTGATAGAGTTATCTTTATAGAATATTCTAAGGTTTCTAGGGTTCCTTACTCTATAAAAGGAACATAGGTACAATGTCATTCATGTACCTCATTCAAGTCGATTAATAAGAGAATCGAATAGTTAAAAGTAATTCTGTTCTTCTGTGCTTTATAAGTTAGATTCCGCATAACTTATTTAGTTTGAGTAAGAGTTCTCAAAGTGTTTTAGTTTGATTACAAACTACTATACTAGTTCTTAACAGAATATAGATCGAATCAAAGGGATCAACAAGTGGTATCAGAGATTGTATAGAAACTCTGAAAAAGAAGAACACAACCCCAAACACTCCACTCACACCAAAACTCAATGTCTCAACCACAAGGTGATGATGCTCACTTGGATGATGTTCAAAACCCTGATCCTATACCACAGGGACAACCACAAGTTGTGCATCCTGCACCAGCACAAGGTGTTCAAGCCGTGAATGCTTTAGCTACCTCTACAACTACAACACCTTCTCATACTCTTTCTGCTGTCAAACTCTCAATGCTCAAAGGTGACAATTATGAGACATGGGCTATGTAGATGGAACATTACTTGAATCACACAGATCATACTGTGTGGCAAGTTATCAAGAATGGGAATACACCTAAGAAGCTATACTGGTTGCCTGATGGTACATGCTATGCTCTACCTGTTGTGACTACTGATGAGATACAAGCAGAGATCAGAGAGAGAAAAGCTAGAACTGCTTTGGCTATGGCTCTTTCAGAAGACATATTACCAAGATTTCATCATTATAAGGATGCTAAAGCTATGTGGGATGCCATAAAACTTAGATTTTGAGGTAATGACATATCTAAGAAGATAAAGAAGATTGTTCTTAAGCAAGAATTTGATAACTTCTCAATTTCCAGTATCGAGGGAATACATGGTGGCTATGGAAGATTTAGTAAGCTGCTTATTCAATTAGCAGTTTATGGACAAGTAATTCCTAATGAAGAAGCTAATCTAAAATTGTTAAGAAGTGTTCCACCAGAGTGGAAAGCAATGGCTATGCACTTCATCACAAGAGATGATCTGGAAATAATTCCTTTTGATCATCTCTACAACAATCTTAGAGCATACGAGATGGATATGAAAGGCATTGAGGTGACTAAGGCAACGACTACAACAAAGTCTAACTTGGCTTTTGTGTCAAATGGAAACAACGGTACTTATTTTCATATTACCGCTAGTGGATCAAGCAGCGGTACATACTTCACAAATACCGCTAGAGGACTTACAAGCGGTAGCTACCCACAAAGTACTAAAGGCAAGTCTCTCAAAATCCACATGGAAGGTCTTCACCATTGTTTAGTGACAATGATGCCTTCTCATTCTTTGCTGGACAAGACAACATGCCAAGATTAACACTCAATGACTTGTTACAAATGGATGAAGCTGATGTTGAAGAGATGGATCTTAAATGGCAAGATGCTATGGTGTCAGTAAGATCTAACATGTTCTTCAAGAAGACTAGAAGAAAGATGACTGTTGATCCTAATGAGCCATTAGGATATGACAAGTCTAAAGTTGAATGTTATAACTGTGGAAGGAATGGACACTTTGCAAGATAATGAACTAGAGACAAAGCTGAGAGTAGCAGTTATAAGTCTAAGAACAGCTATAGAACCAGTCCAAGAATAACTAAAAGCTTTCCAAAAGGAAACAACAGGACTCCTAAAAAAACCAAAGCATTGGTGACTATAGATGGAGTGGTGAACTGGGCTGAAGATGAAAAAGAAGAAGAGCTTAGTTTAATGGCTCTTTCACATGAAGATACTGTGGTACATCCTTGTTCTAAAGACTGTATTCTTAAATTTAATAGCTTAAAAGTAGAACTAGAGGAACAGTATCAAAAAGTAAACACATGCACTGTAGTATTAAATGCTTTTAAACAAGGTGTTGTTAAGTTAGAAGAAAATATAGTTTTGTATAAAAAGGCTCAACAAAACTATGAAGAGAAAAGTAGAATTTTAACTCTTCAAATGAGGGAAAAAGATGTGGAAATTAAAACATTTAAAAGACAACTTTTGAAAGTGTCAACAGAAAATGAAGCTTTAAAAGCCTGTCTTTATAATGAAAGGGAAGTGATTAATCATTGGCAAAAGTCCTCTAAAGGATTGGGAAAACTGATTAAATCATAAATGGGGTATTATGATAAGTCAGGCCTAAGGATATATTGAGGACCAACCTGGGATAACTTTAACTGACAAGGATTTATCAAAGGGGATTTTTGATAGTTCTAGTGAGTTAGATAATACACCTGAGAATGATAGATATGCTGAAGGAATGAAGGCAGTTCCTCCACCACTATCAGGAATTTTCATGCCCCCTAGTAATGATACAAGTATAGAGTTAGAAGAACCAAAGGTTAAAAATACCTCAAAATCTAGTACTTTGTCCCAAGATAAGACTTTTGTGACCAAGAACATTGTCTATCCACCTTTAATGAATAATTTTGTTTCTGAAGAATCTAAGACTAGTTCTGCTCCCAAGCAGGTAAAAACTCCTAGCAAGATATTGTAAAATGATGTAAAACATAATAAAACCAAGAGGGGTGGGCTAGGTTTTAAGAATGTTAAGTCAAAACAACCTTTTTGGTCTTCTTTAAGAAGAAAATGATGTTATGTTTATGGTAATATAAGTCATTTTATCAAAGATTGTACTTTACATGAAGATAAAATTGTGAAACAAAAGGCTGCACAAAGGGTCATGAAAAACAGTAATGGGAAAAATGTACAGGTTAATAGGAATCAGAAACTTAAGAATGATAAACCTAATTTGGATCACTCAAGGGTAGCCAAACAGGTTAAAAATAACTCTACTAAAAGTTTTGTTCCTAGAGCAGTACTTATGAAACAAGGTCTAGTACCTTTAAAGTCTGGTAAACCATGTACTGGCAAGTCTAGACCTGCAAGTACTGCTAGACCAAACTTAAGTACTGTTCGTTTAAAGTCTGTCAAACCAAAGTTATCTAAGACTTCTAAGAATGTTGTTGAAAAAGCTAAAACATCTAGAAGTAAGGATAATAACAAACCAGTGCAAATGTGGGTTCCTAAAAAAGAAAAAACATGTGTTAAAGCAAGTACTGCTAAAGTAATACTTAATGCAAAGAAGTCTGAGCACATAGAGTCACCCTATGTCTTTGACTACATAACTGAAACCATGAAGTATAAGAGCAAAAGCAACATTACTTGGAATGCTTCTGAACAGACTCTTAAGTGTGTAGGTCCCACAAGATCCGAGCCAAATGTGGCTCGGGTCCCTGTTAAAAACTAATAAGTTTTGTTTGTGTGCAGGGGCATCTAATTGATGAATTGAAAGACAAAGGTATAGTAGATAGTGGATTCTCAAGACACATGACAGGAAACAAAGATTTTCTTGCTGAATTTGAAGAATTCAGAGGAGGAACAGTAGCCTTTGGAGGTAGCAAAGGTAAAATCACTGGAAAATGGAAAATCAACACAGGGAAGTTGGAATTTGAAGATGTGTTCTTTGTGAAAGAATTGAATGAGTTCAATCTATTTTCTGTATCACAAATGTGTGATAAGAAGAACAAGGTGTTGTTCATAGACAAAGACTGATTGGTTCTGTCTAAAGACTTTAAGATGCCTAAGCAATCTCAAGTACTTCTTAAAGTACCCAGACAAGAAAATATGTACACATTTAATCTTCATACTATTACTCCAACAGGTGGTATTACATGTTGCTATCTAAGACTTTTTTTGATGAGTCTAATTTATGCCATAGAAGGTTAGGTCATGTGAATTTCAAGAATCTTAACAGATTAGTGAATAGGAATTTGGTTAGAGGGTTACCTAACAAATCTTTTCAAAATGATTTCACATGTGCTGCTTCTCAAAAAGGTAAACAACATAGAGCCTCTTGTAAGACCAAGACTGTCAATACTGTGACAAAACCTTTGCTACTCTTGCATATGGATTTGTTTGGTCCAGTTTCTATAAGAAGCATTAGTCATAAGACCTTTTGTCTAGTCATAACTGATGATTATAGTAGATTCAGTTGGGTTTTCTTTTTAGCTCTTAAGAGTGAAACCAATGAATTACTTAAGGATTTTATCACTTTAGTTGAAAAGCAGTTCACTAAACAGGTTTTAATCATTAGGACAGATAATGGGACAGAATTCAAGAATGCTGAATTTGATGAATTCTGTAGGTCTAAAGGAATTAAGAGACAATTTAGTAATCCTAGGACTCCACAACAAAATGGAGTAGCTGAAAGGAAGAATACGACACTAATTTAGGTTGCTAGAACTATGTTGGCTGATTCTCTTTTGCCATATACCTTTTGGGCAGAAGCAATCAACACTGCATGTTATGTGTTAAATAGAGTCTTAGTGACCAAGCCTCAAAACAAAATACCTTATGAACTTTTGACTGGTGTTAATCCTACCATAAGTCATTTAAGACCTTTTGGGTGTCATATGTCTATACTAAATACTCTTGATTATTTAGGAAAGTTTGATGGAAAGTCGGATCCAGGATATCTTGTAGGATATTCATTGCAAAGTAATGCATATAGGGTTTATAATTTGGCATCTAAAAAGGTTGAAGAAAATGCCCATGTTAATTTCTTAAAAAATAAACCCAATGTCCCAGGAATAGGTTATGCTTGGATGTTTGATTTAGATTATCTAACTAACTCCATGGATTACTATTATGTGCAAAAGGATTGTCAAACTAACAATGCAGGTGAGGAGTCTAGTACAACTAATGCAGGTACTCAAGAAGAAGTTTCTTCATCAGATGATGATGTTCATATCTATGTGCCTAATATACCTACTGTTACTCCCATGTCTGCCACTCCCAAGAAGCAAACCATGCCATCAAAAGATTATCAAGCCTCCTAAGAGCTTCAGAGGCTTCAAGATCAAGAAAAGAATGCTACATCTACTAATAAGCATTCAGGAGAAGAATCTTTTGAGCTACAACACTCAGCAGTACATACTACACCTAGCGGCACTTCATCTACAAGTACTGCTAAGTCAAAATCTGCTAAATTCGTTGATTCACTAGAAGAGATTTTACAAGCTATGGACGATGAAGACGTGTATGCTATTCCAACTGAAGGAATCTTCTCCAAAGCTTCCTATGATGAGCAGGGTGCAGTAACTGATTTCAATAATTTGGAAACAGAAATTCCAGTCAGTTCTATTCCCACTCATAAAGTCAACAACAACCATCCTACTACACAGATCATTGGAGATCACAGGTCTGTTGTACAAACCAGAAGACAACTTCAAACCAATACTGAAACTCATGCACTTGTGAGTTATGTCAAACAACAGCAGAGAACTAATCATAAAGATACTCAGCATTGTTTGTTTGTCTGTTTCTTATCACAAGTAGAGCCTAAAAACATTTCTCAGGCTCTTGATAAAGAAAGTTGGGTAGATGCCATGCAAGAAGAATTAACACAATTTGAGCTACAAAAAGTTTGGATTCTTGTAGATCTTCCCTCAGGTAAGAGTGTAATTGGTACTAGATGGGTTTTCAGGAACAAGAAGGATGAAAGAGGAGTTGTTGTGAGGAACAAGGCAAGACTTGTTGCTCAAGGCTATAGACAAGAAGAAGGGATAGACTATGATGAGGTTTTTGCGCCAGTGGTAAAGATAAAAGCCATTAGGTTATTTTTGGCCTTTGCATCATATATGGGTTTTATAGTCTATCAAATGGATGTGAAAAGAGCCTTTCTTTATGGTACTATTTCAGAGGAGGTATATGTCTCACAAGCTCCAGGTTTTGTAGATCCTAAATTTCCCAATAGAGTCTACAAGGTTATCAAAGCACTTTATGGTCTGCATCAAGCTCCAAGGTCCTGGTATGCAACTTTATCCAATTTTCTGCTAGAGCATGGATATAGGAGAGGGACCATTGACAAAACTCTGTTCATCAAGAAGAATGCTAAGGATTTTATTCTAGTTCAAGTATATGTTGATGATATTATTTTTGGTTCTACCAAGAAGTCAATGTGTGAAGAGTTTGAGGCTTTGATGAAAGGAAGATTTCATATGAGTTCTATGGGAGAACTAACTTTCTTTTTGGGACTGCAAGTCAAACAAAGGAAAGATGGAATATTTATTAGCCAATATAAGTATGTTGCTGAAATCTTGAAGAAATTTTCATGTATGGATACAGATCAATGATTGGTTCATTGATGTATCTTACTGCTTCAAGGAAGATATTATGTTTGCTGTGTGTGCTTGTTCAAGGTTCCAAGTCCATTCAAAGGTGTCACATCTACATGTTGTGAAGAATATTTTTAAGTATCTTAAAAGTCAACCCAATTTAGGATTATGGTATCCTAGAGATTCCACCTTTGAATTGGAAGCTTACTCAGACAATGATTATGCTGGAGCTAATCATGATAGGAAATCCACAACAGGAGGTTGTCAATTCCTAGGTAGAAGACTCATATTATGACAGTGTAAGAAGCAAAGCATTGTTGCTACTTCTACAACTAAAGCTGAATATGTAGCTACTGCTCATTGCTGTTGACAAGTACTTTGGTTTTAGAATCAATTGTTAGATTATGTGTTTAACTTCATGAACACCAAGATTTACATTGATAATGAAAGTACTATATGCATTGTCAAGAATCCACTATTTCACTCCAAGACCAAACATATTGAAATAAAACATCACTTTATAAGAGATGCCTATGACAAGAAGCTTATTCAAGTCTTGAAGATTCATACAGACAACAATGTAGCTGATTTGTTGACCAAGGCATTTGATGCAAAGAGATTTTAATTCTTGGTGACACATATTGGTATGCTCAACCAATAGACTGCTGCATATGTTGAGGGGAGGTAATTACTGTACAAATTTTTATACTAATTGTTATTGTATAGCCTATGTTTTGTGTTTTTGATGTGATTGTAGGTTGATAGAAAAAGATAAAAGAGGTAATTATGATAGTGGAATGCATGAACTGGTCAAAATTGTGAGGTATCGTTATAACTCCAAGTACCGCTAGCACAAATTCAAGTACCGAGTATGTTCCATGTACCGCTACATGTCCGTTGTACCGTTAAGGGTCTCTTTTGTAAATTTCGCAGTTTCTTCGCGCTTGGGTTTGATATTTACTTAAATACTTACTCCAATTACACAATTGATTCACCTAATCTTTTATTTTTATCTCTTGATTCTATAACCTTCTCTCTAATTTTTCAATCATCAAAAATACTAATGGCTGTATTACAAGTGATCTCTAAGCATAATTTGGTTGCGAATCTTGCTATGAATGATGACTCTCTTGGATTCCATGAGATTCTTGGTTTCTTATCTCGAAGTCATGTTCGTTTTGTTGATCCCAAACTTAGATCGATTAAGCTTTGTGTATACGAGATTAGATCAAGTAATACACGTAGAGAAACCTTTGCTTATGAATAAAGTAACTAAGTGTTATGCGGAATTAACACTTAATCTAAAACACAAAGATGTTAAACAAACTTTCACTTGTATTAGAATGATCGAACTTTATTACAATGAAAGAGGTTTAACTTATGAAAACTTATGATAACTGATGATTAACTTTAACCTAAAAGATCTTCTTTTATAGATTAAGAAGTCTTGTACAATAAGCTACGAATCAACTATTCTAGGTAAAGATAATAATAGAAAATACAATGTCGAGCTTATCTTTACCATACACAAATAAAGAAACAAATAAACAAAAAGATTCGTATGAAGATATATTCCATCAGTGTTAATCTTCAAGGCTGTCAGCGTTGACTTCTTCAAGTGTCAACGCTTGGCTTTCAGCGTCCAATGTCATCCTATCAGCACTTGAATTCTTCTTATCAGCGTCTAGTGAACTGACCCATAATTTATTCCCAACAATCCTCCCCTAAACTTGATATCTATTCCAATGATCAAGTTTCTGAATAAAAACTTAAGGCTTAGGAGGAATCTTGCAAAAACTTCTTATGTTGGTGATAAACATATCTAATCAAGTCCTTGGCCACATCACTAGTATAATCAATTTCCAAGGGTGTCTCCTTCATCTTCTCCAATACTTCTTTGGATAAGAAATAGTCAGCATCCATAAGTAGATACTCTGAAAACTTTGTAGAGCTCAAATGAAACACACCACAAGTAGAATAAAGCCTCCAATGAAGATTACCGAGGTCATCTTCAAGATCCTTCCATATGGCAGGATCTGCTTCCCTTGGACCACACAAAGTCAAAAATGTGTGCCATAGTCTTATTCCATTTGCTGAAGTAGGTGCTTCAGCTGTATACTTGGCCTCTATCAATCTCCATAGATGCACCAAGTCTTCTTTGTCTATGCTTGCAAAGATAGAAATAATTGAAGTGAAAGTGTGTACCTCCTTTCCAAACCTGCCAATCTTCCAAAATCCACACTCATCTTCATCAAAACTTATGATTGGATTTCTGTCATCTAGAGGTACTACATTAACCAAACCTGAAGCTTCCAATGGAGAAAGCTTGAGATGCTTCCTTATGACACTTTCAGTTGGATAATACAAATCCATATCTTTGGGAAATTGGAGAGGATCTCCTTTCTTCACTGGTCTTTGAGCAATCCTCATCTCCTTTTGAATCTGCATTTCCTCAGCAAGCTCTTGTTTCCTTTCTTCTGAAAGAAACTGGTAGACATTATTTTCTTGCACATTCCTCCAAATAGGATGTGCCCTATACTCTAACTCCTCAAAAGATAAAGCCAGCAACTTCTTGTATGTCCATCTAGGTTGATGGCATCTAAGCAACTTGTAATACAACTGCCTTCTATCTCTTTTAAGCCAAGTCTTGACCTCTTGTGCATTAAACCTCAAAATCACCTTTATATCATCTTGTACCCTGAGAAGAACTTCCAACCCCCAAATTTGATCTGACAAACTCATCCCTGGGTTGTCCATTACCTTGTCTTCCCAAGCATGGTACATTCTGGTGATTTCTGGAAGGTCCCAATCAATCTGATTCTTCAAATCACTCAATCTTTCCTTTGCTAACTCATCCCCATATTCAAGTCTTTCTGGATCTTCAATAATTTGAACACTTGAATCTGAGCTATCTCCTTTTTCATCATCACTTTCTTCCTTACTCTCAGAAGTGGCAACAAATGGTGATCTACCACTCCTCTTCAAATCTCTTTCCAAAAGTTGTGCAGCCAACTGTTCATCAAATGCAATTTGTGCTGCATCTTTCTTTGGAACATCTTCTTCAACCAGAATCCCCTTACCCTTGTCTTTTGGATCAATAATAGGTAAGGTAGAAGAAGAAACCTGTGTGGACACATCTTTGATGATTGCTGATGACTGGAATACATCAACACCACCTGCAACTTTGTCAGCGTTCAAGTTACCTTTATCAGCGCCCCGATTACCTTTGTCAGCGCTGGATGTGTCAGCGTTCAAACCTGTATCAGCGCCCATTGTTGCTGTGAAAGATCCTTCCAAGTTCAATGGAGTTACCTTGGATGTATCAATAATTGGGTGCTTCTTCAAGTTGGTGAGTACTTCAGCAACATTTAAAGATTCACTAAATTGTGAACTCTTCTCACTGGCTGTATGAATCAGCTCATCCTCTTCATCCTCCCCTTTGGAAGATTCCTCCATTCTACTCCTGCTACTTGGATTCTCCAAAACAGTTACCCGCTCCCTCAATACTTGGAGTTCACGGCCCTGATTATTGACAATTTGTACAAGGCTGACATTTTCCTTTTGCAAGCTAATGACAGCAGCCGTTAATTTATTCAATGTCATAGGTTCCAATCTGCCCTCAGCTAGAATGGGGATTTGACCTCCCAAAATAGAATCATAGGGCGTGGATGAGGTCTTAATGATGTTGGGACTGTCTTGACCAGCATCTAAGCTTGTGTCAATAGCCCCAGCCTCATCCATGGCACCAGCCACACTTGTGGAGGTGGTTCTCTCTGCAACAAGGTTAAGACCACTAGAGGAGAACACTGCAGTAGTCCTTTGGCGTTTATTCAACCTAGATTGTAATGGGGTGGAAGATGAGGTAGATTGTGTGGGTGTTGGTTGGTTAAGGGGTGTTTGGGATTGTTCAGGGATGTCATCAGCGTTGAGATTGGCTGTGTCAGCGCCAACATTTTGAGTGTCAGCATTGACATTGGGTTGGTCAACGTCCATGTGATCAGGTGAAGGTAATGGTTCAAGGATAGGCTCAATTTGAGGTGCAGGGTCTGGTTGTGGTTGAGCAGCCTGAATTACTTCAAGCATGGCTTGGGTGAGAGGTATAGATCTGTTTGTGGAGCTCATCTTGTCAAAAATGGTTTTCTTTTGCTTAGGGATCTCATAAAAAGTGTCATGATCCCTAGTACAATATTCTTGTAAATCAAACACCATTTGCAAAAATCTTGGGTAAGCCAAAGTCATTTTACTTCCCTTATTTTTACACATCCCTTCAAAAATTATTTTTGAAAAATTATACTTAAGCCCACGTGACATACAAACCAAAGCACTTGCAATGGACCTGTTTATTTCATTAAAAGCAGTACATTTTGGACTTAAGCATTGAAGAAGGACATGTATCAAATATTTCCAGTCAGAGGGAAATTCCTGCTTATGATATTTATTTAAAGATTTACCAGCAGGAATAGGATAACCCAATTCCCTAAGACCTTGTTCTATTGTTGCAATGGCAAGGGTAGTCACACCATCAGCGTCATCAAGACGCAAAGCTTGGCGAACCAAGGCTTCAGTGACCACCCATGTTCTTCCATGAACAGTAGATGTTAATGTGGTCACTTCATTAGCTGTTGTGGAACTAACATTATTCCAAAACTGTCTAATGTGTGCGACAGGGACTAATGGTTCATGAGAAAGTGCATACCTTATTGAGGATGCATTTAAAAATGCCACCATTTGTGAATACTGAGGGAACAAATCATTATCAGCAGCCAAGTAAGCGACCATATTATGTTGGCTCTTGAACTCCAATGTCAGATTGGTTGAGTTGAACTTTGGTGCCATGTTTAAAGCTGTTTAGGTTATGTGATATGGGAAAAATCTAGGAGAAAAATGTTAGACAAGAAAATATGAATACCCAGAACAAAAAGTTTAGCCAAATTTATAGGAGAGATGCATGATTTGGATTGGTAAAAAATGAGGCAGTTATATTCAAAGAGCAATGATGAAAATATTGAATCAAATATAACTTATCTCATGCATTAATTAAAAGTAACAACTCCCCAAAATTACGGCCAAAGATTAGTCAAAAATAACAACTGGGTAGGGCCCACTAGGTGTCAACGGTCAAAAATAGCCCATCAACGCCCAACGGCTATATATTCTTGTCAGCGTTTACTTAAAGCCTTGTCAGCGTCACGATTGGACGTAACAGCGTTTGGAGAAAAACTTGTCAGCGTCTAAAAATAAAAATATTTAAAAAGAAAAAGACCTTAACAAAGTAATTTATCCTAAGGGAAATATCTTGCAAGTTGATAATAATTACTGGGCGGCAAGCACTGTCCACTTATGCACACTTGCTTAAGCAAGATAGACACAAATGTCCTCTAGTGTCCCTTGCTAACCAAAATACTTACCAACAAAGTTATTTCATAAAATTCTTTGTAACTCCCAGGTAAACCCATAACAAAACTATTCCCAAGTCTCCCATCAGACCACAACCAATTCTAGGCCAAAAATGACTTGGCAGCATGCATAGTTTGTCAACTTTGCATGCTACAGTGCCTCATGGTTTAGTAAAACTAACTCATACTCACCTGTGGACACAATCTAGAATTGTGATGAGAGTATTGTAAGAATACCCAAGAGTCCTAAAGGTTCCTTAAACCTCCCCTCAAACTATGATACATGAGTTTCTCAAAATATATATGAACATTAAAAATTTATGTCAAGATAGGAATATAAATATTCCAACCATCATCCATAAACAAAAACATGTCCAAATAGCTCTTCAAAGATCCATAAGCAACTCTGTATCCAATGGCATAAAGCTACCACCACCTGCACATTTAGATTGAAAACCACAAAACTAACATTTGTTGCTGACAGCGCCCCGACAACACGTATCAGCGTTGAAGGAACTCTTGTCAGCGTTAGACAATAATATCTCTAACAACGGCAAAATAACACTTATCAGCGTTACATTTACCTTTGTCAGTGTTAGAAAAATAAAGTGGAAAAATCTAAATCATCACAAAGACCAATAACAATGCATTATCCTGTACATATTTTTACAAAAGGTTCCAAAACACATATTAAGTGAGATTAACCATTCCAATATTTGTTACCAAATATTGAAATCTTCCAGTATCAAAAGGTTTAGTTAATAAATCAGCCACATTATCTTCTGTGGCTACCCTATCTGGTTGTATTAAACCTTTCTCAAAGCAATCTCTTATAAAATGATGTCTAATTTCTATGTGTTTGGTTTTAGAATGATGTACAGGATTTTTAATAATGCATAAAGTACTGTTATTGTCTACAAAAATCTTGGTATGCATGAAATTATACCCATAATCCAACAGCTGCTTCTGAATCCATAAGACTTGTCCACAACAAGCAGCTGTTGCAACATATTCTGCTTCAGTTGTAGAGTTTGCCACCACTGTTTGTTTCTTGCATTGCCAAGATATCAATCTACTCCCAAGAAATTGACATCCACCAGTTGTGGATTTCCTATCAAACTTGTCACCACCATAGTCACTGTCTGAATATGCAATAAGCTCCAATGGGGAATCTTTTGGGTACCATAAGCCAAGATCTGGATAACATCTTAGGTACCTAAAAATTCTTTTCACAACAAAAAGGTGACACTCTTTGGGAGTCACTTGATGGCGTGCACAAGCACACACAGCAAACATGATGTCAGGTCTTGAGGCTGTAAGATACATCAATGAACCAATCATTGATCTATAGTGCCTAACATCCACATCCTTTCCAGCTCCAATTTTTCCCCAAGGGTGTTCCCTATCCATAGGAGTGGAAGCACTCTTTTCATGTGGAGAAAAACCATATTTCTTCAAGATTTCAGCTACATATTTGTCTTGGGAGATGAAGATACCATCTTCTTTCTACTGAACTTGTAAGCCTAGAAAGAAGTTCATCTCACCCATTGCACTCATTTTGAATTTATCTGTCATAAGCTTGGAAAAGTCTTCACTCATCTTTGGATTGGAGGATCCAAAAATGATATCATCAACATAGACCTGGACAAGTAAGACATCCTTACCTTTCTTCTTGGTGAACAATGTCTGATCTATGGTGCCCCTTTTAAAACCATTTTCCACCAAGTAGGTGGACAATGTACCATACCATGCTCTTGGGGCCTGATGAAGTCCATACATAGCTTTCTTCACTCTATAAACCTTGTCTGGATTCTCAGGATCTTCAAAACCAGGAGGTTGCATAACGTATACCTCCTCAACAATTGTCCCATAGAGGAAAGCACTCTTCACATCCATTTGATAAACAGTGAAGTTCATACAAGAGGCATAAGCTAGGAAAATTCTTATAGCTTCAATTCTTGCAACAGGAGCAAAGACCTCTTCATAATCTATTCCTTCCTCTTGTGTATATCCCTGAGCTACCAAACGTACCTTGTTTCTGACCACAATACCCCTTTCATCTTTCTTGTTTCTTAGAACCCATCTTGTCCCAATTGGTCTCACATATCTAGGACAATCAACCAGCTCCCAAACATCCTGTATAGCAAATTGGTGAAGCTCATCCTACATTGCTTCCACCCAACTAGGTTCTTTGAGAGCATCAAAAATCTTCTTGGGTTCTTCTTGTGACAGAAAACATGCAAACAAACATGCTTGTACAAGAGGGGTATCAACCTTCTTGTGTATATTGGCAATAAATCCACCAAGATTTTGATGGGATCTTCTTGTCTGAACTGGAGCCATAACATCACCAATGATCTGAGATGAGGGGTGATCCTTTGTCGTGGAAGTGAGAACTCCTCCTTCAAAAAGTCTGGTGTCCTCAACTTCACGCTCCATGTTGCCAATATCTTCTTCATCAGACTCTCTTTGATCAACAGGAATATCTTCATGGACATTGGAAGGTCCACCTTGTTCAAAATGTGAAGAGAAAAGATGTGCAAAGGTGTCATCAACGTCTGAACCTTGCTTGTCAGCGCTTGGGCTAACAACGCTTGAACTGTTGTTGTCAACGTCTGATCCATCAGCGTCTGAATTGCTCTTGTCAGCGCTTGATTTCCCTTTGTCAGCGCCTGAAGAACCATGCATGTTTGTATTTGGTGGTATTTGGACACCACCATTATCTTTTCTAGCAGCAGTAGCAGCAGCATAATACTCATCTGTCCATATAGGAAGTGTAACATATTCTTGTGTGGGAGATGACTCAACTGCTGGTGGTCCATCCTTCTTAGCAACCTGTATACCTGAAACATTACCAATTCTCTTTTCCAAAACACTTGAAGTTACCTTCACAATGTCTGGATCAGTAACAGGCATATAATTTAAAGCTCTAGATAAAGGTTCCAAGTCAAACAACCAATTTGGACCACTTTCAGGATCACTAGGTTTACTCTCTAAAAACCTAACATGTACTTTTTCAAGTATACGTTTTTCCTTTTTAATGTAAACCCTATATCCTTTGCTCTGCACTGAATAACCCATGAAGTAGCCTTCATCACCTTTTGAATCAAATTTACCTAGGGCATCACTAGTTTCTAAAACAACTACATGACAACCAAAAGGCTTGAGAAAGCCAATATTTGGCTTCCTTCCCCAAAGTAACTCATAACGTGTCTTATTATGTATTTTGTTGACCAATGCCCTATTTTGAACATAACAAGCTGTGTTAACAGCTTCAGCCCAAAAGGCTATAGGAAAGTGGGCATCAGCCAACATGGTTCTGGCTGCTTCAATTAGGGTTCTATTCTTCCTTTCAGCAACCCCATTTTGCTGTGGGGTTCTAGCTATGCTAAACTGCCTAGTAGTCCCTTTCTTGGCACAAAAATCATCTAACAACTGATTTCTAAACTCACCCCCATTGTCACTTCTAATAATTTTGACCTCATTACCATTCTTCTTCTCAATCTGGGTAATGAAATTAATCAGACTTTGGGCAGTTTCACTTTTCTTGGCTAAAAAGAAAGTCCATGTAAACCTGGAAAAATCATCAGTGATGACAAAACAATATGATTTACCCTTCAAACTTTCTATATTAGTTGGACCAAAGAGGTCCATATGCAATAAGTGAAGTGGTTTAGAACTAGAGTGCACCTGTTTAGATTTGAATGAGACCTTGTGCTGCTTGCCCTTAAGACATGCAACACAAGAGTGGTCATTGTGGAAAGCCTTTTCAGGCAAACCATCAACTAAACCAAGCCTCACAAGTCTATTGATATTTTTAAAGTTTATGTGCCCTAATCTCCTGTACCAAAGATTACTTTCATCTACTGAGGCTTTAGCATAAAAACATGACATCATTTTATTATTCATCTTAATTCCATTAAGATTCACATTATATATGTCTTTATGCCTTGGTGTTCTAAATTCTATGTATTTCTCCTCAGGGAGCTTGTAATCTTTGCTTAACACCAAGCACTCAATATCTGTGAAAAGAACCTTATTTTTGTTATCACACACTTGTGATACACTAAACAAATTATAATCCAGTTCTTTTACCAGGAAGACATTCTCAAAACGTAGATTATTGGTAATAAGGGTTCCTTTTCCTGTGATGGTGCCATAGCCCCCTCCAAAGTATACCTTATCACCATCTTGAATAGGAGTGAAGTTTGTCAGATAGTCTTCCTTTCCTGTCATGTGCCTTGAGCATCCACTATCCCAATATCCATAATCATTGATCTTCTTCTGAATGCCCTGCACATAAAGAAAACACATTAGTTTTCTTTGGGAACCCAAGCCTTGGAAGACTCGGATTCATTTGGTTGTTCAACAAGAACAGACTTGGTTCTCATAACAACCCCATTTTCATCCCTTTTTGGATGAAAAGCCCAGTTAACCCCAATTGGTCTTGACATGACCTTTGAAATATGATGAAACCTGTTGCATGTCATAGAAAGACCAGTAGAATTAGGGTTTTGGTCTTGTTTTGGTCTCCATGATAAGCTAGTAGAAGCTTTAGACCCATTTCCCTGTGGTTGCAAATACCTAGGTTTGGCAGTGTGTCTGTCAGCGCTGAAATTGTTCTTGTCAGCGCCCCGATTGCCTTTATCAGCGTTAAACCTAGGGTTTGCTACAGGAACCCATTGCCTATTGGACCAAGTGTTTGACTTTTGAAAAGGTCTTAGGCCATGTGTGTTAGACCCTCTAGTAAAGAATGGGGCTGGTCTAACAACTTGTGAACTTTTGTTCACAAAGGTATTGGGTCTGACAGTGTTTGACCTATGTTGACTTTTGTCAGCGCTGAAATGGTTCCTATCAGTGTTGACATTGGAAGCGTTGACACATTTGTATGCCAAATGTGAAAAGCTACCACATGAGTAACAAGCTTTTCTAGACATAGTCTTAGGTCTAGAAGCAAAGAAGCCTGTTCCATGGTTACTAACTTGGCTTTTTGGTGACCTAGTATTCCTATACATCTCTGCATACTTAACACTAGGTTTTCTAACAGTTTGTGGGCCAAGGTCAACAGCTTTGCCAGTGGTTGGGTGTGTGATTTTAATAGGTGTAGGATCATGGCTCGTGATTGGTGTGGGCTCATTTGGACTTTCACACAACAACCCTCCCTTAACAAACAAAGTGTGGTTAGCTTTCTTCCACTCATCTAGGTCAGTCAGTTTTTGTTTGTATTCTTCAACTGGGGAAGTCACTCTAGGTGGAGGAATGAATTCCTTCTCTTGGAGTTCTGGCAAGCCAGTCCAAGATAAGTCCTTTGATTGGACACCATAGAAATCCCCAGCTGGTGGTGGAACACCAGTATAATCTTTCATCCCAATCCCACTCATGTCCTTAGAGTCTCTTTGTTTACTAACACATTCTCCTAGGGATTGTGTGGCTTTATCAAATCTCTGGATTTTAAGACTCACATTATCTTTATTTTTGTTAGCCTCATCTAACTAAGCTATCAAATCAAGATTAACCCTGTTTGTGATATCTTGAATATCTTTACTTTGATGTAACTCATGATTTAAGATATTTATTTTATCCTTTAAATCAAACTCCATTTTCTTATACTCAGCTACTGTCTTTTCTGTTTGGGTAAGAGCAATTTGATAATTAGATACTTTGCATCTTTCAGCACTTGCCTCATCTAATAATTTTACTATCTCTTGATTTAGTTTTTCAGTATTTAAACGACAACCCTTAGAACATAAAGCATCATCATATACCTCATTATCTGATGAAGAGGAGGAGTGTGCCATGAGAGCATATTCAACATGCTCTTCTTTAACTTCAGCAACCAAAGCTCTGTCCTCTTCCTCATCCTTAGCCATAAAGTTCCAGCTCCAGTCCCATCCTCCAACACCATCAATTTGTTGAACAGCAACCATGGCCTTGGGATCTTGGCTCTTAACCATTTGGCTTGAAGGCTTACCAGCATCAGATCTTTTTGGAGATCTACATTCCCTCATAAAGTGCCCCATCCGATGACAATTATAGCACTCAACTTTGGATTTGTCAAATCCAGCAACATCCTTAGCATTAAAGGTCATCTTCTTCTTGAACCTTTTATTAAACCTGTTTGCTCTTAAACTTACAAGAGCCATAGTCCACTTGATGTCCATCTTTTCCAATTGCTCATCACTTATCTGCTCAAGATCTTCATATGTAATCCTTGAATCACTGGGCAAAGAAGCAATGAATGCGCACACAGTATCTAGATCTAAACCAGCAGGTTTAATTCTATCAGCGCCAAAGTTGTGAGTGTCAGCGCTTGAGTATAAAGCGTTGACAGGATATGATCCAGCGCTGACAGACTGTGATCCAGCATTGACACATTGAGATCCAGTGACTGGATGTCCATAAGAGTTCATGGAATCAAATTGGCCTTCACTTTGTGAGAAGAATGCCATGTTGCTACTGGAAGATTTATTATCACTCTCCAAAAGCCATTCATTCTCCAACAGTCTTAGTTTGTTGAAGATGTCATCAAACTTGGAGGTCTTGTGGGTGTTATTGACAAGAATGGATCTTGTCTCAATCTTCCATACATCACCAAGGCTTTTGAGAAAAGTAGCATTCAAGTCAGGGTCATCAATCTGTGTTCCCATGAAGGAAAGTTGACTTGTAATATCAAGCAGTCTACTTCTCACACTGCTGAGATTCTCATTGGGTTGAGCCTTAAAGACAGCATACTCATGCATGAGTTGCTTCTTCTTTTCTTCTTTTGTGTCAGCATTGCCACCATGTGCTACTTCAAGAGCTTCCCAAAGCTCTTTTGCAGACTCAAAGCGTTTGTACTTGTGCTGATTCTCATGACCTAAGGCGTGTTTCATGATGTTCAAGATTTTCATGTCCACCCTTTTCTTGGCTATATCTTCAGCAGATACAGCTCTTCCATCTTCAGGTCTTTCCTTCTTATCAGCTTCAGGACAATTAGGAACATCTACCCTTGCAGCAATAGCATTAGTAATCTTTTGAGCTTTGTTGAATGTGTTCCCATATTCAACAATCTCCCAAAGAGTGTAGTCATGGATGGCTATATATTGCTCAAAATTAGACTTCCAAAGCTCGAAGTTCCTGGCATCAAACATGGGAATTTTGATACTAGGATTTGTGGAGTTGTTTTGTAGCAAAGCAGGAGCAGCAGGTTGATCTGTGCTAGACATGATGTTTTTAGGGTTTTGAGAAATTTAGGGTTTTTAGGGTTTTTGGTGTTTTAGGGTTCTTGCGTTACTTAAAGATCAAAAGTTTCTCAACAAGCTCTGATACCACTTGTTGATCCCAAACTTAGATCGATTAAGCTTTGTGTATACGAGATTAGATCAAGTAATACACGTAGAGAAACCTTTGCTTATGAATAAAGTAACTAAGTGTTATGCGGAATTAACACTTAATCTAAAACACAAAGATGTTAAACAAACTTTCACTTGTATTAGAATGATCGAACTTGATTACAATGAAAGAGGTTTAACTTATAAAAACTTATGATAACTGATGATTAACTTTAACCTAAAAGATCTTCTTTTATAGATTAAGAAGTCTTGTACAATAAGCTACGAATCAACTATTCTAGGTAAAGATAATAATAGAAAATACAATGTCGAGCTTATCTTTACCATACACAAATAAAGAAACAAATAAACAAAAAGATTCGTATGAAGATATATTCCATCAGTGTTAATCTTCAAGGCTGTCAGCGTTGACTTCTTCAAGTGTCAACGCTTGGCTGTCAGCGTCCAATGTCATCCTATCAGCACTTGAATTCTTCTTATCAGCGTCTAGTGAACTGACCCATAATTTATTCCCAACACGTTTTGCACTCAATGTAAACCCCATTGTCTCTATTTCCATTGTTGAACAATTTTGGAACACTGCTATGTTAGGTACTCGATTTGATTAACCTTGCATTAAGGCTAGGGTGAATCATAGAAATATATATGTAACTGAGGTACTGCTAAGGGAAAGTTTGAGATTTAATGATGAAAATGGACTTAGTATGCTTAATAACACAGAGATTCATGATGTCCTTGCAGCCATGAGCTATAAGGGTGGTAGGGAAAGTCTTACTTTCTTTAAAGCTTTATTTTTACCTTAATGGAAATTGATTTTTCATGCTATTATTCACTATTTAAGCTCTAAAACTACATCTTTTGATCAAATTCCTGCTGCATTGGCATCAGCTGGTATTTGTCTAGCAAATAACTGGGTTTTTTATTTTTCAAGATTGATTTTTGAAGGCATGACTAGGAATTTGGAAGGAACTAAAAAGTTTTTGATGTATCCTAGATTCATTCAGACTTTAGTTAGTGACCAAATACCTAACCTACCAGAGTTAACTGATACATGGGATGTTCCTACATTCACGAAGAGAACTTTCTCTTTCTTGACCAAACAAGGCAATGCCTTTACAGGAATAGTTACACCATTGTTTTCGCATATGTTAGCCCAACCTGCCAATCAAGAAGGTGAGGAACCTAGAAACGCTAGTGCTTCTCAGCAAACTCCTTCTCACCAGAGTTCCCATTCCCTAGAAGATTCACAATCTTCTTCTCACAATGTTGGTGCTCCACCAAACAATGATGAGATGATCCATACACCTGCTGCTTCTATTGTTGTTAGTGGTTCACTACAAGCACAAGCACCAGAGGTGGTGGATGTTGCAAATTTTAATGCTTTGTGTACTAGTTTTGTAACACCCCCAAATTTATACAACATAGTACAGCGGAAGACTAGTTGGTGTTACGGGATAGCACATTACTCACATCATAGACAACGCATAAAATTGCGTCGTTTAATAATAAATCATTTCCATTCATAAATATCAAAGTTACATAGGTCCCAAGTCATTACATTTCATACAAGGTTTTACAAAGTATTTGAATGGAAAAATATTGTTTAAGTGCGGGCCATGAATTCTTGTCGTCTTCCCGAGAATTACCTTCAAGTACCTGAGATAAAACATGTTAAAAGGAAAGGTCAGCGATAACGCCGAGTGAATTCATAGAGTTTAATAAATTCCATCAATATAACTTTGGTATAAAATTAGTACCAAAAATCAATTCGTACAAATCGTTGTAATAGGCCGTAAAATAGCCAAAGTCATTTTATATAAATCCTTATCGAAAATCATAATATAGGCATTTGCCTTAAAAATTATTATACGAGCCAATGTCGTAAAAACATCATACAATACGTCATATGACGTTGTATGAAAACAAAAACCGTTATATGAATATGGTTACGAAAACCAAAACACAAACATAATATCAATAGTATGACCCAGTATTGCTAGTCAGGCAATACATCGTAATTCGGAGCGTCCAGTAATATTTTGGTGATTGGATTATTATAAGCCGCATGACATTGTTACCTTACTAAACCAACAACGGGTAGCTAACCCGATACAAATTTTGCCCATCTAAAGTAGCGTGTCGTCACAAAGGTCACGCTATGGAAATCTTCTCATACATTAATTCGCTTACCAATCAATGTGGCACGACGGGGATCAACCGTCAAGGCGCGAACTGGGGTGATCGTCCCCAAATAGTACTATTAAATGCATAAGCGTCTACCAACTCCCGGTAGTTCACAATTCATGCTAATGGGACTTTTAGTGACATAACCTAACTTTAATAATCCATTTTATTTCATCTATCGGGTCCATTAATCATTTATCGGGTCATAAAATCGGGTCATTCAATCATTCGGGTCCAAAATCAATAAACAAACAATCGGGACAAATGGTGTCCAAACTTTTATAAAAACTAACATGTTATCTCCCTCGCGGGTTTATAAAGCATTTATAAAACATTTAAAAGAGTGCGAGGCTATGAACTCACGTTGATATGGGAAGGCGGGTTATCGGCAATTCGGACGTACGGTACGTGCTTCAATCACGGAAACCTAGACAAATAATACTCGGTCTTAGACGTTTGTCCAATAACTTTATAAAAATAACAAGTATGTATACATATGATGATTATATATATATGATGATCAAGTGGGTTTACATATTCTCGTTTACTCCTTTTAGTGTTATATGTCGATAACTTTTATATTAGTTTACTAGTTTTACCCGTTTACGTGTCTTAAGCCCAATAAGCTTATTATAAGTTATTTAACTTATTTTAATCTATTTTGTACTTATATTATCAGTACTTAAACTTCACAAGTTGGGCCCAAATGGGTTAAGCCCAATAATAAGTTTATAAGTGTTTTTATCTTATTTAGTCCAATTATTAGTCCAATATGCTTAATTAGCTCGTAAATGTTCGTATTTCTTATAGTTCGGGTTTTATCGGTTTTTACTTGTTATACATGTCTATATATCAGTATATAAGTTTTATAAAGTTTTTATTAGACGGGTCCAACCATCTAAGTTTTATTTAACAAAAACGTTAATTTTACGGCAATAGCCGAAAAAGTCGTAAAAATCATATTTATAGTTTTTATTACTTATAAACATTATTTCACCACCATTTATATAATTTATCCATTTGATTAACCTTATCTATATATATATTTATATAAATAAGTTTTATAAGTTAGTGGGTTTTTATTTTACATTTTATATATTAAAATGTGAGTGCTTATATAATAGTATTATTCTTTAATTTCCAAAAATCTGATTTTTAACTTCATCTTCACCAAAACTGCCATATCTTGAGTTCTACATAGAGATAGAAGCTCAACTTTTTATCACATAAACTACATGATATGTTCTACATTTAACTCTTCTATAGCTACTGTTGAATCATCCTTTAAGTATTTTCTAAAAATCGTCCAAAACAGTAACTTCAGATTTATACCCAAAACTTATTTTGATCATATCTCACTCATTATTTTGATTCCATTGCATGGCCAACTCTCACATGTGTACAAGACCCATAGCTTACTGTAAATCTATTCCACTTCATCATTTTATCAGTTTATGACTTACTTCTTTACTGTTTTACACAGCCAACATATTTAGACAAGATTTTTGACTTGTTTCTTATAGTTTTTCATCTTTTTATCCATGATTATCAACAACAAATCCCCACATAACATTTTTATCATCATATAATCATCATAAATATATACAATAGGAAATAAAATACATGTTTACATAATCAAAATAACAAGAAGTTGAGGAGGACAATCTTTATACCACCAACTTGATGTAGGTTATGATTTTGACATGGTTTTTGATGGAGAAACTTGTGGATATCCATGACCATCTTCAAGACCACCATGCTCCATGGACTCCTTGTGGAAAATCAGCCTCATGACACCATGAAATTCCTCCATGGATGTTATAAGTACCACCAATCAATAGGGTTTTGAAAGGGCTTCAACATATGCAAGTATAACATATGGTTTCATGGTTGAATCAAGATCAAAGGGTGTTTATTTGTGAGATATGGGACGGCAAGAAGAGTGGTTTTGAGAGAGTTGTTGGTGTTGATTGCATGTAAGAATGGTGGAAAATGAAAACAAGTTCCTAGTTTTAGTTAGTTAGTGGAAAGTTGGTGCTTAAAGTGTAAGCAATTTAGGACAAGTGTGAAGCTTGTTAGCTTGCACTTGACACCTCATGGTGATAATTAGCAACTTAGGCCGGTTTTGGGAGTGGGGTGGGACAAGTGTCCCACTTGTCTCATCCCATTTATTTACGGGTACTCCTCGATTCTAGTTTCATCGATTTGCGTGCCCTCGGGTCGTTTTACGAAAAACGTTTTTATAAATTATGAATCAACGTCATAAAACGAATCCAATAAAAATTGTTTCATCAAAAACGGAGTTCGAAAACGTAAATACGTAATCCTAAGGTTTCCGGTTTAGTCGTAAAGGACGTTAAAATAAAATCGTAAGTCCTAATCTCTTCTCGTAAATTTGTGAGTTTATGAACCAACACAAATTTAAAGCTCCAAAATAATATTCATGGACAAATTTATTTTCTAAAATGTCGGACTGTCACCAAAGACGGTGTACGTAAACGTAAGCACGTAACGTTGAATCCTCCGGTTTAAACGTAGTCGATGCTACTTCAAGACGTAAATCCAAATTTCTTCCCAAAAATATGTGAGTTCATATTGTAAATTGTTTTCAAATAATATTGAGAATAAAATATCAACCATAAATTGACGGATTGTCACAGCATTTACCCCTAAACAGGATCTTTGTCCTCAAAGATCATCTTACCTTACTACTCGCTTCTTATAGAGTTAAAGCCATGTGGGTATTTCCTCCACATTCGGTCTTTTCTCACAAGTGTAATCCATTATAATATGCGAGTTTCATCAAACATAACTACGGGAATAAGATCAGGCTAAATGTTGACTTACTTTCTCTATCCATGATGTTCACGGGTTTCTGATGAATGCAACTTTTCGCCGATCTAAGCTCTACTAAGAATAATCAGAATTTCACTTGATAGATATTCCATCAAGTTCGATTTACGAAACATAATTCACGCAGTCGTTGAAGTCCTAGGGTAGATCCAGCTTATATGCCTTTCAAACCAATCTTTTATATCATCTCAATGGTCCCATACAACGGGGACTTATATCCCATGATTTGTCAGATCATGAATTCATTTTTCCAAGGTTAAAATTTGTGGCATAACTTCGCTACCCATTTGGCACTTCAAGATCTACATTTTATATTCACATAACCTCCTGCCTGCTATCGGCAGTTAATAATCAGATCCTAATTTCAACAATCATTTCAGATCTCGCGGGTCGGGTATTTTGCAAGGATAGGTTCGCCATCATAGGAAACCTTAAACCTAAGAGACATATCCAACTCACAATGGGTGTAAGTCGGGTGTCCTTATCTCAACTCCTGCTTACAGATGCTCTAAGATTTAGATCCTAACAAGATTCGATCTCAATCCTAATACGATGATTATCAATGATAATCTCTCCAAAGGGAAACGATTATACGGTCTATTACCAAAGGTCATTCATTCAAACATTAAACAACACTTGTATTACTCTGTATCGTTACTTTACCTCGTCCCTTCGATTTGGGATGGTACATAGTACTCTCATCAAGGTTCGTTCTCAATGATTTCTGAGCAGATCTCTAGAAATTCGATGCGAAGCGAGGATCTTGATATAGATGATCGATACAAGCATGCTATGTTTCCATAACTCTTTTGCATTTATCATTAACGAGAATGATATTAGCAGATTTGGTCAGTCTGTCGACGATGACCCAAATCGAATTAAATTCAGATGATGACCTTTGCAATAGCTAGACGTTTACTAATGTATGAGGCGATGTCTGCCTTCATAATTGCCATCAGTACAACTTCTTCAGACAAAGATACTTTTAGTCATAAATGACATAAATAGAATACTTATACTTATACTTACAAATTCCAACATAACTATATCTCAAAATCTCCATATTTAGACAATCACATGTGGTCTTTTATACATTTAACGCCATTGGCTTCTTAATTCTAATGGTTCACATTAGCCGCGAACCCCTTTTTATTATCTATATTATCTTTTTCACAAACATTGTTTCTTTTTATATCGTTCGGCAATTTAATTTGCACCTTCATTTTAAGGAACACGTCCTACTGGATTCTTTATCCTTTTTATATAATATGTCAGTATCTATATTCATTTCTCATGATGATATAATTATCATGTCCATAATTCACTCAGGTATTCTTTATATATTATGCGTCAGTAATTACGTTCACCTCCCTGATGAAATAAATATCACAACCGTATTTATTCAAAATTCCTCTTTTTATATCTTCTATGTTTTATTTTCTTCTCAACTATCAATTTTTATCCGTTTTTCTCAATCCGACGTTTAAAACGTCGATAATCATTACAATTAATTAAATAATTATTAGTTAATTTCTATGAAGCGTAAACGTAAAAGTTTTAAATTTCTTAGTTCGACTAATTATAAAAATGTTCAAAAATAAATTTGAATTTTAATTAACAGGATTCTTGTTGATTTATTGAAAATATTTAATAAGATTCGTAAATGTTTGAAAAACCTTTGTTTATACTTTGGTCAAAGTTTTCTTGGTTTAAAAGTAAAAATTGTCGTTTCAAGTTTCAAGTCATAATTTATATAATTTCCTTAATTCTTCTTAGGTTGTCTAGAAGTATACACAAACATTTACCCCTAAACAGAAGTTTAGTTAAATGGTTTGTGTATAAGGGAGTAATCCCTTTAAAAATCCCTTGGTCAAAACATTTGTCAAAACATATTTCTATTTCTTTTTGGTAAAAAATCCAAAGTCTTAAAAGGGCTCTCAATTTTGAAGAGTCTATATGCATACATCTTACCATTATTAATCCAACGGTCATTTTATGTAAAGGATTAAGTTCTTAATCACGTGTTAATTATTCAAGGTTCAGGTTTACACTGTTCGGCCAATTCACGGCAGTCTATAAATAATTATTAACTCATTCTTATTCTGATAAACAAACAAATAGTCCTTAATAATCACGAGCATGAATTTATCAAATTACAGTCTACACACGAGATTCACCAAATTTATGAATACTACATGTGTATTAGTCAATCCAAACGACATCACGTGAAACTCATAATGTTCATTACAAGCACCGGATGTAGTGATTGGAATAGATAATCTCTTTCGCAGATGCGAAGTTGATGATAACCATGCTATGGATCAAATTGCTAGAACCTTGTAAATGATCGAACAAATCTTCCATTTCGAGTTATGGATATCGTTTTCGATTGTCAATTTACTCAGTCACAGTAATCTATAAATATAAGGAAAGATAACACCATAGCTCTTCAGGATGACAGGCTTGGTATAATAAAATCTTTCTCCGACAACTTTCTCAGTTGTACGGTAATTCCTTAAATTCAGATGGTGCTGACGTACAGTGCACAAGCCCCAAGTGCAGCATCGGAAATATAATCAATACCAAATTCAACTTGCCTTAATGGCGAAAGTCTAGGTAATTGACCAACAAATACCTCCTAAAGTTTCAGATAACATAAACATCTTTTAATAAATTCATATTAAGTTCTTTCTAGATTATAATATCTATGACTAATTCACAACCGTTTACGGTATAATTTCAAGTCTAAAAGCAGGATATGGTCATCCATCAAGAATTATTTAGATCACTTTTGATAATCAACATCTTATCATTTAGGGGAATTCTACTCGAGTTCCCATCAATTAAGACAACGTCGTCATGTCATAATCAATCAATCCATTCTATTGGCATTACCAACTTTTCAGTTTTATTGCCGTCGATAAGATGTGAACTTCTCAAAAGACTAATAATAATTCATAATCCTTAACAATTTCAGGGATATATGGAGACACAACTACCATCTAAAGAGTAAGGTCAACGCAAAATCTATGCGAGAGAATTTCAAATCAGATACAGACGAAAACATTTAACGAATATGAATATATCCCATGTTTTCATGATTCGAGTACGCATTCGAAAGCTCCTCGGATCGTTACCCAGGTCATTCAAATGAAATCAAATCAAAAGAAATGATGAGAACGTCAATACATCCAGTCGGGTATCAACACTCGGTAATCAGATACTTTTCCTAAGAATCTCACTACGGGAGAATTGGACAAGAAAGAATCGTCAATTGTCAAATAAGACAATTTCCACAGATGAGTAAATTCGACTCAGAAGAATAGATGATACAGGCATATATGTAGGTGTCCCTAACACTATGTCCTTATTTTTCGCTTCTTGCAGATCTCATAAAATTTTATCTTTCACGATCTTCAAAGAAAATGTAATGTTTATTAACCAGTTTTATGGTGACTACTAATCAGTCTTGCATAGTCCATTCCAAATTGTATGTAGGCGCGCAACTATATACAACTTCAATATTAACGATGCAATACTCAGTTCGTCAAAATCTTATCATCATGTTTAAAATAAAAACATTTTCATGCTTAATTCTTAAATAAGAATCAAAAATAAATTTACAAAGATTTTCTTTGTTATAAAAACAATTAGGTTTCCAAAGCGTCTCATATACAACTTCATTTTGATATCAATCACTTATAAATCTTACTTTGAATAATCCTTATTGTGGTGAAAATTAAATTTTCTCAAAGGATACCGTTTTAACTTTATAAAAACAATGAGCGATCTGCAAGAGAGTGATGAAGATTGTTCACCAAGAATTAACTACGATATGATAGGAAATGAGCTTAGCCAATTAATCATGAGGTTCATGACCTTGATGGCACTCAGGAATACAAAGAGAATAATCCGCAACGTAACTCAAATCGAGATGAGTACTTGTTCTATGATGGCATCACTAATGCGAACATTAGGATGAAGCAATAAAGGATAGACAACATCGATACATGTAGAATTTAGAAATCAAAGGTAGTCTTTTCATTAATCTCAAACAAGTCTAAATTGTACCGTAACACATTACGTGTCACTATGTCATACAATTTTCAGAACTCATCCTACCAACTGATATCTCAGTTAAGTTAGGGATTTTTAAAAGATACCACAATGAAGACTAATCTACAAGAGTCATTAGGTGTTCCATATGTCCTGGAAGATCCATTGGTCCCAATTCAGAAGAAGATTTCTTCAATTCATTTCTTGGACACTGGGCATCCTCGTTAGTGGACAATGGCCTAGGAACAACCCTTAACGCGAACTAGCAATCAATTAAAACCTTATAATTCAATCACAGGACTTAACGACTTCCTCTTATCAATCTCATATTTCATACGGGTTAAATTTCACTTTATTCAAGTTTTAACAAATTTTATACTCAATTCGATATCCTACCTCATTCTCTGATACTTTCAATCTTATTCTTCGGCCTTGTAAAGGCAATACGATCTCAATATGAATCAACACTTAATTTCCAATCCTATTAGCTCTTACAACAACAATTATCAAATGAGTCACTAGCATGAAATGACTCGATCATTCAACTAGACTTCTCGGAAAGGTACTAGTGGCATGAGGCTTTTGGGTAATGGTTCCAATGACAGCCTCAAGTGCAACATTCACCCTTTCGATTTCAATTTATGAATTGGATGACAACGAATCAGATGACATCTTTCTAGGTGGTAACGTTTTGTCAAACTCCACTCTATAAGGAAAGATCGTCATGACATCGATATCAGATTTAATCTCGCCAATTCTTTTTCAATATCACAACCAACTAATATCTACACTTCTACGAGTATCAACCATTTGTCGGGATCATAAATATCCACAACTTGGTTTAGATCTAGGATAGCTAGAATTCCTACGAGAATAGCTTCGATTAATTTACTAGGGAATTTAGGGTACATTGTGACAATCTACGTCGTATAAATACCTCGTATAAAATCAAAATAATCATCAAACAATCATGTAATAAAATTACATCATATATATATAATCTAAGTTATATATATATTAAAATAACACTTCTCAGTCTTGGCCTTGTCGGTAACTCGGGAATTCTTCGGCACCGTTATAGTCAAAAGATTTTTAGACATTTTTAGAAAAATGTTTTTAGTAAAAAGATTTTGAAATGTTTTATTCAAAACCTTTGGTTTTAAAAATCTTTCGTTCTCTATAACGAGAGCTCTGGTACCAAACTGTAACACCCCCAAATTTATACAACATAGTACAGCGGAAGACTAGTTGGTGTTACGGGATAGCACATTACTCACATCATAGACAACGCATAAAAATTGCGTCGTTTAATAATAAATCATTTCCATTCATAAATATCAAAGTTACATAGGTCCCAAGTCATTACATTTCATACAAGGTTTTACAAAGTATTTGAATGGAAAAATATTGTTTAAGTGCGGGCCATGAATTCTTGTCGTCTTCCCGAGAATTACCTTCAAGTACCTGAGATAAAACATGTTAAAAGGAAAGGTCAGCGATAACGCCGAGTGAATTCATAGAGTTTAATAAATTCCATCAATATAACTTTGGTATAAAATTAGTACCAAAAATCAATTCGTACAAATCATTGTAATAGGCCGTAAAATAGCCAAAGTCATTTTATATAAATCCTTATCGAAAATCATAATATAGGCATTTGCCTTAAAAATTATTATACGAGCCAATGTCGTAAAAACATCATACAATACGTCATATGACGTTGTATGAAAACAAAAACCGTTATATGAATATGGTTACGAAAACCAAAACACAAACATAATATCAATAGTATGACCCAGTATTGCTAGTCAGGCAATACATCGTAATTCGGAGCGTCCAGTAATATTTTGGTGATTGGATTATTATAAGCCGCATGACATTGTTACCTTACTAAACCAACAACGGGTAGCTAACCCGATACAAATTTTGCCCATCTAAAGTAGCGTGTCGTCACAAAGGTCACGCTATGGAAATCTTCTCATACATTAATTCGCTTACCAATCAATGTGGCACGACGGGGATCAACCGTCAAGGCGCGAACTGGGGTGATCGTCCCCAAATAGTACTATTAAATGCATAAGCGTCTACCAACTCCCGGTAGTTCACAATTCATGCTAATGGGACTTTTAGTGACATAACCTAACTTTAATAATCCATTTTATTTCATCTATCGGGTCCATTAATCATTTATCGGGTCATAAAATCGGGTCATTCAATCATTCGGGTCCAAAATCAATAAACAAACAATCGGGACAAATGGTGTCCAAACTTTTATAAAAACTAACATGTTATCTCCCTCGCGGGTTTATAAAGCATTTATAAAACATTTAAAAGAGTGTGAGGCTATGAACTCACGTTGATATGGGAAGGCGGGTTATCAGCAATTCGGACGTACGGTACGTGCTTCAATCACGGAAACCTAGACAAATAATTCTCGGTTTTAGACGTTTGTCCAATGACTTTATAAAAATAACAAGTATGTATACATATGATGATTATGTATATATGATGATCAAGTGGGTTTACATATTCTCGTTTACTCCTTTTAGTGTTATATGTCGATAACTTTTATATTAGTTTACTAGTTTTACCCGTTTACGTGTCTTAAGCCCAATAAGCTTATTATAAGTTATTTAACTTATTTTAATCTATTTTGTACTTATATTATCAGTACTTAAACTTCACAAGTTGGGCCCAAATGGGTTAAGCCCAATAATAAGTTTATAAGTGTTTTTATCTTATTTAGTCCAATTATTAGTCCAATATGCTTAATTAGCTCGTAAATGTCCGTATTTCTTATAGTTCGGGTTTTATCGGTTTTTACTTGTTATACATGTCTATATATCAGTATATAAGTTTTATAAAGTTTTTATTAGACGGGTCCAACCATCTAAATTTTATTTAACAAAAACGTTAATTTTACGGCAATAGCCGAAAAAGTCGTAAAAATCATATTTATAGTTTTTATTACTTATAAACATTATTTCACCACCATTTATATAATTTATCCATTTGATTAACCTTATCTATATATATATTTATATAAATAAGTTTTATAAGTTAGTGGGTTTTTATTTTACATTTTATATATTAAAATGTGAGTGCTTATATAATAGTATTACTCTTTAATTTCCAAAAATCTGATTTTTAACTTCATCTTCACCAAAACTGCCATATCTTGAGTTCTACATGGAGATAGAAGCTCAAATTTTTATCACATAAACTACATGATATGTGCTACATTTATCTCTTCTATAGCTACTGTTGAATCATCATTTAAGTATTTTCTAAAAATCGTCCAAAACAGTAACTTCAGATTTATACCCTAAACTTGTTTTGATCATATCTCACTCATTATTTTGATTCCATTGCATGGCCAACTCTCACATGTGTACAAGACCCATAGCTTACTGTAAATCTATTCCACTTCATCATTTTATCAGTTTATGACTTACTTCTTTACTGTTTAACACAGCCAACATATTTAGACAAGATTTTTGACTTGTTTCTTATAGTTTTTCATCTTTTTATCCATGATTATCAACAACAAATCCCCACATAACATTTTTATCATCATATAATCATCATAAATATATACAATAGGAAATAAAATACATGTTTACATAATCAAAATAACAAGAAGTTGAGGAGGACAATCTTTATACCACCAACTTGATGTAGGTTATGATTTTGACATGGTTTTTGATGGAGAAACTTGTGGATATCCATGACCATCTTCAAGACCACCATGCTCCATGGACTCCTTGTGGAAAATCAGCCTCATGACACCATGAAAACTCCTCCATGGATGTTATAAGTACCACCAATCAATAGGGTTTTGAAAGGGCTTCAACATATGCAAGTATAACATATGGTTTCATGGTTGAATCAAGATCAAAGGGTGTTTATTTGTGAGATATGGGACGGCAAGAAGAGTGGTTTTGAGAGAGTTGTTGGTGTTGATTGCATGTAAGAATGGTGGAAAATGAAAACAAGTTCCTAGTTTTAGTTAGTTAGTGGAAAGTTGGTGCTTAAAGTGTAAGCAATTTAGGACAAGTGTGAAGCTTGTTAGCTTGCACTTGACACCTCATGGTGATAATTAGCAACTTAGGCCGGTTTTGGGAGTGGGGTGGGACAAGTGTCCCACTTGTCTCATCCTATTTATTTACGGGTACTCCTCGATTCTAGTTTCCTCGATTTGCGTGCCCTCGGGTCGTTTTACGAAAAACGTTTTTATAAATTATGAATCAACGTCATAAAACGAATCCAATAAAATTTGTTTCATCAAAAACGGAGTTCGAAAACGTAAATACGTAATCCTAAGGTTTCCGGTTTAGTCGTAAAGGACGTTAAAATAAAATCGTAAGTCCTAATCTCTTCTCGTAAATTTGTGAGTTTATGAACCAACACAAATTTAAAGCTCCAAAATAATATTCATGGACAAATTTATTTTCTAAAATGTCGGACTGTCACCAACGACGGTGTACGTAAACGTAAGCACGTAACGTTGAATCCTCCGGTTTAAACGTAGTCGATGCTACTTCAAGACGTAAATCCAAATTTATTCCCAAAAATATGTGAGTTCATATTGTAAATTGTTTTCAAATAATATTGAGAATAAAATATCAACCATAAATTGACGGATTGTCACAAGTTTGTCCCAATAGGTACAGGTGTTGTAGAAAGCAAAACTTGTTCAAGACAAGAAAATTGCTGAATTGGAAGCTAGCCTAATCAAGTTGAGGAACAAAGTATCACCTTGGATGAGGCAACATAGATCTATTCAAAAGGCTGCACTCAAGAAGCAAAGATTCAGGAACCAAAAGAAAAGGCAACTGAATGCAACCAAACAGGGGAGGAATTATGAAGAACAACCACCTGCTTCTAATAATCAAACAAGGATCTCTAGAAATGACATCAATTTTGAGCTGGATGAAGATGTCATGGGGACTTATGAAGATGGAACTGGTTTAGAGACTGGTGTAGATGAACCTACAAATATGGAGATTCAACAAGAAGAACCACAACCTACTCATGAGGAGCCACAAGTTACAGCCTACTCATGATGGTAACTCAGCCAGCACCAACACCTCAATCCCCACTTCAAGTGAATTAGAGTACTTTCTATGAGAAGTTAGAGGAAATTACTATTCAATTTCCTGTATCTTCAATTCCACCACCACAAAGATAAATATGGTTTCAAAGGAAACAGTCTTTGCAAGTACTGTCCAGATCAAGCATGAGCAATAGATCAGACAAGACTGAAGAAGTGCAAGTTGAAATGATAGCTTCAATGGAAGAAATGGTATCTGGAGATACACAAGTGATTGAAGAAACAAGTGTTTCTAATACTGGTGAAGTCAACATTGTTAAAGATCCAAGTACTGCTAAGCCAAATAAGCCGACTACAAGTACTGCTGGCATTGTTGAAGACCCAAGTACTGCTAAGCCAACTAAGTCGATTGCAAGTATCGCTGGTGATCATCCTTCACTAGAAAGTCAAACTCCTTATGGAGAGGATGAGACTTTAGCCCAATTACTGCTTGACTTAAGAAAGAAGAATTCAGCTGAGAAAACAAAACAAGCAGAGGCAGAGAAGAAGACACAACAAGAAGTTCTTGCCAAAAAGGATCAAACTAAAGGTAATAAAGTTCAAGCTTCACATCCCACTAAAGGTATAGTTATTCAACAGCAAGATGATGAGGAAAAACCTTCCAAGCTGAAGAAGAAGCTACCTAAGATTAATACAAAGGATAAGGGGAAGAAGCAAATATTATCAGAATCTTAAAATGAAAGTGATTCAGATGAAGATATAACCAAAGTCATGTATAGATTTAATCAATTGGACCATGATGAGGAATATGCTCTTAGAATGCAAGCTCAGATTCGTGAAGAAGACTTACAATAAGAACTTGAAGCTAAGCAGCATTTGCTAGAAGCTAAGAGAATACAACAAGAATGGAACATACAAGAGTATGATAGGATTCAAGCTGAATTACATGCAAGTGAGCTTCTTGCAGACTCATTGATAGCTGAAGAGAGAGATGCTTATGATGAAGAAGAGAAATAAAAGTTGATTGATGATCTGGTAAGGGAGAAACAAAGGTTCTTTGCTGAAAAGAGAAGAAGAGAAAAGATTAAGCCTCCAACTACTATGCAGATTAGGAATCAAATGATGAACTTTCTCAAGAAAGTTAAGGGTTTCACTCATATTCAGCTGGTCAAGAAATTTTTTGAAGAAATCAGGACTTTGTATGAGCAAAATAAGAGAACTAAACTGAATTTTGTTGAGATTGGATCTGAAGCAGATAGAATGGCTGTTGAAAGACATAGAAGACATCTGCAACAACAAAGAAAATTTGGAAGCACTCCTAGAACTGAACCAAGTACTGCTGAACCTACAAATACATCTCCACCTGTCAAGACCACTTATGTGAGGAAGAATAGAAAGGAGAAGGTAAGTTCAAATGAGGAAGAGACTACTCAAAGAATGAATAAAGGACATGAAATTTAAAATATTGCTCAGACTGAAAATGTACAAGCAGTACATACACAGTCAACAGTACATACTGAAGAGACGGTACATACAAACTTGGAAGAGGGTTCAATAGAACTTGAGGGAACCTCCAAGGGTGTTAAAAGAAAAATATCAACAACAACAAAGAAGAAAGCCAAGAGGGCTAAGTCAACAGCATATGATAGTGATGATGATGAGAGCTTGAAGAAGTACTTGAAGATAGTAAATTTTGAAGATCAATGTATTGATACAGAGATTTTTGGAAAGAGATCATCTATTGCTAGATGGATATACTCTATGGATCAAGGACTTGAAACTCATGGAATTCAAAGAACTGATGGCACAACAAGGATATTTAGACTTTTGGAGGATATTCTTCACATTCTTGACAGGCAAGATATTCAGGATATTTTCAGGTTAGTTCAAGAAGCCAGTGAAGGTAAAACTGAAGTATCACTATTGTATAAGGAATTTCTCTGTATGTATGAACCACACAACTGTGATCAAGAAATGTCCAAGGTATTAGAGAATCAGGTTCCTAGTTACTGGAGATATTATAGGTCATGTGGATTACATATTTTGGATATAGATGATGTTACATACTATATGCTGCAAGAGAGGACTTACCCATTCAAAAGAAGATTGTTGGAAAGAATGTTGGAACAACAATTGGATGTTACAGAAGAATCTGTTGATGCTTTGGAGTTGATCAGAATGGTTAAACAACAAATCAAGGATTTGAAAGATGAGGAAGAAGCTGAGAAAGAGCCATAAGTGTTTGACTTTCAGTCAAACTTCACAAATGGTTCTCAGTTCACCATGTCTAACACACATAAGAACTGGCTAGTCCATAAGCAAACGGTTTATGGTAAAGACTTCTCAAATCCGTTGAAAGCTGGTAGTTTGCTAAAAACTATATGGTTCTGACTCACCTTGTTTCGAGACAAAGAGTTGGCTCGTCCTAGACAAACAGTACTAGTAAAGACTTCATCAAATCTGTTGATGGTTGACAATTTACCAAAAATTGTAGGGTTATCAGTACACCTTATTCTTCATGAATAAAGTATTGGCTATTCTAGAGTGTACGGCTAACTGGTAAAGAATATATTAAATCCGTTGATAGCTGGTGATTTGCTAAAAATCATGAAGCCAATACAAATTGGTTTTTGTTGTTAACTGTTTTATTTTAGGTATGAAGATTGCAAGCAAAGAAGTATTCAAGAAGAAAATACTTAGAAAGTTTTGTCTTATCAAATCAAGACTGAAGTTCATGATTCAGAGTTCATAGATTTAAATCAAGAAGACAATTACTGATGCTGCAAAGATAAATGAATGTTTACAAGACACAAGAAGATCATAGTTTGAAGACAAATATGATATTCATGCTGTTTGAAGATTATCTTATCAGAAGAAGATCTATATTGAAGTGTTTGGCTATATTCAGTTGGATACAAATACAAATTACCAAGTTCAATCCAAGGATGAAGGAAAGACTGAAGACATGTATTCTAAATACATCCAGTACAAGAGAAACAAGAATACAACAAGTTATCATTCTTGTTTAGGGGAGGACTGTTGGGAATTATTTGTTAAGTGTCAAGTACCGTCAGTGTAATTAAAGTACTTTAGTATTATGCAAGTACCATTAGTGTTAACGCGGTACATAGTAACTACTGCTACTTATAAAGTAAGTACTGCTATATTGATTAGGACGAATATATCTTTGTATAAGTTATGTCATAGTTATAGTTAGAGTATATCTTATGTGATATACTTAAATAGTTAGAATATTGATAATATATCGTCTGTGATATAGTTATCTTTATAGAATATTCTAAGGTTTCTAGGGTTCCTTACTCTATAAAAAGAACATAGGTACAATGTCATTCATGAACCTCATTCAAGTCGATTAATAAGAGAATCGAATAGTTAAAAGTAATTCTGTTCTTCTGTGCTTTATAAGTTAGATTCCGCATAACTTATTTTGTTTGAGTAAGAGTTCTCAAAGTGTTTTATTTTGATTACAAACTACTAAACTAGTTCTTAACAGAATATAGATCCAATCAAAGGGATCAACAGATTGGAAGCAATTAGACTGTTCCTTGCTTATGCTGCTCACATGAACATGATCGTCTACCAAATGGATGTTAAGACAGAATTTCTCAACGGTGAATTAAGGGAAGAAGTCTATGTAAGCCAGCCGAATGGATTTTTCAACTCGGAGGATCCCAATCATGTGTACAAGCCGAATGGATTTGTCAACATCCAGTAGTTTTGGTTAATGTAATATCCATGTTCATAAATAAAAAAGTGATCTTACTTAGAATTTTTTTGCATTTTCACTATACTACATGACTGACTTATGGATCTCACTATCATAAATGCCACATCAACATATGCCTATATGTTGTAAATATTATGTATATATCAAGTCTGAGTTCTAAAATTTATCATATGAATAAACAATGAATAAGAGCAACTCACATATAACAAAGATACCCTAAATTCCCATAGAAACCCTAGAAATCTCTTATAAACTTATATTTCAAGCAATGTAACCTCAAAATGACAATGTACTATTATTAAACACTCTACATTAATTCTAATCCACCATATAAAGTGATGTAGCGGAAAATCCGCTACATCATAAAGAAAACTTAATTTATCACAAGACACTAATATTCACTAATCACAAGCTAATTACAAGAATATGACCTAAAACCAAGATTTGCATATAAAATCCAATATATATTGAATTAGACTCTAATATTTTGCAACAAAACATATAACTCAACTAAGTATCATAATATTATCATACATTTATCTTGAACCAAGTTACAAATTATTAAAGCATAAAGTACAAGTTTTCAAAGAATAGAACCTTAATCTTATTTAAATAACACTAGAATATGATCAACTTATATAAACCCTCAAACTAAGAATGTAGAACCCATAGAAGTCATAAACATATCATATAAGACCTAGAATAAGCATACATTAAGATATAAACCCTAATTACCCAAGTTGGAAAATCATTAGGATTAATGACCTAAAAACCCTAATATTAAGAAATCTACATGGAATCACTACATAGTTCTTTTTGGACAAGTCTACAAATACTTATAGGACTTCATTAAGATTATAAGATGATATTAAGACAATGTAAAAGTACCCTAATGCATAATATAAAAGATTTCAATGCATGACTTGTAAATTAGGTCAAAATAGGTATTTTCACTCTTTAGACATGTTTACCTAAACTAAACCCTTAAAACAATTGTGAGAACTCATTGGACACTTAAGACACAATGTCTAGGACCTAAATTAATTATACATCAGTAGCTAAGAGGAGGATACTCACATTTTCTATGATTAAACCCTAGACCATTAGAAAACCCTAATCTATAAATGTATACTTCCCATATTCACATCAAACCTTTGTTAAACTTCAAACCAAGGACCCAAATCTCTTAAATATAATTTATAAACCCTAATTAAGCCCTAATCATTCACTAATCACTTTCCTAATCCCTTAATCACCAAAAACACAAAACATAAGTTACAAGCCCTAGATTTTGAATCAAGTTTTGTATTTTCCCTCAAAAACACATTTTCAAACCATTTCCCTCCATTTCAAGTTTGAAAACCTGATATTTATTCATACTAAGATATTTTAGGAGTGTGACAAGTAGGTGGATCACCTCCTTGCTTTCTACACATCACCATTCCTATCTATATGTTGTCGTGACACATTTTCAACCACAAGCAAGGATAGGACAAAGATATAAGCTATAAACTTGTGTAGATCTTCACTATCCTTCATTAGTCACCCCTATATCCTTCTTACACGTTTGAATGCTTAACTTGGAGGCTAAGGTTCAAAAAAAGTATAAATAGGGGCGTATGTCTTCATTTGAAACTTGGACCCCATTTCCCTTGTATCTCATACCCATTCTCCATTTCCACCTCTATATACGTCTTAGGACATCCCACAAGACCAAAAACCAGGTCTAGAAGCTATCCATTGAAGCTCTTGAAGCTTTGATAGCAAGTTATGTTCATAAGAAGCCATAAGGAGCCATTTTGAAGCTACCTAGGTAAATCTATGTTAACCAAGGATTTTATCTTGTTATAAAGTTTAATTAGACTTGTTATAATGCCAAAATTATGTTAGAAAGATAATCCAAAAGAAACTAAGTCATTTCATCATTTTAAATGAAAGTTATAAGTTAAAGATGTCTTAAAACCTTAGTTTTGTAATTTACATAAAATAATGAGCAAAAACCCATTTTAAAAGCTATAATTCTGAAGAAATATTTTTATTATGATTATAAATGTTTTTATAAACATTGTTTTCAAATTCTAGATCATTTGGATCATTTTGAGCTTGTTATGTGGTTTTTACAAGTTCAGGGACTAAAACTATAATTTTTGAAACTATAAATTATTTTGGGCCAGAAGTGTCATTTTATGAAAGTAAAAGTTATAAGAATAAATGTTGTAAGGTTTGAAACCCTAAGGTTAAATAATGAAGTTTTAAACTGCAATTTATGAAACTATATATTTATAGGGTAAAAAGTGTAATTACACTAAACTATAACAACAAGGACTATTTTTGCCAACATTTAAACTCAAAATGTAATAAAATATGTTGTGTCATGTTAGTGGGGAGCTTTGTACAAAGATGTTCTATCTCGATATTACGTTATGACTGAGTGGTTGGGTTTATGATTTAAAGTGCCCTCGCTCCTCAAACGTTTATAGAATGGCTTCAGAGTATGATGGCCTGAACACTGATACTATCACTCCAAAATTAATTCATACAAAGAATGTCAATTAAAGAGAATGAACTGAAAGACTAACACTTGATATATATATGCATATTGTGTGTCAGTCCAGATTCCGTGAGAAGGTTGTAGTTGGATAATCAAAAGATTCTATAGGCTAAGGTTAGTTTATTGCCTTACATTTTAAAAGCTTAAAAACAATTTGAAAACCCGTGAAGGGGATATATGCAAAAACTGGAATACAAGTGTTTTTTATGCTTCCTGTATGATTATTGACACTATGTTTACTTGTTTCCATCCAAAGTCCCTTTTTAATCATGAACCGCTAATCATTTAATGAGCGCTAATATCGTGAATAGTACTATTGGAGACTGACATCTCCTATCTCGGAAAGTCACACTTGCTAGCATCTAATGGTCCATTCCTAGGCTAAACAGATATACTTTATTTTGCATAACTCAGGATAGTATGGCAATCTTCCTGTTTAAGGGCAATTTGTTGGATTTTTCTGATAATGTCTAGTCGCGGGTCATGAGCTAGTGCAATAAGAATCGATAAATTTAAAACTGGGTGTGTAACACTGTAGCCCGAGAGTCATACTTGTATTCAAATGATGTTTAAAACCTATAAATCCACTCAACCTTTGTGTTGACTTTAAGCATATATCTCAGGTGAATAAAGACTGGCGTACCGCGAAGGGTGGTGTCTTGAATAAGTTATCATTCTATCAATAAAACTAGATCTTTGGGAAACCTGTGTTTGTACAGCGTATGTACAGTTGTTTATTAAACTCTGATTTAAATAAATGAATGATAACATTTGTTTCATAAAAATGTCTTTTTAGCATTTTCTATTATTGTGACTATGATACTATGAAGTAATACCCCATATCAATGTTCCGCTACGTAAAGGCAAAATAGGGGTGTTACAAATTGGCATCAAAGCTTACAGTTATAGAGAATAAGGTTTTCCTAAACTATAACTGAGATTTTAAAAATTCAAGACTATCAGCCATCAGCAGCACCAGCGTAAGATTTTTATCCCCTTAGAGGCATATCTTATGTTATTATTGTTGGAAATACGTTTTTACATATTTAGAAAGGATCGGTCACTCCAAAGATATATTCTAGTATTGGGCTCGTGATCCATTTGTAAACAATATAGTCCATATAGCCCACATGTAGGGTGGGCTATATATACCCCTCCTAGCATGTTAGGAGGGGTGGTTCTTACATTTCATACTTTTCATTTAATCAAATAACTTTCTCTCTCTACTTTTCTTTTCTTTCCTTTCTCTCTCTAGACCACCATCTTCTTCCTCCTCCTCCGTCTCAATTAAATCAAATAGATTATTCCATAGTTTACCAAATCCTAAGATAACGTAGACCTTCAATTGGTATCAGAGCCATGGTTAAATCTTAGGATTTGCATTTTTTTATCTTTTGATTTGGTGGTAAAAATCCTTTCTTTTCTAATTTTTTCTCATCCTTTATCATTTTTTTTATTTTTATTTTATCAATTTTATAAAGTTGTATCAATTTTATAAAGTTTTCAATCTTTTTGTCTATCTATTTTATAAAGTTATTTATCAATTTTTTATAAAGTTTTTTCCAATTTTACAAAGTTTCTTTTTGGCTCGTGTTGAAATTTTTCAAATTATTCAGTCTTTTTCACATCATTAGTTATCATTTTTTTTTGGATCTATCAATTTTTTAAATAATCAGTTTTTATCAAATCTTTTAAATTAATCAGTTTTTTTAAATCTATCAATTTTATCATCTTTCCAAAATCATCAGTGTCTTAATATTTTATGTTTTTTTATTATTTCATTTTATTTTATTTTTTTCTTTTGTCCAATCAGTTTCTTATCAGTTTTTTTTTATAGTTTTTCTGTTGTTGAGTTTTCTGATCGAAACCGTCAAAACTGTCAAAAGTCTAAGTTTTTTGGTCAAAACTGTCAAAAGTCTCAGTTTTTTGTTCTTGGCATCAGTCCTTTTTTATCAATCCCATCTATCAGTTTTTGAGTTTTCCAATCGAGCGATTCTTTTTCCGTATAACAAATTATGCCGTATAGGGATTTATTCCGTATAGGGATTTATTCCGTATAACAGATTATTCCGTATAGGGATTTATTCCTATAGGGATTTATTCCGTATAGGGATTTATTCCGTATAGGGATTTATTCCGTATAGGGATTTATTCCGTATAGGCTTTATTCCGTATAGGATCTATTCAAACATAACGGGACTGGACTCGACAACTCTCAACGAAAACCAAAAACAGACTCGAATCATTACCCTCAACCTTTCACTCTCGACCCTCACCCTCTAGACTCAACACCCTCGACATAAATTGTTTTGGTTTACCTCACACAACTCACTCTTCTCTCGGACAACCAACCAACGACACCAAAACATACCCTCACAACACACCCCCGACAACCAACAGACCCTCACAACAGACCGTCGACAACAGACCCTCACAACAGACCCTTACATCACCCTCACCAACAGACACTCACACCAAAACAGACCCTCGTCTCACACCCCCGACAACCAACAGACCCTTACATCACCCTCGTCTCATAGACTCACACAACCACACTCGACCCACAACCACCCTCGAACTTACACCTCGAAGACACAAAAACTGACTCAATTCTTTTCTTTTCTTTTTAGATCTAATCACACGAACACCCACCTTCGAACTCGACACCCACTCTCAACTCTCTCACCACCCACACCACCCACACCACTCCCTCACTCACAACCGACTCAGACCACAACCTCGAAACAGAACCCTAGACTCGACACCCTCACTCAAACCCCTCGAACTCCCTCACACCTCTCGAAAACATAACTAGACTCACTCCACACTCAAACATACCATCCTCACCCTCACCAAAGACGCTCACCGACACTCAATGTGATTACGACTCAATGCTTTTAATCCTAAACTCACTAAACTCACGACACCCACAACCACAACACAACACTAAACTCACGACACCCACAACCCAAACTCACGTTTTTTAATCCTGACTCAATCCCAAAACCCAAACTCTCTCGGACACCCACTCACACCCTCGAACCCAACCTCACTCGTATCAACTCAACACTCTAACAATTGATAGAAAGACTCGACAGATGAGAGAAAGACTACGATTAAACGATAATTAATACCTACCCGAGAACTTAATTATAAAGATCTTGAAGTCAGTTCACTCGTCTTCATAGGAATAGATGGGATTGCGTTGTTTCTGTGATTGAGAGATATAATCAAAAGGAGAATAGGAAAGAGATAGGGGCGGAGTATTCACTTTTCTGTGAGAAGATTTAGGTTGTGTGAGTTTAGAGAGAGAGACGGAGGAGTCTTATCTGTGAGTGAGAGAGAGAGAGAGAAATAAGATGAGAGTGAGAATACGTTTGTGTTTTTGGGAGTATAATTGAGAAGGAGTGCATAAAATCAGGCGGATATAACAAGGTTAGACTTTTCGTTTGACTGCCACGTGTGTGGTGGCAAAATAAGGCCACGTTTGTGTTTGTGTAGTGTACGATTTGTGTAATGTTTATCTAAGATTTTCTTCTTTTTTTTTCATATAGATATTTTTAAATATCAGATTTTTTTAAAATATCAAATCTTTCTATTTTTTATTTTTATTTGTAGTTAAGTTATTTTTTAAAATTTTATTTTTATATAGTTTAAAGTTATTTTTAGTTAAATTTATTTTTGTATTTTGTCATTTTTATATTTCTAGTTTAGTATATTTTGTTTATGAATTTTTGGCAAATCGTGTTGAGGCGGGTATTTTAAAAGTTAACGTGGAAAAATATTTGTCGAGTTAAACGTTATAGTGGCCGGATTTAAAGACAAACGTGACGAGTCAAAGTAACAGGCTTCATTTATATCATCAATCGACGAATTTTAAGTGTTATTTACGGGTCTTTCGTCTTTTCACGAATTCTAAAATCCCGAAAACAACAACATCCACGTCATTTTTAATCGATATTTAATGGATTCGTTCTATTCGACATGTCAAAAGGGAGAATCGCATTTAATGCAAAACAAAGTTAGGAAAAGTGGCATCACTTCATTTCAAATGCTTCAGTCTCATCTTGTCACTCATTCGGGGATTCAAGGAGGGAGCGAATTTGTGACCATCTTTGGACAAGATCGTCATATATTCATCGACTCAATATTCACCACTTTGACCCAACTCGCCGAGAAACTCAACCATGAAAACTTTAATCACTCTGCCTCCGCACTTGCATATAAGACTCTTGTGACACAACTCACGCCTTTCCTCCAATTCAATATCATCACGTCTGAAAGTTCAGTGATTTGCCAATCATTTCTTCGAGATACACATACCGAGTTTAGAGCTTTCCGTGATACAATTTTGAAACTCATGACATCGGTCTCGTCTTCAATTTATGAAAGATCTCGACTTCAGCAAGCGTATGATAATGGAGTGCGAGAATCAATGACGCAGATGCAAGAGGAGAATGGTCATACGGTTGACAACTTGGAGCCTAACGATGGCAAGAGCACGGAATCAGGAGGACAACATGATACCAGTGGCACGTCAGGGAATGTTCACGAGATTTCTCTTGATGACACCTTACCCGTTTATGATGAAGAGCCTGCAAACATGGTACAATGTAATGTTCTTTATGATGTATATGCTGATGATATGCCGCATATTGAGCATTCTGAACCTAATTATGACAAACATGGGATGGAAAAGAGTGATAGCAATACCACTTCTGATTCATCCGATGTAAGTCATAATGGGGGAGAGATTGTTCAGAATGCTATAGTACATCATGATAAGTGTATTATAACTGCTTCATTGACTGCTTCCGATTCCAAGATTAGAGAGCTCGAAACGATTGTAGCTCAACAATCAAAAGATCTTGAGGATGCCAAACTTGAATTTTCTAAGAAAACGGACAAATTTGAAACATACTTTGAAAAACTTGAAAAGTCAAACGTTGTTCTTGAAAGAAAATTGGATCAAAAAGTTTTAGATTCGAAAGCTGAAAAGGATAATCTTTTGAAACAAATTCAGTTACTAGAGTCTAAATTGGCATCCCAAGATAGAGTGCTTAAAGAGAATGAGACATTAAAGGCTCAAGTACAGGAAAAGGTCTTTGCTATAGCCGCGTTGAAAAACGAGTTAAGGAAAACTAGAGGACCTAGTGTGGACACTAAGCTTGAAAAACCATCAATCTTGGGGAAACCGCCTACAAATCAGTTCGTCAGACAACCGATTATCAGACAACCTACTGCATTTAGATCCGAGCGACCACAATCCTCGAGACCGCGGTTTGCCTCCCAAGTTGATTTGGTTCATCTTACTAGACCAGTCACTCCAGCAACTAGGCCCTATGTGACCATAACAGCTTTAGCAAGACCAAATCATATGATTGCCTCTAGTTTCTCTAAGAATAGTTCAAAGAATACGTCTAGAACTAGTTCAAATGATGTGCGCCATGATTTTGGTCAAAGGGAAGCTATTCAAAAGACACAAGTAAGAGATAGGAATTTCAAACCTAGTCAGATGCCTTCTAGTTTACCCAACACTGCTAACCGTAGCATGCCCAATCCTAGGAGCATCAATCAATCATCTAGGGATTCTAGATCTTACTCGGACATTAAATATGCTACTTGTAAAACATGTAGAAAATGTGTCTTTACGGAAAATCATGACTCTTGTATCAAAAAATTGCTTAATGAGGTGAACTCCCGTGCTAGACTTAAATCCCAGTGGGTAGCTAAAATCAAACCCATTGGTAAAATGTGGCGCCCCACTGGTAGAACTTTCACTCTTGTAGGAAACGAGTGCCCTTTAACTAGGATAATCTCCGACTCTACTAAGACTGCTAGGGAGGAAATTGAAAAAGATGATACATCACTTAAGCCTGAACTTAAAGTTTTCTATAAAAGGAAACGTTTGCCAACTAAGATAAGTGAATCATCTACTCAGGTCACCTCTGACACAAGTAAAACCAACTGTGAACCCCCACGTGCTTCTATAATTGATATCGCTAACCCATGTCAAAGCATGCAAATTCCTAATGAGAATGCAGGTCCCAAAGTTGATGTTCCAAAAGAACGAAGCGGTCCAATCGTTGCATACCGCTCAACTAAGGACACTCTTAGAGTTTGGTTGCTCAAGAAGCAGATATCGGAGAAACAAATGTCTCAGGGGATTCATGGTTAAGCTTACCTAAGGACTTATAGTCGCATCACAGACTATAACTCGCTCTTCAAAGAAAGAAACGTTTATCACCGATGGTAAACTTATCCTAACAACGAGAAATTAATTTTTCTCGGGCATGAGCTTATATAAAAAACATTCAAAGTTTTTAAGCTCATGCACAATGGCTCACATTCAAATCACAGTCTGTGACCCGAACTTCAGAGAAAGGGAAGCTTATCTCGTCAATGATAACTTACCCTCACAACGAGAAATTAAGTTTTCTCAGACACGAGCTTACACTAAAACCATTCAACGGTTTTAAGCTCGTGTACAAGGCTTATAGATAAATGACAGTCTATAACCCGCTCTTCAAAGGCAGGAAAGTTTATCGCCGATGATGAACTTATCCTTACAACGAGAAATTAAGTTTTCTCGGGCATGAGCTAATATTAAAAACATTCGAAGTTTTTAAGCTCATGCACAATGGTTTCTCATTAAATATCAGATGGTGACCCGTGCTTCAAAGAAAGGAAAGTTTATCGCCGATGATAAACTTATCCTAACAACGAGAAATTAAGTTTTCTCGGGCATGAGCTAATATTAAAAACATTCGAAGTTTTTAAGCTCATGCACTATGACTTACAGTTAAATGTCAGACTGTAACTCGAACTTAAAATAAAGGAAAGTTTATCTTTTATGATAACTTATCCTCTTAACGAGAAATTCACCTTTCTCAGTCATGAGCTTGTATTAAAACATTCGAAGTTTTAAGCTCAAAAAGGAAAGTGTATATTTTAAATAAGAGAACTTTTCCTCATAACGAGAAATTAACCTTTCTCGGTCATGAGCTTTCCGTTAAAACAGTCAAAGTTTTCAAGCTCATGAAAACGACTTCTAAGTAAATGTCAGCTTAGGACTCGTCCATCAGATAAAAGGAAAGTTTATCGCCGATGGTAACTTATACTTAACAACGGGAAGTTTACAACTTCTCGGACTTGAGCTCGTTTTGTAAGATATTCAACATCTCAAGCTCAAGTAATTGGTTTTCAAAACTTTGAACACAATTTTTCAAGAATTTCTCAAAAGGTTTTTCTAAATCTTTCAAAATTGTGTGTTCAAAAACGTTTTGATAAAACGAGCATGTCTTCTGGAATCGATAATATTTACGAACCTAGAAATGTCATTCAATAATGACACGGGGTTGTAAATAAAGTTCGAGCAGAAATTTAAAAGATTTAAAACATGCTCCATATGGTTTGCTATTATTTCCGATAGTAACCCGCTTTTCACATTGAAGTCAAGCATTTCACCGGAAAGCTTTGACTTCAAAATCCTAAGTTATCAACTCCACAATCCGAAGTTCGTTGCAATTGATATCTACATACTCGACGATGCGACTACTCAAACGGTGACTATAGCTCTTTCAATAGAACACGGGTCAACAATTGAGGGGGAGCAATTGTCCAACATTCAGAATCCTTGATGCCGAGAGTGCCAAGTTCACATATTGGTGTCAAGACAACGATATGAATCATACACATGGAGTCAAGAGATAACTTCAGACGTGACGAGGTGACCAACATTCGTGAACAAGAACCATGTGAATCTTTCATATGATGTTCTCCATCATTCAGGTCCAACCTCGTAAATTGCTAATCTTGTGAATACATTATCATATATGATCTTTGCACGTGATAAATACCTTACACTTGTGTTTAAAAGGTATTTAATTTACGTTTCAAGTACACCCTCATTAATTTGAGGGGGAGCTTGTTAAAATCATGAAGATAACTAGATTTGCATTTTTCTTCCCAAATTTTCTTAAAATGCTATTAAATCAATTGATATTAAAAACATCGATTGCATTAATATTTTTAATATGGGGGAGAAAATGTGATTTAATATGGGAAATGATTAATCACAAATGGTTTCGTGTTAGCTCATCCCGACATGTGCGAAATGTTTTCGGATATCGTGGCATATGTTAAGGGGGAGCAAAATGGATTGCACTTCAAAATGGATTTCATGGTGACATACACTTACCCAAAACATCTCTATTCACGACGGTGAAGATTGTGGTGACATAAGGATGGTAGGATAGGTTAAAGTCCAATGATTTCTCTAGAACTGGAGGAATCTTCCCAAGGACATTCCATAACTAGAAATGTAGTCCTTAGGAAAGATGGAGAAAGATTGTGAACGTAGCTGAATGCCGACCAAGTACTTAAGTTAGCACTGGAACAATCACAACAAGGTGCTAGTTATGACGTATTGGTAAGCATTGAAGGGGTTGAAGAATGAAAAAGAATTGTAAAGATAAAGGGTGTAAAGAAAGAAGCCCTCCTTACAACCTTAGGCAGAAACCGAGTCAATTCATATGCTATTGAGATCATTTATGATTCTCGATATTGAAGATAGACATCATGGACCCAGTGATGCAAGGCACAACCCATCCCAGCTAACTCAGATATCTCTCAAAAGATATTTGTTTTAATCACACGGAGACAACACATTATCTATTGATTTATTCACTCCGAATAAATTGGTATTGAAAAGGTGGCACTCCTCTCCAGCCTCCGATCACTAAAATCCAAAATGCACGATCGAGTCTAGAGCCATTTGAGATCATCAAATATCTCATTAGGACACACTTTCATATTTCCTTGCTTCTTCACACACTGTAAAAAGTAAGAAAGATCTTAAGAGTCCTACGCAAAATCTTCATGATCTTGCCTGAACATCCGAGTAATACGAAAGTATTTACAATGAAGATGGAAATCCTTCTTGAGCGAACATCAAAAAGCTCATGGTAGGTGCTTGTGCGATTCTTTATGAATCAAACTTGTGATAACTGGAAAGCAACAGTGGTTTAAACTCTTAAATGAATTTAAACACGTTCCAGGCCTCTACGCAATATCTTAGTGATCTTTCTAGAACATTCAGAGTAATACTATTAAGTATTTACAGTGACGAATGGAAATCCTTCTAGTGTTAACATCAAACAACACTTGGTAGGTAACTTGCAAGATTCTATACGAATCAAGCTCGTGACAACTGGAAAGCAATGATGGTGCGGTTCTTAATTAAACTTCACTTGTTCCAGGAACATGAATTGACGGCTTCAAATCATGCGGATAATATTATCCAAATGATTCACTCTTTACGTTCGCAGTCAGCTTTGGATGGTCGAGTAAAGAGAACGGGTTTACCCGCGCAATCTTGTCAAGGAGGTTCTTTATTGAAACTACCTTCCACAAGTACGATATTTAATATCGTCCAACGGTCTTCACCGACCGGAGGTAAAATGCTACCGAATTAGAATGAAATGTTCAAGGCCATTTCATCCGTATATATGGTTTATTGCTAACTGTCTTATGCAGCGTAACAAAAAGGTGGCATTGCGGTGTATAATCCAGAAGAAGTCGTCACCACATGCTTGTACTACATACACTTAGTACTTCAACAAATTCAAGAAAGTCTGAAGGTCAAGTCTTCCGCTGTATCAAACTCTGAAGCTTTCAAGAATTTAAAGGTATAAGTATGTGGAACATGAAGTCACGAAGAGGCAAATTTCACAAGTGACGAATGCACAAGGTCAAAACAAGGAAACATGCTCAAGACTAAAGTCAAAGATCACATCAAGCATATTCACAAGAACAAGATCGAAGACTCAAGCATAGTATGCTAGGTTTAAGATTTTGTAAAATGGTGTGACCTCCCTTAGGGGGAGATTGTTGGAAATACGATTTTCCAAAGAAAGTCTCGGTCACATCATTATTAGCATAGATCACGAGCTATAAACTATTTAGGACATTGTAACTTGGAGTGACCTCCCTTAGGGGGAGATTGTTGGAAATACGTTTTTACGTATTTAGAAAGGATCGGTCACTCCAAAGATATATTCTAGTATTGGGCTCGTGATCCATTTGTAAACAATATAGTCCATATAGCCCACATGTAGGGTGGGCTATATATAACCCTCCTAGCATGTTAGGAGGGGTGGTTCTTACATTTCACACTTTTCATTTAATCAAAATTCTTTGCTTTTATTTTTGTTTCAAGTTGTTAAATTCTCGAATCTTAGTTACTTTAACCTATTTAACAATCACAAAGCTTAACTATTCATGACAAGCTTACAAACAACTACAAGACGAAGCCAAAGCAGTCCAACCATTAACCATTAAGCTAATTAATTTTCCTCGAAAACTTTTGAAGACTTTTTTTTTTTGATGACGAAGACGATCTAACATTTTCTCCCCCTTAAACGATGACCCGTTTTCTATTTAAAGAGCTGTAGTCATTGTTTAACGAGGCACATAAAAACGTTTCCACTTAATGTCTTGAAAAGATTGATTCGTGGTGGCAATAAGATTTCTCTTATTTAGACAAATTAATGCACTAAAACGTACACTAACTCGTGTTAGACCAAGTTGTAAAGTAAACTTGATCCCTTTGCATGATTTGGCTTGTAAATCATGCCCGAGAAAATTAATTCCCGTTGTGAGCCAACGTTTTCCAAGGAAATACGTGACTTTAATATGAAAACCGGGTTGTAGTCTGAAATAAATACAACCCATTATGGGCATGTTTTAAAAATGTACAACTTTTATACGGACTCTATTTATGGCGCCGTGTCAATATTGATCGACATTTCTAAAGCCGTAAATATTACCGTACTAAAAGACATGCCCGATTTAAAAGAAGAAAAATATTTTTGGTTTTTCTTGATTTTATATTTTTTATGGTTTTTCTAGGTTTTATATTTTTTATGGTTTTTCTTGGTTTTATATTTTTTATGGATTTTCTTGGTTTTATATTTTTGTATTTTTCTTTTTGTGGTTTATATATATACGATAATATACATGATCACGAACAAAGGATACGCCTGAATAGTTCACCACCACTATTCAGCTGATTCTTCTGCCAATTCTTTGAGAGTCGCTGGAGAGAATGATTTCATGCCAAGCTTGTCGATCAAAAACTCGATTCGTCCTTGATCTAAGGCTTTGGTGAACATATCTGCCAGCTGATACTCAGTAGTGACAAAATACAGCTCGATCACTCCGTTCTCCACCTGCTCTTTAATGAAATGGTAGCGAATGTCTATGTGCTTGGCCCGGGAGTGTTGAACGTAGTTGCAGCAAAGGGAAATGGCGCTCTTGTTGTCACAATACATCGGGATTTTGTTGAATCCCAAACCGTAGTCAGTTAATTGTGATCTCATCCCAAGGACTTGAGCACAACAACCGGACATGGCGATGTATTCAGCCTCTGTGCTAGAAATTGCAGCGCTTTCGGCCTTTTTGAAGACCAACTGATCAATCTGTCTCCAAGGAGTTGCACATATCCAAAAGTGTTACGCCTCGTGTCTTGACATCCAGCATGATCGGCATCTGCGTATGATATTAAAGCAATAGAGGAATCTTTCGGATACCATAGACCACGATGAAGTGTTCCTTTGAGATACCGAAAGAGAAATTCCGATGATGATCACATATATTCTACTTCCACCTATATTCTCATCTCTGACGATGATGAAAGAGAAATTCCGATGTTCACTCCATCTTCCACAGATGTGCGTGTTCCGAATTTGTCTTTTTACGATACCCCTGAAGTACAAGAATATTTCTCACATTAAACTTAAGTGATGAATAGTACACCTTCACCTACGTCTCATTTTTTGTTACCCGAGGATCTTTATTCATCTCCCAATCGAAGTCGTGAAGAGCCTTATGAAACTGAAGAGGTCTCTAGAGCACGGATTATGGAAAAGCATAACCGGCAATTATCTGCAATTGCAAGTCATCTCGATGCAATTTCCTTAGAAGCTTTTAGAAGAGTAGAAAGTAATGTTAGAAATTTAATAAGCGTAAGAGCAGAAATTGAAGAGCATTTTACGTAGTTGGAATATAAAATGGACGTTACCCGACGCCATAATATTAAACTGAGTAAAAGAATGCATCATTTTGAAGTAGCGATGGCAAGACTTGATAAGGAGAACACTGAACTGGGAGAAGGACTTACGAGAACTGGGCTTAATTTAGAAACACTCATTGAAGATCTCAAAACTACTCAACAATCTGACTCCGGATATATTTTGGACAGAATTAAGGAGATTAAAATGAGAAATTAAGCTTAGAAATCTAGTCTCAGTTTGTAAAAATGTACAGTTTCCTTTATGTAACAGCGATGCTTATTGTGTAAATATGAACGATAAGTTGTTAATAAATAAAGAAGTGTGATTTTGTTCTTAAAACTCTTGTCAATTTATCATAATTCGTATTATGAATCCTCATATATGAATTTGTTAAGAAAATCATCATTCATATTATGAAACCTAATATATGAAATTCCCAAAAGAATGAGAACTCGACAATGATATATTAAATTTATTCGATACTCCACGTATGAAAATTTAATATCAAGTGTTATTATGTGGTAGGATGGCTCCTATAAGAGCATCAACATCTGCGACAATAAATATGACACCTGAAGAAATAAGGCAATTGGTTGCTGAGAGTGTGACTACAGCTTTGCAAGCACAAGCCATCAATGTAGCCGGAGCAAGTAATGGAAATGCTGCTAGAAGAGAAGTTCCTGTTGAAAGAAGATGTACTTACAAGGATTTCATGAACTGTCAGCCTTTTAATTATAAAGGATCTGAAGGTGCTGTTGGACTTATCCGCTGGTTTGAGAGAACTGAATCAGTATTTGTTCGCAGTGACTGTTCTGAAGATTGTTAAGTGAAGTTTGCTACGGGTACGTTATTAGAAGAAGCTTTGTCTTGGTGGATTGCTTATGTACAACCCATTGGGATAGAACAAGCTTATCCTATTCCATGGAATGAATTCAAAAATCTGCTAACTAAGAAGTATTGTAACACCCCTAAATTTTCGGTCATGGCAGCGGAAGGGTCATTGGGTGTTACTATCATGGTTCAATCTCAATATCATAGAAAACGGCTCGAAACGAGTCGTTTTGTTAAAACATACATCCATTCATTATTTAAAAATAAAACAGTTCACACACGGTCCCAATTAGTTTTAAAGTTTACACAACATGACAGTCGATAAAAGTTTCTTGAATGGACATAATTTAGAAAAGCGGGCCAAAACATTTAAATTAAGCAAGTTGCATGAAACCGCCTTCCTTGAGTGCGTTTTTCATGGACCTGAGATAAAACATGCTATAAAGTCAACAAAAATGCTGAGTGAATCTATAGAGTTTAAATTAAATAAACGAACACACGTATTTTGAATAAACCTTCCATGGTTGACAATCATTTTGTACAGACATAATCATCGCTGTTATTACATAAGCCTCATGACATTGAACGCTAACATATATTATTTCAGCCCAACACAACTAGCCAAGTGCGTATATTTCTCTATTACAATGCATCCGATGTTTTATTACTAGTGCATCACGGCACCACGCGATAGCTAATCGCGACCGGACTGGGCGTCACCCCGATAGATCTATCCATAGTACTAGCGTTCTTTCGATTAACAATTCACGATTCAATGAGTCTTTAAGGCTAAAGCAAACTTATGTAATAACTTTCATCTAAGCATACAATCGGGTCCCTTGTGTTCTATTTTAAAAACAAGCATGTTATCCCCCTCGCGGGTTTTAAAAATCCTTTATAAGATAGTATAAAAGCGAGGCTATAGACTCACCTTAGTATTTATAGTAGTTGAAGACGATCGCCGACGTTAGATGATGCCCGATAAACACGATAACCGCAACCTAGCAAATAAGGTGCGTACGTTAATAATAGACTCGAGTATTAAATGATACATAATAAAAATCAAACTCAAGTATAAAATCACGACAAATCGAGAGAAAACGATACAAGTGATTCTATTTTAGTCTCCTATATATTCTTTTTATTTTTCTATACTCAAAAATCAATTAAAATGCATACTTAGAAAAATTTGACAACTTTAACTTTTTGGTCAACTTTGACTTTTTGGTCAACTTTGACCTTCGGGTCTGACCTGATTAATTGACCCACTAAATGACATATTCATGATTCAAGACTTAAGCTTTTTGATGCAAAACGACATTTCGGACAACTTTCCAGTTATATCCGAGACGTGAAACTTAATAGAAACTGTCCAAAATACACATGCAAGTTCTGTGTAAAATTACAATATTACCCCTAAACATCTCAGATTTTACTATTAACTTTCACCTTATTATTACTCGTTTTCAGGTCTGATTTCTACGCGATTTAGGTAAAACATCATTCTGAACAACTTTCGTGTTTCGACCGAAGGCCGAAACGGACCAGAAATGACAGATTTACCCCTCGCATCAGATCTGTTAAGAATGACGGTTTTTTAGAAAATGCAGATTTAATTTTTAAGTTTTGCCCCATCTAAATTCATTTTCAGAACTGGTTTCCATGCGGTAGAAGTAAAACGACTTTTTAAATAACTTTTTAGTTTTACACGAAAACTGAAACGAACCAGAACTGGGTGATTTTGCCCTTTTTCGGATCTGCATCAGATAGTGTGCGGGAAATAATTGGTTAAATTTTCAGAATTTCAAACATGCGTAACGTTTCGCTCGTTTGGAGTTAGAAGCTCTACTTGGTATCAAATCGAAGCTTAGGAAAAACTCTACAACAATATCATATCATCTCATCCTATACTTAGACTTAAGGTTTTCGAAAATAGCTTCAAAGTTACTGATCTAAAATGACTAGTTAAAAATCATGTTAAATCAACATTTTGACCCATTTTAGCAATTCATATACTTCTAATAACAACCTAAAATGACTCTAATCAACTCTAGACCACTTGCATGTCCAAATCTTACAAGATCCATATCAAAAATCTTACATGCAAGCATCCTCACTTTTAATATAATAAAAATAGCACTTATTTACAACTATAAAATAGATCAAAACAAGATGATCTTTCAAGAAAATAATATTTTTAGAAAAAGTTCATGCATGTTTTAGATTTTCATACCAAAATGATCCAAATCATATTACAAACATGGGACTTACTTTGGTTTTTAAGGATTCAAGCTAGAAACTAAAATCCAATGGTGTTTTGGTTTGTGAATGTCACGACACAAAAATATATATATATAAGATACTAAAAAAATGATCCTACAAGTATACACTTGATCATGTTTCACCAAATCAAGGAAAAGTGTAATGCGTGTAAAATTTTAACAAAGATCAAAGATCAAATACAACCTTTTTACATTAAAACATGATGATCTTACCTAGATCATCACATGCATGATGATTTAAACATAGATCTACCATGGAAATAAAAAAAAATCTTGAAAGTTAATGCATGTAGGAGATTTTCATACCAAATTGTAGATCTTGAGATTTCCAAGATGGGTCTTGTTTTAGATTTAAGAGATCCAAGTTGAATCAAAAACTACAAGGGTGTTTTTGGTGGCTAGAGTGGACGGCTATAAGAGAAAAAGAAAGAGAGAGATGAAAATTTTTTGAGGTGATGCATTCTATGTGTTTTTATGTGTAGAAAAATCCTTTTATAGTGTAAGGTGAGGGTAGATTTTGACAAAATGCATTTCTTTTGGGCTAAAAATGTAAGTATTGACTTAATTGGCGGAAATGACTAGAAAGTTACTTTTGTGGATATTTACGGGACTCGGGTTCCGTAAATATATATATATATATATATATATATATATATATATATATATATATATATATATATATATATATATATATATATATATATATATATATATATATATATATATATATATATATATATATATATATATATATATATATATATATATATATATATATATATATATATATATATATATATATATATATATATATATATATATATATATATATATATATATATATATATATATATATATATATATGTATATAAATAGTAGCGATCCAGTAAGAAGAGAAATTAAAATAAGAAGAATAAGAAGAACTCTGGACCACACATTTTAAATAAGAGTGAGATATTTAAGGGGAGATGCAGGAATTTTTGTAGGTGCATCTGAAATGAGTGGTTGTGGTTTCTTCTCATCCTTCTTATTTTAGTTAATCTTCTTATTAGATCCTAACTCTCTCTCTCTCTCTCTTTCTCTCTCTCTCTCTCTCTCTCTCTCTCTCTCTCTCTCTCTCTCTCTCTCTCTCTCTCTCTCTCTATATATATATATATATATATATATATATATATATATATATATATATATATATATATATATATATATATATATATATATATATATATATATATATATATATATATATATATATATATATATATATATATATATATATATATATATATATATATATATATAAATATATATATATATATATATATATATATATATATATATATATATAGGGTAGGGATACACTAAAAAGTCCTTTAAAATAAAAAGTATAGGAAGGATTATATGAGTGACATGTGTAACTTAGCCACATCATCATGCCACATAATCATGACACCTCAACACCTAAAAAATTTCGAATCTAAAAAAAAAATTCGTAACTTTTTTTTTGAAAAATTTTTATTTTTTGAAAAAAAAATTTCGAAATTTTTTTTTTCGAAACATTTTTTTTCAAATTTTTTTTTCCGAAAAAAAATTTTTCGGAATTTTTTTTTTAAAGAAATAATCTACTGCGTCATAGTTATATGTTTGATGCATCAAATTAATAAGTTAACGCATCATATAATTAGTTACTGCATTAAGTTCGGTGATGAACTAAAATGCAGTAACTTATTAGTGTGATGCATTAACTTATTAACTTATGCATCAAAATATAAAATTACGATGCAATAGATTATCTTTTGTTTTATTTAAAATTTTTAAAAAATTGATGCATCAACTTAAGAAGTTAATTCATCACTGTAATTAGTTACTACATTAAGTTCGGTGATGAACTATAATGCAGTAACATATTACAGTGATGCATTAACTTATTAACATGATGCATCAAAATATATAATCGCGATGCAGTAGATTATCTTTGGTTTTATTTAAAAATTTTTTTAAAAAATGAAATATTTTTTTCGAAAAAAAATATCGAAAATTTTTCTTCAAAAAAAAATTAAAAAAAAACAATTTTGGAAAAAAAAATTTCGAAAATTTTTTTTCGAAAAAAAAATTTCGAATTTTTTTTTTCAAAAAAAAAATTTGAAATTTTTTTTTTTCGAAAAGTTTTTTTTTTTTTTTAAATTTTCGAAATTTTTTTTTTTTAAAAAATTCGAATTATTTAAAATAATGAGATGTCATCATTATGTGGCATGGTGATATGGCATAGTGACACATGTCACTCTCACAATCCTTCCTATACTTTTTATTTTAAGACCCCTTCTCATTTTACCCCATCCCTATATATATATATATATATATATATATATATATATATATATATATATATATATATATATATATATATATATATATATATATATATATATATATATATATATATATTTTTTTTTTTTTTTTTCTCTAAAGTTTAGACGCATATGAAAAATAATAATATAACGACTCGATACATAATTACAACGGTATCGTCGAAAATATTAAATATCGAAACGATCGATAATAAAATATAAAATTTTGGGCATCCGTCGGTATCGCGATCACTAGTAGTTCTCGTTATTCGTTAAAACGTAAAACACGAGAAATAAAGATTAAATATAATAAAATCATTCTTATAATAATTTGAGAAATAATATCGACACCTAACGTATTCCTTGCCGGTTTTCGTCCAATCGGCATTCTTACGCTAGTTTCAAGTCATAACCTTCTCGGTTAGTCGATAATTTAAAATTCTCATTAAGGTAAACACGTAATACGTAATAGTCGAGATTAACATAACGACCTGAAGATGACGGATTGTCACAAGTATTATCCTCGTAATGAGATTAGGAAAATGGAGGAGGAATTCTATAATTTAGAAGTGAAGGAGAATAATGTTAAAGCTTATATCCGAAGATTTCAGGAATTAGCAACACTATGTCCTAACATGGTGCCTAATACTGAAAGGTTGATGGAAGCTTTTATTGGAGGATTGCCTAGAAGCATTGAAGGGAATGTTACCGCCTCTAAACCCCAAACTTTAGAGGAAGTTATCACCATTACTCAAAGGTTAATGGATCAAGTGATAAGGTAGAATCTGCATCAATGGAAATCAATAACAAGAGGAAGTTTGATGATAGGAGGAAATTTCCTATTAATCTTACTTTCCAGAAGAATAGTTTTCGTAATTATAATCAGGGCAATAATCGTCAGCAACAGAACAAAAGAAATGATGTTTCTAAGGTTTATGTTGTAACTACGAACACTGGTTATAATGGAAGACAACCCTTTTGTCAGAAATGTTCTCTACATCACACAGGGTTTTGCACTATCAAGTGTCAAAACTGTGGAAAAACAGGACATTAGACAAGATTCTACAGAGGTAAAAGACCAGCTACTAGGAATAATCAAATTCTGATAACTAAGGTTTGCCATAACTGTGGAGAAAAAGGGCATTTGGTAAATGAGTGTCATAAAGAGAGCAATAGCAGAGGAAAAACTTATTTGCTGAACGATACTCATCAAGATCAGAATACGGTTACGGGTATGTTCCATCTAAATCAACATCTGGTTAAAGTAATATTTGACTCAGGAGCTGATAGAAGTTTCATATCTGTTAAAATTGCTGCTAAGTTAGGTATACCGACTATTTCCATGAATACTAAGTACGATGTAGAAATGGCCGATGAAAAAATAGTTAGCACTAATACCGTTATTCAAGGATGTATCATTACTTCATTACGTCAATCCTTTGAAATCGACCTTATGCAAATTAAGCTCAGTAGCGTTGACGTAGTCATAGGGATGGATTGGTTATCTAAATACCATGCTAAAATCTTATGTGACGAGAAAGCCGTTCATATTCCTATTAACAGTGGAGTTTTGGTTGTCCATGGTGAGCGAAGTAAGACTCGACTAAATCTCATATCATGCTTAAAGATAAATAAGTATGTATCTTGAGGTAGTCAAGTTTTCTTAGTTCAAGTGACGGAAAAACTGCAAGGAGCGAAGCGACTAGAAGATATTCCAATAGTTAGAGATTTTCCCGAAGTATTTCCCGAAGAATTACCAGGTTTCCCACCTGAACGTCAAGTTGAACTCCAAATCGATTTGATACCAGGAGCAACACCAATCGCTAAAGCACCTTATCGATTAGCACCTTCGGAAATGCAAGAATTGTTAAGTCAAATCCAAGAACTAACTGATCGAGGATTTATTAGACCAAGTATATCGCCATGGGGAGCTCCAGTCTTATTTGTGAAAAAGAAAGATGGATCTTTTAGAATGTGTATCGATTATCGTGAGTTAAACAAACTTACTATAGAGAATCGTTACCCATTACCCAGAATTGATGATTTATTTGATCAACTTCAAGGATCAAGAATATATTCGAAAATTGATTTACAGTCAGGTTATCATCAATTAACAGTTAAGGAAGACGATATTCCTAAAACTGCTTTCAGGACACGATACGGACAATATGAATTTCAAGTTATGCCTTTTGGTTTAACCAATGCACCAGCTGTTTTCATGGACCTCATGAACAGATTGTGTAACCCTTACTTGGACAAATTTGTAATCGTGTTTATCGATGATATTCTTATTTACTCTCGTAACAGAGAAGAACATGCCAAGCGTCATGGTATAATCTCGAGTTACTTAAGAAGGAGGAGTTGTATGCGAAGTTCTTGAAATGCGAATTCTGGATCAATGTTGTTCAATTCCTAGGACTTGTCATTGATCGCCAAGGTATTCATGTGGATCCTGTGAAGATTGAAGCGGTGAAAAATTGGAGTAAGCCTAGTACACCAACGGAAATTAGAAAATGTATAGGACTTGATGGGTATTATCGAAGATTTATCGAATGTTTTTCAAAGATTGCTATATCTTTGACAGAATTAACTCAGAAAAACAAACCGTTTGTCTGGGGAGATAGTCAAGAGATAGCTTTTCAATTATTGAAACAGAAGTTGTGTGAAGCACCTATCCTAGCATTACCAGAAGGTAACGATGACTTTATCGTTTACTGTGATGCATCTATTCAAGGAATGGGAGCAGTGCTTATGCAAAGGAATAAAGTTTTTGCTTATGCATCAAGGCAGCTTAAACCGAATGAGAAGAATTATACTATGCATGATCTACAATTAGGAGCAGTGATATTTGCTCTTAAGATCTGGAGACATTACCTCTATGGTACGAAGTGTGTAGTATTTAGCGATCACAAGAGTCTTCAATATATTCTTCATCAGAAAGAATTGAATTTGAGACAGCGACGTTGGTTAGAATTACTTGCTGATTTCAATTGTGAAATTCGTTATCACCTAGGTAAAGCCAATGTAGTAGCTGATGCTTTAAGTTGAAAGGAACGTGTGACAATCTAACATTTTCAGGTAGTGAAATATTTTCTCGTATAATATTTTGAAACTTATTTTTGTGTTGGTTGACGAACTCACAATTTACGGATTTAAATTTGGGCTTACGTGCATAATTTAGCGTATTTTACGACTAAACCGGAAACCTTAGGATTACGTATTTACGTTTTTGAACTCCGTTTTTGATGAGACAATTTTTATTGGATTCGTTTTGTGACGTTGATTCATAATTTATAAAAACGTTTTTTGTAAAACGACCCGAGGGCACGCAAATCGAGAAAACTAGAATCGAGAAATACCCGTAAACTAGTGAGATGGGACAAAACACATTGTCCCACCCCACTAGCTATATGGGACGGCACAACTTGACACCACACACTAAGCTGGCATCAAGTTAGCTAACACATTCCATGTGTAAGCCATGCTTACATTTTAAGCCATTTTTCTCTTTACCACTTAACTCAAAACTAGCAACTTCTCATTCCATCTTTTCTCACATGCAATTCAACATCAAACTCTCTCAAAACTACTCCCCTTTCCGTCCAAAATAAACCAACAAACACCCCATTTGATCTCTTCTAGCCATGAAACACATGTTTACTAGCTCTATTAAGGAGTTCTCTTGAAGCCTTGCTCATTTGGTGGCCATATTAACAACTTTGGAGGTGATTTGCTTGTGTCCTAGGGCTAATTTTCCAACCTATGTTCTTGATATTTGATGGTCTTGGAGATACTTATTGTGTTCATCAAGTTCTTGTCTTCCAAAAACAAGAAAAACACTTGGTTGGTAAAAAAGATCATCCTCTCCATTTTTCTCTTGTTATTTTGTAAAGAACAAATTTATTTTCTTTCATTTTGTATATGTATATGATGTATATATGATGATAAAAATGTTGTGTGGGGATCAAGTGTTGATAGATATGCTTAAAAATGTTAATAACTATAAGAAATGAGGCTAAAATCTTGATTATTTAGTTGGCTGTATAAAAACAGTAGATAACTAAAATAAGAACTGATAAAATTGCATGGTATGATCCATTTACAGTAAGTACAAGATGTTATACACATGTGAGAGTTGGCCATGCAATGGAATCAAAATAATGAGTGAGATATGATCAAAACAAGTTAGGTGGTCTAATCTGAATAAGCAGTTTTGTAGGGACTGTTAAGGCATGATAAACTTAAAATGGGAAGTAGCTATAGCTAAGTTAAATGTAGCACATAATATGAAGAACATGTCACCCAAAAATTAGCTTCTAATTCATTATAGAACTCTAGATATGTTAAAAATAGTGAACATGAAGTTAAAAATCAGATTTTTGGAATTAATGTTTATTAATATTATATAAGCACTCACATTATAATGTATAAAATATAAAAATATAAACCCACTAACTTATAAAACTTATTTATATAAATATATAAAAGGTTAATTAAATGGATAAATTATATAAATGGTGGTGAAATAATATTTATAAGTAGTAAAAACTATAAACTTGATTTTTACGACCTTTTCGGATATCGCCGTAAAAATTAACGTTTTTCGCCAAATAAAACTTAGACGACCAAACCCGTCTAATGTAAAGTTTATAAAAGTCATATACTGATGTATAGGTAACTAATACAAGTAAAAACCGATGAAACCCGAACTATAAGAAATACGGACATTTACGAGCTAACTAAGCATATTGGACTAATAATTGGACTTAATAAGATAAATACTTGTAAAAAGAACTTATTGGGCTTAACCCATTTGGGCCCAACATGGAAAGTATACATACTGATAATATAGGTATAAAAGGGATTAAAACAAGTTAAAGTACTTATAATAGGCTTATTGGACTTAAAATAGGTAAATAGGTAAAACTAGCAAACTAGTAAAACGTTACCAAAACGTAAACACTAAAATGAGTAAACAAGGATGTATAAACCCACTTGATCATCATCATATGTACAAAATCATCATATGTATATTGTTATTTTGATAAAAGTCATTGGACCGAGTCTAAAACCGATTATTATTTATATTGGTTTCCGTGACCGAAGCACGCCCGTAGCCGATAATCCGCCTTTCATTATCAAAGTGAGTTCATAGCCTCGCACTCTTTTAAATGTTTTATAAAATGATTTGTAAACCCGCGAGGGAGATAACATGCTAGATTTTGATAAAAATAGAACACAAGTAGTCCCGATTGTATGCTTAATGATATGGACCCGAATGATGCTATGACCCTGTAAACGAGACTAAAAGGATTATTAGTGGTTAGGTTATGTCACTTAAAGTCCCATTAGCATGAATTGTGAACTACCGGGATTTGGTAGACGCTTATGCATTTGATAGTACTATTTGGGGACGATCACCCCAGTTCGCGCCTTGGCGGTTGATCCCTGTCGAACCACATTGATTGGTAAGCGAATTTATGTATGAGAAGATTCCATAGCGTGATTTTTGTGACGACACGCTAACTTAGATGGGCAAATTGTTTGTCGGGTTCGCGGCCCGCTGTTTTCATAGTAAGGTAACAATGTCATGCGGCTAATAATAATCCTAAAACGTATGTAATCCAAATAAAAATGTATTCTATACATAATAACGATGCTATTAACGATGAATATATTACCTATCATGTTAATATAGAGACTACGGTCTCATGGACAGTTTAAGATGTATGCTTGATATATATTGCCTGACTAGAAATATGAGGACTTACTTCCGATATTATGCTTGTGTTCTGATTTTAAATGATTGTTTTATATAACGGTTTTCATTAAACACTATGAATTCACTCGGCATTCGCTGATATGATTTTTTTTTGCATGTTTTCATCTCAGGTGCTTGAAGGTAATCCGGATGGAGATCGACTCTGATGGCCCACATAATATTAAAAATGTTCATTCGATCTATGTTTTGTAAACTTAATGACCTGTATAATTTGGGACCTGTTGTACGCTTTTAAACTTTTATCGAATGAATGTATGTTAAACCTTGAACAACCATTTTTATGTGTTGTCTATGATTGGAGTTATTGTGCTATCCCGTAACACTCTGAAAGACCCTTCCGCTGTACCGATACGAAAAATGAGAGTGTTATAGTTTGGTACCAGAGCTCTCGTTATAGAGAACAAAAGATTTTAAAAACCAAGGTTTTGAACAAAACTTTTCAAAATCTTTTGACAATGAACATTTAAGAAAATATTTGAAAAATCTTTTGACTATAACGGTGCCAGAGATCTCCGACGTTACCAACAAGCCCTATTGAGAAGATATATAATTTGATATATATAATATAATTTATATATATGTATATATCGTGATTTCATTATGTAATTGTTTAACTAGTATGTTATCCTAATACGAGATATATATATAAATGCGGATTGTCATGGCTGACCCTAATATTCCTGTAGAAAACCATGCTATTCCCGAACCTAATGTAGATGATGATCCTTATTTAGACTTAGTAGATTATGATATTGATGATGAGGAGGAACCATTTGAGGATCCCGAGCCCGAGTTAGGACTAGGAGATCAGATTGCCCCTCAGGTTGACTTGGTAGAGAATGAGATTGAGAATGTGGATATTGAGAATGTGGATATTGAGAATGTGGATATTGAGAATGTGGATATTGAGAATGTGTACATTGAGAATGTGGATATTGAGAATGTGGATATTGAAAATGTCGATATTGAGAATGATGATGAGATTGGGTTAGATAATTTAGATGATGAGATTGACGACGAGGATGTCGAGGAGGATGTAGGTATAGATGTTGAGGTCGATGACGATGAGGAAGCTGAGCTTATTTATCCGTATGATGTTCCAGAGGGCGAGCCTTTGCCCCCACCAGTTTATTTGTCTGATTTTGAGGTTGAGTTACCTAGGGATGAAATGTCTGAATCATCTGAATCTGATTCTGAATCAGAGGAGGATGATGATGAAGATGCACCTGACGGTACGGATGGTATTGCTACTCGTAGATGTGAGATAGGAGAGTCGTCTAGTGCTCGAGAGGCTACTCATATTGATGGTCTTGCACCATGGGCCTTGAGACGTGATCTAGATGCTTCCCGTGTTAAGAGTTGTGACAGAGGTTGGATTAGGTGTTGTTCAGATCAGGTTGCTTATTTGGAGTCGAAGACTAAGGTTGGCGAGAAAGAGCGGGAATTGCTTAGTTTGGATTTGAGTGATGTAGAACGTGGTTTGAATGAGGCTTTTAGGAGGTTATCGGTGTTGGAAAGTGGTGAGTATGCTGCAATGAAGAGAAAGGTGAATTCTATGGAGATTCAGTTGAGTGTAGCTCGTGCGATGCGTGAGAAAGCTGAGAAGGAGTTGAATATATCCGTGGGATGGAACAGTAGATTTTATGCTGACATGGTTGAAAGAGGAGTAATCCGTAAGCGCCCAGCTGAAGATGTGTCTAGTGATCGTCCGACGAAGATTCAGAAGACGATGGATGATGGACCATCTGGCGGTTCTCAGTAGACCAGTATGTATTTAGTAGTGACCTTTATATCTTTTGTGCTTTTGTAGCTTTGACTGAACCGACTTGTTAGTAATAGACTTGGCACGAATTTTGAGTGTATATAGTGCTAGAACTTTGATATGGGATGTACTAAGACAATACTTTTGTTTCAGATCGAATGAAATATGTATCTTCTCTTGAATTCCATATTGTGCCTTATTTGTATCTTGATCATGAATTCGATCCATATTATATGAATCCTTTGTTGGATGAATGCTTAATACTTTGAAATTGTTAAATTATAGAACTATGCCGCCCAAGAAGGCTGTGACTGAGGATGATGTACGTAGGATTATTACGGAGCAAGTTACCGCATCTATGACTGAATTTATGGCAAATGCTAGAAATGAAGCTGGCGGTAGTGGAGCTGGCGGTAGTAGAGCTGGCGGTAGTGAAGCTGGCGGTAGTGGAGCTGGCGGTAGTTGAGCTGGCGGTAGTGGAGCTGGCGGTAGTGGAGCTGGCGGTAGTGGAGCTGGCGGTAGTGGAGCTGGCGGTAGTGGAATTGGAGGTACTAATTTGAATGTGAATGCTAATAATGTGAATGCTAATGCTGGAGGAAACGTAGGAGGACTTGGAGTTAATGCACCTGAAGTTGGTGGTTGTACTTATGTGACGTTCATGAAGTGTGAACCTCTACCTTTTAATGGAACTGAAGGTGCTGTAGGACTAAGCCAGTGGATTGAGAAGATTGAATCGGTGTTTCGGATTAGTAAGTGTAAGGAGGAAGATAAGGTGACTTTTGCTATGGCTACTCTTAAAGGTCGTGCGTTGACTTGGTGGAACGGGAGAATTGCTTTCATGGGTCTTGATGCTGCTAATGCTACTCCTTGGGCTGAAATTAAGAAGTGGATGACTTTGGAGTTTTGTCCTCGTAGTGTGATTATTAGGTTAGAACAAGAGTTGATTCATCTGCGAATGAAAGGTGTGGACATTGATAGTTACACGAACCGATTCTATGAGTTGGCCTTGCTATGTCCTCGATTGGTTGAACCCAAAGAGATCCGAATTGAGCAATATGTGAAAGGGTTGACCAGGAATATCCGGGGGGACGTGACATCATCGAAACCACTGACTATTGATGATGCTGTTCGAATGGCTTACCAACTCATTGGACAGATAATTCAGGATAAGGAAGATGAAGCCCGTGTAGGCGAGAAAAGAAAGGGAGACGGTGAGCGTGTAGATAGAGGTGATAATAGGAAGAATTTCAATCGCCGTCAGAACAAGAGAAAGGGGAATGCAAATGCTCTTACCAACAACACACCGCGCAACGATGATAGATGTTCTAAGTGTGGCAACAAGAGGCATGCTGGCGACTGCTGGAAGTGCCGAAATTGCGGAAAGCTTGGACACAAGGTTGAAAGGTGTAAGAAGGGAACCATTTGCTTCTACTGTAATGAAGAAGGTCATAGGAAATCGGAATGCCCCAAGTTGAAAGCGATTGTACCTGGAAGAAACCCCCAGGGTGGTATCTACCAACTTGGAACAATTGAGGTGAAGAAAGAGGATCCGAATGTCGTTACCGGTACGTTTTTACTCAACAATCATTATGCTGTTGCTTTATTCGATTCGGGTGCTGATAGGAGCTTTGTATCCACTAAATTTAGTGCCCTTATTGATATTGAACCTGTTGAGATAAGTACCAGTTACGAGGTGGAATTGGCTGATGGTAAATTAGTGAAAACTAATAAGCTATTAGAAGGATGCTCTCTAAATCTCTTGAACCATTCCTTTCCGATTGATTTGATGTTGATAGAATTAGGTAGTTTTGATATTATCATTGGTATGGATTGGTTGTCGTTGAATAATGATACTATTTTATGTGGAGAGAAGAAAGTTAAGATTCCTCTTAGGAATAGGACGTTAGTAATTGATTGTAGTCGAGGTGAATCCCGTTTGAAAATCGTTTCATGTATTAAAGTCCAAAAGTACATCAGGAACGGTTGTGATTTATTCTTAGCTCAAGTGACCGGGAATGAGTCTAGGGAGAAACGATTGGAAAATGTACCTATTTTTTGTGAATTTCCTGAGGTATTTCCTAAAGATTTACCCGGACTTCCACCGATAAGGCAAGTAGAGTTTCGAATCGATTTAATTCCTGGTGCTGCACCGGTGGCACGTGCGCCTTACAGATTAGCCCCTTCTGAATTAAAGGAGTTATCTGAGCAACTTAAGGAGTTGTCTGATAAAGGTTTTATTCGACCGAGCTCGTCGCCTTGGGGAGCTCCATCTTGTTCGTTAAGAAGAAGGATGTATCTTTTCGTATGTGCATTGATTATAGGGAACTGAATAAGTTGACAATTAAAAATCGATATTCTTTACCTAGGATTGATGATTTGTTTGATCAACTGCAAGGATCTAGTGTGTATTCTAAGATATATTTGCGGTCAGGATATCACCAACTTCGCGTCCGTGAAGAAGATATTCCTATAACTGCATTTAGAACTCGTTATGGACACTATGAATTTCAAGTAATGCCATTTGGGTTAACTAATGCACCTGCTGTTTTCATGGATTTAATGAATCGAGTGTGCAAGCCCTACTTGGATAAATTTGTGATTGTGTTTATTGACAATATTCTGATCTATTCTAAGAATGAAGATGAACATAGAGAACATTTGAGGATTGTTTTGAACTTGTTGAAGGATGAAAGGTTGTATGCTAAGTTTTCGAAATGTGATTTCTGGTTAGATTCTGTGCAATTTCTTGGTCATGTGATTAACAAAGATGGAATTCATGTTGATCCTGCAAAGGTTGAAGCTATTAAGAATTGGTCTGCACCGACAACGCCAACGGAAGTGCGACAGTTCTTAGGATTGGCTGGCTATTATAGGCGATTCATTAAAGAATTTTCTTTGATAGCTAAACCCTTGACTAAGCTTACCCAGAAGAATAAACCTTTCGTTTGGGGAAGTGATGAAGATGGAGCATTTCAGACATTGAAGCAAAAATTATGTAGTGCGCCAATCTTATCATTACCCGACGGGAGTGAAGATTTTGTAGTGTATTGTGATGCATCTCTTAGAGGCTATGGAGCTGTTTTGATGCAGCAAGAGAAAGTGATAGCTTATGCTTCTAGGAAATTAAGGAAGAGTGAGGAGAATTATACTACTCATGATCTTGAGTTAGGAGCTGTAGTCTTTGCTCTTAGGTTGTGGAGACATTATCTGTATGGTACCAAGTGTACGGTATTCACCGATCACAAAAGCCTACAGTATATTCTCGATCAGAAGGAATTGAACATGAGGCAACGAATATGGATAGAGTTGTTAAGTGACTATGATTGTGATATAAAATATCACCCAGGAAAAGCCAATGTTGTTGCCGATGCGTTAAGTAGGAAAGATAGAGAGCCTATCAGGGTGCGTTCTCTAGTCTTGACCGTGCACAATAATTTGCCTGAGCAAATTATAAATGCTCAAATAGAAGCTTGTAAGAAGGAGAATTTTGTTAATGAAGGGTTCCGAGGAGAAGGAGATCCTTTAGAGGTTAGAGCTGATGGAGTGAAATGTTTAAGAGGTCGTATGTGGATACCTAAGTTTGGAGGCAAAAGAGATTTGATTATGTTAGAATCCCATAAATCTAAGTATTCCATTCATCCAGGATCTGATAAGATGTACCATGATTTGAAGAAGTTGTACTGGTGGCCGAATATGAAAGCTGACATAGCTATGTATGTTCTTCAATGCTCGACTTGTGCTAGAGTCAAAGCTGAACATCAAAAGCCATCAGGACTACTTCAACAACCAAAGATTCCTGAATGGAAGTGGGAGCGAATTACGATGGACTTTATCACCAAGCTTCCTAGAACATCATCTGGAAACAATTCGATTTGGGTTATTGTCGACAGATTGACCAAATCAGCACACTTCATTCCGGTTAAGGAGCAGTTCTCACTAGAGAAGCTGACTCGAATATACCTTGATAATGTTGTATGCAAGCATGGAGTGCCTGTATCGATCATTTCAGATCGAGATCCTAGATTCGCATCGAATTTTTGGAAATCTCTCCAAAGATCTTTGGGAACGAATCTCGACATGAGCACTGCTTATCACCCCCAGACTGATGGGCAGAGTGAAAGGACGATACAAACACTTGAAGATATGTTGAGAGCTTGTGTGTTAGACTTTGGTAAGAATTGGGATAAACATTTGTCGTTAGCAGAGTTTTCGTATAACAATAGTTACCATTCTAGTATTAAGGCTGCACCGTTTGAAGCTTTGTATGGTAGGAAGTGTAGATCTCCTGTATGTTGGAGTGAAGTTGGGGATACCCAGCTCACGGGACCGGAATTGATCCGGGAGACTACGGAGATGATAGTTCAGATTAAGAATAGGTTGTTGACTGCCCGAAGTAGACAGAAAAGTTACGCGGATGTGCGGCGGAAGCCAATGGAGTTTGAAGTGGGTGACCGAGTAATGTTGAAAGTATCGCCATGGAAAGGCGTTATCAGATTTGGAAAACGAGGGAAATTGAATCCCCGTTATATTGGACCCTTTAAGATTTTATCTAGAGTAGGTCTGGTGGCTTACAAACTAGAGTTACCCCCAGAACTTCATGGTGTTCACAACAAATTCCATGTATCTAATCTGAAGAAATGTCTAGCAGTGAGTGATGAGAAAATTCCGTTAGGTAAGGTTCTAATAGATGGGAAGTTGCATTTTATCGAAGAGCCCGTAGAAGTTATGGACCGTGAGGTAAAGCAACTGAAACAAAGTCGGATACCTATTGTCAAGATCCGATGGAATTCAAAGCATTGACCGGAGTATACATGGGAACGAGAGGATGAAATGTGGAAGAAATATCCGCACCTCTTCAATTTCAATAAGAAACGGACATCCAAATGAAATGGATCACGAGGACGTTGATCCCTTTTAGGAGGAAAAGCTGTGACAATCTAACATTTTCAGGTAGTGAAATATTTTCTCGTATAATATTTTGAAACTTATTTTTGTGTTGGTTGACGAACTCACAATTTACGGATTTAAATTTGGGCTTACGTGCATAATTTAGCGTCTTTTACGACTAAACCGGAAACCTTAGGATTACGTATTTACGTTTTTGAACTCCGTTTTTGATGAGACAATTTTTATTGGATTCGTTTTGTGACGTTGATTCATAATTTATAAAAACGTTTTTCGTAAAACGACCCGAGGGCACGCAAATCGAGAAAACTAGAATCGAGAAATACCCGTAAACTAGTGAGATGGGACAAAACACATTGTCCCACCCCACTAGCTATATGGGACGGCACAACTTGACACCACACACTAAGGTGGCATCAAGTTAGCTAACACATTCCATGTGTAAGCCATGCTTACATTTTAAGCCATTTTTCTCTTTACCACTTAACTCAAAACTAGCAACTTCTCATTCCATCTTTTCTCACATGCAATTCAACATCAAACTCTCTCAAAACTACTCCCCTTGCCGTCCAAAATAAACCAACAAACACCCCATTTGATCTCTTCTAGCCATGAAACACATGTTTACTAGCTCTATTAAGGAGTTCTCTTGAAGCCTTGCTCATTTGGTGGCCATATTAACAACTTTGGAGGTGATTTGCTTGTGTCCTAGGGCTGATTTCCAACCTATGTTCTTGATATTTGATGGTCTTGGAGATACTTATTGTGTTCATCAAGTTCTTGTCTTCCAAACACAAGAAAAACACTTGGTTGGTAAAGAAGATCATCCTCTCCATCTTTCTCTTGTTATTTTGTAAAGAACAAATGTATTTTATTTCATTTTTTATATGTATATGATGTATATATGATGATAAAAATGTTGTGTGGGGATCAAGTGTTGATAGATATGCTTAAAAATGTTAATAACTATAAGAAATGAGGCTAAAATCTTGATTATTTAGTTGGCTGTATAAAAACAGTAGATAACTAAAACAAGAACTGATAAAATTGCATGGTTTGATCCATTTACAGTAAGTACAAGATGTTATACACATGTGAGAGTTGGCCATGCAATGGAATCAAAATAATGAGTGAGATATGATCAAAACAAGTTAGGTGGTCTAATCTGAATAAGCAGTTTTGTAGGGACTGTTAAGGCATGATAAACTTAAAATGGGCAGTAGCTATAACTAAGTTAAATGTAGCACATAATATGAAGAACATGTCACCCAAAAATGAGCTTCCAACTCATTATAGAACTCTAGATATGTTAAAAATGGTGAACATGAAGTTAAAAATCAGATTTTTGGAATTAATGTTTATTAATATTATATAAGCACTCACATTATAATGTATAAAATGTAAAAATATAAACCCACTAACTTATAAAACTTATTTATATAAATATATAAAAGGTTAATTAAATGGATAAATTATATAAATGGTGGTGAAATAATATTTATAAGTAGTAAAAACTATAAACTTGATTTTTACGACTTTTTTGGCTATCGCCGTAAAAATTAACGTTTTTCGCCAAATAAAACTTAGACGACCAAACCCGTCTAATGTAAAGTTTATAAAAGTCATATACTGATGTATAGGTAACTAATACAAGTAAAAACCGATAAAACCTGAACTATAAGAAATACGGACATTTACGAGCTAACTAAGCATATTGGAGTAATAATTGGACTTAATAAGATAAATACTTGTAAAAAGAACTTATTGGGCTTAACCCATTTGGGCCCAACATGGAAAGTATACATACTGATAATATAGGTATAAAAGGGATTAAAACAAGTTAAAGTACTTATAATAGGCTTATTGGACTTAAAATAGGTAAATAGGTAAAACTAGCAAACTAGTAAAACGTTACCAAAACGTAAACACTAAAATGAGTAAACAAGGATGTATAAACCCACTTGATCATCATCATATGTACAAAATCATCATATGTATATTGTTATTTTGATAAAAGTCATTGGACCGAGTCTAAAACTGATTATTATTTATATAGGTTTCCGTGACTGAAGCACGCCCGTAGGCGATAATCCGCCTTTCATTATCAAAGTGAGTTCATAGCCTCGCACTCTTTTAAATGTTTTATAAAATGATTTGTAAACCCGCGAGGGAGATAACATGCTAGATTTTGATAAAAATAGAACACAAGTAGTCCCGATTGTATGCTTAATGATATGGACCCGAATGAAGCTATGACCATATAAACGAGACTAAAAGGATTATTAGTAGTTAGGTTATGTCACTTAAAGTCCCATTAGCATGAATTGTGAACTACCGGGATTTGGTAGACGCTTATGCAATTGATATTACTATTTGGGGGCGATCACCCCAGTTCGCGCCTTGACGGTTGATCCCCGTCGTACCACATTGATTGGTAAGCGAATTTATGTATGAGAAGATTCCATAGCGTGATTTTTGTGACGACACGCTAACTTAGATGGGCAAATTGTTTGTCGGGTTCGCGGCCCGCTGTTTTCATAGAAAGGTAACAATGTCATACGGCTAATAATAATCCTAAAACGTATGTAATCCAAATAAAAATGTATTCTATACATAATAACGATGCTATTAACGATGAATATACTACCTGTCATGGTAATATAGAGACTACGGTCTCATGGACGGTTTAAGATGTATGCTTGATATATATTGCCTGACTAGCAATATGAGGACTTACTTCCGATATTATGCTTGTGTTCTGATTTTAAATGATTGTTTTATATAACGGTTTTCATTAAACTCTATGAATTCACTCGGCATTCGCTGATATGATTTTTTTTGCATGTTTTTATCTCAGGTGCTTGAAGGTAATCCGGATGGAGATCGACTCTGATGGCCCACATAATATTAAAAATGTTCATTCGATCTATGTTTTGTAAACTTAATGACCTGTATAATTTGGGACCTGTTGTACGCTTTTAAACTTTTATCGAATGAATGTATGTTAAGCCTTGAACAACCATTTTTATGTGTTGTCTATGATTGGAGTTATTGTGCTATCCTATAACACTCTGAAAGACCCTTCCGCTGTACCGATACGAAAAATGAGAGTGTTACAGAACGTGTTAAGCCGTTACGAGTTAAATCATTAATAATAACTCTTTTACCGAAGTTACCTACCCAAATTCTCGAAGCGCAAGAAGAAGCACTTAAAGTATAGAATGTTGGAGCAGAGAGATTAAGAGGAATGGATAAAGAATTTGAAGTTCGTCAAGATGGAATTCGTTGTATTAAAAATCGTAGTTGGTTACCTACCTATGGTAATTTACTAGATTTGATTATGCACGAGTCTCATAAATCAAAGTATTCTATACATCCTGGATCCGACAAGATGTATCAAGATCTAAAGAAACTCTATTTGTGGCCTAACATGAAGGCAATCATAGCAGAATACGTTGGCAAATGTTTAACGTGTGCAAGAGTTAAAGCATAGTATCAAAAACCATCCGGTCTATTGATACAACCAGAGATTCCAATATAGAAGTGGGAAAGAATTACGATAGATTTTGTGACAAATGACCTAAGACATCAAACGGACATGACACCATCTGGGTTATTGTCGATTGTCTTACAAAATCTGCTCGATTTCATCCTATTAAAGAGACTGATAGTATGGAAACTCTTTCGAGATTGTACATTAAGGAAATAATCTCACAACACGGAGTGCCTGTATCTATTATCTCATATCGTGATAGTTGTTTTATGATAGTTGTATATTTAGTCACTTGTTTTAGGAAAAACAAATAACCGTGGTAAGTATTAATCAATACGATTTAAGAAAAGCGTAAAGACGAATAAATTCCAAGTTCGTTCTCGAAGGAGGTGTGTGGATTAAGTGTGCCAATTATATAAAATCAAAGTTTGCATTAGTGACGTTTTTGTTTGAGAAGAGAAAAATTAAAGACGAGCTACGATTACGATTACACTACGACGATTTGACGTAAAACGCGAACGTAAATACGTAAAACGTGACAAAATTAAAAATTAAACCTAAAAATTAATTAAAAGTTAGAACTAAGTCTAAAATAATATAAATAAGAATAAAAATCCAACAAATATATTTTAAAACCTTTTATTAATTAAATATTCAATTTTAAATGCTAATTAAAGCCCTAAAATTAAATATAATTAACAAAAAGCCCAAAATATTATTTTATTAGACAAATAACTCACTTATATTATTTAAAGACTAAAAAGTACTTTTCCTAAACTTTCCAAACTATTTTTCTATTTTTAAAACACTAAAAACTATTTTTAGACTAAAATAATGATTAAAAATACTAAAATAATGCTAAAATTTTAAAAAATCTAAATTATACTAATGAACAGTAGAAAAATGAAAAAGTTTAAAAAAATAAATATTTTCACTAAAAGACAAAACAGTTTATAATAAAACCCTAATTTAACTTAAATAAAATCTAAAAATTACTTAAAAGTGTGAACAGTAAAATATTTTTAAACTAAAAATCTTAAAATACTTTTCTAAATCTAGGAAAATTTTTAAAATTGAAACATATTAAATTTTGTCACTAAAAGACAAAAACAGAATATTTAAAACTAATTTAAAATGCAATTTAATCTAAAAAATACTAAATGAACAGTAAAATAAAAATAAATTAAACAGAAAATTCATAAATTAAATAAGAAAAATTATGAAACAAAATTCAAGTTTTAATTCCTAAATATGACCACTAAAGACAAAAAATGTAGAAATTTGAAAGTGACACTTTGTGGATTTTTGTCTGCTTGTATAGCAGTACCAACAAATACACTAGCAGTGGGAACTTGGTTCCCACTGATAGAACAAAAACAAGGTCTGGGCAATGTTTTGGTTATAACTTGAGATTTAATTGGTTTCTTTTGGATCCAAAGGCACCCCCACAACCAGTTGGGTTGTGGGGAGTCAATTAAACAAGAAAATAGCCAAGTTGTTCACAAAATTTACACACAAATTGCCTAATTAAGTGACTGATAAGCTATGTATGTTTCTGATGAACAATGGACTGATACACTTTGCACAAGGACGAATTTTAATCCACCCAAACTTGATGACTATCCACCCAAACAACAAATTAGCTACCCAAAACCCTAAGCTAACATGATATCTAACAGCATACAAGATTGGTGGTCAAATTTTTGCTAAATCAAGGCAGTTATGACCCATACTGATTTTTAGGCAGTTTCACACATGCAAACTTGTTTTAAGCATACCAAACTTGAAGATAACTAACAACTACTCCTAACACTAACATATAAGATATGTTTAAGCTGATTTAAACCTAAATCTTGTCACCAAATTCAGTTTAACCCTAGTCCCAAACACTCCTATATTTTCAGAAAATGAATTTTAACAAACCATACCTACTCAAATCTTGATCAAACTAATTAGTTAATATTCAAACATGCATAAAAGGTATAAAAAACATAATCAACAGATAGAAACAACAATAGAACAGGTAAGTCTCATAATCACATAAGTCACACAATGAGACTCAAAACACAAGACCAAATAGGGTTCAAGCCTTACTTGGCTGACTGCCTTCCAAAAGGGGTTGTTGAGGGCTTGTAAGAGCTTATAAAATGTAGAGTTTACCTGTTGTTGGAATCCAAGATGGACCCAAGGCACAAATATCTTCAAACCTAAAATGGATGAAATGGAATGAAATGAGAAGGATGATTGTGCTATCTTGTGAGCCTGCCAAGTTTCAGACAACAAAAAAAAAGAAAAAGTGAACTGGTATAAAGGCTATAAGCTATAAGCTTGGCTTATTAGTCAAACCAGCTTATGGCTTATAGCTTATGATGAGAAAAAAATGGAAAATCAATTTTTCAAACCATAAAACCTTGGAACCTTTAAACTTATAAAAACCAAATGGCAAGTCCTGAAATTCTCAACACAAATCCACTATCACTTCAGTGTGATTGAGGATTTCAGGAAGTCCAAGTAAAAAAACGTTTTAACCTAAAATCCTTTTTGAAAACCAAACTGTAAAACAAGAATCCTTATGAAACTACTTTAACTAACTTGCAATGAAAATACATACTACACTAAACGAGAACTCAGAAATTGTAAAAACATTAATCCTTTCATTTTCATTAATAAAATTAATTTCTTACAAAAACTGGAACAAGGCAAACCACGAGTTGGTTGCTCTTTAAATACAGCTAAGTAGAACATTCTAGGCTACTGAATAAAATTATGCAAAGCTAAAAACCCTAATGCACAAAAATCCGATTTTGCCCTTGGAATCTTGACTGAAATTTGGTCAAATGTTGATCATGTGATATGCAGCTGTAATCTTTGATCTTTGGACGTTAAAATGGTCTTGGGGACCAAGGAAATTGTTTGGAGTAGTTAGATTGCTGTAAATATTCGTTTGTTGCCAAAAGGAGTGAAGCAGGGGACATGGGGGGACCATATGGGTGAAGGTGATGGGTTGTTTGGTAGTGGGATGTGATTAGGGTGGGGTTTATTTAGGATCTGGAGGTTTTGGGGAAAAACCCCTTGATTTGGGGTTAATCGGTTCTGGGTATTTTTAGGGTTGATGGGGGATTAAAGGAAGGGTTTAATCTGTTTTGGGGAGGGTTTATTTTAAAATCGTGTTTAGGAGGGAAATATTAATAAACTGATTTAATCAGTTTATTAATTGTGTGATGGGGGGTGACGTGGAAGGTAGGAGAATGTTGATTGGTGGATGGTGGATAGTGGGTGACGTGGCGGCGTGAGAGTGGTGGTGGGGAGTTTTGTTGTCTGGTCAATATGGCCCCTAGACTCCTTTGAACTTGCTACTTAGTTATAAACAGCTTATAACTCCTTTCCCCATTATAATAAGTTTGGACAACTTGCTGAATTTTGCCCAATATAATTCCAAACTTTGAATAAGGACTATTCATGCAATATTTGCATTCTTCAAGGGCTAATAATGTCATATCTTGAAACTTTAGGAACAAACTTGTAATAATTGTGGTTTACAAGGGTCTAAAGTGACAAGTCTTTAAAAGTTGAGGGACCATTCTTGACAATCTTCAAATCTTCAAGGACTTTTTTGGAAATTCATGATTCGGGTCCGGTTCTTTGTGCGGCTTCGTTTCACTTGTTCGTTTTTGCTTGATTCCTTTGATCTTTTGGTGCATTCACGATATCCGTACCTAAAATACACAATGAACAAACACAAGCATATATTTGGGTATTTTGATGATATTTTTATCATTTTAGGCCCGGTTTGGATGATGAGACTATGTATAATTGCAGTCTCATCATTTTACATCTGTATTTTGGAGATCAATTGGATATGAGTACGGCATATCATCCACAAATAGATGGACAAAGTGAAAGAACGATTCAAACTCTCGAGGATATGCTTAGATCTTGCGTGATAGATTTTGGAAAAGGATGGGAGAAAAATCTACCTTTAGTAGAATTCTCTTATGACAATAGTTATCATGCTAGTATTAAAGCATCGCCTTTCCAAATACTTTATAGAAGAAAGTGTCGATTGCCTGTTTGCTGGGCTGAAGCTGGAGATATTCAACTGACAGGACCAGAAATAATACATGAAACTACTGAAAAGATTGTTCAAATCCGATAGCGATTACAAGCTGCACAAGATAGACAAAGGAGTTACGCTAATACTAGACGTAAACCTTTCGAATTTGCAGTAGGAAATCGTGTTATGTTTAAAGTTTCACCTTGTCAAGGAGTTATTCGATTCGGAAAGAAGAAGAAACTGAATCCAAGGTATATAGGACCATTCAAAATAACTAAAAGAATTGGCCCTGTGGCATATAAACTAGAGCTTCCTAAAGAACTTAGTTATGTTCACAATACTTTTCATGTTTCGAATCTTAAGAAGTGCTTATTTGATGAATCTCTCATCATACCGATGAAAGAACTTCAACTCGATGATAAGTTTAATTTTATAGAAGAGCCGGTGGAAATTATGGATAGAGAAGTGAAACGCTTGAAGGAGAGCCGTATCCCAATAATTAAAGTATGATGGAACTCGAAAAGAGGACCTGAGTATACTTGGGAACGTGAAGATCAATTCTGAGCTAAATATCCACATCTATTTTATTCTGTTAAACCTAGTTCTAGTTAAATCTCGGGACGAGATTTTAAATAAGGGGGAGAGACTATAACATCCAGTAGTTTTGGTTAATGTAATATCCATGTTCAAATAAAAAGGTGATTTACTCAAAAAAATTTGCATTTTCACTATACTACATGACTGACTTATGGATCTCACTATCACAAATGCCACATAAACATATGCCTATATGTTGTAAACACTATGTATATATCAATTCTGAGTTCTAAAAGTTATAATATGAATAAACAATGAATAAGAACAACTCAAATATAACAAAGATACCTTAAATTCCCATATAAACCCTAGAAATCCCTTATAAACTAATATTTCAAGCAATGTAACCTCAAAATGACAATGTACTATTATTAAATACTCTACACTAATTCTAATCCACCATAAAAATAAAAGTTAAATAATCACAAAACACTAGTATTCACTAATCACAAGCTAATTACAAGAAAATGAGCTAAAACCAAGATTTGCATATAAAATCCAATCTATAATGAATTAGACTCTAATATTTTGCAACAAAATATAAAACTCAACTAAGTATCATAATATGATCATACATTTATTTTGAACCAAGTTACAAATTATTAAAGCATAAAGTACAAGTTTTCAAAGCATAGAACCTTAATCTTATTTAAATAACCCTAGAATATGATCAACTTTGTAGGATATGTAAATCTTGCTTATGTTTTAGAGAGAGAAAGAGATAGAGAGATGGTGGATTACACACAATTCTAGAGAGAGAAGCAAATGTTTTCTATGTGAAAAATGAATAACCACACACCCTCTCCATCTAAGGAGAGGGTTTATATACCCAAGCCCTTATCATGGGCTTGGGCTTACATTTGGGCCGGCCTACACATGTTGTAGGCTAGGCTTTGGTTTGTTTGTTAAATAAAGATAAGTAACTAAACTACGAGCTATTACATGGACTATCGTTGGAGTGACCGATCCTTCTTAATACGTAAAACGTATTTCCAACAATCTCCCCCTAAGGGAGGTCACTCCAAACATGGGCATTACCCAAGTTACAATAATAAGATAAACCTAGCATACTATGCTTGTCTTGAGCTCGTAGTCTTCGTCTTTCTTTTCTTTTTCTTTTCTGGTGAACATGCTGATGTGATCTTTGATATCAATCTTTAGCATTAATCTCTTGCCTTGATCTTGTGCATCCATCACTTGTGATCTTCGCCTCCTCGTGACCTCACGTCCCACAAACTTATACCTTAGTAATTCTTGAAAGCTTCAGAGTTCGATACAGCGGAAGACTTAACTTTTAGGCTTTCTTGAATTAGATGAGGTATTAAGTGCATAAAGTATAAGCATGCGGGGACGACTTCTTCTTGGATCCCGCAACGCCACCATCTTCAAATTCCGAAACATAAGTAGACACGAACGAAATGGCTTTGAACATTTCATTCTAATTCGGTAGCATTTTACCTCCGGTCGATGAAGACCGTTGGACGATATAAAATATCGTACTTGTGGTATGTAGATTTAATTAAAAATCTCCTTGGCAAGATTTCGCGGGTAAACCCATTATCTTTACTCGACCGTCCAAAACTGACTGCGAACGTAAAGAGTGAATCATTTGGATAAAATTATCCGCATGATTGAAGCCGTCAATTCTGATTCCTGGAACAAGTTTAATTCATTTAAGAATCGCACCATCGTTGCTTTCCAATTGTCACGAGCTTGATTCATATTGAATCTTGCAAGTTACCTACCAAGTGCTGTTTGATGTTAACACTAGAAGGATTTCCACTCATCACTGTGAACACTAAGGTATCACTCTGAGTGTTCTGGCAAGATCACTGAGATTTTGCGTAGAGGCCTGGAACGTGTTTAAGTTTAGTTAAGAATTAAACCACTGTTGCTTTCCAGTTATCACAAGCTTGATTCATAAAGAATCACACAAGTCACCTACCATGAGCTTTTTGATATTCGCTCAAGAAGGATTTCCATCTTCATTGTAAATACTTTCGTATTACTCAGATGTTCAGGCAAGATCATGAAGATTTTGCGTAGGACTCTTAAAATCTTTCTTACTTTTCACAGTGTGCGAAGAAGCAAGGAAATATGAAAGTGTGTCCTAATGAGATATTTGATGATCTCAAATGGCTCTAGACTCGATCGTGCATTTTGGATTTTAGTGATCGGAGGCTGGAGAGGAGTGCCACCTTTTCAATACCAATTTATTCGGAGTGAATAAATCAATAGATAATGCGTTGTCTCCGTGTGATTAAAACAAATACCCTTTGAGAGATATCTGAGTTAGTTGGGATGGGTTGTGCATTGCATCATTGGGTCCATGATGTCTATCTTCAATATCGAGCATCATTAAAATGATCTCAATAGCATATGTGTTGACCCGGTTTCTGCCTAAGGTTGTAAGGAGGGCTTCTTTCTTTACACCCTTTATCTTTACAATTCTTTTTCATTCTTCAACCCCTTCAATGCTTACCAATACGTCATAACTAGCACCTTGTTGTGATTGTTCCAGTGCTAACTTAAGTACTTGGTCGGCATTCAACGACATTCACAATCTTTTCTCCATCTTTCCTAAGGACTACTATTTCTAGCTATGGAATGTCCTTGGGAAGATTCCTCCGGTTCTGGAAGAGTCATAGGACTTAACCTATCCTAGCATCCTTATGTCACCACAATCTTCATCGTCGTGAAATAAATGGGTTTTGGGTAAGTATATGTCACCATGAAAATCCATTTTGATATACAAATCCGTTTTGCTCCCCCTTAACATATGCCACGATATTCGAAAACATTTCACACATGTCGGGATGAGCCATCATGTTAAGTCAAACCATCTTTGATAATTTCCCATATAAAATCACATTTTCTCCCCTATATTAAAAATATTAACCCAATCGATGTTTTTAATATCAATTGTTTTAATGAAGTTTTAACAAAGGTTTTGGGAAGAAAAATGCAAGTCCGTTTTAATCTTCATGATACCAAATGTATAAGATATGATACCGATTTGTAACATGATCACATATTCACCATATTAAAAAGAATTGACAAGGTTGGACCTCATTGATGAGAACATCATATGATAAGATCAAATGGTTCTTGTCGGCATACGTTGGTCGCCTCGTCACGTCTGAAGTCATCTCTTGACACCACATGTACGATTGGTATTGTTGTCTTGACACCAGTTAGTGAGCTTGGTACGTTCGGCATCTGAGATTCTGAATGCTTGACAATTTCTCGCCCTCAATTGTTGACCCGTGTTCTATTGAAAGAGTTGTAGTCGTCGGTTGAGTAGTCGCATCGTCGAGTATGTAGATACCAATTGTAGATTGCTATGGTTGTAGAGATGATAGCTTCATAAAAACAAGACTTCTCTTGTTTTAACAAATAAATGCACTGAAACGTACATAGATTTGTGTTAGACCAAGTTATAAAGTAAACTTGATCCCTTACAAGGTTTTAAAGTAAACATTGCCCGAGAAAATTAATTCCCGTTGTAAGCCATAGCTTTCATAAGAAATACTTGACTTTAATATGAAAACCAGGTTGCAGTCAGAAATAACTACAAGCCATTTAGGCATGTTTTATGAAATATTTACAACTTTTGTACGAACTCTATTTATGGCGCCGTGTCAATATTAATCAACATTTCTAAGGCCGTAAATATTATCGTACCAAAATACATGCCTTTGAAAAATAAAGTAAAAATATTTTTGGATTTTTCTAGATTTTTCAATTTTTATGGTTTTTATATGGTTTTTTATTTTTGTATTTTGTTTTTGTGGATAAAAATATAAACAATATATACAAATGATCACCAAGGATACGGAGAATAGTCTACCATCACTATTCTTTCGCTTCATCTGCCAGTTCCTTTAGAGTCTCAGGCGAGAAGGTTCTCATTCCTAGCTTGTCGGCCAAAAATTCAATTCGAGCGCGATCTAAAGCCTTCGTGAAAATATCCGCCAATTGATACTCAGATCGGACAAAGTAAAGCTCGATTACTCCATTTTCCACTTGCTCCTTGATGAAGTGGTAGCGAATGTCAATATGCTTCGACCGGGAGAATTGAACGTTGTTGCAGCATAAGGCAATAGCACTCTTGTTGTCACAGTACATCGGAATCTTATTGAAACCTAGACCATAGTCGGTCAATTACGATCTCATCCAAAGAATTTGAGCACAACAACCGGACATAGCTATGTATTCTGCTTCCGTACTTGAAATTGCAGCGCTTTTCTGCCTTTTCGATGCCCAACTAATTAGTCGATCTCCTAGTAGTTGGAAAGTTCCACTCGTGCTACGCCTTGTATCTTGACAACCCGCGTGATCCGCATCTGCATATGCGATTGGTGCAATCGAAGAGTCCTTCGAATACCAAAGTCCCCGATTAATGGTTCCTTTAAGATATCGAAAGATCCGTTTCACAGTGGCCAAGTGTAACTCAGTAGGTCTAGTTTGATACCGAGCACACATACATATAGCAAACTGAAGATCAGGTCGACTAGTTGTGATATACAAAAGAGAACCAATCATTCCACGATAAAGTGTCGGATCAACGGCAACTCCATGTGGATCTGCATCAAGCTTAGTTTTTTTCCACCATTGGAGTATCCACAGGGTCGCAAGATTCCATCTTATACTTCTTTAGCGATTCAAGGGAAAACTTGGATTGATTGATAAAGATGCCTCTGAGACTCTGAGATATCTGAATACCTAAGAAGAATGATACCTTGCCCATCATTGACATCTTAAACTTGGAATACATGAGTGTCCCAAACTCATCTAATAAGGTTTGGATCGAGGCTGCAAATATAATATCATCAACATATATTTGTACCATAATCATATCTTTACCTCGTTTCTGAGTGAACAGCGTGGGATCCACCTTGCCTTTAGCGAAGCCTTGCGTAATGAGGAATTGTGACAAAAGATCATACCATGTACGAGGAGCTTTCTTCAACCCATAGAGAGCATTCTTAAGCTTGTACACATGATTAGGATAATTAGGATTCACAAAACCATCCGGTTGTTGAACATAGAAGTCCTCCTTGAGTTCACCATTAAGAAATGCCGTCTTCACATCCATCTGATAGACGATCATATTCATGTGGGCTGCATAAGCGAGGAATAGTCTAATAGCTTACAAACGGGCAACAGGTGCAAAGGATTCCATAAAGTCTATGCCCAATAATTGCTTGTATCCACGAGCTACTAGTCGAGCTTTGTTCTTCAATATTCCGCCTAAGTCATCGAGTTTCACCTTGTAAACACATTTCAAAGTGAGTAACTGCACTTGATCCGGGCATGTGACAAGTTCCCAAACTTCAAGACGTATGAATTCGTTAAGTTCTTCTTGCATAGCTTCTATCCAACAGGATTGAGTAAAAGCTTGTTGCCATGTCTTAGGTTCAACTTCAGTGAGAAAAGCCTCAAAATGACAAAACATTGCACTTTCTTGTAACTGACTTCGTGTGGATACCGGACGATTAGGGTCACCAATAATAGAATCTATAGGATGATCCTTTTTCCACTTGCTGTCATGTTCACGAATCCGTGGATTGGAGTAAACTGTAGAAGGAGCTTCCTCTGAGGTGGATGACCCGACTTGATTAGGGTTGGGAATCGGTACACCAAAGAATGAAAGTTCACGCATTTGAGCGAATTCCAAATCGTGATCATCGTCATCGTCTTCATCATCAATAGGCATGACATGGGTAGTTGAAACAGGTGTTGGTTGAAAATTACTTTTTGATGGTATATCTTGACCAATTGTAGGTGCAGACGTATCTGATTGTGCAACGGTTGCTGGAGCGACAACTTCGGTTACCGGAGCTATTACCTCAGCTACTGGAGCAACAATACTTGGAGGAGTAAAGAATTCATCAAAGAACGGTTGAAACAACGTATCCCATTCCTTCCTAGTAGGTGGTGTAAATGATGATGAAGTAGGGTTGTTTGGGACAAGACCAGAGCTAATGTTACTGGGTCCCATTTCATGAAGTGCGAGTTCAAAGCTGCTTTGCTCAGAAGCCATTGTTGTCAGCTCATCAAAATCAACATTCATAGTTTCGAGGATCTTACGAGACTTACTGTTGTAGATTCGGTATGCCTTCTTTGCAGGTGCGTAACCAATGAAAATACCAATATCAGCCTTTGGTTGAAGTTTTCCCAAATTGTCACCATCATTATTTGGATAGCATAGAGAACCAAATACATGAAGATATGATAAATCTGGTACTTTTACATGGAGAAGCTCATAAGGTGTTTTACCATGGCGTTTACGAATTAGTGACCGGTTTTGGGTGTACACTGCTGTAGATACTGCTTCTGCCCATAAAAACAATGGAGCCTTTGCGTAGATTAACATCGTTCGAGCAGCTTCCATAAGTGTGCGATTTCGCCTTTCAACGACACCGTTTTGTTGTGGAGTGCGTGCAACGGATGTTTCATGAGATATACCAACTTCTTCATAATAATCACGCAAGATTTGATTCACAAATTCGGTTCCATTATCTGTACGAATGCGTCGGACAGTAGTGTTGAGATGCACTTGAATCATCTTGAGAAATCCGATGATGAATTTAGGTGCCTCATTTTTTGTTGTAAGAAATTTCACCCATGTAAACCGAGAGTAATCATCCACAATAACGAGGATGTACCTTTTACCACTAAGACTTTCAACACGCATTGGCCCACAAAGATCCATATGCAAAAGATAAAGTTTCTCTTGGTTGGTGTCTTCCGTCTTGGGTTTGTAAGATTTCTTAGTGCTTTTCCCCATTGTACACGCGGAACACAAATGATCCTTGCGAAATGAAAGTTTAGGAAGACCACGAACAAGTTCGTGTTTCGCCAAATGATTAATAGCGTCAAAGTTAAGATGAGATAACCGTCGATGCCATAACCTTGACTTAGTCTTCGATGCTTTGGAGAGAAGACATACGGGAGAAGCGGACATCATGTCTTGTAGAGACAAAGTATACAAATTATTCCCTCGAGTACCTTTCAATAAATCAACCCCTTCCAAATTACGAATGAAGCAGGTATGCTCTCGAAAAGGAACTTCGAGGTTTGCATCACAAAATTGTCCCACAGAAAATAAGTTGTGACCTAGACCTTCCACATAATACACTCTCGAAATTATAACATTCCCAATATGATATGCACCATAAACCATTATCTTTGCAGTATGATCATTACCAAATCGAACCGTACCAAGAAACTTGCTGACGAAATTTCTGAGCTGAGAGCGATCTCCGGTCATATGCTTGGAGCAACCAGAGTCCAAATACCAGAGAACAATTTGGACCACCTGTTTTCAATAACAATAGTAGACAATGCATTGGAAACTATTGGTTCTGGAGTGTTAGCAGATAGAGATATAAGATTATCAGAATTGCTAGCATTTATGAGACCTTTAGATTTCCTGCGTTTTCTAATGTGAGTTTTTAGCACTAAGAGGTTTTACTGTTCCAACTTTCTTAGGTTTTGGATTATTCGCGGGCACTACAGTGGGAGTAGACCTATTTAAAGGGCACTTGGTTCCTACAGTAGTGTCGGTGTTCTTAGTTAAAGGACACGCTTGTGTTTTGGTAGCCTTGGTACTCCTAGTTAAAGGGCAAGCTTTCTTCACTTCAGTGGGAGTGATCCTAGTTAAAGGGCACACATTTCCTACTATAGTGAAAGTTCTACCAGTGGGGCGCCACAACCAACCAACTTGGGTTAACACTTTCCCAGTCGGTTTCCATTCTAATCCATTTTTCCGGGCATGCATCTCACTCACATGGTCAATAAGTCAAGAGTCATGACGACTAGAAAACATACATTCATTGCAATTCCAACATTTCAAATTAGAATTCACAGTAGGCTTAATACGCTGCACAACCGTAGAGCCTTTAGGTTTAGCTACATGATTCTTTTTATTCAAAACAGAAATAACATTCCTAGGATGGGCTTCTACTTTCTTCTTCACTTGACTACTAGATGGGGGCAAGATCCTATCATTCTTCTTGTTTCTTTTAAGCTTAGTTCTTTGAGCCTTAGTAATGGTGCTTACTCCAGTAGAAGGCAACACGGGAATATTAGAAGCTGGTTTTGATTCCGCCTTATATTTAGTGACCAAAGTTTGAGATGGTTTAGTCCTAGGGCCCTTATTAAATGGTGTGACGGCTATAAGGTTCCTTTTGATTGCACTAGAGGACGATGCTGAGACAGTGGCTGCGTTATCCACAACATTCTTACCTTTTATAGTACGAAGTGTTTCCTTTAACTCAGCCAAGGCCAGATTTTTATCACAAATTTGTTCCCTCAAATCAGATATTTCCGCCGACTTTCGATTCAATTGTTCAATCAAGGATTGATTCTGTGCAGTGGTATTAGCACATGCGGGCTTCACTGAATCGAAGAGTCGTGTATTTTTCTGTTTTAAGTTATCAACTTTGGACAAAATCTTGGAAACTCGATTATCTAGATCAAGTTTAAAATTCTCAGCGGCCTCAAGTACGTTCACATAGTTAAGCTCCTTATATTTCTCTATGTCTATCGGCAAAGATTTAGAAGCTTTGTCACTTGGCTGACGCTGTTTTGATTGTAAATTCAATCGAAAATTCTTTTCAAAGTTTGCATCATCGATATTAACACCTTCGAAAGACGTTTCAAAGACTTACTGAATAAATTGTTGCTTGCATTCAAGCGAAATACAATGTGTTTGAATCTCATCAAAACGTTTTGAAAGCGAAGAATATGAATCTTGAAGCTTTAAAAATTCAGCGTCAGATTCGTGACAAGTACTATCTACCAAAGTATCCACAGATTCAACATTATGCACAATAGAATCATCCTCAACACTTTTATTCACACAGACGGAAACTATATCATGAGACATCACTTGCTTCAGAAGCTGATCATTTTGGCGTGAAATCCGTTCTATTTCAAGTAAACTGTTTTCATAAGCATCATCCATTTCATTGAAAACACGTCTAACTTCTTCTATTTCCAAAAGCAAATCTTGATCAAGATTACTAGGACAAGCTTTAACATTGTCTACAAAAGGAACAATTTCGTTTCGGAACGCAGCTCTAGTGTTCTCAAAGTTCCATTCACCTTCCGTTATGGCCGAAGCCGTCGTACGTTCCAAAATGACCTTGTCAAAATCGGCTAAGTGTTGGTGTACCGCATTTAAGTTAACAGACGCCTTACTTACCAGTGGAATTAACTTTGTTAAATCCATTTTGACAAGTGTAGGAGACGTACTAGAAAGGTTTTCATTTGACAAACTTTGGGGCACAAGAACTGTCAATTCAGCTAATTCCTTTTGTAAGCAAATGCGTGTCTTTTTCGAAAATTGATCTTTGTTATATTGATCATAATCAATTGTATGGAATTTTGAAAGCATTTTAGAATGAGTTTCATCCACAAGTGACTGTGTCTCCTCAGAACTACGAACAAAAGGTGCTTCTTTCGATTTGCCAATTAGGGTCATATCATAAAGACACGAAATATATTCCTGAGCTTGTTTTGCATAACCGGGATTAGGTGGTAAATCTTGAAGACGTTTAAGTTCGAGTTCTTTAAATGATTTAGTTATAAGATGAACCTTTTATATGGAAGCATATTGTTTTAAAAGCTGTTGTTCTTTGAATTTAAGAAGTTTGGTAGCATTAATTTCCGATTCAAACTTTTTAGACTCGAGAGTTTCGAAATCCATTTTAAGTTTCTGAAAATCATTGACAACCGACTCTTTTGCTTTTAATTCATTGGAAAGATTAGCTTTTAATGATTCTATTTCTTTCAAGTGTTCAATCTTTTCAAAACGAAATTGGTCAAATTCAGAACATGTTATTTTCTCTACTTGAGGGACCGTTTCAAAAGTTTTGACCTTTTCTTTATGCAACGCAAGCTCAGCAGTTAGGGTGGAATTTATATCTACGGATTGTCTGAGGGCCATATGCATTTGATCAATAATATGTTTAGGTACCATGACCAAATCATGTTGAGCATAAGATTCCATACCCGTCGTAGCATTTGGTTGAGGTTCACTCAAATGTGTAGGATTGGGTACCACATCATTTGAGTTACTAGTTCCAGAATGCTGTTCGAGGTTGTCATTTTCATGCCTAACTTGATGTTGGTTATCATTATTACCAAGATTGATTGTGGTGGATACCTCACTGACGACATCAGAACCGTAGTGAGAGAGATTAGCAACGAGAGCAGCTTGGGCAGAGTGAATGTCATCACAATCCGAATTGGATGCATCAAGATCGTCCGCTTGATAAGCTGCATTAGAAGTGGAAACGACTGCAATGCCTTCAGTATATGCTGCCCCTGGGTCTACAAGAAATGCTAACTCCCCTGAATCCAAAATCTTCCCCTTAGACTGAGCATCAACTAGATACATCTTCTCACGAAACCATGCATCATTCCTTCTCCTCTTCGGCTGAGTGCATTGCCTAGCCATATGACCTTGTCCTCTGCAATTGTAGCAAGTCACAACCTTTTGAGGACCAATGGGGCTTCCATTTACATTAGCTTGAGAATTCACAGCTTGAGCATTCACAGTCCTTGTAGGAGGTCCATATGAATTTTGCCTTCCCTAAATAGGTTGCACTGTTACTTGACCATCTTGAACAGTAGCTTGTTGTCGAGGATTTGAAGAGGTGCGGAGCTGATTGTTTGTTGGTGGAAATCCTCTAGTTGCAACAAGTTTTGACAAGTAGGCAGTGAGATGGTTTAGTACATCAGCTAGCGTATCATTTGGAGTAAAGACCGATGCTTGGATTGGTGGAAGTTCATTAGAGTAGAAAGCTTGTGCTGGTTGTGCTTCTATTGGAAAATATCCTTGCTGAGGAGTATAGCCCATTGGAAAAGTGTTGGCTTGTGATGGTGATGTCTGATATGGTGGTTGCTGTGGAAAAGATTGTTGATGAACACTTTGTTGATATGCTTGTTGTGGCATCATTGGTGGTTGATAAGATGGTTGTTGTGGTTGCTGATAGGTGTGTGTTGGTGGTTGCTGCAACTATGATGGTTGTTGATAAGTATAAGCCATGTTTTGTTGAGAAGCATTCATGGCAAGTGGATCATGAACTTGAGGTTTAGACAACTGAGCCTCGATCACATGGCATTCGTGTTGTTGAAGAAAAGCTTGAAGTTGATCCACATTGGTGTTATGCAAGTCCTTAGCCAATTTAACATCCGTCACATACTTTTTCCATTATGAAGGAAGAGTGTTCAAATACTTGGTGTTCAATTAAAAGTTAGGAATTTCCATGCCATAGATATTAAGCTCATTCAACAATAGGGTAAATCTCAGATAGTAGTCATTGAGAGTCTCCCCTGGCACATAGGAAAACTTATCAAAAGTATCATAAAGCTTACACTCTCGTTCTTGTTTAGTTAACGAGGTGCCTTGCATTAGAACACGAATTCTATACCATAAATCTTTGGCAACTTTATGTTTGCTGATGAGTTTGTAGACATCTGGAGGAAGGGCTTGGAGAATGATGTTTGTAGCATACTTATCACATTTATCTTGAATCTTCATATCTCCAGTCAATTCACCCGTTGTGCGAGGACGAGTTATTGTACCTTCCGTCACTGTACCATAATCTAATGGTCCATTGAGCACCGATGTCCAAATAAGATGTCCATTCTCCTTGTTCAACATATAAAGTTCTATTCGGGAAGTCCAATCCTCGTACATAGACTTCTCCAACATTGGTGGACGATTATCCGTACCCGAGAGGATGAACTTACCCGTAAGAGATGTGTATTCCATTTCGATAAGTTAAGATTTACAACCTTGATCGGTCAATGAAAGAAAGTAAATGTGTTTGTTGTAGTGTGTTAAAACCGAGAAATAATGTTAAAATCCCCTAAATTATGTTCTCGATAAACCAAAAATTTTCAAAAACACGTTTTTGAAAAAAATGTTGGATCGCAACACCTGATCGCAGTGGTGATCGTACTCAGATCGTACTCACTATAATCATACTCAGATCGTAGTTGTGATCGCACTCACTATGATCGTACTCAGATCGGACTCCCAGATCGTATTGCGATCGTACTCCCCTATCCTAGTCAGTGATCGTATTCTAATTGAAACCTTGATCGTACTCTGCAATCGTACTGATGGATCGTACTCTGCAATCGTACTGATGGATCGTACTCTGCAAGTGATCGTACTCTAATCGAAGTCAGCTATCGTACTGAACGATCGTACCTTGATCGTAGTGTGGATCGTACTAAGGATCGTAGTGAGCTATCGAAGTCAAGATCATAACTTGGATCGTACTAATGATCACAGTTAGATCGTAACAATAGATCGTGACTATGGATCGCAAGTAGAAACCCCCAGGGTTTATGCAAACACAAAGTCAGATCGTATTTAGGATACCAACTTACCACTTTTCTCGGACAGTACAAAAACACAATCAATTCGAGATTTTAAGCCAAAATATGAATCAAACAACCAAAAATTTTGTGTTTTTAACCCAAATAACAATACCAAATCACTATAACAAGTAACAAGATGAAGTATATCAAGATTAACTCATAAAAACACAAAAAAATATTTGGTTCGTGTGATTTTGGATCAAAAATGGCGAGAGAATCAAGAACACAAACACAAAAACCAAACAATCATCCCATGGCTCTTGATACCATTTGTAGGATATGTAAATCTTGCTTATGTTTTAGAGAGAGAAAGAGATAGAGAGATGGTGGATTACACACAACTCTAGAGAGAGAAGCAAATGTTTTCTATGTGAAAAATGAATAACCACACACCCTCTCCATCTAAGGAGAGGGTTTATATACCCAAGCCCTTATCATGGGCTTGGGCTTACATTTGGGCTGGCCTACACATGTTGTAGGCTAGGCTTTGGTTTGTTTGTTAAATAAAGATAAGTAACTAAACTACGAGCTATTACATGGACTATTGTTGGAGTGACCGATCCTTCTTAATACGTAAAATATATTTCCAACAATCTCCCCCTAAGGGAGGTCACTCCAAACATGGGCATTACCCAAGTTACAATAATAAGATAAACCTAGCATACTATGCTTGTCTTGAGCTCGTAGTCTTCGTCTTTCTTTTCTTTTTATTTTCTGGTGAACATGCTGATGTGAACTTTGATATCAATCTTTAGCATTAATCTCTTGCATTGATCTTGTGCATCCATCACTTGTGATCTTCGCCTCCTCGTGACCTCACGTCCCACATACTTATACCTTAGTAATTCTTGAAAGCTTCAGAGTTTGATACAGCGGAAGACTTAACTTTTAGGCTTTCTTGAATTAGATGAGGTATTAAGTGCATAAAGTATAAGCATGCGGGGACGACTTCTTCTTGGATCCCGCAACGCCACCGTCTTCAAATGCCGCAACATAAGTAGACACGAACGAAATGGCTTTGAACATTTCATTCTAATTCGGTAGCATTTTACCTCCGGTTGATGAAGACCGTTGGACGATATAAAATATCGTACTTGTGGCAGGTAGATTTAATTAAAAATCTCCTTGACAAGATTTCGCGGGTAAACCCGTTCTCTTTACTCGACCGTCCAAAGCTGAATGCGAACGTAAAGAGTGAATCATTTGGATAAAATTATCCGCATGATTGAAGCCGTCAATTCTGATTCCTGGAACAAGTTTGATTCATTTAAGAATCGCACCATCGTTACTTTCCAGTTGTCACGAGCTTGATTCATATTGAATCTTGCAAGTTACCTACCAAGTGCTGTTTGATGTTAACACTAGAAGGATTTCCACTCATCACTGTGAACACTAAGGTATCACTCTGAGTGTTCTGGAAAGATCACTGAGATTTTGCGTAGAGGCCTGGAACGTGTTTAAGTTCAGTTAAGAATTAAACCACTGTTGCTTTCCAGTTATCACAAGCTTGATTCATAAAGAATCGCACAAGTCACCTACCATGAGCTTTTAGATATTCGCTCAAGAAGGATTTCCATCTTCATTGTAAATACTTTCGTATTACTCAGATGTTCAGGCAAGATCATGAAGATTTTGCGTAGGACTCTTAAAATCTTTCTTACTTTTCACAGTGTGTGAAGAAGCAAGGAAATATGAAAGTGTGTCCTAATGAGATATTTGATGACCTCAAATGGCTCTAGACTCGATCGTGCATTTTGGATTTTAGTGATCGAAGGCTGGAGAGGAGTGCCACCTTTTCAATACCAATTTATTCGGAGTGAATAAATCAATAGATAATGCGTTGTCTCCGTGTGATTAAAACAAATACCTTTTGAGAGATATCTGAGTTAGCTGGGATGGGTTGTGCATTGCATCACTGGGTCCATGATGTCTATCTTCAATATCGAGCATCATTAAAATGATCTCAATAGCATATGTGTTGACCCGGTTTCTGCCTAAGGTTGTAAGGAGGGCTTCTTTCTTTACACCCTTTATCTTTAAAATTCTTTTTCATTCTTCAACCCCTTCAATGCTTACCAATACGTCATAACTAGCACCTTGTTGTGATTGTTCCAGTGCTAACTTAAGTACTTGGTCGGCATTCAGCGACATTCACAATCTTTTCTCCATCTTTCCTAAGAAATACTATTTCTAGCTACGGAATGTCCTTGGGAAGATTCCTCCGGTTCTGGAAGAGTCATAGGACTTAACCTATCCTACCATCCTTATGTCACCATGATGAGATGGCATTTATACATGATCTCATCGTTCTTTTCGGGCTTTTAATGCATAAAAATGTCATAAAATACCATATATATGCTTGTATTTGTTTACTTGTGTATTTTAGGTATGGATATCGTGAAAAAGACAAAATATCACAAGATACAAGGAAAAACGGACACGAGAAACGAAGCCGTACAAAGAACCGGCCCCTAATTCATGGAATATTCAACAAATACCCTTGAAGACTTGAAGACATACAAGATTGATCCTCATTTATTAAAGAAATGATACTTAAAACCCTTTTATATTGATAATTACAAGTTTGGTCCTTTAAGTTTGTCAAAATTACACAAAAGGTCCTTCAACTTTGAAGAAATGGCAAGTTTAGTCCCTCAACAATTTCAAAATGCCAACAATCGTCCCTCATGAAGCCAAAGATACATTGAAGACCTTTGAAGATCAAGAATGTCCAAGATCAGCCCTTGAAATATCTCAAAATGGCAAAAATAATCCTTTGAAACCTTTTTCTAAAGTTTTGTGCCAAAACTGCCAAAGTGTGAAAGTTATTTGCAAAGGGAATAGAGTTTTGTTGCTGAAAAACGTTTAATACATGTTTTCTGAAAGCACAAGGGTTAAACATGGGCAATTGAAACATTCAAAAGGAAATTGCGCCAAACACTTTTCTATCCCACCAAAAACGAATCAAACACACTACTATTCACCTTTTCACCACCCAAAATTACCTCACTTAAAACAAAGGGTAATTTTCAATTACCCTGGCACATGTGTGATTAACACATGCAGAAACACATCCCACACACAAAACCCTCACTCCCACTCACAATGGACCCCACCCCCAAATACCCGTTTACCTATCATGTGACAACTTAACCTCCAAGTCATCCAACGTGGCAAAATCAACAACTAAGACTCATTGCTTCATCACAAAGCTAAAATGAACGTTTGGGATCATTTTGGACAACTCATCAACAACAAACGCCCTCAAGGACTCAAGGGCATTTTAGAGAATTCACTTCTAGGGTTTGTGAATAGTGTAGCCAGGCATTTGCCTATAAAAGGAGACCTCAACATGTGAGAGTCCCTTTGTTCCAGTTTTAGGCTATCAATCTTTGTAATTCCTTTTTAAGTTTAATAAAATTTGAATTTCTGAAAATTTTGAATTCTCTTTTTGATTTGATTAAAAGTTAGTGTTAGAATAGCCTAAATCTGAGTTCCATTTTATTGTTAAGACCTTCCTTAATCTTGTGGTTAAGGCACGTCTTGGTTCATAAGGTTTTCAAGGTTCAAAGGCCTTGAAATCCTAGTTTCTGATTTTGCTTATTTTTGTGTACTAACCCTTAGCCATAAGCTATAAGCTCTTGCAAGCTTGTTGACACCAAGCTTGTGAAGGGATTAAAGCCCTTGGTTGAGTTGTTTGCTGTTTGTGTTGAAGAAATCAAGTCCTTGAGGTTCTACTTTGAACCATCAACCAAGGCAGTCTTGCATCTCCTTTGTTGAAGTACCTTGGTCTTGTTCTATTTGTTGAACAAGGTCCAAGGAGCATAGCTGGCCCTCCTAGGATGTTGTGGAGGGCAGGTATAATCTCTTGTTAAGATTCCTCTAAAAAATTTCATGTTACTGCCTGTTTTGGATTTGGTGCTTTGATTTTGTGTTCTTGTCTTTGTGCTGGTATTTTTGAGTTTGATTCTGTTAGTTGCTATCTAGTAAGTGTTTTTGATAATTAAAATAAGTAGGTTATTAGTAGAAATCACAAGTTTCTTTGTTAAGTAGTTGATTAAGGGGTGTTTGGATCAACTGCATGATTTGGATTTGTGGTTTGCTAAGTTGTGGTATTGTGTTTGCAAGTGTTGGTATCTGTTATTTGGTTGCTATTGTTCATCTGTTTGCAGGTTTGAAGGTTTGAAACACATAGATTCATAAAATAGGGTATAAAATCTTGAATACTTGGTGAATTTGACTGAAATTTAGGGGACACCTAGTTCTAATCATAGACTAGGGTTAACAAGTGTTAAATCTAGGTTAATCACACCAGGAGAAGAGATTTGACTGCTTGAAATTGGATCTAGTGTCAAATAGATTAGCAAACTTGTTTCTGCATATGCACTTTGTTCATCAGTAACTTTTTATGCTTTGATCTTGTTGTTTACTTTGATTCAGTGTTTGATTCAAGTTGCTTTGTGTTTATTCATAGTTTATATAGCTTGTGTATGCATCTTGTTAAGTTTGGTTGGCTTATTCAGTCTAAATCTGCTTATTAAGTGCATAACTGCTTATTTTCATGTCTGTGTGGTATCTGGTGACTGTTTGATCATTTGTGGCTTATTGTGTGAACCAAATTTGGATTTTCTTGTTGCTATTGACTCCTTGTGGTTCACTGATCACAAGGGTGCCTTTGTTTCTAATTGAATCTAACTAGAACTCTCTAAAAAGCTCAGTCAAACAGTCAAAGCAGTGGGAACTCCTTTCCCCTGCTGGTTGCCACTGCTAGTGTATTTTGGGTTCCAGCTTATCAATAAGCTATAATAGCTTATTTTAACCAGCAACAACTTGGATTTTGTAATAGGTGCTCATTATTTGACCCATTTGTTCATACTGGAGCATTTGGAAGGTTGACTTTAGGGTTTGACTAGAAAACCAGCTTAATTGACTTTTTCATAAGTGCTTATTGGCTTATTCTGGCTTATTGGTTTTCCTTATTGGAATTTTGTTGATTGTTTTGCCTTATTGAGTCCATTTGTGATCTTTTGCAAGTTGAATCAAGTCCTGAGGTGCCTTATTTCTCAAAAACGACTATTTTGTCTTTTAGTGAAATAATACTTTGCTTATTTCTGGCTTATTTAGTGTGCTTTTTCAAAATTTCTTTTTACAGATCTCATAAGCATCCCAAAAGAAGGTTGTGTGTCAAATTAGAGCTTATGGCATTAGCTTATTGCTTAATGGGCTAAAAAGCCCAATAAGGATAAGCTGTTTGCTTATTAAGCTGTGATAAGCTCACATTCAGCTTTTGGGCCTTTAGAGTTTTGTTCTTAGAATTGAATTTTGAGTCAGATAGGGCTTTTCCAAGTCAATTGGGCCAATTTTGACTTTTTGGGCCAAAAAGCCTATTTGTGTTGACTGTTTTTGGTTTTGGCCCATTTGAGGGCCCAATAGGGGTATTCTAGTCATTTTACTTTGATTTTCTGTTTATTTAGGTTAAAATAAACTAGTTTGCAAGTTTTTAGAATTTTTTATAATTTTTGGATTTTTAATATTATTTTAATATTATTTTATTATTATTTTTCAAATTTCATATTTTCCAACTTTTTACAATTTTCTTAGCTTTAATACATTAAAATAGGAATTTAGCAACTTTTAGAATAATTTTATCACTTTTAGATTAATTTTTATAATTATTTTAAGTTTTAATAGTTTTTAAATCATTTTAAATAGTTTTTATTAGTTTAAAAATTTCTAAAAATAACTTTTAATCCTTTTAGGTCATTTTAGAGGTTTACCAATTGAAAAATCTTTATTTGGGCTTTTTGATAATTTATTTGATTTTTAGGGCTTTAATTAGCATTTAAAAATTGAATATTTAATTATTTAAAAGGTTTGAAAAAGTTTGATCATTGGTAAAATCTTAGTTTATTTATTTTGATTTTTGGTGAATTTTTGGTAATTTTTAGAATTAAATTTTATTTTTGTAGTTTTTACGGTTTTACGTTTTGTCGTCATAGTAATTATTTTCACGTCTTCGTCATCTTCTTTTCTCATCCCTTCTAAAGCAAATATTAATCTCAAATCATTTACATCTTAGTCACACACATATACCTCCTTGGGAAAAGAACTTGGAACTTCATAAGGGTCATTAGTGCTTGATTTTCCTAAATCATCACTCGATACTTTCCCTATTTACTCTCTTTTCCTAAAGAGTAGTAAAACACTATAATCATTTTGGCGCCGCTGCCGGGGAGGTGCGTCGTGATTAATTTGCATTGTTGTTTTTAATATTAACCATAAATAGTATTTGTATTAGTAGAAATCTACTAATACGTATTATCGGTTTTCTTGGTTTTTCTTGTGAAAATATTATTACTATATTGTATTAAGTATCACAACAAATAAACAATATCTCCAAAAGTGTGAAAACACAACCTTAATTGGGATTTGATCTCCTAATTATTGTATTCGAATCTCAAACAAAAAGAAAAAGGCAAAAATAGATAAATACTTTCGTGAAGCTCGATTTTGAAAAATACAAACTATAAGGTGGGTATAAGGCGGGTATTATAAAATATACCCTAAGGAAAAAGGATCTTAAGTGCTTCGCGCCGCCTCGTTTCCCCACTTGCTTGTGAGTATTTTGAGATTGAAGGCTAATCGAGGGTTTTGCCGCCCAAAGTATTATTACGTATAATATATTTGCTTGGTTTCTTTGTGATTAAAACCTCTTGAACAATTTGGTTTTCACCAAAGTTCTAAAGTCATTCGAAGGCGTTCACTCCACGTGATCGTTTTCATTCCTTTGAGGCTTCTTTAATCAAGAGTTTGATTCGAGGAGAGATTTTGTAGATTGTTGTCTACGAAGATATACCAAAATCCAAAAAAATTAAATACAATCAAAAACACAAAAAAATTGAAAATTCACAAAACACCCAAAAAGAATCTTCTTTGCTCACCTCCCATTCTTCGTGAAGTTTATGATCACTCGTAATCAAGCAAAACGAGCTCGTAAACGTCTTCAAAAGCAAGGAAATCAAGAGACGTTGATTGAGGAACAACCTCCAATTGTTGAACCTATTGTAGAACAAGAAGTCGTCATGGCTAATCGTATTATGATGGAGTTGCTACAAGCACCCACCGAGGGTTTTGGAGAGGCTATTGTGATTCCCGCCATCCTTGTGGAGAATTTCGAGATTAAGACGGGTTTAATGTCAATGTTGCAAGCAAATAAGTTTATAGGTCATGAGAAAGACAACCCGCACTATCACATTAGGAATTTTAATCGTCTCACCGCTACTAGCATGTTTAAGGATGTTCCACATGACGCCATTAAGATGATGTTGTTTCCATACTCGTTAGATGGACCCGCAAAAATTTGGCTTGAGAAATAACCGCCAAATTCGATTTTGACATGGGGTGATCTCGTTTCTAAGTTTGTGAACAAGTTTTTTCCACCATCTAAAACAACACATTTGAAAAATGAGATTTCACGATTTGTGCAAAGAAATAATGAAAGTTTTTCAATGGCATGGGAACGCTTTAAAGAAATGTTACATGAATGTCCACACCATGATTTTACGGAATTACATCAAGTTGATACTTTTTATAATGGGCTTAATGATCATGAACGAGATTATTTGAATGCCGCCGCGGGTGGTAATTTTTTGTGTAAGACAACTAATGAGGCTTTACAAATCATCGAGAATAGATATAAGGTTTATAGCCCTCGTAACACACCGAGTGTTGCCAATTTGGGTTCGTCATCGTCGTCATCATCTCGTAGCATTAATGCCTTACATGATGAATCTAATGAGGAAAATCGGTTTTTTGATAGATTTGCTAATCTTATGTCCCATTGGAAAGCTCAAGAAGCTTCAAATTCTGCTTCGGTTAAAGCGGTTGTTAAGAGTTGTTTGTCTTGTGGTGGAGCTCATGATCTTTCCGAGTGCATTACCGCGGATTGTAACACCCCCAAATTTACACAATTCAATACAGCGGAAGACTCGTTGGTGTTATGGGATAGCACATTACTCACATCATAGACAACGCTTAAAAATCGCGTCGTTTATTAATAAAGCATTTCCATTCATAAATATCAAATTTACATAGGTCCCAGGTCATTGTATTTCATACAAGTTTTACAAAGAATTTGAATGGAAATTATTATTTAAGTGCGGGCCATGAATTCTTGTTGTCTTCCCGAGAATTACCTTCAAGTACCTGAGATAAACATGTTAAAAGAAAAGGTCAGCAAAAACGCCGAACGAATTCATAGAGTTTTAATTAAATCCATCAATATAACATCGGTATAAAATTATTACCGAAAATCATTTTGTACAAATCTTTGTAATAGGCCATAAAATAGCCAAAGTCATTTTATAGAAATCCTTATCAAAAATCATAATATAGGCTTACGCCTTCAAAATCATTATACGAGCCATTGTCGTAAAAACATCATACAATACGTTTTATAACGTTGTATAGATTAAATAAAAACCGTTATATGAATATGGTTATATAAAACCAAAACACGAACATAATATCAATAATAAGACCCTATATTGCTAGTCAGGCAATATATCGTAATTCAATGCATAAAGCAGTATTTTCGTTATTTTTGGATTATTATAAGCCGCATGACATTGTTACCTTACTACATCAAACAACGGGTAGCTAGCCCGAAACTCAATTTGCCCATCTAAGTTAGCGTGTCGTCACAATAATCACGCTTGTGTAAATCTTCTCATACATAAATTCGCTTACCAATCAATATGGCACGACGGGGATCAACCGTCAAGGCGCGAACTGGGGTGATCGTCCCCAAATAGTACTATTATATGCATAAGCGTCTACCAAATCCTGATAGTTCACAATTCATGCTAATGGGACTTTTAGTGACATAACCTAACTTTAATAATCCATTTCATTTCATCTATCGGGTCATTTAATCATTCATCGGGTCATACAATCATTCGGGTCCAAATCAATAAACAAACAATCGGGACAAATTGTGTCCTATTTTATCAAAACTAACATGTTATGTCCCTCGTGGGTTTATAAAACATTTTATAAAAACATTTAAAAGAGTGCGAGGCTATGAACTCACGTTGATGTGGGAAGGCGGTTATCGGCGATTTGGATGTACGGTACGTGCTTCAATCACGGAAACCTAGACAAATAATACTCGTCTAGTTTACTAGTTTTACCTATTTACATGTTTTAGGCCCAATAGGCCCATTACAAGCCTAATATATTATATTAGCCCAATCATACTTTTATTATCAGTATCACACTTTACATGTTGGGCCCAAATGGGTTAAGCCCAATAAATAAGTTTATAAGTGTTTTAGCCTATTTTGTTGTATTATTAGTCCAATAACGTTAATTTAGCCCGTTAATGTCCGTATGTTTTATAGTTCGGGTTTTATCGGTTTTTACTTGTTATATATGTTTATATATCAGTATATTAGTTTTAAAAACTTTACATTAGACGGGTTTGATCGTCTAAGTTTTAATTGGCGAAAAACGTTAATTTTACGCTAATAGCCGAAAAAGTCGTAAAAATCATGTTTATAGTTTTATAACTTATAAAACTTATCAAAATACCATTTTTATAAAATGTCCATTTTATTTATCATTGTACATACTTATCTAAATGTAATATATAAGTTAGTGGGTTTTAATTCACATTTTATACTATTTTTATTTGAGTGCTTATATAATACTATTATACTTTAATTTCCCAAAATCTGATTTTTACTTTCACTTTCACCATTTTTACCATATCTTGAGTTCTACAAGGAGATAGAAGCTAGTTTTTGGACACCATAAACTACATGATATGTGTTACAATTAACTTAGGTTTAGCTACTGCTCAATCCAACTCTAAATATCCTTAACAGTCCCTCTAAAACTGACTATTCAGATTGGTATTCTAAACTTGTTTTGATCATATCTCACTCATTATAATGATTCCATTGCATGGCCAACTCTCACATGTGTACAAGACATATTACTTACTGTATATTGATTCTACTTTGCCATTTTATCAGTCTAACATGTGGTTAGTTACTTTTTTTATACAGCCTACCATTTAAGAAAGATTAACCATTTTAACATATAGTTTTTCATCTTTTTAATCATATTTGTCAACACCAAATCCCCACACAATACTTTTATCATCATATACATATACAATAGGAAAGAAAATACATGATTACATAATCAAAATAACAAGAGGATGGGAAGAACAATCTTTATACCACCAAACTGATGAAATGATGAGTTTTTGGATGAACAAGACATGGTTTTGGGTAACCAATCTTATGAGATATCAACACCACTTCTAGGATCACCAAGTATTTTTAGATTCCTCCAAAAATCAGCCCTTGTTCTTCATGAAAACTCCTTGAGAAATCAGCCCCAAAATCCCTTGAAAACTCCTTTTTATATGTTAAGATCACCTCCAATCTTCATCTTTTCAAAGGGTTATCAACATATGTTGAATATAGATGAAGTTTATGGTTAAATTGATGATGATGATGGGTGATTTAGGGTGGTGTTTGGACGTTCACCATGAGAGAGGAAGGATGAGAGAGTGGTTTGCATGTGGTGTGTGTGAAAAATGGTTTGTAGCTAGTAGTTTTGATGTGGTGAAGTGGTTTGTAAGCAAGCTAAGGACAAGTGTCCTTAGTTAGCTTATTAAGTTGAAACCAAGGTGTTTGTATGGCTTATCTTGGCTGGTTATAAGTGGGGGTGGGACAAGTTTCCCACTTGTCTCATCTCCACTAATTTACGGGTACTCCTCGATTCTAGTTTCCTCGATTTACGTGCCCTCGGGTCGTTTTACGAAAAATGTTTTTATAAATAATGAATCAACCGCACAAAACGAATCTAATAAAAATTGTCTCATCAAAAACGGAGTTCAAAAACGTAAATACGTAATCCTAAGGTTTCCGGTTTAGTCGTAAAGGACGTTAAATTATTCACGTAAGTCCTAATCTCTTCTCGTAAATTTATGAGTTTATGAACTAACTTAAATTTAAAATCTCAAAATAATATTCACGGACAAATTTATTTTCTGAAATGTCGGACTGTCACCAAAGACGGTGTATGTAAACGTAAGCACGTAACGTAGAATCCTCCGGTTTAGACGTAGTCGATGCTACTTCAAGACGTAAACCCAAGTTTCTTCCCAAAAATAAGTGATTTCATAATATAACATTAAAAATAATGTTTTTAAATAATACTTGAAAATAAAATATCAACCATAAATTGACGGATTGTCATAGCATTTACCCCTAAACAGGATCTTTGTCCTCAAAGATCATCTTACTACTCGCTTCTTATAGAGTTAGAGCCATATGGGTATTTCCTCCACATTCGGTCTTTTCTCACAAGTGTAATCCATTACAATACGCGAGTTTCATCAAACGTAACTACGGGAATAAGATAAGGCTTAATGTTGACTTACTTTCTCTATCCATGATGTTCACGGGTTTTTGATGAATGCAACTTTTCGCCCGATCTAAACTTCATCAAGAAGTAATCAGATTTTCACTTGATAGACATTTCATCAAGTTAGATATACGAATCATAATTCACGCAGCTCTTGAAGTTCTAGGGTAGATCCAGCTTAGATGCCTTTGAAACCAATCTTTTACATCATCTCAATGGTCCATACAACGGGGACTTATAACCCATGATCTTTCAGATCATCAATTCATTTTTCCGTGGTTAAAATTTTTGGCATAACTTCGCTACCCATCTGGCACTTCAAGATCAACATTTCATATTCACATAACCTCCTGCCCACTACCGGCAGTCAATAATCAGATCCTAATTTCAACAATCATTTCAGGTCGCGGGTCGAGTATTTTGTAAGGTTAGGTTCGCCAACATAGGAAACCTTAAACCTAAAAGACATGTCCAACTCACAATGGGTGTATGTCGGGTGTCTTCCTCCCAACTCCTGCTTTCAGATGCTCTCATATTTAGATCCTAACAAGATTCGATCTCGATCCTAATACGATAATTATCAATGATAATCTTTCCAAAGGAAACAATTTTACAGTTTATTACCAAAGGTCAATCATTCAAACATAGAACAGCACTAATGGTATTTTATATCGTTACTTTACCTCGTCCCTTCGATTAGGGTGGTACACAGTACTCTCATCAAGATTCGTTCTTAATGACTTCTGAGCAAATCTCTAGAAATTCAATGCGAAATGAGGATCTTGATAGAGATGATCGATACAGGCACACCATGTTTACATAACTCCTTTAAATACAAAAGAGTCAATTTCTTCACCAAGAATCTATCATTAACAGGAATGATATTAGCAGATTTGATTAGTCTGTCGACGATGACCCAAATCGAATCAAATTCAGATGATGACCTTTGCAATAGCTAGACGTTTACTAATGTATGAGGCGGTGTCTGCCTTCATAATTAGCCATCAGTACAACTTCTTCAGATAAAGATACATTAAATCAGAAATGACAGGAATAGAATACTTATACTTACAAGATTCCAATATAACTATATCTCAAAATCTCCATTTTCAGGCAACCACAAGCGGCCTCTAAAACATTTAATGCCACCGGCTTCTCAAATCTAATGGTTCACATTAGCCGCGAACCCCTTTTATTATCTATATTATCCTTTTTATAAGCATTGGCTATATTTTAAATTGCTCGGCAATTTATTTTGCACATTCATTATTAAGGAACACATCCTAATTGATTCTTTATCCTTTTTATATACTGCGTCAGTATTTACATTCATCTTTCTCCTGACGAAATATATATAACATGACCGTATTAATTCAAAATTTCTTTCTTCATATCTTCTATGTTTTAGTTTCGTCTCAACTATTATTTTTATCTGTTTTACTCAATCCGACGTCTAAAGCGTCGATAACTATTCCTAGTAAATAATAGATATTTAATTTTATGAAAAGTAAACGTAAAAAGTTTTAAATTTCTTAGTTCGACGAATTATGTAAAGATGTTCAAAATAAATTTGAATTTAATTAATACGATTTTTGCTGATTTATGGAAAATAATTAATAAGATTCGTAAATGTTTGAAAAATCTTTGGTTATACTTTGGTCGAAATTTTCTTAGTTGAAAAGCAAAAATTGTCGTTTCAAATTTCAAGTCATAGTTTAAATGTTTTCCTCAATCCCTTTTAGGTTGTCTTGAGGTATATACAAACATTTACCCCTAAACAGGAGTTTAGTTAAATGATTTGTGTATAAGGGAATAATCCCTTAAAAATCCTTTGTTAAAACATTTGTCAAAACATATTTCCATTTTCTTTTTGCTATAACCCTAAGCCTTAATGGCTCTAATCTTTGAAGAGTCAATATAGATTCCATTATCTTATTAATCACATGGTCAAATAATGTAAAGGATTAAGTTTTTAATCACATGTTAAATACTCAAAGTACAAGTTTTTATTGTTCGGCCAATTCAGGGCAATCTATAAATAATTATTAACTCATTCTTATTCTTATAAACAAACAAATAGTCCTTAATGATCACAAGCATGAATTTATCAAATTACAGCCTACACACGTGATTTACCAAGTTTATGAATGCTACATGTGCATTGGCCAATCCAAACAACATCACGTGAAACTCATAATGTTCATTACAAGTACCAGATGTAGTGATTGGAATACATAATCTTTTTCGCGGATGAGAAATTGATGATAACCATGCCGTGTATAAAATTCCTGAATATACGCTAGAACCTTGTAAATGATCGAACAAATCTTCCATTTCGAGTTATGGATATCGTTTTCGACTGTCAATTTACTCAGTTCACAGTAATCTATAAACATAAGGAATGATAACACCATAGCTCTTCATGATGACGAGCTCGGTAGAATAAAATCTTTCTCTGACAACTCTCTCAGTTGTACGGTAATTTCTTTAATTCAGATGGTGCTGACGTACAGTGCACAAGCCACAGGTGCAGCACCGGAAATATAATCAATACCAATTTCAACTTGCCTTAATGGCAAAAGTCTAGGTAATTTACCAACAAATACCTTCTAAAATTTCAGATAACAGAAACATCTTTTAATAAATTCATATTAGGTTCTTTCTAGATTATAATATCTATGACTAATTCACAACCATTCATTGTAAAATTTTCAAGTCATCCATCAAGAATTATTTAGGTCACTTTTGATAATCAACATCGTATCTTTTAGGGGATTTCTATTCGAGTTCCCATCAATTAAGACAATGTCGTCATGTCATAATCAATCAATTCATTCTAATGGCACTATCAACTTTCCAGTTTCATTGCCATCGATAAGATGTGAACTTCTCAAAAGACTAATAATAACTCATGATCCTTCACAAGTTCAAGGATATCTGGAGACATAACTAACCTTAAAAGAGTAAGGTCAACGCATAATCTATGCGAGAGAATTTCAAATCAGATATAGACGAAAACATTTAATGAATATGAATATATCCCATGTTTCCATAATTTGAGTACGCATTTGAAAGCTCCTCAGATCGTTACCCAGGTCATTCAAATGAAATCAAATCAAAAGAAATGATAGGAACGTCGATACATCTAGTCGGGTATCAACACTCGGTAATCAGATACTTTTCCTAAGAATCTCACTACGGGAGAATTGGACAAGAAGGGAATATCAACTTTCAAATAAGACAAGTTCCACAAATGAGTAAATTCGACTCGGAAGAATAAATAGTATGGGCACATATGTAGGCTTCCCTAACACTATGTCCCTATTTTTCACTTCTTGCAGATCTCATAAAATTTATTCTTTCACAATCTTCAAAGAAAATGTAGTGTTTATTCATTAGTTTTATGGTGACTACTAATCAGCCTTGCATGGTTAATTCCAAATTGTATGTAGGCGTGCAACTATATACAATTTCAAGATTAACGATGCAATACTCAGTTCGTCAAAATTTTATCATCATGTTTACAATAAAAACATTTTCATGCTTAATTCTTAAATAAGAATCAAAAATAATTTTACAAAGATTTTCTTTGTTATGAAAACAATTAAGTTTTCCAAGGTGTTTCATAAACAGCTTTATTTCGATGACGATTATTTATAAGTCTCACTTTAAATAATCCATATAGTGATGAAAATCCAATTTTTCTCAAGGAATACTGTTTTATCTTATAAAAACAATCAGTGATCTGCAAAAGAGTGATGAAGAGTTGTTCACCAAGAACTAACTACAATATAATAGGAAATGAGCTTAGCCAATTAATCATGAGGTTCATGATCTCGATGGCACTCAAAAGAATAATCTACAACGTAACTCAATTCGAGATGAGTACTTGTTCAATGGTTGCATCACTAATGCGAACATTAGGATGAAGCAATAAGAGATAGATAACATCGATACATGTATAATTTAGCAATCAAAGGTAGTCTTTTCATAAATCACAAACAAGTCTAAATTGTATCGTAACACATTACGTGTCACTATGTCATACAATTCCAAGAACTCATCCTACCAACTGATGTCTCAGTTAAGTTGGGGGTTATTTTTAAAAGATACCACAATGAATACTAATCTACAAGAGTCATTAGGTGTTCCACATGTCCCGGAAGATCCATCGGTTCCAATTCAGAAGAAGATTTCTTCAATTTATTTCTTGGACACTGGGCATCCTCGTCATTGGACAATGGCCTAGGAACAACACTTAACACGAATCAACAATCAATTAAAACCTTATAATTCAATCACAAAACTTAACGATTTCCTCTTAACAATCTCATATTCCATACGGGTTAAATTTTGATTTTATTCAAGTTTTTAATCAACCTATACTCAATGCGATATCCTACCTTATTTTTCAATACTTTCAATCTTATTCTTACACCTTAATAGGGCAATAAAAGCTCTATATGATCAACACTTAATTTCCAATCCTATAACTCCTTTATCAATAGTTATCAAATAAGTCACTAGTATGAAATGACTCGATCATTCAATTAGACTTCTCGGAAAGGTACTTGTGGCATGAGGCTTTTGGGTAATGGTTCCAATGACAGCCTCAAGTGCAACATTCACCCTTTCGATTTCAATTTTAAGAATTGGGTGTATGACACCTTTCCAGGTGGTAACGTTTTGTCAAACTCCACTCTATAAGGAAAGATCGTCATGACATCGATATCAAATTTATTCTTGCCAATTCTTCTTCAATATCATAATCAACTAATACTAACATTTCTACGAATATCGACCATTTGTTGGGATCATAAATATCCACAACTTGGTTTAGATCTAGGATAGCTAGAATTCCTACGAGAATAGCTTCGATTAATTTACTAGGGGAGTTAGGGTTTCTTGTGACAATCTACGTCGTATAAATACCTCGTATAAATACCTCGTATAAATATCAAAATAATCATCAAACAATCATATAATAAAATTACGTTATATATATATATAATCCAAGTTATATATATATTGAAATAACACTTCTCAGTCTGGCCTTGTCGGTAACTCGGGAATTCTTCGGCACCGTTATAGTCAAAAGATTTTTAGACATTTTTAGAAAAATGTTTATAGTTAAAAGATTTTGAAATGTTTTATTCAAAACCTTAGTTTTATCTTTCGTTCTCTATAACGAGAGCTCTGGTACCAAACTGTAACACCCCCAAATTTACACAATTCAATACAGCGGAAGACTCGTTGGTGTTACGGGATAGCACATTACTCACATCATAGACAACGCTTAAAAATCGCGTCGTTTATTAATAAAGCATTTCCATTCATAAATATCAAATTTACATAGGTCCCAGGTCATTGTATTTCATACAAGTTTTACAAAGAATTTGAATGGAAATTATTATTTAAGTGCGGGCCATGAATTCTTGTTGTCTTCCAGAGAATTACCTTCAAGTACCTGAGATAAACATGTTAAAAGAAAAGGTCAGCGAAAACGCCGAGCGAATTCATAGAGTTTTAATTAAATCCATCAATATAACATCGGTATAAAATTATTACCGAAAATCATTTTGTACAAATCTTTGTAATAGGGCATAAAATAGCCAAAGTCATTTTATACAAATCCTTATCAAAAATCATAATATAGGCTTTTGCCTTCAAAATCATTATACGAGCCATTGTCGTAAAAACATCATACAATACGTTTTATAACGTTGTATAGATTAAATAAAAACCGTTATATGAATATGGTTATATAAAACCAAAACACGAACATAATATCAATAATAAGACCCTGTATTGCTAGTCAGGAAATATATCGTAATTCAATGCATAAAGCAGTATTTTCGTTATTTTTGGATTATTATAAGCCGCATGACATTGTTACCTAACTACATCAAACAACATGTAGCTAGCCCGAAACTCAATTTGCCCATCTAAGTTAGCGTGTCGTCACAATAATCACGCTTGTGTAAATCTTCTCATACATAAATTCGCTTACCAATCAATATGGCACGACGGGGATCAACCGTCAAGGCGCGAACTGGGGTGATCGTCCCCAAATAGTACTATTATATGCATAAGCGTCTACCAAATCCCGATAGTTCACAATTCATGCTAATGGGACTTTTAGTGACATAACCTAACTTTAATAATCCATTTCATTTCATCTATCGGGTCATTTAATCATTCATCGGGTCACAATCATTCGGGTCCAAATCAATAAACAAACAATCGGGACAAATGGTGTCCTATTTTATCAAAACTAACATGTTATGTCCCTCGTGGGTTTATAAAACATTTTATAAAAACATTTAAAAGAGTGCGAGGCTATGAACTCACGTTGATGTGGGAAGGCGGTTATCGGCGATTTGGATGTACGGTACGTGCTTCAATCACGGAAACCTAGACAAATAATACTCGTCTTATGCACTTTTCCAATGACTTTATAAAATAACAATTATGTATACATATGATGATTTTATATATATATATGATGATCAAGTGGGTTTACATATTCTTATTTACTCATTTTAGTGTTATGTGTTGATAACTTTTATACTAGTTTACTAGTTTTACCTATTTACATGTTTTAGGCCCAATAGGCCCATTACAAGCCCAATATATTATATTAGCCCAATTATACTTTTATTATCAGTATCACACTTTACATGTTGGGCCCAAATGGGTTAAGCCCAATAAATAAGTTTATAAGTGTTTTAGCCTATTTTGTTGTATTATTAGTCCAATAACGTTAATTTAGCCCGTTAATGTCCGTATGTTTTATAGTTCGGGTTTTATAGGTTTTTACTTGTTATATATGTTTATATATCAGTATATGAGTTTTAAAAACTTTACATTAGACGGTTTTGATCGTCTAAGTTTTAATTGGCAAAAAACGTTAATTTTACGGTAATAGCCGAAAAAGTCGTAAAAATCATGTTTATAGTTTTATAACTTATAAAACTTATAAAAATACCATTTTTATAAAATGTCCATTTTATTTATCATTGTACATACTTACCTAATGTAATATATAAGTTAGTGGGTTTTAATTCACATTTTATAATATTTTTATTTGAGTGCTTATATAATACTATTATACTTTAATTTCCCAAAATCTGATTTTTACTTTCACTTTCACCATTTTTACCATATCTTGAGTTCTACAAGTAGATAGAAGCTCATTTTTGGACACCATAAACTAAATGATATGTTCTACAATTAACTTAGCTTTAGCTACTGCTCAATCCAACTCTAAATATCTTTAACAGTCCGTCCAAAACTGACTATTCAGATTGGTACTCTAAACTTGTTTTGATCATATCTCACTCATTATAATGATTCCATTGCATGGACAACTCTCACATGTGTACAAGACATATTACTTACTGTATATTGATTCTACTTTGCCATTTTATCAGTCTAACATGTGGTTATTTACTGTTTTTATACAGCCTACCATTTAAGCAAGATTAACCATTTTAACATATAGTTTTTCATCTTTTTAATCATATTTGTCAACACCAAATCCCCACACAATTTTATCATCACATAATCATCATATACATATACAATAGGAAAGAAAATACATGATTACATAATCAAAATAACAAGAGGATGGGAAGAACAATCTTTATACCACCAAAGTGATGAAATGATGAGTTTTTGGATGAACAAGACATGGTTTTGGGTAACCAATCTTATGAGATATCAACACCACTTCTAGGATCACCAAGTATTTGTAGATTCCTCCAAAAATCAGCCCTTGTTCTTCATGAAAACTCCTTGAGAAATCAGCCCCAAACTCCCTTGAAAACTCCTTTTTATATGTTAAGATCACCTCCAATCTTCATCTTTTCAAAGGGTTATCAACAAATGTTGAATATAGATGAAGTTTATGGTTAAATTGATGATGATGATGGGTGATTTAGGGTGGTGTTTGGATGTTCACCATGAGAGAGGAAGGATGAGAGAGTGGTTTGCATGTGGTGTGTGTGAAAAATAGTTTGTAGCTAGTAGTTTTGATGTGGTGAAGTGGTTTGTAAGCAAGCTAAGGACAAGTGTCCTTAGGTAGCTTATTAAGTTGACACCAAGGTGTTTGTATGGCTTATCTTGGCTGGTTATAAGTGGGGGTGGGACAAGTGTCCCACTTGTCTCATCTCCACTAATTTACGGGTACTCCTCGATTCTAGTTTCCTTGATTTGCGTGTCCTCGGGTCGTTTTACAAAAAATGTTTTTATAAATAATGAATCAACCGCACAAAACGAATCTAACAAAAATTGTCTCATCAAAAACGGAGTTCAAAAACGTAAATAAGTAATCCTAAGGTTTCCGGTTTAGTCGTAAAGGACGTTAAATTATTCACGTAAGTCCTAATCTCTCCTCGTAAATTTGTGAGTTTATGAACAAACTTAAATTTAAAATCTCAAAATAATATTCACGGACAAATTTATTTTCTGAAATGTCGGGCTGTCACCAAAGACGGTGTATGTAAACGTAAGCACGTAACGTAGAATCCTCCGGTTTAGACGTAGTCGATGCTACTTCAAGACGTAAACCCAAATTTCTTCCCAAAAATAAGTGAGTCCATAATATAACATTAAAAATAATGTTTTTAAATAATACTTGAAAATAAAATATCAACCATAAATTGACGGATTGTCACACGGATGGTAACACTTCGAGTGCTTATGTAGCAACGGGAACTTACAACCAAAACGGTCAAGGTTCCCGCCCAAATCAATCTCCACCAAATCAAAATGCTAATAACTATCGAAACAACAACCAAGGTGGTAATTACCAAGGTAATTCACGTAACTACAACAAGGGGAATTATCAAAATGGGAATGGACAAGTCACTAATCAAAACCAAAACCGTGATTTTCAAAACACTACACAAGGTTTTCAAAATGCTCACACTAAAAATCTTCAAGGAGAATTTTTGGATTATGCTAAAGCAAATGATGCTAAATTTGATAACATGCAACGTGAGATGATTAGCTTAAGATCCGAGTTGAAAAACGAGCTTAAAAATGAACTTGCTAATGAACTTAAAACTCATGCAAACAAAATGGAAGGAAATGTCCAACGTCTTCAACAAAACCAACAAAAGATAGAATTAGGACAACATGAGATTAAGCAAGAGTTATTAAAAGCGGATGCTAGGCAATCAAAATTTGAGGACCGAATGGTTAAGATGTTTGAAGCAATCATGTGTAAACCCTCTTCCTCGGGTGGTCTTCCTAGTGATACCATTACAAACCCGAAGGGAGAAATGAAGGTTATTACTACACGAAGTGGTAAAATTTTCAAGGAACCAATCTCTCGTCCAAGTACTTCTATGGAGAAGGAAATCGAGAAAGAACCCAAGGTGATGGTCGAAAAGGAGCACATTACAATCCCACGACGTACCGCTCAAACCACACATATGGTTGAACCAATACCAATTGTGGAACCTGAGTTTCTAAGGCCGTTGCCTAATGACCAACCCACACCACCTTTACCCTACCCTTCGAGACGAAACAAAGAGAAATTGCAAGAACGTAACAAACAACAAATCGAGCTTTTTATAAAAATGTTTCAACAAGTGCATTTTGATGTGAGTTTAGCCGACGCGTTGTTATATATGCCTCGTTTCGCTTCCAGTTTTAAAAGTATGATGAGCGATAAGGAAAAGCTTTCAAAGCTTGCTAATTGTTCTTCGGTTTATCTTAACCGCATACCGGAAAAAGTTGGTGACCCCGGAAAGTTTCTCATTCCTTGTGACATACAAGATATGAAAGAACGCCTCGCCTTGGCCGATCTTGGTGCGAGCATTAATTTGATGCCATTTTCCATTTGGAAATCGCTTTCGCTTCCGACTCTTATTCCTTCGAACATGTCTATCGAGATGGCCGATCATTCTACGATTTTAGCATGTGGAGTAGCCGAAGATGTTTTAGTGAAAGTGGGGAAGTTCTACTATCCCATTGATTTTATAGTAGTTGACATCCCCGCGGATCCTCAAGTTCCTCTAATTTTAGGTCGTTCATTTTTAGACACTTCGAGATCGCTTATCGATGTTCATGCAAGAACTATCACTTTGAGATTCAACGAAGAGGAACTTGTTATAAACGCTACTCAAAACTCGAAACCTTCTCATGTTTATGCAATCGCTACCATCAATCACATTGACATCGTTGATGTGGTTTGCGATGAGTTTTCACAAGAAGTGTTAGGTTTTTCCGATAGCTCGTCAAGTGGCAATCCCACTATCTTGGATCTGATTCTTGCTAATTCCACACCAAGTCTCACTCCATTCCAAGGTGGCGATCTCACTTCAAATGAAATCGACAATGAAGATGAGGTGTTTATTAGTGATGATACTTCTATTCCACCATTTCTTCCGCCGATGGAAGTTATGAGTGTTGAACCAAAATCTTCAATCGAGGAACCACCTATCCTTGAATTGAAAGATCTTCCTTCTCACCTTGAATACGCATTCTTGGAAGGTGATGACAAGTTGCCGGTTATTATTGCAAGAGGTCTTGCTAATGATGAAAAAACCGAGCTCTTGAAAGTTCTTAAGGCTCATAAAGGGGCAATTGCGTGGAAAATATCCGACATTAAGGGTATTGACCCAAAATTTTGTACTCACAAGATTTTAATGGAGGAAGACTACAAACCCGAAATTCAAAGTCAAAGAAGGGTGAATCCCAAAATTCACGATGTCATTAAAAAGGAGGTCCTTAAACTCCTTGACGCGGGAATGATTTATCCTATATCCGATAGCCCATGGGTGAGCCCAATCCATTGTGTCCCTAAAAAGGGAGGAATGACCGTTGTGCCCAATGAAAACAACGAGTTAATTCCCACTCGTGTTGTGACCGGTTGGAGGGTGTTTATTGACTACCGAAAGTTAAATGACGCCACTCGTAAAGACCACTTTCCTTTGCCCTTCATGGATCAAATGTTGGAGCGACTTGCGGGAAATGAATTCTATTGCTTTTTAGATGGTTTTTCCGGTTACTTTCAAATCCCTATCGACCCTCGTGATCAAGAGAAGACTACGTTTACGTGTCCTTATAGAACGTTCACTTATCGTAGGATGCCTTTCGGACTTTGTAATGCACCGGGTACGTTTCAACGGTGTATGATGGCGATTTTTCACGATATGATCGAAAAGTCGATGGAAGTGTTTATGGATGACTTCTCGGTGTTTGGCAATTCGTTCACGTCATGTTTATCTAATCTCGAGCAAATGTTAAAACGTTGTGAAGAAACCAATCTTGTGCTTAATTGGGAAAAATGTCATTTTATGTGTAAACAAGGAATCGTCTTAGGACATAAGGTGTCGAAAGCGGGGATTGAGGTCGATAAAGCTAAGGTAGACGTCATCGCCAAGTTACCTCATCCCAAAACCGTTAAGGGAGTTAGGAGTTTCCTAGGCCACGCGGGCTTTTATCGTCGTTTCATCAAGGACTTTTCGAAAATATCTCGACGTATGACACACCTTCTCGAGAAGGATGCTCCTTTTAACTTCAATGAGGATTGTGTTAGAGCTTTCGAAATTCTCAAAAGGAAACTTACCGAAGCTCCCATTCTTGTTGCTCCTAATTGGGAATTACCATTTGAAATCATGTGCGATGCAAGTGATTATGCTATAGGGGCCGTCTTAGGGAAACGTTATGACAAGCATTTCCGTCCTATCCACTATGCTAGTAAGACGATGACCGAGGATCAATTAAAGTACACCACAACGGAAAAGGAATTCCTTGCCGTGGTCTATGCTTTTGAGAAATTCCGACCTTATCTCGTCTTGACTAAAAGCATCGTGTATACCGACCATTCGGATATCAAGTATCTCTTAGCTAAGCAAGATGCTAAGCCGAGATTGCTTCGTTGGATGCTCCTCCTCCAAGAATTTGATGTCACCGTGCTTGACAAAAAAGGAGCCGAGAATCTAGCGGCCGATCATCTCTCTCGTCTAGAAGATCCTCACAAAGATGTTTTCGAGAACAAGGAAATCACCGAAACATTTCCTCTTGAGACTCTCGGTGTAGTGAATTCTAAAGACACCACCCCATGGTTTGCCGACATTGCAAATTACCATGCGGGCAATTTCATAATCAAGGGTATGACGACACAACAAATACGGAAATTCTTTCGTGACGTCAAGTTCTATTTTTGGGACGACCCTTATCTCTTTTGGGTTTGTGCGGATCAACTCGTTCGACGTTGTGTTTTTGGTGCCGAAGCTTCTAATATCCTTAGAGCTTGTCACGAGGGACCCACGGGTGGTCACCACGGTGCTAATCTCACGGCTAAGAAAGTGTTCGATGTCGGCTTCTTTTGTCCTTCTATCTATCGTGATGCACACGCACTTGTGAAGTTGTGTGATTCGTGCCAACGTCAAGGAAAATCGTCTCAGCGTGATGAAATGCCACAAAACATAATTCAAGTGTGTGAGATTTTCGACATATGGGGAATATACTTTATGGGGCCGTTCCCATCGTCTCATGGAAACAAATATATCCTCGTCGCGGTGGACTACCTTTCTAAGTGGGTGGAAGCTAAGGCTTTACCTACTAATGATGCTCGTGTGGTAGTGAAGTTTTTGAAGCAACTATTTTCTCGGTTCAGAACCCCTCGTGCTATTATAAGCGATCGTGGAACCCATTTTTGTAATGACCAATTCGAAAAGGTTCTAAAGAAATATGGAGTTACTCATCGTCTTTCTACGGCTTATCACCCGCAAACGAGTGGGCAAGTCGAGGTTTCGAACCGAGCTTTGAAAAGGATTTTAGAGAGGTCAATTGGAGAAAACCGTGCTTCATGGTTCGACAAACTCGATGACGCTTTATGGGCCTTTAGGACCGCTTATAAGACACCTATCGGTTGCACTCCTTATAAGTTAGTCTATGGGAAGAATTGTCATTTGCCCATTGAATTGGAGCACAAGGCATATTGGGCCCTTAAGCATGCAAACTTTGACTTAAAGACCGCGGGAGATCACCGGAAAATACAATTGAATGAATTGGATGAATTAAGAGATAATGCTTATGAAAATTCATTAATTTTTAAAGAAAAGACTAAAAAGTTTCATGATTCAAAGATTAAAAACCGGGTTTTTAACGTTGGTGATCAAGTGTTACTTTTTAACTCTCGACTTAAGATATTTTCCGGTAAATTGAAATCTCGTTGGTCGGGTCCATTCACCATTACACAAGTGTTTCCGTATGGGACCATCGAGCTAGCTCAAGATGATGGTCCTAATTTCAAGGTGAATGGACATAGGCTTAAGCACTACATTGGTGGGGAAATTCCTTCAATGGTTGCCCTCGACCAAGTCACCTTCCCCAATGATAATTAGCATTGAGGGGATCGAGTCGAGCTCATGACTCGGTAATCAAAAACGAGGTGCCTCGTGGGGGAGATCCCATGCTTATCTTTTATGCTTACTATTTACTAATAAGGGGACTTGTACCCGTTCAACTCGTTGTCTCGTGGTTGTTTGTGATTGTGTTATCTACATCATCATCATCATCATCTACGATTGAAGACTCTCGTGTTCGTTTACGTGAGCCTCCATCGTTTGCTTGAAGAAGTTTTTCACGAATCCATGACATATCCTTTATTGTTCTAACAATTATCTTTTAGCATACTTAATAAACGACTTTAAATATATTGTTGATCACCCTTTCCATGCTAGATCCTAAGCATTCGACTCTTCGTCTCTAGTATGGGGGTGCTCCACCTTTAGACCCGAAACATTGAGGACAATGTTTACTTTTAGTATGGGGGGTGAATAGGTACTTTCTTTGCTACGCCCTCACGCTTTCCAATTTTCAATGTTTTGTTTTTAGTTGCTAATAAGGCTAAAAATGGCAAAATTTTAAATTTTTTCTTAGTTTTCATAAGTGTTTTTATGACACGAATGTATATTTTCCGATGGGTAGAATAAGAGTTAATTTTGACTTGATGGGCATTTGGAGCCATTTACATTCCTTAACCCACTCAATTCAAGTTTTGCTAGACTTTTATATAGGGAGCTTTAAAACGCGAAAGTCTTAACTCATTCGGGTTAAGAACAAGAACTTTTCGCAAGTTCCTATAATTGATCCTAGAAAGTCACTTATCAAGGGAACTATAAAACACATTCTCTAAACTTGAAAAAGTCCAAGAAAGTGCAAGATCCTATAGGTGGCTTGAAAACCCAAAACTTTGATTTGATATAGTCTTAATGAAAGCTAATCCAAATTTGGCTTAATTTTGACTTGCATGGCTAAGTATTCACGAGTCTCTTTAATTAGAGGTCTTTATATAGTGAAGAACGAGAGATGATAGAGTTAGACAAGTGATCATGCTAAACGAAGAACATGAAAATGTTCTTTCAAAAACTCATATGTTTTTAATTGTGGCTTTTTCTTCCCATAAGATCAATGCATTAGGAATAAATCATAATTGCAATAAGTAAGGTCATACGATTTGAAAGGTTACTTAGCCTCTAGCGCAAGATCGTTTAAAAGTTTCTCGGGGTTGAATAGAGTTCATAGCCAAGGCATAACTTATTGAAGCGGGACGCGAAGATTGGAGATCATCCAAAAAGGCCCTAACAAGGCATGAGGAGCTCTATTTTTACTAAAGATCCAAGATGATGTGAAGTATCATTATTCCTAAATCAATATGAAGGATCGAGACACACGACGAAAAGCAATTACTCCCCTAAAGATCATGGAGAAAGTCTATCCGAAAAGACCCTTACAAGGTATGAGGATAAATATATCCAAGTCCGAAAAGGAGGCTGATCGTTGTATATCAAAATCCAAAGTAATGATTGAAGAAAAATGATGAAGTCGTGGTCCAAATATGAAGAATCTCTCAAAAACGTCAAGTGAAGAAATTCCAAATATATGAAGAGAAGACCATAATTTCAAGAACGTCTTCCCAAGATTTGAAGTATGAAGTACATGCCAAATATTGGTCCGAGAAAGGTCTCAAATCGTGAAACGAGTTATGCCAAGATATGAACTTAAGGAGATACACGAGAAGCCGTTTTAAAAGATTTTGTCCTTCGGCTAACTATCGATTAAATCGTGCTACTTTGCTTTCGGACTAATAACTACTCAAATAAGTCAATATGAATCACTTGTGATCCATGACAAATAGTTAAAAAATGCTAGTAACCCATTTCCTTTTATAATAACTAGGATTGCGGGGAGAAAAAGTATTACATTATTTGGACGTATGAGTAGTGTTAGCATTGTGACTTGTACCAACAATGATCTAGTTTTTGCGCTTAGCATGGAATGTATGACAATCAAGGATGACGAAGTTTACTATAAGGGACATTTACTTGTTTCTATTCTTTGACCCTAAAAGTCACTTTCGTGATGAAAATCATATATTATGTCTTTACACATCTTCGTAGTATGTTGCAAGTCTTTTACTTTTCAATAAAGGTTAATAAAATTGAACTTTGGTGATGCTTAGATACTTTATTCTAGCATTGCGTGAGGGCACGACAATGGCTTAGTATGGGGCAGTGATGAGATGGCATTTATACATGATCTCATCGTTCTTTTCGGGCTTTTAATGCATAAAAATGTCATAAAATACCATATATATATGCTTGTGTTTGTTTACTTGTGTATTTTAGGTATGGATATCGTGAAAAAGAAAAAAGATCACAAGATACAAGGAAAAACGGACACGAGAAACGAAGCCGTACAAAGAACCGGGCCCTAATTCATGGAATATTCAACAAATACCCTTGAAGACTTTAATACATACAAGATTGATCCTCATTTATTGAATAAATGACACTTAAAACCCTTGTATATTGATAATTACAAGTTTGGTCCTTTAAGTTTGTCAAAATTACACAAAAGGTCCTTCAAATTTGAAGAAATGGCAAGTTTAGTCCCTCAACAATTTCAAATTTCCAACAATGGTCCCTCATGAAGCCAAAGATACATTGAAGACCTTTGAAGATCAAGAATGTCCAAGATCAGCCCTTGAAATATCTCAAAATGGCAAAAATAATCCTTTGAAACCTTTTTCCAAAGTTTTGTGCCAAAACTGCCAAAGTGTGAAAGTTATTTGCAAAGGGAATAGAGTTTTGTTGCTGAAAAACGTTTAATACATGTTTTCTGAAAACACAAGGGTTAAACATGGGCAATTGAAACATTCAAAAGGAAATTTCGCCAAACACTTTTCCATCCCACCAAAAACGGATCAAACACACTACTATTCACCTTTTCACCACCCAGAATTACCTCACTTAAAACAAAGGGTAATTTTCAATTACCCTGGCACATGTGTGATTCACACATGCAGAAACACATCCCACACACAAAACCCTCACTCCCACTCACAATGGACCCCACCCCCAAATACCCGTTTACCTATCATGTGACAACTTAACCTCCAAGTCATCCAACGTGGCAAAATTAACAGCTAAGACTCATTGCTTCATCACAAAGCTAAAATGAACGTTTGGGATCATTTTGGATAGCTCATCAACAACAAACGCCCTCAAGGACTCAAGGGCATTTTAGAGAATTCACTTCTAGGGTTTGTGAATAGTGTAGCCAAGCATTTGCCTATAAAAGGATACCTCAACATGTGAGAGTCACTTTGTTCCAGTTTTAGGCTATCAATCTTTGTAATTCCTTTTTAAGTTTAATAAAATTTGAATTTTTGAAAATTTTGAATTCTCTTTTTGATTTGATTAAAAGTTGGTGTTAGAATAGCCTAAATCTGAGTTCCATTTTATTGTTAAGACCTTCCTTAATCTTGTGGTTAAGGCACGTCTTGGTTCATAAGGTTTTCAAGGTTCAAAGGCCTTAAAATCCTAGTTTCTGATTTTGCTTATTTTTGTGTACTAACCCTAAGCCATAATCTATAAGCTATTGCAAGCTTGTTGACACCAAGCTTGTGAAGGGATTAGAGCCCTTGGTTGAGTTGTTTGCTGTTTGTGTTGAAGAAATCAAGTCCTTGAGGTTCTACTTTGAACCATCAACCAAGGCAGTCTTGCATCTCCTTTGTTGAAGTACCTTGGTCTTGTTCTAGTTGTTGAACAAGGTCCAAGGAGCATAGCTGGCCCTCCTAGGATGTTGTGGAGGGCAGGTATAATCTCTTGTTAAGATTCCTCTAAAAAATTTCATGTTACTGCCTGTTTTGGATTTTGTTCTTTGATTTTGTGTTCTTGTGTTTGTGTTGGTGATTTTTGAGTTTGATTCTATTAGTTGCTATCTAGTAAGTGTTTTTGATAATTAAAATCAGTAGGTTATTAGTAGAAATCACAAGTTTCTTTGTTAAGTAGTTGATTAAGGGGTGTTTGGATCAACTGCATGATTTGGATTTGTGGTTTGCTAAGTTGTGGTATTGTGTTTACAAGTGTTGGTATCAGTTATTTGGTTGCTATTGTTCATCTGTTTGCAGGTTTGAAGGTTTGAAACACATAGATTCAGGTTTGAAGGTTTGAAACACATAGATTCATAAAATAGGGTATAAAATCTTGAATACTTGGTGAATTTGACTGAAATTTAGGGGACACCTAGTTCTAATCATAGACTAGGGTTAACAAGTGTTAAATCTAGGTTAATCACACCAGGAAAAGAGATTTGACTGCTTGAAATTGGATCTAGTGTCAAATAGATCAGCAAACTTGTTTCTGCATATGCACTTTGTTCATCAGTAACTTTTTATGCTTTGATCTTGTTATTTACTTTGATTCAGTGTTTGATTCAAGTTGCTTTGTGTTTATTCATAGTTTATATAGCTTGTGTATGCATCTTGTTAAGTTTGGTTGGCTTATTCAGTCTAAATCTGCTTATTAAGTGCATAACTGCTTATTTTCATGTCTGTGTGGTATGTGGTGACTATTTGATCATTTGTGGCTTATTGTGTGAACCAAATTTGGATTTTCTTGTTGCTATTGACTCCTTGTGGTTCACTGATCACAAGGGTGCCTTTGTTTCCAATTGAATCTAACTAGAACTCTCTAAAAAGCTCAGTCAAATAGTCAAAGCAATGGGAACTCCTTTCCCCTGCTGGATGCCACTGCTAGTGTATTTTGGGTTCCAGCTTATCAATAAGCTATAATAGCTTATTTTAACCAGCAACAACTTGGATTTTGTAATAGGTGCTCATTATTTGACCCATTTGTTCATACTGGAGCATTTGGAAGGTTGACTAGAAAACCAACTTAATTGACTTTTTCATAAGTGCTTATTGGCTTATTCTGGCTTATTGGTTTTGCTTATTGGAATTTTGTTGATTGTTTTGGCTTATTGAGTCCATGTGTGATCTTTTGCAAGTTGAATCAAGTCCTGAGGTGCCTTATTTCTCAAAAACGACTATTTTGTCTTTTAGTGAAATAATTCTTTGCTTATTTCTGGCTTATTGAGTGTGCTTTTTCAAAATTTCTTTTTACAGATCTCATAAGCATCCCAAAAGAAGTTGTGTGTCAAATTAGAGCTTATGGCATTAGCTTATTGCTTAATGGGCTAAAAAGCCCAATAAGGATAAGCTGTTTGCTTATTAAGCTGTGATAAGCTCACATTCAGCTTTTGGGCCTTTAGAGTTTTGTTCTTAGAATTGAATTTTGAGTCAGATAGGGCTTTTCCAAGTCAATTGGGTCAAGTTTGACTTTTTGGGCCAAAAAGCCCATTTGTATTGACTGTTTTTGGTTTTGGCCCATTTGAGGGCCCAATAGGGGTATTCTGGTCATTTTACATTGTTTTTCTGTTTATTTAGGTTAAAATAAACTAGTTTGCAAGTTTTTTGAATTTTTTATAATTTTTGGATTTTTAATATTATTTTATTATTATTTTTCAAATTTCACATTTTCCAACTTTTTACAATTTTCTTAGCTTTAATACATTAAAATAGGAATTTAGCAACTTTTAGAATAATTTTATCACTTTTAGATTAATTTTTATAATTATTTTAAGTTTTAATAGTTTTTAAATCATTTTAAATAGTTTTTATTAGTTTAAAAATTTCTAAAAATAGTTTTTAATCCTTTTAGGTCATTTTAGAGGTTTACCAATTGAAAAATATTTATTTGGGCTTTTTGATAATTTATTTGATTTTTAGGGCTTTAATTAGCATTTAAAAATTGAATATTTAATTATTTAAAAGGTTTGAAAAAGTTTTGATCATTGGTAAACTCTTAGTTTATTTATTTTGATTTTTGGTGAATTTCTGGTAATTTTTAGAATTAAATTTTATTTTTGTAGTTTTTACGGTTTTACGTTTTGTCGTCATAGTAATTATTTTCACGTCTTCGTCATCTTCTTTTCTCATCCCTTCTAAACCAAATATTAATCTCAAATCATTTACATCTTAGTCACACACATATACCTCCTTGGGAAACGAACTTGGAACTTCATAAGGGTCATTAGTGCTTGATTTTCCTACATCATCACTCGATACTTTCCCTATTTACTCTCTTTTCCTATAGAGTAGTAAAACACTATAATCATTTTGCACAATCTTCATCGTCGTGAAATAAATGGGTTTTGGGTAAGTATATGTCACCATGAAAATCCATTTTGATATACAAATCCGTTTTGCTCCCCCTTAACATATGCCACGATATTCGAAAACATTTCGCACATGTCGGGATGAGCCATCACGTTAAGTCAAACCATTTGTGATAATTTCCCATATTAAGTCAAACCATCTCTCTCTAAGCATTAACAATGGCTACCACTACTATCTACCACCATGTTAGACCACCGGATTAGCTAATAGCAAATCCACAAACTTATATAAACCCTCAAACTAAAAATGTAGAACCCACAGAAGTCATTAGGATTAAGCATACATTAAGATATAAACCCTAATTACCCAAGTTAGAAAATAATTAGGATTAATGACCTAAAAACCCTAATATTAAGAAATCTACATAGAATCACTACATAGTTCTTTTTGGACAAGTGTACAATACTTATAGGATTTCATTAAAATTATAAAATGATATTAAGACAATGTACAAGTACCCTAATGCACAAGGTACAAGATTTCATTGCATGACTTATAAATTAGGTCAAAATAGGTATTTTCACTCTTCAGACATGTTTACCTAAACTAAACCCCTAAAACAAGTGTGAGAACTCATTGGACACTTAAGACACAATGTCTAGGACCTAAATTAATTTTAAATCAAGAACTAAGAGAAGGATAATTACATTTTCTAAGATTAAACACTAGATCATTAGAAAACCTTAATCTACAAATGTATACTTACCATTTTCACATCAAACCTTTGTTAAACTTCAAACCAAGTACCTAAATCTCTTAAATAGAATTTCTAAACCCTAATTAAGCCCTAATCATTCACTAATCACTTTCCTAAGCCCCTATTCACTAAAAACACAAAACATAAGTTACAAGCCCAAGATTTTGAATCCGGTTTTGTATTTTCCCTCCAAAACACATTTTCAAACCATTTACCTTCATTCCAAGTTTTAAAACATGATATTTATTCATCTTAAGATATGTTAGGAGTGTGAAAAGTAGGTGTATCACCTCCTTGCTTGCTACACATCACCATTCCTATCTATATGTTGTCATGACACATTTTGAACCACAAGGAAGGATTAGGACAAAGATATAAGATATAAAATTGTGTAGATCTTCACTATCCTTCATTTTTCACCCCTATATCCTTCTTACACGTTTGAAAGCATAACATGGAGGCTAAGGGTCAAAACAAGTATAAATAGGGGCGTATGTCTTCATTTGAAACTTGCACCCCGTTTCCTTTGAATCTCAAACCCATTCACCAATTCCACCTCTATATACATATTAGGACATTCCACAAGACCAAAAACCAGGTCTAGAAGCTAGCCATTGAAGCTCTTGAAGCTTTGATAGCAAGTTGTGTTCATAAGAAGCCATAAGGAGCCATTTTGAAGCTACCTAGGTAAATCTATCTTAACCAAGGTGTTGATCTTGTTATAAAGTTTAACTAGACTTGTTATAATGCTAAAATTATGTTAGAAATATAATCCAAAATAAACTAAGTCATTTCATCATTTTAAATGAATGTTATAAGTTAAAGATGTCTTAAAACCCTAGTTTTGTAATTTACATAAAATAATGAGCAAAACCCATTTCAAAAGCTTAAATTCTAAAGAAATGTTTTTATTATGATTATAAATGTGTTTCTAAATTTTGTTTTCAAATTCTAGATCATTTGTATCATTTTTGAGCTTGTTATGTGATTTTTACAAGTTTAGGGACTAAAAGTGTCATTTTTGAAACTATAAATCATTTTGGGCCAAAAGTGTCATTTTCTGAAATTAAAAGCTATAAGAATAAATGTTGTAAAGTTTGAGACCCTAAGGTTAGATAATGAAGGTTTAAACTGCAATTTATGAAACTATATACTTAAAGGGTAAAAAGTGTAATTACACCAAACTATAACAACAAGGACTATTTTTGCCAACATTGAAACTCAAAATGTAATAAAATATGTTGTGTCATGTTAGTAGTGAGCTTTGTACAAAGATGTTCCATCTCGATATTACGTTCTGACTGAGTGGTTGGGTTTACGATTTAAAGTGCCCTCGCTCCTCAAACGTTTATAGAATGGCTTCTGAGTATGATGGCCGAACACTGATACTATCACTCCAAAATTAATTCAATCAAATAACTTTAGTTAAAGAGAATGAACTCAGAGACTAACAGTTGATATATATGCATATTGTGTGTTAGTCCAGATTCCGTGAGAAGGGTGTGGTTGGATAATCAAAAGACTCTATAGGCTAAGGTGAGTTTATAGCCTCACATTTTAAAAGCTTACAAACAATTTGAAAACCCGTGAGGGGGATATATGAAAAAACTGTAATACAATTGTTTTTGTATGCTGCATGTATGATTATTAACACTATGTTTACTTGTTGCCATCCAAAGTCCCTTTTTAATCGTGGACCGATAATCATTTAATGAGCGTTAATATCGTGAATAGTACTATTGGCGAGTGACATCTCCTATTTGGGCAAGTCGTACTTGCTAGCAGCTAATGGTCCATTCCTAGGCTAAACAGATATACTTTATTTTGCATAACTCAGGATAGTCTGGCAATCTTCCTACTTAAGGGCAATTTATTGGATTTTTTTGATAATGTCTAGTTGCGGGTCATGAGCTAGTGCAATAAGAATCGGCAAATTCAAAACTGGGTGTATAACACTGTATCCCGAGAGTCATACTTGTATTCAAATGATTTTTAAAACCTATAAATTCACTCAACCTTTGTGTTGACTTTATGCATATATCTCAGGTGAATGAAGACTGACGTGCCGCGGAGGGTGGTGTCTTGAATAAGTTATCATTCTATCAATAAAACTAGATCTTTGGGAAACCTGTGTTTGTATAGCGTATGTACAGTTGTTTATTAAACTCTGATTTAAATAAATGGATGATAACATTTGTTTCATAAAAATGTCTTTTTAACATTTTCTATTATTGTGACTATGATACTATGAAGTAATACCCCATATCAATGTTCTGCTGCGTAAAGGTAAAATGGGGGTGTTACATTCTCCAATGGCAAAGTGGACCCGACATTGTTCATTCTCAAGGAAGGCAACGACATTATACTGGTACAAATTTATGTTGATGTTATAATATTTGCTACCACTACTCAAAAATTGTCTGATCGTTTTGAGAAAATCATGTCCACACGCTTTAGGATGTCGATGATGGGAAAAATATCATTTTTCTTAGGGTTACAAATTTCTCAAAATCCTAGAGGCATCTTCATTAATCAATCCAAATATGCTCTTGAATCTTTTAAAAATTATCATTTTGAAAACTGTGACCCCGTGGATACTCTAATGGTGGAGAGATCCAAGTTAGATGAGGATAGGGATGGGATTGTTGTTGATCCTAAACTTTACCGTGGACTGATCGGCACCCTTCTCTATCTGACTGCTAGCAAGACTGATTTACAATTTGCTATATGCATGTGTGCTCGGTATCAGGCTCGGCCTACCGAAAAGCACTTACATGTTGTGAAAAGGATCTTTCGGTACCTTAAAGGAACACTTCATCGTGGTCTATGGTATCCGAAGGACTCCTCTATTTCCCTAATATCATATGTAGATGCAGATCACGCTGGGTGTCAAGATACTAGACGTAGCACATCTGGAAGTGTGCAACTACTTGGAGATAGATTGATAAGTTGGGCATCCAAAAGGTAGAAAAGCGACGCGATATCAAGCACGAAAGCTGAATACATTGCCATGTCTGTTTGTTGTGCTCAAGTTCTTTGGATGCGATCATAATTGACTGACTACGTTCTTGGATTCAACAAAATATCGATGTACTGTGACAACAAAAGCACCATTGCCCTTTGCTGCAACTACGTTCAACACTCCCGGGCGAAGAACATTGACATACGCTACCACTTCATCAAAGAGCAAGTGGAAAATGGAGTAATTGAGCTGTATTTTGTCAACATTGAGTATCAGCTGGCGGATATGTTCACAAAGGCTTTAGATTGAGGACGTATCGAGTTTTTGATCGACAAGCTTGGCATGAAATCATTCTCACCAGCGACTCTTCAGGAGTTGGAAGAAGAATCTGCAGAATAGTGGTGGTAAACTATTCTCGAGTATCCTTTTATCGTAATGTTGTATATATTGTATATATTTAAACATCCAAAAAGAAAAATACAAAATATAAAACCTAACAAAAAACCATTAAAAATATAAAATCAAGAAAATCCAAAAATATTTTTTTAAACGACCATATCTTTTAGTACGATAATATTTACAGCCTTAGAAATGTCGATTAAAATTGACACGGCGCCTTAAATAGAGTTCGTATAAAAGTTGTAAATATTTTAAAACAATCCCATATGGCTTGTAGTTATTTCAGATGCAACCCGCTTTTCGCATTAAAGTCATGTATTTCTTTGGAAACGTTGGCTCAAACAACGGGAATTCATTTTCTTGGGTATGGTTTACTTTAAAATCATACAAGGGATCAAGTTTACATTATAACTTGGTCTAACACAAATTTGTGTACGCTTCAGTGCACTTATTTCGTTTAAATAAGAGAAATCTTATAGCCACAAGAATTGTTTCTTTAAATCATTAAACGGAAAATGCTTTCATCGGTATTTGACTCTTTAAACAACGACCACAACTCTTTAAATAGAAAATGGATCATTGTTTAAGGGGGAGAAATTTTCAAATCGTCTTTGTCATCAAAATTCGTCTTTAAAAGTCTTTTCAGAAAAATTAAACGGTTAAATGTTCTATGTCGTGTATTGTTTGTGCTAGTAGATATTAGACATGTTGTTGACCATCTCGTGCATTTGATTTGGTTTTAGAGATTATTGGCCTTTTAGGCTGATTCGATTAAGTGCGTTGTTTGTGCGTGGGAAATAGTTATTGGACGTTTAAGTGTTAACGGATGTTAAAATATGTTAACCGGCGTTAAATTAACATTGCTTAACAAAAACGCAAAAAGAAAAGGAAAAGGACTCAAGGGGTCAAAGGTGTAAATGTGATACACATTTGTCCTAAGTCAACATATCTACCCTCGCCCCTTTCTTTTCTCTGTTTTTCGTTTCACAAACATAAACTATAACACCATTGCCGCCATTGATAACTACCTCAAATCTTTGTGTTTTTTTTATCATCTTTTGTTTAAATCATTTAAGGTACACAAATTTTCGTATGCTCTGATCATTCTTCAATACCCAAGTATGCTTAATTCATATCTAAGATCCCGCATCATTGACTTTTAGGGTTTATGTGATTTCTTGAATGCAAAATCAAATTGACATGTGGGTTTTACTCGGAATAGGATATAGAGCAATGGGTAGTCAATAGTATGCCTTAAAACCCCATAGAATTTGATCTAAGCCTTATGAATGTTGCGTTAGATAAAACAGAGAAGACAAAGAATGTATTCCGAATTCTTTTATGTTTTTTGGAATAATGCATTCTGAATTTTAAACTGTAACCACATTCCGACATCTTTATATTAATAGGTATTTCGAATTGTTAAAAGGATAAAAATTCTGAAATCTTATATGATAACAGATTCCGAATTATTGAATGATGGAGGATTCCGAAATCTTAAAAGCATGTGTATTCTGAAATCTATACAAGAATCTGGATACTGAATTATGTTTTCAACATGTATTCTGAATTTTTAAACAGGGTGTGGATCTGAAATCTATACAAGAATCTGGATTTTGAATTATGTTTTCAACATGTATTCCGATTTTCTAAACAGGGTGTGGATTCCAAAATCTATACAAGAATCTGGATTTCGAATTTTTTTTTCAACATGTATTCCGAATTTTCAAACAGGGCGTGGGTTCCGAATTTTTAAACAGGTCGTGGATTCCAAATTTTTAAACAGGTGTGGATTCCGAATTTAAAAAGTTGTGGATTCCGAATTTTAACTGGGAAAAATATTCAGAAATCTTAACTTGTGATATTTTGGGATATGATTGCTTTGCAGTGTTAGGCTTTGTGGGATGTTAAGTGTTAGTTGGTTCTTGCTATGTTATCATCTTAGTGTTGTACTTGATTTTTTCCATGCTTTAAGGTTTAAATGTATAATGATATATTTTTGTGTGTATCAACTTGTATGTTTTATCTTAAGTAGCCATCATGTCTCGCAATCAAGCTCAACAAAGTGAACTCGATCTTGTACTCGTCCTAAAAGACAAACGTCTTAAACTCACTCCAAACAATCTCCGATTGAAAGAAGGCTACGTTCCATCACATGCAACATTCAGGATAGCTATCGAAATACTTGATTTCTCACCAATCAAAAATGCACTGAGGGTCTCAGCATCGGTTCCAGAAATCTACATGTATGAGTTCTGGACATCCATAAAGGCCATCACCAACACAAAGTTCTCATTCAACATTAACCGAGAGCAAAAGGTATTTTTGCTTGATCAGTTTCGACAAATCTTTGGATTCACTCCTTTAGCCAAAGGGAAAAAGTATGCTCCTGGTTCAGACAAAGAAGAAATTATGGAGTTGATTCAGTCTCTCGGGTATGATGAAGAATTTCTAACCTTGTCCAAATTCAACACTTCTAGGCTTGGACAACCGTGGAAAGTAATATTTAGCATACTCATCCGGTCTCTGAATGGAAAATCTAGAGATCTAGACTCTCTGAGACTCTCTCAGGCTCATATATTTTGGGGAATCTACAAGGGTATGAACTTGGATTATGCTTCTCTACTATGGGAAGAGCTTTACTACCAAGCCTTCAAAAACACCAAGCAGAAATCTGACCATCTTTAGTTTCTACGCTTTACAGAGCTCATCATCAATCACTTCATGAAAGCTGATGAAACTATTTATAGACGTGGCGGATTCTTTGACAATTCAAAAGATGATGATTTTCTTTTGGTCACATGAAACAAGAAGGAGCTAAGAGTCTATATCAAGGAATTCCAGCTCTAGTTCCGGATAAATGTGAAAATCAAAAAGAGCTCTGCATACAAGAAACTTCTGGAAGAAAATGAAGAACAAGCAAGAAAAGTAGCTGCTAGAGAGTTCAATGCACCAAAACCCAAGAGCAAAAGGAAGCTACCTGCATCCTTAGAAGCTAATACACCCCCCACAAGACAAAGGTAAAAGAACAAAAACCATTCCTTTATCGGAGCAAAGGGCTAAGGGAAAGAAGTTAATTATAATGGATGAAGATATAGAAGAGCAACAACCTCTTTTGACTGAAAAACAACAATGGAAGTAATTAAAGCAGGTTTTCTAGCAAAGTAGACAAGAGATAAGAGGTAGTGGATCAGGACAGATGTCAAAGGAAACCGAAGTATCTGACATTGCTGACTTTGGAGAACTCGATTCTTATGAGGACGAGCCAGTTCATGATGAAGACGATACTCAGCAACACGAAACAATTATCGTTGATATTCAACCTGTCCAAACAGAGATGGTCCATATGGAGACAAAGATCGGTGACATCAATAAGGAGAAGATGTAACCAAGTATACCTCAGTGTCGAATCTAGTAGGTAGATACTTAAACCTCATTGGTGTATCTAATGTTACCAACACTGATCCCTCAACAAACCCAAACATGGTAAATGTTCCTGTCACTATGATCACAACACCGGTTATCATCACCATAATGGCAACTCCATCAACTGCTTTCCTATCAACCATACAACCTGTACCAACCACCTCCCAACCATCAGGTGTTTAAGACTTCATGCTAAAAATAGAAGAACGCATGAAAGCACAAGAGGCTGAAACCGTACTTCTGAAATAAGAATTAGCTCGTAGAGAACAAAGTGAAGAGTCTTCAAAAGCAAATCAAGAAGTTGAGGCAGCCAAAATGCAAGAAGAGCTGACTCGTCTTTCGAGAATTGAAAAGGAAGTACAGAGAGGATAAAAAGACTCTTGCCAAAGAAAACAAAACACTTCTTAAATCAATCGATGAAAAGGTTCAAGAATCTCTTGATACGGAACTCCCTGCTCTGCGAGACGAGATGAAAAAGATTGCTTCAAGCAAATTGATGAGTAAATCTTCAGACACTCAGAAGTCAGACTATATAATTGCTCAGAGGCTCACAGACTACGAGTTGAAGAAGCTTTTGCATGCTTGTATGGTTCAAATCGGGTCCTTCAAGCAAACGTCAGCTCAAAAAGCACTTCATAAGGCTCTCAAGACGACTATGGATGAAGATACTGATATATTTGAAAAGCATGGCACCGTCGTCCCATACAGTAGTCTACAACAAGATGAAGAAAATGAAGAAGAGGGTGAATCAGACAAACCTAATGAATCTTCTGATAATAATGATGACGATGATGATGATGATGATGATGATGATGATGATGATGATGATGATGATGATGATGATGATGATGATGATGATGATGATGATGACGATGACGATGACGATGATGATGATGACGACAGTGACGGTGATGACAATGCTGAAAAGCCCAACTATGATGACAGTATGAATAAAAGCGACAAGGGTGAGGATGAGGAAGATGACGAAGAGAAAAGGGATGAAGATGAGGACGTGGATGATGATAACACAAATAAAGATAAGTCGGATGATGATGATACAACTAATGATGATAAAACTATAGGAAAAGGTGATAAGTCTCAAAAAGAGGATGCTACCAAAGATCAAACCATTCTTGAAACTGAGACACCTCAACAAGGAAAACACACCAAATGACTTCATGATATCAATGCTACTAAAGCAATCTCATCAACTCCAGTTCCATCTGCCCCAGCTACCACATCTACAACACAAGCACCAGAACAACCCCTTCCAGAACTTGATCAGCCAATACCTGAAGTTTCAAAATCTGAACCAGTAATGGATATTCCAGATACTAAACCAGTTTCTGACATTCTAGAATCAAGTGAACTGGCATGGGTAGATACAATCACTGTAGATGCAAATTTACCCAAACAACCTCGGGGCACGGAGGCTGCTGCTATTCGTCCATTCACACAAGCTGATGAAGGTTCTTTCTCCCAACTCCTCAGCAATCACATCGAATTCTCTGGCTTCTTAGTTTACCACTATGGGACTGATAACATAACCCCAGCTATGGTTGCGAGAGCACTCAATGATCCCAACTTCCTTGCCAATTCTAAGATCAGCATAATGAAATGTGAATATAATGCTAATGAGCTTTTAAAAGCAATGAACACTCCTCAGCAAACATGTCTTCACAAACCTCCAAGGGTTCCTCTCCCTAAAGTAGAAGATAACGATCAAATCACACTCGACTTTTTTGCAAGCCGTGACCTCGATTATTTGATCAAGGGAGCAAAACAATATGCAACATCATTAACCTTAGTCAAAGCTACAAATTGGGGGTCAATACCGTGGATTGAAGAAAAAGTTAATCGTCTCTAGAGAAAGAAAATTATTCCTAAATATGATCACTATGCCGAACTGGGTGCATCACATTGGGGCAAAACCGTGAGACGAGCTTACAGCTATGCATGTGGGTTCAAATCAGGTCCTCAAGTCATCTCCCAGCTCTGAATCAAAAGCATTTTAGGAGCAAGGATTCAACCCAAGGTCGGTTATCATCATTTGATCGAAATCAGAATCAAAAGAGAAGACAACAAAGTCTACACCATCATGGAAGGAGATTTCTCAGTTCTTCGCCTTGAAGACATTGAAGACATGTTACTTCTGATGACTCAGCAAAAGGTCACACATTTGGACTCTGAAGAAGTCATTGCTTTGAACTCAGCTCTTCGTATGTGTATACGTCAGATTGTGATCAATAAGAGAGTTGAAGACTTGCAACTTGGTGTGGAAAGTTATCAGAGGAAGCTGAATCTCATTGCTCCATACATTGAAGTTCCTGATCATCATCGCAACAAATGTCCCTACACAAGTACAAAAAACTTGGTTCCAGGTATTTTCTACTTAAATGGATTCGGACAGAAGAAATTCATGAGAGTCACGGAACTTCACAAGTTTAGTGACGGGACTTGTAACAACTTGAACTTTTCAATTATTTAAATAGACGTGCTCGTTGCACTACATTTCATTTGTTAACGGTTTGTGCCGTACAAATACATTACATTATTTTGAGAACACGAATATCCATTGTTATTTATGTCACGACATATAAACTTTCACATTGATATGTGACAATGGTATCTCACGCGTGATAGAGTACCAAACGTAAATGTGAACTAGTCAGAGTCGAATTGTATTACCAAACACTAAGTGACGTAAACACTACAACTTAACTTAAACTTTTACGAGTCGTGTATTAATAAAACCTTTTGTGAGCCTAAGTCATACTAGATCGGGCCTCATTGGGCCTAAACAGACTAAAGAATACATAAACTAAACAAGTCCACTCCTATTATTCACTTGGGCCGAAGCCCACTATGATGTTACAAACAAACCCACAACCTGGAAACAAAATATGAACATTTGAAACAACTACTAGGCATAAAATTCGGTCAACAAAAGTCAAAGCCAGGAAAACACTACTTAATCCCCACTAAGCTCCAACACACATGCCGAGATTACTCATTTTGGGTGTATCACAAGATGCAGAATTCGGACATGTGAAAACCCTAGACTAAAAATACTTGCTTAAAATGTTACATGTTTCTCACATCCCCTCATTAACAAACACAAAACACATCATAAATCTGGGTACCAAGTTAAGTCCATATTATAAGCCTTGAACGAATCATTGGGAACAAGTAGCAGAGCCTTGATAAGCTGAACCAAAGTTCAAACCACCTAGCCGAATACACAGCCACAAGCCATCATCCTTGTGAGTCTTTTGTACATTTTTCCTTATATTTGCATTCATGTGTAGATTGTGCTCAACCAAAACCACACCTGAAAAACAAATGTAATCGGTTAGGATTTATGACCTTAGTATACATGAATTTACTATTAAAACAAACCCACCGAGACCTCTTGTCATATTTCAATGTTAATAACATTTACAAACTAACAAATAGTAACAACTAAGAGTCAAAACCCCAATCGAACCCCTTATGAACCAATCGGCCGAGACCCCAAATCATTAATCATCAACAAAAACATGAAATTAATACTATAGTTCGTACAGAAACATTAGTCAAACACAGTTAATCAATCGGTTATGAAAACCCCCAAATCTTATAAACCTTAATTTTTATAAAACACTTTAAAACTCTAATTAAACCTTAATTAAACACGAATCTATCATTTAATTAGATAAATAAACAAGATTTAATGAAAACACCAAATAAAATGAGACCCTAATTTTTGACTTATTCAAATTCGAGTTAGATCCATGTAATTAAAGCGTATATAAGATGTTTTAAACCAATAAACTTGTTATAGATGATAGATTTATCAAGAAAAGCTCGAAACCCATTTATGAAAAACGAAAAACAAGATTCACACTTATCTTTTGAAGGAACATCATCAAAACGCCATAGAAACATCATCTAATCGAATGATTTTAGATGGAATACGAAACCCAGGAGTACTTAAACCTCGAACGAATCAAAGAACATCATTACTAGAGCTTTTAGATCAAATAAAGGTTATAATCGAACATGGATTAATATGAATGGAATGGATTTGATACCTTGGATTAAAAAGAAAACCCAGATTTGTTATGAACTCACAGAGAGAGAGAGAGAGAGAGAGAGAGAGAGAGAGAGGAGATGAAACGGTGGAATTGATATTTTTGAGAAGTGTGTGTGTGTGTGGTTTGTGACGTGTGTGATTCAACAGACAAAACAAATACACACGTCCCCTCTTCTTTTTTTCCTTGTTTATGTCGCCCCAAGTTGGGCTGGGCTAAGATCATGGGTTGGGTAAAAACACACCATGGGCCAAAGGTTGTAACATATTTGTGGTTTGGGCCATAAGTCCATTTGAATGGACTGCTTTTATTCTTTGGGCCGAGTAAACTAATACACGGGCTATGTTAGCCCAATAACAAATGTAAAGCTACTTTAATAAACGTAAAGCCCATTTAAAACGTATGTTCGTTTCCGAGTCACTTTAAATAAAAACGTAACGAACAATACCCTTAGGACTTCATGCATATTCTTTTTAGAATAATGTAGTCATAACGTAATATTTATATCTAAACTAGGTCGTGGATAACGTGGACGTGTTCTCAAGTTTCCTCGCATTTTAATCCATTTGCCTAATTTACGAGGTGAGTTTATATCCCCACTTTTACTTGTTTTATCACTTTGGGGTGAGAACATTGCTTGTTTTAAACGGATGAACATAAGTGCCTAAAACTCATACGTGCCTACATGATGTCTAAGTAGCGATACCCCTAGATGCTTTAGCCCACTATCATGAACCGTTAATTACTTTGTGTAAGCGCGAATGTTATGGATAGATCTATTGGGATTGGCCTCCCTATCTATTGTTGGTTGTGTGACCAAATTAGATACAAATACATTTGAGGTTGTTACGAATACTTTGGGGTAGTATTTGCTTGGGCACACTCTTATATAAACTGGTTGGTACGGTTAACGCTTCGGTGTCATGAGCTTAGACGTAGGATATCATGAACATATGCTATTTTGATAATAATCTTGTATTTGTTATAAGATTATTTGACGGTTGCCTAACAAAAATCTTATGGTTCATCACACTACTTCTACTTAAACCTATAAACTCACCGACCTTTGTGTTGACGTTTTAGGAATGTTTTTCTCAGGTGTCAAGGCTGAGGAGTGACGTGGTTGTGCTATGGAGATTAATAAAAATTATCATGATTTAACTTTAAGACTTGTTTTGGATGTATGATATTTGGAAACTCAAACTATGTTATCATGAGTTGTAAAACAATTTTCCTTGGGACCAGTTCTATTTTTATGTCTTATGAATGAAAAATGACTTTTCTTAGTTATTCTTGTATCTATGTCTCTTGGTTGTCATGATAGTCACATCCTCGTGTAATTGTGCACGTGGGCCAAATTGAGGGTGTGACAGGACTCTTCAACAAGTACGGGACACTTTGTTGCATTACAACTTCACCAAGAAGCATCCCGAGGTGAATATAATGTGGCACGAAGGATACATCACAAGTGCTACCTACATGATCAAGAAGATTGACGAAAAAGTTGATGGAAAGACGTTTAATGAGAAGCTTATAATGATTCGTGGGTGGCAGACGGTATGGAGATCACCATAGGCTAATGGACCGATCCATTTAATATGGTTCGTACTATCTCATGTCAACTTCATACCTTACTTGTGAATATGTATATACTGTGGCTTGCTATAGTGTGAAAGTATGATATCTTTTCAAGAATTCTCACGAGATTCTAAATCTTTCAAAAAATATCATACTCAAGCACTACAACTAACCCTCATTAATTTGAGGGGGAGCATTAATATGTTCTATGGCCAACAAACAATTTCATTTTTTACCCAAAGACCGATTAATCCATTAATATCCAAAATATTATTGGTTAACAATTTGGATAAGGCGATAAAATGGGATTAAGGAGACTTGTAAAAATATGTTGCTAAAAATGAAAAATAATTAATGGAAAATCCAACTTGATATGTGTTTTGCACATGTTAAGGGGGAGCATTTTGATATCAAAAACTCTTGATATTTATATCACAAGTACCTCAGTGATTTTAAGGAATTTTCATGGTGACAAATACTTACCCAAAACACACTTAACACACGACCATTGTGGTGACAAAAGGGTGGTAGGATTAGATATTAGTCCAATGATTATTCCAGAACCGGAGGAATCTTCCCAAGGACAATTCCATAGCTAGAAAATAGAAGTCCTTAGGAAGATGGGGAATGGATTGTGAATGTGGTAGAATGCTGACCAATTACTAATGCTAGCACTAGAATAATCATGATGACGTATAGTCCCTAGTCGGGTTAGATAATCCGACTCACGGGTACTACCCACATCCATCAGGAATTGATTGAATGCTTGTGTGATGCGCGCGCGCAGCTCAGGAGGCCCGGTAAGCCGCTGTCGCACATACGACTGACTACTTAGCCAGATCCTTGTTGCAGCGCGACAGGATCAGAGAAGAATATAATCTATCATATAGATATATTCACCTAAATGGAAGAGATATACACTTGCCTTGGTTATGCAATAAGGATCAAGCTATTCTAGGTCATTATCTCTTCCTTTGGCCGCAAGAGTAGGAGAGCCCAGCCAGGACTCTCTCGGGTATAAAAGGAACCCCATAGGTTCCACGAATGTACGATACACACAATACCCTAAACACTATATACTCAAATCGATTACTTACTCTCATGTCGGAGTCTAATCGCGGGTCACAAACCCACGGTAAGCCTAATGGTGTCTGTTTAGTACGCAGGGTCCTCAAAACAAGTTTCACTTGGTGCAAGAGCCGGAGTCTACAAGACCCCGAATTAAGCCTAATTCGGGTCAATCTCGGTCTATCCAACTTTTGTATCAACAAGTTGGCGCCATCCGTGGGACCCATACACTAAGCTCTAAAGTGATGACGAAAAGCGGCGCAAACCCGCCCCCACCAAAGGGGGGATCCAAGAAGCCAACAGGTCCATACTCAAGCTTTGAACCTAATAATCAGGTCGTGGAGGGAAGGGAATGCAAGTATCTTTCTCTCCACTAGTCACTTCTACCCCAAAGACATTTGGGGATGCATCGTCCTCTAGGGAGATCCCTAATCAAGGCCACAAGGATACACTGGACACAAGGGCTTTGATAGATGCGCAAGCTGAGATATAAATTCCCCCCTCGACGAAGTAGAGTATGAGCGACTATGTCGAAGAAAACTATGAGGCTTTGATCCCACTCATGAGGGCGCAGATGAGGGCGAATCCAACAAGAGATCTTTGGATCAGTCTAGACTTCGATAAAGAACTTAAGGCTATGGAGGGGTCAAGACCTAGCAAGGAAGCTAGAAAGGAAAAGAGAAAGAAAGAAAGAACGACTGAGATCCCAACATCTCCTTCGGATGCGCCTCTCATTGAAGACGCATCGTCCTTAGACAGTTCTGAGAACTTAAAAGAAGAGGACGGTTTCATTACACCAGTCAATAACCATCGGCGCACAAGCGTGAAAGACAAATTAGGGCCCGACCCTACAGGTAGACGGAGCGCCCTTAAAAGACTGGGCCCCTTAGAAAGAGATTCATCTCAGGTCTGCAAGTTCAGGAAAGAAATAAGAGCACTACAAGGATGAGCAGGAGGAATTCCTCAAGTGAAGATTCCTCGGACTCTAATTATAGTGACCGCCACCCTCGCCATAAAAGGGTCACTCCTTTATCCACTAAGGATTCTGATTCCTCTAACTACGACAAAAAACACCGTAGGGCACACAAAAAAACAAGGATACAAGGTGAAGATCAATGGACCTTGCCATGGCGTCGAGAGAAAGGAAGTTCATTTTCGGAGCGCATAACTACTTTCAAGGATAAGAAAAAGAGACGCCTGCCGTCCAATGTCAAGACCTAGGATGGTACGACGGATTCAGATGATCACCTAAAAGTGTTCGAATCTCAAGCAGGGATAGAACAATGGCCAGAAGCCGTGTGCTGTCACATGTTCAACTCAACGCTCATCGGGAACGCTCAGACATGGTTCGACCGTCTCCCGCGTAGGAGTATTAATGGGTTCGAAGAGCTTAGGAGAGTGTTCAGAAGAAATTATGTGCAACAGAAGAAGTATAACAAAAGCCCCGTTTCTCTTGCAGGAGTGAAGCAAAGGCACAACGAAAGCCTTAAAGACTTCGGAGCGCATCAAATCTGAATGCAACCAGATTAAGGGTTCCCCGGAGATTCTTAAAATTTCTGGATTCCTCGCAGGCATCATCAACCCGGACCTAATAAAAAAGTTGAACGACAGAACCCCGACAACATTCGACAGGATAATGAAAAGGTCTGAGCATTTATCCAAGGAGAAACCACAGCAGCAGATAGCAGGCAGATGACATCAGGCTACAAATACCAAGACCGGCCTAAGAAACAATCATATGGGCAAAACATCAGTCGCATGTTGGACTTCCAAGGAAAAGTAAAGCAAGGGCGCAACAACAACAACAGAAAGTTCACCCTGCTGCAAAAAACCTCCAGGGAGATATTCCTATCAGAAGGAGCAAGCTTTCCAAAGCCTAGCCCAATGATGGGACCAACAGAAAAACGAGATAACACAAAACATTGCGAATACCATGATGATAAAGGACATGCTACTGATGAGTGCATTCAATTGAAAAGGCACATTGAGAGCCTGGTCAAAGCAGGAAAGCTAAACCACTTGATAAGAGACTAGAAAAGAGCACGGACACGAAGAAGGGTGAAGCGAAGAAACAAAAGGATAAACCCATAACCATATAAAGGGTAGAAAGGGAAAAATCTTTCATGCAAAGAAGGGTGGTCGTAGAATTTTCGCACGTTAAAGAAATAACATTCCCTATTCTTTCAGATATAGACTATAGAGTCGGGTCGCTGACATTGACATAGCCCTCGGGGACCACACTATAGAAGGCATGTGCGTCAACGGGGGGTCAGCAGCGAACATATTCAACGAGCATGTTTCACGCGGCTACCATCGGAAATAAGGAAGGAGCTGAAAGAAACATCGCAGATCCACACGGGATGTAACAGTGATAAAACTCGGCCACTGGGACACCTTTGCACACAGGTGACCATTGGAAACGCAGAACACTCGACGACAGAGTGGATTGACTTCATGGTTGTGCGGTCTCAATCATCGTACAATGGGATAATTGGACATACGACACTAAAACCGTTGCGCGCAGTACCTTCCACAGCACATAGTATGTTTAAATTTCCAGTGCAAGATGGAGTAGTCACCATCCGTAAAATAGACACACTCTAAGGGGGTAACAACACTTCTAGCCCCAGCGCCAAAAGGAAGCGCGTAGACAGGTGTAAACATGATATGGAGCCCCGCTCACAGATGAAAAGAAGGAGGCGTGTCTCAGAAGAGTTCCAGGAAAAGAGCACATTCGGACGCGAGGGCTTGCTGTCAGAGCTCCCGTGGGTCCTCTTCTCGACAGGTTTCGTAGGAAACGGAGGACCAGATGCAGGGTTCATCTTCACAAATCAGGGTGACATAAAAATCACCTACGCATTGCTGTTTGACTTCCCTACAACTAGCATGGAAGCAGATTTTGAAGCCCTCATAGCAGGTCTAAGATTGGCGCTTAGAATGGGATGAAAAGCCTAGCGGCTTACGTATAAAACCCTTAGCAAGTAGGGTCCCAGGGTCATGCGAGCCACGAGGGAAGGTGCTAATCCAGTACACGGAATAGATACGGGACAATACAACATAGTTCGTAGAATTTGCTATACGAAAGGTTTCAGGAAAGAAGGGCGAAATCTCGGTTGACATGGACCAACTTTCAATTGTGGACATGGATAAACCTCCTAGTCACGTTCTAGTCCATTTTATCCTGCTCAAAAATGTAAGCATGGACACGGAGTCACCAACATAGATGACACCTATTAGAAAGTTTTTGTCGCATAACAAGTTGCCAAGCAGCAGAAGGAAGGGTAGGCAAATACATGTGAGAGCTAGGCACTTTAGAATTGTCAAAGGAACGTTGTACAGACAATCAGGTAACGGGCGGATGTTGCAATGCCTAGCACCAGATCAAGCGCGGGTAGTGGTAGAAGCTGTGCACAGAAGAGTATGTCCTCGTGGCCCGATAGTTGTGGTTGAGGAAATTACTCGCTCAGGGTACTTTTGGCCATTTATGCACAAGGATGCTCATAAAAGAGTGGTCCGTTGTCAGAGATGCCAGGCGGACTCAAAACGTAGGATAAGTTCTAACATGGTTACTGGTCCACCCTCAACCAAAGGCGCAGAAGGAGGAGGAATACTCTCAAAACTAGGGCGTACTATTGGCTCCCTAACAACATCAATAGGGAATGTGGTGCGGCGGGAAACAACACTACTCCCGTCCAAAGGAAACCACCAGCAACAACACAAAGGAGCAGTCGCCCCCGCAGCTAGGATAACTGCTCGCACTATGCGGCAGCAGAATCGTACGGGCATAGTACCAGCAGAGCGAAGCACGCAACGGCGCGATGTAGCAAATAAAGGACTCTCACGGACTGGGATGAGTGCGTGTAGCTATGCGGAGTCGGTATCCAGCCCTGCGAGAAGTGACTTAAGAGGCAGCCCGATTTTTGGACGATATTCACCCTAAGATATCGTAAAGTTAGCATGGACCATTCTATTAGCTACTGATAGTCCCAATAAGGATCCATGTATTTTTTTTTTCTTTTTTATCGTTTTTAGGGTTTCTTTTTGTTATTTGTTTCAGCATTTTCAAATAGTATGAATAAAACACTGCGGTTCCTAGCTAGCTCTGCAGCCCAAATGATCTTTTTTTTTATGCATAAGAGTATTGTTTCTTTTATGAAATATATAAATTTGGCCTTCCGGTGTACATGTACAATAAAACGTTTCCAGGCGAAATAAGAGGAATAAGTTTACCCTACCAATTAAACTTGTTGCGTAAGAGGGATGCACCCCTAGCAGCGCCGGATCAGGTATCCTTTGTTAGGCAGCTTCCCACAAGACGTTGTGGTAAGTAGAAGTCCGCATACTTTATGACGGATATGCACAAGACATAGTGTGCTCACCTAACAAACATGTCATTATCTATGACATTGCTTATGATAGTAGTGGCAGGCCCATACGTAATGAACTTTCGGCTCACCCATAAGTTCAGAGTCACACTCCAATGAGTGTACTCTTAAACATGCATCTGTCTCTGTTAGCCTCAAAATATTGAGTCAAACAAGAATGTTCGGTCATAGGTTTATATTGTAGTATTTATTAGAAAGTTGTAATAGTTAGTTAAAATAATCGTGACATTACGGGCTTGATGGTTAGCTTAAAAGGCCTCTTTCAAGGTACTAAGCAATTATTCAAGCTCAACCCAAAACAATATAGTCTATTAGAGAGCCCGCATGTGGGTGGACTATATAAGCACACTCCTAGCATGTTAGAAGGGTGGATGATCTCATTATTCTTAATCTAATTTCACAAGTTAATCATCTCTCTCTCTACTTTCTCTCACTACTTTCTATTTCTAAAATTCATATCTTTTCCATCTCATTTATTTAATCTATCAGCATATTATTTGGGACAACAATTGGTATCAATCTCCATGGGGTAGATTCGTGTTTAGTTTGTGGTTATCATTTTTTGATTTCGTGTGATTTTCATCTTAAAATCATCTCGTATCAAAAAAATTTGTGTTTTTGAGCTCAAAATCTTCATACAAGTTTCCTACAAAGTTGTGGTAGGAATTTGTGTTCCTCATTTTGGTGATTTCCACGAAAAAATTGGAAGTTTAGGCTTGATTTTTGGGTAAAATTTCGTCATTTGGAGTCTTTCGTTAATCTATTCGGAATTTGAAGTTTTTTAACTCGGGAAACAAGGGTTTAGAAATATTCCGAATTAGGTGAGAAAGGGGTATTCCGAACTAGTTCAGTGATCACGTATTCCGAAGTAGGTGAGAAACTTGTTTTCCGAACTAGGTGAGAAATTTGTATTCCGAACTAGGTGTGAAACTTGTTTTCCGAACTAGGTAAGAAACTTGTATTCCGAATTAGTACCCGGTTTAGATTTAGGATTGAGTGTGTATCTGCATATTCCGAATTAGGTCAGAACATCACCGATTCCGAATTAGCTTAGAATTTCATCAATTCTGAATTAGATCAGAACATCACCGATTCTGAATTAGCTCAGAATTTCATCAATTCTGAATTAGATCAGAACATCACCGATTCTGAATTAGTTCAGAATTTCACTGATTCTGAATTAGATCAGACTCACAGATTCCGAACTAGGTCTGAGACTCACAGATTCCAAACTAGGTCTGAGAGTCACATATTCCGAACTAGGTTTGATCACATATTCCGAATTAGGTGTTGAATACATATTCCGAACTAGGTGTGCATCACGGATTCCGGATTAAGTGCAGAACGTGGATTCCAAATTAGGTTGAGTTTATTGGATTCCAAATTACTCTTTAGAGATTTATTCTGACTTATTATAAAATTTTCAAAAACGTGATTTTGAAAATTTTTAATCGTGTGATTTTTCGCTTAAGAATTTTTGGTTTCATACGAAGATATTGTTTAGGGTTTTCACACTATTTCTTGAAGTTTCAACCACAATCTACTCACAACAACATCTAGTTAAGATCCTATTCACTTCACTTCATTCTTGAGATGGATTCTACTACTGAATATCGTGTTACTAATAACAACATCATGGTGGCGGGTAACAAAGAGAGACCACCAATGCTGGTGACTGGTAAATATGCACAATGGCAATCACGATTCCTTCAATATCTTGACACCAAACCCGATGGTGATGTTCTTCGTGTGTAAACCTTGGTTTCCGGATCTTTGAAGCTACTAGGAATGCATCATGTTCATTTGATTATACAATCACGGATATCGATTATGGAAACCATAAATCACGGATCGATTAAGCTTACTAGGATAATCAACGTTCATATGATAAACATAGCGGAATTAGAACATTGATTATGAACAAGGTGTTTCTTTTCCAACTATTACTTGTATTAAACTTCAAACGATTACAAGTAACAAAGCCTAGACGTGTTTACAAGAACACACACGTCTAGAACACACGACACACGCTTTATGACTACATTGTGAATAAATGAATAATAAAAACCTACGCCTGTGTATTCTTTATAATAGAATACAAGACTTCTCTTACAAGAAAACTTTAATTACATTAGAAGTCCCTCCATCTTTTGCTAATAAGTCCTCCTTGTTGTATGAAAGGGCTCCATATTCTTGTAAAGCTTGATATTTGCATATAAGTCCTTGTTTCATTATTCTTTGTTTTGTCTCATGAAATTAATTTCCAACAATCTTCCCCTATTTGATGATGACAAAACCAACCTTCAAATCTTGATCTTTCACGAATGAAACAAGCTTCCCCTTAAAGTAAGATTTCTTGTAAAGACATATCACCACATAATAATAAGTTGGATACCTTGATCTTTGAATCTTCTTTCCCTTTTTGTCTCTTCCAATAGGGGTCTTCTAAAGATAAACAACTAATAAACACTTCCCCTTAAGTGGTGCATGTAAATGAATCACGAACCATGTAGACTCTAATTGTAGATTATGAATGAAGAAAAACGAATATAACCTATTTGTTGAAGAAGAGGAATCTCCCAAGCTTGTACCTTATATCCTGCACTATCCTTGTGACGTCGAACTTATATGAAAACTTTAAAGTATAACCAGACCTCGATCTCTTGTCAAGATCCTCATTCTTTGTGAGACACTGAGCACGATAATGTAACTCCTTCAAGTGATAGCAAGCTGACAATTTGCTAGATTTGACAAGTCTTCGTCACCAACATAAACGAACAAGCAAGTTATCTTTAAAGTCAGTGAATGTCAGTCACGACTTAATGATATGATAAGTCACAAACCTGCAAAAAACAACTCCAACACCAAATAAGCAATAATCAATCGTCTTCATCGAAACCTCCAATTTGCAATGAAAATCATCTAGGTACAATATCATCTTCTTCTTTTATGCAACTGATGCCTCTATCGGCGTTCTGCTTCTAATCCAAGTCGGTACGTAACCGCAAGGTTAGCCTTGTCACATAATAAAATAAAACTTTATTGTATCAAACACAATCTTCAAAAACGAGCCATAAAACTTTAAACAGTCAGTTCTGTCCGAGATCCTGAGTCATCCAATATATCTTCTGTATGTATTTTCCGATATCAAACGATACTTGTCAGCGCTTAAAAATCATATATCGGACAATACGTGTCAGCGTTTGAAAAACCATATCTCGGACAACACATGAATTTCTGTCAGCGCCTACATAACTTGTCAGCGCCATCTTTAAACCTGTCAGCGCCTGGCCATCAGCGTCTCATCCATGCCTTGTCAGCGTCAATGACATCCACTGACACTAACATCTATCAGCGTCAAAATAACACACATCAGCGCCTAATCGATCTAGGGTTTTATAAACCCTAAATCATGATTTTATGTAAAGATCATATTCTGCAGCAAACTTCGACATCGAATATCTTCTTCATGAGAGCTCAGATCGAAGATCCCTTCGGTGAAATCTTAGACACAAGTTTCAAGAACCTACAGCAAAAATTCCACGATGATCCAACGGTTAACGAAGGAGAAATCACGTTTTTACCATTACTGTTCACAGAAAACAGCATATGATCACTGCTGACTTCGACGGTTAATAACTTTTTCTTGGGGATAGATCTCGACAATCCCTCCGGTGGATACCTAGATATATGTGTGTAGAACACACACAAAAAAATTTCGTGGCGATCCAACGGTTCAATAAAAAGTTATGCCCTTCGTACTACTGTTGCGCACACAAACTGCATAAAAACCCTATACAGGATTTTCTTCTTTTTCACTAAGAACGAACACCTCGTTGATCCTAGCATCGAGAGCCACCCGCTCTGATACTAATTGTGGAATCCTAAGATTCACGGATCTTTGAAGCTACTAGGAATGCATCATGTTCATATGATTATACAATCACGGATACCAATTGCGGAAACCATAAATCACGGATCGATTAAGCTTACTAGGATAATCAACGTTCATATGATAAACATAGCGGAATTAGAACACTGATTATGAACAAGGTGTTTCTTTTCCAACGATTACTTGTATTAAACTTCAAACGATTACAAGTAACAAAGCCTAGACGTGTTTACAAGAACACACACGTCTAGAACACACGACACACGCTTTATGACTACATTGTGAATAATTGAATAACAAAAACCTACGCATGTGTATTCTTTATATAATAGAATACAAGACTTCTCTTACAAGAAAACTTTAATTACATTAGAAGTCCCTCCATCTTTTGCTAATAAGTCCTCCTTGTTGTATGAAAGGGCTCCATATTCTTGTAAAGCTTGATATTTGCATATAAGTCCTTCTTGTTTCATTATTCTTTGTTTTGTCTCATCAAATTAATTCCCAACACTTCGACGTTGCATCAAAGAAGGACCTTATACTCCCACTACAATCACCATTCCTGCAATTCCAGCAACCAAATCGACGACCGGTTCCGATGAGCAAACAAATGAGGAAACATATGAGAACACGTCGAAAGAGAAACGTGCATGGATTGATGTAGAGAAAGAAGCAATCTATTTAATTCTAAGTGGGATTGGGGATGATATTTACTCAACGGTTGATGCTTGCTCTACTGCTAAAGAGATGTGGTTTGCCATTAAACGCTTGCCACAAGGTGAATCACTTAACAAGCAAGATGTCAAAACTAACTTGTTCTGGAACTTTGGTAAGTTTACTTCATTGGATGGGGAATCAATTGATTCATATTACTCAAGGTTTTACAAAATGATGAATGACATGATAAGAAACAATTTACAAGTCTCCACCATGCAAGTCAATGTGTAATTTCTACAGCAACTTCAACCTGAGTGGACACGATTTGTAACTTTGGTGAAACAACAAATTAAGTTAGACGATGTCAACTATCACACGCTCTTTGACATTTTGAAACAGTTTCAGAATGAGGCAAATGAACTTTGAGCTGAAAGGATAGCAAAGTCTGCTAATCCACTTGCTTTGGTGTCTACCACTCAACACACACAAGATCATCGCTCTGGTGCTCCAAAGTCATACTTCACAACATCGTCCTCACCAAGGTACTCCACTACATCCTCCTCACCAAGATACTCCACTTCATCTAAGCATTCTGCTCCCACACGATCACGAGACAAAGAACCAAGAGCACCATCACCATCACCTGAGCCATCATCTGAAGAGGACAGTGATGAATAACTAGCTCAGAAGGATAGGGAGATGAAGCAACAAATTGCTTTCATTATGAAGACCTACAAGAAAATATTCAAACCCACCAACAACAATCTTCGAACATCATCAAATACAAGGAACCAATATGTTGAGAGTCCTCGAAGGTATGATACACGTCAATGTGATGAAAGTCCTCCAAGGTATGATCGACGTAATCCAACACATGTTGAGTGTTCTGCACGGTATGACCGACAAACTGCTAAGTATGATGCTTAGAGGATTGCTACTGCTGCTGGGAATAGGGAGACTGTTGGTACTCAAGTGGTTAAGCAAAGTGGGATTCAGTGCTTTAATTGTCAAGGCTATGGGCATATGGCAAAGGAAGGCAGGAAGCCGAAACGGGTTAGGGACTCTGGCTATCATAAGGAAAAGAAGCTACTTTGCAAGAAGATGGAAGCTGGGGTTAAACTGACTGCTGAGGAAGGAGCCATGCTTGATGACACTGATGATGAAGCCTCTGATCAAGAACTTGAAGCACATTACTCGTACATGGCAAATGTTGAAGAAGTTCTCAACGTCACTGAAGATGACAATGGTCCTATCTTTGACACTGAGCCAATCTATAAGGTACACACTAAAGAGGAATATAATGTGTTTGGTAATATTCATGAGCATTCTGAGCTACCCAAAGCCATTAATGACACATGTATGATGGAAACGGTTGATAGTAATACCACACCCGATTCATCAGACATGTGAATAATGAGTCTGAGGATGATCAACATGCAAATGAGTATGATGAAGACGAGGAGTGTATTGCGCTTGCTAACTTAATTGCTTCTTTACAAAAAGATGTCAAAGAAACTAGAAAGAGTCAAAAGCAATTAAAGAAGGCAAACGCTACACTCACTCAAAATTTTGAAGAGTGCAAAGCTGCTCTAATTAAATCTAGTGAGACCATTGATAGCTATAGAGCTCAGCTTCTTCAAAAGACCAATGAGGTTGAGGGATACAAAGGGTGTTTAATTAATGTTAAAAAGGACTATTTTCAAGAGAAAAATAACGAAACTCTTAAGCTTCTTGAACAAGAGAAATGTAATTATAACACCTCTTTGAGTACTGAACGTCACAAAACGTATCTTGCTACCACTAAAGTCAATGAGCTAGCTCAAGTAAATGGTTTTCTTCAAGAGGATAAAACTAAACTTGTTAATGAAAAGAAAGCTGTGGTTGAAAAGATGGAAAAGGATTTCAAAACTAAAAAAACGAATGACATCGACAAACTGGTGGAACTTGAAACTCAACTTGATTTTACAAGAAAATTGTTTACAAAACAATCAATCAATTCAAACAATGAGAATGTTGGCACCTCGTTCGTTATTCAAGGATAGACCTAGTTTTGCAAATCCTAAGTACCTTGAGCATGCTCAATCTGAGAATCAGCACTTAAATCTTGATGAGTCCCAATGGACCGATGTTGATTGTCTTGTTGTTAGGCCCGATAGTGACGAGACAAATGATTTGGAAGAAGAGAGTAGACCAAAAGTTAATAAAGAATTGTTAAACCATATAATTATGCTTATGAAAACAGTCTTTATGGTCTCTTCACACCGCAAACACAGAAAACTCGTGAGCAAATATTTTTTGAATGTGAACAACTAAGAATTAAGTGGAGACAAGATTTTGCCACTAAGAAAACTAATGTTTCAAAATTTATTGACTGTTTGCCATATAAAGCTTCTGTAAGCAAGAGTAAGCAAGCACTTAGTATTCTCAAAAGTAACATTGAAAATTTCAAAAAGGTTGTTGATGATGACTGGAAAAAACGTGAACTTTCGAAAGGAGACAAAGAAATTCCTCACGATATAACTGTGCTTGTAAAAAGTATTTTGATTCCGCTTGCGGAAAGAACGCAAAAACATATTTTGGAATTTGAAACATTAATTAAGCAAGAAAGGTTCGATGATTTGAAATATGTGGAATCTCTTGAACAAGAAGTGAACGACCATCAACCTAAAAGAGACGAGTTTTCTACAGCTTATGATCTACTCTTACATGGATGTCTCTCAAAAGATATTATGTGTGCTTATGTTACATCTTGTGCTGATATTGATGAATATTCTGATGTTGCATGCAAATATCTTGATCAAGTTAAAGAATGTGAACGTCTTGAAACTAAGCTTTCGAATAAAGTTGACCAAAAAGAATTTTAGTTACTTTAACATATATATGATTCTAACACCCCAATTTACATTGCGCATCAGAAATACACAATTGGGTGCTAGACACAAGCTTCATCACACAAGGTATATTGAACGACTCAAAATAGAGACGTTTACACAAAAATATAAACAAGATTTTCATAAATGGTCTAAAACATAGATTTCAACCCAAATTGTACTGACACGATACCAGAGTAAAGCGTTTTGTCCCCATGGATCTCGACCAACAACCAACAAGTTTAGTACAGTACATCAACATAAAGTAAATTGTTCAACATTAAAAGGTAGAAACAGTTTAGACCAACATTCTTCCAAAAGCCAAGCCACAACCTCCACAGCAAAGCTCCATGCTCCATCACTTCCTATTACCTGAAATACATGCATAAAACGAGTCAACAATAATGTTGAGCGAGACTATAGGTTTATCAAATCACATTTGAACACAAGAAAAAAATCAATAATAATCATTTATAGAATTGTCGTACACACAATCTATATTTAAGGCAGTAATAATAATGATATTATTAAACGAACATTGTATTTAATCTCATGACACCGACCCCTTAACCAAATAGTCACTCACGCCAAATGCCGGCATGACTAGAATAAAACCATTGCCCCTCTAGGGTATCAGTTGCTAGAATACCACAATCTTATTCACGTAAAATTATCCTTCCCTGCGGGTTACTCAACGTAATTCCCTAGTCTCATATAGGGTGGTCAACCCAATAGTACTATCATTAGAATAAGCGGCTATTCCTGACTCACAACATCAAGTCAGAAGATAGTTAACGGCTCATGAATTTAGGGTCGTTAGCAACAAGTTACTCAATACAATGAAATCAACTTTAGGCAACATTCGGGTCCAACAATTACTCATGACTTGTGTTCATTTATTTTCAAATAGCATGTATCCCCCTAGCGGGTATTAAAATCATTAAAACAAGTAGAAAACGAGGCTATAGACTCACCTTAGTATAAGAGATCTAACGAGATGATCGTCGACGATAATGGATGCCTTTCAAACACGAGAACCGCTACCTATCAAATAAGGCGCGTTCATTAATAATGACTCGAGAAATAATTCATACATAACAACATAAAACTCAAACTCATAAAGTCACGAAAAACTCGAGAGAAAACGATATAAATAACTTCATTATACTTTACTACACATTTACTTAACCATTTTACACTTTTTACATAGTCCGCCGGTACATACTACATGTACTAGCTTATTTACCCCTTTTAAACTCGTCAACCGTTTATGAAACGACTCGATAAACTAAATTACTATATATAGAAAGTCCTCCTACAAGTTTATCAAATGAAATTACTTTTAAAGTCCTTTACTCGACTCATTTTCAAACTACAAAATCCGGACAGATTTACGTTAATTTTTCATACAACCGTTTTAACTTATTTAAACAACTCCGTTTACAAAACCGACACTCGGGTTTTAAAGTAAACTCAACCTAATAAGTAAACACCTCATTATAAGTAGGTTACATTTTTCAAAACATCCATTTAGAGTCCCTGAGATTCGATCCAAATATCGACAACAACTACTTGTAGTGCCGATACTCGTCTCCCGGTACAAGATCAATCAAAACATCATAACTTCGCGCTCGTTTTGAGCTAGAAGCTCTACCTTATATCAAATCGAAGCTAAGAAAATTATCTAAAACCCTAGGCTATAAGTTAAGCCATTTTCGAAACATAAAAATTCGGATTTTACACTTTACTTACTGTTATAAAATGACTATAAAAATCTTGTACAAAATCAACTTTTTGATAAAAACCAACCATGAAAATGATCATTTCTATACCCTAATATCATCATACATCAACCATAACATCAAAATCATAATCAAAATAAAAATCTTAAGATCAAAATGAAGTTTCTAACAAGATTTTTAGCAAGAACCACCATGGATCATCATGATAATGCCATGCATGATCATAGCTCCTACCTACCAACATCAAGAAAAAAAAATGTGCTTGCATGTGTAAAATTCTTACACCAATATGATCCTTATGCAATTATAAGATTGGGTCTATGCTTGGTTTAGTTGGATTCAACCTTAAACTCAAGATAAATTGAAGTTTGAATGTGTTTTGGTGGTGTGGTGGGTTTCGGCAAACACAAGAGAAAAAGAGAGAGAAAGAAAAAAAAATTGAGTGGGAAATGAGGTGTAAGAAAAAAAAAATCTTATATATAGTGCTCAAGGGACCTAGTTGCAATTTGGTAAAAGTTGTGGCTAGAAATGTAAATAGTTAGCTAAAAAGCGGGAAATAACTATTAGTCAATTTTCAAAATATTTACGGGGCTCGGATTTCATAAAGATACTTTTAAAAATTTAAAACGTACCTCAAAAATAATAATATCGACTCTCGACTCGACTTAACACGTCATTTAAAATAAGACCTCAAAAATAATAAAAATCGAACAACCGACAATAAAACGTAAAATATTTGGCATCCATCGACGTCACGCTTGCTAATACTCCTTATACTTAATAAATATTAAATATAGACCTTCCAACATCAGTTTAAACTTAAACCTCCAAAAATAAATATCGTTCGAACTCATCCAAAAATTTCAAAAATAATCGTAAAATAAGATTTAGCAATGACCTCGGTTTTGGGTTGTCACATTCCCCCCTTCTTAAAAGAAGCGACGTACGCGGCGCTTAATCCTTCCTAAACAAATGAGGATACTTGTCCTTAAAGAAATCCTCACGTTCCCACGTAAACTATAGCCCACGTCTAGAGTTCCATCTCACCTTCACAATCGGAATTCTACTATGCTTCAGTTTCTTAACATCCCTATCCATTATCTCTACAGGTTCTTCTATAAAATGCAACTTATCATCAAGTTGAATTTCCTCCAATGGAATCACCACATCCCTTTCAACTAAACACTTCTTCAGATTAGACACATGAAAAGTATTATGAATAACCTTAAGCTCATCAGGCAATTCTAACTTATAAGCCACCAATCCAATCCTTTGGATAATCTTAAATGGTCCAATATATCTCGGGCTCAACTTTCCTCTCTTTCCAAAACGTATTACTCCTTTCCATGGAGATACCTTTAGCATAACCATGTCTCCTACTTCAAACTCCAACGGTTTCCTTCTGTTATCAGCATAACTCTTTTGTCTACTTCTGGCAGATAACAAACGCTTCTTAATTTGTACAATCTTTTCAGTCATCTCAAATATCATTTCAGGCCCAGTTAATTGACTTTCTCCTACCTCACTCCAACACACTGGAGATCTACCACTTACGTCCATACAAAGCTTCAAATGGAGCGACTTTAATACTTGAATGATAACTATTGTTGTACGAAAATTCAACCAATGGCAAATGCTTATCCCAACCATTTCCAAAGTCTATCACACATGCACGAAGCATATCCTCTAACGTTTTAATCGTTCTCTCACTTTGTCCATCAGTTTCCGTATGATATGTTGTACTTCAACATAACTCCGTTCCCATCGCTTTCTGCAAAGACTTCCAAAATTCTGAAGTAAACCTACTATCACGATCAGAAATTATTGACAAAGGCACACCATGTCAACAAACAATCTCCTTCACATACACTGTTGTTAACCTCTCCATACTATCGGTCTTCTTCATTGGTAAAAAGTGAGCAGACTTAGTCAATCTATCTACAATCAACCATATCATATCACTACCATTTGCAGTCCTTGGCAAACCTGTCACAAAATCCATTGTAATCTTCTCCCATTTCCACTCAGGAATCTCAGGTTGCACTAATAATCCAGACGGTTTCTTATGTCCAGCCTTCACCTTCGCACAAGTTAAACACTTATTAACATACTGTGCTATATCTGCCTTCATATTCGGCCACCAATAAACTTTCTTAAGATCTTGATACATCTTGTCCTATCCAGGATGTATTGAATACTTCGACTTATGAGATTCATTCATCACCAAATCTCGCACCCCTAACGAATCTTTCTCAGACGGACACAACGGTAACCAAATCCTATTCTTAAAATACCTCAATCCATTAGACCTCATTTCAAATAATGATTTCAACATTCACCCAAATTTTCTGCCTCAACATTCTCTTCCTTCAAACCATTAGTTTGGGCTTTCAATATCTCTTCTGTCAAATCAACACTTTCCAACATCGCCAAAGCTCTAACTCTTATAGACTTATCTCTTTCCTTTCTACTAAGTGCATCAGCTACTACATTCGCTTTACCAGGATGGTAACGAATCTCGCAGTCATAATCACTCAGCAACTCAACCCATCTCCTTTGCCTCATATTCAATTCCTTTTGATCCAATATATATTGCAAACTCTTATGATCCGTGAAAATCACACACTTGGTTCCATACAAGTAGTGTCTCCACAGCTTCAAAGCAAAAATAACAGCCCCAAGTTCTAAATCATGCGTAGTGTAATTCTCTTCATGCTTCCTTAATTGTCTCGATGCATACGCTATTACTTTCTCCCTTTGCATCAATACAACTCCAAATCCTTTATGAGACGCGTCACAATACACTAAAAAATCCTCAGATCCTTCTAGCAAAGACAATATCGGCGCAGAACACAACTATCCTTCAACATACTAAATGCAGATTCCTCTTCCATCCCCATTCAAACACTCGATTCTTTTCCGTAAGCTTAGTCAACGGCTTAGCAATTAACGAAAACTTCTCAATAAACCTTCTATAATACCCAACCAAACCAAGAAATTGGCGAACTTCAGTCGGCGTCTTCGGTACTGACCAATCCTTAATTACCTCAATCTTAGCAGGATCCACACGAACACCTTCACTATCAATCACGGGCCCCAAAAATTGCACTGATTTCAACCAAAATTCACACTTAGAGAATTTCGCATACAGTTTCTCCTTCTTCAACAATTCCAAAATTGTTCTCAAATGCTTCTCATGTTCCTCTTCACTTTTGGAATAAACGAGAATATCATCAATGAATACGATAACAAACTCATCCAAATACGGCTTACATACACGATTCATCAAATCCATAAATACCGCAGGCGCATTTGTTAACCCAAAAGGCATCACTTGAAATTCGAAATGTCCATATCGAGTACGGAAAGCTGTTATAGGAATATCTTCTTCCCTAACTCTCAGTCGATGATACCCAGACCTCAAGTCGATCTTCGAGTAAACACTAGATCCTTGTAACTGATCAAACAAATCATCAATCCTCGGCAGTGGATACCGATTCTTGACAGTGAATTTGTTAAGCTCTCTGTAATCAATACATATTCTAAAAGAACCATCTTTATTCCGAACAAACAAAACAGGCGCACCCCACAGCGACGAACTTGGTCTCATAAATCCCTTATCCATCAATTCCTTCAATTGATCAGATAATTCTTTCATCTCAGATGGAGCTAAACGATACGGTGCACGAGCAACTGGCGCAGCACCCGACACTAAATCAATACGAAACTCTACTTCACGATGCGGCGGTAATCCTGGAAATTCCTCAGGGAAAACCTCAAGATACTCTCTAATCACAGGCACATCCTCCAATTTCCTTTCATTCACACCATCATTACTTATCTGTGCAAGAAACACATCACTACCTGCTTCTATATACCTCATCATCTTTAAACAAGAAACAACTCTCAAACGAGAAGTACATTCATCTCCTTTCACAGTCAATACCCTAGTCCTTAGCGGTATCTGAACTAATCTTTCTCCACAAACAATTACTGCACCATTACCAACTAACCAGTCCATTCCAACAATCACGTCAAAAGATCCTAATTCTATGGGCATCAAATCAATACTAAACACATAATTAACTAACTTCAAGGAGCAACCTTTCAGTATAGAACTAGTTCTTACAACCTTACCATCAGCTAACTCTACATTATAACTAGTTGTCAATCTCACTAGTTCTCTATCCAATAGCTGACTGAATCTAACATCTATGAAACTTCTATCGGATCCAGAATCAAATAACACACTAGCATAACAAGCATCAAGTAAGAACGTGCCAGTCACCACGTTCGGCCCTTGAGGTTTGTCAGCATCTCCCACGACATAGGCTGGAGCAGCAATCGCAGCAGCAACAGCAGCAACATTGCCTCCCTGTCGTATGCCAACCCTCGGACAGTTCCCTTGCTTATGTCCACGGCCTCCACATCCAGAACAGTAAACTACTTTAACAGCATTGGCCCCAGTGGCTACACCCTTGTTTCTACAGTCTGCCATCTTATGTCCGGCCTTCCCACACTTGTTGCAAGCAGGTGGACAATTTCCAATATGATACATATTGCACCGACCACACTTCGGATTCACCTTGTTACCTTGATTTCTTGTAGCAGCACGAACACCATCATTCCTTCTCAAATTATATTGCTGATTCCTATTCGGTCCTTGGTTATTGTTATTACGATAACCACCTCGATTCTGCCCTTGGCTTGAGTGTGCAACTGTGACAACCGTGGTTTTGAGGTTCGTCACTTGGTCTTATTTTTAGGTTATTTTATGTGTGATTACTTGATTTGTGTGTTTACGTGTTTATTTTGTGTGAACGAGGTTGGTTTGGTTATCGTTTATGAGTATAGAGTACTCATAAGTAAATCAAGGAACGGTTATTTCATGTTCATGAGCTCACATTTAGTGACTATGAAATGAAATGGTGATATTTTGGTGTTTACGTATACGTATAAGTATTATAGTAATAGTATATTTTTTTTAGGATTTATGGTTTAGCTTTTGGAGGTCTCGGATGAGGTAATTAGTCATATGAATATTTTTCGGGATGGTTTTAAGTCATTTAGGACTTAGTTATAAAGTTTATTTCAAAATTTGAGATTTTTTTTAAAAGTGTATATTTTACGTCTTTTACGGTAAAACGCGTAAATTTGACTAGTTTTACGGTTTTGAGGTTTTGGAGGCTTTAGGAGCTGAAATAAATTAAGGAAAATTAAGGTAATATTATTAATGCAAATATTAATAATAAAAAGGAAAAAAAACGAAATTAAATGGGTATAGGTCAATTATGTGAAAAAAAGAAAAGAAAAGGGGAAAAAAAGGAAAAAGGGAACCGGGCTTTTGTATTTGGGCTAGGACTGGTTAGGATTAATTATATAAGGTTTTTATTTATCAAAACACTTCATAAAATCCCTGGAGATCAATAAGGAGTCGAAATATACAAGGGAGGAATTAGGGTTTTCATAAAAATCTTGGTTTTTCATAAATCAAAGGTAAATCTTTATAACCCTTTTTAATTAAATTATTTTTATGTTTTCTTTAATCATCTTATGATGGATTTAGGTTAGGGTTTATTATAAAAACAGTAAATTAATGTTATATTAATCATAACATGATGATTACATAAATTAGGGCTTGTAATTAGAGGGATTAGGGTTAATTAATGAGGTTGACTTTGTTAAACCCATTTTTAAAAACTGGGCATAATTTTGGGTCATTGTTTTGATCATATAGGGAGTCCTATAAACTCTTATTTTACGATACAAGTACCCCTGGAAAGGTATTTGAAGTGGCTTTCCAATGCAAGAAACTAGAACTAAATTGGAGGTCGGGAAGTGGGTCAAAAACAGGTTACAACAGTCGGAGGTCAAAACAGTTTTGAATTCAGCCTGTTTTCTTTTTAAGTTTTGGGTTGTTTGGGGTACTTAGGATTGCATTGGGATCTTCTCACGAACATGAGAGATGTTTTATATATTGTAGTAAGTATCTGCACTTGGGCTAAGGTTGTGGTTTAGGGTAAGACCCTTTAATGGTAACAAACTTTTAGTACGTTTAAAATCAGGAAATCTGGAATGACAAAAGTAGATATATGTATATCGGTGCCTTAACAGTAGCTTTAAGGTTAGGTCAAGTGGGAGGTGTTAGCCAACATACGTAAAGGTATGAATATTCCTTTTACAGAAACCATGGGTATGTTTAAGTGGACGTTTGACTTAAAGTTTTGAGACCTAAAAACTGGGACTGTTTTGGGTAAAATATGAACGGGATAGTTATTAAACTTAACCAAGTTAAGGACTTGTTAAGGAAGGGTAATGGGGTGATTAGAGCTTAACAATGAGGTAATTATACGGGAATAGACTAGATGTCCATCATAGGTTGATGAACCATCTTAGTGATTGGTTCGTGTATTGATTTCGTGTTTTTGGTTTGTTAGCTTGTTGCTAGTGTGAGGACTTGTGAAGAAGCTATCAGGTGAGTTTCATAGTCCCATGTTTATTATTGGTTTTGACTTTCAGATGGGATGGAAGAGACACTGTGTTGAGTTATTTTCTAAATTAATGTTGTGAATGTTTTTAAGGTTTGAGATGGACTTGTGTGTACATTATGTGATTAACTGCTATGTGATTCTTGTTTGTCTATGATTTGGATCGGAAAGGTACATAGGTGTATGGGCGCCTATGGTACTATGGTGTTTGGTAAGGCGTGATGCCTTGGAAATTATGGTGTTTGGTAAGGCGTGATGCCTTGGAAATTGTGGTTGTTGGTAAGGCGTGATGCCTTGGAAATTGTGATTGTTGGTAAGGCATGATGCCTTGGAATTGTGATTGTTGGTAAGGCGTGATGCCTTGGATTTGTGATGATTGATTGAACTTGAATGCTAGTTGTTAGTACATAATTGTAGCGCACTGTCCATATGTTTATTGGTTTATGGTATTCACAGCTTATGACTTGTTTTGTGTTGGAGTCTAAACCTATGACTCTCACCAACTTTATGTTGACGTGTTTTAGTGTCTCTTTCAGGTGATACTATGGTTAAGCATGAGAACATAAGTGGCTAGGATTGGAGAAGCTTAGGAATGCATATAGAAGGAGAATCCCCGTTTCCTTCTTAGTTTATTTTCTTTCTGATTGTTTCGTAGTGATATTGTTGGCACCTATATGTGATTGTTAGTGTTATTTATTTGTCTTGGGTAAGCGGTAGGACTGTTACCTACTTACCTAGACTCCTGAGTTTGATGAGATATTGTCATGACTTTGTGTCTCCATTTTATGACATTTCTTATTTCATATAGTTCTCTCTATAGACACACTATTGTTGTGATGATATCCATACGTCGCGCCCCATATTCCGCCATGGTAGGGTGTGACAGAATGGTATCAGAGCCAATGGTTATAGAGAATTAGGTTGCCTAGTCGCGTAGCCTAGTCTATAGCTTAAGGGTCCCTGCATATAGGCGTCATAGGAGTATGTGTGCATTTTATATTAATTGATGTGTTTGGATGTTATTTATTGCGATGTTTTGACTAGTATGAATTGAACCGTAGTATGTTCATACTTAGTCACATGTTATTTTCTTTTCGGGTTTGTGACTAGTGCGGGTTGAACCATAATCGTCCTCGCTAGTCACTGTAGTATTTTGCTTAAATTGTACATTATAGTACATAATTTAGTACAAGGTAGATTCTATCTTTTATCGAGTTATTTTACATACCTGAGGTATGTTATTTTCTTTTGATGTTTAAGTCATGTTCCCTAAGAATCGTGTGGTGGTTCGAGTTACTAGGAGTAGGTGGATAGGAAGGATTTTAAGTTGTTTCCACTCTTACGGGCGACATGACTTATAACTGATTATGTTTTCGTTTTGGAATTGGTCTATGCTGTTTTAGCTAGACTATGGATTTACGTATTTCAAGAGTATTACTATGTTATTTTAATAGATGGAGTTTTGGACTTTATTGTTTATGTGGTGATGAGCTTATGTGAGTAGATGGATTTTTGTGTTATATGTTGTATTGATTCTTATAAGTGTCATCATAGGAGGGAGTGAATTGGGGAAGGGTAATTGTATAAGTATGGTGGCCAACATAGTTATACAAGTACCACAACTTCAATGGGTTCTCAAGTATGATTGCATGAAACAGGGTTAATACATGCTTGTATATGATGAGATGTAGAATTTGGGTATACGTATATATATGGGTTTATGTAATGGCTGCCTATGATATGGCTATTGTTCTTTTTGTGTTATATGTTTTGGGATTATAGTGGTGTTGTGTGATTATGGGGTCACACGATATGGTTTGGTTTTGGAGGTGGGCTTTATGCCTTGTTGTGGCACGGTTAGATGGTGATTACTCGTATGGAAAAATGAGCGTATAAAGCGATTGATTGACTTGACATGTATGATAACGAGTATGTTTGGGAGATTCGATAGGTATATATATGCGGATGTATATATACTACTACGTGTTGGGTTATGGTATATGGTCGTTCACTAGTTATTATAACTTGAACGTACCTCGTGTTTGTCGTGTTTTATGGTGCTGGAGTTTGTTGGAGTTCCACCGACGTTTTGAATCTTTTGAAGTGTGTCTTGTAGCGTATTCTTTGAGTCTCGTATTTCACGTGTAAGTTTTAAAATGGTGTTTTTGGTTTCAAGTCTACTGAAATAACTTGGGATTTCTTTTGAGATAATGAAATCTTTTGTGTTGGGTCTTGCATTTCTTTTGGTCGGTATATATTGAGTTAGATGTTTGGTTGTATTCGGTAAATAAGGGTAAGGTGTTGGAGTCGTGTTTGAAACAAGATGTAACATAAGATTTCTTTGTAATCAACACTTATATATTTCAAATTCTAAAGGACTTTCTTTAAAATAAAGCGAAGTAAAATTTCTTTCTACTTACATAGTTTATATAATTGGGTTTAACCGATTCACGTCATTTATAATTATTAATACAAGGTTAAATTGAGTTTATGAAGGTTACACATACAATTATATCTGTCATTTAAAAGGATTACATTAATCACTAAGTTTAATCTTTAGTTTTTTTAAAAACAACTAGTATAAAACTGTTTTGGTCATAACTTGTTCGTTTTTTTAGAGTTTTTTGAGTGATTCAAAAGCCAAAAATTATGTACTCGGAACGTACTTTTCAAATATTCAGAAAGTATAGTCATGGGAGGTCAATGGACTGGTCGGAATTGTTGTACAAGTGTCGGGTTCATGTTTGAGTTTTGAATAGTAGTTTATTTTTATTTGGGGTGCACGGGATACCTAGTCTTTGGGTTGAGTTTTGAGATCGCCTAGAAGGTTGTTGGTATATTGTTTGAGTCACATGGATGTGGGAGGTAATAATAATAAAAAAAGATATATATTCTTTTGGAAAAGTCGATCTTTTGCACGGTTTAAATAATATGTCGCGGGGCGTAATCTGTTTGGTTGCCATTGGGTGTTTCTTGGATTATTTTTTGTTGTCATGGGTCATTTTGAATTGATACACGTTTTGGATTTAAGTTTTCTTTCGAGTCTCATGGTTTTGACTTGTTTTAACTGGTGCACGTGAAATGTCGTTAGTTATCCGTTGGTTTGATTTGTTGATCGTATCTGATGGATTCAGGATGTAGTTTTGGTTTCGTACTGTTCGGGAGCGTTGAGGTAGTCATATGAAAGACTTGGTCGCGCCTACAAGCTTAAGTAGGTGACCATGAGAGAATGGTCGGAATGCCCTTAGTGGGGAGGAAAGGAGTTCGTAGACGAACTAAGGTGGTCATGAGGTCTCTTAGGAGTACCAAGGAGATAAATAGATATTTGTGGGATACTAGCACAAGTAACGCGCCATAGAGGGTGCTGGAAGGGGATACAATACCTCAAAGGTATTTATGATTGTTCGTAGGGTATGTAAGTTTTCTGAAAATTTCCTGAAATTTAGTAGGTTTGCCTATTACGGTGAGGTAGAACCATAAATAGAGCAAGTAGGAGAGGTGAGAGGAGTTTTAGTTAGTGCCTTTCCAAGGCAAATCGTTGATGGAGTGATTTAAAAACAAGAGCTGTTAGAAATTGCAGGGAATGCCGGATAAAAGTTGAGTTGCTTAGTAGTAGATTGGATGTGGAAAGTGGTTGAGTGGTCTGATGAGAGGAAGCATTGGTCTTTTAAAATGCGTGTAGAATTTTGCAAGTAGAACGAGGTAGGAATTTATTCGTATTGCCGCTAAGAGAGGATGCAAGGAGGACATAGTTGAAACTGCTAAGGATGTTGTATGAACGCTTTGGGTTTACGGTTATGCATTTGGCTTCGCCAAGCACTAGCGGATTTCATGGAGACAATGAAGCGAGTGTGCATGAACGTATATAAATGAGTTGTCATCGGGAGTATCGACGACATCTTGATCTACTCAAAGTCTAAGAAGGAGAGTGAGGCGAAGTATGTGTTGGTTTTGGAGTGGAAGTATACGTGAGATTTTCAAAGTGTGAGTTTTAGTATTAAGTCTACCATGATGAGTAGTTAGAGATGATGGCATATCATGGAACCAGCAAGGGGCGAAGTGAAGAAGGACGAGGAAGCATTTTGGAGGATGAAGAGGTGGATTGGATAATGAGCGGATCTTGGCATTATCGGAAGGACTGGATGAATTCGCGAGCATGACGATACGTGGAGCAAGGATTTGGATGCGTACGAGGACGACAAAGAAAGGCGATTGCTTATACATTGCAGGAACTGAAGATTTGGAAGAACTGGATAGACTTAGTTAGTGGAGCTGGATTGTTATATCTGCCTAGAATGCTAAAGGAATTTGGGGTACGAGACGTAGAGAATGATCTATACGGATCATGAACGTCTCCAACACATATTCAATCACCTTGATTGAACATTTGGAAAAGGTGGTGGGTGGAGTTAAGTGACGAAAGAAAATTGCATGGCCAAGTACCATCTGGGAAAGGCAAGCATGGTCGATGAGACATGGAATAAGAAGGATGAGGCGAAACTAAGACGAACTTGAACTATAGGGATGACTTATTAGGGCGATTTGGATAAAGGATATAGGTTGCACGAGTTGAGTTGTCTAAAGCAGAGAAAGCGTCAACATGTATGTTGCGTGGCTTGGACAATCATATGAAGAAAAGGGACATAGACTATACTTCCTACATAGTTAGGAGTAGCTTAGAAAGGGCGATGTAAGGACGAAGTTGGTGGAAGGGATACATAATGCGGTGGAGGAATAAGTACGACGAGAGTTGGGTGATAGTCGATAGACAGACTAATTCATCTCACATTTCAAGAGGAATGAGAAGTCACGTAGTTGAGAAGTTGGAAGGATTGCGTACGGATGTGATGGAATAGAGGGTTTTACGTAAAAGTTAGCCCGATATGTATGCAATGCCTTATAAGGGATTATGGAAAGGGAAGAAACGATGGGAAGCATCACATCGTGATGTATGGCATGAGTTAAGGAGGAAGAAGGAAGTGTGTATAGAAGCGAAGCATAAATGAAATAGGTCGAGATAGGAATCGAAGGTAGAACTTTGGTAGAGCCTAATGAGTAGAATAAAGCACAAAGCATGCTACTAATGTGGTAATGGTGTTTGTGGACGGGATGAGAGCAGCAAGGGATGCTATGTAGAGATGGAGGAAACCACTAGAGTTAGTGACAAAGTTGTGTATGAAGTTTCACCCATAGTAATGGGTGGTATGTTTTGGTAAAATGGAAGAGTTGACGTAGAGTTTTGGAGGTCCATTTATGATCTTTGGAAAGATCGAACTAGTAGCATATGAGCATAGAATTACCTGGGGAAAATAAGTTGTATACATGATACATTTCATGTATTGGGATTGGTAAAGGTTGTTTGAGAATGCATTTTGCCTGTATGGTTATTCAGGACTTGTGTTAATAAGAGTCTTTGTTTTATCAATGAGTCATTTGTGAGATTTATTGACTGTGAGGTCAAGAGTTTGGCAATAAATTTAAATATTGTTGGTTAGTATATGTGGTAATTTGAGACTTGAACTAAAGTTCACATGGAAATGAGAGGAGTTCGTTTAGAAGAAGTATCCTCGTGTGATTTGTTGTTTGTGTGTTTGATCCTAAGGAGTAAATCTCGGGACGAGATTTCTATTAGGAGGGAGTGATGTGACAACCGTGGTTTTGAGGTTCGTCACTTGGTCTTATTTTTAGGTTATTTTATGTGTGATTACTTGATTTGTGTGTTTACGTGTTTATTTTGTGTGAACGAGGTTGGTGTGGTTATCGTTTATGAGTATAGAGTACTCATAAGTAAATCGAGGAACGGTTATTTCATGTTCATGAGCTCACATTTAGTGACTATGAAATGAAATGGTGATATTTTGGTGTTTACGTATACGTATAAGTATTATAGTAATAGTATATTTTTTTTAGGATTTACGGTTTAGCTTTTGGAGGTCTCAGATGAGGTAATTAGTCATATGAATATTTTTCGGGATGGTTTTAAGTCATTTAGGACTTTGTTATAAAGTTTATTTCAAAATTTGAGATTTTTTTTAAAAGTGTATATTTACGTCTTTTACGGTAAAACGCGTAAATTTGACTAGTTTTACGGTTTTGAGGTTTTGGAGGCTTTAAGAGCTGAAATAAATTAAGGAAAATTAAGGTAATATTATTAATGTAAATATTAATAATAAAAAGGAAAAAAAACGAAATTAAATGGGTATAGGTCAGTTATGTCAAAAAAAGAAAAGAAAAGGGGAAAAAAAGGGAAAAAGGGAACCGGGCTTTTGTATTTGGGTTAGGACTGGTTGGGATTAATTATATAAGGTTTTTATTTATCAAAACACTTCATAAAATCCCTGGAGATCAATAAGGAGTCGAAATATAAAAGGGAGGAATTAGGGTTTTCATAAAAATCTTGGTTTTTCATAAATCAAAGGTAAATCTTTATAACCCTTTTTAATTAAATTATTTTTATGTTTTCTTTAATCATCTTATGATGGATTTAGGTTAGCGTTTATTATAAAAACAGTAAATTAATGTTATATTAATCATAACATGATGATTACATAAATTAGGGCTTGTAATTAGAGGGATTAGGGTTAATTAATGAGGTTGATTTTGTTAAACCCGTTTTTAAAAACTGGGCAGAATTTTGGGTCATTGTTTTGATCATATAGGGAGTTCTATAAACTCTTATTTTACGATCCAAGTACCCCTGGAAAGGTATTTGAAGTGGCTTTCCAATGCAAGAAACTAGAACTAAATTGGAGGTCGAGAAGTGGGTCAAAAACAGGTTACAACAGTTTGAGGTCAAAACAGTTTTGAATTCAGCCTGTTTTCTTTTTAAGTTTTGGGTTGTTTGGGGTAATTAGGGTTGCATTGGGATCTTCTCACGAACATGAGAGATGGTTTATATATTGTAGTAAGTATCTGCACTTGGGCTAAGGTTGTGATTTAGGGTATGACCCCTTAATGGTAACAAACCTTTAGTACGTTTAAAATCAGGAAATCTGGGATGACAAAAGTATGTATATCGGGGCCTTAACAGTAGCTTTAAGGTTAGGTCAAGTGGGAGGTGTTATCCAACATACGTAAGGGTATGAATATTCCTTTTACAGAAACCATGGGTATGTTTAAGTGGACGTTTAACTTAAAGTTTTGAGACCTAAAAACTGGGACTGTTTTGGGTAAATATGAACGGGATAGTTATTAAACTTAACCAAGTTAATGACTTGTTAAGGAAGGGTAATGGGGTGATTATAGCTTAAAAATGAGGTAATTATACAGGAATAGACTAGATGTCCATCATAGGTTGATGAGCCATCTTAGTGATTGGTTCGTGTATTGATTTCGTGTTTTTGGTTTGTTAGCTTGTTGCCAGTGTGAGGACTTGTGAAGAAGCTATCAGGTGAGTTTCATAGTCCCATGTTTATTATTGGTTTTGACTTCCAGATGGGATGGAAGAGACACTGTGTTGAGTTATTTTCTAAATTAATGCTGTGAATGTTTTTAAGGTTTGAGATGGACTTGTGTGTACATTATGTGATTAACTGCTATGTGATTCTTGTTTGTGTATGATTTGGATCGGAAAGGTACATAGGTGTATGGGCGCCTATGGTACTATGGTGTTTGGTAAGGCGTGATGCCTTGGAAATTATGGTGTTTGGTAAGGCGTGATGCCTTGGAAATTGTGGTTGTTGGTAAGGCGTGATGCCTTGGAATTGTGATTGTTGGTAAGGCGTGATGCCTTGGATTTGTGATGATTGATTGAACTTGAATGCTAGTTGTTAGTACATAATTGTAGCGCATTGTCCATATGTTTATTGGTTTATGGTATTCACAGCTTATGACTTGTTTTGTGTTGGAGTCTAAACCTACGACTCTCACCAACTTTATGTTGACGTGTTTTAGTGTCTCTTTCAGGTGATACTATGGTTAAGCATGAGAACATAAGTGGCTAGGATTGGAGAAGCTTAGGAATGCATATAGAAGGAGAATCCCTGTTTCCTTCTTAGTTTATTTTCTTTCTGATTGTTTCGTAGTGATATTGTTGGCACCTATATGTGATTGTTAGTGTTATTTATTTGTCTTGGGTAAGCGGTAGGACTGTTACCTACTTACCTAGACTCCTGAGTTTGATGAGATATTGTCATGACTTTGTGTCTCCATTTTATGACATTTCTTATTTCATATAGTTCTCTCTATAGACACACTATTGTTGTGATGATATCCATACGTCGCGCCCCATATTCCGCCATGGTGGGGTGTGACAGCAACTTCCCACTTTCTTTTATTCCCTTCAGCAATACTATCCTTTCGATCCTGCAGCTTTACATCCATTAAAGCATGAGCCATTTGAACAGCTTCATCAAATGACTTGGGTTTCGACGAAGTAGTTTCTCCCTTGATATTACTAGATAAACCCCTAATATACTGCTTCATCTTCTTACAGTCATCAACAAACGCATCAGGACACAACAAACATAAATCTCAAAATCTCCTTGTATAGGCTACAATATCATTGTTCCTCAGCACCAAATGCCGCAATTCATCTTCCAACTGACCTAACTCTTCCTCAAGACAAAACTTAGCAGTCAACAGCCCCTTGGTCATAGTCCATGTTCTAGCATTCGCTTCAACCAACCCCACAGTAGCTACTTGACTATTCCACCAACTCAACCATCATCCTGAAAAGTAGCTGCAGCAAATTTCACCTTACTAGCTTCTGAACATCCACTTATTTCAAAAGTACTTTCAATCTTCTCAATCCACCTCCTTAATTCCAATGCACCACCAGTACTACGAAATTGAGTAGGTCCACATTTCATGAAACTAGCATAAGAACATTCCTTTTGAACCTGCTGAACACCAACATTACCTCCAACTTGTCCCGTAGCATTTCCTTCTGCTTGCTCATCAGCATTTCCTCCAACCTGATTTCCAACATTCCCTCCAACCTGACCAGCAGCATTCCTATTCTCAGCCTCTTGGTTCCTCGCAGCACGTTCAGCTTCCAAAGCTCTAGCAATAGCTTGCTCAATCATGGTATTAACAGTAGCAGTCGTCAATTTAGGCGGCATGTTTACAGAAAAACTAACCAAACAATAATTTAGTAAAGTCAGAAAAATGCCTCCCAACTCCTTCCTGTAACCATAACAGAAAAAGAACAAGTAAGTATTCATATCAAGATAAGAAGAAGGATTTCTCTATCAAGATGTAAAATGGATACTACATGCACCAACAACACAATTAACAATGAATCATTAACCAATTCACACAAGAACTAATAAGACAAATCATAAGTCATGAAGGTAATTTTGGATTGCTTTGGAAAATCTCCACAAAATTGTGACAAGTAATGTCACTACAATCCTTCATCACGGCAAACTTAAAGTCATTAAGTTTCATCACAAACTACAGTACGAGTCTACATAAGTTCTATTACAACAAGGCCAAATGAAAACAACATAAAGAACTAAACATCAGATCCCCGCAGCTTCTTGTACATCGGCTCATCGTCACTACTGCTATCATCATCATCTTCTGATTCTTCCTCCACTTTTTCCTTCCCTTTACGACTACCTCCTTCACTTGGATTCACCAACACTCGAGCTTCAACCTGATTCGGCACATCACGAATCACAACACCATGACTAGGAAAAGATCTCACCGGCAAACCCCATGCACTCAACCTAGCATTCCTTTCTTTCTCCCTACACAACCTTTCAACCTGCCCACTCAAATTCAACACCATAGATTTCAATCTAACAACCTCATCCATTTCCCTTGCCCTAACAAACTCTGACCTCCTTACACTACCAACAAACCTTTCAAACTTTTTCTCATTCTGCTCAAACCTCCTAATCACACGAGTCTCAACCAAATACCTTTCAAACAAAGACCTATCAAACTTCTTAAGAAACCAGAAAATATCATCATAAGACCTAGGACCTGGACAATAAACCTTAGGAATACCATCATGAATAGATCGAGCACTACTCGACTCAACAGGAACATCACCCCTAGCAAATGCAATCCCAAGCAAACTACTAATATAAGCATCACAAGTCAGAGTCGAAGAACGAACAACAGGTCGCTGATAATCTGGAACAGTCTGTGGCACAACATTGACCCTTGGAACAAAACTACCTTGTATCAACTCAGGCTCTGTCTGACCAACTGCAGTAAGTGGAATCCCATCATCTAAAAACTCAAAAGGCTCCTCATCGTCACTAGCACCAAAGTTATCTACTTCCTCACCATCCACTACATTAGTCAAATCAATCCATCCATCCTCACGAGGTAAACCAGCCATTTTCTACAATTATAAGGGTTCAAGGATACTTAAGGTCATCGCTAATAAAATAATAATTAGTATGCAATGCTCATGCAAATGTCATACGTTATCCATGCTATGCAACACAATGCAAATGATGTTTATGCAATGCTCGCGAAAAAAAAAATATTATACTGACAAGCACTCAGCGTACTTTCAATAATTCCAATACAATATCGTAGTATTTACTTAATAAACACTCGGGAAATCATTTCAGTTATGAGGGATACATCTACAATGCAAAACAAAACTAAAAGTGATCTTACCGGAGCGTTGTAGAGGAGTTGTGTGCTTTTGAAGAATAAATACTTTCGACACCAAAATTATAGTTTAGGAAAATTTTCAAAATCGACCCAGTTCTCTATAACTTGCAGCTCTGATTACCAATCTCTAACACGCCCAATTTATATTGTGCAGCGGAAATACACAATTGGGTGCTAGACACAAGCATCATCATACAAGGTATATTCAACGACTCAAAATAGAGACGTTTACACAAAAATATAAACAAGATTTTCATAAATGGTCTAAAACATAGATTTCAACCCATATTGTACTGACACGATACTAGAGTAAAGCGTTTTGTCCCCATAGATCTCGACGAACAACCAACAAGTTTAGTACAGTACATCAACATAAAGTAAATTGTTCAACATTAAAAGGTAGAAACAGTTTAGACCAACATTCTTCCAAAAGCCAAGCCACAACCTCCATAGCAAAGCTCCATGCTCCATCACTTTCTATTACCTGAAATACATGCATAAAACGAGTCAACAATAATGTTGAGCGAGACTATAGGTTTATCAAATCACATTTGAACACAAGAAGAAAATCAATCATAATCATTTATAGAATTGTCGTACACACAATCTATATTCAAGGCTGTAATAATAATGATATTATTAAACAAACATTGTATTTAAGCTCATGACACCGACCCCTTAACCAAATAGTCACCCACGCCAAATGCCGGCATGACTAGAATAAAACCATTGCCCCTCTAGGGTATCAGTTGCTAGAATACCACAATCTTATTCACGTAAAATTATCCTTCCCAGTGGGTTACTCAACGTAATGCCCTGGTCTCAGATAGGGTGGTCAACCCAATAGTACCATCATTAGAATAAGCGGCTATTCCCGACTCACAACATCAAGTCAGAAGATAGTTAACGGCTCATGAATTTAGGGTCTTTAGCAACAAGTTACTCAATACAATGAAATCAACTTTAGGCAACATTCGGGTCCAACAATTACTCATGACTTGTGTTCATTTATTTTCAAATAGCATGTATCCCCCTCGCGGGTATTAAAATCATTAAAACATGTAGAAAGCGAGGCTATAGACTCACCTTAGTATAAGAGATCTAGCGAGATGATCGTCGACGATAATGGATGCCTTTCAAACACGAGAACCGCTACCTATCAAATAAGGCGCGTTCATTAATAATGACTCGATAAATAATTCATACATAACAACATAAAACTCAAACTCATAAAGTCACGATAAACTCGAGAGCAAACGATATAAATAACTTCATTATATTTTACTACACATTTACTTAACCATTTTACACTTTTTACAAAGTCCGCCGGTACATACTACATGTACTAGCTTATTTACCCCTTTTAAACTCGTGAACCGTTTATGAAACGACTCGATAAACTAATTACTATATATAGAAAGTCCTCCTACAAGTTTATCAAATGAAATTACTTTTAAAGTCCTTTACTCGACTCATTTTCAAACTACAAAATCCGGACAGATTTACGTTAATTTTTCATACAACCGTTTTAACTTATTTAAACAACTCCGTTTACAAAACCGACACTCGGGTTTTAAAGTAAACTCAACCTAATAAGTAAACACCTCATTATAAGTAAGTTACATTTTTCAAAACATCCATTTAGAGTCCCCGAGATTCGATCCAAATATCGACAACAACTACTTGTAGTGCCGATACTCGTCTCCCGGTACACGATCATTCAAAACATCATAACTTCGCGCTCGTTTTGAGCTAGAATCTCTACCTTATATCAAATCGAAGCTAAGAAAATTATCTACAACCCTAGGCTATAAGTTAATCCATTTTCAAAACATAAAAATTCGGATTTTACACTTTACTTACTGATATAAAATGACTATAAAAATCTTGTACAAAATCAACTTTTTGATAAAAACCAACCATGAAAATGATCATTTCTACACCCTAATATCATCATACATCAACCATAACATCAAAATCATAATAAAAATAAAAATCTTAAGATCAAAATGAAGTTTCTAACAAGATTTTTAGCAAGAACCACCATGGATCATCTTGATAATGCCATGCATGATCATAGCTCCAACCTACCAACATAAAGAAAAAAAAATGTGCTTGCATGTGTCAAATTCTTACACCAATATGATCCTTATGCAATTATAAGATTGGGTCTATGCTTGGTTTAGTTGGATTCAACCTCAAACTCAAGATAAATTGAAGTTTGAATGTGTTTTGGTGGTGTGATGGGTTTCGGCAAACACAAGAGAAAAAGAGAGAAAGAAAAAAACATTTGAGTGGGAAATGATGTGTAAGAAAAAAAATAAATCTTATATATAGTGCTCAAGGGACCTAGTTGCAATTAGGTAAAAGTTGTGGCTAGAAATGTAAATAGTTAGCTAAAAAGCGGGAAATAACTATTAGTCAATTTTCAAAATATTTACGGGGCTCGGGTTTCATAAAGATACTTTTAAAAATTTAAAACGTACCTCAAAAATATTAATATCGACTCTCGACTCGACTTAACACGTCATTTAAAATAAGACCCTAAATATAATAAAAATCGAACAACCGATAATAAAACGTAAAATATTTGGCATCCATCGACATCACGCTTGCTAATACTCCTTATACTTAATAAATATTAAATATAGACCTTCCAACATAGGTTTAAACTTAAACCTCCAAAAATAAATATCGTTCAAACTCATCCAAAAATTTCAAAAATAATCGTAAAATAAAATTTAGCAATGACCTCGGTTTTGGGTTGTCACAATGATTATCTTCAAAAACATTGTCACTCACTTAAACTTGCTTTGCAAAAGAAAGTTGGCAGCTTTTCAAATTATACACCTTTAGCAGTAAAATTATCTGAGTTATGTCGATTATTAAACGAAAAAAGTCTTGATATTTCGGATTTGAAAGCTCACTTACAAGAAAAATACATAGCAATAGCAGAGTTGAAGAAACTCGTTGCTAAGATGGGTGGGAAAGTTATGGAACCTAGCGTTAAGCAACCTGTTGTTAGACAACCCAATGCCTCTAGAGTGAATAGATCCTCGATCTTGGGAAAACCATCTACTTTCTCAAATTCTTCGTTTGCAAAACCTGTATTTGCCCGCAAGATGGATGGAAAGGAAAGGTTACCACATAATCAACCCATAAGGAATGCTATAGCACCAAGCACTAAGCACAATAATGTGATTAAACCAGGGATGTATAGAATGACCACTAAACGCACAAACAAAGTTAGTCACTCACCTCAGACTTCTAGAAACACTAATATTCGTGTGTCTTCTACTACAGGAGTAGTCTCCACTGCTAGTGTTAGCCGGCCTCAGCTTAAGAGCACTTAAGTGAATGATAAGGTCTGGAAACACAAGAGTCAAGCGAAGATGAATGAAGTAGAAGAACACCCTAGGAATTTGAATGTTTTTAAGAATAAAAAGTCTGTAATCGCACGTAATGACAATCTGAATGATTTGAATGATTTGAATGATATGAATGTGAAATTTGTTTGTGTCAAATATGGAAAGTGTGCTAATGCTAATCATTCTATGTGTGCTATGAATAATGTAAAAGGCGTAGAAACTAGAACTAACAAGCAAGTTACGATGCATATTAGTGCTAGTAAACCCAAACACAAAGTGAACCATTCTGGTGCAACCCCCACTAAGAAAAGTAATGCATCAGACTCCACCACTAAGAACCCTAGAAGCAGAATTAAGGAATCATATAAGTCTACTAGAAAGTCTTGGAAATGGTGGTTTGATAATCAATGTCCTTCAGGATATAAATAGATGCCTAAAGTTAGGATAGAAAATGTGACAACGAGTGTTAGTATGCATTTAAATGTTGCTAAGGACACTAATGATTCTATAATCACAACTACTGTGGTATCCAATTTAGCAATTGCTCCATCGTGTTCTAACTCTTCTGCAGGTGATACAAATAATTATATTCATACTAGACTCCGGATGCACGAAGCACATGACGGGGAATCTCAAGCTTCTAATTAACTTCGTGGAGAAGTTCCTGGGTACGGTACGATTCGGAAATGATCAATTTGCACCGATCCTAGGATATGGAGATTTGGTTTAGGGGAATATAACGATCAAAAGGGTATACTACATCGAAGGGCTCAATCACAATCTTTTCGCGGTTGGTCAATTCTATGATGCGGATTTGGAGGTTGCTTTCAGAAAGAAGACATGTTTTGTTCGTGATTATGATGGGAATGATTTACTTACCGGTACACGGGGTACTGATCTCTACACTATTTCACTTTAAGATACAACTTCATCAACTCCAATTTGCTTCATGGCTAAAGCTTCAACAACTCAGGCATGGTTATGGCATCAACGTTTATCTCATCTTAATTTTGATACCATCAACTTGCTTTCCAAGAAAGATATTGTGAGAGGCCTTCCAAGCTTGAAATTCATCAAAGATCGTCTTTGTTCTTCTTGTGAGCTTTGTAAAGCTAAACGAAGTAGCTTCAAAACAAAGACCACACCAAGCTCTAAAGGACGGTTAGATCTTTTCCATGTGGATCTGTGTGGTCCCATGCGTGTTCATAATATCAACGGAAAGAAATATATTCTGGTAATTGTCGATGATTACTCAAGGTACACATGGACTCACTTCTTGAGGTCCAAGGATGAAACAACCGAAGTTCTCATCAGCTTTCTTAAACTGATACAACGTGGTCTTCAAAATCAAGTTAAAGTGGTTCGTACTGACAGAGGTACATAATTTTTGAATTCAAATCTGAGAAACTATTTTGAAGCCGAAGGAATTGAACATGAAACATCTATTGCTCGAACACCCGAACAAAACGACGTTATTGAAAGACAAAACCGTACTTAAGTTGAGGCTGCTCGAACATTATTATCGGCTTCAAAACTTCCACTAAACTTTTGGGCCGAAGCCATATCAACCGCATGCTACAAACAAAACCGCTCCTTATTTATCCCAAGACACGAAAAGACACCATATCACATAATTCATGATCGAAAACCTTCACTCAAACACCTTCATGTTTTTGGATGTACGTGTTACATTATTCGAGATGGTGAAAATCTGGACAAGATGAAAGAGAAAGGTGATGCATGTATTCTTGTAGGATTTGCAACTCAGTCTAAGGGAATAGAGTGTACAACAAGAGAACAAAATTGATAGTCGAGACTTTTCACATCCGATTTGATGAATTACAAGAGATGGCACTTGAACAAAACAGTTTAAGTCCCGAACCACAACGACAAACGACTTCCGTTCACAACCGCACGGAACTCGGAACTCAAGACCACAGCAAACCGTCAAGTTCAACGCTAGTTCAAGGAAAAGTTCCAAGAGCAGATATGACAGTCAACATGACACTTGAAGAGTTGGAAATGTTTTATGGACCAATGTATGATGAATATTTCACGGGGGAGAAACAAATTGTATCGAAGTCTTCCGCTGTCACTCATGATAAGAATGATGATACCGATCATCATCAACAAAAGGATACAACTTCATCTACTTCAACACCGGTTGCTGTAGAGTTACTTCCTCGGAATATCACATCAACAACCGCTCCTACAACATCCACAACTACTGTCATTGCACTAGAGAACACAAATCAAGCAGATAATGCATTATCTGACGAAGACGAATTTATCAACCCATTCGGTACACCGGTACACGAAATTGGAGAGTCTTCTACTCGCCATGTTGATCCGTCAAATATGCATACGTTCTACCAACGACAGCCGTCTACACATCATTGGACCCAAGATCATCCTTTGGTTCAAGTAATTGGAAACCCTTCACAGTCTGTTCGCACAAGACGACAACTTAACACTGATGGTGATGTTTGTATGTTCGCACTCGCTGTGAGTTCAGCTGAACCGAAAAACATCAAAGAAGCCATGGCTAATCATGCTTGGATTGAATCGATGACGGATAAACTTCGATAATTTGAAGGACTTAAAGTCTGGGAACTTGTTCACAGGCCATACGATGTAATACCATTAAATATTCGATGGATCTGGAAAAACAAGATGGATGAAGAGAACACGATCATCAAGAATAAATCTAGGCTAGTGGCTAAAGGGTATGGACAGAAAGAGGGTATTGATTTTGAAGAATCATTTGCACCAATAGCTCGTATGGAAGCGGTCAGGATTTTCCTTGCTTATGCTACACATAAGGGATTTATTGTTTATCAAATGGATGTAAAGATGACGTTTCTTAACGATCCTTTGAAGGATGAAGTCTATGTTACATATCCGGAAGGATTCGTTAATCCTCATTATCCTGACAAGGTGTATCGTCTCCACAAAGCACTTTATGGACTCAAGCAAGTTCCAAGGGCGTGGTACGACGAGCTCTCAAAATTTCTGGTCTCCAAAGGTTTCTCAAAAGGTTCCATTGATCTAACTTTGTTCACTTATAAATATGGGGATGACATTTTGCTTGTGAAAATTTATGTTGATGACATTATTTTCAGGACTACAAACCCAAAACTTTCAAAATGGTTTAAAAAAGTAATGCACAACAAATTTGAAATGTCTATGATGGGCGAACTAAAATTCTTTCTAGGAATTCAAGTTCACCAATCCCTAAGTGGTATCTTCATTAAACAAGCTAAGTATTGTCAAGAGATAATCAAAAAGCATGGTATGACATCATGTGACCCCATTGGGACACCATTGTCAACCACATCCCTAGATGCCGATTTAGAGGGAGATGCCATAGATCAAGCGAGATATCGTTCCATGATCGGCTCCCTCATGTACTTAACAGCAAGCCGACCAGATATATCACATGCTACGTGTTATTGTGCATGATATCAAGCACGACCCACTGAAAAGCACCTCAAGGAGGTTAGATGGATCTTTCGGTACCTTAAGAATACCATTCTTTTGGGACTCTGGTATCCGAGGGAAACCGGTTTCTTTCTAATGATTCTGATCATGCAGGGTGTCTTTATACACGTAAAAGTACTTCTGGTGGTGCACAATTTCTAGGTCAAGATAAGCTTGTGGGATGGTCTTCCAAGAAGCAGGATTGCACATCATTGTCATCAACCGAAGTGGAGTATGTGTCTCTATCTGCGTGTTGTGCTCAAGTTCTATGGATGAGAACAAAAATCACGGATTATGGCTTCCACTTTAATAAAGTACCTATGTACTGTGACTCAAAGTCCGCCATAGCCATCTCCTACAATCCGGTACAACATTCTCGCACGAAGCACATTGATGTCAGATATCACTTCTATAAGGAACAAGTTGAAAGGGGTATTGTTGAATTATACATTGTTAGAACTGATTACCAATTAGCTGACTTGTTTACAAAAGCTCTTTCGAAAGAGAGGTTTGCGTATCTAGTTACGCAAATTGGTATGAGATGTTTGACTCCATCAGAACTGGAGATTCTGGCAAAGAAGCCTGCTTGATTCATCTATCAAACATCTACTTGTAAATATTAATGAAAAAGCAAAATACAATATTAAAAACCTTTGAAAATCCAGAAATATTCTTCTCGACATGTCTTTCAGTATCGATAATATGGACGTACCTAGAAATGTCGCTCAATAACGACACGAGTGTGTACATAAAGCTCGAATGAAAGTTGTAAATATTTTTCAAAACATGTCATTTCTATCTTTTATAAAGGAAATCGTCTCTTTTGGAAAATATTTCCAACAACGGGTAGAGCAATCTATCTTGGATTGAGCTTGTCATAAAACATTCAACGTTTTGAGTTCAACACAATGGCTTGTAATCACTTTCAGATTGCAACCCAAATCTATTTTCACGGGGGAGTGTACGCTTTAGTGCCCTTACCCTCAGCAAAATAAGAGAAATCTTCTTACACTTGAGTGGATTCGTCAAGACATTCAAAGTCTATGAACTCAAGTTTATGCTTTAGAAAAACCTTTTCGCCAAAAAGAATTGATTTTTCAAAAAGCGGTGAACACATTTTTTTCAAGAATTTCTCAATGATAATCAAAATCTTTCAAAAATTGTGTGTTCAACAACTCCTATCCTCAAAAGTTTAATGTGGATCATATCCTCATAATGACAATTCCATTGGATCAACTTTTGAGGGGGAGCGTTCCAAATTCATGCTATGGTTGACACAATTTTCTCCCGAATGTTTTTCAAGGCTATTTTTCACAATATATTTTAATCAAATTTGGTATCTCTAATATCAATCAATTTTATATATTAGAGATAGGGGGAGAAAATGTGATTAAAATGTGATCTAAAGACTCAAGCACTCATGGTTACGATCAAATACCCACAACATCTTTAATTCACGACGTTATTGGTGTCAAAAGGGTGGCTAGGTTTAAGTCCTATGATCCAACCAGAACCAGAGGGATCTTCCCAGGGACAATCCAATAGATTATTAGAAGTACTTAGGAAAGATGGATTAGAATGTGAACGAAGCTGAATGCCGACTAAGTACTGATGATAGCACTGGAACAATAACAACAAGGTGCTATTAATGATGTCTTGGTAAGCATTAAAGGGGTTGAAGAATGAAAAAGAAATGTAAGGATAAAGGGTGTAAAGAAATTAGCCCTCCATACAACTTAGGCAGAAACCGGGTCAACACATCATGAAGACAACGCATCATGGACCCAGTGATGTAATGCACAGCCCCTCCCCAGCTAACTCAGGCTTCCCTTAAAAGAAGTTTGTTTTATTGTCACGGAGATCAACACGATTTCTATTGAATTTCTCACTCCGAGATAGTTGATATTGAATAGGTGGCATTTGCTCCAGCCTCCGACTACTAAAAGTGCACAAATCGAGTCTAGAGCCAAGAGATCAATCAAATCTCGTTAGGACACACGGATGAAGATCAAGAGAGTCCTATTCTATATCCTTGCAATATTGCTAGAACACTCAGAGTGATACTACCTAGTATTCACAATGAAGAGTGGAAATCCTTCCAGTGTTAACATCAAACATCACTACGGTAGGTCATGTGTAAGATTCTTTATGAATTGAACATATGCAAAACTGAAAAGCAACAGTGGTTTGTTTCTTTATCAATTCAAACTCGTTTCAGGTTTCTACGCAATATCTTTATGGTCTTGCCAGAACATTCAGAGTGATATTTATTAATATTCAAAGTGATGAATGGAAATCCTTCTAGCGTCAACATCAAACAGCGCTACGGTAGGTAACTTGCGAGATTCTTATGAATCAAGCTTGTGTCAACTGTAAAGCAACAATGGTAAGATTCTTAATGAATCGAACTTGTTCTAGGATTTTGAATTGACGACTCTAATCAAGTGGATATTTATCCAGTTGATTCACCGTTTACGTTCGCAGTCTTGATTTGAGACGGTCGAGTAAAGAGAACGGCTAGTACAGCCGCGAAACCCTGTCAAGGAGATTGTTAATTGAATCTACCTAATCACAGGTACGATATTGAATATCGTGTAACGGTCTTCACCGACCGGAGGTAAAACGCTACCGATTTAGGACGAATGTCAAATCCATTCAGTCCGTGTCTATGTTTTGTCTCAAGAAGGTGACGTTACGGTGTACTCAGTAAAGTCAGAAATTCAAAACCACATACTCATGCCCAAAGACATTCAACAATCAAGAAAGCCAAAGACTTCCGTAACTCTGACGATCAAAATCTTCCTTAACAATTAATGTAGAGGAATGACCTCTATTCAAAGGAGATTGTTAGCAAACTTTCAAGATGGTGCGAAGTATGAGCATGTGGATAACGACACAAGATCGCAAGATGGCAAAGACAAGTCAAGTATAATTTGAAGATCTCAAGATATAAGACAAAGTCGAAAGACAACGACAAAGGCTCAAAGATCACAGCATGAAGGAACAACACTACTATTACACGTTCAAGACTCATTTATTACGAAATTCATAAATCTCCATTGGACTCCAAATATCGATGAGGAATGACCTCACATTGGGGGAGATTGTTAGCCTCAAAATATTGAGTCAAACAAGAATGTTCGGTCATAGGTTTATATTGTAATATTTATTAGAACGTTGTAATAGTTAGTTAAAATAGTCGTGACATTACGGGCTTCATGGTTAGCTTAAAAGGCCTCTTTCAAGTTACTAATCATTTACTCAAGCCCGACCCAAAACAATATAGGCCATTAGAGAGCCCGCATGTGGGTGGACTATATAAGCACCCTCCTAGCATGTTAGGAGGGTGGATGATCTCATTATTCTTAATCTAATTTCACAAGTTAATCATCTCTCTCTACTTTCTCTCACTACTTTCTCTCTCTAAAATTCATATCTTTTCCATCTCATTTCTTTAATCTATCATCATATTATTTGGGACAACAGTCTCACTGTTGGAAATACGTTTTACGTATTTGTGAAGGATCGGTCGCTCCAACGATAATTATGTAATGGGCTCGTGATCCACTTTGTAAGTATATAGTCCATATAGCCCACATGTAGGGTGGGCTATATATATACCCCTCCTAGCATGTTAGGAGGGGGTTGGTCATTCATTCTTACACACTTAATCATTTTATCTAATTACTTTCTCTCTCTACTTTCCTTCCCTCTCCTTTCTCTCTCTTCACCTAATCTCCATCTTCCCCATCTCTTCCACCAAATCCATAGATCTAATCCATCATTTAACAAATCCTTAGAATTCGTAGGCCTACAATTGGTATCAGAGCCATGGTTAAATCTTAGGATTTGCATATCTTTTTATCTTTTGATTTGGTGGTAAAAATCTTTTCTTTTCTTATTGTCTATTTTTTTATCATCTTTTTATCTATCCATTTTATAAAGTTATTTATCAAGTTTATCAATTTTATAAAGTTTTTTCAATTTTATAAAGTTATTTTTGGATTGTGTTGCTTTTTTTAGTTTTTGAATCAATTAGTGATCTTTAGAAAAAATCAATCTTGAATCTTGTTATTTTTGGTGTTTTTGTTATTGGGATTGATTGATAAGAATTGGGTTTAGCTTATTTTGGTAAAAATCATAAAACTTTTTGTGGTTTTGGATCAAAAATCGGAGTTAATAGCTACTTTTTAAGTCTCGGAAACTATTTTTCCAGAATATTCCGAATAGGGATTCCGAATAGGGAGGATTTTCAGCATAGAAAGTTTATTCCGAATAGGATTCCGAATAGGAGGATTTTCAGCATAGAACAAATTTTTCCGCATAGACTTTCCGAATAGAAGAATCTTTCCGAATAGAAGAATTTTTTCCGAATAGAAGAATTTTTCCGAATAGAAGAATTTTTTTTCCAAATAGCCGTTTTTTCCGAATAGCAAAAACTTTCCGAATAGCTAATTTTTCCGAATAGACACCAATTTTCCGAATAGCCAAAATTAGGAAATATTCCGAATTGCCATCATTCCGAATAGACAACAGTTTTTCCGAATAAGCCAAATTGCCAATATATTCCGAATTGAAGAAAACATTCCGAATAGGGGTTTTTCCGCATAAGGGTTATTCTGCATAGAGTTTATTCCGAATAAGGGTATTTTCAGAATAGGCTGAATATTCCGAATAGGCTGTTTTCCCGAATAGGCTGTTTTTTTCCGAATAGGCTGTTTTTTTCCGAATATGCTGAATATTCCGAATAGGCTGTTTTTCCGAATAGGCTGTTTTTTCCGAATAGGCTGTTTTTCCGAATAGGCTGTTTTTCCGAATAGGCTATTTTTCCGAATAGGCTGTTTTTTTTTTTTTTTTTTTTTTTTTTTTTTTTTTTTTTTTTTTTTTTTTTTTTTTTCCCGAATAGGCTGTTTTTTTTTCCGAATAGGCTGTTTTTAAGAGGGAAAATTGCATATATTGCAAGACGATACAAGAAGCAGCCACAAGAGAAAAGAATCAGGAGGAAAACGGGAACCAAGTAGCATGTCAGGTACAGATAATATTCTTCATATGTTGTCTGAAATGAATGCGCTAATTAACAATCCTGCTAATAGTTTTACGACTGCTTCATTAACCAATTCTGTGTCTAGGTCTGAAGAGCTTGCAACCATTTTCGCTCAGCAATCCAAAGAGCTTGAGGATGCCAAAATTGAATTTTCAAAGAAAACGGAGAAATATGAAACATATTTTGAAAAACTTGAAAAGTCAAACGTTGTTCTTGAACGAAAATTGGATCAAATAGTTTTAGATTCTAAAGCTGAAAAGGATAATCTTTTGAAACAAATTAAGTTGCTTGAATCTAAGTTGGCATCCCAAGATGAATTGCTCAAAGAGAATGAGACCTTAAAAGCTCAAGTTCAGGAAAAGGTTTTTGCTATAGCTGCGTTGAAAAACGAGTTAAGGAAAACTAGAGGACCTAGTGTGGATACTAAGCTTGAAAAACCATCAATCTTGGGGAAACCGCCTACAAATCAGTTCGTCAGACAACCGATTGTCAGACAACCTACTGCATTTAGATCCGAGCGACCACAATCCTCGAGACCGCGGTTTGCCTCCCAAGTTGATTTGGTTCATCTTATTAGACCAGTCACTCCAGCAACTAGGCCCAATGTGATCACTCCAGCTTTAGCAAGACCAAATCATATGATTGCCTCTAGTTTCCCCAAAAATATCAAGACCACGTCTAGAACCAGTTCAAATGACGTTTGCCACAAATCTGGTCAAAGGGAAGCTATTGAAAAGACACATGTAAGAGATAGCAATGTCCAACCTAGTCAGATGCCTTCTAGATTACCCAACACTGCTAACCGTAGCATGCCATCTTCTAGGAGCATCGATCAATCATCTAGGAATTATTCAGACATTAAATATGCTACTTGTAAAACATGTAGAAAATGTGTCTTTACGGCAAATCATGATGCTTGTGTCAAAAAATTACTTGATGAGGTGAACTCCCGTGCTCGAATTAAGTCCCAGTGGATAGCTAAAATCAAACCCTTTGGTAAAGTTTGGCGCCCCACTGGTAGAAATTTCACTCTTGTAGGAAACGAGTGCCCTTTAACTAGGATAGTCTCTGATTCTACGAAGACTACTAGGGAGGAAATTGCAAAGGATGATACATCACTTAAGCCTGAACTTAAGATTTTCTATAAAAGGAAACGTTTGCCAACTAAGACAAGTGAATTATCCCCTCAGGCCACCTCTGACACAAGTAAAGCCAACTGTGAACCCCCACGTGCTTCAAAAAGAGATATTTCTAACCCATGCAAAAGTATACAAACTCCTAATGAGATTGCAGGTACCAAAGTTGATGTTCCAAAAGAACGAAGCGGTCCAATCGTTGTGTACCGTTCAACTAAGGACACTCTTAGAGTTTGGTTGCTGAAGAAGCAGATATCAGAGAAACAAATGTCTCAGGGGATTCATGGTTAAGCTGCACAAGGACTTACAGTCACATAACAGACTGTAACTCGCTCATCAAAGAAAGGAAAGTTTATCGCCGATGATAAACTTATCCTAAAAACGAGAAATTCATTTTTCTCGGGCATGAGCTTATATCAAAAACATTCCAAGTTTTTTAAGCTCATGCATTATGGTTTATCATTAAATATCAGATGGTAACCCGTGCTTCAAATAAAGGAAAGTTTATCGCCGATGATAAACTTATCCTTACAACGAGAAATTAAATTTTCTCGGACACGAGCTTACATTAAAACCATTCAAAGGTTTTAAGCTCGTGTATATGACTTACAGTTAAATGTCAGACTGTAACTCGTACTTCAAATAAAGGAAAGTTTATCATTAATGATAAACTTATCCTCATAACGAGAAATTCAGTTTTCTCGGTCATGAGCTTGTATTAAAACATTCGAAGTTTTAAGCTCAGAAAGGAAAGTGTATCTTTTAAATAAGAGAACTTTTCCTCGTAACGAGAAATTCACCTTTCTCGGTCATGAGCTTTCCGTTAAAACAGTCAAAGTTTTCAAGCTCATGAACACGACTTCTAAGTAAATGTCAGCTTAGGACTCGTTCTTCAGATAAAAGGAAAGTTTATCGCCAATGATAAACTTATCCTTAACAACGAGAAGTTTACAACTTCTCGGACTTGAGCTCGTTCCTAAGATATTCCAAATCTTAAGCTCAAGTAATTGGTTTTCAAAACTTTGAACACAATTTTTCAAGAATTTTTCAAAGATTTTTCTAAATCTTTCAAAATTGTGTGTTCAAAAATGTTTTGATAAAAAGAGCATGTCTTCTGGAATCGATAATATTTACGAACCTAGAAATGTCATTCAATAATGACACGGGGTTGTAAATAAAGTTCGAGCAGAAGTTTAAAACATTTAAAACATGCTCAAAATGGTTTGCTATTATTTCAGATAGCAACCCGCTTTTCATAATCAAGTCAAGCATTTCACCGGAAAGCTTTGACTCAACAACGAGAATTAATTTTCTCGGGGACGTGACGAGGCGACCAACATTCGTGAACAAGAACCATGTGCTTCTTTCATATGCTGTTCTCCATTATTCAGGTCCAACCTCGTACATTGCTAATCTTGTGAATTCATTATTATATCTGATCTTTGCACGTAATAAATACCTTACACTTGTGTTTAAAAGGTATTTAATTTACGTTTCAAGTACACCCTCATTAATTTGAGGGGGAGCTTGTTCAAATCATGAAGATAATTGGATTTGCATTTTTCTTCCCAAATTTTCTTAAAATACTATTAAATCAATTGATATTAAAAACATCGATTGGGTTAATATTTTTAATATGGGGGAGAAAATGTGATTTAATATGGGATATGATCAATCACAAATGGTTTGACTTAACGTGTTAGCTCATCCCGACATGTGCGAAATGTTTTCGAATATCGTAGCATATGTTAAGGGGGAGCAAAATGGATTTGCACTTCAGAATGGATTTCATGATGATTTATACTTACCCAAAACATCTCTATTCACGACGGTGACGATTGTGGTGACATAAGGATGGTAGGATAGGTTAAAGTCCAATGATTTCTCTAGAACCGGAGGAATCTTCCCAAGGACATTCCATAGCTAGAAATAGTAGTCTTTAGGAAAGATGGAGAAAGATTGTGAACGTAGCTGAATGCCGACCAAGTACTTAAGTTAGCACTGGAACAATCACAACAAGGTGCTAGTTATGACGTATTGGTAAGCATTGAAGGGGTTGAAGAATGAAAAAGAATTGTAAAGATAAAGGGTGTAAAGAAAGAAGCCCTCCTTACAACCTTAGGCAGAAACCGGGTCAATTCATATGCTATTGAGATCATTTTTGCTAATGATTCTCGGTATTGAAGAAAGACATCATGGACCCAGTGATGCAATGCACAACCCTTCCCAGCTAACTCAAATATCTCTCAAAAGGTATTTGTTTTAATCACACGGAGATCAACACATTATCTACTGGTTTATTCACTCCGAATAAATTGGTATTGAAAAGGTGGCACTCCTCTCCAGCCTCCGATCACTAAAAATCCAAAATGCACGATCGAGTCTAGAGCCATTTGAGATCATCAAATATCTCATTAGGACACACTTTCATTATTCCTTGCTTCTTCACACACTGTGAAAAGTAAGAAAGTTCTTAAGAGTCCTACGCAAAATCTTCATGATCTTGCCTGAACATCTGAGTAATACGAAAGTATTTACAATGAAGATGGAAATCCTTCTTGAGCGAATATCAAAAAGCTCATGGTAGGTGACTTGTGCGATTCTTTATGAATCAAACTTGTGATAACTGGAAAGCAACAGTGGTTTAATTCTTAAATGAATTTAAACACGTTCCAGGCCTCTACGCATTATCATATGATCTTGCCAGAACACTCAGAGTGACTCTTTATTGATCACAGTGACGAGTGGAAATCCTTCTAGTGTTAACATCAAACAGCACTTGGTAGGTAACTTGCAAGATTCTATATGAATCAAGCTAGTGACAACTGGAAAGCAACGATGGTGCGGTTCTTAATTGAATTTCACTTGTTCCAGGAACATGAATTGACGGCTTCAAATCATGCGGATAATATTATCCAAATGATTCACTCTTTACGTTCGCAGTCAGCTTTGGACGGTCGAGTAAAGAGAACGGGTTTACCCGCGAAATCTTGTCAAGGAGGTTCTTAATTGAAACTACCTGCCACAAGTACGATATTTAATATCGTCCAACGGTCTTCACCGGCCGGAGGTAAAATGCTACCAAATTAGAATGAAATGTTCAAGGCCATTTCATCCGTGTATATGTTTTGTTGCTAACTGTCTTATGCAGTGTAACAAAAAGGTGGCATTGCGGTGTACAATCCAGAAGAAGTCGTTACCACATGCTTATACTACATACAATTAGTACTTCAACAAATTCAAGAAAGTCTGAAGGTCAAGTCTTCCGCTGTATCAAACTCTGAAGCTTTCAAGAATTTAAAGGTATAAGTATGTGGAACATGAAGTCACAACTAGGCAAATTTCACAAGTGATGAATGCACAAGGTCAAGGCAAGGAAACATGCTCAAGAACTAAAGTCAAAGATCACTTCAAGCATATTCACAAGAACAAGATCGAAGACTCAAGCATAGATGCTAGGTTTAAGATTTTGTAAAATGGTGTGACCTCCCTTAGGGGGAGATTGTTGGAAATGTGTTTTCCCAAAGAAAGTCTCGGTCACATCATTATTAGCATAGATCACGAGCCATAGTATATTTAGAACTTTGTAACTTGGAGCGACCTCCCTTAGGGGGAGATTGTTGGAAATACGTTTTACGTATTTGTGAAGGATCGGTCGCTCCAACGATAATTATGTAATGGGCTCGTGATCCACTTTGTAAGTATATAGTCCATATAGCCCACATGTAGGGTGGGCTATATATATACCCCTCCTAGCATGTTAGGAGGGGGTTGGTCATTCATTCTTACACACTTAATCATTTTATCTAATTACTTTCTCTCTCTACTTTCCTTCCCTCTCCTTTCTCTCTCTTCACCTAATCTCCATCTTCCCCATCTCTTCCACCAAATCCATAGATCTAATCCATCATTTAACAAATCCTTAGATTACGTAGGCCTTCACTCACAATCTCAGGCGTGAATGCAGAAACCTGGACACACATATATAAATGTTATACAAATTACTTAATTTACAAATTAATATGCGTAGCTAGTACAAGGCGTATACTAAGGAAAGGTGCCTTCTATAAAAGGTCGCTCGCTAACATTGACCTCTTCAACCTTCGGTGTGCTGGGTTTAATGACGCGCAGTGCTGCACCCATGCCTTCTTCATGCACTGCAGCACGCGTGTGTGATATACATCGATGGAACACAGACTAGCTGGTACACCATCAGATCGACTAGGGTGCGCTAAACCTAGACCAATAGCGACACCTTTAGTTGAAGTCCGGTTCTTCTTCGCAACACGTCTTACGTGCTGTTTCAACTTGTTTTCCAACGAAATCATTATCGGTGCACCAGAAATATAGACAGGGACTTGTAGTTGAGAAGTATCCGATTTGGCCATGGCGTAGGGACCTTCTTCCGTTTTTTCTGCGCAGTGGCTTGCTAAGGTAAGACCGGCCATGATCACACTTATGGGAAAATCTTGATCTTTCTGAATACGGTCTATGCTGGGCAGAGGGAGGCCTTCTAGTCTGTGGAATGCAACGTCAAAGATCTCTTGTGCATACCTGGAATAAATTTCACTACCCTCCAGGGGTCCGGTTAGTAACTTCTCCTTAAAAGCGCGCTCCATGGCGAGGCTTTGTCCTAGTAGCCGCGGCATCGAATATATCCTTGATGGCTTTATTGAGGTTGGGCAGCTCTAATGCACCTTCAGCAGCTAATGGCAGACCATGCTTTATTAACCAATGATTTTCCGCGCGCACGGCGCTGAGGTACGGATAGAGCTCTTCATCAAAGTCGGTGCTCATAAACTTCAGAAACTCGGACTTCTTAGCCATATCTTTGTGACAATTGGCAACAAAATTGTTACAATTTGAAGTGAGGGCACTCATACCTTCTTCTAGCTTGGACATGGCCCAACGGTTTTCATCCTCTTGCTTCACGCGCAGGCGCGCTCGCGATCTATAAGCTCGGATAATGATGCCTTCTCGTCCTCTAAATATTGGATGGATCCGGCATTTATGCTGGACATAGCACGCAAGCGTGCAAGTTCGAACTTTGGCAGTTGTGAGTTCGCGGTCTTTTTGTTCTGTCGCTTGGTTGACCTTTTGGTTTGCTTGTGCCAGTCGCTCCGATTGATGTGATACCTTCTTTTTCAAATGCGAGACTAGTGTCATTTTATGTGAGGCAACTGTATCCAACTCTCTCATTAGTATTTTGTCGGGAATTTCTTGCAAATGTTGGGCGTGGCTAGGGGGAGTTAAGTGTTGGAGGAAATCCTCACATACATCTGCGCTATCCAGTGCGCATGAGTGGGTGCACTCCCAGGGAGGAACGAATTTGGTGGACTTCGAGGTGTTGGTACTAGCTTTGGTCGTTGCAACGTGGGAGTTGCAAATTTGACATCCTACAAGTATTAGTGAAGTGCACGCATTTTTTGTTTCGAGAAGGTGGTAAGGAATGACATGGTGACGTACCTTGATATCTGTGTCTTTTCCCGCGGCCTTGAGAGTATCCCCCACGAAGTCACATCAGCGCGTGGTCTAGTCTGCAGTGTTCTCCCCCTTTTGGGAATTTGCTGTGTAGGGGAGCACGGTAGTTTTTTGTAGCTAGGAACAGGTATGCCATTTTCTGATGAACCTGTGTGGGCGTACCCTTCAAAACCATGGTTTTCTTCATCTCCCAGATTTTTTTCCTCTGACGAAGACTCTATGGTGCATGGCACACTTCGGATGGGAATAGCATTTACTGCGGTAATCCTCTCGGTGTTCCCACCAGGCGATGGGGAAGGAAACTCCAGGGCCACAATGCGTTGACCAACGCGCCATCCATTAGATAGCTCGAATGGTATGAAAGGTCGAGCACGCATAGTCACGGCGCACGGATTCTCGCGCTTCACGAGCTGCGTATAAGTTAGTTCTGAAAAAGTGTGAAGAATATGCGAGTATATGCGCATAAGTTATTTGTATTTTTGGTTTTTGAGAATACAAGGTTCTTACAATGGTCTAATTCATCAAAGTATTAGGGAAGGTGGTTTGCAGGAAGGGTCGATGTATGGCTCAGTCCTAGGGCGTATAGTAGAGCCTCTGGGTATTCCTGCATTGGTATCCGATCGGTGTTAATTATCTGTGCGTCTGCATCATTGTACGAGCCAGCAATGGGCAGTCATCTTTCATCATTGTCTCGGGGGTGATGAAATCATAATCGAAAGGAAATAAAACCTTATCTACCCAGAAGAATTTATCATTCCACTTCTACAGAGAATCTATCTTTACCGAGTAACATTGTAATTGACCAGGGCGTTTTGCAAAAGATATCCACCCGTTTATCCACGAGGGTCGGTAGAAGGCGCAGAATAGGTTTATTGTTGGGTCGACGTTCTTAAGTAAGCATTAATTTCAAAATTTGAGATTTTGGCGGCACCTATACAATGCAGCTGTGAAAGGTGTATGTTGTAGTAGCTTAGTATATCCATCAGAAAACGGCTTAGAGGTATGTGATTGTTGGAAAACTCGATGAATCGGGTGTATACACCAGTTTTTCCATCAGGGAAACTTCCAATATGTGCTTTTGGATCTGGCACAGTTGGATGGAGATCTGAAGATATATGGTACTTCATGGCGAAACGGGAGAGTTCTTGTTCTGATATGCAGGACGTCACATCAAACAGCTGTGCTACCATTTTTTCCTTGCCCATTTTTTAAGACGGGGATGGAGTTGGTATTATTTTGATCAAAAGTATTGTTTCCTGCTATTTTCAACAATGGTGGGAGGGTTTTTTGGATAGAAAAAGAAGAAGGTTTAATGTTTGTCAGACTGCATTTATATACACTATAGACGCATGGGATCTAGCGGCACGTATCTAAAATGCTTCGTTCATCCTACGGTGTTCGCTAGTGGGTTCCTCTGACGTGGTTAGTACCTTTCCCAGTTCTCGACGAAGGGTTGTGATAGTGGAGTCTGACGTGGATACTTATTCAAACTCATTTTATGTGGGTTGTGCGTGGTATTTCTTTTTTATGAACATGTTTGCAAGAGGGCCTGAATGGTTTATAGTCTAGTAGCCGCGGATGGAAGCTGTGACCACTAGACTGGGGGGACATGATGGCGTATAGTCCCTAGTCGGGCTGGATAGTCTGACTCACGGGTACTACCCACATCCATCGGGAATGGATTGAATGCTTGTGCGATACGCGCGCACAGCTTAGGAGGCCCGGTAAGCCGTTGTCCCACATACGGCTGATTACTTAGCCATATCCTTGTCACAGCGCGACAGGATCAGACAAGAATATAATCTATCATATAGATATATTCGCCTAAAGGGATGATATATACACTTGCCTTGGTTATGCGATAAGGATCAAGCTATTCTAGATCATTATCTCTTCCTTTGGCCGCAAGAGTAGGAGAGCCCAGCCAGGACTCTCTCGGGTATAAAAGGATCCCCATAGGTTCCACGAAGGTACGATACACACAATACCCTAAACACATATACTCAAATCGATTACTAACTCTCATGCCGGAGTCTAATCGTGGGTCACAAACCCACGGTAAGCCTAACGGTGTCTGTTTAGTGCGCATGGTCCTCAAAACAAGTTTTACTTGGTGCAAGAGCCGGAGTCCACAAGACCCCGAATTAAGCCTAATTCGGGTCAAGCTCGGTCTATCCAACTTTTGTATCAACAAATCACAACAAAGTGCTAGTGATGATGTATTGGTAAGCATTGAAGGGGTTGAAGAATGAAAAAGAATTGTAAAGATAAAGGGTGTAAAGAAAGAAGCCCTCCTTACAACTTAGGCAGAAACCGGGTCAACACATCTTGAAGACGATAAAGTATCATGGACCCAGTGATGCGATGCACAACCCCTCCCAGCTAACTCAAATATCTCTCAAAAGATATTTGTTTTAATGTCACGGAGTTCAAAATGTTATCTATCGGTTTATTCACTCCAAATAAATTGATACTGATAAGGTGGAAATCCTCTCCAGCCTCCGCTCACTAAATCAAAATGCACTATTGAGTATAGAGCCAGGAGATTATCAAAAATCTCACTAGGACACTTTTCAAAAACAAGAAAGATTTTTTATTAGTCCTACGCAATATTCTTGTAATATTTCCAGAACATCTGAGTGATACAAAAGTATTACAATGAAGATGGAAATACTGCTTGAGCCAACATCAAACAAGCTCATGGTAGGTGACACGTGCGGTTCTTTAAGAACCAATCTTGGGATAACTGGAAAGAAACAATGGTTTGATTCTTAATTGAATTCAAACTTGTTCCAGGGACTCTACGCTTTATACAAGTAATCTTGCAAGAACACTCAGAGTAGGACTCTTTAGTGTTCACAATGATGAGTGGAAATCCTTTCAGTGTCACAAACAGCACTGCGATAGGTGACTAGTAAGATTCTATTAGAATCGAGCCCGTGATAACTGGAAAGCAACGATGGGGAAAATTTTAATTGAAATTCACTTGTTCCAGGTTCATGAATAGACGACTTCAACCATTAGGATAATTTACCCAAATGGTTCACTCTTTAAGTTCACAGTCAGCTTTGGACAGTCGAATAAAGAGAACGGGTTTACCCGCAAAATATTGTCAAGGAGATCTTTAATTAGAGCTACCTGTCACAAGTATTGTTGATCCCAAACATAGATCGATTATCTTTGTGTTAACGATATTGAATCAGGTTTAACATGTAGAGAAATTTTGTGTATTCAACAATCTAAGTGTTATGCGGAATTTAACACTTAGAACAAAGAACAAATTAAAACAAAACAAGTAAACCAAACTTTCACTTTGATAAATAATATCAACGAATGATTACAATGAAAGCATTATGAAATATGTGGAAGAAGTGTGTGAAGGGATGTCTAATGTCTAACCTTAAGGCCTCATTTTATAGCATAAGGAGCCTTGTACAAAAAGCTAGAATCAGCTATTTTAGGAAGATATACAAGATAAACATAAAAAATACTTATTGACTAAATCTTTTTAAACACCAAGAATATATTCTGAATTTTTATCTTCATATTTTGTCCACCAGCTTGAAGAATTCATCATATCAGCGTCTCGTCTGTCAGCTCCTTGATTGTACTTGTTAGCGTCCAAGTTCTTCTTTTCAGCGTCCCAATGACTTAGGTAATTTTATTCCCAACAATCCTCCCATATACTTGATATCTACTCTAGTAATCAAGTTTCTGAATAAAATAAAACATATAGAGAGGATTCTTACAAACATGCTCTATCCTTGAATTTGAGTGTGAATAAAACGCGAAAAGTGAACACTCATATCATTGGTGTAGACGACCTTCAACTTTGTGCTTAATCATCTTCAACTTTGTGGTTAATCATCTTCTGCAATACATCTTATGTCACAACATGCCCATCCAGTCTAACTACTTCTTAATAACATTATGTAGAGTCTTTGGAGTCTTCTTTATAACTTGTGTCACTCAAATTCAATTTTCCTCCCCTTTTTAAGACTCCTCTCCAAGATCAGTATCAAAGGACGAAACCAAGAATGTCCTCCTTGCATCAGCTTCCAAAACAACAAGTCTATCAGTTCAAAACAGTGATCCTTGACAATTTGTACAAGTTCTGTATCTTGCATTTGCAAGCTAATACAGATTTTCGTCAATTCAATTAATGTCAAAGTTTCATACTATCCTCATCCACATTCGGGAAATAAATCCTCAATGTTGATTCATAAGACATGGAGATGGACTTACTGATGATAAAACTGACTTGACCTGCATTAAAGCTAGTGCCAATAGTCTCAGCCATCTCCAAAACACTATCCACCCTTGTGAAAGTGATCTCTGCTGCTACTAGATATTAATCACTAGGAAAAACATCTCAATGATCATTAAGCTTCCAAATATCAAAAAATCTTAAAAATGAAAAGGTGATGAAACATTTTGGGTCTATAAATAAGTTTATAAATGACACCAGCTACGACGTCATAGCATAAAATGTACTTGAGAATGCATAAAACCTTAGTTAAAACATAAACAAAGGTAATAATCCTAAGGAAATTAACTAGTCTCTAATAAGCAAGAGTGACAAACACTGTTCATGCATACACTCATGCAAAACCATGATAGACACACATGAACTCTAGAGTCCTTTGTTCACAAATGCCCCAAAGAGAAAGTTAACTCATATAAACCTTTGCAACTCCCCAAGTAAGGCCAAAAATATATCTACCCCAAGTCACCCATCGACCACACCCAATACTAGGTCAATAAGTCTTGGCAGCATGCATGTTTAATTAATAACGTACATGCTACAGTGCCTCAAGATTTAGAAATTCCAACAATTCTTAAAAAGAAAAGTCTTCATTATTCCTAATTCTTACTCACCAGTGGACACAATCTTGAATTGTGATAAGAGTATTATATGAATACCCAACAAGTCCTAAAAGTTTCCTAAACCTCCCCTTAAAATATGATATACAAGTTGCCAAACATAATACCTACAATAAAAATTTATGTCGAGATAGGAATGTAAACATTCCAACCATCATCCATAAACATGAACACACTCCAAGTAAGCTCCAAAGATCCATAAGCAACTCTGTATCCATTTGTACAATGCTCATAATGCCTGCATAATTAGATCAAAAACCACAAAACTAACATATTGCTGTCAACGTCCATTTTAACACTTATCAGCGTTAAAATAATCTTTGTCAGCATTAGACAAATAAAACGGAAAACCTAATTTTATACAAAGACCAATAACAATGCATATCCTGGACATACATTTACAATAAGTTCCAAAAACACATATTAGGTAAGATTAATCATTCCAATACTTGTTACCAAGTATTGAAATCTCCCAGCATCAAAAGGTTTAGTTAATAAATCTGCCACATTTCTTCTGTGTGAACCCTATCTGGTTGTATTAAACCTTTTTTAAAACAATCTCTTATAAAATGATGTCTAATTTCTATGTGTTTTGTTTTAGAATGATGTACATGATTCTTAATAATGCATAAAGTACTATTATTGTCTACACAAATCTTGGTATGCGTAAAATTATACCCATAATCCAACAGTTGGTTCTGAATCCGTAAGACTTGTCCACAACAAGCAGCTGCAGCTACATATTCTGCTTCAGTTGTAGAGTTGGCCACCACTGTTTGTTTCTTGCATTGCCAACATATTAATCTGTTCCCAAGAAACTGGCATATACCAGTCATGGATTTTCTATCAAACTTCTCACCTCCATAATCACTGTCTGAATAAGCAATAAGATCCAATGGAGAACCCTTTGGATACCATAATCCCAAGGTGGGATAGCACCTAAGGTATCTAAAAATTCTCTTTACAGCTTGAAGATGACACTCTTTGGGAGTCACTTCATGGCGTGCACATGCACACACAACAAACATAATGTCAGGTCTAGAAGCTGTAAGATATATCAATGATCCAATCATTGACCTATAATGCCTGACATCCACCTCTTTTCCATCTCCAATCTTTCCCCAAGGGTGTTCCCTATCCATGGGTGTGCTAGCCCGTTTTTCATGTGGAGAAAAGCCAAACTTCTTCAAGATCTCTGCTACATATTTGTCTTGAGAGATGAAGATACCATCTTCTTTCTGCTGAACTTGTAACCCTAGAAAGAAGTTCATCTCTCCCATTGCACTCATCTTGAATTTGTCTGTCATGATCTTGGAAAAGTCTTCACTCATCTTTGGACTGGAAGAGCCAAAGATGATATCATCCACATAGACCTGAACAAGTAAAAAGTCCTTATCAATATTCTTGGTAAACAGTTTCTGATCTATGGTGCCTCTTGAATCCATTTTCGACCAGATAGGTGGACAATGTGCCATACCATGCTCTTAGGGTTTTATGAAGTCCATACATTGCTTTCTTCACTCTATACACCTTGTCTGGATGTTCTGAATCTTCAAAACCAGGAGGTTGCATTACATAAACCTCCTCTGTAATTGTGCCATAAAGAAAAGCACTCTTCACATCCATTTGATACACTATGAAGCCCATGTGTGAAGTATAGGCTAGGAAAATCCTTATTGCTTCAATCCTTATAACAGGTGCAAAAACCTCTTCATATTCTATCCTTTCCTCTTGTGTATAGCCTCGAGCCACTAAACGTGCCTTGTTTCTGACCATAATTCCTCTCTCATCCTTCTTGTTTCTAAGAACCCATCTTGTCCCAATAGGTCTGACATATCTGGGACAATCCACTAACTCCCAAACATCTTGAAAAGCAAATTGGTGACGCTCATCCTTCATTGCTTCCACCCTACTTGGTTCTTTGAGAGCATCAAAAAATTTCTTGGGTTCCTGTTGTGACAGAAAACAAGGAAACAAACATGCCTGAACAAGAGGGGTATCAACCTTCTTGTAGATATTGGCAATAAAACCTCCTTGATTCTGATGAGACCTTCTTGTTTGAACAGGAGACATCACATCACCAATGATTAAACAAGGAGGATGGTTTTTGATAGTAGATGTAAGTATTCCTCCTTCAAGAATGGTTTTGTCTTTAATTTCAGCCTCCATGTTGCCAATATCATCTTCAAATTCCCATCCATCATCACCTGAATGAACCTCTTCATGTATAATGGAAGGTTCACCTTGTTCAAAAACATTGGAAGAGAATAAATGGTCAAAAGGGGTGTCAACGCCTGAACTAGGCCTGTCAGCGTTTGAGCCATCAACGCCTGAATTTGGCCTGTCAGCGCCAGATTTTTCTTTGTTAGCGCTTGACGATTCATGCATGTTTTCATCAACTGGTTTCTCTTGTGGACCATCTTTTTCCTTTCTAGCAGCAGCAACAAATCCATCTGTCCATATAGGAATGGTGACATACTCAAGTATGGGAGTTGATTTCATTGCTTGTGATTCTACATCCTTGTCAACCTGTATACCTGAAATTTCAACAACTGGTTCTTCCACAACATTTGAATTCACTTTCACAATGTCTGGATTAGTAACAGGCATATAGTTCAAGGTCCTAAATAAATGTTTTAAATCAAAGAACCAATTTGGTCCACTCTCAGGATCACTATGTTTACTTTCTAAAAACCTAACATGTACCTTTTCAAGTATACGTTTTTCTTTCTTAATGTAAACCCTATATCCTCTACTCTGCACTCAATAGCCCATAAAATAGCCTTCATCACTTTTAGCACTAAACTTTCCTAAGGAATCACTAGTATCAAGTACAACTACATGACATCCAAAGGGTTTATGAAAACCAATATTTGGTTTCCTATTCCAAAATAGCTCATAAGGTGTCTTGTTGTGGATTTTGTTGATCAATACCCTATTCTGAACATAGCAGGCTGTATTCACAGCCTTATCCCAAAAGGCAATAGGAAAATGAGCATCAACCCACATTGTCCTAGCTACTTCTATGAGTGTTCTATTCTTCCTTTCAGGCATCCCATTTTGTTGTGGGGTTCTAGCTACACTAAATTTCCTAGTAATCCCTTTGTTGACATAAAAGTCATCTAACAACTTATTTCTAAACTCACCACCATTATCACTTCTAAGAATTTTAACCTCATTCCCTGTTTTCTTTTCAATTTGGGTAATAAAGTTAATCAAAACAGTGGCAGTTTCACTTTTCAAAGCCAAAAAGAAAGTCCAAGTAAATATGGAAAAATCATCAGTTATGACAAAACAAAAAGATTTACCATTTAAGGTTTCTATATTAGTTGGACCAAACAAGTCCATATGCAGCAAGTGAAGTGGTTTAGAACTAGAGTGCACAAGTTTAGACTTAAAGGAGACTTTGTTTTGTTTGCCTTTAAGGCATGCAACACAAGAATGATCATTGTGTAAAGCCTTTTCAGGCAAACCATCAACTAAACCATGTCTCACAAGTCTGTTTATGTTCTTAAAATTTATGTGCCCTAACCTTCTGTGCCAAAGATTACATTCATCAACTGAAGCCTTAGCATATAGACATGACAAATTATTATTCATCCTAATTCCATTAAGATTCACATTATAAATGTCCTTATGCCTAGGTGTTCTATAATCAATGAACTTCTCATCAGGTATTTTAAAATCTTTGCTTAACACCAAGCATTCAGTATCAGTGAAAAGAACCTTATTTTTCTTATCACAAACTTGTGATACACTAAATAGATTATAATCAAGTTCTTTTACCAAAAATACGTTTTCAAAACACAAATTGTTGGTGATAAGAGTGCCTTTGCCAGTAATAGTTCCATATCCTCCTCCAAAGTACACTTTGTCACCATCTTTAATGGGGGTAAAGTTTGTCAAGTAATCTTCCTTCCCCGTCATGTGCCTAGAGCATCTACTATCCCAATAGCCAGAATCATTTACCTGCTTTTGAATGCCCTGCACATAAAGAAAACAAATTTGTTTTCATTGGGAACCCAAGCCTGAGCAGACTTGGATTCATTTGGTTGTTCAACAAGAACAGATTTGGTCCTTATAACAACCCTTTGTTCATCCCTTTTTTATATTGAACACCCAGTTAACCCAGTTAATTTAGTTATGACCTTTAAAATATAATGAAATCTGTTACAGGTCATAGAAATCCCATATGAATTAGGATTTTGGTCTTGTTTGGGTCTCCATGTCAAGCTAGAAGAAGCTTTGGACCCCTTTCCCTTTGGTTGTAGGTATTTGTCATTACTTGGTCTAACAGCGTTGGAAACATTCCTGTCAACGTCAAAATTGTTCTTGACAGTGCTGAAATTACCCTTATCAGCGTCAAATCTAGGGTTTGCTATAGGAACCCATTGTCTGTTGGACCATGTATTAGTCTTTTGAAAAGGCCTTTGTCCATAAGTATTATACCCTTTAGTAAAGAAAGGAGTTGGTCTAGTAACTTGTGGACTTTGCTGAACAAAAGGTCTGGGTTTGACCATGGTTGACTTTTTGTCAGCGTTGACTCTTGAAGCACTGTCACACTTATAAGCCAAATATGAAAAACTCCCACAAGTATAACAAGCTTTTCTAGACATAACCCTGGGTCTAGATGAAAAGAACCCTGTTCCATTATCACTAACTTGACTCTTTGGTGACCTAGGTTTTCTATACATTTCTGCATATTTAATGCTAGGTTTTCTATCAACGTTTAAGCCAAGGTCAACAGTCTTTCCAGTAGTAGGGTTAGTCACAATTATAGGTGTAGACTCATTTGGGCTTTCATTGAGCATGCCTCCTTTAACAAACAAAGTAGGATTGGCTTTCTTCCATTGGTCTAAATCAGTCAATTTCTGCTTATATTCCTCTACTGGAGTAACAACTCTTTGTGGAGGAATGAATTCCTTTTCTTGGAGTTCTGGTATACTAGTCCAAGACAAATCCTTTCTAAGGACACCATAAAAGTTCTCAGCAGGTGGTGGAACATCAGCATACTCTTTCATCCCAATCCCAGTCATATCCCTAGAGTCTCTTTGTTCACTAACACATTTTTCTAGGGTTTGAGAGGACTTATAAAACTTTTGAATTTTAAGCCCTACATTCTCTTTATATTTAATAGCCTCGTCTAACTTAGTTTGTATTACTCCTTTGGATCTCGTCAGAGTGTCCCTAAGTTCAATACTAACTTTGAGATCATCAGACAAAACATTAATTTGATCTTTTAGGTCAAATTCCGTTTTCTTATATTCCTCAATCGTCCCTTCAGATTGTGCAAGTGTTATTTTATAGTTTGAAAGTATAGCTTTTACGTCTAAAACATCTGATTTTAATTTTAAAACTTCTTTATTAAGTCTTTCAGTATTTATCCTACAAGAAGAGTCATCACATACCTCATTATCAGAACATGGAGAAGAATTAGAACTTGTGGAACTTGAAGAAGACTTGGCCTTAACTGAAAACATCATCAGACTTTCCTTTAACTTCTTCCTTAGACTCGTTCACCTCACGATACTGGATTTCGCTCTTCAAATCAAAGTTTCTCAACAAGCTGTGATACCACTTGTTGATCCCAAACTTAGATCGATTAGCTTTGTGTTAACGAGATTGAATCAGGTTTAACACGTAGAGAAACTTTGTGTATTCAACAATCTAAGTGTTATGCGGAATTTAACACTTAGAACAGAGAGCAAAACAAAACAAGTAAACCAAACTTTCCCTTTGATAAATAATATCAACAAATGATTACAATGAAAGCATTATGAAATATGTGGAAGAAGTGTGTGAAAGGGATGTCTAATGTCTAACCTTAAGGCCTCCTTTTATAGCATAAGGAGCCTTGTACAAAAAGCTAGAATCAACTATTTTAGGAAGATATACAAGATAAACATAAAAAATAACTTATTGGCTAAATCTTTTTAAACACTAAGAATATATTCTGAATTCTTATCTTCATATTTTATCCACCAGCTTGAAGAATTCATCATATCAGCGTCTTATCTGTCAGCCTTGATTGTACTTGTCAGCGTCCAAGTTCTTCTTGTCAGCGTTCCAATGACTTAGGTAATTTTATTCCCAACAAGTACGATATACAATATCATCCAAAGGTCTACACCAACCGGAGGTAAAATGCTACCGAATCACAATAAAATGTCAAAGCCATTTTATTCGTGTCTTATTATGTTCCTACATTTGAAGACGGTGGCGTTGCGGTGTACCAAATGAAGTCGTTCTCACATGCTTATATTTTTTGCATCAATATTTCAGCAAAATTTAAGAAATTTCAACATAAATACTTCCGTTGTAACAAACTCTGAAACATTCAAGAATTTAACAAAAGTATAAGTATGTGGGTCATGAAGTCACGAGGAGGCTAGATATCACAAGAAGGCAAAGACTGCACGTGGAGATGATCTCAAGCTACATGACAAGTCAAAGCCAAAAGAACAATGTTTCAAGCCAAAGCTCAAAGATTATTACAACATATTCACAAACAGAAAAAGAAAAGAAGAAAAGAGAAACGACTACGAGCTCAAGAACGAAGACTTAGTATAGTATGCTAGGTTAAGAATTTTGTAATTTGGAGTGACCTCCTTTAGGGGGAGATTGTTGGAAATACGTTTTTAACGTATATTAGAAGTATCGGTCACTCCAACAATATTATTAAACGTAATTAGCTCGTAGTTATTTCATTGTATAAAACACTAGTTACTTACCAACCCATGGGCTTGTCCATGGGTTGTAGGCCCAAGCCCACCTAGGCTTGGGTATATAAGCCCCCTTTCATTCATGGAAGGGGTTGCTTGTTTTCATTTCATTATTCATAATAAACAAGTTTCTCTCACTTTCTCTCTCTAGTTTCTCTCTCTAGAAATAACAACCACACTTGTTAGGATCCAATTATCACTATTCTACATTCAACCTCTTCAAAGCATTCCTTTTGAGGATGACTATGTTGAGCCTTTGTTAACCTCACTTTTCACCCCACCAAACTCACCCATATCACCATTAGACACCATGCCTCTTCCTCCTCCTCCCTCTAACACTCTAATTTTGGGTGTTCCCATTTCTACCTTCATGGGTGATCCGTAATTGCTTAATTTTCTATAAGCTCATGACACTAATTGTCCATGTTGCCTCTATAATAACTACATCATTCAAAACCTAAGAATGGAGATGTTTGATCTTCATAGGAGGTTGCAAGATTTCTTGCTAACTTTGTTCACTAATCCTCCTCCTCCTAGGAGATGAATGGTGATGATTTTCAAAATGTTTCTTCAAGAAAATCAAGCCAAGAATGATTATTAAATCAAGAACTAGATTAGCTAACTTTATAATAGTTAGTTGTTGTTTGTTTTCTTGTATTTCCTTTTCCATCATGAGTTCTTCATGGATATGTTTAATAGATCAAGTCGTTGTGTGTTTCAACCTATGTGCTCTCACACTAATCAACTTCAATTTAATTAAAATTTAACCTTAATCTATCATAACCTCTAAAACTTGACTTAAACTGGTTCAAAATGCTATCTAAATATTATGTCATCCTTTGTGAAGACACTCTTTGTGAATGTGTTGCCCTTTATGCAACCAAAGCATAACCTAGTGCTATTAGAGGTAAAAATCCAAGATTTGCTTAATTTTGAAAAAGTCTAGTCATTTCTCAAAGCCTTCAAAATCGGTTTTTTCTTGTCCACTGTATGCGGCTCGTTAATTGTTGCACGACTCGATATTGATATCGAACCGCGGATAGCAGTCATTCTTTTGACTCGTTTTTTGGTCTTTTTTCTTTGACCTCAGTCTTTTTCAAGATTCTTTTTTTGCTAATTTTGGCTAAACATTCCTTGAAACCTTTTGTTTTTATTTCAAATCTTTGCCTTGTCTGCTTTCATTAAATCTTATTGTTTTGGGAGTTCTTCTTCTCATCCCACACAATGTCTTCTTCTTCTAATCTTAACCTTAACATTTCCTTGTCACAATCTTCTAAACCTAAAGCTTCTTCTTCTTCTAAGCTTTCTAAGAAACCGAAAATCTCGGTTCGATCCGTTTGGATCAAGAAGAATAAGGATTATCATAATTCCTCTTCTCCCAAACCTTGCAAGACTTCTTCTTTCTCTCCTATTGAGCATTGGAATGATACTTTCTCAATCAATCCAATTACCGAAGAAAGAGAAGCTCTTCTACCACTACCTAAACCTTGCAACATACCTCACCTCAATGACCTTTCTTCTTTCCCCAACCTTTATATGAATTGTCAAAACCTCTCGTATCCTCAATCTCCTTCTCCACCTTCTCATCTTGATGGTCCTCCACCATCAAATGACTTTGTTTTGCATTATGGAAGCTCGTGTGCGTGTTGTCGATTTCAACAAATTGAACTTGCTCATGTTTATGACAGGTTAAATTTTCTTGAATTTCTTCTCACTCGACCTCCTTTCAAAGTATTTGTTCCCATGAAAAAATATTCGAATGATGCCTCGTCGTCTTATTTTACCAAATAAAGCACATTTAGTGTTCTAATTGTTTGAGTAAAATAAAAACCTAAGCAATCTTAGATGACTATCTCTACTAGAATAGTTTATGCTTTTGTTGTTTATTTTTACTTGTTGTATTAATATTCATATTGTGTATATGAATATTATCCTTGTATGCTCTTTCATATTTTTGTAATATGATTGATATGTGTGTTATTTCTTGTTTTGCTAATTCTTTATCACACATATTATTAAGAATTGATCATGGTTAAAATTTACAACTGTTTTTGGGTGATTCCCCCAACAATTCTAATTTTTAAACCATTTGACATATTATAATTACAATTGGTATGGATGTTTCTTTTCTAAATTTATTCCACCAATTGTATAATGATTTTGTCAAAACACCCTCCTTGGACATACTTAGCAAATACTTACTTCTAATTTGAGATTTCTTTTCTTCCTCCCTCTCGAGTTATCTAGTAGGTAGTGACTATAGTATATACATTGGTGTTTCTATTCTTTCAACTAACCTTTGGATGTAGCTTGTTACCATAGCTCAATCACTTGGTGCCCCAAGCAAGGGGAGTAAGCACCAAGGGGGAGCTACTAGCAAAGTTGATTCTTTTCTTCTTCAAAGACTTATGCTAACCTTTTTGCTACGACAAAGGGGGAGAAATGATAGTGATAAACTCGTTAATAATACGAAAACTTTTGTATTTTACATAAATTAGTTTATAGTTTGTCATAATCAAAAAGGGGGAGATTGTTAATGCAAGTGATGCCTAAAAACATTATTAGTGTTAACTAATCTTTCTTAGTTTTGATCACGACAAAGTATAAAGATATTTATCGTCAAAGACAATCAAAAGACGAATTATTCAACAAACACTATCATTAAGGTAATAATCATTGAAGTCTTACACAAACATATATTAGTCATGTTTAGTGATCATAAAAAGTGATTATCCTTAAAACAAACATTTTGTGAAATATGACAAAAGATTTTAATAAACTTTCTTTTTAAGAAAAATGTTTTTATTAAAATGGAAACTGTAAATTTGAATATGGCATATTCTAAATGCCATAGAAAGATTATTTAAAGGTAAAACTTACCTCAGATAATACTTCCCCACTAAAGGACAAAAAGGAGTGGAGTCTACGACCCACACTTCTTTAAATAGGTATGGAGTTCTCTATCAATAAGGAACCGCGGTGACAATTAAGGAGCCGCAGGTAGATAGCCGTTAGTTTTTGTCTCCTATAAATAGTGGATCAAATCTCCATTTTCCGAGAACCTTTTTGGACATTCTTTCTGTCTCTTTCTCCTTTCTATATCCTAATCATTAGTAAATGATCACTTAATGTGTTAAATATGTTTACTTATGATTATCCTCTTTATCCTCTTCTTTACATGTCCAAGGAGAAGATCACTCACACATTTGTGATGTGCTTAAAGATGAAGCCTTGATGAAGATCATCCTTCCTTAGATCTAGTCATGTTCATCATTTTTATTTGAGTCTTGTGTAGATCTAATGTATTTGTGTATAATTGGATTAGTGTTGTGTTAATCTAATGTATTAGTGAATACTTGGATTAGTCTTGTGTAAATCCATTGTATATGTGTATACTTGGATTTGTCTTGTGTGGATCCAATTTACATGTGTATACTTGGATATGTTTTATTGATTTGTAAGTCTTGTGTGTTAGTTCTCACTAAACTACAAAATGATGTGTGTATGTGTCATATGAGTTCTCACTAAACTTGAAAGTGAAGAGTTATGAAGATTGGTTTTAGCTTTGGATTAGAACTCGACGTCTTGCCTTGTGTCAGAAAAGAAGATGGGCGACGAAGATTGGTTCTAGCTTTCGATTAGAACTTGACATCTAAGCCTTGTGTCGGAAAATGGTGAAGCAGGCGACGTGTGTAGATTGGTACTAGCTAATATTAGGTCTCTACATTTAGCTTAGTGTCGGGAAATAATGTAAACGACGTTGTAAGCTTTTCTCCGCCAAGAAGGGAGCTTTTGGATATAGTGGAAATCTAGAGTAAGGTGTACTCGATGAGTGGAGTAGGAACGAGGATAGAGCTTCGTTGCCGAACTACTATAAATCTTGGTTTCCTTATTTAGGTTGCTTTTTCCTTACTCTTTACTTATGTTTTCATTATTGCTTTGCATTTCATTGTCACTAGATATTGCTAATGCATTAGAATTGAACCTAAGAACTATGAAACTAGTTTTCAAGTAAAAGATAACTTTGGGACAAACCTAATTGAAAGAATTTTAATTAGGATAATAAGCGAGAGAAACTATTTAACCCCCTTCTAGTTTGAGATAATTTATTGTTGTTTCAGTTTAGTGCTTTTGGGTCCGTGCTAAAGTATGTTACTCCGCTCTTACCATGTTATGTGTATTACAACTTGTACTCACGACGTACCTCAAACTTCAAATAGCAGATGTGCTGCCTTTACGGCTCTATGCACGTGCTTCAATATAGCAAAAGAAAGTTGCCCCAAATTAGTAATAACAAGGATTTTAACCTGCGCTTCGCCACAAAGCGTTTGATGTTTAGTTTCGAGCAAACGATACATGAGAAGAGCGAAACATAACTAAATTAAAACGAGAAAGAGAGTATTCAACCAACCTTTGAAACCGCTAGCATAAAAAAGAGTAAACTAAAGCGAGAATCACCAATAGATTTTGTAATGGTCTCAACATATATATAAAACCATTCCAACTAATTAGACATTCAAATCAGCGCAATTTGTACTATATTAAAACAACATAAAGTAACATATCATCACTCATTCATTTGGTATATTAGAATCGGTAGGTAACACCAAAGTGTAACTTGACAACATACAATTCATAGTATTTATCAGTGTATGCAATGTGTGCTGTTTCTAAACAGGTTATCGGATCTATGGTCGTTCGGTTCAGTACGTATAATCTAGTTGTACTGAACTGGCAACCGCTTTTCGTTTAGTTGCTTTGTCTATTATAGGTGCTTTTTCAGTAGGCTAACATTTATATGGCAATATATATACCTCTCTAAACTGGGAGCAACGTTTTTGAGATACCAGCCTTCTAAAGCATGTAGAGGTCCATTTTCACCCGTGCAGATCTAATAGCCGGAGCATCAAGTTTGTGCGCACTCCAGACCTATTCGTCTAGTAATTCCCTGATAATGGATACATTGTCCTCTAATATATTCATAAAACGATCCACATTTAAAACATCCATTGATACAAGGCTTTTACCTATGTAAATAGTTCGTTATAGTGGTCTAATCGAATTGATCCTGGTTAACTATGTGACTCAGTCGTTCTTTGGTGAAACAAATAATTGTGTCGTTGTAATATATTAAAATTGCAAGACTATTAAAAGTAAATGACGGTTAATTAAATCTAAGTCTAATTAAAAGTAAAGGGTGCAATATTAAAAACTTTGAAAATTAAATAATTTAGTGACTTAAAATTAAAGCGTGACGAAAATTAAATTTGACTAAGTATTAAAAATGTAACTTAAAAATAAAACAAAGCAAAAGTATAATCCAAAACCAACAACCATCGGAATGTCTGATCGGAATGCTGTCACCATACCATCGGAATCCAGATCGCAAAGTAGTTATCGGAATATATTGAAGCTAGGTCTATCGGAATGTCAAAAAAAAGTGCTATCTATCGGAATGAAGTCTATCGGAATATACCCATCGGATGCACTCATCGGAATGTGGCCCAGATCGGAATATAGCTATACAAATTTGGGAAGAAATTCGACTCAAAATACCACAAGACCCGTCGGAATGTGCGATCGCAATGTGCGATCGCAATCCCAGATCGGAATGAGGGTGTTGTTACTCTAGATCGCAATCCCGGATCGGAATGCAAAACCCTTGTCCCAATTCTGTCACAATCGGAATGTTGATAAAGCAAGTCGTCGCAATGTGTAGTATCCCTTACTTTCCGATGGAGAACAAATTCGCAATAAGCACAAGAAAATAAGCTATGACTAATAAGCAGTGACCAAATAAACTTAAATGAAATGAAAAGGGACAAGATAATAAGCTAAAAAGTTAAAACCTTTTCGAAATTTAAAATACGACACTTAATGAAATGGAATTTAAAGATAAAACTTTTGAGAAAAACTTGAAAACAATTAAGCTAAATATCAAATAAGAAAATAAGATTGTCAAACTTATAGCTTATTTCATATGAACGCTTAAAAGGCAAAGAAAAGACAAAACTTTCAATCAAATTAATAAAGGTGATTAAGCAAAACTTGCTTAATCCGTTTTCAAAACAAACCAAAATCAAAAGAAAGGTAGAAAGAGAATGATAAAAGAACACTTGATCAAAGGTAAATGAAGGTTAAAGCAACAAAATTAAAGAACACTTACTTGGAATTAAAAGTATTAAAAGTGCAAGACAAGTATTTAAATTGACATGAAATTAAATGTGCACAAAATTAAAGATGGAAGAACTAGTGTCACTCTAGCCAACAAAATGAAATGTAAATCCTAATGGCCTATTTATAGGAGGATTAGGGAGGTGCTTAGGAAGCTTCCTCCCCTCTTTCTTATTTCTTTAATTGCATCATTAGGTCCTTAATCTTCTTAATTCTTTGACTTTAATGACTTTGTCTCGGGATTTCTTTAAACTCGTCTTGTAATTCTTTAATAAGTTAGACTTGAGTTCTTCGGCTTTAAGTAAACTTCCGTCTTTTAACTTTTTCTTCGATAAATCTTCAGAATTGGTCTTGGACTTCCGTTCTTTTCGCACTCTTGATTTCTTGACTTCGTCTTTCGTCTTTTTCTTCGATAAAAGCCCGTGAATGCCCGTGTTTTCTCCCATTTTCACATTTTCGTCCTAAATCTCAACAAAAACACAAACCACGCATAATTCTGACATTTACGACATAAAATACACGTTTTGGCTCGGTTATTATTTTAATTAAGTGGTAAAAAGGATGGGTGTTTACACACCTATCAAATCTCCTACACTTGACTATTGCAATGTCCTCATGCAATGCATTAGTTACAAATCACGTTTACACTTTTCATCACAATTAATCCACCTTGGCCTTAATTAAAGAGATAGAAAACTATAAACATTCAAAGTAAAAAAAATCAAAATCATACCTTAGGGTTTTGGAAATGTTATGAATGATCATCATCCTCAAGTTTTCACTTTCTCCAAACCAAGCTTAAAAACGAGATCATTGTTATTGTAATTTAGCAAACTAACACGAACTCATGTGGGCCAATTATTCACTTAGACTCCCTTATTCCTAGGTGTATCTCTTATATTTTATTGTTGTCTTGAATGATCACGAGGATGCATTTCTGACTTATTTTGATAGTTATTTAGGCCGAAAATAAAGTGAACGATTTAATCAATAGTTAGCTAAAGGACAAAATCTTTTAAAACTTCTTCTCGGGACCTCATAAAGTTCATATCTTGGCATAACTCGCTTAGCGATTTGAGACCTTTCTCGGACCGATATTTGGCAGCGACTTCATACTTCAAATCTTGAGAGACGTTCATGAAATAATGGCCTTCTCTTTATAATTGGAATTTCTTCACTTGAAGTTTTGAGAGATTCTTCATATTTGGACCACGACTTCTTCATTTTTCTCCAATCTTTATTTTGGACTTTGATATACAACGATCCGCCTCCTTTTTGTACTTGGATCTATTTATCCTCATACCTTGTTAGGGCCTTTTCGGATAGACTTCTCCATGACTTTTGGGAGTATTTGCTTTTCGTCGTGTGTCTCGATCCTTCATATTGATCTTTGATAAATGATTCTTCACATCACTTGGGATCTTTAGCAACAAAATGTAGCCCTCATGCCTTGTTAGGGCCTTTTCGGACTCGCCAATCTTCGCATCCCGCTTCAATAAGTTATGCCTTGGCTATGAACTCTAATCCATACCGAGCAACTTTTAAACGATCTTGGGCTAGAAGCTAAGTAACTTTTAAAATCGTACAACCTTATTTATTGCAGATAAATTTATTAGCAAGCGATGGGAGAATAGGCTTATAATTAACTCACATAAATTCACGAAAGAATACCAAACTTATAATTGACTCTATCATCTCTCGTTCTCCATAGTTTAAAATCTCAAGGAATGAGACTCGTGGATGCTTAGCCTATTAAATCAATGTTTTGGGTTTTCGAGCCGTCTATAGGATCTTGCAAACTCTTAGACTTTTTCAAGTTTAGAAATGGCATTTTAAAGTTCCCTTGATAAACGACTCTCTAGGATCAATTATAGGAACTTGCGAAAAGTTCTTGTTCTTAACCCGTGAGAGTTAAGACTTTCGCGTTTTATAGCTCCCTATATAAAAGCCTAGCAAAACTTGACTTAAACACGTTAAGGATACTAGCTAGAGTAAACTTAGATAAGTAAACTCGGCTTGAGTCAAAAGATTCACAACGTTTGAAAAATAAAACCACTTTATTAAAAATTTATTCTAATAAGGAAAGAAAATAACTATACAAAGGTAAAAACTAATAGGCCAAAATAGATCAAAAATTTTGAAAAATATCAAAAAATTGATTTTCCGGTTAAAATGAGGACAAATACAAGGAAAAGGCCACTTAACTTCGATAGAAGTCCCCCTACACTTAATATAAACATTGTCCTCAATGTTAAGCATGTGGGAGTAAACTCCCCTATACTTAGGACATTGTGCACTTTGTTTAAATCTTGCTAAGGAAAGGACCACCAACGAGATTCCTATTTTAATATAGAGAAATATAAAATAGTGAATCGAAAAGAGTTTAGGATAGAACCGGGAAGAATGGGAACACGGAATCACGGGTCGTCAAAAATCATCAAGACTGGATCATTGAGCGCTCGAATCCCTGAATATGAGAAGAGAGGAAATAGCAAACACCAACGGGTCTCCCCTACACTTAGGATAAAGAAAGCTAAAAGATAGAAACATGGGTTGCCTCCCAAGAAGCGCTTGATTTTTGTTAACCGAGTCGTAAGCCTGACTCGACCTTGACTAGCATAGGAAGAAGCATGAAACATATCCACCGGGATCAAATACATAGTTTTCGTCCATCAAATAGCACAAGCTTAAGGCGAACAAGGAAATCCAAAGAAGAATAGGCAAGGTTCCCTTAAGCAAAGATGGAGCACGGTGGAGGCAAGGGTGTAGTGGTGCAAGCATATCTTCAGTAGTTCCAAAAATCTTTCCTTTTATTTCATCAGACGGATACTGAGATGGCTGAAGAATATCGATACCGGGATCGAACACCTTTTCCTTTAGGGGAAAATAGCACTCAGGCTCAGCAGAATGTGAAGAAGATCTGCGAAGAAAATGCACAACCTCGTCCTCAGAAGGTGGACAAAGAGGTGTTAAATCATACGTGCTGCGGATGTTGGTGTCGGCCGGTTGCTTCTCCTTTGAAAGAATTTTCTTCAAATCCGAAGTAGGATCAAGACCATAATCATCAAAATCTAAAGGAGGAGAATCACTCTCATGAGGGAAGTAAGTATTGAGAAAAGTTGAAAAGTCTTCCTCAAATGAGTAGTCATCCAAAGTAGGATCAAGTGATGACGGAGGATCTTCATCATGTGAAGAATCACTCGAAAGAGTATCGGCCTCATAAAAATCATCATAGGTGGGCATGTCGGGATACTCGGAAGTAAAAGCATCATAATCATCGTATCTGAGCTAGAATCATCATCATAAGCATCAAATATCGGTGGAGAATCATATATGGGTGAAGGTTCCAAATTGGAGAGAGAATTATCCACATCATCCTAAAAAAGTGGATTATCATTGCAAGACTCGAATAGAGGATTGTTGTAGATGACAAAATCATTGAGCACATTAATCATATTCGCTGATTCTCTTCCATAGGATTTGCTTGTAAGCTTCCCCATTTTAAACACTTGTGCATCATCCCCGACTCTTAAGATAAGCTCACATTTATCTACATCAATTAAAGCTCTACCGGTTCTCAAAAATAGGCGTCCAAGTATTAACGGAATACGAGGGTCCATTTCATAATCAACAACGACGAAGTCGACCGGGAAAGTAAATGTGCCAACTTTGATGAACACATCTTCAGCAATACCAACGGGGTAAGCGAGAGTGCGATTGGCTAGCTCAAGAGTCATTTTGGTGGGTGTAAGGTCGGGCAATGATAACTTTTTCCAAACACTTAATGGCATCAAATTAATACTTGCCCCGAGATCGGCTAAGGCAGTAAATTTGTCGGTTTGGTTAAAAGTACAAGGAAGCACAAAACAACCGGGATCTCCAAGTTTCTCCGGAAGTTCTTTAAGAAGGACGGCAGAACAATTTTCATTTAATCGAGTATTAACAAACTCGGCCATCTTTACCTTCTTATTAAGCAATTCCTTAAACATCTTGACAAATTGTGGCATTTGAGCAAGAGATTCAACAAGGGAAAAGGTGATCTTCATGCCAGCAATCTATTCCAAAAAGTTCGAGACTTGAATGTCATTCTTAGTCAAAATTCTAGCCTTGTTGAGTCGAGAAGGGTAAGGAATGCTGGGGTTGGGTGGTGGAGGAGTAGAAGGTGAAGGTGGGGTTGGTGAAGGTTGAGATGTTGAAGGGTTCTTCTTGGGTACATTGTCATGACGAGGCGGAGACGGTAATGGTGCACTAATACTAGGTGTGGGAGTAGTAGGGGTAAATGGTGGTGGAGGGATAGGTGGTCCTACTATGGTTACTCCACTACGGGTAGTAATAGCACTCACATTTGCTCGCGGATTGGTGACGGTGTTTGAAGGTAGAGAACTCGAGGTTGAGGGTTGAGTGGTGGGCAAGAAACTAGCCAACATATTCTTTATATCATTCGTTTGATTACTGAAGGAGGATTGTATATTATCTCGAAGCTCGGATCTAATGTCATTCCCTTGCTTGGTGATATCCCCTTTCAAATTGATAATTTGGCTCTATAGATTCTTGATTTGCTCTCCTTGAGTTCTCATTATGGCTTCAACATCTTGATTGATGGGTGGAGCTTGTTGAGCGGGTGGGTGATAAGGATTAGAAGCTCTAGGTAGGATTTGGTTACTTCTATTGTAGTTGTTGTTGAGGTTTTGGTTTTGAGGAGAAAAACCGGGTGAAGGTAGTTGTTTGATCGGTAACTCAGCAAATTTCCATCCCCTTGAGGTCGAGCTTGGTAATTTTCTGGTGAATAATTACCATAAGCTGCATACACATTTTCCGGATTTCCTTGAGTAGAAGGACAATCAGTGTATGGGTGAGGACCGCCGCATGTCTCACAAGAAGGTGCTACCGCTTTAACTTGTTGTTGGTTTGTAGCGAGAAGCAAGATATTTCTGTTCATTTCAGTCATCATGCGGGTGAATTCGGTCATGTCGTGGTTTGATGAAGTAGAAGAAACATTGACTCTCGGGTTGTTCCTTGAATAAGCGGAGGAATCCCAGTTTTTGTGATGAGTAGTCATGTTCTCAATAAGCTCTTTACACTCCTCGGGTCTCCTTTTCATAAATGTGCCACCTGCGGCTGCATTAATCGTATCACGATCTCGAAAAGTCAAACCGTTGTAGAAAGTATCAATTAAGGTCACATGGAGCATGTTGTGGTTTGGACAACGATCGATCAAAACATTATATCTTTCCCAAGCATCAAAGAGACATTCATCGGGTTCTTGCATGAAACCGCTGATTTGATTGCGAAGGCTCGTGACCATGGATGGTGGAAAGTAGCGCGATAAAAATCATTGAGTCATGTCATCCCAAGTATGAATTGAATTCTTTGGAAGACGATCAAACCATTTCTCGGCGTGGTGTGATAAAGTATGTGGAAAGAGTTGAAGGCGTAGAACATCCATTGTGGCACCGGGCAACTTCATGCTTTGAGTGATTGTAATGAATTTGTCGAGGTGTTTGTTGGCATCATCATCAGGCATTCCTCGAAAAGGATTAGTTTGCACTTGCTGAATCATGTGGTGCTTCAACGAAAACTCCGGAGCCGTGATTTGCATCGGCGCAATCAGTCCTCCTCGTCCAAACATGGTAGGTTGACAAAGCTCCTCCATTGTCCGAAGATCGGGTTGTGGAACAACATTGTTTTTGTTATTAAGGTGCGGTGGATTATTGTTGTTGTTCACACCTTCCATAACTAAATCTTCTCGAGTCTCGGGCTCTTGATAATTAGAAGATCTAGTACGCATACACCTACAAGGGCAAAAGAAAAAGAAACCAAACACAAAGATATAAAGAAAATAAAATCTTTTTGGATTTTTGAAATTTTTTAATTTTTATGGATTTTTAACAATTTTTAATTTTTATGGATTTTTGAAATTTTAAGCAAGAAAATAACGCTCACAAATGAACGGATCCCAAAAAGCAAAAGCGTCTCTCACAGAAAACCGTTAATCTTTACGAAAAGACCCGGCAACGGCGCCATTTGATACAAGGCTTTTACCTATGTAAAAAGTTCGTTATAGTGGTCTAATCGAATTGATCCTGGTTAACTATGTGACTCAGTCGTTCTTTGGTGAAACAAATAATTGTGTCGTTGTAGTATATTAAAGATGCAAGACTATTAAAACTAAATGACGGTTAATTAAATCTAAGTCTAATTAAAAGTAAAGGGTGCAATATTAAAAACTTTGAAAATTAAATAACTTAGTGACTTAAAATTAAAGCGTGACGAAAATTAAATTTGACTAAGTATTAAAAATGTAACTTAAAAATAAAACAAAGCAAAAGTATAATCCAAAAACAACAACCATCGGAATATCTGATCAGAATGCTGTTACCATACCATCGGAATCCAGATCGCAAAGTAGTTATCGGAATGTATTGAAGCTAGGTCTATCGGAATGTCAAAAAAAAAGTGCTATCTATCGGAATGAAGTCTATCGGAATATACCCATCGGAATGCACTCATCGGAATGTGGCCCAGATCGGAATATAGCTATACAAAATTGGGCAGCAATTCGACTCAAAATACCTCAAGACCCGTCGGAATGTGCGATCGCAATGTGCGATCGCAATCCCAGATCGGAATGAGGGTTTTGTTACTCTAGATCGCAATCCCGGATCGGAATGCAAAACCCTTGTCCCAATTCTGTCACAATCGGAATGTTGATAAAGCAAGCCGTCGCAATGTGTAGTATCCCTTACTTTCCGATGGAGAACAAATTCGCAATAAGCACAAGAAAATAAGCTATGACTAATAAGCAGTGACCAAATAAACTTAAATGAAATGAAAAGGGACAAGATAATAAGCTAAAAAGTTAGAACCTTTTCGAAATTTAAAAGACGACACTTAATGAAATGGAATTTAAAGATAAAACTTTTGAGAAAAACTTGAAAACAATTAAGCTAAATATCAAATAAGCAAATAAGATTGTCAAACTTATAGCTTATTTCATATGAACGCTTAAAAGGCAAAGAAAAGACAAAACTTTCAATCAAATTAATAAAGGTGATTAAGCAAAACTTGCTTAATCCGTTTTCAAAACAAACCAAAATCAAAAGAAAGGTAGAAAGAGAATGATAAAAGAACACTTGATCAAAGGTAAATGAAGGTTAAAGCAACAAAATTAAAGAACACTTAATTGGAATTAAAAGTATTAAAAGTGCAAGACAAGTATTTAAATTGACATGAAAATTAAATGTGCACAAAATTAAAGATTGAAGAACTAGTGTCACTCTAGCCAACAAAATGAAATGTAAATCCTAATGGCCTATTTATAGGAGGATTAGGGAGGTGCTTAGGAAGCTTCCTCCCCTCTTTCTTCTTTCTTTAGTTGCATCATTAGGTCCTTAATCTTCTTAATTCTTTGACTTTAATGACTTTGTCTCGGGATTTCTTTAAACTCGTCTTGTAATTCTTCAATAAGTTAGACTTGAGTTCTTCGGCTTTAAGTAAACTTCCGTCTTTTGACTTTTTCTTCGATAAATCTTCAGAATTGGTCTAGGACTTCCGTTCTTTTCGCACTCTTGATTTCTTGACTTCGTCTTTCGTCTTTTTCTTCGATAAAATCCCGTGAATGCCCGTGTTTTCTCCCATTTTCACTTGTTCGTCCTAAATCTCAACAAAAACACAAACAACGCATAATTTCGACATTTACGACTTAAAATACACGTTTTGGCTCGGTTATTATTGTAATTAAGTGGTAAAAAAGATGGGTGTTTACACACCTATCATCCATCAAGGAGCTGCAGATACAAAAAAAATCGCTCTTAAATATCCATTTCATACAAATAACTAAAGATATACAAATGTGGATAGATACAATTAGCTTTTGTATTTGGTTATACAAAGCTGTCACAGCGTATGCTAATAAAAACCTTATCAGAATTACGTGAGATTCATGTGCTTGTATTTCTGCACCACCTTGTTGGTCGCAAGGGCGTAACATCGGTGGCACTAACGGTCTCACGTGACATCATTTAACGAACTCTTCCCAATATCTTGTTGCACTTTGCTTCCTGCATCTTAAAGAGGATTAAAACTATTTTTTTCTCTTCTTATGTTCCAACTGGCACAACTTTTGGTGGGATCTCGTTCTCCTCTTTTGACTCGGGGTAACTCTTTCTTGTTGATGTGTCAACGGCTTTATTTATTGTTAAAGAAGCTGAGGTGATGCTCTCAATTGATGTGTGGTGGAACATCTTATTAGATTAAAAAAATAGCTTAGTCATATTATGAATTAAGTGAGGCAAGGATGCAGCAAGTACATAATCTGTAATATAGCATTTATATGAGTCGTATGTCTTTCTTGTTTGCTATGAACATGACCTGTTCTTATATTCTACTAAACACCACCTTAGAGTACATAAAATAAACACCTTCAACACACATTCGTTTTGAAAAGTTAACATAACAAGATCCAACAAAATACCAAAAAGCCATATGAATCTTACAAAACTGACACCAAAGTAAGCATTAAGTCAAAAGTTATAAACTTCACAACTAAAAATTAACAAAAAAATAAAAAGTTACCAAAACATGAAGAACTTCTTTATTCAGTGTACAACTAAAATGAGATTTTATTTTTCACTTTATAGGCACTTGTGTAACCTGGGTTAATCAAACAATCACCAACACAAGCGTAAGAAAAAAAATAAGGAATATTTCTGTAGGATGTAACACACGACTTATAAAACAAGAAATAGAGATGATGAAGAACAAGATTAAAACTAAGAATGGAATATTAGATTAGATGAAGAAGAAAGAAGAAATATACAAAGTAGGTGATTCTAGTAAGAGAAACTAAGGAGAGTTTCTCTCTCTAAAACAAGAAGAAGAGAAAATACTATGTGAGACACAAACACAAATGAGGATGGTTATGTCTTTTATACTAAGGCTTACAAGATTAGGAGGCCTTCCTCATTTGTGTGTTCAGGACTAATTCCCGTTACATACATAACAATAACATAGAACTCTCGATACCGTTGAATAGCATTTTCCACGAGCTTCACAACGGTATATTATATGACCATCACTTTAACTACTTCTAACAATCTCCCCCTAAGGGATGGTCATATAATATGTGACTTCACTTCTTTGATCATCACTTTAAATACTTCTAACAATCTCCCCCTAAGTGGTGGTCATGTATTATGTGACTTCACTTCTTTGTTGTTGCAGAATTTTAAGCTCGTTGTCTTGAGAGTTCTTTCATCGTTCCTTTCATGACTTGTGATCTTGGATCTTTGATCTTTGCCTTGACTTGATCTTGAAACTTTGTCATCTTGTGTTCTTGTGTCATTCCTCACATACTCATATTTTGTGTTGACTTGAAAGCTTGTTAACAATCTCCCTTGATCGTCAGAGTAGCGGAAGTCTTTGTCTTTAGATGTTCTTGAGCTTTCTTACATGAGCATGTGGTCTTGAATTAGGACTCTTGAGGATACCCAACCGTTTGCACTCCTCCGGTTTCCCGTTATATAGTACGAAGACTGTACCGGTGATTAGGTAAGTTCAAAGAACTTCCTTGACAGGGTTTCCGGCTGTGGTAGCCGTTCTCAATACTTGAATATATCGAAATATACTTCATAGTAAGAAGTGAATTATGCAGTTCCATTCTGATGATTAAGTCGTCAATTCAATTTCCTGGAACAAGTTTGAATCAATTAAGAATCAAACCATTGTTGCTTTCCAGTTGACACAAGTTAGATTCGTATGGAATCTCATAAGTCACCTACCGCAGTGTTGTTTGATGATGTCACTGGAAGGATTTCCATTCGTCACTGTAAATACTGAGGAGTATTACTTTGAATGTTCTAGAAAGATCATAAAGATATTGCGTCGAGACCTGGAACGAGTTTAATCACAAAAGAATCAAACCACTGTTGCTTTCCAGTTAACATATGTTCAATTCAAGTGAATCTTACATATGACCTACCGCAGTGTTGTTTGATGTTAACACTGGAAGGATTTCCATTCATCACTGTGAATGCTAATGAGTATCACTCTGAATGTTCTGGCAATATCATAAGGATAGAGCGTAGGACTCTGTAATTATCGCATGTGTTCTAGTGGTGAACAACAATTGATATATGGAATAAGTGTCCTAATGAGATTTATGATGAATCTCGTTGGCTCTAGACTCTATAAGTGCACGTTTATTTGGTGATCGGAGGCTGGAGCAGACTGCCACCTTTTCAATATCTACTATCTCGGAGTGAGAAAGTTGATAGAAATGAGTTGAACTCCGTGACAATAAAACAAACTTCTTTTGAGAGAAGATTGAGTAGGCTGGGAAGGGTTGTGCATTGCGTCACTGGGTCCATGATGCTTTGTCTTTAGTATCAGAAATCATCAAAGTGATTCTAATAATAGATGTATTGACCCGGTTCTGCCTAAGTTGTATGGAGGGCTATTTTCTTTACACCCTTTATCCTTACATTTCTTTTTCATTCTTCAACCCCTTCAATGCTTACCAAGACGTCATAACTAGCACCATGTTGTGATTGTTCTAGTGCTAGCTTAAGTCATTAGTCGGCATTATTCCCGTACACTCAACTACTCCATCTTTCCTAAGGACTTCTAAGTTCTAATAGATTGTCCCTGGGAAGATCCCTTCGGTTCTGGTTGGATCATAGGCCAAATACCAAACCACCTTTTGACACCAATATCGTCGTGAATAATTGTGTTGAAGGTATAGATATCGTAACCAGAAAAACTTTCTAAATCACCAAAAATCGCTCCCCCTACACATGTGCATCAAAATGCGAAAGAATTTAAGTGAACATTTTGCACATGTTAGGACGAGAAAGAACTTATCTCAAAGATCTTATCCAACATAAAACATTTTGATCACATATTAATCACTATTCTCCCCCTCAAAAATTGCATGTGATTGAAATTTTTGTGAAACTAGTGATGAAACAAGGAGAGAATAATGTTGCATGATAGTTTTTACTCCCCCTCGAAAAGAAATTCTAATTAAAATAGGGGAGTATATGAGTACACAGTTTTGAAAGACCTTGAAAAATTGTGCTCAGACCAAAGAAAACTGAATTTCCCGTTGTTGAAGAAAAATGTACATAAATGAACATTTTCCTTGAGTTCATGAGCTTAAAACTTTGAATGTTTTAACATAAGCCCATGACCGAGAAAAATTAATTTCCCGTTGTTGAGGATAAGTCATAGACTTTCCTTTCTTTGGGGACCGGGTTATAGTCTAACATTTGACTATAAGCCATTGTGTTGAGCTCAAAACTTTGAATGTTTTGTGACAAGCTCAACCCATGATATATTGCTCTACCCGTTATTAGGATAAGTTATCTTTAAAGATACACTCTCCATTATTTGATTTTCGAGTTACAGTCTGACATTGAACTGTAAGTCGTGTACATGAGCTTAAAAACATGGAATGTTTTTTTCGGAAGCTCATGACCAAGAAAGTTTTATTTTCTCATTGTTAAGGATAAGTTATCATCCGTGATCAACTTTCCTTTCTTTGAGGCCCGAGTCACAATCTGAAGTCGGGTACTCGTTATGTTACGATCGAAAGTGCTTAAATGACATAGAAAATTTTAGGTTTTAAATTTTAGGTCGATCCGCGCATCAGTTAGGCATGTGACTGACATTGTGCTTAAATGACAAGTTCTCTAGACAAATTTTGTCCTTAATGACAATTCCTTCATAATTTGTTCTAGATAACGACATTCTCAAATACAACACCAAAGCAAACAAAACACTTTACGCTAAAATGATCTGATATAAGATTTACTTAAACGACAACAGCTAGTTTTGATTCTACAAAGACAAGTGATCACGAAGGGGATTTGGTATTCTTTATTTGAAGTTGAAGTGGGATTTCATGAAGGGGTCTACTTTTTCATCATCGAGCCTTCCTTCTATTTTTCTACCCCTTTTCTTCAAACCCAGTCTATCGATTGATGACTTGCTTGGGCGATAAAATTTATGATTGAGACTTGAATTATCTAGTTTCCACTGTCAAGGGGTGGATGGTCGACGGCATGGATAACTATCATTTTTTGGCGTCACACGCAGTTGCTCGTGTGGATAACTTCAAGAAGTATAAGAGACTTGTTTCTGCACCGTTCTTTAATCGACATAAATGCAAGCTTAAGTAACGAATTTGGGGGATTGTACTTCAATTTCAAGTTTGGAATATCGGGTTTACTTCACAAGTGGTCACAACAAATAGCCGAATGAATTCGAGGTTGGTAAGTTAGACAGAGAGAGATGGAATCAGCAATCAATACTCACGGGATATTTATGAGCCTCATAACGACAATGGTACTTCATAGTTTAAGCAAAAATATTTCAAAGTTTCTCAACGACTTTCAAAACTTTTCAAGACACTTGCTTAAGACTAAGAACTTCTCGAGTATATGGACGTCCACGATAATGATGCTTCCGAGAGTTCGAAATCATCATGGGGGAAGATCGTGTACTTTGAAGTAATCGGATTAACTTCCAGGGGGAAGTAGTGTACATGGATGGTATCTACTTACTTTATATGATTTTTATGAAGTATTTTGTAGGCGTGAGAAGAATTGTTGCTGATTTCCTGCATGTTACCCCAAATGGATTATCACCAAAAACAAAACGACATGAGACAGTATATAAGCAGTATTATCTGCTGTGGTTCTTCTACAAATTTCCGTTGTGCACTTAAACCGATGAGCTAGAAGATTGTTCAAACAACATCAAAGTGTAAGAATCTGCTTAAGATACAGATATTGGTTTGGGGGGAAGCTGATTCAGAAACTTCGTCAAAAAGAAGTCTATGAAGAAAGTTTTTTAATACATGCTGCATGAATTGGGGGGGAAGTTAATCCAAATCATGCATATTACAATTGTTCTACAACAAGCAAAGACAAAGAGGATTCAAACTGAGGTATAAGTTATGAAGACAAGAAGAATTAAAAGACATCCTCAGCATTGGAAGCGCCTTAGAAGACTTTATTTTGTTGTATTTTTACTTGTTAGGAACATTGTAAGTAATTTCGTATGTCTCCACATTGGGGGAAGATTGTTAGCCCTAAAAATGTGAGCGCCATTTACGGAATTACATTAGGTTCATATGGGCAAAACATGGAGGGACTACTTTTGCTAAGTTGTCAAAGTCACTCCATGTCTAGCCTATATATACCCCTCCATACTTCCATGGAGGGGTGAGGATTCCCATTTGTTGTATTTTCATTCTCTCTCTAAAATACACACACTCCTTTCAAGTTTCACTTTCTCTCTCTAAAATGTCTAAACATCTATTTTATCCTCCCCGACCTCCGGATCATCCTCTTGTTAGCTTGAATCTTATGGTTAACAATTTCAAAGAAAAGAATAAGTGATAGTGTGAGACATAATCGACTATGTTGTCAAACACGTTACCATCGCTAGAATTTGCCTCTTCTTGTACATAATGATGGTGAAAGTTACACAGGTGAAAACTCGAAGGTTGGTCGTGTGATGTCTCACTGTAACCTGATTCAGCACCATTGGTTATATCAGCACCTCTTAGTAACAACTAAGCATATTGAATAAGCAATATCATTTTTATAACATTCAACCCACACATTTATATCCAAAAATTGATCAAATGAATCAATAAAGATTCACTTTTTTAATAAAATTAAAAATCCATATACATAATGGCGCTAAAAAATCAATCGCTCATCAACGACCGTTTATTTGGGGATGGCGAACGCGATAGTGTCTTAATCACCCACAATGGATTTATAAAATTAGAAGACATTGTGTAATTACACAACGCTGACATCGTGTGTTGTCACTTTTATCTGGGGATGTTTTGCAAGGCACATAACATGATCTGCAAAATTAGATAATAACGGTTATTATCAAGAACAAAAAATCTTGTAAGCATAAGCTTAGCTAAACACCCCTTAAACAGAAGCAAGAGAAAACAAAAAAAAATATTGCCTATCGTGTTGTCAATCTTAACTAAGCTCAACAAACTCCCGTGAAGACTTGCAACAAACACTAACTCTACCATAAAGAAACGACCTTAAAAGGTGTAACTTGTGACAATCCATCAATTTATAATTGATATTTTATTCTCAATATTTATTTGAAAACATTATTTTAATGTTACAATATGAACTCACATATTTTTGGGAAGAAATTTGGATTTACGTCTTGAAATAGCATCGACTACGTCTAAACCGGAGGATTCAACGTTACGTGCTCACGTTTACATACACCGTCCTTGGTGACAGTCCGACAATTCAGAAAATAAATTTATCTGTGAATATTATTTTGGAGTTTTAAATTTGAGTTGGTTCATAAACTCACAAATTTACGAGAAGAGATTAGGACTTACGATTTTATTTTAACGTCCTTTACGACTAAATCGGAAACCTTAGGATTACGTATTTACGTTTTCGAACTCCGTTTTTGATGAGACAATTTTTATTGGATTCGTTTTGTGACGTCGATTCATAATTTATAAAAACATTTTTCGTAAAACGACCCGAGGGCACGCAAATCGAGGAAACTAGAATCGAGGAGTACCCGTAAATAAATGGGATGAGACAAGTGGGACACTTGTCCCACCCCACTCCCAAAACCGGCCTAAGTAACTAGTTACACCATAAGGTGTCATCTATTTAGCCAAGCTACAACACTTGTCATCTTAAGCTTACTTGGTAAGCTAACTACACATCAAAACTAACAACCAAATACCACTTTTCTCATTCCACTCATGCAAACTAGCTACATCTCTCTCTCTAACCTCATATGTGCCGTCCCATATCTCACAACAATACCCTCATTTGATCTAAATCAACCACAAAATCTCATGTTATTCATATACATGTTGAAGCCACTTTGAAACCCTATTGATTGGTGGTGCTTATAACATCCAAGGAGGAGTTTTCATGGAGTAGGAGGGCTGATTTTCCACAAGGTTCTCATGAAGAATGATAGTCTTGAAGATGGTCATGGTTTACTACAAGTTTCTCCATCAAAAACCATGTCAAAATCATAAACTACATCAACTTGGTGGTATAAAGATTGTCCTCCTCAACTTCTTGTTATTTTGATTATGTAAACATGTATTTTATTTCCTATTGTATATATTTATGATGATTATATGATGATAAAAATGTTATGTGGGGATTTGTTGTTGATAAACATGATTAAAAAGGTGAAAAACCATATGAAACAAGGTTAAAATCTTGATTAATTTACATGGCTGTATAAAACAGTAAGTAAACAGGTCATGGACTGATAAAATGATAAAGTAAAATGGATTTACAGTAAGCTAAATGTATTGTACACATGTGAGAGTTGGCCATGCAATAGAATCTAAATAATGAGTGAGATATGATCAAAACAAGTTTAGGGTATAAATCTGAAGTTACTGTTTTGGACGATTTTTAGAAAATATTTAGAAGATGATTCAACAGTAGCTATAGAAGAGTTAAATGTATCACATATCATGTAGTTTATGTGATAAAAATTTGAGCTTCTATCTCCATATAGAACTCAAGATATGGCAGTTTTGGTGAAAGTGAAGATAAAAATCAGATTTTTGGAAAATAAAGAATAATACTATTATATAAGCACTCAAAATTTAATAGTATAAAATGTAAAATAAAACCCCACTAACTTATGGATTTTATTTATATAAGTATGTAAAAGGGTAAATAAGTGGACATTGTATAAAATTGGTAACTTGTTAAGTTTTATAAGTTATAAAACTATAAACTTGATTTTTACGACTTTTTCGGCTATCGCCGTAAAATTAACGTTTTTGTTAAATAAAACTTAGACGACCAAACCCGTCTAATGTAAAGTTTATAAAAGTCATATACTGATGTATAAGGAACTAATACAAGTAAAAACCGATAAAACCCGAACTATAAGAAATACGGACATTAACGGACTAAATTATCGTTATTGGACTAATAATACAACAAAAATGGACTAGAACACTTATAAACTTATTATTGGACTTAACCCATTTAGGCCCAACTTGGAAAGTATACATACTGATAATATAGGTACAAAATGGATTAAAATAAGTTAAATAACTTATAATAAGCTTATTGGACTTAAGACACGTAAACGGGTAAAACTAGTAAACTAATATAAAAGCTATCGACATATAACACTAAAAGGAGTAAACGAGAATATGTAAACCCACTTGAACATCATATATATATAATCATCATATGTATACATACTTGTTATTTTTATAAAGTCATTGGACATGAGTCTAAGACCGAGTATTATTTGTCTAGGTTTCCGTGATTGAAGCACGCACCGTACGTCCGAATTGCCGATAACCCGCCTTCCCACATCAACGTGAGTTCATAGCCTCACACTCTTTTAAATGTTTTATAAATGCTTTATAAACTCGCGAGGGAGATAACATGTTAGTTTTTATAAAAGTTTGGACACCATTTGTCCCGATTGTTTGTTTATTGATTTTGGACCCGAATGATTGAATGACCCGATTGTATGACCCGATAAATGATTAATGGACCCGATAGATGAAATTAAATGGATTATTAAAGTTAGGTTATGTCACTCAAAGTCCCATTAGCATGAATTGTGAACTACCGGGAGTTGGTAGACGCTTATGCATTTAATAGTACTATTTGGGGACGATCACCACAGTTCGCGCCTTGACGGTTGATCCCCGTCGTGCCACATTGATTGGTAAGCGAATTAATGTATGAGAAGATTTCCATAGCGTGACCTTTGTGACGACACGCTACTTTAGATGGGCAAAATTGGTATCGGGTTAGCTACCCGTTTTGGTTTAGTAAGGTAACAATGTCATGCGGCTTGTAATAATCCAAAACTAATGAAATACTATTAGACGCTTCGAATTACGATGTATTGCCTGACTAGCAATACAGGGTCATACTATTGATATTATGTTTGTGTTTTGGTTTTCATAACCATATTCATATAACGGTTTTTATTTGATTTTATACAACGTCATAAGACGTATTGTATGACGTTTTTACGACATTGGCTCGTATAATGATTTTTAAGGCTTTTTATAGCCATATTCATATAACGGTTTTATTTAATCTATACAACGTTGCAAAACGTATTGTATGGTGTTTTTAACGACAATGATTCGTATAATGATTTTTTTAGGCAAATGCCTATATTATGATTTTCGATAAGGATTTGTATAAAATGACTTTGGCTATTTTATGGCCTATTACAAAGATTTGTATAAAATGATTTTGGCTATTTTACGGCCTATTACAATGATTTGTACGAATTGATTTTTGGTACTAATTTTATACCAAAATTATATTGATGGAATTTATCAAACTCTATGAATTCACTCGGCGTTATCGCTGACCTTTTCTTTTAACATGTTTTATCTTAGGTACTTGAAGGTAATTCTCGGGAAGACGACAAGAATTCATGGCCCGCACTTAAACAATATTTTTCCATTCAAACACTTTGTAAAACTTTGTATGAAATATAATGACTTGGGACCGATGTAACTTTGTTGTTTATGAATGGAAATGATTTAATATTAAACGACGCGATTTTTATGCGTTGTCTATGATGTGAGTAATGTGCTATCCCGTAACACCAACTAGTCTTCCGCTGTACTATGTTGTATAAATTTGGAGGTGTTACAGTTTGGTACCAGAGCTCTCGTTATAGAGAACGAAAGATTTTTAAAACCAAGGTTTTGAATAAAACATTTCAAAATCTTTTAACTATAAACATTTTTCTAAAAATGTCTAAAAATCTTTTGACTATAACGGTGCCGAAGAATTCCCGAGTTACCGACAAGGCCAAGACTGAGAAGTGTTATTTTAATATATATATATATATACTTGGATTATATATATATATATATATATATATGATGTAAATTGATTACATAATTGTTTGATGATTATTTTGATTTTTATACGAGGTATTTATACGACGTCGATTGTCACAAGTAACCCTAACTCCCCTAGTAAATTAATCGAAGCTATTCTCGTAGGAATTCTAGCTATCCTAAATCTAAACCAAGTTGTGGATATTTATGATCCCAACAAATGGTTGATATTCGTAGAAATGTAGATATTAGTTGATCGTGATATTGAAAAAGAATTGGCGAGATTAAATCTGATATCGATGTCATGACGATCTTTCTTATAGAGTGGAGTTTGACAAAACGTTACCACCTAGAAAGATGTCATCTGATTCGTTGTCATCCAATTCTTAAACTTGAAATCGAAAGGGTGAATGTTGCACTTGAGGCTGTTATTGGAACCATTACCCAAAAGCCTCATGCCACTAATACCTTTCCGAGAAGTCTAGTTGAATGATCAAGTCATTTCATATTAATGACTCATTTGATAATTGTTGTTGTAAGAGCTAATAGGATTGGAAATTAAGTGTTGATTTATATTGAGATTGTATTGCCTTTACAAGGCCGAAGAATAAGGTTGTAAGTATTGGAAAATAAGGTAGGATATCGAATTGAGTATAAAGTTGATTAAAACTTGAATGAAGTAAAAATTTAACCCATATAGAATATGAGATTATTGATAGAAGTTGTTAAGTTCTGTGATTGAATTAGAAGGATTTAATTGATTGTTGATTCGTGTTAAGGGTTGTTCCTAGACCATTGTCCAATGACGAAGATGCCCAGTGTCCAAGAAATAAATTGAAGAAATCTTCTTCTGAATTGAGACCGATGGATCTTCCAGGACATGTGGAACACCTAATGACTCTTGTAGATTAGTATTCATTGTGGTATCTTTTAAGAATCCCTAACTTGACTGAGATATCAGTTGGTAGGATGAGTTCTGAGAATTGTATGACATAGTGACACGTAATGTGTTACGGTACAATTTTGACTTGTTTGTGATTAATGAAAAAGACTACCTTTGATTGCTAAACTCTACATGTATCGATGTTATCCATCTTTATTACTTCATCCTAATGTTCGCATTAGTGATGCAACCATTGAACAAGTACTCATCTCGAATTGAGTTACGTTGTGGATTATTCTTTTTGAGTGCCATCGAAGTCATGAATCTCATGATTAATTGGCTAAGCTCATTTCCTATCATACCGTAGTTAACTCTTGGTGAACAAGCTTTCATCACTCTTTTGCAGATCACACCTTGTTTTTATAAAGTTGAAACGGTATCCTTTGAGAAAAATTGAATTTTCATCACTATAAGGATTATTCATAGTGAGATTTATAAGTGATTGTTATCGAAATGAAGTTGTTTATAAAACACTTTGGAAAACCTAATTGTTTTCATAACAAAGAAAATCTTTGTAAATTTATTTTGAATTCTTATTTAAGAATTAAGCATGAAAATGTTTTTATTATAAACATGATGATAAAATTTTGACGAACTGAGTATTGCATCGTTAATCTTGAAATTGTATATAGTTGCGCGCCTACATACAATTTGGAATGGACTATGCAAGACTGATTAGTAGTCACCATAAAACTGATTAATAAACACTAAATTTTCTTTGAAGATTGTGAAAGATTAAAATTTATGAGATCTGCAAGAAGTGAAAAATGAGGACATAATGTTAGGGACACCTACATATGTGCCTGTAGAATCTATTCTTCTGGCTTGAATTTACTCATCTGTGGAATTTGTCTTATTTGACAATTGGTATTCCCTTCTTGTCCAATTCTATCGTAGTGAGATTCTTAGGAAAAGTATCTGATTACCGAGTGTTGATACCCGACTGGGTGTATTGACGTTCTTATCATTCCTTATGATTTGATTTCATTTGAATGACCTGGGTAACGATCCGAGGAGCTTTCGAATGCGTACTCAAATTATGAAAACATGGGATATATTCATATTCGCTAAATGTTTTCATCTGTGTCTGATTTGAAATTCTCTCGCGTAGATTATGCGTTGACCTTACTCTATTAAGGTTAGTTATGTATCCTAATATCCTTGAATTAGTGAAGGATTATGAGTTATTATTAGTCTTTTGAGAAGTTCACATCTTATCGACGGCGATAAAACTGGAAAGTTGATAGTGCCGGTAAAATGGATTGATTGATTATGACATGACGACATTGTCTTAATTAATGGGAACTCGTGTAGAAATCCCATAAAAGATAAGATGTTGATTATCAAAAGTGAACTAAATAATTCTTGACGGATGATCATATCCTGTATTTAGACTTGAGATTATATTGTGATTGGTTATGAACTAAGTTATAGATATTATAATCTAGAAGGAACTTAAAATGAATGTATTAAAAGATGTTTCCGTTATCTGAAACTTTAGAAGGTATTTGTTGGTGAATTACCTAGACTTTTGCCATTAAGGCAAGTTGAATTTGGTATTGATTATATTTCCGGTGCTGCACTTGTGGCTTGTGCATTGTACGTCAGCACCATCTAAATTAAAGGAATTACCGTACAACTGAGAAAGTTGTCGGAGAAAGATTTTATTATACCAAGCCTGTCATCCTGAAGAGCTATGGTGTTATCTTTCCTTATATTTATAGATTACTGTGACTGAGTAAATTGACAATCGAAAACGATATCCATAACTCGAAATGGAAGAATTGTTCGATCATTTACAAGGTTCTAGCAAATTTGATCCATAGCATGGTTATCATCAACTTCGCATCTGCGAAAGAGATTATCTATTCCAATCACTACATCCGGTACTTTTAATGAACGTTATGAGTTTCACGTGATGCCGTTTGGATTGACCAATGCACATGTAGCATTCATAAATTTGGTGAATCACGTGTGTAGGCTGTAATTTGATAAATTCATGCTCGTGATCATTAAGGATTATATGTTTGTTTATAAGAATAAGAATGGGTTAATAATTAATTATAGGTTGCCCTGAATTGGCCGAACAATTAAAACCTGAACCTTGAATAATTGATATGTGATTAAAGACTGAACCTTTACATTATTTGACTATGTGATTAAAAGGACAGGTTAATATACACAAAAGTTACTAAAGTTTAGCAAAAAAATCGATTTGGTTGCTAAAGTTTAAAACATTACAGATAGGTTACTCAAGTATACGAGTTTATTGAATGAGTTACTCAAGTTTTAAAAATTTAAACTCAAGTTACTCTAAGGATGGACAACCTGTTGATAACCTGTTGACAACCTTTATATCTTGTCCACGTCGACATGGAACATTTTCCACGTCATTGAGCAATTTCCACCTCATTATTTTTCATATGCTTTAACTTTTTTTTGTATAAAATGTCATCTTCTTCCTGACTCCAAGTCTCCAACCACGATATCCATTTACTCATTATCATTACCTAAAGTTCTTCACATTCAGGTCACAATAAACTAGACCACATCTTATCTCGATTCACTCTCCTCAAGAACATAAAATTAAACCCACAACCATCAAAGCATCATCTTTACTTAACAACCCTATCAAAAATTCAACTATTTTAAGATAACAATCCATTAAACATGTCTCGTTCAAAACCATCAATAAATAAAAATTGTCAATAAATTAGTACAAACAATTTTAAAGATGAAAACTTTAGTCAAAGTTATGTACTCATATCTCAAAACCATAAATAAATTAGTACAAACAATTTTAATCTTTCACCAACAGTTTCTTCTTATAACTTTAGCTAAACCACTATCAAAACCCATACTCACATGATAATTTATAAACTCAACAACAGTGAAGTCATCGAATTGCACAATCTCTTGTACACTAACCGTAATTCGATATTCTGGTATCCGGTCCCACATTTCCAACGAGCATCATTACCAAACCTTAATTATCCATCTGGTTTTTTTATCAAGTCGATTAAGGTTAGATTTACTGAACACGAGCTTGGATTTTAGTTTAGTTGACGGGAGAATAGGGATAATAATTCCGGCGGTGGTGGCGTCTGGACCGACTTTTTTCGTAGATGAAGAGATGGCGGCGCGTGTGATTCACGGAGGGGTGGAGTGAGGTTTACTGAACACGCGCTTGGATTTTAGTTTATGCTCGACAAAGATTATTTTGATGTTAGAGTAAATTATAGTGAGGATTAATATGATAATTAGAGATAGTGGTGTGTGTTTCTTCGATGGAAAAAAAAGACAGAGAAAGAAGATAGTGAAAGAAGGATATTGTATATAAACTAAACATAAACACAGAGGTTTTTGGATACTAATTAAAAAATTAATATTATTAAAAATATATATGTATGACACGTACACATGTTACCGGTAGTCATGGGTTAAAACATGCAGGGTAACCTGTGTAACAGGTAAACAAAACTTGAGTAATCTATTTGTAATATTTTAAACTTTAGTAACCAAATCGAATTTTTTACCAAACTTTAGTAACTTTTGTGTATATTAACCCTTAAAAGGACAATGGAATATAAATTGACTCTTCAAAAATTAAGAGCCCTTTTAAGACTTTGGATTTTACCAAAAAAGAAATGGAAATATGTTTTGACAAATGTTTTAACAAAGGATTTTTAAAGGGATTATTCCCTTATACACAAACCATTTAACTAAACTTCTGTTTAGGGGTAAATATTTGTGTATACTTCTAGACAACCTAAGAAAAATTAAGGAAACTATATAACTTATTACTTGAAATTCGAAACGACAATTTTTGTTTTTCAAACTAAGAAAATTTTGACCAAAGTATAAACAAAGATTTTTCGAACATTTACGAATCTTATTAAATATTTTCGATAAGTCAACAAAAATCTTGTTAATTAAATTCAAATTTATTTTTAACATTTTATATAATTGGTCGAACTAAGAAATTTAAAATTTTTACGTTTACGTTTCATAAAAATTTAATAATTATTATTAATTTACATGTGATAATTATCGACGCTTTAGACGCCGGATTGAGAAAAACTGATAAATATGATAGTTGAGACGAAACTGAAACATAAAAGATATGAAGAAAGAATTTTGAATAAATACAGTTATGATATTTATTTCATCAGGAAAGTGAACGTAATTACTAACGCATAATATAGAAAGAATATCTGCGTGAATTGTGAACATGATAATTACATCATCATGAGAAGTGAATATAGATACTGACATATTATATAAAAAAAAAAGATAAAGAACCAGATAGGACATGTTCCTTATTAATGAAGGTGCAAAAATAAATTGCCAAATGATATAAAAATAAACGATGTTTGTAAGAAGGGATAATATAGATTATAAAAGAGGTTCGCGGCTAATGTGAACCATTAAAAAAATTGAGAAGCCGATAACGTTAAATATTTTAAAGACCACTTATGATTGTCTAAATGTGGAAGATTGTGAGATATAGTTATGTTGGAATTTGTAAGTATAAGTATTCTATTTATATCATTTATGACTAGAAGTATCTTTGTTTGAAGAAGTTGTACTAATGGCAATTATGAAGGCAGACATCGCCTCATACATTAGTAAACGTCTAGCTATTGCAAAGGTCATCATCTGAATTTGATTCGATTTGGGTCATCGTCGACAGACTGACCAAATCTGCTAATATCATTCCCGTTAATGATAAATGCAAAAGAGTTATGTAAACATAGTGTGCCTGTATCGAACATCTTTATCAAGATCCTCGCTTCGCATCGAATTTCTAGAGATTTGCTCAGAAATCATTGTGAACGAATCTTGATGAGAATACTGTGTACCACCCCAAATCGAAGGGACAAGGTAAAGTAACGATACAAAATACTATAAGTGTTGTTTTATGTTTGAATGATTGACCTTTGGTAATGGACCGTATAATCATTTTTCCTTTGGAAGAATTATCATTGATAATCATCGTATTAGGATTGAGATCAAATCTTGTTAGTATCTAGATATTAGAGCATCTGTAAGCAGGAGTTGAGATGAAGACATCCGACATACACCCATTGTGAGTTGGACATGACTCTTAGGTTTAAGGTTTCCTATGATGGCGAACCTATCCTTGCAAAATACCCGACCCGCGAGATCTGAAATGATTGTTGAAATTAGGATCTGATTATTAACTGCCGATAGTGGGCAAGAGGTTATGTGAATGTGAAATGTAGATCTTGAAGTGCCAAATGGGTAGCGAAGTTATGCCACAATTTTTAACCTTGGAAAAATGAATTCATGATCTGACAAATCATGGGATATAAGTCCCCGTTGTATGGGACCATTGAGATGATGTAAAAGTTGGGATTGAAAGGCATATAAGCTGGATCTACCCTAGGATTTCAAAGACTGCGTGAATTATGTTTCGTATATCGAACTTGATGGAATATCTATCAAGTGAGAATCTGATTATTCTTAGTAGAGTTTAGATCGGCGAAAAGTTGCATTCATCAAAAACCCGTGAACATCATGGATAGAGAAAGTAAGACAACATTAAGCCTGATCTTATTCCCGTAGTTATGTTTGATGAAACTCGCGTATTGTAATGAATTGCACTTGTGAGAAAAGACCGAATGTGGAGGAAATACCCACATGGCTTTAACTCTATAAGAAGCGAGTAGTAAGGTAAGATGATCTTTGAGGACAAAGATCCTGTTTAGGGGTAAATGCTGTGACAATCCATCAATTTATAATTGATATTTTATTCTCAATATTTATTTGAAAACATTATTTTAATGTTACAATATGAACTCACATATTTTTGGGAAGAAATTTGGATTTACGTCTTGAAATAGCATCGACTACGTCTAAACCGGAGGATTCAACGTTACGTGCTTACGTTTACATACACCGTCCTTGGTGACAGTCCGACATTTCAGAAAATAAATTTATCTGTGAATATTATTTTGGAGTTTTAAATTTGAGTTGGTTCATAAACTCACAAATTTACGAGAAGAGATTAGGACTTACGTTTTTATTTTAACGTCCTTTACGACTAAACCGGAAACCTTAGGATTACGTATTTACGTTTTCGAACTCCGTTTTTGATGAGACAATTTTTATTGGATTCGTTTTGTGACGTCGATTCATAATTTATAAAAACGTTTTTCGTAAAACGACCCGAGGGCACGCAAATCGAGGAAACTAGAATCGAGGAGTACCCGTAAATAAATGGGATGAGACAAGTGGGACACTTGTCCCACCCCACTCCCAAAACCGGCCTAAGTAACTAGTTACACCATAAGGTGTCATCTATTTAGCCAAGCTACAACACTTGTCATCTTAAGCTTACTTGGTAAGCTAACTACACATCAAAACTAACAACCAAATACCACTTTTCTCATTCCACTCATGCAAACTAGCTACATCTCTCTCTCTAACCTCATATGTGCCGTCCCATATCTCACAACAATACCCTCATTTGATCTAAATCAACCACAAAATCTCATGTTATTCATATACATGTTGAAGCCACTTTGAAACCCTATTGATTGGTGGTGCTTATAACATCCAAGGAGGAGTTTTCATGGAGTAGGAGGGCTTCATGAATAATGATAGTCTTGAAGATGGTCATGGTTTACTACAAGTTTCTCCATCAAAAACCATGTCAAAATCATAAACTACATCAACTTGGTGGTATAAAGATTGTCCTCCTCAACTTCTTGTTATTTTGATTATGTAAACATGTATTTTATTTCCTATTGTATATATTTATGATGATTATATGATGATAAAAATGTTATGTGGGGATTTGTTGTTGATAAACATGATTAAAAAGGTGAAAAACCATATGAAACAAGGTTAAAATCTTGATTAATTTACATGGCTGTATAAAACAGTAAGTAAACAGGTCATGGACTGATAAAATGATAAAGTAAAATGGATTTACAGTAAGCTAAATGTACTGTACACATGTGAGAGTTGGCCATGCAATGGAATCTAAATAATGAGTGAGATATGATCAAAACAAGTTTAGGGTATAAATCTGAAGTTACTGTTTTGGACGATTTTTAGAAAATATTTAGAAGATGATTCAACAGTAGCTATAGAAGAGTTAAATGTAGCACATATCATGTAGTTTATGTGATAAAAATTTGAGCTTCTATCTCCATATACAACTCAAGATATGGCAGTTTTGGTGAAAGTGAAGATAAAAATCAGATTTTTGGAAAATAAAGAATAATACTATTATATAAGCACTCAAAATTTAATAGTATAAAATGTAAAATAAAACCCCACTAACTTATGGATTTTATTTATATAAGTATGTAAAAGGGTAAATAAGTGGACATTTTATAAAAATGGTAACTTGTTAAGTTTTATAAGTTATAAAACTATAAACTTGATTTTTACGACTTTTTCGGCTATCGCCGTAAAATTAACGTTTTTGTTAAATAAAACTTAGACGACCAAACCCGTCTAATGTAAAGTTTATAAAAGTCATATACTGATGTATAAGGAACTAATACAAGTAAAAACCGATAAAACCCGAACTATAAGAAATACGGACATTAACGGACTAAATTATCGTTATTGGACTAATAATACAACAAAAATGGACTAGAACACTTATAAACTTATTATTGGACTTAACCCATTTAGGCCCAACTTGAAAAGTATACATACTGATAATATAGGTACAAAATGGATTAAAATAAGTTAAATAACTTATAATAAGCTTATTGGACTTAAGACACGTAAACGGGTAAAACTAGTAAACTAATATAAAAGCTATCGACATATAACACTAAAAGGAGTAAACGAGAATATGTAAACCCACTTGACCATCATATATATATAATCATCATATGTATACATACTTGTTATTTTTATAAAGTCATTGGACATGAGTCTAAGACCGAGTATTATTTGTCTAGGTTTCCGTGATTGAAGCACGCACCGTACGTCCGAATTGCCGATAACCCGCCTTCCCACATCAACGTGAGTTCATAGCCTCGCACTCTTTTAAATGTTTTATAAATGCTTTATAAACCCGCGAGGGAGATAACATGTTAGTTTTTATAAAAGTTTGGACACCATTTGTCCCGATTGTTTGTTTATTGATTTTGGACCCGCATGATTGAATGACCCGATTGTATGACCCGATAAATGATTAATGGACCCGATAGATGAAATTAAATGGATTATTAAAGTTAGGTTATGTCACTCAAAGTCCCATTAGCATGAATTGTGAACTACCGGGAGTTGGTAGACGCTTATGCATTTAATAGTACTATTTGGGGACGATCACCCCAGTTCGCGCCTTGACGGTTGATCCCCGTCGTGCCACATTGATTGGTAAGCGAATTAATGTATGAGAAGATTTCCATAGCGTTACCTTTGTGACGACACGCTACTTTAGATGGGCAAAATTGGTATCGGGTTAGCTACCCGTTTTGGTTTAGTAAGGTAACAATGTCATGCGGCTTGTAATAATCCAAAACTAATGAAATACTATTAGACGCTTCGAATTACGATGTATTGCCTGACTAGCAATACAGGGTCATACTATTGATATTATGTTTGTGTTTTGGTTTTCATAACCATATTCATATAACGGTTTTTATTTGATTTTATACAACGTCATAAGACGTATTGTATGACGTTTTTACGACATTGGCTCGTATAATGATTTTTAAGGCTTTTTATAGCCATATTCATATAACGGTTTTATTTAATCTATACAACGTTGCAAAACGTATTGTATGGTGTTTTTAACGACAATGATTCGTATAATGATTTTTTTAGGCAAATGCCTATATTATGATTTTCGATAAGGATTTGTATAAAATGACTTTGGCTATTTTATGGCCTATTACAAAGATTTGTATAAAATGATTTTGGCTATTTTACGGCCTATTACAATGATTTGTACGAATTGATTTTTGGTACTAATTTTATACCAAAATTATATTGATGGAATTTATCAAACTCTATGAATTCACTCGGCGTTATCGCTGACCTTTTCTTTTAACATGTTTTATCTCAGGTACTTGAAGGTAATTCTCGGGAAGACGACAAGAATTCATGGCCCGCACTTAAACAATATTTTTCCATTCAAACACTTTGTAAAACTTTGTATGAAATATAATGACTTGGGACCGATGTAACTTTGTTGTTTATGAATGGAAATGATTTAATATTAAACGACGCGATTTTTATGCGTTGTCTATGATGTGAGTAATGTGCTATCCCGTAACATCAACTAGTCTTCCGCTGTACTATGTTGTATAAATTTGGAGGTGTTACATAACTGAAGATATTTTGTTTATTATTCTTTTATGTCAAACCACCTTGAATCTCATCATCATAAATTTTTTCGATATAGAAAAACATAATTAAACCTAGAACCACCAAATACCAACTTGATTTAAAACCCAATAACCCAATTCAATTAGGTAAATAGAAAACCCATTTAATTAGTACACATGAATTATAAAGAAAAAACATACCAGATTAGAACTTGTTGAATCCCATTTTTTTCTCCATCATCATCAACTAAAAAAACGTGCACCAAATAATTTTTTGCTATAAATGGATTTAGTGAGAATTATTAGGTTAAGAAAATGGTGGGAAGGACTGACACGTGGGTTGATATCGTGTGTAGAAAAGGTAGATGAGAGATAGTTGTGTTACAATTTCTTTTTGGTGTGAGATAAGATTTTTGTGAGAGAGGGTAATTATTTTATTTTCCTGAGTGTATAAGCGAGTGGAGAAGATACCGCATAGCTGTGAGAAGGGTTTGTTTTTTTATGATTCTACGCTAACACACAGAGGGAAAAAAACGTGTGGGTTACTGTTTGTGTGAGAGCATTATTTTATTACACCGAATATTTTATAATATACTGCTGTTTATATAAGATGTAGAACAGGTTTCATTTGTTGCACAACTGGTATGACTTATGGTGCCTACAATAATAATGATTTGCTAATGAAATACTACATGGAATTGATTCCAATTCAAACCATTCGAATAGAATTTTAACGTTAATCCTATTAGTCATAAATGTCATTTTAATGGCACATATTGCAATAGTTGACTGGCTAACTTAACGTCTACCACTATTATCATTACTCTATTAATAATAGAGGGTAATCGCGGTTCCCAATGACCATTGATCCTCTCACATACCAAATAAACTACATTTTATTTCTCCCTCACAAACTGTTTTCCCTCTCACAAACTATACACGCACGTCTCTCTACTCTCACACACACTTTCTGTTTTCCCTCTCATCGTCCCCTTCCCCCTACCGTTGGCCCTTGATCCCGTTGCCCCTTGATCCTTTAATTAATGGTGGGTTCCCTTTCGTTCAGTTGCCCCTTACCCATTCTACATTAATTAGAGGTTTGACCCTTTGTATTAATTGAAGGTTTGCTTCCCCTTTGTGATTAATAATATGCCCTTTGATTTCTCTCACATTTTAATACCCAAAATGATATCTCTCATCTCATCTCATCGGATCTACATGATCTAGATTTGATCGGTTTTAGGGCGGTTTCATTGGTTTTGATCTAATCTAAGATCACTGTTTCGATATGATCTATATATGGGTTTCATTTGTTTTGATCTAGACGATCTAATTATGATTGGTTTTTATGTCTATATGGATTTCATTGGTTTTGAACTACCATCACCCCGTTCGTTGCCGATGTATATGCCAGGTAGTTACTCATTCGTTGCCGATATATATGTTGGGTAACGACTATGGTTGATGTTTGAAAAATGATGTGTTATTAGGTGGAAATAGGATTTCATTCTAGATAATGTTGTTACAGTATTTGGTGGTGCTCACTTTTTGTGGCTGTTTTTTTGCCGTATGAACCTTCAGCTAAATAAGGTATATAATGTTTTATTTAGTGGTCATTATACATGGTGTTGTTGGGTGTTTGGTAGTCGTTTTTGGGTCTTAGAAGCTTTAATTAAGTAAGTTAGTTACTTTTGTTGCCTCTTATATATGATTGATAACCAATTTATTATATGATTGAAAGTTGAACTGGTATTTGATCTCCTAAACTAAGCACTAGGCTTAAAAAATAGAGTTATGATATGTAAGGCGATTTGAATAACCCAGTGGGATGCTAAATACGTACTTCCTAAAGGAAGAGGTATTTGTTTCCGTTTATGTAGCCGACTCACGGGTTCATTGATTTTGGCCATATGTTTCGTAACCAAACCTAATGATGTTACGTTATGCTTTCCTAATGCTTATGGCGTCATTTGTTCATTCTTATAGTAAGACTTTTCTATTATTTAACGATTTGTCTTTCTGGTAATTGATTATTGTGATATCCATTCTAGGTGGTTGTGGGTATTCTCAGAGGGTTCGATAAAGATGGAGTTGTCTGTACTTGAGCATGGAATCTTTATGGTTGCAGCCATAGCGGGTGTATCCTCTTTACTCAAGTGTATATATGAACTGACGTGAGATCGTTCCATCTTGGCAGGACAACCTCCTATGGTCGCAACTATGTCGAACATGTCTTATTTCTCTATATTTCTCATGCTTGGTTCGCGTACCTTATGAGGTTTTGGCATCGGGTTCTGAATATTATTGTCAGATTCTGACAATCATAAATAGTTGCCCTGTTGTATGAATATGTGGTAAATATGTGGTGAGTGCGTAAATTTTATACGCACAACACACATATAAATGACATAAATATTTTGTATGGTTCGTCGATGCCACCCATCATTTCGTTATGGCTATCAACGGCGTGTGGTGATTCTGATGGGTGGGTGACGATATTGTACCCAGGCTTGAATATCTTTATTGACGTGAACCACGCTTGTTTCAATTTCAAAATCGTGGTGCTATGGCCGATGATGACAGTATTCCATTTGTGCGTGATGGACTATGGCGGGTGTAGTCGATCCATAACTTGGCGGGGAAGCACTGTGTCGTGCTTGCAGCCATGGTGGATCGCACACACTTTTCCTTAGTCTCGCCCTCGCATACCTGAGCTCCGTGTTTTAGGCTCTCATTAGCTGTTTTGTAGACTTGGGTCGCTGGTAGTTATTCAGTCGGGTTTTGCCAAATCTGCTCGGCAAGGAGAACGTTGTGTGAACCACAATTCGCACGCCCAACCATCACATTCTATCTCTGTTAACACAGAAGGTGAGTCTTTATTTTTCTCTGTTTTTTAATGATTGCTGTTGTTTTGTTCTCGATCAATGTTTACATACTGCCTATGAATACTAATTTAAAAAAAAACATGATGTGCCTGCGTATTTAGTAATAGTCAAGATGTTTTGTAACTTACAACACTATAGAGATATTACAACTGAAATTTTACCTTATGCCTATTATTATCATTACAAAAAGTAGTATACCCATAAATACTAATGTCTTTTGCCCAGCTGATTATGAAAGGAAAGCCTTTGATTATGATTGGCATCGAACTTGGTTTAGTATCTATTATTTGCATAAAATGTGGGCCGAAACAAATTACCAAATTTGTTATGGGTAAACAACCATGTATTCAATATCGAATCAAATGGTGGTTACCTCTAATTAAGTTTGTTCTTCTTCATAATACATATATGCAGCAAAATTATGTTACTATTTCAATTGAACTGGTATACGTCATTCGACTGAAAATAGGTAGATGCATAAAGAATCCCGTTATAGTTAGCTAAACGGGGGTTCCATTTGATACAATAAACCATTAATCCAATAAATAATAGGTATCGTAGAAAGCAATTTTGGTGTGCTAATAAGCAACGTAGGCATATACTCCAAGGGCCAAAGTATGCATTTGTAAAGATATGGTTATTTCGTAATACTGTTTGTTATACCTTTTTGTGCTTGTAGTCATCCCGTTTGTTTCACGTTGCTTAAACATAGAAGTTCATATTGATGTCTGCTCACATTTGAGTTGGCATCTTTTGTGTGCTGAAAGAATACACCGTATATTTGGGTGCTTTACTGTCGGGTAGCATGATAGACCCAAGACAACCCACCTCTTTAGCGAGGCGACTCATTAGAGATGTAGCCATGGGGGGTTTGTCCTCTTTCTTCGAATGATTGCCTGTCTCACCCTCATACAGAAAACATATTTGCCACCATGAATGTTGCTCCCACTTTTACATGTATATAGGAAGAAAAAGAAAGATGTCGGCTCACATGTGCCTTGGTGTCTTCTTTCTGCCGAAAGAATGCATTTCGTTACTGTGCTTTCATTCAACTATACTGAAATAATGCAAACGCTGGTTGTGGCGTTGCCGATGTTGATGGTGGTACTAAATTGATTATACTACATGCGATGATCAATAGTTTATGTTCTGTTTGCATGTTTCTAAACACACGTGTGTTGGCTAGGCAGTCACACGACCGAGAGTATGATTGTACTATTGCAGCCATGTCAGGTGTTTGTTAGTGCAACTGAATATGTAAATCTGAGCCTTATGCTATAGCCGGATATGTTGCTACTTTCCCGACTGAAATCTCAGAATCGGTGTGTCAAGTTGATTGCTGCCATTCTAGCCAAATGTCTTGGCATCCTAGTAAGTTTCTAATAACACATTACACCTCTTTATAAGTTTTCTTTCGGAATTATTGTGACTCTACACGTGGATGTCAGTTGGAAATTATGTTTAACTTTACGGTTCAAGGCATTTTTCTAAAAAAAGAGGATGATGAGATGCAAAGTGTTATGGTTCATTTTCTTGGTACTCGGAACACTTTTTTAAGTTCCTATATAACCGTATCGAATTTGATCACAAGAAAAAGAAAAATACTCTCTAGAATAATCAATTTTAGTTTTTTATCTATTCAGTTTATTTTTCTAAAGCTATGCTCAAATGATTCAGTTGTAATTGTATTAAAAGATGTTCACTGCTTTTATATTTCCAAACAAGGTCAAAATTGTTAATGCAATAATGCCTAAAAACATTACTTGCATTTTTCTGTCTCGCTTTATTTTGATTACGACAATATGTAAAAACAAGCATTTACGAAAACAATGAAAAACGAATTCTTTAGTTCAAGTATTTTTAATTTCAATCATTATCACTTAAGGTATGAACAAACAAGTACTCATCCTAATTAAGTGATCAAGAATTTAATATTTTCTTAAAACTCACTTTTTATTAAGTGTGGCAAGTTTTTTTATTAAACTTTCTTTTTAAGAAAATGTTTTATTAAATTAATTATTTGAAAATTTGAAATTTGAAAATAGCATATTCTATCTTGGTTTGGAATATCCTTTCAGGATATTTTACTCCCCAGATTCGAACTAATCCCCTAAAAGACAAAAAGGAGCGGAGTCTATGCAGGCGGTTCCTTAGCACCTATAGCAGTTCCTTATCGATAAGGAACCGCGGGCTCCAATAAGGAACTGCGGGCAGATATAGCCGTTGGATTTTTGTCTTATAAATAGTGGACCATTCTCAGACTTTGAACTCACCTCTTTTGCACATACATTTCCATATTCTTTCATACTTCTTAAATCACTCAAATCCTTGATCATTTGTTTGATTACTACTTGTTTAGAAGTGAATCTTTCTCCTCTCATCTTTTCCTCTCAAAGTGCAAAGAGAAGAACACTATTGATAGGCGTGTAAACACCCATCCTTTTACCACTTAATTCTGGCTAAAACGAGACCAAAACACGTATTTAATATCATTTGTTTGGAATTATGCGTGGTTTTTGTGTTTATTGTGTTTTCAGAGCTAACCGGATGAATATTGAAGAAAACATGGTATTGCACGGGTTTTACCGAAGAAAAAGACTCAAGATAAAGTCTATTGTCCAAGAAATGCAAAAGATTTGAAGTCACTGGGCCTATTCGAAGATTTATCGAAGAAAAGGACCAAAGACGGAAGATTTAGATAAGTCGAAGAAACTCAAGTCTATTAAACGAAGAAATTAAAAGACGAGTTAAATTTAATCGACGACAAATCCCGAATCAGAATCGAAAACGTCAACTTTTCTGAAAAGACGAAAAGACAAGAAGAACGGGAGAAAGCTCACTCACCAACCAAAAGACAAGGCTATATAAGGCCCATCCCTCACACTTTTCATTCAGTTAGTTTTTAGTTTTTCTTTACTCCTTCTTTTTCTCCCTTTCTGTTTCGTAGCATCACCAACACCACTAGGGTGTTTGGTGATTTTGATCTTAGTTTTTCAAATCTTGTAATTTTAATCTTTGTTTTGTGATTGTTAAAACATTAATCATCAATTCAAGTTCTTGTTTAATCTTTCCATTTCATCTTGTTCATCATCATCTTTTATTTAAGTTCTTAAGTTCTTATTTGATTGATTTGATCTTTAAAAGTTGTTGGGATTTATGTTTTTGTTGATGGGATTTGTAGTTTATGGTTAGTAGATGCTTTGTGTTTAGCATTATTTAAGATTCGGTGAAAAACTTGGTGATTTTTGGCATTAAAATCGTTTTCCCTGTTCTTCGGGTAAGGTTTCTGTTCTTGAGTGTTCCCAGGTTCCGGATGAACAAAAGTTCCGGATGAACACCAAAGTTCCGGATGAACAAGAAAGTTCCGAATGAATATGTTTTTGAAAAGTTTCGAATGAGTTTCCTTTCAAAAAGTTCCGAGTCAGTAGAAAGTTCCGAATGATCTGGAAGTTCCGGATGAACAAATCTTCCGAATGAACTGAAAGTTCCGGATGAGTAGAAAGTTCCGAATGAATGTTATTTCCTTTTAAAGTTCCGAATGAGCAATAAGTTCCGGATGAACAAAACTTTCGAATGAGTTGAATGTTCCGAATAAACTTCCGAATCAAAGTTCCGCCTAAAGATCCGAGTGAAGTTCTGAACGAAGTTTCGGATCAAGAGTTCCGAACCAAGTTCCGAGTGAAAAGTTCCGAATCAAGGTTAACTTCCGAATCAGTTTTCTTTTGAGCATCTTTAATTGTTACTGTTTCTTTAGTATTACTGTTTCTTCACTTCTATTTCATATTTTAATTCTAGTTTTAATTAACTGTTATTAATATAATTGCTTTTAGATTTAAGTTTACATTTTCATGAATTTAACTTTTTAGTAGATTAGAAAACTAAACCCCTTTTTAGTAACCAAGAACAATCATTCCACTTAGAACCAAGATCAATTCGAGAGGATATCGAGAGAAATATAAATCTGAACCCATACAAAATGCAAATATCAAATGGCGCCGCTGCCGGCTCTTCTCGTTAAGATCAAAAGTTTTTTGTGAGAACTTGGATTTTGGGATCCGTTCCCCGTGAACGTTACCTTTTTCTTAAAAATCTTCAAAAAACACTAAAAAATATAAAATTTTCAAAAATCCTAAAAAGTAAAAAACATAAAAAACCAAAAATATTTTTGCTTTGTTTTTCTCTTGTTAGTTCTTTTGCAGGTGTATTCGCACTCGATCCACGTCTTATCAAGAGCCCGAGCCTCTCGAACACTTAGACATGGCCGGTGTACACAACAACAATAACATACCACCTCCAAACAACAATAATAACAACAACGACCCACCTTTAAACAACATGAATAATAACAACAACAATGAGCCTCAACCGGATAATCGCCCAATGATTGAACTGCTGCAAGCTCATGTAGATGGCAACACTGATCCAATTGTCATACCTCCAATTGCCGCCAACAATTTCGAGCTCAAATCAGGCTTTATCCAGATGGTCTCTGCTCAACCATTCTTGGGGCGTACCATTGATGACCCACATGACCACATCAAGAGATTCTTACAACTCACTAACACGGTCAAGTTCAATGGTGTTCCACAAGAGGTAATCCATCTAAAACTTTTTCCCTTTTCTTTAGAGGGACAAGCCCGGCATTGGCTTGCTAAGGAACCGCCACAGAGTATTCTCTCGTGGACGGATTTGGAAACCAAGTTTATCAATTACTTTTTCCCACCCTCTCGTACTACCGCTTTGCGGAATGAAATCATAAATTTTGAACAAAAGTACGATGAGTCGTTCAGTGAATCTTGGGATCGTTTTAAAGATTTTTAAAGAAAATGCCCACAACATGGTTTTACCAAAGTACATCAAATTAATACTTTTTACAATGGTTTAAGCATGAGTGACCAAGATTCACTAAACAGTGCCTCGGGGGGTAATCTTTTGGCTAAGACTTCCAATGCTGCTTGGGATATCATTGAGAATAAGTCTCGTGTGCAAACCAAGAGTGTTCGGACCAATGTTGCTAGTGCTAGTACTAGTGACAGCGACAAGCGACTTGACAAAATCACTACGCTTCTTGAATCGCTTGTCACCCACACCGTCAGCAACACCAACAACAACAACGCTAAAAACGCTCAAGTCAATGCTGTTAGCCAACCATGCGAGATATGCGGGGGTCCTCACTCTTACACCACTTGTACTGCCACCCAAGACTACCCTTCTGAAAATGTGAATGCAGCTTATGGCACCTATCCTCAACCTGCTTATCAAGCACGACCTCAAGGTGACCGTAACTTGCTTAGCTATCGTTCCAACAACTATCTTTCCCCACCCGGTTTTCCTCCAAGCAACCCAAACCAACAACAAAACCTCAATCGCCCTACTCAACAACAACAACAACCTCGTACACCTTACATACCACCTCATAAACAGCAACAACCACCTCAACGTAACTACCAAGTTTACCAACAACCTGCTTATCAACCACCCGCATACAATGCTCCTTCCAACCAAACCCCCGCATTACATCAAGAAAGTGGAACCTACATGAGGACTAACGATGTGATCGTGGATAATCTCCAACAGGAAGTGCGCAACTTGAAAGCAGACCTGGTGAAACAAGGAAACGATCTGAGAGCTGACATGAGAAACACGTTGGATAGCCAGACGAATGACTTAAGGAACATGATGGCTAGTTTCTTCCAAGTTAATCAACCCTCTTCTTCGGGTACTCTTCCGAGTAACACCGTTGCGAATCCAAGAGGGGAGATGAAAGCAATCACCACTCGAAGCGGCAAAGGTACCAAGGAACCCGAGCTTCCTATACCTCCACCGGTGATTGTGACTAAGGAGAACGAGTCACTTGCTCCTATTCCTCATCCTTCTCCTTCCCCAATTTCTCCACCTCTTACTTCTACCCCTCCTCCACCCAAGGATGTGAGTGATCCTATTCTCCCGAAGCCTTCCTCTTCTTCCAATATACCTTATCCATCTAGGTTGAGGAAAGAGAAGCTCAAAAGCAAGGACGATATTCAGGTTTCGAACTTCCTTAAAATGTTCAAACAATTGAATTTTAACATATCCTTCGCTGAGGCTCTCTCTCACATGCCTAAGTACGCGAAAATGTTTAAAGATCTTCTGAGTGACAAGGAAAAGCTTCTTGATATCGCCAACACCCAACTTAATGAGAATTGCTCTGCAGTGTTCTTAAGGAAATTGCCAACCAAGCTTGGTGATCCGGGTCGTTTCTTAATCCCTTGCAATTTCCCGGGAGTAGAGAATTACATGGCCCTAGCCGATCTAGGTGCCAGTATTAATCTAATGCCTCTAAGCGTTTGGAAGCAATTATCTCTCCCTGAGCTAGTCCCCACCAAAATGACTTTGGAATTAGCTAACCGTACAGTTGCTTATCCAGTGGGGATAGCCGAAGACGTCTTTGTAGGAGTCGACAAATTCACCTTTCCTGCCGATTTCGTCGTCGTCGACTACGAGATGGACCCTCGTGTTCCCTTGATCGTGGGTCGTCCATTCCTGAGGACCGGTCGCACTCTTATCGATGTTGAAGCCGGTGAGCTTATCATGAGAGTGGGTGACGATAAAATCGTCTTCAACATGGGAAAGTTGTCTAAACAACCTTATTCCAACGAGAGTGTTACTTGTATTGACGTTCTGGATGAGGCTTGTGAAGAACACTTTAAAGATGCTTGTAAGAGTATTCCTACCTCTCTTCCCAATGTTGCAACCGTTTCCTCTATTGATTCATCATTGTCTCTATTTGGAGATAGTGATTTGTTTTGGAACAATCTTGAAGACACCATGGGAGATGTGAATTTAGCTACTGATGATCCTCCCACCGATGGGGATGAAGACATGCATTTCTTTGACAACCTTCTCAACGAAGACAATCCTTCTCCTCCATCTCCCACGGTTATTGCTATCGATACTCCGATTTTGAATACGCCTCCCGTCGAAAATCCTTCGGATTTAGAGCTTAAGGAGTTGCCGCCCCATCTCGAGTATGTATTCCTTGAAGAAGAGAAGAAGTCGCCAGTCATCATTGCTAACGACCTAAAGGAAGAAGAAAAAGCCCGACTTATCACCGTGTTGAAAGATCAGAAGAAGGCTATTGCTTGGAAAATCTCTGATATTCGCGGAATTGATCCTCACTTCTGCACACACAAAATTCTCATGGAGGACGACTTTAAGCCCACAATTCAAAGCCAACGAAGGGTGAATCCAAAAATACATGAAGTAATCAAAACAGAGGTTATCAAACTTCTGGATGCGGGTATGATTTACCCTATTTCGGATTCACCATGGGTTAGTCCAATCCATTGTGTGCCCAAGAAGGGCGGAATAACCGTTGTTCCTAATGAACACAACGAGTTGATTTCCACTCGTCTCGTTACTGGGTGGAGAGTTTGTATAGACTACCGCAAACTCAATGATGCCACGAGAAAGGATCATTTCCCTCTTTAGCGGGTAATGAATATTACTGCTTTCTTGATGGTTTCTCGGGTTATTTCCAAATACCCATCGATCCCCAAGATCAAGAGAAGACAACATTCACTTGTCCCTATGGCACATTTGCTTACAAACGAATGCCTTTTGGCTTATGCAACGCCCCCGGGACTTTCCAAAGGTGCATGTTAGCTATCTTCCATTACATGGTTGAACAAACCATGAAAGTCTTCATGGATGATTTCTCGGTCTTTGGGGATTCCTTCTCTTCTTGCCTTGCCAATTTGGAACGTATGCTTAAGCGGTGCGAAGACACTCGCCTTATTCTAAATTGGGAAAAATGCCATTTTATGGTAAAAGAAGGCATCGTGCTGGGACACAAAATTTCCAAAGCCGGTCTAGAAGTAGACCGTGCTAAAGTCGATGTTATTGCTAAGTTGCCTCCACCTTCAACCGTGAAGGGTGTGAGAAGTTTTCTGGGTCATGCGGGCTTCTACCGTCGATTCATCAAAGATTTTTCTCAAATCGCTCGCCAGATGACCCACCTCTTGGAAAAAGATACTCCTTTTATCTTTTCCAAAGAGTGCCTTGACGCCTTCAACTCGCTTAAGGATAAGCTAACTAAGGCACCCGTCTTGGTTACCCCGAATTGGGAGCTGCCCTTTGAGTTGATGTGCGATGCTAGTGATTTTGCTATTGGAGCGGTTCTGGGACAAAGAGTGCACAAACACTTCCAACCAATCCATTACACTAGCAAGACAATGACGGGGGCACAATTGCATTATACGACAACCGAAAAAGAGCTTTTAGCTGTTGTCTATGCCTTTGAAAAATTTCGCCCCTATCTTGTCCTTTCCACCACAATCGTTTACACCGATCATTCCGCGTTGAAGTACTTGTTGACAAAGCAAGATTCCAAACCAAGACTTCTTCGCTAGGTTTTGCTTCTCCAAGAATTTAAAATCGAAATTCGCGATAAAAAAGGAGCTGAAAACCTAGCCGCGGATCATCTCAGTAGACTTGAGGATCCTTACCAGGGGGATCATCCAAACAAAGAAATCAATGATTCTTTTCCCTTGGAGACCTTAATGTCTATAAATTCGAATTCTGATGAAACCCCGTGGTTTGCGGACTTTGCAAACTACTTGGCGGGTGGAATTCTCAAGGAAGGGTTAACATTCCAGCAAAAGAAAAAGTTCTTCACCGACATTAAGACTTACTTTTGGGACGACCCTTACCTATTCAAACAATGTGCCGACCTGATTATCCGCCGATGTGTTGATGGACCGGCAGCTTCGGAAATCCTTGATGCTTGCCACAAAGGACCCACCGGTGGTCACTTTGGTCCCAACTACACCGCCAAAAAAGTGTTTGATTCGGGATTTTATTGGCCCTCCGTATATCGTGACGCTCACAATATGGTTAAACAATGTGATGTTTGCCAAAAACAAGGCACGATCACACATAAAGACGAGATGCCTCATAATTTCATTCAAGAGTGTGAAATCTTTGATGTTTGGGGTATCGAATTTATGGGGCCATTCCCTTCTTCTAAAGGAAACAAATACATCCTTGTTGCCGTTGACTACGTCTCCAAATGGGTTGAAGCCAAAGCTTTACCTACTAATGACGCAAGGGTGGTTTGTAACTTTTTGAAATATCTATTCGCTAGATTCGGTGTGCCTTGTGCCATTATTAGTGATCGTGGGACTCATTTTTGCAATGACCAATTCGCAAGAGTCATGGCTAAGTATGGTGTAAATCATCGTCTTTCCACAGCCTACCACCCATAAACTAATGGCCAGGCTGAAATATCTAACCGAGGACTAAAGCGAATTCTGGAAAGAACCATGGGAGAGCATCGTGCCACATGGGCTGATAAACTTGATGATGCTTTGTGGGCTTTTCGTACCGCATACAAGACTCCGATTGGTTGTACACCATATCCTCTCGTGTACGGGAAAGCGTGTCACCTCCCCATTGAGTTGGAGCACAAGGCTTATTGGGCCATGAAGTGGACTAATTTTGATATCAACAAAGCCGGTGACCTACGCAAGATCCAACTCAATGAGCTCAATGAACTCCGTAATGAGGCTTATGAAAATTCTTTGATCTATAAGGAAAGGACTAAGCTCATTCACGACTCTAAGATTAAGAACCGAGAGTTCCATGTTGGAGACAAAGTCTTACTTTTTAACTCTCGGTTGAAAATCTTTTCGGGCAAGTTGAAATCTCGTTGGTCCGGCCCATTCACCATTGCCCAAATTTTTCCATATGGTACTCTCGAGCTCGCTCAACCTAATGGACCTAATTTTAAGGTGAATGGCCAACGAGTGAAGTTGTACTTTGGTGAGGACACCTCTCAGGAGGTGATTCCATCCCTCACCACGTTCCCCATGAACTAATTTTGGGTCGAGTCAGGCTCGTGACTCGGTTATAAAAAACAAGCGCTCCTCGGGAGGCAGCCCGAGTATCTATCTTTTCATGTGTTAACCTCCTAAGTGTAGGGGGACCTCTATAGGTGTTTGTATTTGTGTGGTGAGGTGATTACAGGGATTAGTGCACTCTTGGAAACTTTGAAGAACCGTGCTCCCGTGTTATCCAAAATCCGGTTCTATCCCTCAACTATCGTGATTCAAATTTCTTCATACTCACATTTGAAATTGATCACTTTAGTCGTCTCTTCCTTAACTTGAGTTAACCAACGTGCACAATGTCATAAGTGTAGGGGAGACTTTTCCCACATGCTTAAACATTGAGGACAATGTTTATCTTAAGTGTAGGGGGGACTTCTATCGAAGTTTTAAGTGGCCTTTTCCATGAAAATGCCTTCATATTAACCGACAAATCCTATTTTTCAACATTTTTCAAAAATTTTATTAACTTTGGCCATTAAGTCATAATTTTTAAATTTTTATCGTTGCTTCCATATGTATATATCCCGCAATAAAGTCAAAAAATATTAATAAAGTGGTGTAGCTAGTTTAGAAATCTTTGACATATTAGGCCCGTTGCGTTTATTTTGACTCAACTCGAATAGACTTATCCAAGTTTATTCTAGCTAGTATCCTTAACCATGTAGACCTTAATTGGTTTATTAGGCTAAGTATCCACGAGTCTCATTACTTGAGATTTTAAATTGTGGAGAACGAGAAATGATAGAGTCAATTATAAGTCGGTATTCTTGCACAAGCTCACTTGGTGTAATTATTTGCCTATTCTCCCATCACTTGCTAATAATTTAACTGCAATAAGTAAGGTCGTACGATTTGAAAAGTTACTTAGCTTCTAGCCCAAGATCGTTTAAAAGTTGCTCGGTAATGATAAGAGTTCATAGCCAAGGCATAACTTATGAAGCGGGGCGCGAAGATTGGCGAGTCCGAAAAGGCCCTAACAAGGCATGAGGATTCAATCTTATTGCTAAAGATCCAAGGTGATGTGAAAAGCATTATTCCCAAAGTCAATATGAAGGATCAAGACTCACGACGAAAAGCAATCAACTCCCATAAAGATCATGGAGAAGTCTATCCGAAAAGACCCTAACAAGGTATGAGGATAAATAGATCCAAGTCCGAAAAGGAGGCGGATCGTTGTATCTCAAAATCCCAAATAGAGATTGAAGAAATAATCATGAAGTCGTGGTCAACAAAGTTGGAGTACCCCTCAAAAGTCTCCAAGTGAAGAAACTCTATGAACGATGAGAAGACCATTATCTCAAGAACGTCTCTCAAGATGTGGAGTATGAAGTACATGCCAAATATCGTCCCGAGAAAGGTCTCAAATCGTGAACCGAGTTATGCCAAGATATGAACTTTTTGATATCCCGAGAAGCAGTTTTAAGAGATTTTGTCCTTTAGCTAACTATTGATCAAATCGTCCTACTTTGCTTTCAGCCTAAATAAACTATCGAAATAAGTCCAAAAATGCATCTTCATGATCATTCTAAGACAAAAATAAAATATAAGAGATACACCTAGGAATAAGGGAGTTTAAGCATATAATTAAGCCATGTGTGTAAGTGTTTGAATTGCTAACTTATAATAACAATGATCTCGTTTTTAAGCTTAGTTTGGGGAACGTGAAACTTGAGGATGATAAATCTTCGCAGCACCCAAGCCCTAATGTAAGTCATTGATCTCTTTACAAGTTATTTCCATGTAGCTATTTTCAAGTGAAAATGGTTTTCTATCCTTTTGTTTACTTTAAAGTTTTAAATTCTTTTAGTACTTTAATTTTTGTTTATAGTGTTTTAATAAGGCCAAGGTTGATTGATTATGAGAAAAGTGTAAAATCGCTTTATCACTAAGCATTGCATGAGGGCATGGCAATGGTTAAGTGCAGGGGATTTAATAGGTGTGTAAACACCCATCCTTTTACCACATAATTCTGGCTAAAACGAGACCAAAACACGTATTTAATATCATTTGTTTGGAATTATGCGTGGTTTTTGTGTTTATTGTGTTTTCAGAGCTAACCGGATGAATATTGAAGAAAACATGGGATTGCACGGGTTTTACCGAAGAAAAAGACTCAAGATAAAGTCTATTGTCCAAGAAATGCAAAAGTTTTGAAGTCATTGGGCCTATTCGAAGATTTATCGAAGAAAAGGACCAAAGACGGAAGATTTACATAAGTCTAAGAAACTCAAGTCTATTAAACGAAGAAATTAAAAGACGAGTTAAATTTAATCGACGACAAATCCCGAATCAGAATCGAAAACGTCAACTTTTCTGAAAAGACGAAAAGACAAGAAGAACGGGAGAAAGCTCACTCACCAACCAAAAGACAAGGCTATATAAGCCCCATCCCTCACACTTTTCATTCAGTTAGTTTTTAGTTTTTCTTTCCTCCTTCTTTTTCTCCCTTTCTGTTTCGTAGCATCACCAACACCACTAGGGTGTTTGGTGATTTTGATCTTAGTTTTTCAAATCTTGTAATTTTAATCTTTGTTTTGTGATTGTTAAAACATTAATCATCAATTCGAGTTCTTGTTTAATCTTTCCATTTCATCTTGTTCATCATCATCTTTTATTTCAAGCTCTTAAGTTCTTATTTGATTGATTTGATCTTTAAAAGTTGTTGGGATTTATGTTTTTGTTGATGGGATTTGTAGTTTATGGTTAGTAGATGCTTTGTGTTTAGCTTTATTTAAGATTCGGTGAAAAACTTGGTGATTTTTGGCATTAAAATCGTTTTCCCTGTTCTTCGGGTAAGGTTTCTGTTCTTGAGTGTTCCCAGGTTCCGGATGAACAAAAGTTCCGGATGAACACCAAAGTTCCGGATGAACAAGAAAGTTCCGAATGAATATGTTTTTGAAAAGTTCCGAATGAGTTTCCTTTCAAAAAGTTCCGAGTCAGTAGAAAGTTCCGAATGAGCTGGAAGTTCCGGATGAACAAATCTTCCGAATGAACTGAAAGTTCCGGATGAGTAGAATGTTCCGAATGAATGTTATTTCCTTTTAAAGTTCTGAATGAGCAATAAGTTCCGGATGAACAAAACTTCCGAATGAGTTGAATGTTCCGAATAAACTTCCGAATCAAAGTTCCGCATAAAGATCCGAGTGAAGTTCTGAACGAAGTTCCGGATCAAGAGTTCCGAACCAAGTTCCGAGTGAAAAGTTCCGAATCAAGGTTAACTTCCGAATCAGTTTTCTTTTGAGCATCTTTAATTGTTACTGTTTCTTTAGTATTATTGTTTCTTCACTTCTATTTCATATTTTAATTCTAGTTTTAATTAACTGTTATTAATATAATTGCTTTTAGATTTAAGTTTACATTTTCATGAATTTAACTTTTTAGTAGATTAGAAAACTAAACCCCTTTTTAGTAACCAAGAACAATCATTCCACATAGAACCAAGATCAATTCGAGAGGATATCGAGAGAAATATAAATCTGAACCCATACAAAATGCAAATATTAACTGTCATCCTTGAAGTGTTGTGTCTACCTCAAAGATTCATTGAAGATCCAAACTTATTTATTCATTGTCGTGTCATTGTTGTGAAGATCCAAGTAGTTGTGTCTATGTGGAAGTTGTGTATGTATTAAGGTTAATACTTGGTCCTTAAAGTATATTGGTGTAGATTTCTCCTAGCTAAGATTAGGGCTCGACTTTTAGCTTAGATTCGGAAATTGGTTAAGCGACGTTGTGTACGGTTTCTCCACCTTAAGGAGATTGTTGATTAGTGAACTCTCGAGTAAGGAGTACTCGAGGAGTGGAGTAGGAACGAGGAGTGACATTCGTTGCCAAACCACTATAAATCCTTCGTGTTTGGTTTGATCATTCCTTCCCTTATCTCTTTACATTCATTATTCTTTATACTTGTGATTATTAGTTTAGTTGCACTATACCTTGTTCATATTGTGTATAAGAAGGTTTCACATAATTATTTAAGTCTAAGTTTTTGAAAAGGATTTTTAAAAACCTATCTTTAACAAGTAAAATTAAGAAACTATTCAACCCCCCCCCCCCCCCCTGTGACAATCCGTCAATTTGAGGTCGCTATTTTATTCTCAAGTATTATTTAAAATCATTATTTTATTGTTAATTTATGAACTCACTCACCTTTGGGAAGAAATTGTGGTTTACGTCTTAAGGTAGCATCGACTACGTCTAAACCGGAGAGCTCTACGTTACATGTTTACGTATACATACTCCGTTTTTGTAACAGTCCGACATTTCAGGAAGTAAATTTATTCTCGTATATTATTTTGGAATTTTATTTTGTGTTGGTTTATAAACTCACAAATTTACGAGAGGAAATTAGGATTTACGTGCATAATTTGGCGTCTTTTACGATTAAACCGGAAACCCTAGGTTTACGTATTTACACTTTTGAATTCCGTTTTTTATGAGACAATTTTTATTAGAATCGTTTTGTGCTGTAGATTCATAATTTATAAAAACTTTTTTTGTAAATCGACCCGAGGGCACGCCCGAGGAAACTAGAATCGAGGAGTACCCGTAAAATAATGGGGATAGAACAAGTTTACACTTGTCCCACCACCCCACTAGGGACGGATAAACCAAGGGGAGACACCCTTTGGTGTCAAAACTAGGTGCTTCTATGGGACACTTGTCCATAACTTGCTATGCACCAAAACTTAATCTTCCTTCACACTTATCTCACACATGCAAAGTAAACAAAAATATTCACCAAAAATCTCTCTCTCTTTTCCCCTTTATATCGTCCAACACCATCATCATACACTATTTTCACCAAATTTCAACCATAAACATCAACTAGAATCAACATATGTTGATAACCATTTAAAAAGGTGATGATTGGAGATGATTGCTACTTGTGAAAAGGAGTTTTCATGGAGGTCTTTGGGCTGATTTTCAAGAAGATGTTCATCCAATTGAAGATCTAAAAAAGTGGTCTTGCTAAGCTAAATATTTAGTGACAAGAACCAAGCCTTGTTCATCCAAAAATATCAATCTTTCATCATAGTGATTGGTATAAAGATCATATTCTTTCTAATATCCTATAGTTTTGTAAATATGTTCATCTATTTTCTTCAAAAATGTATATGTAATAGGTCTATGAATGATGATCAATATATTGTGTGGGGATTTTGTGTTACTCGATGTGACAACCATGGTTTTGGAGTTCGTCACTTAGACTATAATTTAGGGTGTTTTGTGCAAATATGTGCTTTTTTGTGCTTATGTGTTTATTTTATGTGTTTGGAGTGAGGTTTGGATATTGTTTATGGGTATATGGCACTCATAAGTAAATTGAGGAACGGTTATTTCATATTCATCAGCTCACAAGGTAGTGACTATGAAATGAGATGGTGTTATTTCGTGGTTTTACGTATATGTATATGTATTATAGAAAATCGTATTTTTACGATTTACGGTTTAGCATTAAGAGGTCTCAGATGAGGTAATTAGTCACAGGAATATTTAAGGGATGGTTTTAAGTCATTTAAAACTTATTTGTATAGTTTATTTCATATTCTAAGAATTTTTATAAATCTTTATATTTTTACGTCTTTTACGGTATACGCGTAAATTGACTAGTTTTACGGTTTAGCGGTTTTGGAGGTTTTAGGAGCTGAAATAAATTAAGGAAATATAAGATAATGATAATTAATAGTTAACTTACAGTAAATAATAAAAAAATTAAAGAAAAAGGCTATTTAGGTCGGTTATGGGCCAATTTGGTTGAAGGGGGTTTGAAAATATAGAAAGTCTTGGTTTTAGCCTTAAATTTGGATTAGGAAAGGTGTTTTAATATAAATTAAGACCCCTAAAGGCCATGAACGACTTATATCAGCAATAGGGTGGAAAATACATCAATGGAGGTTAGGGTTTTCAAGAAAAATCAATCCCTTGAAGATTATAGGTAAAAATCATGTTCTAATTACGTTTTTATTAACTAAATCATGTTTCTAATTCATGTAAACATCAATTATGATTGATTTAGGGTTAGGGAAAAATTAAAATCTGAGAATTAATATTATTATATTGATTAGATAAATTAGGACTTGTGATTAAATAAATTATGAATAATTAATTAGGTTAATTCAATTAAATTCGTAATTAAAAACTGGGCAGAATTTTTGGTGCATTGTTTTGATCATATTTAGAGTTATACAAACTTTTAATTTTCGAATCTTATATCCCTGAAAAGGTAATTGAATTGGCTTTCAAATGCAAGAAACTATAATCGAATTGGAGGTAGGGAAGAAGGTCAAAAACAGGTTACAACAATCGGAGGTCAAAGCAGTTTTGAAATCAGTCGGGTTTAAATTAATGTTTTAAGATATTTAGGGTACTTAGGAGTATAATTAAACCTTCAAACGAACATGAGACTTATATTATATATTAAATAAAATATCTGGAGGAGCGCTAAACAAATGAGTTAGGGTGAGACCCTCTGATCATAACAAACGTTTCATATGTTCAAAATCAGTAAATTCTGGATAGGTAAACGTATATATATATATATATATATATATATATATATATATATATATATATATATATATATATATATATATATATATATATATATATATATATATATATATATATATATATATGGAGGCCTTAACAGTAGCTTTGACGTGGTACCAAGGGGATGTTGACAAGGCGGGGCCTTGGGATTGGTTCATTGGTGTATGGGCGCCTATGGGACCATGGTTATTGGTACGGATTGGAGCCTTGGAATTTTGGTTATTGGTAAGGCTTGGAGCCTTAGATTTGTGGTGATTGGTTAATGTTGAATGCTAGTTGTTAATACATAATTGTAGCACATTGTCCATATGTTCTTTTGTTAATGGTTGTTATTCACAGCTTATAACTGATTTGGCGTTGGAGTCTAAACCTATGACTCTCACCAACTTTATGTTGATGTGTTTTAGCGTCTCTTGCAGGTGAGAATGTGGTTAAGCGTGAGAATAGGAGTGGCTAGCTAGAAGGTTTAGGATTGCATTTGGAGGAACCCCCATTCCTCTTAGCCTTTATTTTATGTTTGAATAAGTGATTCATTACGGACACCTATATGTTGATGTGTGTATTTGTATGTCTTTGGTAAGGGGTAGACCTGTTACCTACTTACCTAGACGCCTACATTGTTTGTGATATTGTCATGACATTGTGTCACCCATTTATGATATTTCCATTTCATTTAGTTATCTCTATAGACACGCTATTGTTGTGATGATATCCATACGTCGCACCCCATATTCTGCCATGGTGGGGTGTGGCAGAATTGTATCAGAGCCAATGGTTATAGAGAATTAGGTTGACTAGCCTAGTCTATAGCTTAAGGATCCCTACATATAGGCGTCATAGGATTACGTGTGGTCTTGATTGTATTTTCCTAAATTTTATTTTTTGTGAATTTTGACTTGTATAAGTTGAACTGTAGCTGTACATACTTAGTCACCTGTTAATTTCTGTTTTGCTTTTGATATATAAATTACTTTCACCATAGTAAGTTATTTGGTGTACCTAATGTATAGTATTTTTATTTTGATATTTAAGTTATGTTCCCTAAGAATCGTGTGGTGATTCGAGTTACTAGGAGTAGGTGGATATGAAGGATTTTAAGTTGTTTCCACTCTTATGGGCGACATGACTTATAATTGATTATGATGTTGTGATGGAGTTTGTTATGCTGTTTTAGCTAGACTATGGATTTATGTATTCCAAGAGTTTTACTATGTTATTTTAATAGATGGAGTTTTGGGCCTTATTGTTTATGTGGTTATGAGCTTATGTGAGTAGATGGATTTATGTGTTATATGTTGTATTGATTCTTATATGTGTAATCATAGGAGGGAGTGCATTGAGGAAAGGGTAATTGTATAAGTATGGTGGCAAACATAGTTATACAAGTACCACAACTTCAATGGGTTCTCAAGTATGATTGTATGAAAGAGGGTTAGAACATGCTTGTATATGATGAGATGTGGATTTTTGGGTATATGTATAATATATGGGTTTATGTAGTGGTTGTCTAACATATGGTTATTTTTTAGTGTGTTATATGTTTTGGGTTATACTCATGTTGTGTGATTATGGGGTCACACGATATGGACTGGTTTAAGTGATGGGTTTTATGCCTTGTGGTAAGATGGTGATTACTCGTATGGAAAAACGAGTGTATGACGCGATTGATTGATCTGACATGTAACACTCCCAAATTTATAGAACTCAATACAGCAGAAGACTAATTGGTGTTACGGGATAGCACATTACTCACATCATAGACAACGCATAAAAATTGCGTCGTTTATTAATAAAGCATTTCCATTCATAAATATCAAAGTTACATAGGTCCCAAGTCATATTATTTCATACAAAGTTTTACAAAGTATTTGAATGGAAAATTATAATTTAGGTGCGGGCCATGAATCCTTATTGTCTTCCCGAGAATTACCTTCAAGTACCTGAGATAAAACATGTTATCTCCCTCGCGGGTTTATAAAACATTTCATAAAAACATATAAAAGGAGTGCGAGGCTATGAACTCACGTTGATGTGGGAAGACGGGTTATCGGCAATTCGGACGTACGGCACGTGCTTCAATCACGGAAACCTAGACAAATAATACTCGTCTTAGACTCTCGTCCAATGACTTTATAAAAATAACAATTATGTATACATATGATGATTATATATATATGATGATCAAGTGGGTTTACATATTCTCGTTTACTCATTTTAGTGTTATATGTCGATAACTTTTATACTAGTTTACTAGTTTTACCTATTTACACGTTTTAAGTCCAATAAGCTTATTATAAGTTGTTTAACTTGTTTTAATCCATTTTATACTTATATTATCAGTATCTATACTTTCCATGTTGGGCCCAAATGGGTTAAGATCAATAAGTACTTTTTATAAGTGTTTATCTTATTTAGTCCAATTATTAGTCCAATATGCTTAGTTAGCTCGTCAATGTCCGTATGTCATATGGTTCGGGTTTTATCGGTTTTTACTTGTATTAGATACTTATATATCAGTATATGAGTTTTATAAAGTTTACATTAGACGGGTTTGATCGTCTAAGTTTTAATTGGCGAAAAACGTTAATTTTACGGTAATAGCCGAAAAAGTCGTAAAAATCAAGTTTATAGTTTTTATTACTTATAAGTATTAATCCACTAACATTTTTATAACTTATACACTTAATTAACCTTTTACATATTTATATAAATAAAATCCATAAGTTAGTGGGTTTTTATTTTACATTTTATACAATATAATTTTGAGTGCTTATATAATAATAATAAACATTAATTCTCAAAATCTGATTTTTATCTTCATCTTCACCAAAACTGCCATATCTAGAGTTCTATATGGAGATAGAAGCTCAAATATTTATCACATAAACTAAATGATATGTGCTCCATTTAACTCTTCTATAGCTACTGTTGAATCATCCTCTAAGTATTTTATAAAAATCGTCCAAAACAGTAAACTCAGATTTGTACCCTAAACTTCTTTTGATCATATCTCACTCATTACAATGATTCCATTGCATGGACAACTCTCACATGTGTACAAGACCCATAGTTTACTGTAAATCTATTAATCTATGCCATTTTTATCAGTTCATCATTTGATTCTTTACTGTTTTATACAGCCAACAAATTTAAACAAGATTTTAACCTTGTTTCTTATAGTCTTTCATCTTTTTAAGCATGTTTATCAACACCAAATCCCCACACAATATTTTTAATCATCATTCATCATCATATACATATACATAAGTAAAATAAATACAAGATTACATAATCAAAAATAATAAGAGGATGAGGAGGACAATCTTTATACCACCATGATGATGTAGGTTGTGATCAAAACATGGATTTTGATGGAGAAACTTGTGCATAGCCAAGACCATCTTCAAAACCACCATTCTTCATGAACTCCTTGTGGAAAACCAGCCCTAATACTTCATGGAAACTCCTCCTTGGATGTTATAACTTGCACCAATCAATAGGGCTTCAAAAGGGCATCAACATATATGTAAATAACATAGGATTTGTGGTTGAATTTTGTATGAATGGGGTGTTTATGGTGGTAAAGTGGACAGCACAAAATGGAGAGTAGAGAGGATTTTAGCTTGTTTTGCATGGGTGGAAATGGTGCAAATGGTTTTGCTTGTGGGTTTTGAGGTAAGCTTAGCTTACTAGTTAAGCTAAGGACATGTGTTATGCTTCATTGTGAAGCTTTGACACATAAGGGGTGTAGTGGCTAGTTAAGGCCGGTTTTGAGTGGGGGTGGGACAAGTGTCCCACTTGTCTCATCCCTATTTATTTACGGGTACTCCTCGATTCTAGTTTCCTCGATTTGCGTGTCCTCGGGTCGTTTTACGAAAAACATTTTTATAAATTATGAATCAACGGCACAAAACGAATCTAATAAAAATTGTCTCATCAAAAACGGAGTTCGAAAACGTAAATACGTAATCCTAAGGTTTCCGGTTTAGTCGTAAAGGACGCTAAAATAAATTCGTAAGTCCGAATCTCTTCTCGTAAATTTGTGAGTTTATGAACCAACACAAATTTAAAACTCCAAAATAATATTCACGGATAAATTTATTTTCTGAAATGTCGGACTGTCACCAAAGACAGTGTATGTAAACGTAAGCACGTAACGTTGAATCCTCCGGTTTAGACGTATTCGATGCTACTTCAAGACGTAAATCCAAATTTCTTTCCAAAAATAAGTGAGTTCATATTGTAACATAAAAATAATGTTTTCATATAAATATTGAGAATAAAATATCAACCATAAATTAACGGATTGTCACAGCATTTACCCCTAAACAGGATCTTTGTCCTCAAAGCTCATCTTACTACTCGCTTCTTATAGAGTTAAAGCCATGTGGGTATTTCCTCCACATTCGGTCTTTTCTCACAAGTGCAATTCATTACAATACGCGAGTTCTATCAAACATAACTACGGGAATAAGATCAGGCTTAATGTTGACTTACTTTCTCTATCCATGATGTTCATGGGTTTCTGATGAATGCAACTTTTCGCCGATCTAAGCTTTACTAAGAAACAATCGGATTCTCACTTGATAGACATTTTATCAAGTTCGATATACGAATCATAATTCACGCAGCTCTTGAAGTCCTAGGGTAGATCCAGCTTATATGCATTTCAACCCAATCTTTTACATCATCTCAATGGTCCCATACAACGGGGACTTATATCCCATGATTTGTCAGATCATTAATTCATTTTTTCAAGGTTAAAAATTTTGGCATAACTTCGCTACCCACCTGGCACTTCAAGATCTACATTTCATATTCACATAACCTCCTGCCCACTATCGGCAGTCAATAATCAAATCCTAATTTAAACAATCATTTTAGGTCTCGCGGGTCGAGTATTTTGTAAGGTTAGGTTCGCCATCATAGGAAACCTTAAACCTAAAAGACATGTCCAACTCACAATGGGTGTATGTCGGGTGTCTTCATCTCAAATCTTGCTTACAGATGCTCTAATATAGATCCTAACAAGATTAGATCTCGATCCTAATATGATGATTATCAATGATAATCCTTCCAAAGGAAAACGATTATACGGTCTATTACCAAAGGTCAATCATTCAAACATAAAATAGCACTTATATTACTTTGTATCATTACTTTACCTCGTCCCTTCGATTGGGGTGGTACATAGTACTCTCATCAAGGTTCGTTCTCAATGATTTCTGAACAAATCTCTAGAAATTCGATGCGAAGTGAGGATCTTGATAAAGATGTTCGATACAGGCACACTATGTTTACATAACTCTTTTGCATTTATCATTAACGGGAATGATGTTAGCAGATTTGGTCAGTCTGTCGACGATGACCCAAATCGAATCAAATTCAGATGATGACCTTTGCAATAGCTAGACGTTTACTAATGTATGAGGCGATGTCTGCCTTCATAATTGCCATCAGTACAACTTCTTCAGACAAAGATACTTTTAGTCATAAATGACATAAATAGAATACTTATACTTACAAATTCCAACATAACTATATCTTACAATTTTCCATATTTAGGCAACCATAAACGGCCCTTTAAAACATTTAACGCTATCGGCTTCTCAACTCTAATGGTTCACATAAGCCGCGAACCACTTTTTATTATTTATATTATCCTTTTCACAAACATCGTTTATTTTTATATTGTTTGGCAATTTATTTTGTACGTTCATTATTAAGAAATATATCCTAATTGGTTCTTTATCCTTTTTATATAATATGTCAGTATCTATATTCACTTCTCATGATGATATAATTATCATGTTCACAATTCACGCAGATATTCTTTCTATATTATGCGTCAGTAATTACGTTCACCTTTCTTCATATTTTCTAAGTTTCAGTTTTCGTCTTATCTATCATTTTTATCAGTTTTTCTGAATCCAGCGTTTAAAGCGTCGATAATTATTACATGTAAATTAACAATAATTATTAAATTTTTATTAAATGTAAACGTAAAAATTTTAAATTTCTTAGTTCGACCAATTATATAAAATGTTCAAAATAAATTTTAAATTTAATTAACAAGATTTTCGTTGATTTATCGAAAATATTTAATAAGATTCGTAAATGTTCGAAAAACCTTTGTTTATACTTTGGTCAAAATTTTCTTAGTTGAAAAGCAAAAATTTTCGTTTCAAATTTCAAGTCATAAATTATATAGTTTCCTCAATTCTTCTTAAGTTGTCTAGAAGTATACACAAACATTTACCCCTAAACAGAAGTTTAGTTAAATGGTTTGTGTATAAGGGAATAATCCCTTAAAAATCCTTTGTTAAAACATTTGTCAAAACATATTTCCATTTTCTTTTAATCACACGGTCAATTAATATAAAGGATTTAGTCTTAATCATATGTTAATTATTCAAGGTACAGGTTTCAATTGTTCGGCAATTCAGGGCAATCTATCAATAACTATTAACTCATTCTTATTCTTATAAACAAACAAATGGTCCTTAATGATCTCAAGCATGAATTTATCAAATTACAGCCCACACACGTGATTCACTAAATTTATGAATACTACATGTGCATTGATCAATCCAAACGACATCACGTGAAACTCATAATGTTCATTACAAGTTCTGGATGTAGTGATTGGAATAGATAATCTTTTTCGCAGATGCGAAGTTGATGATAACCATGCCGTGGATCAAATTGCTAGAACCTTGCAAATGATCGAACCAATCTTCCATTTCGAGTTATGGATATCGTTTTCGATTGTCAATTTACTCAGTTCACGGTAATCTATAAATATAAGGAATGATAACACCATATCTCTTCATGATGACGAGCTCGGTAGAATAAAATCTTTCTCCGACAACTCTCTCAGTTGTACGGTAATACTTTTAATCCAGATGGTGCTGACGTACAGTGCACAAGCCACAGGTGCAACACCGGGAATATAATCAATACCAATTTCAACTTGCCTTAATGGCAAAAGTCTAGTTAATTCACCAACAAATACTTACTAAAGTTTCAAATAACATAAACATCTTTTAATACATTCATATTAGGTTCTTTCTAGATTACAATATCTATGACTAATTCACAACCATTCATGGTATAATTTCAAGTCTAAATGTAGGATATGGTCATCCATCAAGAATTATTTAGATCACTTTTGATAATCAACATCTTATCATTTAGGGGAATTCTATTCGAGTTCCCATCAATTAAGACAATGTCGTCATGTCATAATCAATCAATCCATTCTACGGGCACTATCAACTTTCCAGTTTCATTACCGTCGATAAGATGTGAACTTCTCAAAAGACTAATAATAACTCATAATCCTTCACAAATTCAAGGATATATGGAGACATAACTAACCTTAAAAGAGTAAGGTTAACGCATAATCTAATCGAGAGAATTTCAAATCAGATATAGACGAAAACATTTAACGAATATGAATATATCCCATGTTTTCATATTTTGAGTACGCATTCGAAAGCTCCTCGGATCGTTACCCAGGTCATTCAAATGAAATCAAATCAAAAGAAATGATAGGAACGTCGATACATCCAGTCGGGTATCAACACTCGATAATCAGATACATTTCCTAAGAATCTCACTACGGGAGAATTGGACAAGAAAGAATTGTCAATTGACAAGTAAGACAATTTCCACAGATGAGTAAATTCGACTCAGAAGAATAGATGCTACAGGCACATATGTAGGTGTCCCTAACACTATGTCCCTATTTTTCACTTCTTGCAGATCTCATAAAATTTAATCTTTCACAATCTTTAAAGAGAATGTAGTGTTTATTAATCAGTTTTATGGTGACTACTAATCAGCCTTGCATGGTCCATTCAATTGTATGTAGGCGCACAACTATATACAATTTCAAGATTAACGATGCAATACTCAGTTCGTCAAAATTTTATCATCATGTTTATAATAAAAACATTTTCATGCTTAATTCTTAAATAAGAATCAAAAATAAATTTACAATGATTTTCTTTGTTATGAAAACAATTAGGTTTTCCAAAGTGTTTTATAAACAACCTCATTTCAATAACAATCACTTATAAATCTCACTATGAATAATCCTTATAGTGATGAAAATTCAATTTTTCTCAAGGCATACTGTTTTATCTTATAAAAAGAATGAGTGATCTGCAAAAGAGTGACGAAGAGTTGTTCACCAAGAACTAACTACAATATAATAGGAAATGAGCTTTAGCCAAATAATCATGAGGTTCATGATCTCGATGGCACTCTAAAAGAATAATTCACAACGTAACTCAAATCAAGATGAGTACTTGTTCAATGGTTGCATCACTAATGCGAACATTAGGATAAAGCAATAAGAGATAGATAAAATCGATACATGTAGGATTTAGCAATCAAAGGTAGTCTTTTTAATTAACCACAAACAAGTCAAAATTGTACCGTAACACATTACGTGTCACTATGTCATACAATTCTCAGAACTCATCCTACCAACAGATGTCTCAGTTAAGTTAGGGATTTTTAAAAGATACCACAATGAATACTAATCTACAAGAGTCATTAGGTGTCCCACCTGTCCCGGAAGATCCATCAGTCCCAATTTAGAAGAAGATTTCTTCAATTTATTTATTGGACACTGGGCATCCTCGTCATTGGACAATGGCTTAGGAACAACCCTTAACACAAACTAACAATCATTTAAAACCTCATAATTCAATCAAAGAACTTAACGACTTCCTCTTAACAATTTCTTATTCCATACAGGTTAAATTTTACTTTATTCAAGTTGCAACCGACTTATACTCAATTCGATATCCTACCTCATTTTCAAATACTTCAACCTTATTCAAAAACCTTAATAGGGCAATAAAAGCTCGATATGAATCAACACTTAATTTCCAATCCTATAGCTCTTACAACAACAATTATCAAATGCGTCACTAGTATGAAATGACTTGATCATTCAACTAGACTTCTCGGAAAGGTACTAGTGCCATGAGGCTTTTGGGTAATGGTTCCAATGACAACCTCAAGTGCAACATTCACCCTTTCGATTTCAATTTAAGAATTGGATGACAACGAATCAGATGACATCTTTATAGGTGGTAAAGTTTTGTCAAACTCCACTCTATAAAGAAAGATCGTCATGCCATCGATATCAGTTTTAATCCCGCCAATTCTTTTTCAATATCACAATCAACTACTATCTACATTTATACGAATATCAACCATTTGTTGGGATCATAAATATCCACAACTTGGTTTAGATCTAGGATAGCTAGAATTCCTACGAGAATAGCTTAGATTAATTTACTAGGGGATTTAGGGTACATTGTGACAATCTACGTCGTATAAATACCTCGTATAAATATCAAAATAATCATCAAACAATCATGTAATAAAATTACATCATATATATATATATATATAATCCAAGTTATATATATATTAAAATAACACTTCTCAGTCTGGCCTTGTCGGTACCTCGGGAATTCTTCGGCACCGTTATAGTCAAAAGATTTTTAGAAATTTTAGAAAAATGTTTATAGTTAAAAGATTTTGAAATGTTTTATTCAAAACCTTGGTTTTAAAAATCTTTCGTTCTCTATAACGAGAGCTCTGGTACTAAACTATAACACCCCCAAATTTATACAACTCAATACAGCGGAAGACTAGTTGGTGTTACGGGATAGCACATTACTCACATCATAGACAACGCATAAAAATCGCGTCGTTTATTAATAAAGCATTTCCATTCATAAATATCAAAGTTACATAGGTCCCAAGTCATATTATTTCATACAAAGTTTTACAAAGTATTTGAATGGAAAATTATAATTTAGGTGCGGGCCATGAATCCTTGTTGTCTTCCCGAGAATTACCTTCAAGTACCTGAGATAAAACATGTTATCTCCCTCGCGGGTTTATAAAACATTTCACAAAAACATTTAAAAAGAGTGCGAGGCTATGAACTCACGTTGATGTGGGAAGACGGGTTATCGGCAATTCGGACGTACGGCACGTGCTTCAATCACGGAAACCTAGACAAATAATACTCGTCTTAGACTCTCGTCCAATGACTTTATAAAAATAACAATTATGTATACATATGATGATTATATATATATGATGATCAAGTGGGTTTACATATTCTCGTTTACTCATTTTAGTGTTATATGTCGATAACTTTTATACTAGTTTACTAGTTTTACCTATTTACACGTTTTAAGTCCAATAAGCTTATTATAAGTTCTTTAACTTGTTTTAATCCATTTTATACTTATATTATCAGTATCTATACTTTCCATGTTGGGCCCAAATGGGTTAAGCTCAATAAGTACTTTTTAAGTGTTTATCTTATTTAGTCCAATTATTAGTCCAATATGCTTAGTTAGCTCGTTAATGTCCGTATGTCCTATGGTTCGGGTTTTATCGGTTTTTACTTGTATTAGATACTTATATATCAGTATATGAGTTTTATAAAGTTTACATTAGACGGGTTTGATCGTCTAAGTTTTAATTGGCGAAAAACGTTAATTTTACGGTAATAGCCGAAAAAGTCATAAAAATCAAGTTTATAGTTTTTATTACTTATAAGTATTATTCCACTACAATTTTTATAATTTATACACTTAATTAACCTTTTACATATTTATATAAATAAAATTCATAAGTTAGTGGGTTTTTATTTTACATTTTATACAATATAATTTTGAGTGCTTATATAATAATAATAAACATTAATTCTCAAAATCTGATTTTTATCTTCATCTTCACCAAAACTGCCATATCTAGAGTTCTATATGGAGATAGAAGCTCAAATTTTTATCACATAAACTACATGATATGTGATCCATTTAACTCTCCTATAGCTACTGTTTAATCATCCTCTAAGTATTTTCTAAAAATCGTCCAAAACTGTAAACTCAGATTTGTACCATAAACTTGTTTTGATCATATCTCACTCATTACAATGATTCCATTGCATGGCCAACTCTCACATATGTACAAGACCCATAGTTTACTGTAAATCTATTAATCTATGCCATTTTTATCAGTTCATCATTTGATTCTTTACTGTTTTATACAGTCAACAACTTTAAACAAGATTTTAACCTTGTTTCTTATAGTCTTTCATCTTTTTAAGCATGTTTATCAACACCAAATCCCCACACAATATTTTTAATCATCATTCATCATCATATACATATACATAAGTAAAATAAATACAAGATTACATAATAAAAAATAATAAGAGGATGAGGAGGACAATCTTTATACCACCATGATGATGTAGGTTGTGATCAAAACATGGATTTTGATGGAGAAACTTGTGCATAGCCAAGACCATCTTCAAAACCACCATTATTCATGAACTCCTTGTGGAAAATCAGCCCTAATACTTCATGGAAACTCCTCCTTGGATGTTATAACTTGCACCAATCAATAGGGCTTCAAAAGGGCATCAACATATATGTTAATAACATAGGATTTGTGGTTGAATTTTGTATGAATGGGGTGTTTATGGTGGTAAAGTGGACGGCACAAAATGGAGAGTAGAGAGGATTTTAGCTTGTTTTGCATGGGTGGAAATGGTGCAAATGGTTTTGCTTGTGGGTTTTGAGGTAAGCTTAGCTTACTAGTTAAGCTAAGAACATGTGTTATGCTTCATTGTGAAGCTTTGACACATAAGGGGTGTAGTGGCTTGTTAAGGCCGGTTTTGAGTGGGGGTGGGACAAGTGTCCCACTTGTCTCATCCCCATTTATTTACGGGTACTCCTCGATTCTAGTTTCCTCGATTTGCGTGCCCTCGGGTCGTTTTACGAAAAACGTTTTTATAAATTATGAATCAACGGCACAAAACGAATCTAATAAAAATTGTCTCATCAAAAACGGAGTTCGAAAACGTAAATACGTAATCCTAAGGTTTCCGGTTTAGTTGTAAAGGACGCTAAAATAAAATCGTAAGTACTAATCTCTTCTCGTAAATTTGTGAGTTTATGAACCAACACAAATTTAAAACTCCAAAATAATATTCACGGATAAATTTATTTTCTGAAATGTCAGACTGTCACCAAAGACGGTGTATGTAAACGTAAGCACGTAACGTTGAATCCTCCGGTTTAGACGTAGTCGATGCTACTTCAAGACGTAAATCCAAATTTCTTCCAAAAAATAAGTGAGTTCATATTGTAACATTAAAATAATGTTTTCATATAAATATTGAGAATAAAATATCAGCCATAAATTGACGGATTGTCACATGACATGTATGGTAACGAGTATGTTTTGGGTGATTTAATAGGTATATATATGTGGATGTATATATACTAGTATGTGTTAAGTTATGATATATGGTCGTTCGGTAGTTATTATAACTTGAACGTACCTTGTGTTTGCTCGTTTTGAGTCTTTTGATGTGTGTCTACATTCGGGTATGTATTTATATTAATGAGAAATACAAAATTTTCTTACAAATAAGTGTGGCTAATTATACGAAAACGGTTTTGAAAATAATTTGTAAGTGTATGGTATGATATCGTGACTTACATATTTTTTTTAAAGTTTGTGGTAGTAAGCTATAAAAAAATTCGTCTTGAAAATAATTGGATTAGTTCTCTATGTAACATGTGATAATACATTTTAAAGGGGTAAAGAAATTTTATAAAAATTTTCTTAAGTGGAGTTAAAATATTATAAGTATTTAACTAGACGGAAAGAGTAAAAAGAGAGATTTTATTATAGTAATGATAAAAAAAACACCACGCGTTGTAAACGTGTAGTAGTTTAGTTATAACCCGCCTAAATGGATTTTATAAAATAATAATAATAAAAAATAGAATAAAATGAAAATAAAACACTGTATTTTATAAACATGTATTGGTTTCATAATAACAATTGAAATAAGTTTAATACGGGTAAACAAGATAATGGTTAGAATAAGATTGTAGTATACTAACTAGTTGATATCTTTGATAACATAATGAAGATAAAAGATGAGTTTATTGTTCAAAACGAGTCTGATTGATTTTAGTAGTATTGAAGTTTGGTTCTTATGAGGAGTAACTAAATGGGGAGAAAGTTTAAAATTTTTTGAGGTATCGAAATTTGGTAATACTAACCGTGACGAGTCTAATTTTTCGTTGTTGGCACACTCCAATGAATCTTTTGGATTACATTGTTTTGTTTTCAGTTGTTTTGGATAGGGTTCATTATGGTTGATCTTTCGGTTTACCCTACATTTATTATGGGACGCGATCATTTGGAATTCTTTTGGTACACGTCATGGTTGATTTAGTTATGCGATTATGGAAACGTTAGGATGAGAGGATAGAGTTGGGTAGTATTACTTATGGTTTGATATTAGAATGGAGAGATGTATTTTGGTTTAAAGGTTGTGTTGAAGGAATGATTAAGATTTGTGGAGTTTTGAAACTTAGATTGGTTACGGGAATAAGGTGTTGGGAATAAATTATGGGTCAGTTCACTAGACGCTGATAAGAAGAATTCAAGCATTGACATTTGAAGAAGTCAACGCTGACAGCCTTGAAGACAAGCACTGATGGAATATATCTTCATACGAATCTTTTTGTTTATTTGTTTCTATATTTGTATATGGTAAAGATAAACTCGACATTGTATTTTCCATTATTATCTTTACCTAGAATAGTTGATTCGTAGCTTCTTGTACAAGACTTCTTAATCTATAAAAGAAGATCTTTTAGGTTAATGTTGATAGTCAGTTATAATAAGTTTTCACAAGTATTCGACTGTTAAACCTCTTTCATTGTAATCAAGTTCGATAATTCTAATATAAGTGAAAGTTTGTTTAACATCTTTGTGTTCTAGATTAAGTGTTAATTCCGCATAACACTTAGTTACTTTATTCATAAGCAAAGGTTTCTCTACGTGTATTACTTGATCTAATCTCGTATACACAAAGCTTAATCGATCTAAGTTTGGGATCAACAAGTGGTATCAGAGCTTGTTGAGAAACTTTTGATCTTTAAGTAACGCAAGAACCCTAAAACACCAAAAACCCTAAAACAACGAAACCCTAAATTTCTCAAAACCCTAAAAACATCATGTCTGGCTCAGAACAACCTCCTGCTCCTGTTTTGCTACAAAGCAACACCACAAACCCTAGTATCAAAATTCCCATGTTTGATGCCAGGAACTTCGAGCTTTGGAAGTCCAATTTTGAGCAATATGTAGCCATCCATGACTACACTCTTTGGGAGATTGTTGAATATGGGAACACATTCAACAAAGCTCAAAAGATTGCTAATGCTATTGCTGCAAGGGTAGCTGTTCCTAATTGTCCTGAAGCTGATAAGAAGGAAAGGCCTGAAGATGGAAGAGTTGTATCTGCTGAAAATATAGCCAAGAAAAGGGTGGACATGAAAATTTTGAACATCATGAAACACGCCTTGGGTCATGAGAATCAGCACAAGTACAAACGCTTTGAGTCTGCAAAAGAGCTTTGGGAAGCTCTTGAAGTAGCACATGGTGGCAATGCTGACACTAAAGAAGAAAAGAAGAAGCAACTCATGCATGAGTATGCTGTCTTTAAGGCTCAACCCAATGAGAATCTCAGCAGTGTGAGAAGTAGACTACTTGACATTACAAGTCAACTTTCCTTCATGGGAACACAGATTGATGACCCTGACTTGAATGCTACTTTTCTCAAAAGCCTTGGTGAGGTATGGAAGATTGAGGCAAGATCCATTCTTGTCAATAACACCCACAAAACCTCTAGGTTTGATGACATCTTCAACAAACTAAGACTGTTGGAGAATGAATGGCTTTTGGAGAGTGATAATAAACCTTCCAGTAGCAACATGGCCTTCTTCTCACAAAGTGAAGGTCAATTTGATTCCATGAACTCCTATGGACATCTAGTCACTGGATCTGCATGTGTCAACGCTGGATCACATCCTATCAGCGTTGGAACACATCCTGTCAGCGCTGGATTACACCCTGTCAACGCCTCACACTCAAGCGCTGACACTTACAGTTTTGGCGCTGATGGAATTAAACCTGCTGGTTTAGATCTAGATACTGTGTGTGCATTTATTGCTTCTTTGCCCAGTGATTCAAGGATTACATATGAGGATCTTGAGCAAATAAGTGATGAGCAATTGGAAGAGATGGACATCAAGTGGACTATGGCTCTTGTAAGTTTAAGAGCAAACAGGTTTAATAGAAGGTTCAAGAAGAAGATGACCTTTGATGCTAAGGATGTTGCTGGATTCGACAAATCCAAAGTTGAGTGCTACAATTGTCATCGTATGGGGCACTTTATGAGGGAATGTAGATCTCCAAGAAGATCTGATGCTGGTAAGCCTTCAAGCCAAATGGTTAAGAGCCAAGATTCCAAGGCCATGGTAGCTGTTCAACAAATTGATGGTGTTGGAGGATGGGACTGGAGCTGGAACTTTTTGGCTAAGGATGAGGAAGAAGACAAAGCATTGGTTGCTGAAGTTAAAGAAGAGCATGTTGAATATGCTCTCATGGCACACTCCTCCTCTTCATCAGATAATGAGGTATATGATGATGCTTTCTGTTCTAAGGGTTGTCGTTTAAATACTGAAAAACTAAATAAGGAGATAGTATAATTATTAGATGAGGCAAGTTCTGAAAGATGCAAAGTATCTAATTATCAAATTGCTCTCACCCAAACAGAAAGGACAGTAGCTGAGTATAAGAAAATGGAGTTTGATTTAAAGGATAAAATAAATATCTTAAAACATGAGTTACATCAAAGTAAAGATATTCAAGATATCACAAACAGGGTTAATCTTGATTTGATAGCTAAGTTAGATGAGGCTAACAAAAATAAAGATAATGTGAGTCTTAAAATCCCGAGATTTGATAAGGCCACACAAACCCTAGGAGAGTGTGTTAGTAAACAAAGAGACTCTAAGGACATGAGTGGGATTGGGATGAAAGATTATACTGGTGTTCCACCACCAGCTGGGGATTTCTATGGTGTCCAATCAAAGGACTTATCTTGGACTGGCTTGCCAGAACTCCAAGAGAAGGAATTCATTCCTCCACCTAGAGTGACTTCCCCAGTTGAAGAGTATAAACAAAAACTGACTGACCTAGATGAGTGGAAGAAAGCTAACCACACTTTGTTTGTTAAGGGAGGTTTGTTGTGTGAAAGTCCAAATGAGCCCACACCAATCACGAGCCATGATCCTACACCTATTAAAATCACACACCCAACCACTGGCAAAGCTGTTGACCTTGTCTCACACACTGTTAGAAAACCTAGTGTTAAGTATGTAGAGATGTATAGGAATACTAGGTCACCAAAAAGCCAAGTTAGTAACCATGGAACAGGCTTCTTTGCTTCTAGACCTAAGACTATGTCTAGAAAAGCCTGTTACACTTGTGGTAGCTTTTCACATTTGGCATACAAATGTGTCAACGCTTCCAATGTCAACGCTGATAGGAACCATTTCAGCGCTGACAAAAGTCAACATAGGTCAAATACTGTCAGACACAAAACCTTTGTGAACAAAAGTTCACAAGTTGTTAGACTAGCCCCATTCTTTTCTAGAGGGTCTAACACACATGGCCTAAGACCTTTCCAAAAGACAAACACTTGGTCCAATAGGCAATGGGTTCCTGTAGCAAACCCTAGGTTTAACGCTGATAAAGGCAATCGGGGCGCTGACAAGAACAATTTCAGCGCTGACAGACACACTGCCAAACCTAGGTATTTGCAACCACAGGGAAATGGGTCTAAAGCTTCTACTAGCTTAACATGGAGACCAAAACAAGACCAAAACCCTAATTCTACTGGTCTTTCTATGACATGCAACAGGTTTCATTATATTTCAAAGGTCATGTCAAGACCAATTGGGGTTAACTGGGCATTTCATCCAAAAAGGGATGAAAATGGGGTTGTTATGAGAACCAAGTCTGTTCTTGTTGAACAACCAGATGAATCCAAGTCTTCCAAGGCTTGGGTTCCCAAAGAAAACTAATTTGTTTTCTTATGTGCAGGGCATTCAAAAACAGGTTAATGACTATGGATATTGGGACAGTGGATGCTCTAGGCACATGACTGGGAAAGAAGATTACTTGAGTAACTTCACTCCCATTGAAGATGGTGATAAGGTTCTCTTTGGGGGCGGATATGGAACTATCACAGGCAAAGGAACTCTTCTCACCAACAACTTACGTTTTGAAAACGTATTTCTGGTAAAAGAACTCGACTATAATCTTTTCAGTGTATCACAGGTGTGTGATAACAAGAATAAAGTTCTTTTTACTGATACTGAATGCTTGGTGTTAAGCAAATATTACAAGCTCCCTGAGGAGAAATACATAGAATTTAGAACACCAAGGCATAAAGACATATATAATGTGAATCTTAATGGAATTAAGATGAATAATAAAATGTCATGTTTTTATGCTAAAGCTTCAGTAGATGAAAGTAATCTTTGGCACAGGAGATTAGGGCACATAAACTTTAAAAATATCAATAGACTTGTGAGACTTGGTTTAGTTGATGGTTTGCCTGAAAAGGCTTTCCAAAATGACCACTCTTGTGTTGCATGTCTTAAGGGCAAGCAGCACAAGGTCTCATTCAAATCTAAACAGGTGCACTCTAGTTCTAAACCACTTCACTTATTGCATATGGACCTCTTTGGTCCAACTAATATAGAATGTTTGAAGGGTAAATCATATTGTTTTGTCATCACTGATGATTTTTCCAGGTTTACATGGACTTTCTTTTTAGCCAAGAAAAGTGAAACTGCCCAAATTTTGATTGATTTCATTACCCAGATTGAAAAGAAGAGTGGTAATGAGGTCAAAATTCTTAGAAGTGACAATGGGGGTGAGTTTAGAAATCAGTTCTAGAGGATTTTTGTGCCAAGAAAGGGATTACTAGGCAGTTTAGCATAGCTAGAACCCCACAGCAAAATGGGGTTGCTGAAAGAAAGAATAGAACCCTAATTGAAGCAGCCAGAACCATGTTGGCTGATGCCCACTTTCCTATAGCCTTTTGGGCTGAAGCTGTTAACACAGCTTGTTATGTTCAAAATAGGGCATTGGTCAACAAAATACACAATAAGACACCTTATGAGTTACTTTGGGGAAGGAAGCCAAATATTGGCTTTCTCAAGCCTTTTGGTTGTCATGTAGTTGTTTTAGAAACTAGTGATGACCTAGGTAAATTTGATGCAAAAGGTGATGAAGGCTATTTCATGGGTTATTCAGTGCAGAGCAAAGGATATAGGGTTTACATTAAAAAGGAAAAACGTATACTTGAAAAAGTACATGTTAGGTTTTTAGAGAGTAAACCTAGTGATCCTGAAAGTGGTCCAAATTGGTTATTTGACTTGGAACCTTTATCTAGAGCTTTAAATTATATGCCTGTTACTAATCCAGACATTGTGAAGGTAACTTCAAATGGTTTGGAGAAGAGAATTGGTAATGTTTCAGGTACACAGGTTGCTAAAAAGGATGGACCACAAGCAGTTGAGTCATCTCCCACACAAGAATATGTTATATTTCCTATATGGACAGATGAGTATTATGCTGCTGCTGCTGCTGCTGGAAAGGATAAAGGTGGTTCTTCAATACCACCAGTTGATAACATGCATGGTCATTCAGGCGCTGACAAGCACAATTCTAGCGCTGACAAGACCAATTCAGACGCTGATGGCTCAAACGTTGACAACAATGATTCTGGCGCTGACAAAAGTAATTCCAGCGCTGACAAGCAAAATTCCAACGTTGACAACACTCATGAGCATTTCGTATCTTCCAATTTTGAACAAGGTGAACCTTCAAGAATAAATGAAGAGGTTCAAGATGGAAGAGAGTCTGAAGAAGATATTAGCAACATGGAGGATGATATTGAAGACAACAGAATTCTTGAAAATGGAATTCCTAGATCTACTTTGAAGAATCATCCTCCCTCTCAAATCATTGGGAATATCATGACTCCTGTTCAAACTAGAAGATCTCACCAGACTCATGATAGCTTCATTGCTAATATCCACAAGAAGGTTGATACCCCTCTTGTACAAGCATGTTTGTTTGCCTGTTTTCTATCACAACAGGAACCCAAGAAGATTTTTGATGCTCTCAAAGAACCTAGTTGGGTGGAAGCAATGCAGGATGAGCTTCACCAATTTGCTATACAGGATGTTTGGGAGCTGGTTGATTGTCCTAGATATGTGAGACAAATTGGGACAAGATGGGTTCTAAGGAACAAGAAAGATGAAAGGGGTATTGTGGTCAGAAACAAGGCACGTTTGGTAGCTCAGGGATATACACAAGAGGAAGGGATAGATTATGAAGAGGTCTTTGCTCCTGTTGCAAGAATTGAAGCTATAAGAATTTTCCTAGCTTATGCCTCTTGTATGAACTTCACTGTTTATCAAATGGATGTGAAGAGTGCTTTCCTCTATGGAACAATTGTTGAGGAGGTATATGTCATGCAACCTCCTGGTTTTGAAGATCCTGAGAATCTAGACAAGGTTTATAGAGTGAAGAAAGCTATGTATGGACTTCATCAGGCCCCAAGAGCATGGTATGGTACATTGTCCACCTATTTGGTGGAAAATGGTTTTAAAAGGGGCACCATAGATCAGACATTGTTTACAAAGAAGAAAGGTAAGGATGTCTTACTTGTTCAGGTCTATGTTGATGATATCATTTTTGGATCTACAAATCCAAAGATGAGTGAAGACTTTTCCAAGCTTATGACAGATAAATTCAAGATGAGTGCAATGGGTGAGATGAACTTCTTTCTAGGATTACAAGTTCAACAGAAAGAAGATGGTATCTTTATCTCCCAAGACAAATATGTAGCTGAAATCTTGAAGAAATTTTGTTTTTCTCCACATGAAAAGAGTGCTTCCACTCCTATGGATAGGGAACACCCTTGGGGAAAAATTGGAGCTGGAAAAGATGTGGATGTTAGGCACTATAGATCAATGATTGGCTCATTGATGTATCTTACAGCCTCAAGACCTGACATCATGTTTGCTGTGTGTGCTTGTGCACGCCATCAAGTGAATCCCAAAGAATGTCACCTTTTTGCTATGAAAAGAATCTTTAGGTACCTAAGATGTTATCCAGATCTTGGCTTATGGTACCCAAAAGATTCTCCATTGGAGCTTATTGCATATTCGGACAGTGACTATGGTGGTGACAAGTTTGATAGAAAATCCACAACTGGTGGATGTCAATTTCTTGGGAGTAGATTGATATCTTGGAAATGCAAGAAACAAACAGTGGTGGCAAACTCTACAACTGAAGCAGAATATGTGGCTGCAGCTGCTTGTTGTGGACAAGTCTTATGGATTCAGAACCAGCTGTTGGATTATGGGTATAATTTCATGCATACCAAGATTTTTGTAGACAATAACAGTACTTTATGCATTATTAAAAATCCTGTACATCATTCTAAAACCAAACACATATAAATTAGGCATCATTTTATAAGAGATTGCTTTGAGAAAGGTTTAATACAACCAGATAGGGTAGACAGAAGATAATGTGGCTGATTTATTAACTAAACCTTTTGATACTGGAAGATTTCAATATTTGGTAACAAATATTGGAATGGTTAATCTCACTTAATATGTGTTTTGGAACCTTTTTGTAAAAATATGTACAGGATAATGCATTGTTATTGGTCTTTGTGATGATTTAGATTTTTTTTTCACTTTATTTTTCTAACACTGACAAAGGTAAATTTAACGCTGACAAGTGTTATTTTGCCGTTGTTAGAGATATTATTGTCTAACGCTGACAAGAGTTCCTTTAACGCTGATAAGCGTTGTCGGGGCGCTGTCAGCAACAATGTTAGTTTTGTGGTTTTCAATCTAAATGTGTAGGTGGTGTTAGCTTTATGCCATTGGATACAGAGTTGCTTATGGATCTTTGAAGAGCTATTTGGACATGTTTTTGTTTATGGATGATGGTTGGAATATTTATATTCCTATCTTGACATAAATTTTTAATGTTCATATATATTTTGAGAAACTCATGTATCATAGTTTAAGGGGAGGTTTAAGGAACCTTTAGGACTCTTGGGTATTCTTATAATACTCTTATCACAATTCTAGATTGTGTCCACAGGTGAGTATGGGTTAGTTTTACTAAACCATGAGGCACTGTAGCATGCAAAGTTGACAAACTATGCATGCTGCCAAGACATTTTTGGCCTAGAATTGGTTGTGGTCTGTTGGGAGACTTGGGAATATTTTTGTTATGGGTTTACCTGGGAGTTACAAAGGATTTTATGAAATAACTTTGTTGGTAAGTATTTTGGTTAGCAAGGGACACTTGAGGACATTTGTGTCTATCTTGCTTAAGCAAGTGTGCATAAGTGGACAGTGCTTGCCGCCCAGTAATTATTATCAACTTGCAAGATATTTCCCTTAGGATAAATTACTTTGTTAAGGTCTTTTTCTTTTTAAATATTTTTATTTTTAGACGCTGACAAGTTTTTCTCCAAACGCTGTTAAGACCAATCGTGACGCTGACAAGGCTTTAGGCAAACGCTGACAAGAAAATATAGCCGTTGGGCGTTGATGAGTTATTTTTGACCGTTGACACCTAGTGGGCCCTACCCAGTTGTTATTTTTGACTAATCTTTGGCCGTAATTTTTGGGGAGTTGTTACTTTTAATTAATGCATGAGATAAGTTATATTTGATTCAATATTTTCATCATTACTCTTTGAATATAACTGCCTCATTTTTGACCAATCATAATCATGCATCTCTCCTATAAATTTGGCTAACTTTTCATCTGGGTATTCATATTTTCTTGTCTAACATTTTTCTCCTAGATTTTTCCCATATCACATAACCTAAACAGCTTTCAACAATGCACCAAAGTTCAACTCAAACAATCTGACATTGGAGTTCAAGAGCCAACATAATATGGTAGCTTACTTGGACGCTGATAATGATTTGTTCCCTCAGTATTCACAAATGGTGGCATTTTTAAATGCATCCTCCACAAGGTATGCACTTTCTCATGAACCACTAGTCCCTGTCGCACACATTAGACAGTTTTGGAATAATGTAAGTTCCACAACAGCTAATGGAGTGACTACATTAACATCTACTGTTCATGGTAGAACATGGGTGGTCACTGAAGCTTTGGTTCGCCAAGCTTTGCGTCTTAATGACGCTGATGGTGTGACTACCCTTGCCATTGCAACAATAGAACAAGGTCTTAGGGAATTGGGTTATCCTATTCCTGCTGATAAAACTTTAAATAAATATCATAAGCAGGAATTTCCCTCAGATTGGAAATATTTGATACATGTCCTTCTTCAATGCTTAAGTCCAAAATGTACTGCTTTTAATGAAATAAACAGGTCCATTGCAAGTGCTTGGGTTTGCATGTCACGTGGGCTTAGGTATAATTTTTCAAAAATGATTTTTGAAGGGATGTGTAAAAATAAGGGAAGTAAAATGACTTTGGCTTACCCAAGATTTTTGCAAATGGTGTTTGATTTACAAGAATATTGTCTTAGGGATCATGACCATTTTTATGAGATCCCTAAGCAAAAGAAAACCATTTTTGACAAAATGATCTCCACAAACAGACCTATACCTCTCACCCAAGCCATGCTTGAAGTTATTCAGGCTGCCCAACCACAACCAGACCCTGAACCTCAACTTGAGCCTGTCCTTGAACCATTACCTTCACCTGAACACATGGACGTTGACCAAGCCAATGTCAACGCTGACACTCAATATGTTGGCGCTGACACAGCCAATCTCAACGCTGATTACATCCCTGAACAATCCCAAACACCTCTTAACCAACCAACACCCACACAATCTACCTCATCTTCCACCCCATTACAATCTAGGTTAAATAAACGCCAAAGGACTACTGGAGTGTTCTCCTCTAGTGGTCCTAGCCATGTAGCAGAGAGAACCACCTCCACAAGTTTGGCTGGTGACATGGGTGAGGCTGGACATATTGGTACAGGCTTAGAAGCTGGCCAAGACAGGTCCAACATTGATAAGACCTCATCCATGCCCTATGATTCTATTTTGGGAGGTCAAATCCCCATTCTAGCTGAGGGCAGATTGGAACCTATGACATTGAATGAATTGACGGCTGCTGTCATTAGGTTGCAAAAGCAAAATGTCAGCCTTGTACAAATTGTCAATAATCAGGGCCGTGAACTCCAAGCATTGAGGGAGCGGGTAACTGTTTTGGAGAATCCTAGTAACAGGAGTAGAATAGAGGAATCTTCCAAAGGGGAGGATGAAGAGGATGAGCTGATTCATACAGCCAGTGAGAAGAGTTCACAATTTTGTGAATCTTTAAATGTTGCTGAAGCACTCACCAACTTGAAGAAGCACCCTGTCATTGATACATCCAAGGTAACCCCTTTGAATTTGGATGGGTCATTTACAGCAGTGATGGAACATTTTACACAGGGTGCTGTCACAAGTAATCTTGGCGTTGACAAAAGTTTGGACGCTGACACATCCAGCGCTGACAAGAGTAAACGGGGCGCTGACACAGGTAACTTGAACGCTGACAAACCTGCAGGTGGTGTTGATGTATTCCAGTCATCAACAATCATCAAAGATGTGTCTACACAGGTATCTTCATCTACTTTATCTACCATTGATCCAAAAGACAAGGGTAAAGGAATTTTGGTTGAAGAAGAGGTTCCAAAGAAGGATGCAGTCCAAATTGCATTTGATAAACATTTGGCTGAACAACTTTTGGAGCAAGATTTGAAGAGAAGTGGGACATCACCATTTGTTGCCACTTCTGAGAGTGAGGAAGAGAGTGATGATGAAAAAGAAGGAGCTAGATCAGATTCAAGTGTTCAAATCATTGAAGATCCAGAAAGACTTGAATATGGGGATGAGTTGGCAAAAGAAAGGTTGAGAGATTTGAAGATGCAGGTTGATTTTGACCTTCCAGAAATCACCAGAATGTACCATGCTTGGGAAGATAAGGTATTTGACAACCCAGGGATGAGCTTATCAGATCAAATTTGGGGGTTGGAAATTCTTCTCAGGGTACAAGATGATATAAAGGTGATTTTGAAGTATAATGCACAAGAGGTCAAGACTTGGCTTAGAAGAGATAGCAGGCAATTGTATTACAAGTTACTTAGATGCCATCAACCTGGATGGACATACAAGAAGTTGCTGGCTTTATCTTTTGAGGAGCTAGAGTACAGGGCACATCCTATTTGGAGGCATGTGCAAGAAAATAATGTCTTACAGTTTCTTTCAGAAGAAAGGAAACAGGAGCTTGCTGAGGAAATGCAGATTGAAAAGGAGATGAGGATTGCTCAAAGACCAGTGAAGAAAGGAGATCCTCTCCAATTTCCCAAAGATATGGATGTGTATGATCCAAGTGAAACAGTCATAAGGAAGCATCTCAAGCTTTCTCCATTGGAAGCTTCAGATTTGGATAATGTAGTATCTCTAGATGCCAGAAATCCAATAATAAGTTTTGATGAAGATGAGTGTGGATTTTGGAAGATTGGCAGATTTGGGAAGGAGGTACACACTTTCACTTCAATTATTTCTATCTTTGCAAGCATAGACAGAGAAGACTTGGTGCATCTATGGAGATTGATAGAGGCCAAGTATAAGGCTGAAGTACCTACTTCAGCAAATGGAATAAGACTATGGCACACATTTTTGACTTTGTGTGGTCCAAGGGAAGCAGATCCTGCTGTATGGAAGGATCTTGAAGATGACCTCAGTGGTCTTCATTGGAGGCTTTATTCTACTTGTAGTGTGTTTCATTTGAGCTCTACAAAGTTTTCAGAGTATCTACTTGTGGATGCTGACTATTTCTTGTCCAAAGAAATATTGGAGAAGATGAAGGAGACACCCTTGGAGATTGATTATACTAGTGACGTGGCCCAGGACATAATTAGATATGTTTATCACCAACATAGGAAGTTTTTGTAAGATTCCTCCTAGCCTTTAGTATTTATTCAGAAACTTGATCATTAGAGTGGATATCAAGTTTAGGGGAGGATTGTTGGGAATAAATTATGGGTCAGTTCACTAGACGCTGATAAGAAGAATTCAAGCGTTGACATTTGAAGAAGTCAACGCTGACAGCCTTAAAGACAGGCACTGATGGAATATATCTTCATATGAATCTTTTTGTTTATTTGTTTCTATATTTGTATATGGTAAAGATAAACTCGACATTGTATTTTCCATTATTATGTTTACCTAGAATAGTTGATTCGTAGCTTCTTGTACAAGACTTCTTAATCTATAAAATAAGATCTTTTAGGTTAATGTTGATAGTCAGTTATAATAAGTTTTCACAAGTATTCGACTGTTAAACCTCTTTCATTGTAATCAAGTTCGATTATTCTAATACAAGTGAAAGTTTGTTTAACATCTTTGTGTTCTAGATTAAGTGTTAATTCCGCATAACACTTAGTTACTTTATTCATAAGCAAAGGTTTCTCTACGTGTATTACTTGATCTAATCTCGTATACACAAAGCTTAATCGATCTAAGTTTGGGATCAACATAAGGAATAAGTAAAGTTACTTTTACTATTCGTGGGAACGAGATGTCATGCTATGAGAAGTTGGTTGAAGTACCATTAGGAGATTGATGAAAGTACTAGCGGATGTGAGGGTAGAGTAGAAAGTTTCTACTAATGGAAGGATTAACACGCAAGGGAATTGGTATAGTAATGGAGGCAAGGTAGTAATAGATACGTGAAGGAAAACATGGATGTGAAAGAATGATTGGTAGGAGGCTGATTAATGGTGAAGTACAACAAGTAAGGAAGAGTGAGCCATTGAGGGGTGGAAGTACCTTTAGAAATATTGTGGTAGATGAGTTGAAGTTAGAGGCTACTGGGTAGTGTGAAATTCCTAGGTAACATCATAGAGATGAGAAGGAGTGCGTGAAGAGCTACATCGTGAATCAATGAGCTGAAAGGACTACGTGCCGGTTGCTAGAAGGAAGCAAGAATTTTCGAAGGAGTCACAGAAGCTGCAAGGACTGGAAAGGTGACAAGCACTATGATGGGAATCTCCGTATGGTTCATGACGAAGAAGGACAGATCGAGTACCGGAGTGGAGTTACAAAGAGCTGAACTAGTGGATCGTGATGAATTGAATACATAACATGAGCGATTAAGAACTCGTGGAGGTAACAAGGGGAGTCGAGTGACTACGCGGATAGAGTTTTTGTGGCAATCAATATCGAGGGATGAATAGTGAAGCTGAGCTGAATAAGTTCATGGAGAAGTGATTAGAGAGTCGATTTTGTGAAGGTGTTATGAAAGATCTTTGAAAGAGACAGTTATGCATTATGCAATGCATTAGCGATTTCCAAAGATTTGATGAATGAAGTATCGAATTTCTGTTGGACGGGATAGTGTAGGAATTAGGGAGAACCATGGAAGGAGAGAACCAAGTATTCATAGAAGATGATGATTGAAAGTACCTCATGTTGGGTGCAAGATCAAAATAGAAGTATGAGATTTGAATAAGAATTTAAAATATGGTTTAGTTTAGACAAATGGAAACTAATATGGGTATAAGATGAGAGTGTGATCCGCATGGTATCACATAAATCTCTAGTCTGTCCCTATTAGAAGGGAGTAGGAGAACTTATCGTGAGGAAAAACTAGTGAAGCTACTTGGAAAAAATTTGAGGTATAGTTGACTTGAAAGACGGGAAGCATAACATCGTGATGTATGTCATGAGTTGAGGAAGAAGAAGAAAGTGTGGATAGATGCGAATCATGAATGAAATAGGTCGAGATAGGAACCGAAGGTAAAACTTTGGTATAGCCTAATGAGTAGACTAAGGAACTAAGCATTCTAATATTGTTGTAGTGTGGAAAGGAAATGGTACTGGCCTATACTGTTTGATTGGAAGGCTTAGTATCGATAATCGAATGATTGAGGAGTTATAGATGTGATGTGTCATGAGAGACGAAGGGCTTGGTCTAACTGAGACAAGATGAGGAGCACTATGACCTTGAAGGTAAGACATTGTGTAGGTATAAAGTAAGTGTTTAGTATCAGGGTAAAAAAATCTTTCATGGAGAAAAGTGAGAAAGAAGTGTATAGGTGCTACTAATGATCTATCCAAATTTTATGGAAGTATTTGTAGCATGGGTTTGGATGGCAGTTGATAGACTAACTGAGATAACCGTCCTTTTGGTGATGTGTATAGATCATAAGTTGATTTGGATTGGAAGAGCCTCGTTGTGATAAACTAATCAATATGTGAAATATCATCATAGGTCACTTGTGTAAGAAAATTGGAATTTTTAAGTAGTTTGCGGTATTGACTAAAGGAAGTTGATGAACATGATTGGATATGAGTATATCCAGATAATTAGAAAATGATGGACGAAGTGGGAAATTGATACAAGTATAGGAGTCGTATTGAGAGCTTGGGTGACTGATTTAGAGGGATGTGGGAAACTAATTTAGACGGATGTGGGAAACTCGTTAGTGATGTCTGAGTTTTCATATAATGATTGTTATCATACTAGAAGTCGATGAATGCCATTTGAGGCACTACAGGGAAGGATAGGGTGAGTTGTCCTTATGGTGGATTAAAATTCGTGAAAGAGACTACTAATGTGGAAATGGTGTTTGTGGAAAGGATGAGAGTAACAAGAGATGATATGTTGAAAAAGAGGAAATCACTAGAGTTTAGTGACAAAGTTATGTAGGAAATTTCACCTATAGTAATGGGTGGCATGTTTTGGTAAAAGGGAAAAGTTGATGACGAGTTTTGTAGGTCCATTTACAATATTTGAAAAGTTTGGACCAGTATCTTATGGGTAAAGAATTACCTAGGGAATTGAATGGTATACATGATATATTTCATGTACTAAGATTGGTAAATGTTGTTTGAGAATGTGTATTTGTATGTATGGTTATTCGAGATTTTTGTTAATGAGAGTCTTCGTTCTATCAAAGAGTCATTTGTGAGATTTATTGGCGGTGAGGTCAAGAGTTAGGGAATGAATTTAAATATTGTTTGTTAGTATATATGATATATTCAGTCATGAACTAAGGTACACATGGACATGAGAAGAGTTCATTTTGAAAAAGTATCCTCATGTGATTTGTTGTTTGTGTGTTTGATCCTAAGAAGTAAATCTCGGGACGAGATTTCTATTAGGAGGGAGTGATGTGACAACCATGGTTTTGGGGTTCGTCACTTAGACTATAGTTTAGGGTGTTTTGTGCAAATATGTGCTTTTATGTGCTTATGTGTTTATTTTATGTGTTTGGAGTGAGGTTTGGATATCGTTTATGGGTATATGGTACTCATAAGTAAATTGAGGAACGGTTATTTCATGTTCATGAGCTCACAAGGTAGTGACTATGAAATGAGATGGTGTTATTTCGTTTACGTATACGTATATGCATTATAGAAAATCGTATTTTTACGATTTAAGGTTTAGCATTAAGAGGTCTCGGATGAGGTAATTAGTCACGGGAATAATTTACGGGATGGTTTTAAGTCATTTAGAATTTATTTGTATATTTTATTTCATACTATAAGAGTTTTTATAAAACTGTATATTTTACGTCTTTTATGGTTTACGCGTAAATTGACTAGTTTTACGGTTTAGCGATTTTGAAGGTTTTAGGAGCTAAAATAAATTAAGGAAATTTAAGGTAATGATAATTAATAGTTAATTTATAGTAAATAATAAAAAAAATAAAGAAAAAGGTTATTTGGGTCGGTTATGGGCCTATTTGGTGGAAGGGGGTTTGAAAATATAGAAAGTTTTGGTTTTAGCCTTAAATTTAGATTAGGTAAGGTGTTTTAATATAAATTAATACCCCTAAAGGCCATGAACGACTTATATCAGCTATAGGGTCGAAAATACATCAATGGAGGTTAAGTTTTCAAGAAAAATCAATCCCTTGAAGATTAGAGGTAAAAATCATGTTCTAATTACGTTTTTATTAACTAAATCATGTTTCTAATTCATGTAAACATCAATTATGATGGATTTAGGGTTAGGTCAAAATTAAAATCTGAGAATTAATGTTATTATAATGATTAGATAAATTAGGACTTGTGATTAAATAAATTATGAATAATTAATTAGGTTAATTCAATTAAATTCGTAATTAAAAACTGGGCAGAATTTTTGGTGCACTGTTTTGATCATATCTAGAGTTCTACCAACTTTTAATTTTCGAATCTTATATCCCTGAAATGGTAATTGAATTGGCTTTCAAACGCAAGAAACTATAATTGAATTGGAGGTCGGGAAGTAGGTCAAAAACAGGTTACACCAGTCGGAGGTCAAAGCAGTTTTGAAATCAGTCAGGTTTAAATTAATTGGACCTTCAAATGAACATGAGACTTATATTATATATCAAAATAAAAGATTTGGAGGATCTCTAAACAATTGGGTTAGGGTAAGACCCTCTGATCATAACAAACTTTTCATATGTTCAAAATCAGTAAATTCTGGATAGGTAAAAGTATATATATACATATATATATATATATATATATATATATATATATATATATATATATATATATATATATATATATATGGAGGCCTTAACAGTAGCTTTAAGTTTGCGACCAAAATGGAGAGTTAGCTAACATATGTAAGGGTATAGGGTTTCTTTTACATGGCATGTTATTTTGGTTAAAGGGGTGTTCAACCAATAGTTTGAAGTATGAAAAAGGGGATTGTTTTGGGTTAAATGTTAACGAGACGAGTTATGAACTAAACTAAGTTAAGGGCTTTATATAGGGGTGTAATGAGATTCATATGGCATATAAATGGGGTTAAGTTGTAGGAGAAGGTTAAATATCCATCATATATTGATGAGCCATTTTGGTATGTGGTTCATGTCTTGATTGTATACGTTTGTGTGTTTAGATTTATGCTAGAGCATGGGTACTTGGAGAAGCTTGTTCAGGTGAGTTTCATAGTCCCATGTCTTTTTATGATTTGATTTTCAGATGGGATGGAAGAGACACTGTATGGTTTTGTAAAGAATGCTGTGAATGTTTTTATAGTTTGTGATGGACTTGTGTGTACACTTATGTGATTAACTGCTATGTGACTCTTGATTGTGTTTATAATTTAGATCGGGGGACACGTACCGTCTCAGTTATTATGGTTTGACTTGGTACCAAGGGGATGTTGACAAGACGGGGCCTTGGGATTGGTTCATAGGTGTATGGGCGCCTATGGGACCATGGTTATTGGTAAGGCTTGGAGCCTTGGAATTTTGGTTATTGGTAAGGCTTGGAGCCTTGGATTTGTGGTGATTGGTTAATCTTGAATGCTAGTTGTTAATACATAATTATAGGACATTGTCCATATGTTCTATTGTTAATGGTTTTTATTCACAGCTTATAACTGATTTGGCGTTGGAGTCTAAACCTATGAGTCTCACCAACTTTATGTTGACGTGTTTTAGCGTGAGAATAGGAGTGGCTAGCTGGAAGGTTTAGGATCGCATTTGGAGGAACCCCCATTCCTCTTAGCCTTTATTTTATGTTTGAATAATGGATTCATTGTGGACACCTATATGTGGATTTGTGTATTTTTATGTCTTTGGTAAGGGGTAGACCTGTTACCTACTTACCTAGACGCCAGCATTGTTTGTGATATTGTCATGACATTGTGTCACCCATTTATGATATTTCCATTTCATTTAGTTATCTCTATAGACACGCTATTTTTGTGATGATATCCATACGTCACACCTCATATTCCCCTATGATGGGGTGTGATACTATATTAGGATAAAAAGGTTAAAATATACAAGTAAAGATGTTAAAATCATGACTATTCACATAGGCTGTATAAAACAGTAAGTTTCAATATCTTCACTTGGTTAAATGGCTAAGATTATTAAATATACAGATAGATAAATGATTTTTACATATGTGGTGAGTTGGCCATACAATGGAATGTTAAAAATGAGTAAGATATGGCCAAAACACTTTTGGGGTACAAATCTATATAGTCTGTTTAGGACGAATTATTTGTAAAAAACATCATTTAGTTTATGCTGTTTAAATTTTAGGTTTTATCTCCTTGTAGAAATCAAGATATGACAAAATGGTGGATTTGACTTTAGAAATCAGATTTCTTAATAAACTATATAATATAAAAAGAGCACTCAAAGTAAATACTATTATAAAATAAGTATATAAAAGTCACTAACTAATAATAACTATTATAAAATAAGTTTGCATACTAAAATAAATAAACATGACATTTTATAAAAGTAAAACTCAAATGTTTTCTAAAACTACAAACTATATATAAGTTTTACGTCTTTTCGGCTAAAACCGAAAGGTTAACGTTTTCGCCAAATAAAACTTAGATGGTCGGAACCGTCTAATGTAATATTTATAAAAATCATATACTGATATGTAAACACATTTGACAAGTAAAATCGACAAAATCGAGCTTTGTAACATATGGACCATAATGGGCCAAATTATCCTTGTTGGACCACTAGGCCCAACTAGTTTGGTTTAATGTTTTTGGACTTACTCATGGGCTTAACCCACTTGGGCCCAACATATGAGTATGGGCCTGGTCTTAAAAAGATAAATGGACTAATAAAATGATATTGGACTCTTAATGGGCTTATTGGGCCCTAATGTGTAAAAGGGCTAAAACTTGTGTAACTAGTATGATAAGCCTAAGTTAAGTAATACTAAACAACTAGTAATGTTGTGTAAGGAAATAAAACCCCACTTGATCATCATGCAATGACATCCTTACATATACATAACAAATTTTTATAAAGTTATTGGGCATAGCTTAAGACCGAGTATTATTTGTCTAGGTTTCCCATGATCGAGGCACGTACTATACATCCTAATTGCCGTTAACCCGCCTTCCCACACTAATGTGAGTTCATAGCCTCGCACTCTTTTAAATATTTTATGAAATGTTTTATAAACCCGCGAGGGAGATAACATGCTAGTTTTAATAAAAATAGGACACCAGTTGTCCCGATTGTATGCTTATTGATATGGACCCGAATGATTATATGATCCAATGAATGAAATGAAATGGATTATTATTAGTTAGGTTATGTCACTAAAAGTCTCATTAGCATGAATTGTGAACTATCGGGATTTGGTAGACGCTTATGCATATAATAGTACTATTTGGGGAAGATCGCCCTAGTTCGCGCCTTGGCGGTTGATCCCCTTCGTGCCACATTGATTGGTAAGCGAATTTATGTATGAGAAGATTTATATAAGCGTGATGATTGTGACGACACGCTGTTTTAGATGGGCAAAGGAATTACGGGTTAGCTACCCGATATATGTTATAGAAAAGTAACAATGTCATGCGGCTTATAATAATCTAATAATGAAAATACTGATATACGAATTGAATTATAATGTATTGTCTGACTAGCAATAGGGGGTCTTATTACTGATATTATGTTCGTGTTTTGGTTTTACATAACCATTTTCATATAACGGTTTTTATTAAACTCTATACAACGTTATAAAACGTATTGTATGATATTTTTACGACATTGGTTCGTATAATGGTTTTGAAGGCAAAAGCCTATATTATGATTTACGACAAAGATTCGTATAAAATGTCTTTGGCCTATTTTATAGCCTACGACAAAGAATTGTACAAAATGATTTTCGGTAATGACTATATACCGATAATATATATATATATATATATATATATATATATATATATATATATATATAATATATATATATATATATATATATATATATATATATATATATATATATATATATATATATATATATATATATATGTATATAATATATATATATATATATATATATATATATATATATATGTATAATATATATATATATATATATATATATATATATATATATATATATATATATATATATATATATATATATATATATATATATATATATATATATATATATATATATATATATATATATATATATATATATATATATATATATATATATATATATATATATATATATATATATATATATATATATATATATATATATATATATATATATATATATATATATATATATATATAGGGGGACTTTCTTGTCAGAACCAATTTAAGTGTCAGAACTATTAGAACCATAATAGACCAATCAGAATTTAGATAATTATTTTGATTTAATTTATTAGATAAAAATGCATAAGGGCAAAAATGTAAAAGTGTTGTTTACAATTTATAGAAACTTTTACTAGAAAAAAAAACAACCGATCATTTAGTTGTTTTAAATATGTCAATCTTTTTTGCTCTCGTTTTGTTTTTTTTAATCTGTTATTTTTTTATATTAAAATTTATTTTAATTTTTGGTATTTTTTTTTTACGTTTTTGAGAAAAAAACGTGTTTGTTTTTCGATGAATAAGTATATGTATGTTTTTCGATAAAACTTGTATGTTTTTCGAAAAAAACATGTATGTTTTTTCATAAAACATGTATGTTTTTCGATCAAACATGTATGTTTTGTGATAAAAAATGTATATAGAATTTTATTGTGTTTTGCTTAAGATGATAATCATGTCTATTATGTAGCAAACATTTATTTAAAATTCAAAATATACAGAATTTGGTATCAATTGAAATCAACTAAAATAGAAATTTCGAAAAAGCGAAACATAAATGAATCTAATCATTCGACGCCTTCCAACTTGGCCGGAGTACCGTCGACTTTGAAATCGAGCATTCCGCCAAAAACCCATTTGTTCGAGACATGCAATCTGGACTGGTTTCAAAGTCAACAAGCATTATATAAGGGTTTTGGGCTACTTCTGGTATTGAATGCATAAGGCCTCTTAGATGGATCTGCCCGTGTACTTTTAGCTTTTACCCGGGTATGTTGCTGAACTTCCATTCTTTTGTCACCTGATATACAGTTAGAAAGCAAATGTTTAAAACATGTATGTTTTAAAAAATATGTGTATGCTTTTTTTTAAAACATGTATGTTTCAAAAACGATATGTATACATTGTCTAGATACATGTATGTTTGTAAGCAAAAACATATATGTCGTAAAAGATACATGTATATTTTTAAGAATACATGTATGTTTTTAAGGGACCTGTATGTGTGAAATAAACGTGAATGTTTTAGATAAACATGTATGTTTCTAAAAGAAATGTTCCAAATAATAAGAAGTATATTGTTTTCTTATAGATATGTTTAAGGAACAAGTATGTATCTAATTTATGAAAACAGACATGTCTTATAAACATATGTATGTGTTAAAAACATACATGTCATACAAACATACATGTTATTAAAAACATACATGTCATATAAACATACATGTTATTAAAATGTCATACAAACATACATGTTATTAAAAACATACATGTTAAATAAAACATACATGTCCTTTATTAACATACACGTCATAAAAAAATTATTGGTATAACATGTCAATCTAATAGATTCTTATTAACTTAAGCTTGGTAAAAAACTTACGATTTGCCACGTCGCGTCATTTCAATGCGCGCTTTGCCCTTGGACTAAAATCTTCGATTTTATTCGTATGATAAGTTATGGGGTCTTCAAAATCATTATCACTCGGGTGTTCTTCAACGACAGGACGTTTAGCTCTGTCAACGTCACTCCGGATAGAACCTGGAAACATATTTAAATTAAAAATGATATAAAATAAAAACAGATTTGTTACTAAACAAACATTCGGGTAAACAAACATTCGCGCTTTGCCCTTATACTAAAACCTGAACCTGAACCAAATAACTCCCTTACTGAGTTACAGGTCTTGCAAGGGCCACGACTAAATGGATAGCACAAACAATCACATTTTAAAGTCTTTATAGAAACTCGGGTATGCTCCAACTTAGAGCATAACTGCAACAAGAGTATTAGTCGACTCTAGGAAAGAGTCCAAGGATCATGTTTCCTTTGACCAAGAACGTTTAAGTCTTGCAAAAAACCAAAACAACAATTGTGTCACGTGCAACATACGGGTCAGAAACTTTTGTTTTTTATTTTTAGCATAAAAATATTTTTTAAGCGCATGTATGTTCCAATTACTAATAGTGTGAGAATAAGAATATTGCTCGCACATATATGTTAAGCAAAGCAGATTCACATATCAGCTAAGAACACTACGTTAGATCGTACAAATGATCAATCAACCAAACACATCTAAGCACAATAAGAATGGGAATCATTGTTCATCTGTTATAACTAAATATAAATTGACAACTTTATCTTACCAGGTCCTTTCGTTTTACGACGTTTTGTTGATACTAAGGCAACAACATGTTTGATGTTGTGTGTAACATCAGCTTCTGTAAATTCCAAAACCAAATGATTAAACATACGAGAAATGCAATCTTCAACTACATACAACTACATGTACAAGAAAGGAGAAAACACACCTCACTACGAGTTGTTTCTGATAATACATCCAAACACACATGTTTATTAAAAAAAACTTTAAGGAACAATAATTATAAAAATTAGTAACAAAATTTTATAAAAAAATAGGATTTATTTTTTGTGCATATTATAGAAGGAACCTAAACAAAACTTTAGTTAAACTAAAATATGAATTTCTTAATTAACAATCAGGGGGTTCGATTATCCTCAAAAGAAACAGAGGATTCAATTATCATTGCTTGGCCCATAAAAATGATTGATGAAGTATAAAATGTTAACTACCAATCCCATGGGACATGATTAATGAACATAAAAAAATATCTATTAAATTAAAGAAAACAAAAAATAAGAAACAACATACCTGCCATTTTGGATCTATCGGGTGGGTTTTATTAATATTGAACAAACTGGAAATTTGATAAGTGTTCTTGGAATGATCGATTGTAAAAACTAATAATTGATTTGGGTTTTTATGGATCTATCGGGGTGGGTTTTATTGAAGAAAATCCTGGATTAATTGTAATGATTGTCCAAAAACATACATGATTCGATTCGATTATGATATTATACAAAACTGATTTGGGGATTTGGGGATTTGGGGATTTGGGGATTTAGGGGTTTTAATTTTCTGATAATAAAAACGATTGTAAAATACAAAAATGATAATGATAATGATTTGGTGGTCTTAATAAAAATGTAAAAAATCCCCGAGTTAATTCTGATAATGTTTTTAAAAATATTGTGGGTGTTTTAGAAAACTATTTTGAGAAACTGTAGGTAAGTTTCCAGATTTGTAGTCAAATGATCAGATATGTAGAAGTTTCAACAAAAAGTATAATACCATGTTTGCCCTTATTCATTGATTTCCTGATCATTCTATTGACTAGGTATTTACAGTAATGCCATTATGCTTTAAAACATGTATATCATGCCTTACATAGTATACAAATGATGGTTCTGATAGTTCTGACACTTAAAATGGTTCTGAAAAGAAAGTTACACTATATATATATATATATATATATATATATATATATATATATATATATATATATATATATATATATATATATATATATATATATATATATATATATATATATATATATATATATATATATATATATATATATATATATATATATATATATATATATATATATATATATTAATGGTTTTTATTAAACTCTATGGATTCACTCGGCGTTTCGCTGACTTTTAACATGTTTTATCTCAGCTACTTGTAGGTAATTCTCGGGAAGACGACAAGAATTTATGGCCCGCATTCAAATAAAAATTTCCATTCAAATGTTTTGTAAATTTGTATGACATACTATGACCTGAGGACCTATGTAATTTGATATTCATGAATGAAAAATTCTTTATTATTAAACGACACGATTTTTAAGCGTTGTCTATGATTTGAGTAATGTGTTATCCCGTAACACCAACGACTCTTCCGCTTATTCAAAATATGAATATTTGGGGGTGTTACAGTTTGGTAACAGAGCTCTCGTTATAGAGAACGAAAAATTTTTAATACCAAGGTTTTGAATAAAACATTTCAAAATCTTTTAACTATAAATTTTTTTAATAAATATTTTGAGTAAAATATTTAAAAATCTTTTGACTATAACGGTGCCGAAGAATTCTCGAGTTACCGACAAGGCCAGACTGAGAAGTTTTATTTTAATATATATATATATATATATATATATATATATATATATATATATATATATATATATATATATATATATATATATATATAACATGGATTATATATGTTGTAATTTGATTACATGATTGTTTAATGATTATTCTAATACTTATACGAGATATTTATACGACGTAGATTGTCACAAGGAACCCTAACTCTCCTAGAAAATCAATCGAAGCTATTCATGTAGGAAATCTAGCTATTCTAGATCTAAACCAAGTTATGGATGTTCATAATCCCAACAAAATAGTTGATATTCGTAGAAATGTTGATATTAGTTTTTATGATCTTGAAGAAGAATTGGCGAGATTAAATATGATATCGATGTCATGACGATCTTTCCTTATAGAGTGGAGTTTGACAAAACCTTACCACCTAGAAAGGTGTCATCTGATTCGGTGTCACCCAATTCTTAAATTTGAAATCGAAAAGGTAAATGTTGCACTAGAGGCTGTTATTGGAACCTTTACCCAAAAGCCTCTTGCCACTTGTAACTTTCCGAGAAGTCTAATTGAATGTGTGAGTCATTTCATACTAGTGACTCATTTGATAACCATTGTTGTAGGAGCTATAGAATTGGAAATTAAGTGTTGTTTATATCGAGCTTTTATTGTCCTTTCAAGGTCTAAGAATAAGGTTGAAAGTAATGGAGAATGAGGTAGGATGTCGCATTGAGTATAAGTTGGTTGAAACTTGAATAAAGTCAAATTTAACTCGTATGGAATACCAGATGGTTTAGAGGAGGTCCTTAAGTCCTGTGATTAAATTATAAGGTTTTAAATGATTGTTGGTTCGTGTTAAGTGTTGTTCCTAGGCCATTGTCCAATGACGAGGATTCCCAGTGTCCAAGAAATAATTGAAGAAATCTTCTTCTAAATTGGGACCGATGGATCTTCCGGGACAGGTGGAACACCTAATGACTCTTGTAGATTATTATTCATTGTGGTATCTTTTAAAATCCCTAACTTAACTGAGACATCAGTTGGTAGGATGAGTCCTTGGAATTGTATGACATGGCGACGCGTAATGTGTGACGGTACAATGTTTGACTTGTTTGTGATTAATGAAAAGACTACCTTTGATTAATAAATCCTACATGTATCGATGTTATCTATCTTTTCTTGCTTCTTCCTAATGTTCGCATTAGTGATGCAACCATTGAACAAGTACTCATTTCGGATAGAGTTGCGTTGTAGATTCTTCTCTTTGTATTCCTGAGTACAATCGAGGTCATGAACCTCATGATTAATTGGCTAAGATCATTTCCTATCATATTGTAGCTAGTTCTTGTGGACAACTTTTCATCACTCTTTTGCAGATCACTCATTGTTTTTATAAGTTAAAACAGTATCCCTTGAAAAAAATTGAATTTTCATCACCATATGGATTATTCAAAGTGAGACTTATAATTAATCGTTATCGAAATAAAGTTGTTTATGAAACACCTTGGAAAACATAATTGCTTCCATAACGAATAACATCTTTGTAAATTCATTTTGATTCTTATTCCAGAATTAAGCATGAAAATATTTTTATTTTAAACATGATGACAAGATTTTGACGAACTGAGTATTGCATCGTTAATCCTGAAATTGTATATAGTTGCGCGCCTACGTACAATTTGGAAGGGACCATGCAAGACTGATTAGTAGCCACCATGAAATTGTTAATAAACACTACATTTTTCTTTGTAATTGTGAAAGATTGAATTTTTATGAGATCTGCAAGAAGTGCAAAAATAGGGACATATTATTAGGGACACCTACATATGTGCCCGTACTATTTTTCCGAATCGAATTTACTCATCTGTGGACATTGTCTTATTTGAAAATTAACATCCACTTCTTGTTCATTTCTTTCATGAAAAGATTCCTTGGAAACTTATCCAATTATCGGTTGTTGATATCCAGCTTGGAGTTTCAACATTCCTATATTGTCTTTTAAAATAGACTACCTTTGAGTAACGTGAGTAACGATCCGAGGTGCTTCCGGATGCGTAAACAAATCATGAAAGCATGGAATATATCCATATTCGTTAATATTTTCCTCTTTATCCGATTTGAAATTCTCTCGCGTAAATCATGCGTTGACCTTACTCTTTTCATGTTAGCTATGTCTCCAGATATCCTTCAATTTGTGAAGGGTTACGAGTTATTCTTAGCCTTTTGAGAATTTCTCATCTTGTCGACGGTAATAAAACTAGGAAGCTGGTAGTGCCATTAGAATGGATTGGTTGATTATGACATGATGTCATTATCTTAATTGATGGGAACTCGAGTAGAATTCCCCTAAAAGATAAGATGTTGATTATCAAGGGTGATCTAAATAATTCCCGATGGATGACCGTATCCTGCATTTGGGCTTGAAATTATACCATGAATGGTTATGAACTAGTCATAGATCTTGTAATCTAGAAAAAAACCTAAGGTGGATGTGACAATCCGTCAATTTATGGTTGATTTTTTATTCTCAATTATTATTTAAAAATATTATTTTAATGTTATATTATGAACCCACTCATTATGGGAAGAAATTTGGATTTACGTCTTGAAGTAGCATCGACTACGTCTAAACCGGAGGATTCTACGTTACGTGCTTACGTTTACATACACCATTTTGTTGACAGTCCGACATTTCAGAAAATAAATTTATCCGTGAATATTATTTTGAGATTTTAAATTTGTGTTGGTTCATAAACTCACAAATTTACGAGAAGAGATTAGGACTTACGTGAATAATTTAACGTCCTTTACGACTAAACCGGAAACCTTAGGATTACGTATTTACGTTTTTGAACTCCGTTTTTGATGAGACAATTTTTATTAGATTCGTTTTGTGCCGTTGATTCATAATTTATAAAAACGTTTTTCGTAAAACGAGCCGAGGGCACGTAAATTGAGGAAACTAGAATCGAGGAGTACCCGTAAATTAGTGGGATGAGACAAGATAAATCTTGCCCCACCCCACAAATGGGTGGCAAAGCTTAAGCTACACAACACAACAAAGGTGTCAACTTAATCTTTAAGCTAAGGACACTTGTCCTTAGCCTTACACCAAAACCATTTTTACTTACAAAACTAGCTAAAAACCACCAACTCAAACCATTTACACATTTGATACATGCAAAACAACTCACATCTCTCTCTCTACTCCTTATGAACGTCCCATATCACCACCAACACCACCATAGATCAAAATTTACACCACAAATCTTGTGTTTAACTTGCACAAGATGATAACCCTTTGAAGACTTGTTGATTTGAGGTGATGTTAACATCTAAAAAGTTGATTTCATGAAGATCAAGGGCTGATTTCTCAAGGAGTATACATATTCTTGGTGATCCTAGAAGTGGTTTTGATATCTCATAAGATTGGTTACCTAAAACCAAGTCTTGTTCATCCAAAATCTCATCATTTCATCACTTTGGTGGTATAAAGATTGTTCTTCCCATCCTCTTGTTATTTTGATTATGTAATCTTGTAATTTCTTTATTTATGTATATGTATATGATGATGAATGATGATTAAAAATATTATGTGGGGATTTGGTGTTGATAGATTTTATAAACATGGTTAAGAAGATGGAAAACCATAGGTAAAATGGTTAAAATCTTGCTAATTGTGATGGCTGTATAAAAACAGTAAGTATCCAAATGTTAAACTGATAAAATGGTAAAGTGAAATAAATATACAGTAAATATTAGGTTTTATACACATGTGAGAGTTGGCCATGCAATGGAATTATAAAAATGAGTGAGATATGATCAAAATAAGTTTAGAGTACAAATCTGCCTACACTGTTTTGGACGAATTTATTTAAATATTTAGAAGTTGATTCATCAGTAGCTATACAGGAATACAATGAAGCACATATCATATAGTTTATGTGATAAAAATTTGAGGTCCTATCTCATTATAGAACTCTAGATATGGACATTTTAGTGAACTTAAAATTTAGGACTGATTTTGTGAAATTAAATTTTAATATTATTATATAAGCACTCAAATAAATATAGTATAAAATGTGAATTAAAACCCACTAACTTATATATTTCATTTATATAAATATGCATAAGGATAAATAAATGTACACTATATAAAAATGGTAGTTTGGTAAGTTTTATAAGTTATAAAAACTATATACTAAGTTTTACGTCTTTTCGGATAAAACCGAAAGATTAACGCTTTTGTCAAATAAAACTTAGACGCTCGGACCCGTCTAATGTATACTTTTTAAAAGTCATATACTGATATATAAGTACTTAATACAAGTAAAAACCGATAAAACCCGAACTATATAACATATGGACATTAACGGGCTAAGTTAGCATTATTGGACTAATAATCCAACTAAATGGACTAAACACTTATAAATTTACTTGTTGGGCTTAACCCACTTGCGCCCAACATGAAAAGTATAATACTGATAATAAAGGTGTAAAATGGACTAATATAAAGTATTGGGCTTGTAATAGGCTTATTGGGCCTAAAACATGTAAATAAGTAAAACTAGTAAAACTAGTATAAAAATGTTACCAACACATAAACACTATAATGAATGAGTAAAAATGTACAATCCCACTTGATCATCATCATATTTATAAAATCATCATATGTATACATAATTGTTATTTTTATAAAGTCATTGGACAAGAGTCTAAGACGAGTATTATTTGTCTAGGTTTCCGTGATCGAAGCACGCACCGTACATCCGAATCGCCGATAACCGCCTTCCCACATCAACGTGAGTTCATAGCCTCGCACTCTTTTAAATGTTTTTATAAATGTTTTATAAACCCGCGAGGGAGATAACATGTTAGTTTTGATAAAATAGGACACCATTTGTCCCGATTGTCTGTTTATTGATTTGGACCTGAATGATTGTATGACCCGATGGATGATTAAATGACCCGATAGATGAAATGAAATGGATTATTAAAGTTAGGTTATGTCACTAAAAAGTCCCTTAGCATGAATTGTGAACTACCGGGATTTGGTAGACGCTTGTGCATATAATAGTACTATTTGGGGATGATCACCCCAGTTCGCGCCTTGACGGTTGATCCCCGTCGTACCACATTGATTGGTAAGCGAATATATGTATGAGAAGATTTCCATAGCGTGATTTTTTTGACGACACGCTAATTTAGATGGGAAAATGAGTTTCGGGTTAGCTACCCGTTGTTTGTTGTAGTAAGGTAACAATGTCATGTGGCTTATAATAATCCAAAATAACGAAATACTGCTCTACGCATTGAATTACGATATATTGCCTGACTAGCAATACGGGGTCTTATTATTGATATTATGTTCGTGTTTTGGTTTTATATAACCATATTCATATAACGGTTTTTATTTAACTCTATACAACGTTATAAAACGTATTGTATGATGTTTTTACGACAATGGTTCGTATAATGATTTTGAAGGCAAACGCCTACTTTTTATAAGGATTTGTATAAAATGACTTTGGATATTTTATGGCCTATTACAAAGATTTGTACAAAATGGTTTTCGGTAATAATTTTATACCGATGTTATATTGATGGATTTAATTAAACTCTATGAATTCACTTGGCGTTTTCGCTGACCTTTTCTTTTAACATGTTTTATCTCAGGTACTTGAAGGTAATTCTGGGGAAGACGACAAGAATTCATGGCCCGCACTTAAATAAAAATTTCCATTCAAATGCTTTGTAAAACTTGTATGAAATACTATGACTTGGGACCTATGTAAATTTGATATTCATGAATGGAAATACTTTATTATTAAACGACAAGATTTTTAAGTGTTGTCTATGATGTGAGTAATATGCTATCCCGTAACACCAACGAGTCTTCCGCTGTATTGAATTGTGTATATTTGGGGATGTTACAGTTTGGTATCAGAGCTCTCGTTATAGAGAACGAAAGATTTTTAAAAACCAAGGTTTTGAATAAAACATTTCAAAATCTTTTAACTGACAAGGCCAGACTGAGAAGTGTTATTTTAATATATATATATATATATATATATATATATATATATGTATATATATATATATATATATATATATATATATATATATATATATATATATATATATATATATATATATATAACTTGGATTATATATATATATATATATATATATAAATATATATATATATATATATATATATATATATATATATATATATATATATATATACACATATATATATATATATATATATATATATATATATATATATATATATATATATATATATATATATATATATATATATATATATATATATATATATATATATATATATATATATATGATGTAATTTGATTACATGATTGTTTGATGATTATTTTAATATTTATACGAGGTATTTATACGACGTAGATTGTCACAAGGAACCCTAAATCCCATAGTAAATTAATCTAAGCTATTCCTGTTGGAAATCTCGCTATTCCATATCTAAACCAAGTTGTGGATGTTTATGATCCCAACAAAATGGTTGATATTCGTAGAAATGTTGACATTAGTTGATTGTGATATTAAAGAAGAATTGGCGAGATTAAATCTGATATCGATGTCGTGACGATCTTTCTTTATAGAGTGGAGTTTGACAAAACATTACCACCTAGAAAGGTGTCATCTGATTCGTTGTCGCCCAATTCTTAAATTTGAGAATCGAAAGGGTGAATGTTGCAATTGAGGCTGTCATTGGAACCATTACCCAAAAGCCTCATGCCACTAGTACCTTTCCTAGAAATCTAATTGAATGTGTGAGTCATTTCATACTAGTGACTCATTTGATAACTATTGTTGTAAGAGCTATAGGATTGAAAATTAAGTGTTGATTCATATCGAGCTTTTATTTACCTTTTAAGGTTTATGAATAAGGTTGAAAGTATTGGAGAATGAGGTAGGATATCGAATTGAGTATAAAATTGGTTAAAACTTGAATAAAGTAAAATTTAACCCGTATGGAATCTGAGATTGATAAGAGGAAGTCGTTATGTCCTGTGATTGAATTATAAGGTTTTAAATGATTGTTAGTTTGTGTTAAGGGTTGTTCCTAGGCCATTGTCCACTTACGAGGATGCCTAGTGTCCAAGAAATAAATTGACGAAATCTTCTTCTGAATTGGGACCGATGGATCTTTCGGGACATGTGGAACACCTAATGACTCTTGTAGACTAGTATTCATTGTGTTATCTTTTAAAAATAACCCCTAACTTAACTGTGACATCGGTTGGTAGGATGAGTTCTTGGAATTGTATGACATAGTGACACGTAATGTGTTACGGTACAATTTAGACTTGTTTGTGATTAATGAAAAGACTACCTTTGATTGCTAAATTCTACATGTATCGATGTTATCTATCTTTTAATGCTTCATCCTAATGTTCGCATTAGTGATGCAACCATTGAACAAGTACTCATCTCGATTTGAGTTACGTTGTGAATTATTCTTTCTGAGTGCCATCGAGGTCATGAACCTCATGATTAAGTGGCTAAGCTCATTTCTTGATATATAGTAGTTAGTTCTTGGTGAACAACTCTTGATCACTCTTTTGCAGATCACTCGTTGTTTTATAAGTTAAAACGGTATTCTTTGAGAATTATTGGATTTTCATCACTATACGAATTATTTAAAGTGAGATTTATAAATAATCGTTATCGAAGTAAAGTTGTTTATGAAACGCTTTGGAAAACTTAATTGTTTTCATAACAAAGAAAATCTTTGTAAATTTATTTTTTATTCTTATTTAAGAATTAAGCATGAAAATGTTTTTATTATAAACATGATGATAAAATTTTGACGAACTGAGTATTGCATCGTTAATCTTGAAATTGTATATAGTTGCGCGCCTACATACAATTTGGAAGTGACCATGCAAGACTGATTAGTAGTCACCATGAAATATTAATAAACACTAAATTTTCTTTGAAGATTATGAAAGATTAAATTTTATGAGATCTGCAAGAAGTTCAAAAATAGGGACATATTGTTAAAGACACCTACATATGTGCCCGTACCATTTATTTTTCCGAGTCGAATTTACTCATCTATGGAACTTGTCTTATTTGACAATTGATATTCCCTTCTTGTCCAATTCTCCCGTGGCGAGATTCTTGGGAAAAGTATCTGATTACCGAGTGTTGATGTAACAATCGTGGATTTTGAACTATGTATTTGTATATTGAACGCGACATTTTCGGGTTAGACATGTACGTCTATTGAAATTCCCGATTGTTTCCGCGTAAAACGTGTATGAATCTAAAATTTATATCGAGTGATCATCGTTTCAAGGAAGCACTTTCCTTAGTAAATTTTATCATTTATACATATATGTTAAATTGTGATTTCGACATAGAATGCGCTTCTTGACAATCGAGAAAATTCGCTCCAATAAAATAAACCCTAGTTTACATAGAACGCGTATTATAACACGGACTATTTTTATCTTAGGTGTGAACATAATTAATTTATTCGAAGTCGAAAGCTTATTTCGCGTACTTTGGATATCATCCGTAAACATTTCGACGATAGAGTATCAATACCAACTTATTTTAATAGCGACTAAATAATAAATAATTTTGATATTGTATAATTTATATAGTATCATATAAATTATTTCACTGAGCCGTTGAATAATAAACGCAACTATATGAAATAAAAATAAAAATATATGTAACATCCCTGACATCCGAGTAAATAAACTAGCAAACCGACCCCTCCCCGAGTGATTTGTTAAGCCCATGTGTTCTTTCTACTATACATATATATATTTTTTCTTTTGTTGTGTTTTCAATGACAAAAGAGTATCCAGAAACCCAATGCTCTGTCGGAGCAGCTCATCAAACCCACATGCTCCCTTGTTCCTTTCTCTCATTCCCGACGCAACTATACAGAAAACAAGTACCCAACCCACGTTTTTTTTCTATTATATCTCATCCTAACTTGTACTTTGTGTCCAGTGTGTAGTTATAAGCAAAATATCCCAGTTACATTCCAACCAAGCTCAGGAACTAACTAGTTAGTAGTTACTTATACCATTTCTCCTATAAATACAACCCACCTCTCATTACTTTCTCACAAGTAAAGGCACAAAAACCCTTCCTCTTTATACTCACTCATCTGGTATTCGAACCACAGATGGTGAAGATGACATCTCTTGTTTTAGAGCTTCACTTGTGTTTACTTAAACCTAAACTAAACATGACCTTCACTCCTTCGTCGCCTTTCCTGCTCCACGACGTACAACAAGCATAAACAAACAAGAAAACTATAACATTAGAGTTGATTCATGTGAATTTAAACTTCTTAGTATTATCAGGAAAAACACATAACCAAACTAAACATTCCCTCTATTCCGCTTCTCGTTCAAGACACAACAATAGCAAGTGGTGTTGAGTTATGGATTGATTTTGTGCGCATTGCTATGCTTTCGAATTGCTAAGGTTGTGTCTTCATAACGACTCACTCTCGTGCTATTAATGTGATTCCTCATTATTTTAGTTATCATTGCATACACTCGAATCCACCATAGTATGTGCTTGTAAAAATTGTCTTTACAAAAGAATACACATTAATGAAATACATGTATTTTTCTTCTTTGATATACAACGAACCCTTTTGTACCATGGGTAGAACGTGAGGAGACTTAGAGAAGACCATAACACCTATTAATCTACCTTATATTTGATTTACGTACCATGTATCAAGGCCCAACAGTCCGAATCGGTATTTAAAATTTATTTAGAAAATTGTTGTTATTTCATGTGTTGTCAAAAGTTGTGATGGGTTGACTTTTGGCTAAATTCTGACCCGGTTTGACCTTAGGAATGGGTCAGGTCATGGGGGAAAACTATAGTTGAGCTAGTAAAGAGCACACAGGAACTCGAATGACTAAAACCGGTTAAGAAATGAGTTAGATATTGGTCGTCGAAAAACACTAAACATGACTCATTTTGCTTCAAAAATATAGCTTTGTCGAGCGGTTGCGACACGACCTTTTACGACCTCTTTTTTATCCTTGAAACGACCTTGCCCGGAGTTGGTTATACAACGAAAATTGTAGACGGCCATGCCGTCTACACGGGCATACTTTTGGTCTAATCCAAAAGTCGATATCGAGATCAGTAAGTGAGATCGAAAATGACTTGTTAAACTCTTTTCTTTTAAATTGTTCCACGACCCTTACTTCGAACACGATTTCGACCCGTCAAACGACTTCGGTTTATAAAACTAAAAATACCTATTTATCGACCACCCGACTAGCTAGCCAATGGTACTTGCGGTTTACTCCGCAAGCTATTATCAAGCTCGCTATTATTTGCTAAAAATCGAGAAAAACCACTGCTATGTCGAAACGATTAAACAGTTTCACGTACTTCGTAGATTCATTTCATTTCTAAATTCTAATTGGTGTCTCATGTCAGGGGACATGAGACATGGGTATTTATTAAACTTTTTTTTAAAATAAACTATCAATAAATATATTTATTAGTTTAATTAGTTATTATTTAAAGTATATTTTTTAATTAAAATATAAAGTGTGTTTGGGATATTTGACCCGTTAAATGGCCCCGCTAAATAAACTGCTCCAACAACGGAATTTTAAATATTGTTAAATATATTACGATTAAATGACCACACTTTTATTAAAACGTTAAACACTCGCAAGCGTTAAAAACTATCGATTTATTTAAATAACTCAAGCACATACTAGGGGACTAAATGCTACGTTTATTTCTGTGTTGCATGTATAGTAATACATACCTTATTTAACTTAGGTTATGGATTGTTTCGAGCTATTATTGCTCCATGTCTACGATGTGCTACTTTACTATTGCCATTGATTTGAGGTGAGTTTCATAGCCCCACTCTTTACCTGTTTTAAATGCTTTTTGGGGTGAGAACATTGCTCATTATTTTTACGGATGAACATAAGTGCTAAAACTTGATACGTTTGCCTACGTGATGTCTAAGTCCCCGATATCCTAAGTTGCTTTTAGCCCACTATCATGAACCGTTAATTACTTGTGTGTAAGCGCAAATGTTATGGATAGATCTATTGGGACTGACCTCCCTATCTAATTATGACTGTATGGTCAAATTAGATACACTTACGTTTGAATCCTCACAGATGCTCCAGGATAGGTATCTGCTTTGGGCTCTTATTATATTGTTGGTTAACGCTTCGGTGTCATGAGCTTCGACGTAGGGATACAAACGTATACTATTTTGATTATAGCCATGTTTGGTTATATGTCGGTTGCTTGATTAAATCTTATGGTTCATCACAATTATTTTGTAACTAAACCTATGAACTCACCAACCTTTGTGTTGACACTTTAGCAATGTTTTTCTCAGGTATCAAGACGGAGGAGTGACTTGGTTGCGCCATGGAGATAATAAATTGTCGTGACTATCTTTTGGGGATCTAAACTTTACTCTTATGTATTTAAAACTTGAGTTATTTTGTAATGTTGTATCAAATGCTTCCGTACACTTTTACTTATATTTAATGAATTAAAACAATTTTTTAACGTCGTTCTTTATATCTATGTCTCGTGATAGTCATGAACGTAGCACCCCATTGTGTTCCCTTACTCTGATAAATTGGGGGTGTGACAGATTGGTATCAGAGCCGTGGTTATAGAGAACTAGGTTACTTTTATAAAAATCATTTTTACAAATATTTTGGTCAAAAATGAAATTTTGGGGAAAAGAGTAATACTAGACTATAACCGTTTCTCTATCTCCATGGGCCACTTCATTCCACGTCTTCGATACAAGTAAGTTGTGACTTGAAATAGTTTGTGAATTTTACCAGGATAAGTTTTGAACTTGATTGCTAAGTGTTATTAGCATTAAGTATTCCCTTTCCTTGTTTGAAGGATCCCTATGTACGATGTACTTATAGAAATGTGTACTAAAACGATTTTTATAAAATACCCCACATCCTTGTTTGGATTATTATACTACTCAAATGGTTTGTGCCATTTTCATTTGGTTTGTGCCATGTTTATTTGGCTTGTGCCATAAATATATGGTTTGTGCCACATGTATATTTTAGGATTAAATATACGCATATTTATGCCTCACTTATTTGTAAATAGTCAGCGGGACTATTATCGACTATCGAAACGTTTGTGTGTTTCATATCACTATACGCCGAATTAAAAATATCTCCACGATTCCTAGAACGAAAAACTAGATGAATATATTTATATACCATGTGTTTGGTAGTATGTTAAATTGTAGTAATACTTGATCAAGCGGTGCTATTATAAAAGTCGAGAGGAGCAACTATTTATTGGGTCCGGTAAATCGTTACTCCACTAAACATTTATAATAGACTCGGTTGAGGAAAAGTAACCTACATAAATTAACGATTTGGAAATCGGAATTGAATGCGTAAATTTTCGTATTTAATTATTATTTCACTCATTTGAGCACGACCGAGGAACAACGACGTCGTCACTATTTAAGACGACATATGACGATAAAACACTTTATACAAGTACACTTGTCATACTCCAAAAAGTACTACAATTAAAAGAACGAATAATATTTCGCAATACATGAACTATCCATAAATACACTGACACGTGAGTCGAACGATTACCGAAGAAAAGGTTTTATTTGAAATAAATTATGCAAAGACGAATCAAAATTCTTTTAGTCTATTGATTGCGACTAAGTTATCATGAAACCACTATAAATTACAAAGTTATGCCGTACTCCTAGTTAAAAAGATTGTGCCAATTCCTACATAAAAGGGACTACGTGTCGCGAAGTTGAGAACCCTATATTTGAAATGTGGCCATCTCTCGGAGATTTTAACTTTGGAATTATTGATGATAAGTCGTGAGTAAACCCAAAACCAGGACAAATCATCAAGAATGCTAAGAGGTAGAACGGCGCTTAGCAAGGTCTCAAGGCTGTTCTTGTTTGATTTGGTTGCGAGACTAAGTTAAGTGCCAGTCGTTACACAACTTAGGGTTCTTGATGAGTTATCTTGAAGATGGGTAAGACTAATGAATTTAGATGTTTCGTGATAAGTTTGACCATTAATTTATAACATAATTGATGATTTATGTGTGGTTTAAATCAAGGTTAAATTATTTGAGTAATACCTAAATACGAGTAAAACGCGAGACAAAAACAAAATAATCAGAACATTTGAGACGTAATTAAAACTTAGAGAAATTCTTGTGATACAATTAAGCGATTGAATTGTTTAAATCGATTTAACAATTTTTCAATGGGTAAAAATTGTTGAAAGTATACGAACTGGAAACACTAAGTTAAGGAAAGACTAAAGAATGAGCACAATGAACTAGTAACGGTTATGGTATAGCCATCATTTGACTAAAATTCAAAGATATACTTACTCATATGAGTTAAAAGTAGTAGACAATTAGCAACAGAAATTGCCAAGAATAAATATTGGAGAACATCTAATTCGATGAAAGGTTATATATTGATTAAGGATAATTGTATTTATCTGACCGTGATTTATTACCACTAAGTGAAAGTACAAGAATGAGTATGTGGAAGAGCATGTTAGAAGACTCTAACATTCCACGATCACTTATGATTTTCCATTTAAGGGCTACTTGGAACTTTAAGTAGGCCTATAGGACTATTGTACAAGAACATATGCTGAATAATAAAATACTTGCAAGACATCATACTGCTATTGCTCGTTAAAGAACCTATGAAACAACATACCTTATCTCTGCCTACCAACAACCGTTATCCTCCATCAGCGACGGGTGAATTTTAAAATTGCCTCTCATCTCGTTTGTCATTTTACCATCCGGATATGACAAGGGAATTACCCTCCTCCAGGGAGTAATCACGACCGTTCGGATGCCGAGCAAGAATTCACCAGTTATGACACTAAATGTCACAACGGAAAAACCTTAAGAAATTAGGAACATCCCCTCTATTTCCATGCCATTTATCTTACTCCTATACCGCTACAAATACCCAAAACGTCCAAAAAAAGAAATCGAACATTTTTACCGCCACAAATATCCTAACACTACTACTCATTCAGATAACGGGACTACTCAAGAAAACAACCGGGACTACTCAGATAACGGGACGTGAAATGGATGCCCTTTGGCGCAAATGATGAGGATAAGGTTCTATTGATAGCAGAATCGTGAAAGTCTCTTGAAGTTGCGTTGTTCGCGATTACAATGAGAGCGGATAATGCTGGAGCCAGGGAGGCTGCATATCGGTCTCAGATTAAGGAAATCCTACGCCATCTAGGCCTCTTGGATGTAGCACCCTTCTAAAAAATGTGATGTTTTGTAATAAAATCTTGACGTTTTGTCGAGACTAAAAGAAGTCATTCATTGGTTTGAATGAGAACTTTGTACTCTAAGCTTCGAAACTATGAATGGAACATAATTCAAGGATGAAATATACGACTTTTTATAATATGATCTCTCGATAATTGTATTACTATAACTGTGAGAAAGCTCTGTCAATTTGGAATAAACGTTAATTTGATAACCATGAGGGAACAAAATAAGTATGCGTATATCCAGAGAAGTTAAAATGTCACTGGTAAAGCAAAGACAAAACCACGATAATCTTAAGGAAATAATTCACCATCAATATTAGAACACCATTAAGGTAGCCGACTTATTCGATGTTAGTATCCGTATGAACGATCAAACCCTAAGCATGTGCTCAAGAACATAGGAAACAAGAGTTACTCCATATTAACATTCTTGGATCATGAAAGATCTTTCAAAAACCAAGCGGACTTGCGTTGGTTGTGAAAGAAAAGGACTCTACGAGAAGAAGTAATCCTTGTCGAGGAGCAATCCAATGTTGGACTTAAAAAGACATGTTTAAGGGAGGATTATCCCTCACCATCCGACTCGACCAAAGAAGCTACCCTGACTAGCACTGTGTGCTAACCAAGGAAAGGATTTCTAACCACCATTTTTCCATAAGTGTGAGTACCATCACAAAGGTACTTGCTCGAACCACGGTAGACGTTGTGATGAGTTTGGACATTAGGAATAAGACTGCCGCATTGTTAGGACATATGATAAGTACGTTAAAAAGTGTTACCTCGGAAAATGCCGAATAACTCAAGATCGAATCCATAACTGAAAAGAAATTTCTAAAGAAGGAAGCTCATATATGGAAAGCGTGAAATATTCCGCAAACGTCATGGACCGTGTATCACTTGCAGAGAGCGCCTCAACAACCTATAAGTATCAACCAAAGGACTCTTACCCCCTTTGTATGTGAAATTTAGAAATTTCTTAGAACATAAAATAATTATTTATATACAAATCAGGTAAATTGACATCGATCGATGTAACCGTTAATAAAATCTAATTATGTAATCGTACCTTAAAAACTTTATTTAACTGTTTTTAATTGCCTTTAAAGGTTACCTCCTATATCTTGCAAAGTTTTTACTTAAAAAAGAGTTTTATCCTACAAAATTTTTATATATGCCAGAGAAAAATTAATCAATTTTTTTAAGAAGAGTTTTATAAATATTTTTAGAAAAAAAACATTACGAAAAACTTTTTACTTTGAAGGAACCATCACCGGGAACTTTATTAGTAAGAATGTCAGAAAATTTTGATAAAACGTTTTGGTAAAATCAGTAAAGGTATTACTGATAAAACGTCATGATTAATGAAGAAATTTTTGGTAAAGACTATCATGCAAAGTCATGGAAAATCTAGTTTTACGAACAACTTTATGTGGAAAAAAAAACTATTGATAAACTCGACGAGAACAACTACGAATGATTTTGAGAATTATATTGTTAATTGTGGGGGTGAACGATGGTAAAGAATGAAATGAACTATGGACTAATTTTTTTATTATGGAAGTAAACAATGGTAATGAATGAAGTGAACTATAAATTATTTTGTTAATTGTGAAAGTGAGTGATGGTAACATATGAATAAACTATGAACTACCAATATATAAATTACAACCTTGGAGAAATAAGTGATGACGAAAAAGAGGATGCGACCATTGGACCCGAGACGTACGTAGCCTGATCAACTACGTATGATCGTGGTCGAATGCGAGTATGCTCATAGTAGTCATCGTTGAAATGAAATATGTTAGTGATACGAGAAAAATTCTAAATTCACTTTACTTGTCAAAGAAACTTTGTTTTGTGCTATGAACGTCGAATATTCCCGTACCATCGTTTAAGTTAAAGCGCTGCATATGTAATATAAGTAAATCTTTTACGACTATTTTCTTGGCTACTATGACGTACGAGACCGTGTAAGACGCAAGAAATATTATGAAAACTAGCAAAAAAAAAAACCTAGAACCCACGACAATCAAACTCAAATAGACTTGGGTTAGGTGAAACCATGAGAAAAAAAAGAAAAAAAATCGAATAACGATGTGGAGGACGAAACGCCATTTAAGTAAAACTCAATTTAACGGGCATCGTAGCACTACCATATGATAGTTGAAATCAAGAAGACGATTTGCTAGTAATGACGATGGGACGCCCGAAGGAGAAAAACCCGAATTTAGCGGATGTCGAGACCCTATTGTGATTTGACCGATGTCAAGTAACCAATTTGGTCGAGATAAGTATAACCTCTTGTATAAGAAGAGTAAATTCGTTGACCACCCGGATAAAGATCTATGTTTACTTAACGAGATTGAGGTATAGACATACTCATTAAACTAAGAAAGTTAGATATTTTACACTACCTTCGAACATGAATCCGTACGGATGATAATTTGATTTCATTATACATGATTCACCGTCCCTCTCCATATAAATAATGAGAAGGAAATGATTTAAATTATTTGAATAATGGGATTGTCCAAGAAGAAAATCCACATAGGAGGAAGAAACGTCTCAACCACCTTGAGTTGATACGACCATCTATTATAGGCCTTTGGGAAATAAATTCGAGAAACCTTGACGCATGTACTACCTACTACTACCAAGTAGATGATCAAGGTGAACTAAATTAACCAAACTATGTAGAATTGACTTCAAATGTGCATGATTATCTTTAAGAGGACTTGGAATAAACACTCAATGTTTAGATGATACTAGTAAAACTATAGTCACGTGGATGACATGGTTTGAAACCTTACGAGTATAGAAAGTATTAATACATGTCATATATGCGGAAGGTGATAAAACACGACTCTTAGGATTGGAAATATGCGCGAGATAATGAGAAAAATATTGATGATACAACTTCACTTAACAAAACGATTATCGTTGTTAGAAATTCGACATACAAGAAAAGAATTTCTACTAAAAACGTTAAGGAACATTGTAGGAACATGTACGACCGGAAGATATTTCTATTCGTTCTATTTCTAATAAGATTATAGTAATTTCAACGAGAATCTAAGAAAAAAACGTTGAACGCCAAGAAAAGTTGAAAAAAAAAACTACTTTACCTCGCGTTTGTTAAGGACATCGACTTGCGAGTTTTGAGGACAAAACTTAAATTTAACGAATATCGAATGTAACAATCGTGGATTTTGAACTATGTATTTTTATATTGAACGCGACATTTTTAGGTTAGACATGTACGTCTATTGAAATTCCCGATTGTTTCCGCGTAAAACGTGTATGAATCTAAAATTTATATCGATTGATCATCGTTTCCAAGGAAGCACTTTCCTTAGTAAATTTTATCATTTATACATATATGTTAAATTGTGATTTCGACATAGAATGTGCTTCTTGACAATCAAGAAAATTCGCTCCAATAAAATAAACCCTAGTTTACATAGAACGCGTATTATAACACGGACTATTTTTATCTTAGGTGTGAACATAATTAAATTACTCGAAGTCGAAAGCTTATTTCGCGTACTTTGGATTTCATCCGTAAACATTTCGACGATAGAGTATCAATACCAACTTATTTTAATAGCGACTCAATAATAAATAATTTTGATATTTTATAATTTATATAGTATCATATAAATTATTTCACTGAGCCGTTGAATAATAAACGCAACTATATGAAATAAAAATAAAATTATATGTAACATCCCTGACATCCGAGTAAATAAACTAGCAAACCGACCCCTCCCCGAGTGATTTGTTAAGCCCATGTGTTCTTTCTACTATACATATATTTATTTTCTTTTGTTGTGTTTTCAATGGCAAAAGAGAATCCAGAAACCCAATGCTCTGTCGGAGCATCTCATCAAACCCACATGCTCCCTTGTACCTTTCTCTCATTCCCGACGCAACCATACAGAAAACAAGTACCCAACCCACGGTTTTTTTCTATTATATCTCATCCCAACTTGTACTTTGTGTCCAGTGTGTAGTTATAAGCAAAATAACCCAGTTACATTCCAACCGAGCTCAGGAACTAACTAGTTAGTAGTTACTTATACCATTTCTCCTATAAATACAACCCATCTCTCATTACTTTCTCACAAGTAAAGGCACAAAAACCCTTCCTCTTTATACTTACTCATCTGGTATTCGAACCACAGATGGTGAAGATGACATCTCTTGTTTTAGAGCTTCACTTGTGTTCACTTAAACCTAAACCAAACCTGACCTTCAATCCTCCGTCGCCTTTCCTGCTCCACGACGTACAGCAAGCATAAAAAAACAAGAAAACTATAACATAAGAGTTGATTCATGTGAATTTAAACTTCTTAGGATTATCGGGAAAAACACATAACCAAACTAAACATTCCCTCTATTCCGCTTCTGGTTCTAGACACAACAATAGCAAGTGGTGTTGAGTTATGGATTGATTTGGTGCGCATTGCTAGGCTTTCGAATTGCTACGGTTGTGTCTTCATAACGACTCATTCTCGTGCTATTAATGTGATTCCTCATTATTTTAGTTATCATTGCATACACTCGAATCCACCATAGTATGTGCTTGTAAAAATTGTCTTTACAAAAGAATACACATAAACGAAATACATGTATTTTTCTTCTTTGATATACAACGAACCCTTTTGCACCATGGGTAGAACGTGAGGAGACTTAGAGAAGACCATAACACCTATTAATCTACCTTATATTTGATGTACGTACCATGTATCAAGGCCCAACAGTCCGAATCGGTATTTAAAATTTATTTAGAAAATTGTTGTTATTTCATGTGTTGTCAAAAGTTGTGATGGGTTGACTTTTGGCTAAATTCTGACCCGGTTTGACCTTAGGAATGGGTCAGGTCATGGGGAAAAACTATAGTTGAGCTAGTAAAGAGCACACAGGAACTCAAATGACTAAAACCGGTTAAGAAATGAGTTAGATATTGGTCGTCGAAAAATACTAAACATGACTCATTTTGCTTCATAAATATAGCTTTGTTGAGCGGTTGCGACACGACCTTTTACGACCCCTTTTTGATCCTCGAAACGACCTTGCCCGGAGTCGGTTATACAACGAAAATTGTAGACGGCCATGCCGTCTACACGGGCATACTTTTGGTCTAATCCAAAAGTCGATATCGAGAACAGTAAGTGAGATCGAAAATGACTCGTTAAACTCTTTTCTTTTAAATTGTTCCACGACCCTTACTTCGAACACGATTTCGACCCGTCAAACGACTTCGGTTTATAAAACTAAAAATACCTATTTATCGACCACCCGGCTAGCTAGCCAATGGTACTTGCGGTTTACTCCGCAAGCTATTATCAAGCTCGCTATTATTTGCTACAAAATCGAGAAAAACCACTGCTATGTCGAAACGATTAAACAGTTTCACGTACTTCGTAGATTCATTTCATTTCTAAACTCTAATTGGTGTCTCATGTCAGGGGACATGAGACATGGGTATTTATTAAACTTTTTTTTAAAATAAACTATAAATAAATATATTTATTAGTTTAATTAGTTATTATTTAAAGTATATTTTTTAATAAAAATATAAAGTGTATTTGGGATATTTGACCCGTTAAATGGCCCCGCTAAATAAACTGCTCCGACAATGGAATTTTAAATATTGTTAAATATATCACGATTAAATGACCACACTTTTATTAAAACGTTAAAGACTCGCAAGCGTTAAAACTATCGATTTATTTAAATAACTCAAGCACATACTAGGGGACTAAATGCTACGTTTATTTCTGTGTTGCATGTATAGTAATACATACCTTATTTAACTTAGGTTATGGATTGTTTCGAGCTATTATTGCTCCATGTCTACGATGTGCTACTTTACTATTGACATTGATTCGAGGTGAGTTTCATAGCCCCACTCTTTACCTGTTTTAAATGCTTTTTGGGGTGAGAACATTGCTCATTTTTTTTACGGATGAACATAAGTGCTAAAACTTGATACGTTTGCCTACATGATGTCTAAGTCCCCAATATCCTAAGTTGATTTTAGCCCACTATCATGAACCGTTAATTACTTGTGTGTAAGCGCAAATGTTATGGATAGATCTATTGGGACTGACCTCCCTATCTAATTGTGACTGTGTGGTCAAATTAGATACACTTACATTTGAATCCTCACAGATGCTCTAGGATAGGTATCTGCTTTGGGCTCTTATTATATTGTTGGTTAACGCTTCGGTGTCATGAGCTTAGACGTAGGGATACAAACGTATACTATTTTGATTATAGCCATGTTTGGTTATATGCCGGTTGCTTGATTAAATCTTATGGTTCATCACAATTATTTTGTAACTAAACCTATGAACTCACCAACCTTGTGTTGACACTTTAGCAATGTTTTTCTCAAGTATCAAGACGGAGGAGTGACTTGGTTGCGCCATGGAGATAATAAATTGTCGTGACTATCTTTTGGGAATCTAAACTTTACTCTTATGTATTTAAAACTTGATTTATTTTGTAATGTTGTATCAAATGCTTCCGTACACTTTTACTTATATTTAATGAATTAAAACGACTTTTTAACGTCGTTCTTTATATCTATGTCTCGTGATAGTCATGACCGTCGCACCCCATTGTGTTCCCTTACTCTGATAAATTGGGGGTGTGACAGTTGATACCCGATTGGATGTATCGACGTTCCTATCATTTCTTTTGATTAGATTTCATTTGAATGACCTGGGTAACGATCCGAGGAGCCTTCGAATGCGTACTCAAATTATGAAAACATAGGATATATTCGTATTCATTAAAGGTTTTCGTCTGTATCTGATTTGAAATTCTATCGCGTAGATTATGCATTGACCTTACTCTTTTAAGGTTAGTTATGTCTCCAAATATCCTTGAATTTGTGAAGGATTATGAGTTATTATTAGTATTTTGAGAAGTTCACATCTTATCAACGGTAATGAAACTGGAAAGTTGATAATTCCAGTAGAATGGATTGATTGATTATGACATGACGACATTTTCTTAATTTATGGGAACTCGAGTAGAATTCCCCTAAATGATAAGATGTTGATTATCAAAAGTGATCTAAATAATTTTTGATGGATGACCATATCCTGCATTTAGACTTGAAATTATACCGTGAATGGTTATGAATTAGTCATCGATATTATAATCTAGAAAGAACCTAATATGAATTTATTAAAAAATGTTTCTATTATCTGAAATTTTAGGAGGTATTTGCTGGTGAATTACCTAGACTTTCGCCATTAAGGCAAGTTAAATTTGGTATTGATTATATTCCCGGTGTTGCACCTGTGGCGTGTGCACCCTATGTCAGCACCATCTGAATTAAAAGAGTTACCGTGCAACTGAGAGTGTTGTCGGAGAAAACTTTTATTCTACCAAGCTCGTCATCATGAAGAGCTATGGTGTTATCATTCCTTATATTTATTGATTACCGTGAACTAGGTAAATTGACGATTAAAAATCTATATCCACTACCCAAGATGATAGATTTGTTCGATCATTTACAAGGTTCTAGCGTATATTCGAAAATTTGATCCTCGGCATGGTTATCATCAATTTCGCGTCCGCGGAAAAGATTATTTATTTCAATCACTACATCTAGAACTTGTAATGAACATTATGAGTTTCATGTGATGTTGTTTGGATTGACTAATACACATGTAGCATCCATAAATTTGGTGAATCACGTGTGTAGGCTATGATTTGATAAATTCATGCTCGTGATCATTAAGGACCATCTGTTTGTTTATAAGAATAAGAAGGAGTTAATAATTATTTGTAGATTACCCTGAATTGACCAAACAATAAAAACCTGTACCTTGAGTATTTAACATGTGATTTAAGGCTTGATCCTTTACATTAAATGACCATGTGATTAAAAGATAACGGAATCTATATTGACTCTTCAAAAATTTAGAGCCCTTTTAAGACTTTGGATTTTACCAAGAAGAAAGTGCAAATGTGTTTTGACAAATGTTTTATTGAAAAGAACTTTTGAGGGATTATTCCCTTATACCCAGAACATTTAACTAAACTCCTGTTTAGGGGTAAATGTTCGTGTATACCTCAAAACAACCTAAGAGTGATTGAGGAAACCATTTAAACCATGACTTGAAATTTGAAACGTTAATTTATGCTTTTCAACTAAGAAAATTTTGACCAAAGTATAACCACAGATTTTTCGAACATTTACGAATCTTATTAATTATTTTCAATAAATCAACCAAAAATCGTGTTAACTAAATTCAAATTTATTTTGAACATTTCTTTTATATAATTGGTCGAACTAAGAAAATTGAAATTTTTACGTTTACGTTTCATAAAAATTAAATATTTATTATTTAATTACTAGTAATACTTATCGACGCTTTAAACGTCGGATTAAAAAAAATCGATAAAAATAATAGTTGAGACGAAACTAAAACTTAGAAAATATGAAGAAAGAATTTCTGAGTAAATTGTAGACATTATAATTATTTCATCAGGAAGGTGAATATAATTACTGACACATTATGTAGACAAGATAAATAACCAATTAGGACATGTTCCTTAATAATGAAGGTACAAAATAAATTGCCGAACAATATAAAAATAAACAATGCTTGTAAGAAGGATACTATAGATAATAAAAAGGGGTTCGCGGCTAATATGAACCATTAGAATTGAGGAGCTGATGGCGTTAAATGTATAAAAGGCCACTTGTGGTTGCCTAAATATTGAGATGTAGTCATGTTGGAATCTCGTAAGTATAAGTATTCTATTCATACTATTTCTGATTTAGTGTATCTTTATCTGAAGAAGTTGTACTGATGGCAAATCATGAAAGCAGACATCGCCTCATACATTAGTAAACGTCTAACTATTACAAAGGTCATCATCTAGATTAGATTCGATTTGGTCATCGTCGACAGACTGACCAAATCTGCTAATATCATTCCTGTTAATGATAGATTCTCGATGAAGTAATTGACTCTTTGTATTTAAAGGAGTTGTGTAAACATAGTGTTCCTGTATCGATCATCTCTATCAAGATCCTCGCTTCGCATCGAATTTCTAGAGATTTGCTCAGAAGTCATTGGGAACGAACCTTGATGAGAGTACTGTTTACCACCCCAATCGAAGGGACGAGGTAAAGTAATGATACAAAACACTAGAAGTGTTGTTTTATGCTTGAATGAATGACCTTTGGTAATAAACCTTATAATCATTTTCCTTTGGAGAGATTATCATTGATAATTATCGTATTACAATCAAGATCGAATCTTGTCAGGATATATATTAGAGCATCTGTAAGCAAGAGTTGGGATGAAGACACCCGACATACACCCATTGTGAGTTGGACATGTCTTTTAGGTTTAAGGTTTCCTATGATGGCGAACCTAAACTTACAAATTACCCGATCCATGAGACCTAAAATGATTGTGTAAATTAGGATCTGATTATTGACTGCCGGTAATGGGCAGAAGGTTATGAAGTGTAGATCTTGAAGTGCCGGATGGGTAGCGAAGTGATGCCAAAAATTTTCACCTTGGAAAAATGAATAGATGATCTGAAAGATCATGGGAAATAAATCCCCGTTGAATGGGACCTTTGAGATGATGAAAAAAAATTGGTTTGAAAGGCATATAAGTTGGATCTACTCTATGATGACGTATAGTCCCCAACCGGGTCATGAGCCCGGCCCACGGGTACTACCCGTATCCGGTCCATCACAGATGGGTGGATAAATGTCATTCAGGCTTATGGGCTTGAATGAACAGTAACCGCACATGTGTGCGGCCCACGGCCCGTTGCGGCCGACATAAGATTAGATATAATCATATTCTGTCTGGAATATCTTCATCCCAAATGGAGAGTATATTCACTATCAAAATTAGAAGATAACAATCATTCTAATTCTGATAGTTATCCTTTTCTTGGGGCTAAAGTGTCAGTGGCAGCCCACTAGGGTTCCACTGCCTATAAAAAGAACCCCCAAGGGTTCCACAAAGGTATTACGACTTATACTCTAAACTCACATAAACCTTAAATAGATTACTTACTCTCACGCCGGAGTCTAATCGTGGGAAACATTCCCACGGTAAGCCTAATGCGTGCTGTTTAGTGTGCAGGATCCCAACCAAACGATTCACTTGGTGCAGGAGCCGGAGCCCAGCCAACCCGAATTAAACCTAATTCGGGTTTAGCAAAGATCAACCAACTTTTGCATCAACAAGTTGGCGCCATCCGTGGGACCCATAACACTAAGTTAGAACAAAACCTCATCTCGAATTTCCAATGACGAAGGGGCATCCGCAAGCTAACCCCAGGAACGTGAATCCCGGGAACCGGAAGTCCCAAGGGGAAGGGATTCTCATCCCCAACCAATCACCTAGCCGCCTCGCAGGCGGGCCGGGTAACCGTAGAGGTTTTCAGCCCGTGGGGGTGACGAGCACGATCTCGATGACACCCCCGCCTACTTCAACCCTGGACAACCCTGATCCGGGGAGTGCGCCAAACCCTCCTAACAAGGAACCGCGCAGACCCTCGACGGAGGAAGAAGTGGAAGTCCTACCACTCAGTGAGGAGGATCTTACTCGATTTCTCACGCAGAACTTCGAAAGGATCGTCCCAGGGATCGCATCAAGGTTGAATCTGGGGAGGAACCTCCAAGCCAGACTCAACTTTGGTGACACCGGACCAACCACCTCCTCCCAAAATCAGAGGAAAAGGAGAGCTCGGCCTCAGGAGCAGGGTACCTTTGAGGAAATCCCTCAACCCCGGAATGTGTTTGAGCGCATAGGAGACCGCCTTATATAGAAATTAACGCAGTCTCGAGAAGGAGAAAGGTCGGATGGCTCACCCGAGCGACCAGATCGAGAGCTGGCCAGAACCACACGTCGCCCGAGTGTGTGGGACAGGATGAACACTAGGAAAAAGGCTCCTGGTTCATCCCAAAAAAGTGGTCCCTATGCAAAGGATGGCGCACCACCGCCGTCCCCGGACCCGTCCGGAGAGGACTCAGATGACCATCCGCCTAAGCGTCGCCGACCTAGGCGCACCCCTCCACCACCACCAAACAATGATGGGTATTATGATGGTCCTTACTATCGAGATGCGGAAGTGGAGGATCTTTCGCGTCCATGGTGTGAACCATGGGATGACCCTAGGCTTACCCGGCCATGGGCGGATCCCAGGGAAGACCCGTTCACCCTTCGCATAAGGAACTATTCTGAGGACACCAAGCGTCGCATGCCGGCGTGTATCAAGACTTATGATGGGTCCGGTGATCCGGTGGATCACCTTAAAATATTTGATACACAGGCTAAAATTGAGCGGTGGTCCATGCCTATAAGGTGCCAAATGTTCAATTCAACCTTGATCGGAAATGCCCGCGACTGGTTTGAGGCACTCCCTCCACGGAGCATTGATAGTTTCACGGAACTACGCACTGCCTTTGAGAATAATTATACTCAAAGGAAGAAGTATAATAGGGATCCGGTCTCATTGGCAACTGTCAAGCAACGGCCGGGGGAGTCCACAGAAGCCTTCACTGAACGCTTCAATGATGAGTGCACGCGCACGAGAACCATACCGGAGCTCCTGAAGATCTCTGACTACGTGCACGCCATAACAGACAGAGAATTGATCAGGCGCCTCAATGACAAGCGTCCAGAGAGATATGATGACCTCATGGAGAGGGTCAGAAATTTCATAGAAGGAGAAACAGCTGTTGCCGCGGCCTACCCATCACGAGGAAATGGGTACCGGTCAAATGACCAGTCCCAGAGGCAGTCGGGCGGTCAAGGTAATAAGAACAATAACAAGGGCTCAGACTATAAGAGCCAAAGCAAAGGAGGACGGTCGGACGATAAGTTCACCCCCCTAAAGATGTCCTACCGGGAGATCTTGCTGACATAAGGGGCGAACTTTCCGAGGCCTCCCCCAATGACCACTCCCCCGGAACGTCGGCAAGGAAATCGCTTCTGCGAGTTCCATAATGACAAAGGCCACGCCACGGAGGAGTGTATCCAGCTCAAGAAGCATATTGAGTCGCTGATCAAATCAGGCAAACTCAAGCACCTAGTTAAGGATTGGAAGGATGGAAAAGACAACAACAAGAAGTATGATAAGAAGGATCCCCAAAAGGACAAACCTTCGACCATATACGTGATCCAATCCAGACAGCGCCGCACGAGGCAGAAGGTTGGCCAAAAATTTTCACGCGGCAGGGAAATCTCATTCCCTCCCATCACAGCAAGCGATGTGATTGATGCGCCTCTCACTATTGAGATAAGCATTGGAACACACAACGTTCGTCGCATGTATGTGGATGGAGGATCGTCAGCAGAGGTACTGTATGAACACTGCTTTTTGCAGTTATGCCCAGAAATAAGAAGCCAATTAGTACCGGCCACGTCGCCGCTTACTGGCTTTAGTGGAGACACTATCTGGCCGATAGGGCAATTGCGTTTGCTTGTAACCATTGGGAACGAGGAACATTCCACAACGGCGTGGATGAACTTCATGGTGATACGCTCACACTCTCCGTATAATGGGATCATAGGCAGACCAGGCATTTTGGCTATCCGGGCAGTACCCTCTACGGCACACGGAATGATCAAATTCCCCGTTGAGGGGGGAATCGTTACTATTTACAACACAGTCGTACCAACATCCGAGTGTCACACCGTGACAACACCGGCTCCACCTGTCCCAACTAAGGATGGATCACCACCTCCCAACTGGAAGGTAGCAATTCACCCTGACTATCCGGAACAGGAGGTATCCATAGGAGGGGCGCTCTTGGATAGCGGCAAAAGGGCCATGTGCTCTCTTTTGACTGCAAACCTAGATATATTCGCATGGGAGCCAAAGCATATGACAGGGTTGCCACGTGCGATAGCAGAGCATAAGCTCCAGATCCGCCAAGGGTACCAACCCGTTAAGCAAAAGAAGCGCGGCCAGGCGCCCGAGCGCAGCCAAGTGATATTGGAGGAAGTACGGAAACTAGTGGATGCAGGCATCATGCGTGAGGTATACTACCACGAGTGGTTATCCAATCCGGTCATGGTCAAGAAACATGACGGAAGTTGGCACATGTGTGTGGATTTCACGGATTTAAACAAGGCCTGCCCACAGGACTGTTACCCGTTACCGGAAATCGACTGGAAGGTGGAGTCCTTGTGTAGATATCCTTTCAAATGCTTCTTGGATGCATATAAAGGGTATCACCAAATCCAGATGGCGGAGGAGGATGCAGAAAAAACGGCGTTCCATACGAGCCAGGGCGTATATTGCTATACGAAAATGCCGTTTGGACTGAAGAACGCCGGCGCTACATATCAGCGGTTGGGGGACAAGGATTTTGAATCACAAATAGGACGCAACCTGGAATTCTATGTTGATGACTTGGTGATAAAAAGTCACACGGAGGAGGCACTTCTCCGGGATGTCCAAGAGACATTCGACACGCTGAGAAGGATTAACATGAAGTTAAATCCAAAGAAATGTACGTTTGGAGCAACTGAGGGAATGTTCCTGGGATATTTGATTGATCCAAATGGCATCAAACCTTGCCCAGAGAAGACGGACGCAGTGATACAACTGCCGTCCCCTCAGACACGGAAGGAGGTGCAGTCCCTGAATGGGAAGTTAGCAGGGCTGAATAGATTCCTATCTAAATCCGCAGAGAAGTCATTACCCCTATTTAAGACACTCAAGAAGTGTATTAGAAAGGGAGACTTCCGCTGGACGAAGGAAGCCGAGGAAGCTTTCGGCCAACTAAAGCAACATCTAGCATCTCTCCCTATGCTAGTAGCCCCCCGGCCAAAGGAGGAACTCATTATGTATCTCTCAGCTACTCATGGCGCAATAAGCGCGGTACTTATGACGGATAGAGATACAGTACAAACTCCGGTCTACTTTATATGTAGAACGCTACAAGGGCCGGAGTTGAATTATTCCTCCATGGAAAAATTGGTGTTAGCACTAGTGTTTGCTACAAAGCGGTTGCGCCGGTACTTTCAGGCGCACCCAATTGTGGTCATTACGGATCAGCCAATCAAGCAGGTTATTTCTAGACCGGACGTGGCAGGGAGGCTACAGAAATGGAGCATCCTATTGGGGGAGCACAATATATCTTACAGACCAAGGACGGCTGTTAAAGGCCAGATCTTGGCAGATTTCCTGATCGAGAAGCCGGATGAGGAAGGACCAATCATTAAGCAAGACGAGATCCCAATGGAACGTTGGGTGTTATTCACGGATGGATCCTCATGTACGGACGGGTCTGGAGCAGGTCTCATCCTCACAAACCCAGAAGGAATGGAATTCACGTACGCCCTCCGTTTTGAGTTCACGGCCACTAACAACGAAGCGGAATATGAAGCATTAATTGCGGGTTTAAAAATCGCCGCTAGAATGGGGGTCCGCAACCTTGAGGCCTACGTGGACTGACGGCTTGTCGCGAACCATATTCTAGGTGGGTATGTGGCTAAAGAGGACAACATGGTCAGGTACTTGGAAAAAGTCAAGTCGCTAATCGTGACTTTCAGTAAGTTTTCCATCAAGCAGGTGCCAAGGGGCGAGAACAAGAAAGCGGACGCTCTTAGCAAGATCGCATCCACAAGCTTCGCTCACTTGTCTAAACAAGTTTTGGTGGAAATACTCAAGGAGAAATCTATAACGGAAGGGGAGGTTGCCGCTATAGTTGAAGAGGAGGGACCTACATGGATGACCCCAATCATCAACTATTTGACTAATGAGACCCTTCCAGACGAGGAAAAAGTAGCAAGACGCATTAAAAGGAAGTCGCATCATTTCGAACTTCGAGAAGGCATCCTTTACAAGCGCTCTTTCTTGCAGCCGTGGCTGCGGTGTGTTGGACCACGCCAGGCAGCTTACGTAATCAGTGACATACACGAAGGGTTGTGCGGCATGCATGCAGGCCCACGATCCGTGGTAGCTAGAGCCTTACGAACAGGATATTATTGGCCTACCATGCACAGAGACGCGCGCGATATGATTCGCAAGTGTAGCGATTGCCAAGTGCATAGGCCAGTACCGCGGCACCCGCAGCAGGAGCTTACACCTATCACGTCCCCATGGCCATTTTATAAGTGGGGAATTGACATTGCAGGACCATTTCCTGTAGCTGCGGGGGGGTTAAATTCTTGATTGTTGCAATGGACTACTTCACACGATGGATAGAAGCCAAGGCAGTCAAGTCTATCACAGGCAAGCAGGTCAAGAAGTTTGTGTGGGAACACATTGTGTGCCGTTTTGGTCTACCAGGAGAAATCATCTCGGACAACGGAAAGCAGTTCACGGACAACCCATTCAAATATTGGTGTGCATCATTGAACATCAAACGACGCTTCGCATCTGTTAAGCATCCACAAACAAACGGCCTTGTCGAACGAGAAAATAGAAGCTTGGGGAATGGCATCAAGGCACGTCTGGATGAACGAAGTGGCAAATGGGTCGATGAGTTATCACATGTGCTATGGGCGCATAGAACTATGATCAAAACAGCTAACGGGGATACTCCATTTGCATTGGCCTACGGAACTGAAGCTGTTATTCCAGCAGAAATAGGAATGCCTACCATCCGCACAGCGGAGGTTAATGTCGTCACGAACGATGAACAGTTGCGAATCAACCTGGATTTGTTGGAAGAAAAAAGGGAAATAGCAGCCATCAATGAGGCTAAGTCCAAGGCTAAGATGAAGGCTTATTATGACGCCAAGGTCAAGGCTGTTTCTTTTCGACCGGGAGACTACGTCTATCGTGCTAACGAAGCAAGTCGAGCGGAGAACACAGGAAAGCTGGGCCCTAAGTGGGAAGGACCGTATGAAGTCACTGAAGCCTTAGGATGAGGCGCGTACAGGTTACGTGATATGGATGGACGCGACCTAGAGCGCACATGGAGTATATATATAATCAAGGGATGCGTAAATTATGATTCGTATATCTAACTTGAAAAAAATGTCTATCAAGTGAAAATCTGAATTCTTCTTGATGAAGTTTAGATCGGCGAAAAGTTGCATTCATCAAAAACTCGTGAACATCATGGATAGAGAAAGTAAGTCAACATTAAGCCTGATCTTATTCCTGTAGTTATGTTTGATGAAACTCGCGTATTGTAATGGATTCTACTTGAGAGAAAAGACCGAATGTGGAGGAAATACCCACATGACTCTAACTCTATAAGAAGCGAGTAGTAAGATAAATTGATCTTTGAGGACAAAGATCCTGTTTAGGGGTAAATGCTGTGACAATCCGTCAATTTATGGTTGATATTTTATTCTCAACTATTATTTAAAAATATTATTTTAATGTTATATTATGAACCCACTCATTATGGGAAGAAATTTGGATTTACGTCTTGAAGTAGCATCGACTACGTCTAAACCGGAGGATTCTACGTTACGTGCTTACGTTTACATACACCATTTTGTTGACAGTCCGACATTTCAGAAAATAAATTTATCCGTGAATATTATTTTGAGATTTTAAATTTGTGTTGGTTCATAAACTCACAAATTTACGAGAAGAGATTAAGACTTACGTGAATAATTTAACGTCCTTTACGACTAAACCGGAAACCTTAGGATTACGTATTTACATTTTTGAACTCCGTTTTTGATGAGACAATTTTTATTAGATTCGTTTTGTGCCGTTGATTCATAATTTATAAAAACGTTTTTCGTAAAACGACCCGAGGGCACACAAATCGAGGAAACTAGAATCGAGGAGTACCCGTAAATTAGTTGGATGAGACAAGATAAATCTTGCCCCACCCCACAAATGGGTGGCAAAGCTTAAGCTACACAACACCACAAAGGTGTCAACTTAATCTTTAAGCTAAGGACACTTGTCCTTAGCCTTACACCAAAACCATTTTTACTTACAAAACTAGCTAAAAACCACCAACTCAAACCATTTACACATTTGATACATGCAAAACAACTCACGTCTCTCTCTCTACTCCCTATGAACGTCCCATATCACCACCAACACCACCATAGATCAAAATTTACACCACAAATCTTATGTTTAACTTGCACAAGATGATAACCCTTTGAAGACATGTTGATTTGAGGTGATGTTAACATCTAAAAAGGAGATTTCATGAAGATCAAGGGCTGATTTCTCAAGGAGTCTACATATTCTTGGTGATCCTAGAAGTGGTTTTGATATCTCATAAGATTGGTTACCTAAAACCAAGTCTTGTTCATCCAAAATCTCATCATTTCATCACTTTGGTGGTATAAAGATTGTTCTTCCCATCCTCTTGTTATTTTGATTATGTAATATTGTAATTTCTTTATTTATGTATATGTATATGATGATGAATGATGATTAAAAATATTATGTGGGGATTTGGTGTTGATAGATTTTGTAAACATGGTTAAAAAGATGGAAAACCATAGGTAAAATGGTTAAAATCTTGCTAATTGTGATGGCTATATAAAAACAGTAAGTATCCAAATGTTAAACTGATAAAATGGTAAAGTGAAATAAATATACAGTAAGTATTAGGTGTTATACACATTTGAGAGTTGGCCCTGCAATGGAATCATAAAAATGAGTGAAATATGATCAAAATAAGTTTAGAGTGCAAATCTGCCTACACTGTTTTGGACGAATTTATTAAAATATTTAGAAGTTGATTCATCAGTAGCTATAAAATAATACAATGAAGCACATATCATATAGTTTCTGTGCTAAAAATTTGAGGTCCTATCTCATTATAGAACTCTAGATATGGACATTTTAGTGAACTTAAAATTTAGGACTGATTTTGTGAAATTAAATTTTAATATTATTATATAAGCACTCAAATAAATATAGTATAAAATGTGAATTAAAACCTACTAACTTATATATTTAATTAATATAAATATGCATAAGGATAAATAAATGGACACTATATAAAAATGGTAGTTTGGTAAGTTTTATAAGTTATAAAAACTATAAACTAAGTTTTACGTCTTTTCGGCTAAAACCGAAAGATTAACGCTTTTGTCAAATAATACTTAGACGCTCGGACCCGTCTAATGTAAACTTTTTAAAAGTCATATACTGATATATAAGTACTTAATACAAGTAAAAGCCGATAAAACCCGAACTATATAACATATGGACATTAACGGGCTAAGTTAGCATTATTGGACTAATAATCCAACTAAATGGACTAAACAGTTATAAATTTACTTGTTGGGCTTAACTCACTTGCGCCCAACATGAAAAGTATAATACTGATAATAAAGGTGTAAAATGGACTAATATAAAGTATTGGGCTTGTAATAGGCTTATTGGGCCTAAAACATGTAAATAAGTAAAACTAGTAAAACTAGTATAAAAATGTTACCAACACATAAACACTATAATGAATGAGTAAAAATGTACAATCCCACTTGATCATCATCATATTTATAAAATCATCATATGTATACATAATTGTTATTTTTATAAAGTCATTGGACAAGAGTCTAAGACGAGTATTATTTGTCTAGGTTTCCGTGATCGAAGCACGCACCGTACATCCGAATCGCCGATAACCGCCTTCCCACATCAACGTGAGTTCATAGCCTCGCACTCTTTTAAATGTTTTTATAAATGTTTTATAAACCCGCGAGGAAGATAACATGTTAGTTTTGATAAAATAGGACACCATTTGTCCCGATTGTCTGTTTATTGATTTGGACATGAATGATTGTATGACCTGATGGATGATTAAATGACCCGATAGATGAAATGAAATGGATTATTAAAGTTAGGTTATGTCACTAAAAAGTCCCATTAGCATGAATTGTGAACTACCGGAATTTGGTAGACGCTTGTGCATATAATAGTACTATTTGGGGACGATCACCCCAGTTCGCGCCTTGACGGTTGATCCCCGTCGTGCCATATTGATTGGTAAGCGAATATATGTATGAGAAGATTTCCATAGCGTGATTTTTATGACGACACGCTAATTTAGATGGGAAAATGAGTTTCGGGTTAGCTACCCGTTGTTTGTTGTAGTAAGGTAACAATGTCATGCGGCTTATAATAATCCAAAATAACGAAATACTGCTCTACGCATTGAATTACGATATATTGCCTGACTAGCAATACGGGGTCTTATTATTGATATTATGTTCGTGTTTTGGTTTTATATAACCATATTCATATAACGGTTTTTATTTAACTCTATACAACGTTATAAAACGTATTGTATGATGTTTTTACGACAATGGTTCGTATAATGATTTTGAAGGCAAACGCCTACATTATGATTTTTTATAAGGATTTTTATAAAATGACTTTGGCTATTTTATGGCCTATTACAAAGATTTGTACAAAATGATTTTTGGTAATAATTTTATACCGATGTTATATTGATGGATTTAATTAAACTCTATGAATTCACTTGGCGTTTTCGCTGACCTTTTCTTTTAACATGTTTTATCTCAGGTACTTGAAGGTAATTCTCGGGAAGACGACAAGAATTCATGGCCCGCACTTAAATAAAAATTTCCATTCAAATGCTTTGTAAAACTTGTATGAAATACTATGACTTGGGACCTATGTAAATTTGATATTCATGAATGGAAATACTTTATTATTAAACGACAAGATTTTTAAGCATTGTCTATGATGTGAGTAATATGCTATCCCGTAACACCAACGAGTCTTCTGCTGTATTGAATTGTGTATATTTGGGGGTGTTATAGTTTGGTATCAGAGCTCTCGTTATAGAGAACGAAAGATTTTTAAAAACCATGGTTTTGAATAAAACATTTCAAAATCTTTTAACTATAAACATTTTTCTAAAAATGTCTAAAAATATTTTGACTATAACGGTTCTGAAGAATTCCCGAGTTACCGACAAGGCCAGACTGAGAAGTGTTATTTTAATATATATATATATATATATATATATAACTTGGATTATATATATATATATATATATGATGTAATTTGATTACATGATTGTTTGATGATTATTTTAATATTTATACGAGGTATTTATACGACGTAGATTGTCACAAGGAACCCTAAATCACCTAGTAAATTAATCTAAGTTATTCCTGTAGGAAATCTCGCTATTCCATATCTAAACCAAGTTGTGGATGTTTATGATCCCAACAAAATGGTTGATATTCGTAGAAATGTTGACATTAGTTGATTGTGATATTAAAGAAGAATTGGCGAGATTAAATCTGATATCGATGTCGTGACGATCTTTCTTTATAGAGTGGAGTTTGACAAAACATTACCACCTGGAAAGGTGTCATCTGATTCGTTGTCACCCAATTCTTAAATTTGAGAATCGAAAGGGTGAATGTTGCAATTGAGGCTGTCATTGGAACCATTACTCAAAAGCCTCATGCCACTAGTACCTTTCCGAGAAATCTAATTGAATGTGTGAGTCATTTCATACTAGTGACTCATATGATAACTATTGTTGTAAGAGCTATAGGATTGAAAATTAAGTGTTGATTCATATCGAGCTTTTATTTCCCTTTTAAGGTTTATGAATAAGGTTGAAAGTATTGGAGAATGAGGTAGGATATCGAATTGAGTATAAAATTGGTTAAAACTTGAATAAAGTAAAATTTAACCCGTATGGAATCTGAGATTGATAAGAGGAAGTCGTTATGTCCTGTGATTGAATTATAAGGTTTTAAATGATTGTTAGTTTGTGTTAAGGGTTGTTCCTAGGCCATTGTCCACTTACGAGGATGCCTAGTGTCCAAGAAATAAATTGAAGAAATCTTCTTCTGAATTGGGACCGATGGATCTTTCGGGACATGTGGAACACCTAATGACTCTTGTAGACTAGTATTCATTGTGTTATCTTTTAAAAATAATCCCTAACTTAACTGTGACATCAGTTGGTAGGATGAGTTCTTGGAATTGTATGACATAGTGACACGTAATGTGTTACGGTACAATTTAGACTTGTTTGTGATTAATGAAAAGACTACCTTTGATTGCTAAATTCTACATGTATCGACGTTATCTATCTTTTATTGCTTCATCCTAATGTTCGCATTAGTGATGCAACCATTGAACAAGTACTCATCTCGATTTGAGTTATGTTGTGAATTATTCTTTCTGAGTGCCATCGAGGTCATGAACCTCATGATTAAGTGGCTAAGCTTATTTCTTGATATATAGTAGTTAGTTCTTGGTGAACAACTCTTGATCACTCTTTTGCAGATCACTCGTTGTTTTATAAGTTAAAACGGTATTCTTTGAGAATTATTGGATTTTCATCAGTATACGGATTATTTAAAGTGAGATTTATAAATAATCGTTATCGAAGTAAAGTTGTTTATGAAACGCTTTGGAAAACTTAATTGTTTTCATAACAAAGAAAATATTTGTAAATTTATTTTTGATTCTTATTTGAGAATTAAGCATGAAAATGTTTTTTATTATAAACATGATGATAAAATTTTGACGAACAGAGTATTGCATCATTAATCTTGAAATTGTATATAGTTGCGCGCCTACATACAATTTGGAAGTGACCATGCAAGACTGATTAGTAGTCACCATGAAATATTAATAAACACTAAATTTTCTTTGAAGATTGTGAAAGATTAAATTTTATGAGATCTGCAAGAAGTTCAAAAATAGGGACATATTGTTAAAGAAACCTACATATGTGCCCGTACCATTTATTTTTCTGAGTCGAATTTACTCATCTATGGAACTTGTCTTATTTGACAATTGATATTCCTTTCTTATCCAATTCTCCCGTGGCGAGATTCTTTGGAAAAGTATCTGATTACCGAGTGTTGAAACCCGATTGGATGTATCGACGTTCCTATCATTTCTTTTGATTACCGTGAACTGAATAAATTGACGATCAAAATTGATATCCATTACCCAAGATGAAAGATTTGTTCGATCATTTACAAGGTTCTAGCGTATAATCAAAAATTTGATTCACGGCATGGTTATCATAAAATTCGCGTCCGCAAAGGAGATTATTTATTCCAGTCACTACATCCAGAACTTGTAATAAACATTATGAGTTTCATGTGATACCGTTTAGATTGACCAACACACGTGTGGCATTCATGAATTTGATAAATCATGTGTGTAAGTCGAAGGCTTTATTCATTCATTCACTACTACAATGTAACCTACTGTTGCCTTGATCTTTAGGTGTGGGATTGAATGTACACACACCTAGAGCGGTTTTGTTGTTCCCAATCAATCCATAACACAAGATTCTTAGAGAGAGAAAGAGGAGAAAAGTAGAGAGAGAGAGTAGAGAGAGAAGTGGAAGGTTTACACTAAAACTATGTGTTTAATGAAATGAACCAACACCCTCTTTCACATGTGAAAGAGGGTTATATACCCTTGGCCTTTTGGGCCGTGGGCTTTCTTTCCTTGGGCCGGGCTTGGCTTTGTTTTGGGCTTACGCCCCTAACTTATACAATATTAGCTTATAGTCCAAGCCCGGTTTTCCCGACTAGCCTATTACAATACATGACCAATAACGACTAAGATGACCTATTACATTCTTGTTCGACTATATAAAATATAAGGCTAACAATCTCCCCCAATGTATCGGTCATCTTAAAAAGCTTAAAAAGCATAAGATGATTGAGTGAATACATTCTTGTAGCGGAGATCTTCCTGCTTTGGTCTTGTATCTTGGTCTTGATCTTGTTTGTAACAGCTTTGTTCCTTCATCCTTTCGTGATCTTTATCTTGAGCCTTTGTCATTTGACTTTGAGTGCTTGAGATCTTCATCTGTACTCCTTGTGATTAAGATGACCTAATTCATTCTTACGTTCTTTGGTATCTTGATTATCGCCATCTCGTGCTCTTGTGACTTCTGAATCGACATCGGTTGCACAGCTACGCCACCTTCTTGATATGCAGCAACATATATAGACACGGATGAAATGGCTTTGAACATTTCACCCTAACTCGGTAGCGTTTTACCTCCGGTCGGTGAAGACCGTTAAACGGTATTAAATACCGTACCTGTGATCAGGTAGATTCGATTAAGAACCTCCTTGACAGGGTTTCCCGGCGGTAGTAGCCAGTTCTCTTTACTCGACCGTCTCAAAGCAGACTGCGAACGTAAAGAGTGAATCATAAGGATAAATTATCCGTCTGATTAGAGTCGTCAATTCAGATTTCCTGGAACAAGTTTGATTCTAAAAGAATCGCACCATTGTTGCTTTCCAGTTTGTCACAAGCTTGATTCATAGAGAATCTTGCGAGTTACCTACCGCAGTGCTGTTTGATGTTGACACTGGAAGGATTTCCATTCGTCACTGTGAACACTAATGAGTGTCACTCTGAATGTTCTGGCAGGATCACATGGATTTTGCGAAGAAACCTGGAATCAAGTTTGAATCAATTAAGAATCCAAACTTAGTTGCTTTCCAGTTCTCACAAGTTTGATTCGTGTAGAATCGCACAAGTTACCTACCATGAGCTTGTTTGATGCTGGCTCAAGCAGGATTTCCATCTTCATTGTGAATCTTATCACTCAGATGTTCTGGCAATATCACAAGGATAATGCGTAGGACTCGATTGTGTCCTAATGAGATGATAGATAGATCTCGATTGGCTCTAGACTCAATAAGTGCATTTTGGTAATCGGAGGCTGGAGCAGACTGCCACCTTTTCAATATTAACTGACTCGGAGTGAGAAAGTCAATAGATACGTGTTGATCTCCGTGACAATGAGACAAGTTTCTTTTGAGAGAAACTCGAATGGCTAGGAAGGGTTGTGCATTGCATCACTGGGTCCATGATGACTTGTCTTCAATAGATGTATTGACCCGGTTTCTGCCTAAGTTGCATAGAATATTCAACTCCTTCAATGCTTACCAATACGTCATCATTAGCACCTTGTTGTGATTGTTCCAGTGCTAACTTAAGTACTTGGTCCGCATTCAGCTTCATTCCACTCCATCTTTCCTAAGGACAACTATTTCTAGCTATGGAATGTCCTTGGGTAGATCCCTCCGGTTCTGGTTGGATCATAGGACTTAGTTTCCTATCCTAAACCACCTTTTGACTCCATCGTTCCGTCGTGGATAGTAGGTTGTTTTGGGTAAAGATCGTAACCATAAAACCATTGAAAACCATTCAAAGTGTTTGATAAGAATCAAAACTTTTAACACTTGAAAGTTTTACATTTCCGAAAAGCTCCCCCTACACACATGCATCGATATACGAAATAGTTTGGCATGTGAAGGAAAGAGTGGCACTTGAGTCTTTAAGATCACATGTTGCGATATATTACATTTTAATCACATTTTCTCCCCCTATCTCTAATATAAAAACATCATATTAGAGATACTAATTGATTAAAATATGACAATTTCCAAAAAATCGTTGGGAGAGAAACATGTGTGCACGCATGAATCATGGAACATTTTCAGTCGGGACGCTCCCCCTCAACAATATATGTGTGTCTTGAGACAAAATTTGACAAAATTTTAGAAAAACGTGTAACACCCCCACAATTGTTATGCGCAGCGGAACTACAACAATGGGTGCTACACAGTATTCATTGCACACAAGAGATATCAAACGACGCTAAAAAGACGTCATCTTAAAAATTCAACATTTAAAAAAAATTTTTTTTAGATAATACAAGTCCACAGTTTTTCCAACCCCAAATAGTGCACAGAGTTTAGCGTTTCGGTCCCCATGAATCTCAACCCCAAAAACTTCAGTTTTACAACCACATGACATTAAACATAAAAATATTGTTTAAGTAGAAAAGGAGGGAAAAACAAGCGGACACCAAGCCGATCACACAACATCCATCCCATGCATGCTCCATCCTACTGCTCAGCGGTTACCTGAAATACATGCCAAAAATTTGGTCAACGAAAACGTTGAGTGGAATTCATAGGTTTTTCAATCCATTTGAACGTATATATAATAAAAACCATTCGTGATCATTTATAGTCTTGTCGATCAAACAAACTATAATCAGGATACTGACAATTGTGTTTAAGCTCATGACACTAATCCGTTAACTCAATCACCCGCGTAAATATACCGGCATGATTCAGATGAAACCAGTGCCCCTCTAAAGGCATCAGTTGCAATTATACCTTATTTCTCATACAAAATAATCTACCGCAGAACTTACTATAAGTACAGCTTCTCGGCTAGCATTGGGTCGTTAACCCCGTAGTACTACAAATTGCATAAGCGGCTATTTCCCCCTTCGCAAGGGCAAGACAATAGTTAATAGTTCATGAATTTAGGGACTTTTGCAACTTTGGTACTCAACACAATTTCTAAGGCAACTTTCGGGTCTAACAATCATTCATGATATACGTTCCTTTTAAAAACTAGCATGCATTTCCCTCGCGGGTAAAACAATTTGAAATAATATAAGCGAGGCTATAAATTCACACCTTAGATATTAAGTAGTCGGTAGTTCGAGGAGTGTTCACTGACGATGTTACGGATGCCCGGGTAATTCAACACCTATCACAAATAACGCGTAATGAGTAATCTCATTTAAATACTTACGGTGCTGTATAAAATACATATATATAAGTCACTTAAGACAAATATAACTCACGCCAAAAACAAAAACAACAAGTATCATTCATTTTATACCATCCATTCTTATAACCTACGTTGTCCATTTTTACACGTTCTCGCCGGTACTTGACTAAAGTACGGGCTGTTTTACCTTATTAAACCATGCTTATAAAATTTGACAAAATTTCCAAAAATCCTATATGACCTGTAGATAACATGTTTTTAAGTCCAACAAAAGTTTTCACTTTTACGACCCGTCACGCAACTCATTTCCACGACTACATTTTACGGGCTGAAATTGCGCTTCGACCAATTTTGACCACTTTGACCTATATGAAAAATACCTTTGACTTCCTTGACTCATAAGTCAACATATAGACTCATTTGTACAGGTTAGGGACCAAGTTTTGACCCTTGATCATTCACCAAATTATACTTGTGACCCTCGGGATTTGACTAAAACTTTGCACAAATCCGGATTGTGAAAGTCCTCGTCTCCCGGTACCCGATCTTTAAAATGTCATAACTTTTAGCTCGTTTTGAGTCACGGGCTCTACCTTATACCAAATTAAAGCTAGAAAAACCCTCTATCACTATATTTAGTTTTCAAGACTTGGAACAAAAATCATTTTTCCAAAATAGACCAAATGTTTCTGCCTAAAAATGACCATACCAAAAACATGCTTAGACTCGATTCCAAGACTTCTAACCAACTCTAAACATCATCCTAAGACTTCCCAAACATATCCTAACATCAAACTTCCATCCTACCCCTATTGATCAACCAATCTCAATATCAAAATCAAAGAAAAATACACATGCAAGTAGTATAACCTATATGAATCATCATAAAACAAATAACCAAACACAATAATAACATGCATGATCAACAACCACCATGGCTCCCCCAAACACCCCTTTGCCGTGGGGTTTGGGTGACCAAATCACCACAACCAAATTAATTTTGGTGGGTTTTCATGGTGTTTATACTTCCATAACACTAAACATCAACATGCATTAGCTCAAATAGCCACAAAAACGAATTTTGGATCATATGAAAAATCTTGAAAAATTTTTATCAATGCATGTTGGATTTGATTACATGAATAGGTGGGTAATGACCAAACTAAGCGTGGTCTAACCTTAGATTTTTGAAAAACCAAGTAGAAAAGATTTTAGGTGGATTTTTGTGTGAGTTGGGTGTGCCGTGAGTTTTGAGAGAGACAAGGAGAGTGATGTTTGATTTTTCTTGTAAATTTTTGTGTGTGTTTGTGTGTTTGTCCACTTTGGCCCTTTTTGATGGTTAGGAGGGACCTTGTTGCAATTTCTAGTTTCTTTTGTCCTTAAATAGAAAACGACCTCAAAACTTTGCGGGTTTGACTCATTTGTCACTTTTGAAAATTTTACGGGAGTCGGAAATCTTCCCGAATGCTCCAAAATATTTTTGGGATACTTTAAATGTACTTGGAAGGCTATAAAACTCACACGACTCAACTTAACACGTACCGTAAATAAAATTCTCGAAAAATTACATTATCGATAAATCGTCAAAAATTATATAAAATTGGGCATCCCTCGGGATCGTAATCGTCATCGTCCTTCTCAAAACGTCAACCGTAAAAATTATAACCTCGAACATCGGCTCTAACCAAAATACTTATAATTATAGAAATTAAAATTTATCAAAAATTTCAAAAATTAGCGTAATTTAGGGTATCGTTAATGACCTCGATTCTAGGGTGTCACATCCACCCCTCCTTAAAGAGAGCGACGTCCCGGCGCTCGCCTCTTCTTGGGCTCACATTTCGTCTTACTGGAACAAATGAGGATACCTTTCCTTGAAAAAGTCCTCACGTTCCCAGGTGTATTCCGGTCCACGCTTAGAATTCCATCGGACCTTCACAATGGGAATCCTACTATGCTTCAACCGCTTGACCTCCCGGTCCATAATTTCCACAGGTTCTTCCACAAAGTGCATTTTGTCGTCTAGTCGAATCTCGTCCAAAGGAATCACCAATTCCTTGTCCGCCAAACTCTTCTTCAGGTTCGATACGTGAAACGTGTCATGAATAGCACTAAGCTCGGTCGGCAATTCTAACTTGTACGCTACTGGTCCAATTCGTTCAACGATCTTAAACGGTCCAATATACCTCGGACTCAACTTTCCTTTCTTCCCAAAACGAATTACACCCTTCCATGGCGATACCTTGAGCATAACCATATCTCCAACTTCAAACTCCAACGGTTTCCTTCGGTTATCAGCATAACTTCTCTGTCGGCTTCTCGCAGCAAGTAGTCGGTTCTTGATCTGCACGATCTTCTCTGTCGTTTCTAAAACCATTTCGGGTCCAGTCAATTGACTTTCCCCTACTTCACTCCAACACACGGGCGATCTACACTTCCTTCCATATAATGCTTCGAACGGTGCCGCTTTGATACTCGCATGATAACTATTATTGTACGAAAATTCCACCAGAGGCAAGTGGCGTTCCCAACTTCCTCCAAAATCAATCACGCACGCTCGGAGCATGTCCTCCATCGTTTGAATCGTTCGTTCACTCTGGCCGTCAGTTTCCGGGTGATAAGCCGTGCTTAAACTCAGTTCAGTGCCCATCGCACGTTGAAGCGATCTCCAAAATTCCGACGTAAATCTACTGTCGCGATCCGAAATGATCGATAACGGCACTCCATGTCTACAGACGATCTCTTTCACGTACACGCTGGCGAGTCTTTCCATGCTGTCCGTCTTCTTCATAGGTAAGAAATGAGCAGATTTCGTCAACCTGTCCACAATTACCCATATCATATCGCATCCACTAGGAGTCCTAGGTAAACCCGTCACAAAATCCATTGCGATTTTCTCCCATTTCCATTCTGGGATTTCCGGTTGTACCAACAATCCAGATGGTTTCTTATGTTCTGCTTGAACCTTCGCGCAAGTCAAACACTTACTGACGTAACGAGCAATATCTGCCTTCATATTCGGCCACCAATAAACTTTCTTCAGGTCGTGGTACATCTTATCCGATCCAGGATGTATCGAATACTTCGACTTATGCGACTCATTCATAACTAACTCTCGAACTCCAGGCTTTCCTTCCTCAGATGGACACAATGGTAACCAAATCCGATTCTCAAAATATCTTAGTCCGTCAGACCTATTCACGAAAATAGGTTTCAACATTCGTCCCAAATTCTCGGCTTCAACATTCCCTTTCATCAATCCTCTCTCCTGAGCCTTCAGTATGGTTTCGGTTAAGTCAACGCTCTCACTCATCACTAAAGCTCTAACCCTCAAAGGTTTCTCCCGTTCCTTCCTACTTAATGCATCCGCTACAACATTCGCCTTCCCAGGGTGATAGCGAATTTCACAATCATAATCACTCAATAGTTCAACCCATCGTCTTTGTCGCATATTCAACTCCTTTTGATCTAAAATGTGCTGCAAACTCTTGTGATCAGTGAATACAACACACTTTGTCCCATACAGATAGTGTCTCCACAACTTCAACGCAAAAACTACCGCTCCTAATTCCAAATCGTGCGTCGTGTAGTTCTCCTCGTTCTTCCTTAATTTCCTCGACGCGTAAGCTATCACCTTCTCACGTTGCATTAACACTGCTCCATAACCCTTACGAGACGCATCACAATACACTACGAAATCTTCGGTTCCTTCAGGCAATGATAATATCGGCGCTGAACATAACTTGTCCTTGAGCGTTTCGAAAGCAAGCTCTTCCTCATTTCTCCATTCATACACCCTATTCTTTTCGGTAAGCCGCGTCAATGGTTTCGCAATCAACGAAAATCCTTCAATAAACCTTCGATAATACCCAGCTAAACCCAAAAATTGTCGAACTTCAGTCGGCGTCGTCGGTGCTGACCATTCCCTGATCGCTTCGATCTTAGCAGGATCTACACGAATTCCTTCCTTATCAATCACATGACCTAGAAACTGCACTGATTCCAACCAAAACTCACACTTAGAGAATTTTGCATACAGCTTCTCCTTCCTTAACAACTCCAAAATCTTTCTCAGGTGCTTCTCGTGCTCCTCCTTACTCTTAGAGTAAATAAGTATGTCGTCGATGAAAACAATAACAAACTTATCTAGATACGGCTTGCACACGCGATTCATAAGATCCATGAATACAGCAGGCGCGTTAGTCAACCCAAACGGCATCACTCGAAATTCAAAGTGTCCATACCGCGTACGAAAGGCAGTTACAGGAATATCCTCCTTTCTTACACGCAGTTGATGATACCCTGATCTTAAATCGATCTTTGAGTATACACTGGACCCTTGCAATTGATCGAACAAATCATCAATCCTCGGTAATGGGTACCGATTCTTAACCGTCAGCTTATTGAGTTCTCTATAGTCAATACACATTCTAAACGAACCATCCTTCTTCTTTACGAACAACACTGGCGCTCCCCAAGGTGATGAGCTCGGCCTAATAAATCCTTTGTCCATCAACTCCTTCAATTGATCCGATAACTCCTTTAACTCAGATGGTGCTAAGCGATAAGGTGCTCGTGCAACCGGTGCAGCTCCTGGCACTAAATCAATTCGAAACTCGACCTCACGATTAGGCGGTAAACCTGGCAACTCGTCTGGAAAAACGTCCGGATACCCGCGAATAATTGGTACCTCTTCAATCCTCGCCTCTACATCACCATCGCTCGAAACTTGTGCCAAAAACACATCGCATCCGCTCTCTACGTACTTCATCATCTTCAAACACGAAATCACCTTCAAACGAGAAGTGCATTCGTCTCCCTTAACCGTCAAAACCCTATTCCTCAGCGGAATCTGCACCAATCTCTCACCACAGACGATTGTAGCACTATGCGCCATTAACCAATCCATTCCCACAATCACGTCAAACGATCCTAGCTCTATAGGCATCAAGTCGATTTTAAAATCGTAGTTTCCTAACTTCAAGGTACACCCTTTCAGTATAGAATTCGTACTAACAATTTTTCCATCGGCTAATTCAACATTATAACTAGTCGTTAACAATACCGGTTCTCTATCGATATGACGACTAAATCTAACGTCTACAAAACTCTTGTCGGAGCCAGAATCAAATAAAATACTAGCATAACAAGCGTCTAGCAAAAACGTACCGGTAACCACATTGGGACCTTGTGGTTTATCAGCAGTTCCCACTTGATACACAGCTGCCGCATTATTTCCTCCCCGTCTGTTCCCTGCTTTCGGGCAATTTGCTTGCACATGCCCCCTTTCTCCACAGCTATAACATCCTCTCATCCTGATAGCATTAGCCCCAGTGGCTACTCCTCCCATTCGACAACTAGCAGTCCTATGACCTGCCTTTCCACACTTGCCGCATGCCTGCGGGCAGTTTCTAACATGATACAAGTTGCACTTTCCACAATGGGGGTTCACTTTCACACCTCTAGGGTTTGTCACGGCCCTCATCCCTTCGTTCCTTCTCTGATTAAACTGCTGATTACGGTTCGGCCCTTGGTTGTTTCGGTTTCCTCCTCGGTTCTGGCCTTGGGATTGATTACCTTGTGCTGCCTCCCATTTTCTTTTGTTACCCTCAGCAATGTAATTCTGCTTATCCTGAAGCTTAACATCCATCAAAGCGTGAGCCATTTGAACCGCTTCATCAAACGTTCCAGGTTTCGACGAAGTTGTTTCACCCTTGATGTTGCTAGATAAACCCTTAATATACTGCTTCATTTTCTTGGCGTCATTGGCAAATACGTCCGGACACAAAAGACTTAACTCATTGAATCTCCTGGTGTAAGCAGCTATATCGTTGTTCCTTAAGGTCAAATGCCTCAATTCGTCCTCCAATTGCCCCAATTCCTCCTCTGGGCAAAACTTCTTGGTCAACAAAGCTTTGGTCGCATTCCACGTTCTCGCATTCGCCACAGCCAATCCCACCGTAGCTACCTGGGTATTCCACCAGCTTAACGCATCATCCAGAAATGTAGCTGCTGCAAACTTTACTTTATCCGCCTCTGCACAACCACTGATTTCAAACGTACTCTCAACTTTTTCCAACCATCGCCTAAGTTCTAGGGCTCCACCCGATCCACGGAACTGCGTAGGACCGCACTTCATAAAGCTGGAATAGGTACACACTCTCGGGGCTGGTTGTCTCCCCGCGTTCCTTCCTGGATCCTGATTTCTCCCAGCTCGGTCCGCTTGCAACGCATTAGCTATCGCTTCCTGAATCATGTTGTTAACACGATCGGCAGTCAACTTTGGAGGCATTGTTTTATCGAATATCTCTTTCTGCAAGACAAGAAAAATAGAAAAACAATGTAAGTATTCATATCAAGTTTCCCAGACATAAAATACATACAACGACACATCACTACGGAGTTACTAATATTCATCAATTCACACCACAAAAGATCAAATTTAAGACATATCACGGATCATGAAAGGTAACATAGATTGTATTGATAATTAACCAAAATCGTGACAAGTAATGCCACTACAATCATTCACCACAAAACATCAAGTACTTGAGTTTCTCGTCATAATACCATCATACAAGGTCTAAAATAGTTCTATTACAATGATCAAAGAAAAATACAAAACAAGTAACTAGGCATGTGGTGATCCACACTGCCTCTTGGATGGCGGCTCGTCGTCGTCCTCGGTTTCCTCATCACTCACGTCCTCGTCCACATCATCCACTTTTCCCTTTTCCTTTCTCATCTGGCCCACATTCTGTTTCCTTTTTCGTCCCTGATGTGGATCCATGCTCAATCGCTCCTTGACTTCCCACCGAAATACAAGCACCTCCAGTAGGCGGCTGAACCATGAAGTCATTCGCCTCCATCTCCACATCGTCCACGAATCTCCAATCCGGGGGCAATGAATCCCTCACACGATGCTCCCAACTCTGCATCCTCAACAACCTCATCTGATCTTCCCTCACACGGTCAAGACTAGCACTTAAATTCGCAACCATTGATTTCAAACTGTTGATGGCACTTGTGTTCATCATCCCATCATACGCAATTCTTGAAGTCCTTTCCAACAGTCTTTCGTCCGCCTTGTCATTCTCGTCGAATCTACTGACCACCCTTGATTCCACTACATACCTCATGCACATCGATCCTTCCAACCCTCTCACAGTCCGTCGCACGTCATGATAATTCCTCGGTCCGGGACAGCAAATTCTTGGGATGCCTTGATGAAGAGAATTTGCGCTCATTGCACCTTCGGCTCTTCTGGGAATATCTGGTACACCAACCAGATGGGAAGTACGCATAGGCGTGGGACAAGTAGTTCTCCTTGAGTCGGGGTCCTGGGCTCGTACATCGTTACCGTTATCGTTGGGCGGTACCTCGGCCATTCCTGCAATAACAGCGAATTTCGGAGGGTACATAAGTAATTATACAATAATTATAAATATATGCATGCAAATGCAATGCAAAGGTGGTACATATGCCCGAAATGTAATAATATGATGCTCATGCATGATAAATATGAAAATTACGATGTCGGATATTTCGCGTAAAATTTAACGTCTACATATAGTAATTCCATACTTATATAATAATTACCCACATATATACTTTACTCAAAAGTATACGTCAAATGCCATAAATACAACAATAAATCTTACCGGAGCCATGCAGGATAGTTGTGTGTGCTTGGACCCTTTTTCTTACGACACCAAAAGTTATAGTTTAGGATTTTCAAAAACGACCTAGTTCTCTATAACTCGTGGCTCTGATTACCAATCTGTAACACCCCCACAATTGTTATGCGCAGCGGAACTACAACAATGGGTGCTACACAGTATTCATTGCACACAAGAGATATCAAACGACGCTAAAAAGACGTCATCTTAAAAATTCAACATTTAAAAAAATTTTTTTTAGATAATACAAGTCCACAGTTTTTCCAACCCCAAATAGTGCACAGAGTTTAGCGTTTCGGTCCCCATGAATCTCAACCCCAAAAACTTCAGTTTTACAACCACATGACATTAAACATAAAAATATTGTTTAAGTAGAAAAGGAGGGAAAAACAAGCGGACACCAAGCCGATCACACAACATCCATCCCATGCATGCTCCATCCTACTGCTCAGCGGTTACCTGAAATACATGCCAAAAATTTGGTCAACGAAAACGTTGAGTGGAATTCATAGGTTTTTCAATCCATTTGAACGTATATATAATAAAAACCATTCGTGATCATTTATAGTCTTGTCGATCAAACAAACTATAATCAGGATACTGACAATTGTGTTTAAGCTCATGACACTAATCCGTTAACTCAATCACCCGCGTAAATATACCGGCATGATTCAGATGAAACCAGTGCCCCTCTAAAGGCATCAGTTGCAATTATACCTTATTTCTCATACAAAATAATCTACCGCAGAACTTACTATAAGTACAGCTTCTCGGCTAGCATTGGGTCGTTAACCCCGTAGTACTACAAATTGCATAAGCGGCTATTTCCCCCTTCGCAAGGGCAAGACAATAGTTAATAGTTCATGAATTTAGGGACTTTTGCAACTTTGGTACTCAACACAATTTCTAAGGCAACTTTCGGGTCTAACAATCATTCATGATATACGTTCCTTTTAAAAACTAGCATGCATTTCCCTCGCGGGTAAAACAATTTGAAATAATATAAGCGAGGCTATAAATTCACACCTTAGATATTAAGTAGTCGGTAGTTCGAGGAGTGTTCACTGACGATGTTACGGATGCCCGGGTAATTCAACACCTATCACAAATAACGCGTAATGAGTAATCTCATTTAAATACTTACGGTGCTGTATAAAATACATATATATAAGTCACTTAAGACAAATATAACTCACGCCAAAAACAAAAACAACAAGTATCATTCATTTTATACCATCCATTCTTATAACCTACGTTGTCCATTTTTACACGTTCTCGCCGGTACTTGACTAAAGTACGGGCTGTTTTACCTTATTAAACCATGCTTATAAAATTTGACAAAATTTCCAAAAATCCTATATGACCTGTAGATAACATTTTTTTAAGTCCAACAAAAGTTTTCACTTTTACGACCCGTCACGCAACTCATTTCCACGACTACATTTTACGGGCTGAAATTGCGCTTCGACCAATTTTGACCACTTTGACCTATATGAAAAATACCTTTGACTTCCTTGACTCATAAGTCAACATATAGACTCATTTGTACAGGTTAGGGACCAAGTTTTGACCCTTGATCATTCACCAAATTATACTTGTGACCCTCGGGATTTGACTAAAACTTTGCACAAATCCGGATTGTGAAAGTCCTCGTCTCCCGGTACCCGATCTTTAAAATGTCATAACTTTTAGCTCGTTTTGAGTCACGGGCTCTACCTTATACCAAATTAAAGCTAGAAAAACCCTCTATCACTATATTTAGTTTTCAAGACTTGGAACAAAAATCATTTTTCCAAAATAGACCAAATGTTTCTGCCTAAAAATGACCATACCAAAAACATGCTTAGACTCGATTCCAAGACTTCTAACCAACTCTAAACATCATCCTAAGACTTCCCAAACATATCCTAACATCAAACTTCCATCCTATCCCTATTGATCAACCAATCTCAATATCAAAATCAAAGAAAAATACACATGCAAGTAGTATAACCTATATGAATCATCATAAAACAAATAACCAAACACAATAATAACATGCATGATCAACAACCACCATGGCTCCCCCAAACACCCCTTTGCCGTGGGTTTTGGGTGACCAAATCACCACAACCAAATTAATTTTGGTGGGTTTTCATGGTGTTTATACTTCCATAACACTAAACATCAACATGCATTAGCTCAAATAGCCACAAAAACGAATTTTGGATCATATGAAAAATCTTGAAAAATTTTTATCAATGCATGTTGGATTTGATTACATGAATAGGTGGGTAATGACCAAACTAAGCGTGGTCTAACCTTAGATTTTTGAAAAACCAAGTAGAAAAGATTTTAGGTGGATTTTTGTGTGAGTTGGGTGTGCCGTGAGTTTTGAGAGAGACAAGGAGAGTGATGTTTGATTTTTCTTGTAAATTTTTGTGTGTGTTTGTGTGTTTGTCCACTTTGGCCCTTTTTGATGGTTAGGAGGGACCTTGTTGCAATTTCTAGTTTCTTTTGTCCTTAAATAGAAAACGACCTCAAAACTTTGCGGGTTTGACTCATTTGTCACTTTTGAAAATTTTACGGGAGTCGGAAATCTTCCCGAATGCTCCAAAATATTTTTGGGATACTTTAAATGTACTTGGAAGGCTATAAAACTCACACGACTCAACTTAACACGTACCGTAAATAAAATTCTCGAAAAATTACATTATCGATAAATCGTCAAAAATTATATAAAATTGGGCATCCCTCGGGATCGTAATCGTCATCGTCCTTCTCAAAACGTCAACCGTAAAAATTATAACCTCGAACATCGGCTCTAACCAAAATACTTATAATTATAGAAATTAAAATTTATCAAAAATTTCAAAAATTAGCGTAATTTAGGGTATCGTTAATGACCTCGATTCTAGGGTGTCACAAAACGACACCACAAAATATGTTGAGGTACGGAGTTGAGATGCCTTTTCCGATATAATATATTACATTTGACAATTTCATATCATTTTCGGAATGTGTTGGATACATAAAACATGACAATTTTTAGAGATGTACCCAACAACATTAAAAGGCTTGATTTTAAAACGCTCCCCCTCAAAAATTGATCAAAATAACATATGACATTTTTAGATATAAAAGCCTATTATGAGGAAGGGAGTGTTGAACACACAATTTTGAAAGATTTAGAAAAACCTTTTGAGAAATTCTTGAAAAATTGTGTTCAACGGTTTTAAAATAATCAGGATAGAAGACTTCTCTTCTATTGATTAGGGAAAGCCCACTGAAACGTACACTCCCCTTTCGGGTCCGTTTTTCATGAGCTCAAAACTTAGATTGTTTTGTGACTAGCTCATGACCGAGAAAAATAAATTTCCCGTTGTGAAGGATAAGTTATCATCCGTGATAAACTTTCCTTAAGTTGAAGTTCGAGTTCTAAGCTGACATTTACTTAGAAATCGTTTTTCATGAACTTAAAAACTTTGAATGTTTTTATGAGAAGCTCATGACCGAGAAATATGAATTTCTCGTTGAGAAGGATAAGTTATCGTCCGAGATAAACTTTCCTTAGTTGAGGTCCGAGTTCTAAGCTGTGATGCGCCTAGAAGTCATTGTGAGAGAATATCAAGCAGCTTCATTTGCCAAAACCTCCAAGTCTTCTGGAGTCATATACTTCATACCAAGACGGCCAACGAGATACGCAAACCTATCTTTCGATAGAGCTTTTGTAAACAAGTCTGCCAGCTGGTACTCAGTTCTGACAAAGTATAATTCCACGATGCCGCGTTCCACTTGTTCCTTGATGAAGTGATATCTGACATCGATGTGCTTGGTGCGGGAGTGTTGAACCGGATTGCAAGATATGGCTATGGCCGACTTTGAGTCACAATACATAGGTATTTTATCAAAGTGGAAGCCATAATCCGTGAGTTGAGTTCTCATCCAGAGGACTTGAGCACAACACGCGGATAGAGCCACATATTGTGCTTCAGCTGATGAGAGAGAAGTGCAATCCTGCTTCTTTGACGACCAGCTGACAAGCTTGTCTTCCCCTAGAAATTGTATGCTACCAGAAGTGCTTTTACGACTATCAAGACAACCTGCGTGATCAGAATCTGAAAAAGCCGTTAGATGAAAACCGGTTTCCCTCGGATACCAGAGTCCCATGTGAATGGTATTCTTAAGGTACCGAAAGATCCGTTTAACCTCTTTGAGGTGCTTTTGAGTAGCTCTGGCTTGATATCGTGCACAATAGCATGTGGCATGATGAATATCAGGCCTGCTGGCTGTAAGGTACATAAGTGACCCGATCATACTGCGATATCGCGTTTGATCTACGGGATATGAGTACAAGTCAGCGTCTAGGGATGTGGTCGACAATGGTGTACCAACGCGAGCACATGAGGTCATACCATGCTTTTTAAGTATCTCTTGAGCATACTTAGCTTGGTTAATGAAGATACCACGTGGGGATTGATGAATCTGGAGGCCTAAAAAGAATTTTAGCTCCCCCATCATTGACATTTCAAATCTGCTGTGCATTAATTTTTCAAAACGTTTTGAAAGTTTTGGGTTCGTAGAACCAAAAATAATGTCATCAACATAAACTTGCACCAGCATTATGTCATCCCCATATATATTAGTAAACAGAGTAGGATCAATAGAACCTTTGGAGAATCCTTTGGATACCAAGAAGTTTGAAAGTTCTTCGTACCATGCCCTTGGAGCTTGTTTAAGTCCATATACAGCCTTTTTGAGACGATAGACTTTGTCAGGATGATGAGGATCGACGAATCCTTCCGGCTGATTCACATACACTTCTTCCTTCAAATGACCGTTGAGAAAAGCTGTTTTGACGTCCATTTGAAAAACCGTGAAGCCCTTATGTGCAGCATAAGCAAGGAATATCCTAACTGCTTCCAAACGAGCAACTGGAGCGAATGATTCATCGAAATCTATCCCTTCTTGTTGACGATACCCCTTAACCACAAGACGAGATTTGTTTTTGATGATGGTTTGTTCTTCATCCAGTTTGTTTTTCCAGATCCATTTGAAATCTAAAATTGACATTCCATAGGGTTGGTCAACAAGTTCCCAAACATTTAGGCGTTCAAACTGATGAATTTCGTCTTGCATTGATTCAATCCACGCATGATCAGTCATGGCTTGTTTGATGTTTGTAGGTACAGTTGAACTCACGGTGAGTGCATACATACACACATCGCCATCGGTTTCAAGTTGTCTGCGTGTTCGAACCGGTTGTGAAGGATTTCCAATTACTTGCACCAATGGATGATCACGTGTCCAATGGTGAGTGGATGGATATGGTTGGTAGAATGTATGCATGTTGGACGGATCAACATGTTGAGTAGAAGACTCTCCGACTTCGTGTACCGGTGTACCGAACGGATTGATAAATTCTTCATCGTTAGGTTGTGCATCGACTGCTTGATTGTTGTTTCCTCCTTCAGCATTGACGGTTGGTGATGTTGGTTGTATGACAGTTTCTTGAGTTTGTTGAGTATCCACTGGAATTGTCTCTTGAGCAACGGTTGCTGAAGTAGAGGCAGTTGTGTCTTGTTGATTTTGTTCAGGTGCATCAGCAGTCTTGACAGCGGAAGGCTTTGACACAACTTGATTGTTTCCATAGTAATATTCATCAAACATAGGATCATATAAGTCAACCAACTCATTCATATGTATCGTATCCGTCGAGTCTGCTGTAGGATTACTTTGTTGACATTCTTGCACGGGACGTACACTGTTTTGTGTAGGTGCCATTGTTGGACATTGAGGTGCGGGACTTGAGCTGTTGTGATCAAGTACCATTTGTGGCAATTCGTCAAAGTTCACATGAATTGTTTCGACAATGATCTTTGTTCTCTTGTTATAGACCCGATATCCTTTCGACAATGTAGCATACCCCACAAAAATACATGCATCACCTTTTTCTTTCATCTTGTCGAGATTCTCACCGTCTTTAAGGATGTAGCATAAAGATCCAAATACGTGAAAGAATTTTACAGTAGGTTTCCTGCCATTGATGATGTGGTAAGGTGTCTTTTCATGTCTAGGGATGACGAGAGAACGATTCTAAGTATAACAGGCAGTTGCAATTGCTTCAGCCCAGAAGAATAGCGGTAATTTTGAAGCAGAAAGCATTGTTCGAGCAGCCTCAACCAAAGTACGGTTCCGTCTTTCGACAACGCCGTTTTGTTCAGGAGTTCGAGCAATAGACGTTTGATGTTCGATGCCTTCTTCTTGAAAATAAGATTGCAAGTTCTTGTTCAAAAATTCAGTACCCCTATCCGTTCTTACGGTTAAGACTTGAGCTTGAAGATTGCGTTGTATCATCTTGAGAAAGTTTTTGAGAACCTCTGGTGTTTCATCTTTGGACCTTAAGAAGAAAGTCCATGTGTATCTAGAGTAATCATCAACAATCACTAGAATATACTTTTTCCCGTTAATACTCTCTACACGCATGGGACCACATAAATCCATGTGTAGAAGTTCCAATCGTCCTTTTGAGCTTGGGGTAGTCTTTGTTTTGAAAGACTTTCGTTTTGCTTTCCCCAACTCACAAGAAGAACAAAGATGGTCTTTGACGAATTTCAACTTAGGAAGACCGGTCACAATATCATTCTTAGAAAGCAAGTTGATGGTGTCAAAATTAAGATGTGACAATCGTTGATGCCATAACCATGCTTGAGATGATGATGCTTTAGCCATTAAGCAAATTGGATTTGTTGAAGATGTGTCTTGAAGAGTTACTGTGTAGAGATCAGAACCACGAGAACCTGTAAGAAGGTCATTCCCATCGTAGTCTCTAACATAGCAAGTAGATTTCCGAAAAGCCACTTCCAAATCCGCATCACAAAATTGACCAACCGAGAATAAATTGTGATTCAGTCCCTCGACGTAATAAACCCGTTTTATAGTGATATTCCCTTGAACCAAGTCTCCATATCCGAGTATCGGTGCAAATTGATCATTTCCAAACCGTACCGTACCCAGAAACTTCTCCACGAAGTTAATGAGAAGCTTTAGATTGCCCGTCATGTGCTTTGTGCACCCGGAGTCCATTATGAATAGGATGAGTTCGACGAGCTGCAGAAGAATTAGAAGACAATGTAGCATTTGACAAATGGGAGCCCTTGATAGAAACGGGTTCCAAAATAGTAGTGGACCTAGATTCTAAAGGCAAGTTAACATTCATAGACCCAATTAGAATGGGGGTTGTCTTAGGTACCCATTTGTATCCAGGTGGTGTAAATCTCGAATACCCCCGTGTACATGTCCTAATCATGTTCTCATAAAGCTTCTTTAACCTGCTTTGTTTACGTAGAGTAGTTGATTCTAACGCACTTAGTTTCTTAAGTGGTTGCTCAGTGGATTGGTTCAAAGTTCTTGTGGGTTCACTAGTACTAGTGGGCATACGAATAGGCTTCCTAGTTCTAGTATTCACGCCATTATAATTAAGAGCACAAGCATCATGATTGAAAGTACGAACACATTTGCCACATTCAACACAAACAAATTCAACATTCGAGGTCTTAGCATTTAAACTGTCATTACATGCAGTTACAGACGTTTTATTCTTAGAAAACTTAAAATTCCTACGGTGGTCTTCTACTTCCAACTTCTTTCCTTGACTATTGTTAGGCATGACCTTATCTTGCATTCTATTGCTCTTAAGCTGTGGTCCGCTAACGCTAGTAGTGGGGATTACTCCTGTAGAAGAAGACACACGTTGATTAGTTTTCTTAATATTCTGAGGTAACCGCGATGTTCCAGTTTGAGTGGGCTTAGTGTTCATCTTATACATTCTAGGTGCTATCACATTGGTACTCTTATCATTTCCTATCTTAGGCAAAGTCTGTGGGGGTTGTCCCAAAATAGATGTTTTAGGGCATTTAACCGCATTCGGTTGACGAACGGCAGATGGTTTACCCAAAACAGACTTTCCTTTCATTTTCTCAATGAGTTTCTGTAACTCACTAATGGCAATGTCCCTTTCTTTTAGCTGAGCTTTCAAATCATTTATTTCGAAATCTTTTTCATTTAGTAGACGAAACGAAGAAGCTGACATTTCTTGACACTTTTTATGATTGTGAGATTTTTCACCTTTTTGTAAAGCAAGTTCAAGAGAAATGGAGTGTTTCTCAAGTTGAGAAAAACTTTTCGAAAGTTTGTTATATGACTGAATTTGTTTCGAAAGCTCTACTTCAAGATTGCGACATTTCGCGTCCGATTCTGACACTAGACATGCTACATGACAATATTGATCCAGATCGGTATACACACCAAGTATAGCATTCATATGGTCAGCATAAAAATATTCCTTGGAAAGTCGATCAATTTCGTTAGAAAGTTGGTGTTCTTGTGTCTTTAATTTAGTTTGAAGAAAATCAACTTCATCTTCAAGAGATTTAACATAACTTAAATCAGTTAACATTTCCTCAGTGAGAGCTGTATAAAACATTTCCACATTTTTTGAAAGATCATCAATGGTTGGAACAATACATTGTTGAATGACGACTTCTACTTGTGGGTTAGGTTTAATATTCCAAATGGTATCCCTAGAAACTTTTTCATAGTCGACGACACCTTTGTACAAATTTAAAACCCCTTGTTTTATAAACTCAAATTGCTGAACACTTTTGCTTTTCTCATTCCATTTACGTTTGTCATCCAAAATTCGCTTTTCTAACAAAATTGATTGCTTTTTGAAACTCCTTTTTAAAGAAACTTTCTTTTGTGGTTCATCTCTTGGTGGTGGAACACTATTATACATCTTTTGTTCTTTTGAAAGTTCCTTTTGAGGGACAAACTTAATATGATTGTTAGAATCAGAAAGGTTTATTAAATCACTTAAGTTTGATCGACTTTCTTCTTGTTGACGAATGATTTCGTCGCAGTCAGGGGAAAGCATAAGAGCAAGATTATCAACATAACAACCGATATCATAAAGAGCAGGCTTGGTACTTTGAGCTTTCTTGAGATATTCAGGCTTGACAAAACTCGTTTTCATATTTCTATTGAGCATATTCATAGTTTGAATAGACTGACCCGTTTTGTAAACAATGTTGTTTAACGTGTCGACTCTCTTTTCCAAAGCAAGAATTTTTTCAATATCCTTTTCTTCACGAGTTTTATAAAGCTCAGTTTGTTCTTTGTTAACCGACTCTAATTCAGTAATTTGGAGTTTATGTAGCAGCAGTTGTTCTTCAAGTTCCGATATCTTCTGTTTTGACATATGAATTTCGTGTGTTACTTCAGAACAATATTGTTCGTTGAGCACCTTACGTTCATATACCAAACCATTAGCTATTGCAACCCGTCGATCAGCTTCTTTTACATAATCACACTCTTTAAGCCTGTCTATCTCCTCGGCTAAGGATGTGTTTGCTTGCTTCAAACGTTTATTAGCTTCTTTGTTTTCATCAATTTCACGTTTTAAAGAATCAATTATAGACGCAAGCAAATCACGGTCCTCATCCGAGTCAGTATCCTGAACAACTTTTCCGTCATCATTACACATATGCTGTGAATCCGTAGAGATATTGCTATCCTCCGTGTCCATTACATATGTGTCATTGATGCTTTCGGGTTGCTCAGGATGCCGTCGTTCATTAGCAAACACATTATAGTTATCATGTGATGGTACCTTTTCAAGTGGCTCAGAATCATAGATGGGTCCAGAAGTATCATCAGTCTCTGGGATCACTTCTTGAATCTTTGCCATGTACACATAATGTGCCTCTAACTCTTGATCATCGGCTTCATCATCAGTGTCATCACGCCAGTCAACTTCATCTGCTGTGAGTGGAATTCCTGCTTCTTCTTTCTTGCACAGCAGCATCTTTTCCTTGTGATACCCTGAGTCCTTAACCCGTTTTGGCTTCTTGCATTCCCTAGCCATGTGCCCAAATTCCTTGCAGTTGAAGCATTGAATCCCAGTCTTCTGCACAACCGGAGTGCCTACAGTATCTCTAGCCCCAACTTGATTCAGCATCCTCTGATTATCATACCTAGCATTACGATCATACCTAGGTGCATGATCAACTTCCTTATATCTAGCATTGGATGATGATCTGAGGTTGTTGTTGGTAGGTTTGTAGATCTTCTTATAAGTTGTGGTGAGTAAAGACATGAGTTCTTCAATCTTCTTGTCCCTTGAAGTTTGTTCATCATCACTGTCTCCATCTGACTCGGTGTCATACTTTGGAGGTGGAGTGGGGACAATTGCTTTTGCTTTGTGTTTAGCAGCAACTATAGGTTTGGTGGATGAGCTTGATGACTTCGAGGAATGATTAGGTGGTTGTTGACGAGGAACGGGTTTTGTTGAAGTAGCAGCCACAAAAGCAATAGAATTAGCAGACCGTTCTGCCTTTTCAGCCCTTAGTTCATTCACTTCATTCTGATGTTGTTTCAAGATATCATAAAGTTTGTGGTAAGATATAGTCTTGATATCCTCCCTTTGTTTGACCAAAGTCACAAACCTTTGCCATTCCGGTTTGAGTTGAAGTAGAAACTGAACATTGGCATGATGATTGGAGATGGTGCACTGATTTCTGACAAGCTCATTCATCATTTTGTAGAATCTCGAGTAATATGAGTCAATGGATTCACCATCTTCAGATGTGAATTTTCCAAACTCCCAAAGTAGATTAGTCTCGAGATCTTGAACATTGATTGACTCACCTTGCTTCAATCGATGAATTGCATTCCACATTTCCATAGCATTAGGACATGCATCAACTGTGGAATAGATATCGTTATCAATTCCAGTGAGTATGAAATTTACAGCATCAGCTTCAGCTTGGAGGAGTTTCTTTTTCTCAGCAGAACATGTGTCAAAATCCTCCATAGCTCGTATAGTTGATGAAGTACCATCCTCTGCCTGTGTTGTAATTGGTTTGAATTCAAAAACTGGAGGTGGGTTCTCAAGGCAGTGACGAAGAGCAGTTCGGTTTTCTTTTCCATCGAGAAATCTAAGAAAACGAGATATCCATTGAACGTAGCAACCGGCAGTGAGCACAGGTGGGTTACCGTTGCCACCTTGTTCCAAACGAATTTGATTAGCAGTTGCAATGTTGATGTTGTTGTTAGACATGGTGAATACTTGTGGATGAATTGCAGATCTTAGTGGATTTGTTGTGATGATGTGTGGTTAAAATTGAAATTCCGAAAATTCAAAAATTTTTCCTCAGTCTGACAATAAATTCCTCAGTCTGACAAAACGGTAAGCCGAAAAATTTTGTATCGCCAAATTTTGAATTTGAGTTAGAAATAGCCAAAAACTAGTAGGGAAAAAATTTGATTTTACCTGACCTAAAAATTTTAACTCTTTTTTTTTTTTTTTTGTTTTTTTTTTTTTAATCTTCGTGTAAACTACGTTCCGAAACTAGTCTAGATAGTGGCTAAGTCTAAAAATTACTCAAACAAAATATCCATCGAAATGTCCATCGGAATGTTCTATCGCAATGTTCAGATCGGAATGACTTATCGCAATGTTCAGATCGGAATGACTTATCGCAATGTTCAGATCGGAATGTCCTATCGCAATATGCTGTCGCAATGTCCAGATCGGAATGTGGCTGAGACAATTTGGGCAGAGTAACGACTTAAAAAACCAACCCGTCGGAATCCCAGATCGCAATGCACGATCGGAATATCCAGATCGGAATAAGGTATCGCAATACAGTGATCGCAAAGTGGAATCCTAAGATTATTGCGATCAAATCCCACACGATTGTACTTTCCGATGGTGACTCTTGCTTGAATTTCGGAATGAAGAAAAACAAGAAATTTCGCAACTTTTGATCCAAAAAATTTGTGTTTTAGCCAAAACCAAGATACCCAAATCACTACTACTAGTATGTATATGATTTGTATCAAGAAAAGACCATAAAAACACAAAAAGAAAGATGTGGGACGTGAGATATGGATCAAAAAGGCCACGAAAATTCAAGAACACCACACACGAATCTTCAATCACCTATCCACAATAGGCTCTTGATACCAAATGTTGTTCCCAATCAATCCATAACACAAGATTCTTAGAGAGAGAAAGAGGAGAAAAGTAGAGAGAGAGAGTAGAGAGAGAAGTGGAAGGTTTACACTAAAACTATGTGTTTAATGAAATGAACCAACACCCTCTTTCACATGTGAAAGAGGGTTATATACCCTTGGCCTTTTGGGCCGTGGGCTTTCTTTCCTTGGGTCGGGCTTGGCTTTGTTTTGGGCTTACGCCCCTAACTTATACAATATTAGCTTATAGTCCAAGCCCGGTTTTCCCGACTAGCCTATTACAATACATGACCAATAACGACTAAGATGACCTATTACATTCTTGTTCGACTATATAAAATATAAGGCTAACAGGTTTGTGTTAACCAATAATACAAACCCTTCGGGAAGATTTCGTCTTTGTTAGACATCTAGTTCTAATTATTTTTCTATTCGGCTATGTTAAATCATATGAATGATGATTACTCTAGGTAAAACGGTTTCGACTGTTTGAGTCTAACGATCTTGGATTCAACACCATCTGTAGACTACCCTGAGTATTTATCATGTGATTTAAAGATTTGATCCTTTACATTATTTGACCATGTGATAAATGGTAGTGGAATCTATGTTGACTCTTCAAAGATCGGAGCTATTAAGGCTTTGGGTTATACCAAAAAGAAAGTGCAAAAATGTTTTGACAGATATTTTATCAAAAGATTATTACAGAATTATTCCCTCATACCCAGATCATTTAGCTAAACTCCCTTATGAGTAAATGGTTGTGTATACTTCTAGGCAACCTAAGAGGAATTGAGAAAACCATATAACTCATGACTTGGAATTTGGAGCCGCAGTTTTTGCTCTTCGACTAAGGAAATTTTGACCAACGTATAAACAAAGATTTTTCGAACATTTAAGGATCTTATTAATCATTTTCGATAAGTCAACAAAAATCGTGTTAACTAAATTCAAATTTATTTTGAATATTTTTCTATAATTGGACGAACTAAGAAATTTAAAAAATTTACGTTACGTTTCATAAAATTTAATATTTATTATTTAACTACTTGTAATATTTATTGACGTTTTAAACATCGGACTGGGAAAAACTAATAAAGATAATAGTTGAGACGAAACTAAAACTTAGAAAATATGAAGAAAGAATTTCTGAGTGATTGTGGTCATGTTATTTATTTCATCAAGGAAGGTGAATGCAATTACTGACGTATTATGTAGAAAGAATAGAGAACCAATTAAGATGTGTTCCTTAGTATTAACCATACACAATAAATTGCCCGAGCAAATTAAAAATGTACAAGCCGAGACTTGTAAGAAGGATAATATAGATAATGAAGGGTCTCGTGACTAATGAGAACCACTAGAAAGAGTAGCCGATGGCGTTAAGTGTTTAAAAGGTCGCTCGTGGTTGCCTAAATATGGAGGATTTCGAGATTTAGTCATGGTGGAATGTCATAAGTTTAAGTATTCCATTCATGCCATTTCTGATTAAATGTATCTTTATCTAAAGAAGTTGTACTGATGGCCAAATATGAAAGCCGACATCGCAACATACGTTAGTAAATGTCTAACTTTTGCGAATGTCAAGGTTGAACGCCAAAATCCACCAGGATTGCTTTTACAGCTTATTATTCCTGTTTGGAAGTAGGATAGAATCACCATGGATTTTATCACAAATCTTCCAAGGTCATCATCTGAATTTGATTCGATTTGGGTCATCGTCGACATACCGACCAAATCTACTAATATCATTCCCGTTAATGATAGGTTCTCGATGAAGAAATGGACTCTTTTGTATTTAAAGGAGTTGTGTCAGCATGGTGTGCCTGTATCGATCATCTCTATCAAGATCCTCGCTTCGCATCGAATTTCTAGAGATTCCCTCAGAAGTCATTGGGAACGAATCTTGATGAGAGTACTGCTTACCACCCACAATCGAGGGGGCAAGGTGAAGGAACGATACAGACATTAGAAATATTTATTTATGCTTGTATGATTGACATTTGGTAGTGTCAAGGATAAGCATTTACCTTTGGACAGGTTACCATCGATAATTATCGCTTTAGGATTGAGACTGAACCTTGCGAGAATCTATATAAAGAAAATTATAAGAACACCTATAGGTGGGAGTTGGGATGAAGATACCCGACATACACCCATTGTGAGTTGGACATGTCTTTTAGGTTTAAGGTTGCTTATGATGACAAACAAAACCCTACAAAATACACCTATTGTGAGATGTAGATCTTGAAGTGCATGATGGGTAGCGAAGTTATGCCAAAAAAAATTCACCATGGAAAAGCGAATTGATGATCTGAAAGATCATTGGAAAATAAGTCCCCGTTGTATGGGACCATTGAGATAATGTAAATATTTAGACCGAGAGGCATATAAGTTGGATCTACCCTTGAACTTCAAGGGATGCATGAATTATGTTCCATATATTGAACCTAATAAAATGTCTTTCAAGAGAAAATGTGATTACTTCTAATGAAGTTTGGGTCGGCAAAAAGTTGCATTTCCTCAAAAACCCGTGGACATCATGGAGAGAGAAAGTGAGTCAACTTAAGCACGATTGTATTCCCATTGTTATGTTGTTGAAACTCGCATATTATAATGAATTACACTTGAGAGAAAAGACTGAATGTGGAGGAAATACTGATAGGTGTGAAAACACCCATCCTGTTTACCACTTAATTACAATAATAACCGAGCCAAAACGTGTATTTTATGTCATTTATGTCGGAATTATGCGTGGTTTGTGTTTTTATTGTGATTTAGGACGAAAAGGTGAAAAGTGGAGAAAACACGTGCATTCACAGGATTTTATAGAAGAAAACGACAAAAGACGAAGTCAAGAGATCAAGAATGCAAAAAGAACGGAAGTCCAAGGCCTATTCTGAAGATTTATCGAAGAACAAGTCTAAAGACGGAAGTTTACTTAAAGCCAAAGAACTCGAGTCTAATAAATAAATAAATTATAAGACGAGTTTAAATTAATCCCGAGACAAAGTCGAAAAAGTCGAAGAACTTAAAAGACGAAAAGACGTGAAGAAAGAAAGAAAGAAAAGAGGAAGACACCAACCACTCCCCTTTCCTATAAATACCCTTCATTTCACCACATGAAAGGGTGTTAGTCATTTTAGGTTAGTTTTAGTTTTAGGAGTAGAAGTAGTTAAGTTTTAGTGAGAGAAAGTGACAGTTTCTCTCACTAGAACTTTAATCTTTCATCTTTTATCTTTCTTGTTTTTAATCAAATCTTTACCTTTTAAGATTAATCTTGTCTTAATCTTCATGTTATTAATCTTTCTTGTTAATCTCAATCTTGTTGTCATCATCTTTTTCATCAAGTTCTTATTTAAAGTTTTGATCTTTTAAATTTTCGTGACTTAAAGTTCATCTTTTTATGTTTTGATTTTAAAGCTTGTTTATTTTTAAGTTTAATAAGTTGATGTTCGTGCTCATTAAGTTCATTTCGATTTAGAGGCATTCTAGTTTTGAGTTTAAGCTTATTACCATAGCTTATTACTTTTGCCTATTTTTCGGATCAAGAAACAAATCGGAAAATGTTTTAAAACCCTTTTCCGACCTGATATTCCGACCAGACACACAACCCTTCATTCCGATCGCCCGATCGGAAAAGGGTTTAGTTATTCCGATTGGCTTGTTTAGTTGATTCCGATCGTGATGGTTTCATCACATTCCGACTGGAGCATTTTGCTTAATATTCCGATTTGGTTCATTTTGAGCATTCCGATCATCCGATCGGAATAAATTCCGATCGGACCCCTTTTCACATTCCAACCATTGCTTTCCGATTGACTACATTCCGACCGGATTCCGATTGGATTCCGATCGGGTGTATTCCGATTGGGTGTTTTGGAATTGTTTTAGTATTTTGTTTTAGTTAAAGTGTCAATTGTTCTTGCTTTATTTTTAGTCCATTTTAATTTCGTTTAGCATATTTTTTTAATTTAATTGTTAAGTTACTTTTTGCTAAGTTTTAATTTCACGTCATTTAAATTCTCGTCATTTACTTTTAACGTTTTAAATATTGCACCGTTTTACTTTTCACTTAGTTTTTGTTTCAATTACTCGTCCTTTATTTTAAAGTCTTGCACATTTATTTTTACCAAAACCAAAAATATTTGCTTCACCAAGAACAACTAATCTCGCACATTTAACCGGAAATCAATTCGAGAAGATACCGAGAAAACGAACTTTCAAGCTAGCAAAATCTGTACATTAAAATGGCGCCGCTGCCGGCTCTTTTCGTGAGGAACGAAGGTTTTTGTGAGAGACGCGTTGGCTTTTGGGACCCGTTCACTTGTGAACGTTATTTTTCGTGTCCAAAAATTTTCAAAAACCCAAAACATTTGAAAAATCATAAAAAGCGTTTCTTTTTTCAAAGTTTTGCACCAAAAATATTCTTCTTGCTTATCTATCTTTCTTTATGGATTTTTATGTCCATTGCGTCCGGTGTGGGAAACAATTATCTGGGAACAACTCTTGTCAATGGTGTACATGTGAGCGGTGCGGAAACGATATCGACTACACACAATTCGGATTTTGTCCCTTGTGCAACTCGACTAATTCATTCTTTTTGAACCCACCTCCTGTTCCCCTGTGCATCTATTGTGGAAGCGATTCTCATTGGCATGTTTCGTGCCCGGTTCGATACCCGTATGGTCACGGGCAAGAACCGGGGTACAATTATGACAATAATAATAGCTATCCACAAGACGCACCTAATTTTTCTCCATACCCGGTTTGAAACAACTGTGGGGTCCTCACGATACTTATTATTGTCAACCAATGAATTATTATGAGCAAAATCCGTGTCCTCAGTTTTCTTCACCAATGGATTATTATGAACAAAACCCGGTTTCTAATTCTTCCCAACCGATGAACTACTATGAGCCACAACCATGCTATAATTCAGGTTTTCAACACCTTGAGCCCCCACATCCCACCCTCAATCATCAATCCTCTCAGCAAACTAGTCTTGATCAACAACTCACTTCTTTGAATGACATTCTAGAAAGTATAGCTCAACTTCGAGCTGACTTACATCAGGAAAGGCAACCGTTGCTTGATGTGGACGAAACCTTGAAAACCACCGACACCTTTTTGAGCCAATTTAGTCGTTTTTCCTTCTTTTCTACACCAAAATGTTTATTTACAGCGTGGGATAGAATTGGTGAAATTGAACATACTCGGGGCAATGAACAACAAAAGTTGTTGCATGAGCTTCTTAAAGATGTGGAGGTTATCAAGGAAGAGTTAGCCGACTACGTCACTTCTAACTGGACTCGTCCCATCTATTATGATGATGACGACGACGATGATGTCTACACTTTCAACCAATCTTCTGAAGTTGCTGCTCCTACTCTCAATGTTCCTACTGCATCTAAGGATCTAGATTCGTTGAATGAGCTTAGTGATGTTGGTCTCGACAAGGTATTGGATGATGAGGTTCGTGACTTACCTGCTATGGAGCCTGAGGACGACGTTGCTCTTACGGAAGAGGTCGATCCTAGTTATGACGATTTTTCTCCAAGCTATGAGAATTTCACTTTTGAAATTTCTCAATCTCCACCGGGAGATGCAGACGATGACGATTTATTCTCTCCGGTTTACGAGAAGTTCACCGATGAACATGATCTTGTGGATAAGGTGGAAGACGTGCTTCTTCGCGATAGATTACGGAAAGTTCATCTTCTTATTGCTCAAATCGAAGAGTTGACTTCTCCTTCTCTTTCCAAGTCTTTACCTCCATCTATTCCTCCCGTTGAAGATAATGACCCATTGCTGGAAGAAATCGATATCCACTCCATCCCTCCAGGTATTGATGACTCTGACACGGAGGGGGACATTATTTTTGATAATTTGCTGCAGGAAGATATTGTCCCAAGTCCCCCTCCCGAGCACCTTTCATCCTCCCCTTTAGCCACTAGCACGGAGGATGAGTGCTTTGACCCGGGAGGTGACATTAATTATGCTATGATTGATAACAATACGGCTCTGCCGTTTGCTCAGCATCCATTGTCTTTGGGGGAGGACAATGTGCTTACTTTACCCACCCCACCTCCTGTGGATCTTGAATTCACATACTTCTCGTATGTTGAAAGTACCTTTCTCCCATTCAAGACTTATCCCCCCGCCTCTCCTTTGTTGATGTCAACCGGGAACGAGGACAAGATCTTTGATCCCGGTATTACATTCGAGGCTTCCCCATGGACCATTCGGGGACGAGTCAGGCTCGTGACTCGGTTAACAAAAACAAGCGCTTTTTGGGAGGAAACCCAATTATCTATCTATTTTCACCATAAGTGTAGGGGGAGCCCCGTGGTGTTTCTTGCTTTCTTTCTTATCATGTGCAGGGATTAGAGCTTCAAAGACACACTCTTGATGACTTTTGACGAACCGTGATTCTGTGTTCCCTTCTTCCCGGTTCTATCCTAAACTCTTTTCGATTCACTATTTTATATTTCTCAATATTAAAATAGGAATCTCTTTAGTTGTCTTTTCCTTAACGAGATTTAAACAAAGTGCACAATGTCCTAAGTGTAGGGGAGTTTACTCCCACATGCTTAAACATTGAGGACAATGTTTATATTAAGTGTAGGGGGACTTCTATCGAAGTTAAGTGGTTCTTTTCCTTGTATTTGTCCTCATTTTAACCAGAAAATTTGATTTTTCGACATTTTTCAAAAATTTTAATCTATTTTGGCCTAGTTGTATAGTTGTATTTTCCTTTATTATGATTATTTTTCTTTCCATTGCTAGAATAAAGTGGTTTAGATTTTTCTTAGTCGTGAACATTTTGACTCAACCCGAGTTTACTTACCTAAGTTTACTCTAGCTAGTATCGTTAACGAGTTTAAGTCAAGTTTTGCTAGGCTTTTATATAGGGAGCTATAAAACGCGAAAGTCTTAACTCTCACGGGTTAAGAACAAGAACTTTTCGCAAGTTCCTATAATTGATCCTAGAGAGTCGTTTATCAAGGGAACTTTAAAATGCGATTTCTAAACTTGAAAAAGTCTAAGAGTTTGCAAGATCCTATAGGCGACTCGAAAACCCAAAAATTTGATTTAATAGGCTAAGCATCAACGAGTCTCATTCCTTGAGATTTTAAACTGTGGAGAACGAGAGATGATAGAGTCAATTATAAGTTTGGTATTCTTTCGTGAATTTATGTGAGTTAATTATAAGCCTATTCTCCCTCCGCCTGTTAATAAATTTATCTGCAATAAATAAGGTTGTACGATTTAAAAGATTACTTAGCTTCTAGCCCCAGATCGTTTAAAAGTTGCTCGGTATTAATTAGAGTTCATAGCCAAGGCATAACTTATTGAAGCGGGATGCGAAGATTGGCGAGTCCGAAAATGCCCTAACAAGGCATGAGGGCTACATCTTGTTGCTAAAGATCCAAAAGTGATGTGAAGAACCATTTATCGAAAATAAATATGAAGGATCGAGACACACGACGAAAAGCAAAGAACTCCCCAAAAGTCATGGAGAAGTCTATCCAAAAAGACCCTAACAAGGTATGAGGATAAATAGATCCAAGTCCTAAAAGGAGGCGGATCGTTGTATATCAAAGTCCAAAATAAAGACTGGAGAAAAATGAAGAAGTCGTGGTTCTAATATGAAGAATCTCTCAAAAATCCAAGTGAATAAATTCCTATTATGAAGAGAAGACCATTATTTCAAGAACGTCTCTCAAACATTTGAAGTATGAAGTCGCTGCCAAATATCGGTCCGAGAAAGGTCTCAAATCGTGAAGTGAGTTATGCCAAGATATGAACTTTATGAGGTCCCGAGAAGCAGTTTTAAAAGATTTGGTCCTTTAGCTAACTATTGATTAAATCGTTCACTTTATTTTCGGCCTAAATAACTATCGAAATAAGTCCAAAAAATGCATCCTCGTGATCATTCAAGACAACAATAAAATAAAAGAAATACACCTAGGAATAAGGGAGTCTAAGTGAATAATTGGCCCACATGAGTTCGTGTTAGTTTGCTAACTTATAATAACAATGATCTCGTTTCTAAGCTTGGTTTGGAGAAAGTGAAAACTTGAGGATGATGATCATTCACGACATTTTCAAAACCCAAGGTATGTTTTTGATTTCTTTACTTTGTATCTTTATAATTTTCTATCTCTTTAATAAAGGCCAACGTGGATTGATTGTGATGAAAAATGTAAAAGTGCTTTGTAACTAATGCATTGCATGAGGACATTGCAATGGTTAAGTGTAGGGGATTTGATAGGTGTGAAACACCCATCCTTTTTACCACTTAATTACAATAATAACCGAGCCAAAACGTGTATTTTATGTCATTTATGTCGGAATTATGCGTGATTTGTGTTTTTATTGTGATTTAGGATGAAAAGGTGAAAAATGGAGAAAACACGTGCATTCACAGGTTTTTATAGAAGAAAACGACAAAAGACGAAGTCAAGAGATCAAGAGTGCAAAAAGAACGGAAGTCCAAGGCCTATTCTGAAGATTTATCGAAGAACAAGTCTAAAGACGGAAGTTTACTTAAAGCCGAAGAACTCGAGTCTAATAAATAAATAAATTATAAGACGAGTTTAAATTAATCCCGAGACAAAGTCGAAAACGTCGAAGAACTTAAAAGACGAAAAGACGTGAAGAAAGAAAGAAAGAAAAGAGGAAGACACCAACCACTCCCCTTTCCTATAAATACCCTTCATTTCACCACATGAAAGGGTGTTAGTCATTTTAGGTTAGTTTTAGTTTTAGGAGAAGAAGTAGTTAAGTTTTAGTGAGAGAAAGTGACAGTTTCTCTCACTAGAACTTTAATCTTTCATCTTTTATCTTTCTTGTTTTTAATCAAATCTTTACCTTTTAAGATTAATCTTGTCTTAATCTTCATGTTATTAATCTTTCTTGTTAATCTCAATCTTGTTTTCATCATCTTTTTCATCAAGTTCTTATTTAAAGTTTTGATCTTTTAAATTTTCGTGACTTAAAGTTCATCTTTTTATGTTTTGATTTTAAAGCTTGTTTATTTTTAAGTTTAATAAGTTGATGTTCGTGCTCATTAAGTTCATTTCGATTTAGAGGCGTTCTAGTTTTGAGTTTAAGCTTATTACCATAGCATATTACTTTTGCCTATTTTTCGGATCAAGAAACAAATCGGAAAAGGTTTTAAAACACTTTTCCGACCTGATATTCTGACCAGACACACAACCCTTCATTCCGATCGCCCGATCGGAAAAGGGTTTAGTTATTCCGATTGGCTTGTTTAGTTGATTCCGATCGTGATGGTTTCATCACATTCCGACTGGAGCATTTTGCTTAATATTCCGATTTGGTTCATTTTGAGCATTCCGATCATCCGATCGGAATATATTCCGATCGGACCCCTTTTCACATTCCGACCATTGCTTTCCGATTGAGTACATTCCGACCGGATTCCGATTGGATTCCGATCGGGTGTATTCCGATTGGGTGTTTTGGAATTGTTTTAGTATTTTGTTTTAGTTAAAGTGTCAATTGTTCTTGCTTTATTTTTAGTCCATTTTAATTTCGCTTAGCATATTTTTTTTATTTAATTGTTAAGTTACTTTTTGCTAAGTTTTAATTTAACGTCATTTAAATTCTTGTCATTTACTTTTAACGTTTTAAATATTGCACCGTTTTACGTTTCACTTAGTTTTTGTTTCAATTACTCGTCCTTTATTTTAAAGTCTTGCACATTTATTTTTACCAAAACCAAAAATATTTGCTTCACCAAGAACAACTAATCTCGCACATTTAACCAGAAATCAATTCGAGAAGATACCGAGAAAACGAACTTTCAAGCTAGCAAAATCTGTACATTAAATACCCACGTGTGTTTCACTCTATAAGAAGCGAGTAGTAAGATGAATTAATCTCTGAGGACAAAGATCCTCTTTAGGGAAAACTATTATGACAATCCGTCAATTTGAGGTCGCTATTTTATTCTCAAGTATTATTTAAAATCATTATTTTGTTGTTAATTTATGAACTCACTCACCTTTAGGAAGAAATTGGGGTTTACGTCTTAAAGTAGCATCGACTACGTCTAAACCGGAGAGCTCTATGTTACGTGTTTACGTTTACATACTCTGTTTTTGTGACAGTCCGACATTTCGGGAAGTAAATTTATTCTCGCATATAATTTTGGAATTTTATTTTGTGTTGGTTTATAAACTCATAAATTTATGAGAGGAAATTAGGACTTACGTGCATAATTTAGCGTCTTTTACGATTAAACCGGAAACCCTAGGTTTACGTATTTACTCTTTTGAATTCCGTCTTTTATGAGATAATTTTTATTAGAATCGTTTTTGGCCGTAGATTCATAATTTATAAAAAGGTTTTTTCGTAAATCGACCCGAGGGCACTTAAATCGAGGATACTAGAATCAAGTAGTACCCGTAAAATAATGGGGATGGAACAAGTTTACACTTGTCCCACCCCCCACTAGGGACGGAAAAACCAAGGGGAGACACCCTTTGGTGTCAAAACTAGGTGCTTCCATGGGACACTTGTCCATAACTTGCTATGCACCAAAACTCAATCTTCCTTCACACTTATCTCACACATGCAAAGTAAACATAAATATTCACCAAAAATCTCTCTCTCTTTTCCCCATTATGCCGTCCAACACCATCATCATACACCATTTTCACCAAATTTCAACCATAAACATCATCTAGAATCAACATATGTTGATAACCATTTAAAAAGATGATGATTGGAGGTGATTTTTACTTGAGAAAAGGAGTTTTCATGGTGGTCGTTGGGCTGATTTTCAAGAAGATGTTCATCCACTTGAAGATCTCAAAAAGTGGTCTTGCTAATCTAAAGATTTGGTGACAAGAACCAAGCCTTGTTCATCCAAAAATCTCAATCTTTCATCATAGTGATTGGTATAGAGATCATATTCTTTCTAAAATCCTATAGTTTTGTGTTAGCCCTATATTTTATATAGTCGAACAAGAATGTAATAGGTCATCTTAGTCGTTAAAGGTCTTGTATTGTAATAGGTTAGCCGGGTTAACCGGGCTAGGACTTTAAGCTAATATTGTCTAAGTTAGGGCGTAAGCCCAAGTGTAAGCCAAGCCCGACCCAAGTCACAAAGCCCACGGCCCAACAAGCCTAGGGTATATATACCCTCTTCCATGTGTGGAAGAGGGTGTTAGTTACCATTTTACTTTCTCTCTCTAAAGTGTTTAACCTTCCAAAATCTCTCTAGTTTCTCTCTCTACTTTTCTTCCCTTTCTCTCTCTAGAATATTGTGTTATGGATTGATATGGGATTAACATTTGGTATCAAGAGCCTATAGTGGATAGGTGATTGAAGATTCGTGTTTGTGTTCTTGATTTTCGTGCCTATTTTGATCCATATCATTCGAACCAAAAATCTTTTTTGTGCTTTTTATGGTTTTTTCTTGATACAAATCTTCTACATAGTTGTGGAGATTTGGTATATTCACTTTGGCTAAAAACACAAAAAATTTGGGGGTTTTGATCATTTTTTAGCTTAAAATCTCGAATTGGTTGAGTTTTGTCCGAGAAAAGTGGGAATTTGGTACTATTCCGACAGGTTTCATCGGAAAATGGTTTTATATTCCGAAGGATATTCCGACAGAATTCCATCGGAAAAGGGTTTACATATTCCGATCATTATTCCGATCAAGTATTCCGATAGATTTGGTGATCAGTTATTCCGACGGTCTTTCCAACAGGTATTCCGATAGAACTTTCCGAAAGAATTCCGATAGTACTTTCCGACATGTATTCTGATAGTACTTTCCCACAGGTATTCCGATAGAACTTTCCGACGTACATTCCGACAGGTATTCTAATGGACATTCCGACAGGTATTCCGATGGACATTCCGACATGTATTCCGATGGACATTCCAATGGATATTTTGTTCAAGTAATTTTTAGACTTAGCCACTGTCTAGACTAGTCTCGAAAAATAGTTTACACGAAGATTAAAATTTTTAGGTCAAGTAAAATCAAATTTTTTCCCTACTAGTTTTTGGCTATTTCCAACTCAAATTCAAAATTTGGCGATACAAAATTTTTCGGCTTACCGTTTTGTCGGACTGAGGAATTTTTTGTCGGACTGAGAATTTTTTTTCGAATTTTCGGAATTTCAATTTCAACCACAATAAAATCACAACACATCCACTAAGATCCTCATCCATTCAAGTAATCACCATGTCTAATAACAACAACAACAATGCTGCGACTAATCAAATTCGTTTGGAACAAGGTGGCAATGGTAATCCACCCGTGCTCACTGTCGGTTGCTACGTTCAGTGGAAATCTCGTTTCCTTATATTTCTCGACACTAAGGAGAACCGAACCGCTCTTCGTCATTGCATTGAGAATCCACCTCCATATTTTGAATTCAGACCAATTACCACACAAGCAGAGGATGGTACTTCATCAACTACACTAGCTATGGAGGATTTCGACACATGTCCTGCTGAGAAAAATAAACTCCTCCAAGCTGAAGCCGATGATGTAAACTACATACTTACTGGGATTAATAACGATATCTATTCCACGGTTGATGCATGTCCTAATGCTATGGAAATGTGGAATGCAATTCATCGATTGAAGCAAGGTGAGTCAATAAATGTTCAAGATCTCGAGACTAATCTACTTCGGGAGTGTGGAAAATTCACATCCGAAGATGGTGAATCCGTGGACTCTTTTTACTCGAGATTCTACAAAATGATGAATGAGCTTGTCAGAAATCAGTGCACCATCTCTAATCATCATGCCAATGTTCAGTTTTTACTTCAACTCAAACCGGAATGGCAAAGGTTAGTGACTTTGGTCAAACAAAGGGAGGATATCAAGACTATATCTTACCACAAACTTTATGATATATTGAAACTAAATCAAAATGAAGTGAATGAACTTAGGGCTGAAAAGGCAGAACGATCTGCGAACTCTATTGCTTTTGTGGCTGCTACATTAACAAAACTCGTTCCCCGTCAACAACCACCTACACATTCCTCAAGGTCATCAAGCTCATCCACCAAACCTCTAGCTACTGCTAGAAACAAAGCAAAAGCAATTGTCCCCACTCCATGTCCAAAGTATGACATCGAGTCAGATGGAGACAGTGATGATGAACAAACTTCAAGGGACAAGAAGATTGAAGAACTCATGTCTTTACTCACCATAACTTATAAGAAGATCTACAAACCTACCAACAACAACCTCAGATCATCATCCAATGCTAGATATAAGGAAGTTGATCATGCACCTAGGTATGATCGTGATGCTAGGTATGATAATCAGAGGATGCCGAATCAAGTTGGGGCTAGAGATACTGTAGGCACTCCGGTTGTGCAGAAGACTGGGATTCAATGCTTCAACTGCAAGGGATTTGGGCACATGGCTAGGGAATGTAAGAAGCCAAAACGGGTTAAGGATTCGGGATATCACAAGGAAAAGATGTTGTTGGGTAAGAAAGAAGAAGCAGGAATTCCACTCACAGCAGATGAAGCTGACTGGCGTGATGACACTAATCATGAAGCCGATGATCAAGAGTTGGAGGCACATTATGTGTACATGGAAAAGACTCAAGAAGTGATTCCAGAGAATGCTGACAATTCTGGACCTATCTATGATTCTGAGCCAATTGAAAAGGTACCATCAAATGATAACTATAATGTGTTTGCTAATGAACGACGGCATCCTGAGCAACCTGAAAGCATCAATGACACATATGTAATGGACATGGAGGATAGCAATATCTCTACGGATTCACAGCATATGTGTAATGATGACGGAAATGCTACTCATGATATTGACTCGAAAGAGGACTGTGATTTGCTTGCGTCTATTATTGATTCTTTAAAACGTGAAATTAATGAAAACAAAGAGGCTAATAAACATCTGAAGCAAGCAAACACATCCTTAGTCGAGTAGATAGATAGGCTTAAAGAGTGTGATTATGTAAAAGAAGATGATCAACGAGTTGCAATAGCTAATGGTTTGGTATATGAACGTAAGGTGCTCAACGAACAATATTGTTATGAAGTAACACACGAAATTCATATGTCCAAACAAAGGATATCGGAACTTGGAGAACAACTGCTGCTACATAAATTCCAGATTACTGAATTAGAGTCGGTTAACAAAGAACAAACTGAGCTTTATAAAACTCGTGAAGAAAAGAATATTGAAAAAATTCTTGATTTGGAAAAGAGAGTTGAAACGTTAAACAACATTGTTTACAAAACAGGTCAATCTATTCAAACTATGAATATGCTTAGTAGAAATATGAAAACGGGTTTTCTAAAGCCTGAATATCTCAAGAACGTTCAATCTATAAAGCCTGGTCTTTATGATATCGGTTGTTATGTTGATAATCTTGCTCTTATGCTTTCCCCTGACTACGACGAAATCCTTCGTCATCAAGAAGAAAGTCGATCGAACTTAAGTGATTTGATAAACCTTTCTGATTCTAACAATCATATTAAGTTTGTCCCTCAAAAAGAACTTTCAAAAGAACAAAAGATGTATAATAGTGTTCCACCACCAAGTGATGAACCACAAAAAAAAGTTTTTTTAAAAAGGAGTTTCAAAAAAACAATCAATTTTGTTAGAAAAGCGAATTTTAGATGAAAAACGTAAATGTGATGAGAAAAGCAAAAGTGTTCAGCAATTTGAGTTTATAAAACAAGGGGTTTTAAATTTGTACAAAGGTGTCATCGACTATGAAAAAGTTTCTAGGGATACCGTTTGCAATATTAAACCTAACCCACAAGTAGAAGTCGTCATTCAACAATGCATTGTTCCAACCATTGATGATCTTTCAAAAAATGTGGAAATGTTTTATAACGCTCTCACTGAGGAAATGTTAACTGATTTAAGTTATGCTAAATCTCTTGAAGATGAAGTTGATTTTCTTCAAACTAAATTAAAGACACAAGAACACCAACTTTCTAATGAAATTGATCGACTTTCGAAGGAATATTTTCATGCTGACCATATGAATGCTATACTTGGTGTGTATACTGATCTTGATCAATATTGTCATGTAGCATGTCTAGTGTCAGAAACGGACGAGAAATGTCACAATCTTGAAGTTGATCTTTCGAAACAAATTCAGTCATATAACAAACTTTCGAAAAGTTTTTCCCAACTTGAGAAACACTCCATTTCTCTTGAACTTGCTTTACAAAAAGGTGAAAATCTCATAATCATAAAAAGTGTCAAGAAATGGCAACTTCTTCGTTTCGTCATGTAAATGAAAAAGATTTCAAAATAAATGATTTGAAAGCTCAGCTATAAGAAAGGGACATAGCCATTAGTGAGTTACAAAAACTCATTGTGAAAATGAAAGGAAAGTCTATTTTGGGTAAACCATCCGCCGTTCGTCAACCGAATGCGGTTAAATGCCCTAAATCATCTATTTTGGGACAATCCCCACAGACTTTGCCTAAGATAGTAAATGACAAGAGTACAAATGTGATAGCACCTGGAATGTATAAGATGAACACTAAGCCCACTCAAACTGGAACATCGCGGTTACCTCAAAATATTAAGAAAACTAATCAACGTGTGTCTTCTTCTACAGGAGTAATCCCTACTACTAGCGTTAGCGGACCACAGCTTAAGAGCACTAGTATGGAAGATAAGGTCATGCCTAACAATAGCCAAGGAAAGAAGTCAGAAGTAGAAGACCACCGTAGGAATTTTAAGTTTTCTAAGAATAAAACGTTTACAACTACATGTAATGATAGTTTAAATGCTAAGACCTCGAATGTTGAATTTGTTTGTGTTGAATATGGAAAATGTGTTCGTACTTTCAATCATGATGCTTGTGCTCTTAATCACAATGGCGTGAATACTAGAACTAGGAAGCCTATTCTTGTGCCCACTAGTACTAGAGAACCCACAAGAACTTTGAACCAATCAACTGATCAATCACTTAAGAAACTAAGTGCGTTAGAATCCACTACTCTATGTAAATAAAGCAGGTTAAAGAAGCTTTATGAGAACATGATTAGGACATGTACAGGGGGGTATTCAAGATTTACACCACCCGGATACAAATGGGTACCTAAGACAACCCCTATTCTAATTGGTTCTATGAATGTTAGCTTGCCTTTAGAATCTAGGCCTACTACTATTTTAGAACCCGTTTCCATAAAGGGCTCCCATTTGTCAAATGCTACATTGTCTTCTAATTCTTTTGCAGCTCGTTGAAATCATCCTATTCATAATGGACTCCGGGTGAACAAAGCACATGATAGGAAATCTCAAGCTTCTCATTAACTTCATGGAGAAGTTTCTGGGTACGGAGAGGTTTGGAAATGATCAGTTTGCACCGATACTTGGATATGGCGATTTGGTTCAAGGAAATCTCACTATCAAACGGGTTTATTACGTTGAGGGACTGAATCACAATTTATTCTCGGTTGGTCTATTTTGTGATGCGGATTTGGAAGTGGCTTTTCGGAAATCTACTTGCTATGTTAGAGACTACGATGGGAATGACCTTCTTACAAGTTCTCGTGGTTCTGATCTCTACACAGTAACTCTTCAAGACACATCTTCAACAAATTCAATTTGCTTAATGGCTAAAGCTTCATCCTCTCAAGCATGGTTATGGCATCAACGATTGTCACATCTCAACTTTGACACCATCAACTTGCTTTCGAAGAATGATATTGTGACCGGTCTTCCTAAGTTAAAATTCATCAAAGACCATCTTTGTTCTTCTTGTGAGTTGGGGAAAGCAAAATGGAAGTCTTCAAAAACAAAGACTACCCCAAGCTCAAAAGGATGATTGGAACTTCTACATATGGATTTATGTGGTCCCATGCGTGTAGAGAGTATTAACGGGAAAAAGTATATTCTCGTGATTGTTGATGATTACTCTACACATGGAATTTCTTCTTAAGGTCCAAAGATGAAACACCAGAGGTTCTCAAAAACATTCTCAAGATGATACAACGCAATCTTCAAGCTTAAATCTTAACCGTAAGAACGGATAGGGGTACTGAATTTTTGAACAAGAACTTGCAATCTTACTTTCAAGAAGAAGGCATCGAACATCAAACGTCTATTGCTCGAACTCCTGAACAAAATGGAGTTGTCGAAAGACGGAACCGTACTTTGGTTGAGGCTGCTCGAACAATGCTTTCTGCTTCAAAATTACCGTTATTCTTCTGGGCTAAAGCAATTGCAACTGCCTGTCATACTCAGAATCGTTCTCTCGTCATCCCTAGACATGAAAAGACACCTTACCACATCATCAATGGCAGGAAACCTACTGTCAAATTCTTTCACATATTTGGATCTTTATGCTACATTCTTAAAGACGGTGAGAATCTCGACAAGATGAAAGAAAAAGGTGATGCATGTATTTTTGTAGGGTATGCTACATTGTCGAAAGGATATCGGGTCTATAACAAGCGAACAAAGATTATTGTCGAAACAATACATGTGAACTTTGACGAATTGCCACAAATGGTACTTGATCACAATAACTCAAGTCCCGCACCTCTATGTCCAGCAATGGCACCTACACAAAACAGTGTACGTCCCATGCAAGAATGTCAAGAAAGTACTCCTACAGCAGACTCGGCGGATTCAAAACAAATGAATGAGTTGGTTGATTTATATGATCCAATGTTTGATGAATATTACTATAGAAACAATCAAGTTTCGTCAAAGCCTTCCGCTGTCAATACTGCTGATGCACCTGAACAAAATCAACAAGACACAACTGCATCTACTTCAGCAACCGTTTCTCAAGAGACAATTCCATTTGATACTCAACAAACTCAAGAAACTGTCATACAACCAACATCACCAATCGTCAATGCTGAAGGAGGAAACAACAATAAAGAAGTCGATGCACAACCTGACGAAGAAGAATTTATCAACCCGTTCGGTACACCGGTACGCGAAGTCGGAGAGTCTTCTACTCAACATGTTGATCCATCCAACATGCATACATTCTACCAACAATATCCATCCACTCACCATTGGACACGTGATCATCCATTGGAGCAAGTCATTGGAAATCCTTCACAACCAGTTTGAACACGCAAACAACTCAACACATATGGCGATGTGTGTATGTATGCACTCACCGTGAGTTCAACTGTACCTACAAACATCAAGTAAGCCATGACTGATCATGCGTGGATTGAATCAATGCAAGACGAAATTCATCAGTTTGAACGCCTAAATGTTTGGGAACTTGTTGACAGACCCTATGGAATGTCAATTTTAGATTTCAAATGGATCTGGAAAAATAAACTGGATGAAGAGCAAACCATCATCAAAAAAAAATCTCGTCTTGTGGTTAAGGGATACCGTCAACAAGAAGGCATAGAATACGATGAATCATTCGCTGCAGTTGCTCGTTTGGAAGCTGTCAGGATATTTCTTGCTTATGCTGCAGATAAGCGCTTCACAGTTTTTCAGATGGACGTTAAAACTGCTTTTCTCAACAGTCATTTGAAGGAAGAAGTGTATGTGAATCAGTCGGAAGGATTCATCGATCCTCATCATCCTAACAAAGTATACCGTCTCAAGAAGGCTGTATATGGACTTAAACAAGCTCCAAGGGCATGGTACGAAGAACTATCAAACTTCTTGGTTTCCAAAGGTTCTATTGATCCTACTCTTTTTACTAATAAATATGGGGATGACATACTGCTGGTGCAAGTTTATGTTGATGACATTATTTTTGGTTCTACGAACCCAAAACTTTCAAAATGTTTTGAAAAATTAATGAACAGTAGATTTGAAATGTCAATGATGGGGGAGCTAAAATTATTTTTAGGCCTCCAGATTCACCAGTCCCCACGTGGTATCTTCATTAACCAAGCTAAGTACGCTCAAGAGATACTTAAAAAGCATGGTATGACTTCATGTGCTCGCGTTGGTACACTATTGTCGACCAAATCCCTAGACGCTGACTTGTACTCATATCCCGTAGATCAAACGCGATATCGCAGTATGATCGGGTCACTTATGTACTCATATCCCACATGCTATTGTGCACGATATCAAGCCAGACCTACTCAAAAACACCTCAAAGAGGTTAAACGGATCTTTCGGTACCTTAAGAATACCATTCACATGGGACTCTGGTATCCGAAGGAAACCGGTTTTCATCTAACAGTTTTTTCAGATTCTGATCACGCAGGTTGCCTTGATAGTCGAAAAAGCACTTTTGGTAGCGTACAATTTCTAGGGGAAGACAAGCTTGTGAGTCGGTCGTCAAAGAAGCAGGATTGCACTTCGCACTCATCAGCTGAAGGAGAATATGTGGCTCTATCCGCGTGTTGTGCTCAAGTCCTCTGGAAGAGAACTCTACTCATGGATTATGGCTTCCACTTTGATAAAATACCTATGTATTGTGACTCAAAGTTGGCCATAGCCATCTCTTGCAATCCGGTTCAACACTCCCGTACCAAGCACATCGCAGTCAGATCACTTCATCAAGGAACAAGTGGAACGTGGTATCGTGGAATTATACTTTGTTAGAACTGAGTACCAGATAGCAGACTTGTTTACAAAATTCCTATCACAAAATAGGTTTCAGTATCTCGTTGTCCGTCTTGGTATGAAGTATATAACTCCAGAAGACTTGGAGGTTTTGGCAAATGAAGCTGCTTGATATTCTCTCATAATGACTTCTAAGCGCATCACAGCTTAGAACTCGGACCTCAACTAAGGAAAGTTTATCTCGGACAATAACTTATCCTTCTCAACGAGAAATTCATATTTCTCGGTCATGAGCTTCGCCTAAAACCAATCAAAGTTTTTAAGCTCATGAAAAACGATTTCTAAGTAAATATCAACTTAGAACTCGCACTTCAACTTAAGGAAAGTTTATCACGGATGATAACTTATCCTTCACAACGGGAAATTTATCTTTCTCAGTCATGAGCTAGTCACAAAACAATCAAAGTTTTGAGCTCATGAAAAACGGACCCGCAAGGGAAGTGTACGTTTCAGTGCGCTTTCGGAAAGAAATAGAAGAGAAGTCTTTTATTCTGATTATTTTAAAACCGTTGAACACAAATTTTCAAGAATTTATCAAAAGGTTTTTCTAAATCTTTCAAAATTGTGTGTTCAACACTCCCTTCCTCATATGTGGTTTTTATATCTCAAATATGTCATATGTTATTTTGATCAGTTTTTGAGGGGGAGCGTTTTAAAATCAAGCCTTTAATGTTGTTGGGGTACATCTCTGCAATTGTCATATTTTATGTATCCAACACATTCCAAAAATTATATGAAATTGTCAAATGTAATATATTATACCGGAAAAGACATCTCATCTCTGTACCTCAACATATTTTGTGGTGTCGTTTTTCCAAAAAAAATTCAAATTTTGTCTCAAGACACACATATATTGTTGAGGGGGAGCAACCCGACTTAATGTTCCATGATTCATGCGTGCACATATGTTTCTCTCCCAATCGGTTTTCAGAAATTGTCATACTTTAATCAATTGGTACCTCTAATATGATATTTTTATATTAGAGATAGGGGAGAAAATGTGATTAAAATGTAATATATTGCAACATGTGATCTTAAAGACTCAAGTGCAACTCGTTCCTTCACATGCTAAACCATTTCGTATATCGATGCATGTTTGTAGGGGGAGCTTTTCAGAAATGTAAAGCTTTCAAGTGTTAAAAGTTTTGATTTTTATCAAACACTTTGAATGGTTTTCAATGGTTTATGGTAAAGATCTATACCCAAAACAACCTACTATCCACGACGGAACAATGGAGTCAAAAGGTGGTTTAGGATAGGAAACTAAGTCCTATGATCCAACCAGAACTGGAGGGATCTACCCAAGGACATTCCATAGCTAGAAATAGTTGTCCTTAGGAAAGATGGAGTTGAATGAAGCTGAATGCAGACCAATTACTTAAGTTAGCACTGGAACAATCACAACAAGGTGCTAGTGATGACGTATTGGTAAGCATTGAAGGAGTTGAATATTCTATGAAACTTAGGCAGAAACCGGGTTAACACATCTATCAAAGACAAGTGTCATGGACCCAGTGATGCGATGCACAACCCTTCCCTATCCATTCGAGTTTCTCTCCGAGTTATTTAATATTGAAAAGGTGGCAGTCTGCTCCAGCCTCCGGTTACCAAAATGCACTTATTGAGTCTAGAGCCAAACGAGATCTATCTATCATCTCATTAGGACACAATCGAGTCCTACGCATTATCCTTGTGATATTGCCAGAACATCTGAGTGATACGATTCACAATGAAGATGGAAATCCTGCTTGAGCCAGCATCAAACAAGCTCATGGTAGGTAACTTGTGCGATTCAACATGAATCAAACTTGTGAGAACTGGATTGCAACTAAGTTTAGATTCTTAATTGATTCAAACTTGACTCCAGGTTTCTTCGCAAAATCCGTGTGATCTTGAGAAAACATTCAGAGTGACACTCCTTAGTGCTCACAGTGACGAATGGCAATCCTCATCGAACAGCACTGCGGTAGGTGACTCGCAAGATTCTCTATGAATCAATCTTGTGACAAACTGGAAAGCAACAATGGTGCGATTCTTTTAGAATCAAACTTGTTCCAGGAAATCTGAATTGATTACTCAAATCAGACGGATAATTTATCCTTATGATTCACTCTTTACGTTCGTAGTCTGCTTTGAGACGGTCGAGTAAAGATAACTGGCTACTACCACCGGGAAACCCTGTCAAGGAGGTTCTTAATCGAATCTACCTGATCACAGGTACGGTATCTAATACTGTCTAACGGTCTTCACCGACCGGAGGTAAAACGCTACCGAGTTAGGGTGACATGTTCAAAGCCATTTCGTCCGTGTCTATATATGTTCATGCATATCAAGAAGGTGGCGTAGCTGCGTAACCGATGTCGATTCAGAAGTCACAAGAGCACAAGATGGTGATAATCAAGATACTTAAGAATGTAAGAATGTAATAGGTCATCTTGTCACAAGAGCTCAAGATGAACACTATCAAGAATAGATTGAAGATCTCAAGCACTCAAAGTCAAATGACAAAGGCTCAAGATAAAGATCACAAAGGCATGAAGGAACAAAACCGTTACAAACAAGATCAAGACCAAGATACAAGACCAAATAAGGAAGATCAACTCCACAAGAATGTATTCACTCAATCATCTTATGCATTTTAAAGATGACCGATACATTGGGGGAGATTGTTAGCCCTATATTTTATATAGTCGAACAAGAATGTAATAGGTCATCTTAGTCGTTAAAGGTCTTGTATTGTAATAGGTTAGTCGGGTTAACCGGGCTTGGACTTTAAGCTAATATTGTCTAAGTTAGGGGCGTAATCCCAAGTGTAAGCCAAGCCCGACCCAAGTCACAAAGCCCATGGCCCAACAAGCCTAGTGTATATATACCCTCTTCCATGTGTGGAAGAGGGTGTTGGTTACCATTTTACTTTCTCTCTCTAAAGTATTTAACCTTCCAAAATCTCTCTAGTTTCTCTCTCTACTTTGCTTCCCTTTCTCTCTCTAGAATCTTTTGTTATGGATTGATATGGGATTAACATTTTGTAAATATGTTCATCTATTTTCTTCAAAAATGTATATGTAATAGATCTATAAATGATGATCAATATATTGTGTGGGGATTTTGTGTTACTAGATTAGGATAAAGAAAAAGGTTAAAATTTATGTTGTTCCCAATCAATCCATAACACAAGATTCTTAGAGAGAGAAAGAGGAGAAAAGTAGAGAGAGAAGTGGAAGGTTTACACTAAAACTATGTGTTTTATGAAATGAACCAACACCCTCTTTCACATGTGAAAGAGGGTTATATACCCACGAACCAATGGGCTTTCCATGGGCCGTGGGTTTATGACTTGGGCCGGGCTTGGCTTTGCTTTGGGCTTACGCCCCTAACTTATACAATATTAGCTTAAAGTCCAAGCCCGGTTTTCCCGACTAACCTATTACAATACAAGACCTTTTAACGACTAAGATGACCTATTACATTCTTGTTCGGCTATATAAAATATAGGGCTAACAATCTCCCCCAATGTATCGGTCATCTTAAAAAGCTTAAAAAGCATAAGATGATTGAGTGAATACATTCTTGTAGAGGAGATCTTCCTGCTTTGGTCTTGTATCTTGGTCTTGATCTTGTTTGTAACAGCTTTGTTCCTTCATGCTTTCGTGATCTTTATCTTGAGCCTTTGTCATTTGACTTTTAGTGCTGGAGATCTTCATCTTTACTCCTTGTGACTAAGATGACCAATTACATTCTTACATTCTTAGGTATCTTGATTATCGCCATCTTGTGCTCTTGTGACTTCTGAATCGACATCGGTTGCACAGCTACGCCACCCTCTTGATATGCAGCAACATATATAGACACGGATGAAATGGCGTTGAACATTTCACCCTAACTCGGTAGCGTTTTACCTCCGGTCGGTGAAGACCGTTAAACGGTATTAAATACCGTACCTGTGATCAGGTAGATTCGATTAAGAACCTCCTTGACAGGGTTTCCCGGCGGTAGTATCCAGTTCTCTTTACTCGACCGTCTCAAAGCAGACTGCGAACGTAAAGAGTGAATCATAAGGATAAATTATCCGTCTGATTAGAGTCGTCAATTCAGATTTCTTGGAACAAGTTTGATTCTAAACGAATCACACCATTGTTGCTTTCCAGTTTGTCACAAGCTTGATTCATAGAGAATCTTGCGAGTTACCTACCGCAGTGCTGTTTGATGTTGACACTGGAAGGATTTCCATTCGTCACTGTGAACACTAATGAGTGTCACTCTGAATGTTCTGGCAAGATCACATGGATTTTGCGAAGAAACCTGGAATCAAGTTTGAATCAATTAAGAATCCAAACTTAGTTGCTTTCCAGTTCTCACAAGTTTGATTCGTGTAGAATCGCACAAGTTACCTACCATGAGCTTGTTTGATGCTGGATCAAGCAGGATTTCTATCTTCATTGTGAATCGTATCACTCAGATGTTCTGGCAATATCACAAGGATAATGCGTAGGACTCGATTGTGTCCTAATGAGATGATAGATAGATCTCGATTGGCTCTAGACTCAATAAGTGCATTTTGGTTATCGGAGGATGGAGCAGACTGCCACCTTTTCAATATTAACTGACTCGGAGTGAGAAAGTCAATAGATACGTGTTGATCTCCGTGACAATGAGACAAGTTTCTTTTTAGAGAAACTCGAATGGCTGGGAAGGGTTGTGCATTGCATCACTGGGTCCATGATGACTTGTCTTCAATAGATGTATTGACCCGGTTTCTGCCTAAGTTGCATAGAATATTCAACTCCTTCAATGCTTACCAATACGTCATCATTAGCACCTTGTTGTGATTGTTCCAGTGCTAACTTAAGTACTTGGTCCGCATTCAGCTTCATTCTAATCCATCTTGATAAAGGACAACTATTTCTAGCTATGGAATGTCCTTGGGTAGATCCCTCCGGTTCTGGTTGGATCATAGGACTTAGTTTCCTATCCTAAACCACCTTTTGACTCCATCGTTCCGTCGTGGATAGTAGGTTGTTTTTGGTATAGATCGTAACCATAAACCATTGAAAACCATTCAAAGTGTTCGATAAAAATCAAAACTTTTAACACTTGAAAGTTTTACATTTCCGAAAAGCTCCCCCTACACACATTCATCGATATACGAAATAGTTTGGCATGTGAAGGAAAGAGTTGCACTTGAGTCTTTAAGATCACTTATTGCGATATATTACATTTTAATCACATTTTCTCCCCCTATCTCTAATATAAAAACATCATATTAGAGATACCAATTGATTAAAATATGACAATTTCTGAAAACCGAGTGGGAGAGAAACATGTGTGCACGCATGAATCATGGAACTATTTCAGTCGGGACGCTCCCCCTCAACAATATATGTGTGTCTTGAAACAAAATTTGATAAAAAATTTTGAAAAACGACACCACAAAATATGTTGAGGTACGGAGTTGAGATGCCTTTTCCGATATAATATATTATATTTGACAATTTCCTCACATTTTCGGAATGTGTTGGATACATAAAATATGACAATTTTAGAGATGTACCCAACAACATTAAAAGGCTTGATTTTAAAACGCTCCCCCTCAAAAATTGATCAAAATAACATATGACAATTTTGAGATATAAAAACCACTTATGAGGAAGGAAGTGTTTAACACACAATTTTGAAAGATTTAGAAAAACCTTTTGAGAAATTCATGAAAAATTGTGTTCAACGGTTTTAAAATAATCAGGATAGAAGACTTCTCTTCTATTGATTAGGGAAAGCGCACTGAAACGTACACTCCCCTTCCGGGTCCGTTTTTCATGAGCTCAAAACTTTGATTGTTTTGTGACTAGCTCATGACCGAGAAAAATAAATTTCCCGTTGTGAAGGATAAGTTATCATCCGTGATAAACTTTCCTTAAGTTGAAGTTCGAGTTCTAAGCTGACATTTACTTAGAAATCGTTTTTCATGAACTTAAAAACTTTGAATGTTTTTTATGAGAAGCTCATGACCGAGAAATATGAATTTCTCGTTGAGAGGGATAAGTTATCGTCCGAGATAAACTTTCCTTAGTTGAGGTCCGAGTTCTAAGCTGTGATGCGCCTAGAAGTCATTATGAGAGAATATCAAGCAACTTCATTCGCCAAAACCTCCAAGTCTTCTGGAGTCATATACTTCATACCAAGACGGCCAACGAGATACGCAAACCTATCTTTCGATAGAGCTTTTGTAAACAAGTCTGCCAGCTGGTACTCAGTTCTGACAAAGTATAATTCCACGATGCCACGTTCCACTTGTTCCTTGATGAAGTGATATCTGACATCGATGTGCTTGGTGCGGGAGTGCTGAACCGGATTGCAAGATATGGCTATGGACGACTTTGAGTCACAATACATAGGTATTTTATCAAAGTGGAAGCCATAATCCGTGAGTTGAGTTCTCATCCAGAGGACTTGAGCACAACACGCGGATAGAGCCACATATTCTGCTTCAGCTAATGAGAGCGAGGTGCAATCCTGCTTCTTTGACGACCAGCTGACAAGCTTGTCTTCCCCTAGAAATTGTATGCTACAAGAAGTGCTTTTACGACTATTAAGACAACCTGCGTGATCAGAATCTGAAAAAGCCGTTAGATGAAAACCGGTTTCCCTCGGATACCAGAGTCCCATGTAAATGGTATTCTTAAGGTACCGAAAGATCCGTTTAACCTCTTTGAGGTGCTTTTGAGTAGGTCTGGCTTGATATCGTGTACAATAGCATGTGGCATGATGAATATCAGGCCTGCTGGCTGTAAGGTACATAAGTGACCCGATCATACTGTGATATCGCGTTTGATCTACGGGATATGAGTACAAGTCAGCGTCTAGGGATGTGGTCAACAATGGTGTACCAACGCGAGCACATGAGGTCATACCATGCTTTTTAAGTATCTCTTGAGCATACTTAGCTTGGTTAATGAAGATACCACGTGGGGATTGATGAATCTGGAGGCCTAAAAAGAATTTTAGCTCCCCTATCATTGACATTTCAAATCTGATGTGCATTAATTTTTCAAAACGTTTTGAAAGTTTTGGGTTCGTAGAACCAAAAATAATGTCATCAACATAAACTTGCACCAGCATTATGTCATCCCCATATTTATTAGTAAATAGAGTAGGATCAATAGAACCTTTGGAGAATCCTTTGGACACCAAGAAGTTTGAAAGTTCTTCGTACCATGCCCTGGGAGCTTGTTTAAGTCCATATACAGCCTTCTTGAGACGATAGACTTTGTCAGGGTGATGAGGATCGATGAATCCTTCCGGCTGATTCACATACACTTCTTCCTTCAAATGACCGTTGAGAAAAACAGTTTTAACGTCCATCTGAAAAACCGTGAAGCCCTTATGTGCAGCATAAGCGAGGAATATCCTGACAGCTTCCAAACGAGCAACTAGAGCGAATGATTCATCGAAATCTATCCCTTCTTCTTGACGATACCCCTTAACCACAAGACGAGATTTGTTTTTGATGATGGTTTGTTCTTCATCCAGTTTTTTTTTCCAGATCCATTTGAAATCTAAAATTGACATTCCATAGGGTCGGTCAACAAGTTCCCAAACATTTAGGCGTTCAAACTGATGAATTTCGTCTTGCATTGATTCAATCCACGCATGATCAGTCATGGCTTGTTTGATGTTTATAGGTACAGTTGAACTTACGGTGAGTGCATATATATACACATCGCCATCGGTTTCGAGTTGTCTGCGTGTTCGAACCGGTTTTGAAGGATTTCCAATGACTTGCTCCAATGGATGATCACGTGTCCAATGGTGAGTGGATGGATATGGTTGGTAGAATGTATGCATGTTGGACGGATCAACATGTTGAGTAGAAGACTCTCCGACTTCGTGTACCGGTGTACCGAACGGATTGATAAATTCTTCATCGTCAGGTTGTGCATCGACTGCTTGATTGTTGTTACTTCCTTCAGCATTGACAGTTGGTGATATTGGTTGTATGACTGTTTCTGGAGTTTGTTGAGTATCCACTGGAATTGTCTCTTGAGCAACGGTTGCTGAAGTATATGCAGTTGTGTCTTGTTGACTTTGTTCGGGTGCATCAGTAGTGTTGACAGCGGAAGGCTTTGACACAACTTGATTGTTTCCATAGTAATATTCATCAAACATTGGATCATATAAGTCAACCAACTCATTCATATGTGTTGTATCCGTCGAGTCTGCTGTAGGAGTACTTTGTTGACATTCTTGCACGGGACGTACACTGTTTTGTGTAGGTGCCATTGCTGGACATTGAGGTGCGGGACTTGAGCTGTTGTGATCAAGTACCATGTTTGGCAATTCGTCAAAGTTGACATGAATTGTTACGCCAATGATCTTTGTTCTCTTGTTATAGACCCGATATCCTTTCGACAATGTAGCATACCCCACAAAAATACATGCATCACCTTTTGCTTTCATCTTGTCGAGATTCTCACCTTCTTTAAGGATGTAGCATAAAGATCCAAATACGTGAAAGATTTTTACAGTAGGTTTCCCACCATTGATGATGTGGTAAGGTGTCTTTTCATGTCTAGGGATGATGAGAGAACGATTCTGAGTATAACAGGCAGTTGCAATTGCTTCAGCCCAGAAGAATAGCGGTAATTTTGAAGCAGAAAGCATTGTTCGAGCAGCCTCAACCAAAGTACGGTTCCGTCTTTCGACAACGCCGTTTTGTTCAGGAGTTCGAGCAATAGACGTTTGATGTTCGATGCCTTCTTCTTGAAAGTAAGATTGCAAGTTCTTGTTCAAAAATTCAGTACCCCTATCCGTTCTTACGGTTAAGACTTGAGCTTGAAGATTGCGTTGTATCATCTTGAGAAAGTTTTTGAGAACCTCTGGTGTTTCAACTTTGGACCATAAAAAGAAAGTCCATGTGTATCTAGAGTAATCATCAACAATCACTAGAATATACTTTTTCCCATTAATACTCTCTACACGCATGGGACCACATAAATCCATGTGTAGAAGTTCCAATCGTCCTTTTGAGCTAGGGGTAGTCTTTGTTTTGAAAGACTTCCGTTTTGCTTTCCCCAACTCACAAGAAGAACAAAGATGGTCTTTGACGAATTTCAACTTAGGAAGACCGGTCACAATATCATTCTTCGAAAGCAAGTTAATGGTGTCAAAGTTGAGATGTGACAATCGTTGATGCCATAACCATGCTTGAGATGATGAAGCTTTAGCCATTAAGCAAATTGGATTTGTTGAAGATGTGTCTTAAAGAGTTACTGTGTAGAGATCAGAACCACGAGAACCTGTAAGAAGGTCATTCCCTTCGTAGTCTCTAACATAGCAAGTAGATTTCCGAAAAGCCACTTCCAAATCCGCATCACAAAATTGACCAACCGAGAATAAATTGTGATTCAGTCCCTCGACGTAATAAACCCGTTTTATAGTGATATTCCCTTGAACCAAGTCTCCATATCCGAGTATCGGTGCAAATTGATCATTTCCAAACCGTACCGTACCCAGAAACTTCTCCACGAAGTTAATGAGGAGCTTGAGATTGCCCGTCATGTGCTTTGTGCACCTGTAGTCCATTATGAATAGGATGAGTTCGACGAGCTGCAGAAGAATTAGAAGACAATGTAGCATTTGACAAATGGGAGCCCTTGATAGAAACGGGTTCCAAAATAGTAGTGGACCTAGATTCTAAAGGCAAGCTAACATTCATAGACCCAATTAGAATGGGGGTTGTCTTAGGTACCCATTTGTATCCGGGTGGTGTAAATCTTGAATACCCCCGTGTACATGTCCTAATCATGTTCTCATAAAGCTTCTTTAACCTTCTTTGTTTACGTAGAGTAGTGGATTCTAACGCACTTAGTTTCTTAAGTGGTTGCTCAGTGGATTGGTTCAAAGTTCTTGTGGGTTTACTAGTACTAGTGGGCATACGAATAGGCTTCCTAGTTCTAGTATTCACGCCATAGTAGTTAAGAGCACAAGCATCATGATTGAAAGTACGAACACATTTGCCACATTCAACACAAACAAATTCAACATTCGAGGTCTTAGCATTTAAACTGTCATTACATGCAGTTACAGACGTTTTATTCTTAGAAAACTTAAAATTCCTACGGTGATCTTCTACTTCATTCTTCTTCCTTTGACTATTGTTAGGCATGACTCTATCTTCAACTCTAGTGCTCTTAAGCTGTGGTCCGCTAACACTAGTAGTGGGATTTACTCCTGTAGAAGAAGACACACGTTGATTAGTTTTCCTAGTATTCTGAGGTAACTGCGTTGTTCCAGTTTGAGTGGACCTAGTGTTCATCTTATACATTCCAGGTGCTATCACATTAGTGTTCTTATCATTTCCTATCTTAGGCAAAGTCTGTGGGTATTGTCCCAAAATAGATGATTTAGGGCATTTAACCGCATTCGGTTGACGAACGGCGGATGGTTTACCCAAAACAGACTTTCCTTTGATTTTCTCAATGAGTTTCTGTAACTCACTTATGGCTATGTCCCTTTCTTTTAGCTGAGCTTTCAAATCATTTATTTCGAAATCTTTTTCATTCAGTAGACGAAACGAAGAAGCTGACATTTCTTGACACTTTTATGATTATGAGATTTTTCACCTTTTTGTAAAGCAAGTTCAAGAGAAATGGAGTGTTTCTCAAGTTGAGAAAAGCATTTCGAAAGTTTGTTATATGACTGAATTTGTTTTGAAAGCTCTACTTCAAGATTGCGACATTTCTCGTCTGATTTTGACACTAGACATGCTACATGACAATATTGATCAAGATCGGTATACACACCAAGTATAGCATTCATATGGTCAGCATAAAAGTATTCCTTAGATAGTCGATCAATTTCGTTAGAAAGTTGGTGTTCTTGTGTCTTTAATTTAATTTGAAGAAAATCAACTTCATCCTCAAGAGATTTGACATAGCTTAAATCAGTTAACATTTCCTCAGTGAGAGCATTATAAAACATTTCCACATTTTTTGAAAGATCATCAATGGTTGGAACAATGCATTGTTGAATGACGACTTCTACTTGTGGGTTAGGTTTAATATTCCAAATTGTATCCCTAGAAACTTTTTCATAGTCGACGACACCTTTGTACAAATTTAAAACCCCTTGTTTTATAAACTCAAATTGCTGAACACTTTTGCTTTTCTCATCCCATTTACGTTTTTCATCCAAAATTCGCTTTTCTAACAAAATTGATTGCTTTTTGAAACTCCTTTTTAAAGAAACTTTCTTTTGTGGTTCATCACTTGGTGGTGGAACACTATTATACATCTTTTGTTCTTTTGAAAGTTCTTTTTGAGGGACAAACTTAATATGATTGTTAGAATCAGAAAGGTTTATTAAATCACTTAAGTTTGATCGACTTTCTTCTTGTTGACGAATGATTTCGTCGCAGTCAGGGGAAAGCATAAGAGCAAGATTATCAACATAACAACCGATATCATAAAGAGCAGGCTTGGTACTTTGAACTTTCTTGAGATATTCAGGCTTGACAAAACTCGTTTTCATATTTCTATTGAGCATATTCATAGTTTGAATAGACTGACCCGTTTTGTAAACAATGTTGTTTAACGTGTCGACTCTCTTTTCCAAAGCAAGAATTTTTTCAATATCCTTTTCTTCACGAGTTTTATAAAGCTCAGTTTGTTCTTTGTTAACCGACTCTAATTCAGTAATTTGGAGTTTATGTAGCAGCAGTTGTTCTTCAAGTTCCGATATCTTCTGTTTTGACATATGAATTTCGTGTGTTTCTTCAGAACAATATTGTTCGTTGAGCACCTTACGTTCATATACCAAACCATTAGCTATTGCAACTCGTCGATCAGCTTCTTTTACATAATCACACTCTTTAAGCCTGTCTATCTCCTCGGCTAAGGATGTGTTTGCTTGCTTCAAATGTTTATTAGCATCTTTGTTTTCCTCAATTTCATGTTTTAAAGAATCAATTATAGACGCAAGCAAATCACGGTCCTCATCCGATTCAGTATCCTGAGCAGCATTACCTTCATCATTACACATATGCTGTGAATCCGTAGAGATATTGCTATCCTCCGTGTCCATTACATATGTGTCATTGATGCTTTCGGGTTGCTCAGGATGCTGTCGTTCATTAGCAAACACATTATAGTTATCATTTGTTGGTACCTTTTCAATTGGCTCAGTATCAAAGATAGGTCCAGAAGTATCAGCAGTCTCTGGAAGCACTTCTTGAATCTTTGCCATGTACACATAATGTGCCTCTAACTCTTGATCATCGGCTTCATCATCAGTGTCATCACGCCAGTCAACTTCATCTGCTGTGAGTGGAATTCCTGCTTCTTCTTTCTTGCACAGCAACATCTTTTCCTTGTGATATCCCGAATCCTTAACCCGTTTTGGCTTCTTACATTCCCTAGCCATGTGCCCAAATCCCTTGCAGTTGAAGCATTGAATCCCAGTCTTCTGCACCATCGGAGTGCCTACAGTATCTCTAGCCCCAACTTGATTCAGCATCCTCTGATTATCATACCTAGCATCACGATCATACCTAGGTGCATGATCAACTTCCTTATATCTAGCATTGGATGATGATCTGAGGTTGTTGTTGGTACGTTTGTAGATCTTCTTATAAGTTGTGGTGAGTAAAGACATGAGTTCTTCAATCTTCTTGTCCCTTGAAGTTTGTTCATCATCACTGTCTCCATCTGACTCGGTGTCATACTTTGGAGGTGGAGTGGGGACAATTGCTTTTGCTTTGTGTTTAGCAGCAGCTAGAGGTTTGGTGGATGAGCTTGATGACTTCGAGGAATGATTAGGTGGTTGTTGACGAGGAACGGGTTTTGTTGAAGTAGCAGCCACAAAAGCAATAGAATTAGCAGACCGTTCTGCCTTTTCAGCCCTTAGTTCATTCACTTCATTCTGATGTTGTTTCAAGATATCATAAAGTTTGTGGTAAGATATAGTCTTGATATCCTCCCTTTGTTTGACCAAAGTCACAAACCTTTGCCATTCCGGTTTGAGTTGAAGTAGAAACTGAACATTGGCATGATGATTGGAGATGGTGCACTGATTTCTTACAAGCTCATTCATCATTTTGTAGAATCTCGAGTAATATGAGTCAATGGATTCACCATCTTCAGATGTGAATTTTCCAAACTCCCAAAGTAGATTAGTCTCGAGATCTTGAACATTGATTGACTCACCTTGCTTCAATCGATGAATTGCATTCCACATTTCCATAGCATTAGGGCATGCATCAACTGTGGAATAGATATCGTTATCAATTCCAGTGAGTATGAAATTTAGAGCATCAGCTTCAGCTTGGAGGAGTTTCTTTTTCTCAGCAGAACATGTGTCAAAATCCTCCATAGCTCGTATAGTTGATGAAGTACCATCCTCTGCCTGTGTTGCAATTGGTCTGAATTCAAAAACTGGAGGTGGATTCTCAAGGCAGTGACGAAGAGCAGTTCGGTTTTCTTTTCCATCGAGAAATCTGAGAAAACGAGATCTCCATTGAACGTAGCAACCGGCAGTGAGCACAGGTGGGTTACCGTTGCCACCTTGTTCCAAACGAATTTGATTAGCAGTTGCAATGTTGATGTTGTTGTTAGACATGGTGAATACTTGTGGATGAATTGCAGATCTTAGTGGATTTGTTGTGATGATGTGTGGTTAAAATTGAAATTCCGAAATTTCCAGAAAAAATTTTTTCTCAGTCCGACAATAAATTCCTCAGTCTGACAAAACGGTAAGCCGAAAAATTTTGTATCGCCAAATTTTGAATTTTAGTTAGAAATAGCCAAAAACTAATAGGGAAAAAATTTGATTTTACTTGACCTAAAAATTTTAACTTTGTCCTATCGCAATGTTCAGATCGGAATGTTCTATCACAATGCACTGTCGCAATGTTCAGATCGCAAAGCCTGTCGGAATACTCAGATCGCAAAGTCTATCAGAATACTCAGATCGCAAAGTCTATCGGAATACTCAGATCGCAATGCTCAGATCGCAAAGTAGCTGACAAAATTCAAGCAGAGTAACGACTTAAAATACTTCCTTATACCCGTCGGAATCCAGATCGCAAAGTACGATCGGAATGTCCAGATCGGAATAAGTAATAAAACCCACGTATCGCAATGTAGAACCAACACCCTTTCCGATGGTGATGGTTATTGCGATGGAAGCCCACGTTTCACTTGTACTTTCCGATGGAGATTCTGCTTAAATTTTGGAATGAAGAACAAGAAGAAATTTCGCAACTTTTGATCCAAAAGATTTGTGTTTTAGCCAAAACCAAGATACCCAAATCACTAATACTAGTATGTAGATGATTTGTATCAAGAAAAGACCATAAAAAACACAAAAAGGAAGTTTTTGGACGTGAGATGTAGATCAAAAAGGCCACGAAAATTCAAGAACACCACACACGAATCTTCAATCACCTATCCACTATAGGCTCTTGATACCAAATGTTGTTCCCAATCAATCCATAATACAAGATTCTTAGAGAGAGAAAGAGGAGAAAAGTAGAGAGAGAAGTGGAAGGTTTACACTAAAACTATGTGTTTTATGAAATGAACCAACACCCTCTTTCACATGTGAAAGAGGGTTATATACCCACGAACCAATGGGCTTTCCATGGGCCGTGGGTTTATGACTTGGGCCGGGCTTGGCTTTGCTTTGGGCTTACGCCCCTAACTTATACAATATTAGCTTAAAGTCCAAGCCCGGTTTTCCCGACTAACCTATTACAATACAAGACCTTTTAAAGACTAAGATGACCTATTACATTCTTGTTCGGCTATATAAAATATAGGGCTAACAATTTACAAGTAAAGATGTTAAAATCATGACTATTCACATAGGCTGTATAAAACAGTAAGTTTCAATATCGTCACTTGGTTAAATGGCTAAGATTATCAAATATACAGATAGATAAATGATTTTTACATATGTGGTGAGTTGGCCATACAATTGAATGTTAAAAATGAGCAAGATATGGCCAAAACACTTTTGGGGTACAAATCTGTATAGTCTGTTTTGGACGAATTATTATAAATACTTAGAGGTTGTTTGAGAAGTAGCTACAGTAGAGTTATTTGTAGAAAACATCATTTAGTTTATGTTGTTTAAATTTGAGGTTCTATCTCCTTGTAGAACTCAAGATATGAGAAAATGGTGGATTTGACTTTAGAAATCAGATTTCTTAATAAACTATATAATATAAAAAGAGCACTCAAAGTAAATACTATTATAAAATAAATATATAAAAGCCACTAACTAATAGTAACTATTATAAAATAAGTTTGTATACTAAAATAAATAAACATGTCATTTTATAAAAGTAAAACTCAAATGCTTTCTAAAACTACAAACTATATATAAGTTTTACGTCTTTTCGGCTAAAACCGAAAGGTTAACGTTTTCGCCAAATAAAACTTAGATGGTCGGATCCGTTTAATGTAACATTTTTATAAATAATATAATGATATGTAAACACATTTGACAAGTAAAAATCGACAAAACCGAGCTTTGTAACATATGGACCATAATGGGCCAAATTAGCCTGTTGGACCACTAGGCCCAACTAGTTTGGTTTAATGTTATTGGACTTACTCATGGGCTTAACCCACTTGGGCCCAACATATGAGTATGGGCCTGGTCTTAAAAAGATAAATGGACTAATAAAATGATATTGGACTCTTAATGGGCTTATTGGCCCTAATGTGTAAAAGGGCTAAAACTAGTGTAACTAGTATGATAAGTCTAAGTTAACTAATACTAAACAACTAGTAATGTTGTGTAAGGAAATAAACCCCCACTTGATCATCATGTAATGACATCATTACATATACATAACAACTTTTTATAAAGTTATTGGGCATGGCCTAAGACCGAGTATTATTTGTCTAGGTTTCCCGTGATCGAGGCACGTACTATACATCCTAATTCCCGATAACCCGCCTTCCCACACCAATGTGAGTTCATAGCCTCACACTCTTTTAAATGTTTTATGAAATGTTTTATAAACCCGCGATGGAGATAACATGCTAGTTTTAATAAAAATAGGACACCAGTTGTCTTGATTGTATGCTTATTGATATGGACCCGAATGATTATATGACCCAATGAATGAAATGAAATGGATTATTATTAGTTAGGTTATGTCACTAAAAGTCCCATTAGCATGAATTGTGAACTACCAGGATTTGGTAGACGCTTATGCGTATAATAGTACTATTTGGGGAAGATCACCCTAGTTCGTGCCTTGGCGATTGATCCCCGTCGTGCCACATTTATTGGTAAGCGAATTTATGTATGAGAAGATTTATATAAGCGTGATTATTGTTATGACACACTGTTTTAGATGGGCAAAGGAATTACGGGTTAGCTACCCGATATATGTTATAGAAAAGTAACAATGTCATGCTGTAAAACCAGCATGCTTTTACCATGAATAGTACCCTTAAGATCGTATGTACATGATTAGAACTTTCCTTTTATAGCACGTTTACATTTCACGAACAAGAATTACAAGTATTACGTACGTGTTATAACACGATAAGTATGTATTACATATTAAGACACGATAATTATTTCAATAATAATTATAATCACGAACATACGAACATGAAATCATGAATGTAAATTAATCATGAGCTTAGTATTACGTATGTATGTATATTTATTACGATCATGAACAAATATAATAAGACACGAACGATAACTATTTAAATCACGTAAAACACGAACACGAGAACACACTAAATATTAGACACGGAAAACATATGGGTTACCCCCATGTGGGCCCCCTACCCACGGCTACAAGACAAGAAAAGGGCCTAGCCTATTGATTTTTACTAAACAAGGATTTGGGGAATAACGATTTTCATAATTACAAAAATAAGAAAAACAAGAAAACCATAATCTCTTTTTCTTCCTTTCCTTGGCCGCCGGGTAGAACTCACACCAAAGGTGTGATAGGTTGATTTTTGGTGTTCAGATTATTGCAAGTGTGTTAATGAGTTCATCCTCCTTTGATTCATGTGATCGGTATAACCCTAAACCATTTTTTTATGTTTTTTATTTAAATCAAGAACACATGAATCATGAAGGGTATAAAACAAGTAATACATGTTAATTAAACATGGGGGTAGAATTAATTAAGGGTTTAAGGGGTGTTTGTTGTGGCCGACGCATGAACCGAGCCCCAAGGGGGTCTTGGCTTCTTTTGATTCGCACCAACAGAGACCTCAAGGTCTCGGTGTGGTGGTCTTGTCTCGGCAGCAGGAGGAAAAGGGACCCCGACCTCGGTCGGGGTATGTTTGTGCTCGGGTGGGTCTCGGATAAAACAAAGAACCACCATCGGCCTAAGCCGGTGGATAAATAAGGAAAGCAGGGGAAACTTGGGCCGCGACAGCAGGGGGAACACCGGCTAGCCGGTGGGAACTCATGCTAGCCAAGTCAAGGGTGCGTTTGGTTGCCGGTTCACGGGTCAAAACCGGTCCGGTTCACAAATGTTTAGATTAAAACACGGTTCGGTTCATGAGTTGTTTTTACAAGGTTAATTATTTTTTTCAAGTTTATTTTTTTTACAAGACTAAAATTAAATTAATTAAAACATGTACATGATTAATTTAATTTATACATGACTTAGGTTATTAATATTATTATTAATACATGAATTTTAACCTAAGTAATTATCATTGTAATTAGACTATATAATTAATTAATTATTAAAATCATGACTTATAATTAACTAATTTACATGACTTAGGTTATATTATTAATAGATAATAATAATACATGTTTTAACCTAAGTATTTTTACCTTTATTTAATTAAATCGTGTTATATTTAATTAAATACTTTAACCTATAGTTTACTTAATTCACATGAAATAATTAATAAACTATACAATTTAATTACATGACTTAGGATATTAATCAGTAAATACTTAAGCTTATATAATTAGCTTAATAATCCAGCTTATATCTAATTATAGAAACTTTCTATTTTTAGTAACTTATTTAATTAAGGCAGCTAATCTATTTATGGAAACTTTTTATTTTTAGAAACTTATCTATTTTAAGCAGTAAATATATTTTTGGAAACTTTCTATTTTTGGAAACTTTCTATTTTTGGAAACTTACTATTTTGGAAACTTTCTATTTTAGGAAACCTGCTATTTTTAGAAAGTTACTTATTATTATACAACAAGTATAATAATACATGAAATACAAGAAATACTTAAACAGAATAGACAGAATACATGATAACCACAGTATAAAGCTTAAATCAGTACAACATGACATGAACATATAAAACAAGCTAAGACATGATATCAAACCATTTACGTACTCAGTAATTAAATACTTATACACATATGTATTTATGTAGCATTAATGATACCGAAGTAGGACTCTATTCCGTTGGTCTTCTTTGTTCACTGGACACAAGGTACGGATTCTCCGTCCTTCCAGTATGGACATTCTTCCTTATTAGGATTTCCTCGTATGCAGCCAATTTTTTTCCCCTGTATATGTTTTATATTCTTATGAATTGCTTATGTTTAATTAGAATACCTAAAGCCATATACATGCATGACCAGTTTCACCTAGTTATGGATGTACCATAACCATAACACTGGAGGCACCAGTGTTATGACTTCACCACGGCGGAGTAATAGCTCGTGGCGTCCCTTCAGCTTTTGGCCAAATTATTATTATCAGGTGGGGTGTATGGGTGCATCCTAGTTTACATGTTTCAGCAGATTATTCAGGTGAATGTGGTGTGTGCCTTGCATCCTTCACAAGGAGCTGATCCCTCCTACCCAAACCAGTATATTAAATTAGAGGCAGCCCCTCTAATTTGCATGACGAGGTCACCCCTCCAAGTATTCATGCACGTTGATATTTTCATGACCTATATTGGCTAATGGTAAACATGTTAAACAGATTTTATAAGACAAACATAAGGCTTTTCAAACTATAAAACCAGTTTTATTAAGTTATACCAGGTTTTCTAGGACATATACATTTCCGCTATATGTTTTACATGCTTATATCATTCATTCCATGCTTGTATATCCGTGCACTAAGCGTTATGCTCAGCCGTTACTTTCCTTTCCATGTCCCAAAACGACAGGTACCTAAGGACAGACTCGAGCATTTGGAGGACGAGCATAGGATGGAAGCTGCCACAGACTTCTTCTCCGTTTTCCTTCATCATATACTTATGATTGTTTAGTCTTTCATTCATTTCATTGACTTTATTATGTTTTAGGCTTATGTTTGGGAACTGAAGTTTGATTCCGGTTTTCCCTATGGTCATGTATGTTTTACTACATATTACCTTGCATGCTTTGATGACACGTCATAATTACGCGTAACGGTCCACTTATCAAAGTGGGGTGTTACAATTATGGTATCAGAGCCAAGGCTTCGATCTGTAGGCTTTAAAACTTGACCTGTAACTAGTGGGTAGTCACTAGGAGCTTCCTAAGCCAACGTTTGTTATTCCACGTATTGATGTTTTCAGCACATTATTGTTTTAACCATGATGTTTTCAGCACCTTGATGTTTTAACCTTGATGTTTTCATCGATATTGTTTCACTAATATGGATGGACAACCATCATTCATATTTAGTTATATGTCATTGTTTCATGCATGATGTTCCTCGTGAACTGTGATTAATGTGAACTGAATCCCAGTAGTTCATAATTGGTCACATTGAAATTTTTCTGTTAAGCATTGACAGCTGAGTTTTAGTTAATTCTTTCATGAATCATTGTCGCAGGTTTATGACTAAGTAACGGTTGGTACAACACCGGCCCTATTTAGTCGCATGTGCTTTTACCGAAACTTTTAACTTTGGGACCGACCCATAGGCGTCCCCTCCCCATGTCTTTTGTTTGGGACCGACCCATTATCGTCCCCTCGCGCATATAAAAGTTTTTATAAACTGCATCATGTATTCATGCACTGTTTTCATGCATAAAATTTTTCTCATGATTTACTAGGATAAAGTTTTTTTCATGTCCCCTTATAAGTTACTATGTTTTTATGTCAAGTATGTTTTCATACTGTCATGGTTAACTTCAGTTTCACGCTGATTATGTTATACACTCCTTCATGTTAGGTTATTTCGTGTTTCTTCTTGATGATTTCGTCTTCATGTGATTACGTCTTACGTCTCTTTTTCATTTTTGCTTTCATGCAAGACATTGTTGGAATTCATTTAAATCCTACTTTCATGATAGTCATGGTTGGTTTTCATTAATCATGCTTTCAGGAAAATAATCGTTGAAATTCGTTTAACCACACGTTAGCGTTTCTCTATGCAACCAGAATGAGGTATATACTGGCATTGCCAGGTTATCATGATGGTCTTTCTAACCGTTTAACCAGCTTTAAATCATGTCAGACGATCAACCCCATACCTATCATTTCATGTGCATTCCATGTGTACTCCATGTACCGTATTCCATGTGCGCATTCTACTTGCTGATACTCTACAAATTGCTGATGCCGCTCATAGCTTGGAGATGTTACTAAGAGTTGATGCTGCGGATTTTAGAGACGCTATGAGATGCTGATGTTGTTCACAACTTGGAGATCTTACAAGACGAAGACAAAGGCGTTAGATCAACGCGATCGGACAAGAAGGTGCTTCACCACCAGACGATTTCCATCAATCATTGTCTCTAGTTCTTAGTTACATGTCACACGTCATTCAGTTGTCGTTTCAATCATATGAATGAGAACCGGTACCAGCCAGCCACTCAGCTGAATAGTTACATGAATCATAGTCATGAGAATGACCGTCATGGAACTGACAGACAAGACGATAGTAACCACTACTGTGACAGCAACTATCCTAGCAATCGCAACAGAATTCCGGCCGCTGACGTGATCAGGAATACAAAGGGTCAGTAGTCCAACCGATCCGCCAATTCTGGCATAATAACCTAATATTTGTAGTTCTATTTGTTTCACATCTCGAGATACATGTCAAGACATCAGTCAAGACACATGTCACACGTATACTTTCTGAAGACACATGTCAAGACACCAGTCAAGACACATGTCACGCTTATATTTCCAAAGACACGGGTCATGACACATGACTCACGTCCAATTCAGGAACATTCCTAAGAAATTCAGGGTACCCTCCAGAGGGTATATCCATTTTGTTGTACCATGTATTAATCAGGCCACAAGAATTTATGTACCTTCACCGGCGTATTAGTCACGTTTGGACACGCAGGCAGGCAAAACACATTCAGTGAGACATGTCACGTTTGCTTCATGACATTTTCATTATGGACCTCATATCTCACATATTCATGACCATATGTACGCCATTCGTATCACCCATGTATACGGAGGTTTTTCATTCAGTATAATGGTAGGATCCAATTTGCTAATGCACTTACCTCTGACTGTTGCGAGTTAAATATTATTTTGATTATGGACTAAGAACAGCAGCCCATGCTACGGTTAGTCACCATTCATATCAGATTACGTACAGTAATGTTCAAGCTCCTGAATACATTCAACATGGTTTTCCATCAGGAAAATATGTACAAGTTATCTATGCTTTCTAAGCACGTGCTTTGTTAGCCACGACTGTAAAATTTTCTAGCTGTCAGTTAAGACATGACCACTAAAGTTCCATTTACGCATAACAAGACGAGTATTCCAAAACTTTCTGATATAAATTCCAGAAGAACCTTCAATGAGGAGGACGGTAACATGAGATTATGTGTCGACTACTATCGATTTAAACAAATCACCATTCATGACCGTGATTCCCTCCACGTATTGAAAATGGGTTGGATCAAGTATAGGGTGCTAACCATTTTCCAAGATCAACGTATGATCATGCTGCCAGCACTGACAAGTGAAAGAGCAGGACATTTCCATGACTACTAACTATACACGACTGGGTCATGCTAAATTCATGATCTGTTTTAGTCTTATAAATGCTCCAGTAGCATTTTGGACTTAATAAATTGAGTTCACGGACTCATAAACAAATTCATCAGTATTTCCACCAATGACAACCTGATCTTCTCCAAGTCTAGAAAAGGGTACCATGACCATATTTGCACTATGTTGCAAATTCTACGACAAAAGAAATTTCACCCTGAAATTTTTCAGTATAAATTCTGGTTGATTACAGTGACACGCTGAATCACAGGGATTCTTACGGTTAATCTTAACATGACTCAGCTCATGCTTAAAGGTGGAACCCTACACTACATTAAGTGTTCATGAAAATCCTACGCTAAGAGAAGTCTATTTTCTGAGACGCATAGTTTTGCAAACTTCTATGTATCAAGTTTCTACGAATCAAGATACACTTACGTTCATATCTAAGTACCTGACGTACCAACATGCTAAAATAGAACACCAACAGACTAGGATGTTTTTCCATCATCAGAACTTGTGAACAGAAATGGGACAAGATCTCCATGGATTTTGGTTACCAGATTAACGCAAACTCAGAAGAAGCATGATGCTATCTTGGTTATAGCCAACAGTTTGATCAAGTCTGTAAAATCCTTACATCCGCAAGGATTTCAGAACCAACATATTGATCGAACATGTTCCAGCCAAGGCTCATCTGATCACTTGGTAATCCGTCAGCTATCGGGTCAGACAAAGGTTGGCCATTTTGCTCCTTATTTACGTTCACGTTCTTGTTCCAATTTCACGACTTGCTTTCACACTCACATTCATGACACTATTTACGTTCATGATCGTATTTTGGCTTTCGATTTTACGTTCATCTTCGTTCTAGTAAGTTTTGCAAGAATTTGAGAGACCAGACTCACGATTAGTATAACTCTATATCCTCAGACGGACGTTTCACGTCACATTCCATGTCTCACCTTGTAGCAATTAGTGTTACCGCCGCCGTATTCCATGTTCACAATATGTTTCACATGTCATGTTCATTCCACGTTTCTCATATCATGTTCACGGTATGTTACACGTATCACTGATCACGATGTGTTGCTCATATTACACTCATCATGTCTCCATGTATCACATTCAAAAAATTTTACGTATCACGTTCAAAAATTTTCACGTACCACGTTTCAATTTGTCTCGCGCATCGTTGCTAATTATCAGTTAGGTTAGATTATTTTCGCATTATAATGTTTCAGTTACCCTTGCACGTTAATTCTTATCCCCTTGATCAAATTCAGGTGATCTATCTTACGTTGATAACCATGAACTTATAAGTATGTTCAAGTCAAGGTCAGGAGGGCCAAGATTTATCATTTGTGTCAAGATCTTGTGAAGGAACCGTTCCAAGCGAGAAGCCACTTGGAAACGGACAAGTTCATCCGAACTTCTTATCCGTTTTTCTCTTATCGATTAGGTATGTCTTTTCAGTCACGTCACGTTCCATGTCCTTTCAAGACATGTCACGTTCCACGTTCCTTTCTACCATGTCATCTTCATGTCCTTTTATCGTTCATACCCTCTCAGTTTAATTCGGGTATGTTGTTTTCAGTTTACTTTATCTATAATTCGGGGATAAATTATTCTTTTTAGGGGGGAAGAGTTGTAAAACCCGCATGATTTTACCATGAATAGTACCCTTAAGATCGTATGTACATGATTAGAACTTTCTTTTATAGCACGTTTACGTTTCACGAACAAGAATTACAAGTATTACGTACGTGTTATAACACGATAAGTATTTATTACCTATTAAGACACGATAATTATTTCAATAATAATGATAATCACGAACATATGAAAATGAAATCATGAACGTAAATTAATCACGAGCTTAGTATTATGTATGTATGTATATTTATGACGATCATGAACAAATATAATAAGACACGAACGATAACTATTTAAATCACGTAAAACACGAACACGAGAACACACTAAATATTAGACACGGAAAACATATGGGTTACCCCCATGTAGGCCCCCTACCCACGGCTACAAGACAAGAAAAGGGCCTAGCCCATTGATTTTTACTAAACAAGGATTTGGGGAAAAACTATTTTCATAATTACAAAAATTAGAAAAACAAGAAAACCTTAATCTCTTTTTCTTCCTCTCCTTGGCCGCCGGGTAGAACTCATACCAAAGGTGTGATTGGTTGATTTTTGGTGTTCGATTTATTGAAAGTGTGTTAGTGTGTTCATCCTCCTTTGATTCACGTGATCGGTATAACCCTAAACCCTTTTTTTTAATTTTTTTATATAAATCAAGAACACATGAATCATGAATGGTATAAAACAAGTAATACATGTTAATTAAACATGGGGGTAGAATTAATTAAGGTTTTAAGGGGTGTTTGTTGTGGACGACGCATGAACCGAGCCCCAAGGGGGTCTTGGCTTCTTTTGATTCGCACCAACCGAGACCTCAAGGTCTCGGTGTGGTGGTCTTGTGTCTCGGCAGCAGGAGGAAAAGGGATCCCGACCTCGGTCGGGGTATGTTTGTGCTCAGGTGGGTCTCGGCTAAAACAAAGAACCACCACCGGCCTAAGCCGGTGGCTAAATAAGGAAAGCAGGGGGAACACCGGCTAGCCGGTGGGAACTCATGCTAGCCGGCGGCTAGCCAAGTCAAGGGTGCGTTTGGTTGCCGTTCACGGGTTAAAACCTGTCCGGTTCACACATGTTTAGATTAAAACACGGTTCGGTTCATGAGTTGTTTTTACAAGGTTAATTATTTTTTTCAAGTTTATTTTTTTTACAAGACTAAAATTAAATTAATTAAAACATGTACATGATTAATTTAATTTATACATGACTTAGGTTATTAATATTATTATTAATACATGAATTTTAACCTAAGTAATTATCATTGTAATTAGACTATATAATTAATTAATTATTAAAATCATGACTTATAGTTAATTAATTTACGTGACTTAGGTTATATTATTAATAGATAATAATAATACATGTTTTAACCTAAGTATTTTTACCTTTATTTAATTAAATCATGTTATATTTAATTAAATACTTTAACCTATTGTTTACTTAATTCACATGAAATAATTAATAAACTATACTATTTAATTACATGACTTAGGATATTAATCAGTAAATACTTAAGCTTATATAATTAGCTTAATAATCCAGCTTATATCTAATTATGGAAACTATCTATTTTTTGAAACTTATTTAATTAAGGCAGCTAATCTATTTATGAAAACTTTCTATTTTTAGAAACTTATCTATCTTAAGCAGTAAATCTATTTTGGAAACTTTCTATTTTTGGAAACTTTCTATTTTTGGAAACTTTCTATTTTAGGAAACCTGCTATTTTTAGAAAGTTACTTATTATTACACAACGAGTATAATAATACATGAAATACAAGAAATACTTAAACAGAATAGACAGAATACATGATAACCACAGTATAAAACTTAAATCAGTACAACATGAGATGAACATATAAAACAAGCTAAGACATGATATAAGCCAGTTACGTACTCAGTAATCAGATACTTATACACGTATGTATTTATGTATCATTAGTGATACCGAAGTAGGACTCTCTTCCGTTCGTCTTCTTCGTTCACTGGACACAAGGTACGGATTCTCCGTCCTTTCAGTATGGACATTCTTCCTTATTAGGGTTTCCCCGTATGCATCCAACTGTTTTCTCCATTATATGTTTTATATGTTTATGAATTGCTTATGTTTAATTAGAATACCTAAAGCCATATACATGCATGACCAGTTTCACCTAGTTATGGAGGTACCATAACCATAACACTGGAGGCACCATTGTTATGACTTCACCACGGCGGAGTGATAGCTCGTGGCGTCCCTTTCAGCTTTTGGCCATATTATTATTATCAGGTAGGGCGTATGGGTGCATCCTAGTTTACATGTTTCAGCAGATTATTCAGGTGAATGTGGTGTGTGCCTTGCATCCTTCACAAGGAGCTGATCCCTCCTACCCAAACCAGTATATTAAATTTGAGGCAGCCCCTCTAATTTGCATGACGAGGTCACCCCTCCAAGTATTCATGCACGTTGATATTTTCATGACCTATATTGGCTAATGGTAAACATGTTAAACAGATTTTATAAGACAAACATAAGGCTTTTCAAACTATTAAACCAGTTTTATTAAGTTATACCAGGTTTTCCAGGACATATACATTTCCGCTGCTATATGTTTTACATGCTTATATCATTCATTCCATGCTTGTATATCCGTGCACTGAGCGTTATGCTCAGCCGTTACTTTCATTTCCATGTCCCAAAATGGTAGGTACCTAAGGACAGACTCGAGCATTTGGAGGACGAGCATAGAATGGAAGCTGCCACAAAATTCTTCTCCTTTTTCCTTCATCATATACTTATTCTTGTTTAGTATTTCATTCATTTCATTGACTTTATTATGTTTTGGGCTTATGTTTGGGAAACGATGTTTGATTCCGGTTTTCCCTATGGTCATGTATGTTTTAATACATATTACCTTGCATGCTTTGATGACACGCCATAATTACGCGTAACGGTCCACTTATCAACGTGGGGTGTTACACATGTGGCTTATAATAATCCAATAATGAAAATACTGATATACAAATTAAATTATAATTTATTGCCTGACTAGCAACACGGGGTCTTATTACTGATATTATGTTCGTGTTTTGGTTTTACATAACCATTTTCATATAACGGTTTTTATTAAACTCTATACAACGTAATAAAACGTATTGTATGATGTTTTTACGACATTGGTTCGTTTAATGGTTTTGAAGGCAAAAGCCTATATTATGATTTACGACAAAGACTCGTATAAAATGTCTTTGGCCTATTTTATAGCCTATGACCAAGAATTGTACAAAATGATTTTCGGTAATGATTATATACCGGTGATATATATATATATATATATATATATATATATATATATATATATATATATATATATATATATATATATATATATATATATATATATATATATATATATATATATATATATATATATATATATATATATATATATATATATATATATTAATGGTTTTTATTAAACTCTATGGATTCACTCGGTGTTTCGCTGACTTTTAACATGTTTTATCTCAGGTACTTGAAGGTAATTCTCAGGAAGACGACAAGAATTTATGGCCCGCATTCAAATAAAAATTTCCATTCAAATGTTTTGTAAATTTGTATGACATACTATGACATGAGGACCTATGTAATTTGATATTCATGAATGGAAAATGCTTTATTATTAAACGACGCGATTTTTAAGCGTTGTCTATGATTTGAGTAATGTGTTATCCCGTAACACCAACGACTCTTCCGCTGATTCAAAATATGAATATTTAGGGGTGTTAAAAAATATATTATATCATAGCGTGGTTGCTCAAGCCTTTTTAAAATATATTTTATTTTAAAACTTGAATCGATCTATGGATTCCAACAAGTATCTAGAAGGGCAATCTATGCAAAGACCACCTCTTTTTGAAAATCATAGTTTTATTTATTGGAAAAATAGATTTGAGACTTATGTGAAATCAAAAGATTTAGATCTTTGGCATGTTATTACCAATGGTGATTTTTTACCTTATCAATATAATAAAGTTTCTAAAATAAAAGAGATAGTCACTTTTGACAAAGCTAATGAAGATACTAAAATGAAACTTGCTAAAAATAATGAGGCTAATATGGTGATTAATAATTCTTTACCAAAGAAAGAGTACGAAAGGATTTTTATGTGTGAAACAGCTAAAGATATTTGGAACACTCTTTTAGTAACCCACCAAGGTAATAGCCAAGTCAAAGAAAGTAAAATCGATCTTCTTGTTCAACAATATGATCAATTTGTCATCTTAGAAGATGAAACTATTGATAGTGCATTTGCTATATTTAACACTATTATTACTGTCTAAAAGCACTTGATGAAGGTTATTCTAGCAAGAAAAATGTTAGGAAGTTTCTTAGGGTGTTGCATCTGTAGAATATTGATAACCTATGAATCTATGAAGGGGTTTGTTGATTTCTAGAGAGAGAAAGTTAGAGAGAGAAAGTGAGAGAAACTATGTGTATTTTATTAAGTGGAACTAGAACAAATGACAACAACCAACCCCTTTCCATGGTGGAAAGGGGTATTTATACTTCCAAGCTTACATTGGGCTTGGGCCGGTCCATGACAAGCCCATGGACCGGTTCTTACATAACTTAATAAGCAACTATTAACTATTTGTTAACTACGAGCTATTACAACATAAATAATATTGTGGAGTGACCGATACTTCTAATATACGTAAAACGTATTTCTAACAGCATCCAAAGTGGAGAGCTAAAGTCACAGCGATTGAAGAATCAAATGATCTCACTAAATGATCACTCGATGAACTCATTGGTAATTTGAAGGTTCATGAGATGAAAATTTTGAAGGACTTGGAAATGGTGAAAACTAAGAGTGAAAGAAAGTCTCTTGCACTCAAGGCCAAGAAGGCGCAAAGTGACCATGAAAGCTCCTCAGATATGGATGATGAGGAATATGCCATGGCGGTTAGAGACTTTAATAAGTTCTTTAAAAGACGAGGTTAATACGTGAGGCAACCAAACAACGACAAGAAACCCTTCTCCAAAAACCGATTTTCCAAAGATGATAAAGGTGATAGGAAATGCTTTAGATGTGGTGATCCAAATCATTTCATCGGTGATTGTCCTAAACCTTCACACGACAAGAATCACACGGCGTTTGTTGGAGGTTCATGGGACGATAGCGGTGAAGATGTTGATGACAACCCCAAAGATGAGAAATGTATCATGGCTCACACTTCTAAAGAGGTACATTCCAAAACCGATTATTATAGCAATAATAGTTCTTCTGAAGATGATAGTGAATTAGAAGGCCAATACAATAACTTGCATAAGCTTAGTCTTAAATTCATTGAAAAGAACAAAGTGCTAAAATCAACTAGAACTAAGCTTGAGAATGAGATTGGTGAGCTAAAAGAGAAATTAGCTAAGCTTGAGAAAAACAAAGAAGTTGATCTAGGATGCTTAAAATGTGAAAACCTTAGACAAGAAAATGAAAACCTCAAGAGCACCTCCATTAGACTTGAAAAGTTCATGAGATGTACTAATGCTTTTGATGATATGTTAGACAAAAAAAATCATTCTAAGGAAAGACTTGGCTAGGATATAACACTAATGAAGCATCAACTAGTGAACCAAAACAGGTTAGGTTTTCAGAAAAACGCACCCCTATACGCGGTTCTCCAGCATATGGTGCGGTTCCTTATTTCTATAGAACCGCGGCCAGAAGAAGGTTTGTGTGAAAATCCTGAACTTTCTGAAAAGTTCATTTTTGGTGAAGGACCAAAACATATTCTTATTAACAAGGTCAAAGTACCTATTATTGAAAATCCTACTCTAGATAAATTCTACAAGCCCTTGAGTAAACCTCTAATTGGAACTAGAAACTTATCTAGACAAACATCTACTCCTCCAAGAGTACGAAATGAATCTAAACCTAGAAGTAGAACACCTACGCCAAAAAGAGATGATCAAGCTAAATCACGACCTAGAAGTAAAACTCCATCACCTAGGAGAAATAACAATAATTCTAGATCAAGATCAAAGACACCTAGGAGAAACTATGGACAACAAAATTGCCATATAAATTCGAATAATTTTCAACAACAATACTTTTCCCCATGGGAATTTCTCCTTCATTCATGCATCCCAACCAAATGCAAGGGATGTTTGGTACTAACAACTTTGGACTCATGAGATATTGGGGACCAAATTTTTGATCTTGTGTGTTGTTGTAGAAGTATGGTAATATACGATATATCAAGAGGGTTGTTGTTTCTAGAGAGTGAAGGTAGAGAGAGAGATGAGAGAAATGTAAATGTGTTATTTGATAAATGAAACAACCAACACCCCTTTCCATGGTGGAAAGGGGTTTATATACCCAAGTCCCTTAGTGGACTTGGGCCTCCGGCCCATGAACATGATCATGGGTCAGGCTAATATAAACTTTAATTAAACTATACTACGAGCCCTTAACTATATGCTGGAGTGACCGAGACTTTCTAAATACCAAAAACGTATTTCCAACAATCTCCCCCAAAGGGAGGTCACTCCAAATTTACAAAGTCCTAATCTAGCATGTTAGATATTCGTTCTTGTGCTCGTAGTCCACTTTCTCTTTTCTTCTTTTACTTTTCTTCATTCTTGTGAATATGTGTTGAATATCATCAGGCTTTGGCTTAGAGCATGTTTCTTTTGACCTTTCACGTGCAGTCTTTGCCTTCTTGTGATGTTCGCCTCTTCGTGACTTCATGTCCCACATACCTATCCTTTGTTGAATTCTTGAAAGTTTTAGAGTTGATACAGCGGAAGACTTTTAGGTCAGACTTTCTTGAATTTTCTGAAATATTTGATGCAGAAGGAATAAGTATGTGAGGACGACTTCAGTTGGTACACCGCAACACCACCGTCTTTAAATGCAGCAACATATTAAGACACGAATAAAATGGTTTTGACATTTTATTCTGATTCGGTAGCATTTTACCTCCGGTCGGTGAAGACCTTTGGACGATAATAAATATCTTACTTGTGACAGGTAGCTCTAATTAAAGATCTCCTTGACAAGATTTCGCGGGTAAACCTGTTCTCTTTATTCGACCTTCCAAAGCTGACTGTAAACATAAAGAGTGAATCATTTGGATAAGAAATATCCTTATGATTGAAGCAATCAATTTATGATCCTGGAACAAGTGAATTTCAATTAAGATATTCACCATCGTTGCTTTCCAGTTGTCACAAGTTTGATTCTGATAGAATCTTGCTTGTCACCTACCGCAGTGTTGTTTGAGGTTGACATTGGAAGGATTTCCACTCTTCACTGTGAACACTAAAGAGTGTCACTCTAAGTATTCTGGCAAGATCACTTAGATTTTACGTAGAGGCCCTGGAACAAGTTCAATCTCAATTAAGAGTCAAACCGTCGTTTCCTTCCAGTTATCACAAGATTAGTTCTTAAAGAACCGCACATGTCACCTACCATGAGCTTGTTTGAGGTTGGCTCAAGCAGGATTTCCATCTTCATTGTAATACTTTCGTATCACTCAGATGTTCTGGCAATATTACAAGAATATTGTGTAGGACTCATAAAAATCTTTCTTTTTTTCAAATTGTGTCCTAATGATACTTTTGATGATCTCGTGGCTCTAGACTTAATAGTGCATTTTGTTTTGGTGATCGGAGGCTGGAGAGGATTGCCACATTTTCATTATCAATTTATTCGGAGTGAATAAAGAATAGATAACTTGTTGAGCTCCGTGACATTAAAACAAATATCTTTTGAGAGATATTTGAGTTGGCTGGGAGGGGTTGTGCATCGCCTCACTGGGTCCATGATACTTTTGTCTTCAAGATGTGTTGACCCGGTTTCTACCAAAGTTGTAAGGAGGGCTTCTTTATTTACATCCTTTATCTTTACACTTCTTTATCATTCTTCAACCCCTTTAATGCTTACCAATACATCATCACTAGCACCTTGTTGTGATTGATCCAGTGCTAGCATCAGTACTTGCTCGGCATTCAGCTTCGTTCACAATCCATTCTCCATCTTTCCTAAGGACTTCTATTTTCTAACTATGGAATTGTCCTTTGTTGGGTCGAATTATTGAGTTGATAAGTCAAAACACAAAAGACAAGGACTAAATCTGACAATGAAGAATTCTACAAGCTGGTGGACAAACTTGTAGAAGATATTATCACAGAATAATAGAAGATTTAGTTGTCTTATTATTAGCTTTCTTTGTAAGCTATGTTTTCTAGTATATAAAGAAAACATACGTAGGTTTTTATTCATATATCATTCATTCACAATGTAAACCTAAAGTGTGTGTCGCACTAGACGTGGGATTCAATGTATACACATCTAGTGGTTGTTTATTATTAATATAATGAGCAACCCATTTGTTTTAATTCGTGTTCTTTGTGCCTAAACACCTTGTTCATGATCATTGTTCTTTTCCGCTATGTTATCATATGAACGATGATCAACCTAGATATAATGGTTCATAACCATTGAGTCTAACGATCATAGGACGCCACAATTGGTATCAGAGCCTAAGGCTCTTGATATCTAGGTCCGACGAGGTGTTCGTGTATGGTGAAGAAGAAAAATTCGTATTGAATTTTTCTGGACGTTTTTGTGTGCGCAGCAGTATTCAGAAGGTCATAACTTTTGATTGAACCGTTGGATCGTCACGAAATTTTATATGTGTGTTCTACATACATAGATCTAAACATCCACCGGAGGGATTGTCGAGTTTTATCCCCAGGCAAAAGTTATTAGGCGTCAAAGTTGGCTGATGAGCGATTTTCAAATTTTCTGGTTTGCCTTAAATCTTGAACTAGGGTTTTCTAAAAACCCTAGGACGACTTTAAACAGAAAAAGGAAGATGTTTACTTGTTCGTAATGATGTTTTGCTAGCTTTGGGGAGTTAATCTATTGATCAACGATGAACCCTAGCAAAACTAAAAGATTCAAAGTTAAGTCTAGAATTTGTAAAAATTCTAAGCAAACTTTAAATCTATGATTGTTACTGATCTTCTTATTGCTGAATTAAGACATATGGCTGCCAAGAAAAAGTTACTGTGTGATGTAATATTCGATTTTAGGGTTTGATGAAAACCCTAGATTCATGATGCAAAGATATGAAGCTATGATCCACGATGTACAAAGAAGAAAGGGACGTGCCAAAAGCAAAAGCAAAAGTACCATTGTGTTCACACGATCCATTATACCATGGAATCGCATTCACATGATTGTTTGTATGTTCACACGGTACAAGGTTTTTGATTGGTCGATATCTATTCACACGACGAAAAGAGATGCTTTTGATTTGTATTCAACTATTGTGTTCACACGAAAGAGATATCGTGTGTTCACACGATCAAAGAATACACCAGCGTACACACGATCTATGAAGTGACGTTACATTTAAAGTGTGTTCACACGGTTCATGGATTATGATTGGTTTAGAAGTCTGCGTTCACACGGTCAAAAGAAGAACAATATATATTTGCAATTGTGTTCATACGGTTCAGATGATGTGATTGGCAGAATACAATGCAAATCAAATATTGGATGAGATGGGACATGGTTCACGTGGGTTTCAATACTGGTCTGTTTTCATTCGACATAAGCAGAACGTGTGAAGATCACATACAAAGATTGATTTCTGTGTTCACTTGGAGTTCTATTGGTCAAGATAAATTAGGTAATAGAATATGCAAATGTGGAATGGATATTCACACGTTCATTATTTGAATAGCATATTTCATTTTCCTATTTTTGTGGGATACATGCGTGGATAAAACTGCATCCATTTATCCTTGGATAAACATGTGAGTACATGCTAACTGGAGTAATACGTTACAATTGGGCTGGATAAACATGGTGGGCTTTATAAAAGTATTGATATTGCCAGAGTCTGAAAAACATTTGAGCTACCAAGTTTGTTTAGTTTCTAATGTTATTCCTATTCTTGGCCACTGTTGAGAATATTATCTGCAGCGCTTTGGACAAGACGCTGACAAGGTTTAACGTCGACGCTGACGTTTGAAATCCAGACGCTGACAAAGAGGATTTTGACGCTGACAGAATAAGTCAACGCTGATGGTGTTGACAGTGTCGTCCGATATATGAACTTCAACGCTGATAGGTATTGTCTGATATCGGACAATACATCTGATTGAGATCTTGGATGAAAAAGGATATTGGACAACACAGGAATCGCTGCTGTTTGAGAAAATTGGACGTTTTAAGCACACAAAAAGGAGTTATTTACACACAAAGGTACATGGAATCTCCGTTTTAATTTAGAATATCATGATGATATTTATGGCTCGGATATTTTAAAAGGAATTAATGATCTTAAAGCGAGTTAGCAATTATTCGTGGGATTTGATGGATATTTTAAACTATGTAATCGGGATAGCCTTGTAAAAGAGTTATCCATCACAAGACTTTTACATATGGTATAAAGATGTTATTCCATTAAATTCATCATGAAGAGGTGTTGACTTAAGGGGAAGAATTCTTATGGTAAGTTTTGATGATTGAAGAAGATTTTCGCGAGTTTGTGTTCTATCATATCTTAAATTCGTGGCGTACCATTCACTGACTTTAAAGGTAACTTGTTCGTGCTTACATGGATAGTGATGAAGACTTGTCATAACACTTGAAGGAGTTACATTATCGTGCTCAGTGTCTCACATAGGATGAGAATATTGACAAGGGATCGAGGTCTACTTATAATTGGTCTGATATAAGTTCTTAGTCACGTGGATAGTACAAGACATGGAATACAAGGTTGGGATATTTTACTTCTACATCAAAAATATTAAAGTTATTTTTCTTCAGGATCATTACACAGAGCCTACTTTTGGAGAATCTACAAGATTGCATACTTTCACATATTCCCTATTGATGTGTCAAAAAGGGGAAGAATATGTGCTATACTTAAGGGGAAGCTTCTTGGAGATCATGTAATACATACAAAGGATTCATGCTTAAGAGGAGTGTTTTGACATCATCAACTAGGGGAAGATTGTTGGGTCGAATTATTGAGTTGATAAGTCAAAACACAAAAGACAAGGACTAAATCTGACAATGAAGAATTCTACAAGCTGGTGGACAAACTTGTAGAAGATATTATCACAGAATAATAGAAGATTTAGTTGTCTTATTATTAGCTTTCTTTGTAAGCTATGTTTTCTAGTATATAAAGAAAACATACGTAGGTTTTTATTCATATATCATTCATTCACAATGTAAACCTAAAGTGTGTGTCGCACTAGACGTGGGATTCAATGTATACACGTCTAGTGGTTGTTTATTATTAATATAATGAGCAACCCATTTGTTTTAATTCGTGTTCTTTGTGCCTAAACACCTTGTTCATGATCATTGTTCTTTTCCGCTATGTTATCATATGAACGATGATCAACCTAGATATAATGGTTCATAACCATTGAGTCTAACGATCATAGGACGCCACATCCTTGGGAAGATTCCTCCGGTTCTGGAAGAATCATTGGACTAATACCTATTCCTACCACCCTTTTGTCACCACATTCGTCGTGATTTAAATGTGTTCTAGGTAAGTATTCGTCTTCATGAAAAATTCCTTAAAATCACTGAGGTACTTATGATATAAATATCAATAGTTTTTGTACCTTCACTGTTTTTGTCAACAAAATGCTCCCCCTTAACATATGCGTAGCGTATATCAAGTTGGATCTTCTATTAAGCTCTTTTCATTTTTAGCCACATATGTTTACAAGTCTCCTTAATCCCATTTTCTCCCCTTATCCAAAATGTTAACCATTAATCTTTTGGATATTAAAGGATTAACTGGTATTTGGGTTAAAATGAAATTGGTTGATGGCCATAGAACATATTAATGCTCCCCTTCAAATTAATGAGGGTTTGTTGTAGTGCTTAAGTATGATATGTTTGAAAGATCTGGAATCTCGTGAGAAATTCTTTAAAATTTTCATACTCTTGCACTACACTATACCACAAAAGCCTATTATAAATATATTCAAATATTTACAATAAAATACATATGGAGTTGACCTGAGAGAAGACGATCCATGTTAAATAGATCGTTCTGTTTTCCTGTGGTGAGCTCCATATGGTCTTCCACCTACAAATTGTTCCAAACTTCTTATCAGCCGGTGCTTCCGTAACGTTTCCTCGATCTTCTTAATCACGTACATAGCACTTTTCTTGAATTGAGTTGTCCATGTGTACATTACTGTTGGAAGTCATTGTCCGGCATTGAGAACAAGCAGATCATCACAAACGTGTTTGAGTGTGCCATCACTGAATTTGTGCAGTTCAGAGAATCTCAGGAATTACGTGACACATGTTTCGTTCTATAAAATATTCCTGCTTTCGGTTTCTTAGTCCCCATGTAAGGAAATTTGTTTTTATGGTATTGACTGAGCGGAGTTGTGTGAGGATGTTGCAAGTTTAGCTTCTGTTGGCAACTCTCCACACCAAGTTGGAAGTCTTCAACTCGACTTTTGATGACGACCTTTCAAGTATATTGACGGATGTTTGAACTCAAAGCAATGACGATTTCAGGAAGTAAATGAGCGACCTTTTCTTGAACCAATATCAGTAGAAGATCTTCAATGTCTTCAAGACTAAGGTACTGGAGGTCACTTTCATCGATTCTGTATTCTTTTTCGTCAGAGCGTTTGATCAGGATTAAATTCAAGTAATCATAACCGATTATCGTCATAGTGGTGGGTCCTTGTATGCTTTTAATATGACGATCAGAGACAATAAGAGAACCGTATTTCTTACGGTTGAAGTGGTTGCATGCTAATATCTTCTTTGGATTCCAATGAGAAATTCCAAGCTCTGCGAAGGGGTCGTAAAATTTGAGCAACTTTTTTCGCCATAAAGCATCAGGTACTTTGTCTTCAATCCAAGGTACATTCTCCAGGTTTATTGCCTTGACCATGGTGAGTGATGTAGCATATTTTTTCGTGCCGTTTTCAAGATACTCGAGATCATGACATACAAAATATTCCATTGGAATAATTTTAGAACCGGCAATGACTGTAGGTGTGAGAGGTTGTAACACTAGAGTCTGAATCCCGGAAGTCGTTGCTTTCATGGCCTTCGCAAGCTCATTGATGTGATATTCAGCCTCATTGTTGCTGATCTTCATGGTGTCAAAGAAATCCACATCTGCGACTGACATTTTGGGAAGATCTGGAGTCATAGTGGGTTTCCCGTGAGTATACATAAGGAAAGCCGAAAAGTCGATTGGATTGTTGAGGAATTGAGTAAGCTCGATATCTGTTACCGTACAGAAGGGATGTTGTGGTGTTGCATTGGTAATCCATTTTTGCTCCTGTACAGTCTCGTCTATGACAAGAGATTCAACAAAATTCGGTTCTGGTATATTTAGGTCTTCGACTTCCATATCAGAATAATGATGATCCGTTGTAGGAGGTGGAGAGTGATGTGTAGTGGAATCATCTTCATACATAGACACTGTGGCTTCGTCTTAATGCATAGACACTGGGGGTTCGTCTTCATGCATAGACACTAGAGGTTCGTCTTCATACATAGGTTCTACATGTGCTATTGGAGAAATAGTAGTAGTAACCAGTGTAGTGGACATACCTGTGTCTTTAGTTTGAGATTCTCTGGAGATGAAGGTACCATGGAGGTTCTTTTGACGATTTTCTCTATTGCCATCATCACTGGTTAGTGATATGCATGGTGAATCCTCCTTGCTGCTGTCAGTGGTTTCATCATCTCTTTCGTCTTCTTCTTGTTCACTCTCCGTTGGTTATGCATCCACATCCTTTTCTTTGGTTACAGTACCACTTTCTTCTTCTTCCTCATCACCTTTCTCGGATTCCTTATCATCTTCACCCGGCTTTGACCCTTCGCCAGTTTTACCTGTATTCTCGCCCTTATCACCCTTTCCAATACCATTCGCATCATTGTTATCATCATCATCCTCATTTTTATCCTCATCATCATCATTTTTACCATCATCTCCATCTTTATCCTCATTATCGTTACCCTCATTTTCTACGTTCTCGACATCGTCTTCGTCTTCATCTTCATTCTCAGACTCTTCATCATCTTCCGGTGTATCTTCAATGATAGCCTTTTTGAGATAATGTAGAAGTTTGCATTTTCTCTTCGTTGTCTCAGAGCCCATATTGATCAATTGGGTTTCCAACAATTGCATTAATTGAAGATCAGATAAACCTGTGGTGAATAAAGTTGGGAGCTCTTGATCGACATATGACTTCACTTCACGTTGAATGATGTTGGTCATGTGTTCATCAATGGAATTGATAAAAGCAACATTTTCTTTGTCACGTGTGTCCTTTTCATTAAGAAACTTTTTATGTTGTTTTTTAAGTTTTGAGACGGTGTCGGATATCTCCTTGAGTTTAGACTCGTCATTTTGCTGTTCTCTGAGGGCTTGGTTAGGTATCCTTCCATTCAGCAATTCAATTTGTTTTGCCAGATCCTCCAGTTGTTTTTGGAGATGCTGAATTAGTGGATCATTGACCAAAAGAAATGGATTGGAGGTGGATGGTACTTGTTGTACTGTATTTGATGGAGGAGGTGTAACCACAAGTGTTAGAGGGGTTGTGGATGATACAAGTTGTTCGAGGATTGGTGGCGGTGTTGGTATAGTCACTTGGGCGGTGGTTGGTACTTGTTGTGAGATGATCAATGGCGGTGTAGGAACAGTTATTTTGGCGGTGGTTGGTACTGATTGATCAACGAGTTCAGGTGTGGGAGTTGGTGTGATGACATTGGTGATGACCGGGGGGTGAATGGTGGAATGGTAGTTGTTGTAATTGAGGTTATAGGAACGTCCACCATATTCTCATTCGTCAAGGGATCAGTATTCGTGACTTCAACGCCTTCCCCTTCAAGATTAAGATATTTCATTACATCATGAGAACCAGAAGTAGATTTATTTTGGATTTGAGTTGCTGGAATGAGAGTCGCATGAGCATCTTCTGAAATCACAGTGCAAGTTGGTGTCGGTAATGATGTATTGATATTAACATCATGGTACAGTGCGTCTATTTCAGTATTGTCACTGCCACCACCCTCCTCACTATGCTCAAGAATTTCAAAGTTGAATGTAGCAACATCTTCATCATTAGGGTCTACATAAAGGTAAGTGTCGTCATCAGATTCGCCAAATTCATCTAAGTCATCAGCTGGTGTAGAGCCTGAACCTTTAGATTTTGCGAAAGCCTCCTCTCTGCTCTGCTTAAGTGTGAGACGTAGCTGTTTGTCTTGAGAGATATTTTCTTGAACTGGTTCATCTTCATCGACACGTTTTTCTTTACCTTTGTTTTTCTTTGGCTTCTTTGCCTTTTTTCTAGGCTCTTGCTCTTCGTCATCAGTTCTGATCATCTCGTCTTCTTCTTCGTCATTTTCATCATAAAGTTTCTCTTTCCCTTTGCTTTTAACTTTAGATGAGGAAGTCTTTTGACGTTTGGCTATCCGTTTCTTCCGTTTACCGGTTTGCTGATCAAAAGGATTGGCGTTTTCTCTTTTCATTTATGCTTCAATGTCTCTGAGGATCCTTTTGTATGGTTCACTGTCCTTAATCCCTTCATTGATCAGTACATCGGGCAATAGAGCTGGACGGAGTGAGTAATTTGTAAAATGATTATCAGCAGACATATTGTCCATCACATAGTCTCTATCTTGGGTATGGTAGAAAAATTTCCCACGAGTATCAATGGTTGGGTCACTCTTCATGAAATGATTGATTATGAGCTTTGTGAACCATGGAAATGGAAGATGCGAAGACTTCTTCTTAGTGCCTGTGAATTGATAGCAGAATTCTTCCCAAAGTAATAGTGCGTAATCCACTTTAGCTCCAGTGTAGAGTCCCCAAAATATATGAGCCTGAGGGGTCTCATTGCGCCTGATCCACGAGAGTTTGAAGTGAGGCACTTGACGATGATAGTGACAATTGCTTTCCACGGTTGCCCAGTATGTGAAGCGTTAAAATGAGATAAATTAAGTACTTCACCCTCATTGTTCAGAGCTTTAATTACTCTAAGCACTTATCTATCTCTGGGTTAGGCACATTCTTTTCTCCTTTTGCTAACCTATGAAACTTGAATAATTGCCGAAAGTAACTCAAATCAAGCATCATTTTCTTGTTGTTTAGCATAGAGGTGATATTCTTATTTGATAGTTGTATGTCCTGTGAGATTGACGTTGTTGACCAAAACTCGTGCATATAAACTTTAGGAACTGATTCAGTAGCTCGTAAGGCATCCTTTATCGGTGACATGTATAGTATATCCATTGTGACTTTGAAGGCTGCAAGAGATGGATCAAAGTCGTCTCTCAGACGAGAATTTTTCTCTGTAGGTGGCAGCCGGGAACTGAGTGGAACAAGTGTAAGATCAAGTTGTAGTTTTTTTTCTTTGGTGATCGACATATTCATGCTTAGATAGCAAAGACATAATTGATATATACACACATATATATATCTCATAATCCATGTAAATAACACAAGAAATGTCACCACATATTATTAAATGCGACACAATATTACAGACATAGTTCATAAGAAATACAATCAGACATTCAGATTAACACCTAAATACATGACAGCATACCACAGACATTTTATTCGAATGACATAACGACCTAGCTTTAGTTCCTTGAGGATTTGGGTTTCCTTGTAGTCATTACCACTACTTCTGTGGGAGAACTAGTACAAAAATGACTATGAAATTCAACCACTACGTTAGTAGGCCTGGGTATAACTTCTACCTCTGTAGGTGTTGGTGTAACCAAAACCTCAGTAGGTGTAGGCAAAACCTCAACCGAAGTAGGTGTTGAGATAATCAAAACCTTAGTGGGTGTAGGCAAAACCTCAACCTCAGTAGGTGTTGAGATAACCAAAACCTCAGTGGGTTGAACTCAGGGTCAGACAAAGTGATGTAGTTTCATCCATAGCCTGAATGCAAAACACAAGACATGGAATAAGTAATTTTATCTCTTTATCAAATAAGATGAATTTTTGTAATAAGAAACCGTTCAAGTATTCTTATGAGAAAAAATTAATTCTATCCAATGAAGCTTGGTTTCGTTTTAATGGCCCTAATTTCCTTAATGCCTAAAAACCCTGATTGTTATCTAAGTCGAATGCATTAGTGTTGTATTTGTTATTGTAACACATTGACAAGAAACTACACTTAGCATTTTTTATGTTTCACTACTCTTAATCTAGCAATGTGTCTATAAGTTCCACCTATCGCGATATTAAGAAACCATCGCAATCTTAAAGTCCATCGAAATACTAAGTGATGTCATCGGAATGTCATTGCAATGTGGTCATCAGAATGTCATCGGCATGAGATCATCGGAATGTCATCGTAATGAAGTCATCGCAATAACCCATCGCAATGGAGTCATCACAATAACTCATCGCAATGACTCATCGCAATGAAGTCATCGCAATAACTTATCACAATGGAGTCATCGCAATAACTCATCGCAATTGAGTCATCGCAATAACTCATCGCAATGAAGTCATCGCAATAACTCATCGCAATGAAGTCATCGCAATAACTCATCGCAATGAAGTCATCGCAATAACTCATTGCAATGTCATCGCAATAACGTCATCATAATATGGTCATCGCAATGTATGAGCAGGAAAGTCATCGCAATCTGGGACGTAAATTACGATGCAACTATTGATCATTCGATTACGGGACATAGGCGATGTTTGAAGCAAAACTGATCAAGACCAATGTTTATAGATGCTATACGAACAAAACACCTCTATCAATCACAAGTTTTATCAAACAAAACTTCAAAAACCCTAATCTGATTAATACTAGATTTAGAGGTTCGTTTGTAATGTTTAAGCAATAGATAATCATAACAAGCACTTATAATTGACGAGTACCTAGATGTTATGGCAGCAGATTTAGCAAGCAAATGAAGGTTAGATGAACTTTGTCAATGGCGGCAAAAAAAAATATAGTTGTGTGTATGTTTGAGACGAAAGAGAAAAACAGGGGAGGGGGTATTTGACTTTAGTCAATTCTCAAACCAATTTGCAAGAATTGTAATTTGGTCCCCCTAGTTAGACAAGTGTTTATAAAACTTGTAAAAACAAGTTAACAACACTTGTATCCCCGATTTCTCTTAGTTTGTAAACACTTACACACCACAAACGTTTCTATCGTTATGACTTAAGGCATATGATATAACCTAAGGCCAATTCAATTTCCTCATAAGGCACACATAGCACATAAATAAAACCATACATCGTGTTGCATTTTTCTGAAAATACTTTTTAAAGACCAATTCAATTCCAAAATGATTTGATATTTTCTCCCCCTTAAACACTGACCCGTTTTCTATTGAAAGAGTTGTAGTCATTGTTATAAAGAGACAAATATTCATGAAGACCTTTTCCGTTTAGTGATTTTATGAAACGATTCTGGTGGCAATAAGATTTCGCTTATTTTAACAAAATAAGTGCACTGAAGCATACACAAATTTGTGTTAGACCAAGTTATAAAGTAAACTTGATCCCTTACAACGTTTTAAAGTAAAACTTGCCCGAGAAAATTAATTCCTGATGTGAGCCAACGTTTTCAAAAGAAATACGTGACTTTAATGCGAAAAGCGGGTTGCAGTCAGAAATAACTACAAGCCATATGGGCATGTTTTAAAATATGTACAACTTTTATACGGACTCTATTTATGGCGTCGTGTCAATTTTAATCGACATTTCTAAGGCCGTAAATATTACGGTACTAAAAGACATGCCCGATTTAAAATGAAAAATATTTTTGGATTTTCTTGATTTTATATTTTTTATGGTTTTTGTAAATTTTATATTTTTGTATCTTTCTTTTTGTGGTTAATATATTTACGATAATATACACGATCACGATAAAAGGATACTCTAGAATAGTTTACCACCACTATTATGCAGATTCTTCTGCCAACTCCTTAAGAGTCGCCGGTGAAAATGATTTCATGCCCAGCTTTTCGATCAAAAACTCGATACGTCCTCAATCTAAGGCCTTTGTGAATATATCCGCCAGCTGATACTCAGTGTTGACAAAATATAGCTCGATTACTCTATTTTCTACTTGCTCTTTGATAAAGTGGTAGCGTGTGTCAATGTGCTTCGCCCGGGAGTGTTGAACGTAGTTGTAGCAAAGGGCAATGGCGCTTTTGTTGTCATGGTACATCGGAATTTTGTTGAATCCAAGACCGTTGTCGGTTAATTGTGATCTTATCCAAAGAACTAGAGCACAACAACCAGACATAGCAATGTATTCAGCCTCTGTACTTGATATCACAGCGCTTTTCTGCCTTTTGGATGCCCAACTAATCAGTCTATCTCCAAGAAGTTGCACACTTCTAGAAGCGCTATGTCTAGTATCTTGACACCCAGCATAATCCGCATTTGCATATGATATTAGTATAGTAGAGGAATCCTTCGGATACCACAGACCACGATTAAGTGTTCCTTTAAGATACCGAAAGATCCTTTTTACAACATGTAAGTGATTTTCGGTAGGCCGAGCCTGATATCGGGCACACATGCATATAGCAAATTGCAAATTAGGCCTGCTAGCAGTCAGATAGAGAAGGGTGTCGATCATTCCACGGTAAAGTTTAGGATCGGCAGCAATCCCATCCCTATTCTCATCTAAATTGGATCTCTCCACCATAGGAGTATCCACGGGGTCACAGTTTTCAAAGTGATACTTTTTCAACGATTCAAGAGCATATTTGGATTGATTAATGAACATGCCTCTGGGATTTTGAGAAATTTGCAACCCTAAAAAAATGAAAAATTTCCCATCATCGACATCTTAAAGCGTGTGGACATGTTTTTCTTAAAATGGCCAGACAGTCTTTGAGTAGTGGCAGCAAATATTATATCGTCAACATAAATTTGTACCAGTATCAAGTTGTTGTCCTCCTTGAGAATGAATAATAGAGGGTCCACTTTGCCTTTGGAGAAGCCTTCCGAGGTGAGATTAGACGATAGGAGATCGTACCACGCGCGTGGAGCTTGTTTCAACCCATAAAGAGCCTTTTTGAGCTTGTACACGTGATTAAGATACTCCGAGTTGACGAATCCATTCGACTGGCTTACGTAGACATCTTCCCTTAATTCACCATTAAGAAATGTCGTCTTAACATCCATTTGGTAGACGATCATATTCATGTGAGCAGCATAAGCAAGGAATAGTCTAATCGCCTCCAATCGTGCATCATGAGCAAAGGATTCTTCAAAGTCAATACCCAAGCTTGTTTGTAACCTCGAGCAACCAATCTAGCTTTTTTCTTTAACACTCCACCTAACTCATCGAGTTTAACCTTATATAACCACAACAATGTAAGGATGTCAACGTTGTCGGGTAGAGGAACTAATTCCCATACTTCAAGGCGTATAAATTCATTAAGTTCCTCTTACATGGCTTCATTCCAAGATGATTGTTTCATGGCTTGTTTCCAAGATGTAGGTTCCTTCTCGCAGAGAAACGCATCAAAGAAGCAATATAATGCGTGCTCTTGTAGTTGATGACGTGTCAAGACTGGTCGATCGATGTCACCAATAATATTGCGGATTGGGTGATACTTTGTCCATTTGGTATTGTGATTTTCAATCCGTGGTGGTCTGGAGTAAATGATTCCAGGAGCTTCCTCTAAGGTAGACGCACCGTTATGGTTTTTAGGTATTTGTGAACCAAAGAATGGAAGCTCTTGTAGGTGAGCAAGTTCCAAATCGTGATCATAGTAATCCTCTTCAACATCATTAGGAACGAGTAGGGGTGATGATTCGGGTGTAGTTTGAGAATTGTTGGGGGATGGTGCATCTGGTTCAATAGTGAAAGTAGATGCATCGGACTGATTTCCATTATCTTAAGCAACAACTTCGAGAATCGGAGCTACTGCTGCAGGTGCTGGAGAATCATCACTTGGGGGATCAAAAAATTCATCAAACATAGGTTGAAATAACTCATCCCACTCGAGCCTTTAAGGTGGTGTAAATGAGGGAGAAGTAGGATTGTTGGGAGTTAATCCAGAACTAATCGTACCGGTTCCCATCTCATGAAGTGCGGGTTCAGAGTTGTGCTCAGAAGCCATCGTTGTCAGCTCATCAAAATCGGCATCCAAAGTTTCTACGATCATGCCAAGACGACGGTTATAAATCCGGTAAGCTTTCTTTGCGGGCGAGTAACCAATGAAAATTCCAATATCAGCCTTCGGTTGAAGTTTGCCCAAATTCTCACTATTAGTATTTGGATAGCAAAGTGCACCAAACACATGAAGAAAGGAAATATCGGGTTTGTGTCCATGAAGAATCTCATATGGAGTTTTTCCATGGCGCTCACGAATGATGGAGCGGTTTTGGGTATAACATGTTGTTCCAACTGCTTCAGCCCATAAAAATAAAGGAGCATTCGCATAAATTAACATAGTTTTAGCCGCTTCCATAAGTGTACGGTTACGTCTTTCCACGACACCGTTTTGTTGTGGAGTGTGAGCAACTGAAGGTTCATGTGAAATACTAACCTCTTCATAATAATCTCGTAGAGTCTGATTAAAGAGCTCAGTTCCATTATCAGTTCGAATGCGGCGAACAGTAGCATTAAGACGCACTTGGATCATCTTCAGAAAGTAATAATATATGTTGGTGCTTGATCCTTGGTTGCTAAGAACTTAACCCATGTAAACCTTGAGAAATCATCCACCATGACGAGGATGTATTTTCTACCACTCACACTAGCCGTACGCATTGGCCCGCAAAGATCCATGTGAAAAAGATACAGTGGTTCTCGTGTGGTGTCTTCAGCTTTAGGTTTGTATGATTTCTTGGTGCTTTTCCCAAAAGAACACGCGGAACATAAATGATCCTTGTCGAACTTAAGTTTTAGAAGACCATGAACAAGCTCGTTTTTAGCCAAATGGTTAATAGCATCAAAGTTAAGATGAGATAACCGGCGATGCCACAACCATGACTTGGTCTTAGATGCTTTGGAGAGAAGGCATACAGGAGAGGCGGACATCATGTTTGAATGGACAGTGTATAGAGATTATCCTCACGAGAACCTTTTAACAAGTCATTTCCTGCAAGATCACGAATGAAGCAAGTATGTTGTCGAAAAGCAACCTCAAGGTTTGAATCGCAAAATTGTCCCACTGAGAATAAGTTGTGACCAAGTCCCTCCACGTAATACACCTTTGAAATCGTAACATTCCCAATTTGATATTCACCATAACCCATGATCTTCACAATATGGTCTTTGCCAAATTTCACCGTGCCTAGAAACTTGCTGATGAAATTTCTGAGCATCGAGCGGTCTCTGGTCATATGCTTTGAGCATCAAGAGTCCAAGTACCAGAGGATGATTTGGACCACCTGAAAATATCACCAGACGAAGACAATGTATCGGAATCTAATTGTTCCTTTGTGCTAACATGCAAAACCCGCATTAAAAACCTATGCACAGTACACGTGAACAATAACTTACGAAAACACGATTTATAATATTAATACACGTGTCACGACAATAAATAACGAACAATCATGAATATTATAAATGTGAAACGATCACAAATACAAAAATCATGAATAATAAATCACGAACACACACGTTAATTATTTAACACACGAAAAGTTACGGGTTACCCTTAGTGGGCCCCACATGCCGCGGCAAGACAAAGAATGAGGCCAAGTGGGCCTTTTGGCCCAAAACCAATTTTAATAAAAACATCAGGAGGAAACCTTTTTCATTATATTTAGGTTTACAGAAAAGTTTTGTCTCCTCCTTGTCCTCCCTTGTGCCGCCGGCTACACCACAACAAGAGGCAAAACTGGATGATTTTGGTTGCTAGTTTAATTGTTCGTGATCATCTTTTCATTCTACACGCATTCGGTATAATCAAACCCTTTTTTAAATCTTTAGATTTCATGTTAATTATTTAATTAATCTTCAAGAACACAATAAAAACATGTAATATATTAATTAAATACATGGGACAGGTTTGGTTTGTGGTTTGTGGTTCGGCCGAGACACCGAGACCCCACAAGGGGTGCTCGGCTTGCGTTTAAACACCACCACCAAGACCATAAAGGTCTCGGCTTGGTTGGTTTTCAGCTCGACACAGACAAGGAACCCCGACCGAAGGTCGGGGTGTGTTTGTTGTGCTTTTGGCTGAGGTCGAGGCACCACCGAGACCCACTAGGGGCTCGGTTGGTTTTTGTTGTTCGGACCCGAGACCAAAGGGACTCCGACTTCAAGTCGGGGTATGTTTACATGTTTGTTAGATTAAGTAGTGTCAACCGAGACCCCTCCAAGGTCTCGGTGGGACTTGTATATAGCTTATTTGGTTTGGCTTATATTAATACACGGGCTCGGGATTCGGGTTTTTATAAAAACTATTTTTATAAGTCATGTCATATTAAAGTTTAGGTTAATTAATTTATTAAACTAATTCATGTATAACCTAAGGTATTTATACTTAGCCGTTTTAATTAAAACATGTACTATAATTAAAATCATATAACGTATAATTTAATTAAATTAACCAGTTATTTAATTATTAAGCTATAACCATGGCTTGTATTGTACTGAGTTAACTTTACTTATTATTTATAATTCAGCTTAATTCTAATTATGGAAACTTACTATTTTTGGAAACTTTCTATTTTTGGAAACTTTCTATTTTTGGAAACTTACTATTTATGGAAACCTGCTATTTTTAGAAAGTTACTTAATATTACAATACAAGTATTATAATACACTAATACATGAATAATACTCAATAGAACATAAGAATAACCACAGTTAAACACAGTAAACAATAAAACATGACTGAATACGTATGACAAACTAATAACACATGAAACCAGTAAAACACATGTAATTCAGACAACTCATACACGTCCATATTTCTTATGTATTGTTATCTGTCGAGGCGGATTAGTCTTCATTGTTTTCCTTATCTTCTACTGGACATAAGGTTCGGATTTCCCGTCCTTCAGTAAGGACAATCTCTTCCTTCATTAGGATTTCCCGTATGCAGCCAACTAATTTCCCCAGTAGTTACAGATTAAATGCTTATGTTTTATTAGTTACCTTAGACATATACATGCATGACCAGTTTCACCTAGTTATGGAGGTACGATAACCATAACACTAGAGGCACTAGTGTTATGACTTCACCACAGCAGAGTGATAGCTCGTGGCGTCCCTTTTCTGTTATTTGTCCATTATATTATTATATTATCATGTGGGGCGTATGGGAGCATCCTAGTTACATGTTTTAGTCAAGATTTCATGGTGAATGTGGTGTGTGCCTTGCATCCTTCACAAGGAGCTGATCTCTCCTACCCATTTACCAGTTAATTAGAGGCATCCCCTCTAATTTGCATGAAGAGGTCACCCCTCTAAGTATTCATGCATGTTGTTGACCTCATGACCTATATTGGCTATTATGGTATATTAACTAATACAGATTTTCATAAGTAACATAAGCTATGTTTTTAGAACTAAAACCAGTTAACATGACAGACAACTAGGTTTTCTAGGACTTATTCATTTCCGCTGCCATTCATGCTTAATATTCTTTATATGTTTCCATATTCTATGTTTTCCAAGCTTTATTGTATATCCGTGCACTGAGCGTTATGCTCAGCCGTCTACTTTTCCATGTTCCCAAACGGCAGGTACCCAAGGACACAAGTAGGAACTCTAGAGTATGTGCATTCGGATTGGAAGATATCTGGTCTCTTTTACCTTATGAATTTATTCCTACTTTATTATACTTTGCTTCTTTTGGACATTGTTTAGTCCTTTCCATTTACAATACTTATATTGCTTGTGTGTGAGTTACTAGACTACCGATGTTTAATTCCGGTATTTTTATTTATGGTCATGAATGTTTAGACATTTACCTTACATGCTTTGATGATACGTCATAATTTACTATAGCATCCTATCCTATTAAATGGGGTGTTACAATTATGGTATCAGAGCCAAGGTTTCGACCTGTAGCTCTATAAAACATGACTTGTGACTTATGGTTAGTCACTTGTGTCTTCCTAGAACTAACAGTTGGTTTTCATGCATTCATTCATTTTCATTTTATTTCATGCATTCATATCATTGTAACAGGTTTATGACTAAGTAATGGTTGGTACAGGACTGGCCCTATTTAGTCGCATGTGCTTTTATCGAAACTTTTAACTTTGGGACCGACCCATTGGCGTCCCCGCGTCATGTCTTTTGTTTTGAGTGAACTGACCATAGGCGTTCACTCCCGTTCATATAAAATTTTTATAAACTGCATCATGCATTTTTACATTGTTTCATGCATTATAAACCGCTTCTTTGATTTATACATTGTTCATGCATTCTTATGTTATCTCATTTCAGATTTATCATTTATGTTGCATTTTATTGTTTTAAACTGTCAGATGGTGAACAATCGCAATACTCCAGATTTGACAACAGCTGTCAATGCAGCTCTACAAGCCCTCCTTCCCCAACTTTGCAATGAAATCAGAGATGAACTTCAGGCGGAATTCCAGGCTCATGGTAATCACAACAACCTCCTCCTCCTCCACCGGTTACTCTTATGATTTTGTTGGAGAGATTCAACAAACAGCGACCCCGTTCGTTTGAGCAGACTGACAGCCCCAACGAGGCTGAAGCTTGGATTTCTCACATCGAGATGATTTTCGATGCAATGGGTTGTGATGGTGTTTTCAAAGCAAGGCTGGCTTGCTATAAGTTTGAAGGTGATGTGCTACAGTGGTGGAAATCGGTCAAGCAGTCCAACGGTGGTGACAATTGGGTTGCACAGTTGACATGGGACCGGTTTAAGGAGATCTTCCTTAATTATTACTTTCCACATGCTGAACAAGAGAAGCTCAAGAGGGACTACCACAACATTCGGTAGATTGTTGGTGAAAACAGCAACGAATTCATGCAAAGGTTTCTCTGTTTAGCAGGATTTCTGGGTCCAGCCGTAGGAACTGCTACGGAGCAGGCTGAGAAGTTTCGTTGGGCACTTCGCACTTCAGTTGCCAACAACTTGGTATGTGCTACTTTCACTACAGTGGCACAGGTGGCTGATGTAGCCCGTAAGCTCAAGATGCTTCAAGAACGAGAGGAGTTTGGTGACCACAGAGCAGTGAAGAGGTATCTTTAATCACCAATTGTAAACAATTCATTTCCATCAGTATTATTAATTTCATATAACCCTCTGTTCTACATTATATTCCAGGCAAAAGACTAACGACTGTAAGCCTATGGCCGCTCAACAGCAAGCATCCAAGGGAAACGGTCAGACTAACGACCGTTCTGGTTCTAAGAGGCGTGGCGGTAACGATGGTTACCATAACAACGCTAATAACTCGAACAACAGCAGATCCCTACATTAACCTTCTCTCCTGTTCAACTATTTTATGTTATGGTATTCTAACACTCCAACAATTGTTAATTCAGGAACAATGGTAACGGCATGGATCATGACCGTAGGGGTTCACAGCCTAACCGTTCTACCTCATATAGTAAATTTTACACCTTCTATGTAATCATGTTTATGTTCCACGATCATGTCTCATGCATGCAATCCTTAAACAGGATCTCAGCTAACTAGGACGCCTATTGGAGGATTCACGCATCCTGTCTTTCCTACTTGTTCGCGCAGACACTCTGTTATTTGTCGCTGAGGTACTGGTGGATGTTTCAAGTGTGGCCAACAAGGCCATCAACAGAAGGACTATCACCAGGCTGAGATAGAGGGCACCTCTTGACACGCCGACACCAAGCCACCTCTTACTTCTGGTCGTGTGTTCACTACTACTCAAGATCAGGCGAATAAGACTTCAGGTACCATCACCGAAAATCTCTTTATCAATGGTTTGGCAGCATGTGTTCTATTTGATACTAGAGCGACGCATTCAGTCGTGTCCACTACTTTTGATGTACGTGTTAGGATTTCCCCGATTCCATTAGGTAATGCCTTATGCATTTCCACGCCACTTAGGAACTCAGTACGAATCAATCAAGTGTACAGAGATATTCCCCTAGAATTTGATGACAAGATTCGTAGGGTTGACGCACTTCCTTTGGACATGTGCGAGTTTGAATTGATTTTGGGCATGGACTGGTTATCTAAACACCGGGCCACGATTGACTGCCACACTTATCGGGTTATCTTCGGTGATGTTAAATCTCTAGAGTACATACACCATGGTTTTCTGCCAGGGAGGTCAGTACAGATTATTTCATCCATGGAGGCGCGTGCATTGCTATCACACGGCTGTCAAGGCTTCATAGCCAATATTCATGACATTACTGTCGAGTCTCCATCAATCCAAGATCAGCCTATTGTGTCAGAGTTTCCTGACGTATTTCCAGATGAACTTCCGGGCATACCACCTGTTCATGAAGTTGAGTTTAGAATCGAGCTCATACCAGGTGCAAAGCCGATTTCCAAAGCTCCTTACCGTATGGCTCCTATAGAGCTTAAGGAACTAAAAGATCAGCTGCAGGAACTTCTGGAACGAGGTTTCATTCGTCCTAGTGCATCGCCATGGGGTGCATCGATACTGTTCGTGAAGAAGAAAGACGGCAGCATGCGTTGATGTATAGACTATCGTGAGTTGAACAAGATCACGATAAGGAATTGTTATCCTTTGCCGCGAATTGATGACCTATTCGATCAACTTCAGGGCGCCATGCATTTCTCCAAGATCGATCTAAGGTCCGGCTACCATCAGTTACGGGTTAAAAAGCAGGACATCTCTAAGACTGCTTTTCGTACACGTTATGGGCAGTACGAGTTCGTAGTCATGCCATTTGGACTCACTAATGCTCCAGCTGTCTTCATGGATTTGATGAACCGTGTCTTCCATGAGTTTCTGGACAAGTTCATTATTGTGTTCATTGATGACATCCTGATATTCTCCAAATCTAAGGAGGAACATGAGGAACACCTTCGTATAGTCTTACAGATTCTTCCTCAGAAGCAGTTGTATGCCAAGTTCTCTAAGTGTGAGTTCTGGTTAACCAAGGTGGCATTTCTGGGCCATATTGTATCTGCAGAAGGGATCATCATGGATCCTACCAAGGTTGAAGCTATCACTAAATGGCCGAGACCTACATCTGCAACAGAAGTTAGAAGTTTTCTGGGTTTAGCAGTCTACTACCGCATGTTTGTAGAGAACTTTTCACGTTAGCCTTACCTTTGACTAAGCTGATGAGGAAAGGAGAGCAATTCGTCTGGACAGAAGAGCGAGAGAAGAGCTTTGAAGATCTGAAGCAGAAGTTAGTGACTGCACCTATTCTTACTCTCCCATTTGGCTCAGGTGGATTTCAGATATATCGTGAGCTTCAGGAAAGGGTTTAGGCTGCGTTCTCATGCAAACTGGGAAGGTCATTGAATACGCATCACGACAGCTGAAACCTTATGAAGAATACTATCCTACTCACGATTTAGAGCTTGCAGCAGTTGTTTTCGCGCTGAAGATCTGGAGACATTATTTGTATGGTGAATTATGTGACATATTCACCGACCACAAGAGTCTAAAGTACTTCTTCACCCAGAAGGAAATGAACATGAGACAGAGGAGATGGTTAGAGCTATTGAAGGATTACGACACCAACATTCAGTACCATCCTGGTAAGGCGAATGTGGTGGCAGATACTCTAATCAGAAGGTCGGGTATGATTGTTGGCATTTGGATTGCAAAGGATATCATTCGTGACCTAGAGATGACTGACATTGAGTTTTGTGTACGAGGACAGCACAGTTACTGGGCTAATCTTAGAGTGGAACCAGACTTAGATTCTAGGATCAAGGAAGCTCAGAAGGACGATGGTGAGATTTGGGCGATCATTCAGAAACTTGATCAGCAGACGGAGTTTCGTGTTGACAATGACGGTATCTTATGACAGGGCACTAGACTAGTGGTTCCTGATGACTCTACTCTCAGGGAAGCTGTGTTGACTGAGGCTCACAGTTCTCCATTTGCCACCTTCGTTTCTAAATGTATGATCTGCCAGCAGGTTAAGATCGAACACCAGCGATCTAGTGGTTTACTACAACCATTAGACATTCCAGCATGGAAGTGGGAAAAAATATCCATGGATTTTGTGACTGGTCTTCCGGTTACTCAGAAGAAGAATGACGCTATCTAGGTCATTGTGGATAGGTTGACTAAATCTGATCAGTTTCTGCCGATTCGCAAGGAGCATCCGGTCAGCAGATTAGCAGACACATTCCAGAGGGAGATCATGAGACTGCATGGTACTCCATCAGAAATCATCTCTGACAGAGATCCCCGTTTTACATCACGTTTCTGGCATAGTCTGTAGAAAGCTTGGGGCACCGGACTTAAGCTCAGCACTGCCTTTCATCCTCAGACCGACGGACAGTCGGAACGTACCATTTAGACATTGGAGGACATGCCACGATCGTGTGCTTTAGAATGGTCAGGAAGCTGGGATGATTATATATTCCTAGTAGAATTCTCATACAACAACAGCTGGCACGCTAGCATCAAGTGTGCTCCCTTTAAGATGTTGTATGGCAGAAAGTGTCATGCCCTAATCTAATGGGATCAGGTGGGCGAACGACTGCTTGAAGGTCTAGAGATGATTGAAGTGACCAACGAGAAGGTCGTTGTCGCCAAGGCAAAGCTTCAGGAAGCTCGTGCTCGTCAGAAGAGCTATGCTGATAAACATCGTAGAGATGTGTCTTTCAACGTAGGTGATCACGTTTTCCTCAAGGTATCACCTGCACGAGGAGTTAGACGTTTTGGAATCAGAGGGAAGCTCAGTCCTCCCTTCATCGGACCGTTCGACATCATAGAACGCGTTGGTGAAGTGTCGTACCGTTTAGCGTTACCGCCTCAGCTATCACACGTTCACAACGTGTTCCATGTGTCCTTACTAAGAGGATACAACTATCATCCAGTTCATGTTGTCCAGTATCCACTTGATCAGATTCGAGAGGATCTTTCATATGTCGAAGAACCTGAGAGAGTTCTTGAGCGACAAGATCGTGTCATGTGGAGGAAGACGATCCCTTTTGTCAAAATCCTCTGGAGGGATCATCCTGAGCGGAAAGCCACTTGGGAGACGTAGGAGTCTATACGGACTTCTTACCCTCATTTCCAGTTCTAATTCAGGTATGTTTTCTTTCAGTCTACGTTTCTTCAATTCGAGGACGAATTGTTATTTTAGAGGGGAAGTGTTAGAAGTATTTAAAGTGATGGTCATATAATATACCGTTGCGAAGCTCGAGGAAAATGCTACATAATGGTGTTGAGAGTTCTAGTATAATGTTATGTATGTAACGGAAATTAGTCCCGAACACTCAAATGAGGAAGGTCTTCTATACTTTACACTTGTAGTATAAAAGGCCCCTAACACCTCATTTGAGTGTGTGTCTTCCATTTCATAGATTGTAGAGAGAGAAACATTTGTCTTTCTCTCACTAGGAATTCACAACCCCTTTTTGTTCTTCTCTTTTATTCTTCTTAATCTAATCTTTCTTTTTGGTTTAATCTTATTCTTCATCATCTCTATTTCTTGTTCTTTAAGTCGTGTGCATTCATACAAGTGGTATCATTCGCCAAGGGATTCGTGGATAGCTCTTGGGTGTTGTCCGTGTTTGTGTTATTCCAAGTGATCCATATATCTTCTACATAGTCGTGGTAGAGATTTGGGTGCTTTGGGTTGGTTAAAATCACAGATTTCTTGAAAAAATCTAATTTTTTTACCTATTGTCTCGGGACAGTGCAGTTATTCCGATAGATTTCATCAGAAAAGGGCTTATATATTCCGACAGAATCCATCGGAAAAGGTTTTATACATTCCGACAGAATCCATCGGAAAAGGGTTTATTATTCTGATACATATTCCGATACGGATTCCGATAGGTGTTGAACTCAGTTATTTCGACGGTTATTCCGACAGAGTATTCCGACAGGTATTCCGACAGAGTATTCCGACAGGTATTCCAACAGACATTCCGACAGGGTATTCCGACAGCATTCCGATAGAACATTCCGATGACACATTCCGATAGATATATTCCGATGGACATTTCGATGGATATTTTGTTCGAGTATTTTTCAGACTTAGCCACTATCTAGACTTGTCCTGGAACATAGTTTACACGAAGATTTAAAAAAAAAGAGTTTTTGGGCGGGAAAACCATAGTAAATTTTATTTTTCCTAGACCATTTTTAGGCTATTTAAGCTTCAATTTCAAATTTTGGCAATGCGAAAAAATTTTCAACCAAAAATTCAAACTTTCGGACCAAAATTCAAATTTTTAGGCCAAATTTCTAATTTTTTAGGTTTTATTTTTCATTAAAAATTTTATTTTTTCAAACTTTTTCCCTACTAGTTATTGGCTATTTCTAACTGAATTTCAAAATTTAGTGTTTCAAATTTTTTTCGGCTTACCGTTTTGTCTGACTGAGGAATTTTTTGTCGGGCTGGAAAATTGAGGCAAAGTTTGATTTTGTTGACACTCCAACACACGCTTTCTACAAATTGAGATCCTGTTTTTCACAAGACTTCTACTATGACTTATCAACAAGACAGTGGTGCTGCGGGTTTTGAGCATCGTGATAGCCATGTAAGAAAGAAGAGGAATGTTGCCGATCTCCAGTCTCAGCTTCTTATAGCACAAAAGGAAGAAGCAGGAATTCCACTTCTAGCTGAAGAGTTTCATCTCATGGCATCTGCAGCAGCATATGATGAGGAAGAAGAGGTGACTACCGACTCCATCTTGATGGCTAATTCGCAGGAATCATCCATATCAGTAGTTCAACCTGACAGAGCTCCTGTGTATGATTCAGACGGTTCCTCTGAGGTACACCCACATCTCAATGATAATGAGTTATATAATATGTCTAATCAGGAGGAAGAGTATACTGAGTCACTTGATCCTTCCACTGAGACACACGGGGTTCAAACGAATAATAACAATATTATTTCTAATGCGCCCAGTGTGGACCTTAGTGGAGATCAAGTAGCGCAACCTACAACCCTTCCTGACGAGACGCATGCGTATTAAAATCATTATTTGATAAGCTTGCAAAGGATGTTGCTCATGCGAATGTGGTTAATAATAAGTTTAGAGAAACTAATGCCAAATTGACCACTGAGCTTGTGGGATATAAGGAACGGGAGAAAAGTTTTGAGATTCATCATGCTAAAATTTAAGAACTTGAACAAGCTCATGCTACATCGGTTTATCAAGAAAAATGCACAACTAAGAAATTAAATGCATTACATTTAAGTGGTGCTAAAAAGATAAGCGAATTGAATGATGAAATCACCTCTCTTAATAAACAGATTTCAACTAAAATAATATACTATTTTGGATTTAAAAGAAGAACGAAAAAAGATGAAACATGATTTCAAAATTCGAGAAGATGGGCTTCTTGAGGATTTTTGCAAAGCTCAGGATAGGATTAGAGAATTAGACAACCTTTTAGTAAAACGTGTCCAAACTATGCAGACGATAAATATGCTCGCACCAAAAGTGAATGAGATAAATTACACTCGTTACAAAATGGCTTTAGGTTGTCCTCTTCCTCCCAATCCCGAATATCTTAAGCAAGTTCAGGCCACAAATCAAACTCTATATAATGGTAGTGTGCTCTTGTCTGAGGAGCATGATCCTCCTAGTGTGCATGATTCCGAGGAAACTACTGAACTTGCAGTAGAGACTCGTTTAAGAATGAAAAAGCTTGATAAAGAAGTGACACCCGTTTATTATCCGAAAGTAAATCCTCCAACTGTTTTTGTTCGGTCTAAAACGAGTACTGAAATGCTTTTGATACCTAGTGATGAATTGTCGGATGATCCTCCTAAACCGAGTGTTGCACGACGATTTCTTAACGAGTTAAAAGATAACTTTCTCATTCTCAAACGTGTTGTTAATTCAAAAATTACTGGAGGAAACTTTACTTCACCCGTTCAGATTGATGTTCAGAAAATTCTTCACAACGAGATTGATCTGATCACTAATCAAGTTGATGCTAGGATAAGCAATCTTGAGAACGCTTTTCTAAAAGAACTAGCCAAATTTGTTGAAGACTTTAAATCTTTGGCGAAGGAGGCTGATGAATCTCTTGATAGAATTAAAGTTTTGGAAAGAGACCTTGCATGTCTCTCGAAAGTAAGTGACGGTGGTCATTGTGTTGATAGTAACCCCGTTGCGGTAAACATCTCTGTGTCAGACAATGAAACCCTCCAAAATGAGCTTGATCATACGAAAGAGAAAATGGAGTCTTATGTCATCAAAAAGGACAACGAATTCACCGATCTTTGGAATAAATATGTCAAAAAATGTGATGAATGTAAGGATGACAAACTTTCGTATGATAAAGCTTACAGTGAAATGCAACAAGCAATCGAACAGTTGCAAGCTCAGTTAGGAGGCGAATGTCGTGACAGTGAGCCTTCAACAAATGTTAATCAAAAAGAGTTCATGATTCTTCAACACCGATATGATTTTCCTTAGAAACATTATCATTCTCTTGAACTTGCTTTGAAAAAAAAAGTTGGAAAAGTTCCTGATGACAGTAATTTACAAGTAAAACTCTCTGAATGTTCGTGAATTGAATGAAAAGAGTAAGGATATTTCTGATCTGAAAGCTCAGTTGCAAGACAAAGACATCGGGATTGCTGAGTTGAAGAAACTTGTTGGAAAGATGGGTGGAAAAACTGTGGAACCTAAGGTTGTAAAATCAGTTGTTAGACAACCCAATGCGTACAAAGTACCAAAGCCATTTATCTTAGGAAAACCGCCTTCTAATGTTTCTAGGTTACCTCCTAATACCGATGGATAATCAAGTGTTCCAAAACCAGCCATATCACCCTATGTTCCACCATTTAGAAAACCCACTCTTGCTAAACCCAACCATGTGAATGCAGCTTCGACTACTCCAAAGAGTACTCCGAAACATATGATTCTTACGCCCACAAAGGAATCTAAAGGGTCAAATGATGTTATTCAAACCAACAATCTAGGAAAGGATATGCCAAAAGGGAACATCCATAAAGTAAACCTTGTGTATTCACCACCTAGTAACCAACCAACTGCTAGAGTTCCACACACTCCTAATGGTAGTCACCCAAAACCTAGGATCCCTTACCAGCAAACTAGGAATTGGCAACCACCAATGGGTAGTCGTGTATCGAACAAGGTGCCTGAATGGACAGCAAAACCTAGGTACACAAGGAACTTTGAGAATCCCAAACTCCATGTATGCCCCACGTGCAAACAGGGCATTCACCATGGAAACCATGCTCATTGCATTCTGCAATACCTATATGAGGTAAACTCCCGTGCCTTCACACAGAGAAAGAATGCAGAATCCCATAAGACAACAAGGAGATTCACACCCATCACAAAGAAAAGCAGTTACAAGAAATCTTCAAAGCGGATCAATGCAGGAACTAGTTTATCTCCTAAGAAGTCTTCCGCTGTGCAAGAGAACACTACTCCTAGATCTAGTCTTCAGTGGAATCCAACGGGTAGGATCTTCAAGGAAGTTGGTCTTAAGTGGATTCCCATCGAGAAGATTGATGACACCTGCTCCAGCACTAATGCGAGTGTTTTGAATGTAGAAAATGCATTTGTTACTCCTAGCACTAGTATTTGTGCAAATTCTTCTTCTGTCATTGCAGGTACTTCAGCGGATTCTGAATCCATTTATTCAAAGGGTTCCAATTCTGTACATTCGACATCACCTTCATCTGTTGTACAAAGGTCTATTTTGGATTATTTTCGAAAACATTGAAAATCAAAATACAAAAATATAAAACCTATAAAAAAATATAAAAAAACGAAAAAATCTTTCAAAAATACCAAAAACATTCTTCTCGGCATGTCTTTCAGTTTCGATAATATGGACGTGCCTAGAAATGTCGCTCAATAACGACACGGGTGTGTACATAAAGCTCGAATAAAAGTTTAAATGTTTTCAAAACATGTCATTTCCTTTTTCTTTAGATGATTTGCAATTACTTCAGATTGTGACTCGTGCCTCAAAGAAAGGAAAGTTAATCACGAATGATAACTTATCCTTAACAACGAGAAACTCAAATTTTCTCGATCATGAGCTTTCAATAAAACCATTCCATGTTTTTAAGCTCATGAAAACGACTTACAGTTAAAAGTCAGACTGTAACTCGAACTTCAAATAAAGGAGAGTGTATCTTTAAAGATAACTTATCCTAATAACGTGTAGAGCAATCTATCTCGGGTTGAGCTTGTCACAAAACATTCAAAGTTTTGAGCTCAACATACTGGCTTATAGTCACATGTCAGACTATAACCCGTTCCCTAAAGAAAGGAAAGTTTTTTACTTATCCTCAACAACGAGAAATTAATTTTTCTCGATCATGGGCTTATATCAAAACATTCAAAGTTTTAAGCTCATGAACACAAGGAAAATATTCATTTATGTACATTATTCCTTAACAACGGGAAAGTAAGTTTTCTCGGGTTTTTGAGCACAATTTTTTAAAGTATTTCAAAACTGTGTGCTCATATACTCCCCTATTTTTAATTAGAATTTCTTTTCGAGGGGGAGTACAAACTTTCATGCAACATTATTCTCTCCATGTTTCATCACTAGTTTCACAAAAATTTCAATGTCATGCAATTTTTGAGGGGGAGAATAGTGATTAAAATGTGTTATCTTGGATAAGATCTTTGATATAAGTGTTTTATCTTCCTAATATGTGCAAAAACCTTTCCTTTTATGAAGCACATATGTAGGGGGGGGCGTTTTGGTGATAGAAAAAACCTTCAAGGTGTAAACACTGATTTCATCAAAACCTTGATTGCTTTTTCAACAGGTTTTTCTGGTTACGATATCTATACCCTTCAACACATTAATTCACGACGGTATTAGTGTCAAAAGGTGGTTAGGTATTCGTCCTATGATCCAACCAGAACCGGAGGGATCTTCCCAGGGACAATCCATTAGAATTTAGAAGTCCTTAGGAAAGATGGAGTAGTTGAGTGTACGGGAAAAATGCCGACTAATGACGTAAGCTAGCATTGGAACAATCACAACAAGGTGCTAGTTATGACGTCTTGGTAAGCATTGAAGGGGTTGAAGAATGAAAAATAAATGTAAGGATAAAGGGTGTAAAGAAAGAAGCCCTCCATACAACTTAGGCAGAAACTGGGTCAATACATCTATTATCAGAATCACTTTGATGATTTCTGATACTGAAGACAAAGCATCATGGACCCAGTGATGCAATACACAACCCTTCCCAATCTACTCAAGCTTCTCTCAAAAGAAGTTTGTTTTATTGTCACGGAGTTCAACTCATTTCTATCAACTTTCTCACTCCGAGATAGTAGATATTGAAAAGGTGGCAGTCTGCTCCATCCTCCGATCACCAAATAAACGTGCACTTATAGAGTCTAGAGCCAACGAGATTCATCATAAATCTCATTAGGACACTTATTCCATATATCAATTGTTGTTCATCACTAGAACACATGTGATAATTTACAGAGTCCTACGCTCTATCCTTGTGATATTGCTAGAACATTTAGAGTGATACTCATTAGTATTCATAGTGATGAATGGAAATCCTTCCAGTGTTTACATCAAACAGCACTGCGGCAGGTCATATGTAAGATTCACTTGAATTGAACATATGTTAACTAGAAAGCAACAGTGGTTTGATTCTTTTGTGATTCAAACTCGTTCCAGGTGTCGATGCAATATCTTTATGATCTTGCCAGAACATTCAGAGTAATACTCCTTAGTATTTACAGTGACGAATAGAAATCCTTCCAATGGCATCATCAAACAGCACTACGGTAGGTGACTTGTGAGATTCCATACGAATGTAACTTGTGTCAACTGGAAAGCAACAATGGTTTGATTCTTAATTGATTCAAACTTATTCCAGGAAATTGAATTGACGACTTAATCAGCAGAATGGAACTGCATGATTCACTCCTTACTATGAAGTATCTTTCGATATATCCAAGTATTGAGAACGGCTACCACAGCCGGAAACCCTGTCAAGGAAGTTCATTGAACTTACCTAATCACATGTACAGTATTCGTACTGTATAACAGGAAACCAGAGGAATGCAAACGGTGGAGTAACCTCAAGAGTCGTAATTCAAGATCGCATGCTCATGTAAAAGAAGAAAGCTCAAGAACATCTAAAGACAAAGCCTGCCGCTACTCTAATGATCAAGGGAGATTGTTAACAAGCTTTCATATCACATCAAATGTAACACCCCCAAATTTATACAACTCAATACAGCAGAAGACTAGTTGGTGTTACGGGATAGCACATTACTCACATCATAGACAACGCATAAAAATCGCGTCGTTTATTAATAAAGCATTTCCATTCATAAATATCAAAGTTACATAGGTCCCAAGTCATTACATTTCATGCAAAGTTTTACAAAGTATTTGAATGGAAAATATTGTTTAAGTGCGGGCCATGAATTCTTGTCGTCTTCCCGAGAATTACCTTCAAGTACCTGAGATAAAACATGTTAAAAGAAAAGGTCAGCGATAACGCCGAGTGAATTCATAGAGTTTAATAAATCCATCAATATAATATCAGTATAAAATTATTACTGAAAATCATTTGTACAAATCATTTTAATAGGCCATAAAATAGCCAAAGTCATTTTATACAAATCTTCATCAAAATCATAATATAGGCGTTTGCCTTAAAAATCATTATACGAGCCAATGTCGTAAAAACATCATACAATACGTCTGATGACGTTGTATGAAAATAAAAACCGTTATATGAATATGGTTATGAAAACCAAAACATGAACATAATATCAAAAGTATGACCCCGTATTGCTAGTCAGGCAATACGTCGTAATTCGGAGCGTCTAGTAGTATTTCGTTAATTTGGATTATTATAAGCCGCATGACATTGTTACCTTACTAAACCAAACAACGGGTAGCTAACCCGATACTCAATTTTCCCATCTAAAGTAGCGTGTCGTCACAAAGGTCACGCTATGGAAATCTTCTCATACATAAATTCGCTTACCAATCAATGTGGCACGACGGGGATCAACCGTCAAGGCGCGAACTGGGGTGATCGTCCCCAAATAGTACTATTAAATGCATAAGCGTCTACCAAATCCCGGTAGTTCACAATTCATGCTAATGGGACTTTTAGTGACATAACCTAACTTTAATAATCCATTTTATTTCATCTATCGTGTCCTTTAATCATTTATCGGGTCATACAACCGGGTCATACAATCAGTCGGGTCCAAATCAATAAACAAACAATCGGGACAAATGATGTCCTATTTTATAAAAACTAACATGGTATCTCCCTCGCGGGTTTATAAAATATTTTATAAAAACATTTAAAAGAGTGCGAGGCTATGAACTCACGTTGATGTGGGAAGGCGGGTTATCGGCAATTCGGACGTACGGTACGTGCTTCAATCACGGAAACCTAGACAAATAATACTCGTCTTAGACTCATGTCCAATGACTTTATAAAAATAACGATTATGTATACATATGATGATTTTATATATATGATGATCAAGTGGGTTTACATATTCTCGTTTACTCATTTTAGTGTTATGTGTCGATAATTTTTATACTAGTTTACTAGTTTTACCTATTTACGTGTTTTAGGTCTAATAAGCCTATTATAAGTTCATTAACTTGTATTAATCCATTTCATACTTGTTTTATCAGTATTTATACTTTACATGTTGGGCCTAAATGGGTTAAGCCTAATAAATAAGTTTATAAGTGTTTTAGCCCTTTTTGTTGTATTATTAGTCCAATAACGTTAACTTAGCCCGTTAATGTCCGTATGTGTTATATTTCGGGTTTTATCGGTTTTTACTTGTTATACATGTTCATATATCAGTATATAAGTTTTATCAAGTTCACATTAGACGGGTCCAACCGTCTAAGTTTTATTTAGCAAAAACGTTAATTTTACGGTAATAGCCGAAAAAGTCGTAAAAATCAAGTTTATAGTTTTTATTACTTATAAGTATTATTACACTACCATTTTTATAATTTATACACTTATTTAACCTTTTACATATTTTTATAAATAAAATTCATGAGTTAGTGGGTTTTAACTTTACATTTTATACAATATAATTTTGAGTCCTTATATAATAGTAATAAACATAAATTCTTAAAATCTGATTTTTATTTTCATCTTCACCAAAACTGCCATGTCTAGAGTTCTATATGGAGATAGAAGCTCAAATTTTTATCACATAAACTACATGATATGTGCTCCATTTAACTCTACTATAGCTACTGTTGAATCAGCTTCTAAATATTTTCTAAAAATCGTCCAAAATAGTGAACTCATATTTGTACTTTGAACTTGTTTTGATCATATCTCACTCATTACAATGATTCCATTGCATGGCCAACTCTCACATGTGTACAAGACATATAGCTTACTGTATATTAATAAATTTAAGCTATTTTATCAGTTTATCATATGAGTCTTTACTGTTTTGTACAGCCAATAATTTAAACAAGATTTTAGCCTTGTTTCTTATAATTTTTCATCTTTTTAAGCATGTTTATCAACACCAAATCCCCACACAATATTTTTAAATCATCATTCATCATCATATACATATACATAAGTAAAATAAATACAATTTTACATAATCAAAAATAACAAGAAGATGTGGAGAACAATCTTTATAGCATCATGATGATGTAGGTTGTGATCAAAACATGGATTTTGATGGAGAAACTTGTGGATAACCAAGACCATCTTCAAGACCACCAATCTTCATAAACTCCTTGTGGAAAATCAGCCCCAAGACTCCATGGAAACTCCTCCTTGGATGTTATAATCACCTCCAATCAATATATCTTCAATGGGTTTCCATCATATGCAAGTTATACATATGATTTGTGGTAGAAATTTTGGATGAATGGTGGTGGTGATGATAAATGGGACGGCACAAAGGAGAGGGTGAGAGAGTTTGTAGCTAGTTTGCATGAGTGAAAATGAATAAGTGGTTAAGGGTTGATGGTTTTGCTAGTTTAGGTGTAGTGTAAGCTTACAAGCTAAGCTACTATGACAAGTGTTAGTGTATTGTTTACAAGTTGACACCTCAAAGGGTGTTGTGTAGCTAGTTTTAGCCGTTGGTTTGTGGGGGTGGGGCAAGTGTCCCACTTGTCTCATCCCCATTTAATTACGGGTACTCCTCGATTCTAGTTTCCTCGATTTGCGTGCCCTCGGGTCGTTTTACAAAAAACGTTTTCATAAATTATGAATCAACGGCACAAAACGAATCTAATAAAAATTGTCTCATAAAAAACGGAGTTCGAAAACGTAAATACGTAATCCTAAGGTTTCCGGTTTAGTCGTAAAGGACGTTAAAATAAAATCGTAAGTCCTAATCTCTTCTCGTAAATTTGTGAGTTTATGAACCAACACAAATTTAAAACTCCAAAATAATATTCACGGATAAATTTATTTTCTGAAATGTCGGACTGTCACCAAAGACGGTGTATGTAAACGTGAGCACGTAACGTAGAATCCTCCGGTTTAAACGTAGTCGATGCTACTTCAAGACGTAAATCCAAATTACTTCCCTAAAATAAGTGAGTTCATAAAATAATATTTTCAAATAAATATTGAGAATAAAATATCAACCATAAATTGACGGATTGTCACAGCATTTACCCCTAAACAGGATCTTTGTCCTCAAAGATCATCTTACCTTATTACTCGCTTCTTATAGAGTTAAATCCATGTGGGTATTTGCTCCACATTCGGTCTTTTCTCACAAGTGTAATTCATTACAATACGCGAGTTTCATCAAACATAACTACGGGAATAAGATCAGGCTTAATGTTGACTTACTTTCTCTATCCATGATGTTCACGGGTTTTTGATGAATGCAACTTTTCGCCGATCTAAAATCTACAAAGAAATAATCAGATTCTCACTTGATAGATATTCCATCAAGTTCGATATACGAAACATATTTCATGCAGCTCTTGAAGTCCTAGGGTAGATCCAGCTTATATGCCTTTCAATCCCAACTTTTACATCATCTCAATGGTCCCATACAACGGGGACTTATATCCCATGATTTGTCAGATCATTAGTTCATTTCTCCAAGGTTAATAATTTTGGCATAACTTCGCTACCCATCTGGCACTTCAAGATCTACATTTAATATTCACATAACCTCTTGCCCACTACCGGCAGTCAATAATCAGATCCTAGTTTCAACAATCATTTCAGATCTCGCGGGTCGGGTATTTTGTAAGGTTAGGTTCGCCATCATAGGAAACCTTAAACCTAAAAGACATGTCCAACTCACAATGGGTGTATGTCGGGTGTCTTTATCTCAACTCCTGCTTACAGATGCTCTAATATTTAGATCCTAACAAGATTCGATCTTAATCCTAATACGATGATTATCAATGGTAATCCTTCCAAAGGAAAGCGATTTTACAGTTTATTACTAAAGGTCAATCATTCAAACATAAAATAGTACTTATATTACTTTGTATCGTTACTTTACCTCGTCCCTTCGATTGGGATGGTACATAGTACTCTCATCAAGGTTCGTTCTCAATTATTTCTGAGCAAATCTCTAGAAATTCGATGCGAAGCGAGGGTCTTGATAAATATGTTCGATACAGGCACACTATGTTTACATAACTCTTTTGCATTTATCATTAACGGGAATGATATTAGTAGATTTGGTCAGTCTGTCGACGATGACCCAAATCGAATCAAATTCAGATGATGACCTTTGCAATAGCTAGACGTTTACTAATGTATGAGGCGATGTCTGCCTTCATAATTTGCTATTAGTACAACTTTTTTAGACAAAGATACTTCTAGTCATAAATGACATAAATAGAATACTTATACTTACAAACTCCAACATAACTATATCTCACAATTCTTCATATTTAGGCAACCACAAGTGGCCTTTTAAAATATTTAACGCTATCGGCTTCTTAATGCTAATGGTTCACATTAACCGCGAACCACTTTTTATTATCAATATTATCCTTTTTACAAACATTGTTTATTTTTATATCGTTCGGCAATTTATTTTGCACCTTCATTATTAAGGAACATGTCCTAATTGGTTCTTTATCTTTTCTACATACTGCGTCGGTATCTATATTCACTTCTCATGATGATATAATTATCATGACCACCATTCACTCAGATATTCTTTCTATATTATGCGTCAGTAATTACGTTCACCTTTCTTCATATTTTCTAAGTTTCAGTTTCGTCTCATCTATCATTTTTATCAGTTTTTCTCAATCCAGCGTTTAAAGCGTCGATAATTATTACAATCAATTAAATAATAATTAGTTAATTTTTATGAAATGTAAACGTAAAAATTTTAAATTTCTTAGTTCGACCAATTATATAAAATGTTCAAAATAATTTTTAATTTAATTAACACGATTTTTGTTGATTTATCAAAAATAATTAAAATAATTATTAAGATCCGTAAATGTTCAAAAAATCTTTGTTTATACTTGGTCAAAATTTTCTTAGTTGAAAAGCAAAAATTGTCGTTTCAAATTTCAAGTTATGGTTTAAATGGGTTTCCTCAATCCTTCTTAGGTTGTCTAGAAGTATACACAAACATTTACCCCTAAACAGGAGTTTAGTTAAATGTTTTGTGTATAAGGGAATAATCCCTTTAAAATCCTTTGTTAAAACATTTGTCAAAACACATTTGTATTTTCTTTTTGGTAAAACCCAAAGTTCTAAATGACTTCTAAATTTTGAAGAGTCAATTTATATTCCATTATCTATTAATCACACGGTTAATTCATGTAAAGGATTAAGTCTTAAGTCTTATGTTAAATATTCAAGGTACAGGTTTTTATCGTTCGGTCAATTCAGGGCAATCTATAAATAATTATTAACTCATTCTTATTCTTATAAACAAACATATAGTCCTTAATGATCACGAGCATGAATTTATCAAATTACAGCCTTCACACGTGATTCACCAAATTTATGAATGCTACGTGTGTATTCGTCAATCCAAACGACATCACGTGAAACTCATAATGTTCATTACAAGTACCGGATGTAGTGATTGGAATACATAATCTTTTCCGTAGATGCGAAGTTTGATGATAACTATGTCGTGGATCAAAAACCTAGTAAATGATCGAACAAATCTTCCATTTCGAGTTATGGATATCGTTTTCGATTGTCAATTTACTCAGTTCACAGTAATCCATAAATATAAGGAATGATAACACTATAGCTCTTCATGATGACGAGCTCGGTAGAATAAAATCGTTCTCCGACAACTCTTTCAGTTGTATGGTAATTCTTTTAATTCAGATGGTGCTGATGTACAGTGCACAAGCCACAGGTGCAGCACCGGAAATATAATCAATACCAAATTCTACTTGCCTTAATGGCGAAAGTCTAGGTAATTCATCAACAAATACTTACTAAAGTTTCAGATAACATAAACATCTTTAAATAATTTCATATTAGGTTCTTTCTAGATTACAATATCTATGACTAATTCGCAACCATTCACGGTAAAATTTCAAGTCTAAATACAGGATATGGTCATCCATCAAGAATTATTTAGGTCACTTTTGATAATCAACATCTTATCATTTAGGGGAATTCTACTCGAGTTCCCATCAATTAAGACAATGTCGTCATGTCATAATCAATCAATCCATTCTACTGGAATTATCAACTTTCCAGTTTCATTACCATTGATAAGATGTGAACTTATCAAAAGACTAATAATAACTCATGATCTTTCGCAATTTCAAGGATAGCAGGAGACATAACTAACCTTAAAAAGAGTAAGGTCAACGCATAATCTACGCGAGAGAATTTCAAATCAGATACAGACGAAAACATTTAATGAATATGAATATATCCCATGTTTTCATAATTTGAGTACGCATTCGAAAGCTCCTCGGATCATTACCCAGGTCATTCAAATGAAATCAAATCAAAAGAAATGATAGGAATGTCGACACATCCAGTCGGGTATCAACACTCGGTAATCAGATACTTTTCCTAAGAATCTCACTACGGGAGAATTGGATAAGAAGGGAATATCAATTGTCAAATAAGACAAGTTCCACAGATGAGAAATTTTAACTCAGAAGAATAAATAGTACGGGCACATATGTAGGTGTCCCTATCAATATGTCCCTATTTTTCACTTCTTGCAGATCTCATAAAATTTAATCTTTCACAATCTTCAAAGAAAATGTAGTGTTTATTAATCAGTTTTATGGTGACTACTAATCAGCCTTGCATGGTCCATTCCAAATTGTATGCAGGCGCGCAACTATATACAATTTCAAGATTAACGATGCAATACTTAGTTCGTCAAAATTTTATCATCATGTTTATAATAAAAACATTTTCATGCTTAATTCTTAAATAAGAATCAAGAATAAATTTACAAAGATTTTCTTTGTTATGAAAACAGTTAAGTTTTCCAAGGTACTTTATAAACAACCTCATTTCGATAACAATCACTTATAAATCTACTTTGAATAATCCTTATAGTGATGAAAATTTAGTTTTTCTCAATGGATACTGTTTTGTCTTATAAAAACAATGAGTGATCTGCAAAAGAATTATGAAAGCTTGTTCACCAAGAACTAACTACAATATGATAGGAAATGAGCTTAGCCAAATAATCATGAGGTTCATGATCTCGATGGCACTCAAAAGAATAATCCACAACGTAACTCAATTCAAGATGAGTACTTGTTCAACGGTTGCATCACTAATGCGAGCATTAGGATGAAGCAAGAAAAGATAGATAACATCAATACATGTAGAATTTAGCAATCAAAGGTAGTCTTTTTCATTAATCACAAACAAGTCAAAATTGTACCGTAACACATTACATGTCACTATGTCATACAATTCTCAGAACTCATCCTACCAACTGATATCTCAGTTAAGTTAGGGATTTTTAAAAGATACCACAATGAATACTAATCTATAAGAGTCATTAGGTGTCCTACCTGCCCCGGAAGATCCATCGGTCCCAATTTAGAAGAAGATTTCTTCAATTTATTTCTTGGACACTGGGCATCCTCGTTAGTGGACAATGGTCTAGGAACAACCCTTAACACGAACCTACAATCATTTAAAACCTTATAATTCAATCACAGGACTTAACGAATTCCTCTTAACAATCTCATATTCCATAAAAGTTAAATTTTTCTTTATTCAAGTTTTTAACCAATTTTATACTCAATGCGATATTCTACCTTATTCTCCAATACTTTCAATCTTATTTTTAGACCTTAATAGGGCAATAAAATCTCAATATGAACAACACTTAAATTCCAATCCTATAGCTCTTACAACAACAATTATCAAATGAGTCATTAGTATGAAATGACTCATACATTCAATTAGACTTCTCGGAAAGGTACTAGTGGCATGAGGATTTTGGGTAATGGTTCCAATAACAGCCTCAAGTGCAACATTCACCCTTTCGATTTCAACTTTAAGAATTGGATGACAACGAATCAGATGACATCTTTCTAGGTGATAACGTTTTGTCAAACTCCACTCTATAAGGAAAGATCGTCATGACATCGATATCAGATTTAATCTCGCCAATTCTTTTTCAATATCACAATCAACTAATATCTACATTTCTACGAATATCAACCATTTGTTGGGATCATAAATATCCACAACTTGGCTTAGATCTAGGATAGCTAGAATTCCTACGAGAATAGCTTCGATTAGTTTACTAGGGGATTTAGGGTTACTTGTGACAATCTACGTCGTATAAATACCTCGTATAAATATCAAAATAATCATCAAACGATCATATATAATCCAAGTTATATATATATTAAAATAACACTTCTCAGTCTGGTCTTGTCGGTAACTCGGGAATTCTTCGGCACCGTTATAGTCAAAAGATTTTTAGACATTTTTAGAAAAATGTTTATAGTTAAAGATTTTGAAATGTTTTATTCAAAACCTTAGTTTTAAAAATCTTTCGTTCTCTATAACGAGAGCTCTGGTACCAAACTGTAACACCCCCAAATTTATACAACTCAATACAGCAGAAGACTAGTTGGTGTTACGGGATAGCACATTACTCACATCATAGACAACGCATAAAAATCACGTCGTTTATTAATAAAGCATTTCCATTCATAAATATCAACGTTACATAGGTCCCAAGTCATTACATTTCATGTAAAGTCTTACAAAGTATTTGAATGGAAAATATTGTTTAAGTGCGGGCCATGAATTCTTGTCGTCTTCCCGAGAATTACCTTCAAGTACCTGAGATAAAACATGTTAAAAGAAAAGGTCAGCGATAACGCCGAGTGAATTCATAGAGTTTAATAAAATCCATCAATATAATATCAGTATAAAATTATTACGGAAAATCATTTGTACAAATCATTTTAATAGGCCATAAAATAGCCAAAGTCATTTTATACAAATCTTCATCAAAATCATAATATAGGCGTTTGCCTTAAAAATCATTATACGAGCCAATGTCGTAAAAACATCATACAATAAGTCTTATGACGTTGTATGAAAATAAAAACCGTTATATGAATATGGTTATGAAAACCAAAACACGAACATAATATCAAAAGTATGACCCCGTATTGCTAGTCAGGCAATACGTCGTAATTCGGAGCGTCTAGTAGTATTTCGTTAATTTGGATTATTATATGCCGCATGACATTGTTACCTTACTAAACCAAACAACGGGTAGCTAACCCGATACTCAATTTGCCCATCTAAAGTAGCGTGTCGTCACAAAGGTCACGCTATGGAAATCTTCTCAAACATAAATTCGCTTACCAATCAATGTGGCACGACGGGGATCAACCGTCAAGGCGCGAACTGGGGTGATCGTCCCCAAATAGTACTATTAAATGAATAAGCGTCTACAAAATTACGGTAGTTCACAATTCATGCTAATGGGACTTTTAGTGACATAACCTAACTTTAATAATCCATTTTATTTCATCTATCGGGTCCTTTAATCATTTATCGGGTCATACAATCGGGTCCTACAATCAGTCGGGTCCAAATCAATAAACAAACAATCAGGACAAATGATGTCCTATTTTATAAAAACTAACATGTTATCTCCCTCGAGGGTTTATAAAATATTTTATAAAAACATTTAAAAGTGTGTGAGGCTATGAACTCACGTTGATGTGGGAAGGCGGGTTATCGGCAATTCGGACGTACGGTACGTGCTTCAATCACGGAAACCTAGACAAATAATACTCGTCTTAGACTCATGTCCAATGACTTTATAAAAATAACGATTATGTATACATATGATGATTTTATATATATGATGATCAAGTGGGTTTACATATTCTCGTTTACTCATTTTAGTGTTATGTGTCGATAATTTTTATACTAGTTTACTAGATTTACCTATTTACGTCTTTTAGGTATAATAAGCCTATTATAAGTTAATTAACTTGTATTAATCCATTTCATACTTGTTTTATCAGTATTTATACTTTACATGTTGGGCCTAAATGGGTTAAGACCAATAAATAAGTTTATAAGTGTTTTAGCCCTTTTTGTTGTATTATTAGTCCAATAACGTTAACTTAGCCGTTAATGTCCGTATGTGTTATATTTTGGGTTTTATCGGTTTTTACTTGTTATACATGTTCATATACCAGTATATAAGTTTTATAAAGTTCACATTAGACGGGTCCAACCGTCTAAATTTTATTTAGCAAAAACGTTAATTTTACGGTAATAGTCGAAAAAGTCGTAAAAATCAATTTTATAGTTTTTATTACCTATAAGTATTATTCCACTGCCATTTTTATAATTTATACACTTATTTAACCTTTTACATATTTATATAAATAAAATTCATGAGTTAGTGGGTTTTAACTTTACATTTTATACAATATAATTTTGAGTGCTTATATAATAGTAATAAACATTAATTCTCAAAATCTGATGATATGTGATCCATTTAACTCTACTATAGCTACTGTTAAATCAGCCTCTAAATATTTTCTAAAAATCGTCCAAAACAGTGAACTCAGATATGTACTTTGAACTTGTTTTGATCATATCTCACTCATTACAATGATTCCATTGCATGACCAACTCTCACATGTGTACAAGACATATAGCTTACTGTATATTAATCTATTTAAGCCATTTTATCAGTTTATCATATGAGTCTTTACTGTTTTATACAGCCAATAATTTAAACAAGATTTTAGCCTTGTTTCTTATAATTTTTCATCTTTTTAAGCATGTTTATCAACACCAAATCCCCACACAATATTTTTAAATCATCATTCATCATCATATACATATACATAAATAAAAGAAATACAAGTTTACATAATCAAAAATAACAAGAAGAAGAGGAGAACAATCTTTATATCACCATGATGATGTAGGTTGTGATCAAAACATGGATTTTGATGGAGAAACTTGTGGATAACCAAGACCATCTTCAAGACCACCAATCTTTATAAAATCCTTGTGGAAAATCAGCCCCAAGACTCCATGGAAACTCCTCCTTGGATGTTATAATCACCTCCAATCAATATATCTTCAATGGCTTTCCATCATATGCAAGTTATACATATGATTTGTGGTAGAAATTTTGGATGAATGGTGGTGGTGATGATAAATGGGACGGAAAAAAGGAGAGGGTGAGAGAGTTTGTAGCTTGTTTGCATGAGTGAAAATGAATAAGTGGTTAAGGGTTGATGGTTTTGCTAGTTTAGGTGTAGTGTAAGCTTACAAGCTAAGCTACTATGACAAGTGTTAGTGTATTGTTTACAAGTTGACACCTCAAAGGGTGTTGTGTAGCTAGTTTTAGCCGTTGGTTTGTGGGGGTGGGGAAAGTGTCCCACTTGTCTCATCCCAATTTAATTACGGGTACTCCTCGATTCTAGTTTCCTCGATTTGCGTACCCTCGGGTCATTTTACGAAAAATGTTTTTATAAATTATGAATCAACGGCACAAAACGAATCTAATAAAAATTGTCTCATCAAAAACGGAGTTTGAAAACATAAATACTTAATCCTAAGGTTTCCGGTTTAGTCGTAAAGGACGTTAAAATAAAATCGTAAGTCCTAATCTCTTCTCGTAAATTTGTGAGTTTATGAACCAACACAAATTTAAAACTCCAAAATAATATTCACGGATAAATTTATTTTCTGAAATGTCGGACTGTCAACAAAGACGGTGTATGTAAACGTGAGCACGTAACGTAGAATCCTCCGGTTTAAACGTAGTCGATGCTACTTCAAGACGTAAATCCAAATTACTTCCCAAAAGTAAGTGAGTTCATAAAATAATATTTTCAAATAAATATTGAGAATAAAATATCAACCATAAATTGACGGATTGTCACATCAAAGTTTGAGTATGTGGGGAAAGACACAAGAACACAAGATGGAAAAGTTTTAAGATCAAGTCAAGGCAAAGATCAAAGATCCAAGATCACAAGTCATGAAAGGAACTATGAAGGAACACTCAAGACAGCGAGCTTTAGAGTCAACAACATCAAACAAGTGAAGTCACATATTACATGACCACCCCTTAGGGGGAGATTGTTAGAAGTATTTAAAGTGATGGTAATATAATATACCGTTGCGAAGCTCGTAGAAAATGCTACATAATGGTGTTAAGAGTTCTAGTATAATGTTATGTATGTAACGGAAATTAGTCCCGAACACTCAAATGAGGAAGGCCTTCTATACTTTACACTTGTAGTATAAAAGGCCCCTAACACCTCATTTGAGTGTGTGTCTTCCATTTCATAGATTGTAGAGAGAGAAACATTTGTCTTTCTCTTACTAGGAATTAATAACCCCTTTTTGTTCTTCTCTTTTATTCTTCTTAATCTAATCTTTCTTTTTGGTTTAATCTTGTTCTTCATCATCTCTATTTCTTGTTCTTTAAGTCGTGTGCATTCATACAGGAAGAGTTGTAAAACCAGCATTAAAAACCTATGAACAGTACACGTGAACAGTAACTTACGAAAACACGATAAAATTTAAATCTTCCATTTATAAAATTAATACACGTGTCACGATAATAAATAACGAACAATCATGAATATTATAAATGTGACACGATCACGAATACCAAAATCACGAATAATAAATCACGAACACACATGTTAATTATTTAACACATGAAAAGTTACGGGTTACCCTTAATGGGCCCCACATGCCGCGGCAAGACAAAGAAGGAGGCCAAGTGGGCCTTTTGGCCCAAAACCAATTTTAATAAAAACATCAGGAGGAAACCTTTTTCATTATTTTTAGGTTTACAGAAAAGTTTTGTCTCCTCCTTGTCCTCCCTTGTGCCGCCGGCTACACCACAACAAGAGGCAAAACTGGACGATTTTGGTTGCTAGTTTAATTGTTCGTGATCATCTTTTCATTCTACACGCATTCGGTATAATCAAACCCTTTTTTTTAAATCTTTTGATTTCATGTTAATTATTTAATTAATCATCAAGAACACAATAAAAACATGTAATAGATTAATTAAATACATGGGACGGGTTTGGTTTATGGTTTGTGGTTCGACCGAGACACCGAGACCCCATAAGGGGTGCTCGGCTTGCGTTTAAACACCACCACCGAGACCATAAAGGTCTTGGGTTGGTTGGTTTTCGGCTCGGCGCAGGCAAGGAACCCCGACCGAAGGTCGGGGTGTGTTTGTTGTGGCTTTTGGATGAGTCCGAGGCACCACCGAGACCCACTAGGGGCTCGGTTGGTTTTTGTTGTTCGGACCCGAGACCAAAGGGACCCCGACTTCAAGTCGGGGTATGTTTACATGTTTGTTAGATTAAGTAGTGTCAACCGAGACCCCTCCAAGGTCTCGATGGGACTTGTATATAGCTTATTTGGTTCGGCTTATATTAATCCACGGGCTCGAGATTTGGGTTTTTATAAAAACTATTTTTATAAGTCATGTCATATTAAACTTTATGTTAATTAATTTATTAAATTAATTCATATATAACCTAAGGTATTTATACTTAGTCATTTTAATTAAAACATGTACTTTAATTAAAATCATATAACGTATAGTTTAATTAAATTAACCAGTTATTTAATTATTAAGTTATAACCATGACTTGTATTGTACTGAGTTAACTTCACTTATTATTTATAATTTAGCTTAACTCTAATTATGGAAACTTATTATTTTTGGAAACTTTCTATTTTTGGAAACTTTCTATTTTTGGAAACTTACTATTTATAGAAACCTGCTATGTTTAGAAAGTTACTTAGTATTACAATACAAGTATTATAATACACTAATACATGAATAATACTCAACAAAACATAAGAATAACCAAAGTTAAACACAGTAAGCAGTAAAACATGACCGAATACGTATAACAAGCTAATAACACATGAAACCAGTAAAACACACGTAATTCAGACAACTCATACAAGTCCATATTTCTTATGTAGTGTTATCCGTCGAGGAGGATTAGCCTTCATCGTTTTCCTTAGCTTCTATTGGACATAAGGTACGGATGTCCCGTCCTTCAGTAAGGACAATCTCTTCCTTCATTAGGATTTCCCGTATGCAGCCAACTGTTTTCCCTAGCAGTTACAGATTAAATGCTTATGTTTTATTAGTTACCTTAGCCATATACATGCATGACCAGTTTCACCTAGTTATGGAGGTACTATAACCATAACACTAGAGACACTAGTGTTATGACTTCACCACGGCGGAGTGATAGCTCATGGCGTCCCTTTTCAGTTATTTAGCCATTATATTATTATATTATCATGTGGGGCATATGGGTGCATCCTAGTTACATGTTTTAGTTAGGATTTCATGTTGAATGTGGTGTATGCCTTGCATCCTTCACAAGGAGCTGATCCCTCCTACCCACTTACAAGTTAATTAGAGGCATCCCCTCTAATTTACATGACGAGGTCACTCCTCCAAGTATTCATGCACGTTGTTGACCTCATGACCTATATTGGCTATTATGGTACATTAACTAATACAGATTTTCATAAGTAACATAAGCTATGTTTTCAGAACTAAAACTAGTTAACATGACACACAACTAGGTTTTCCAGGACTTATTCATTTCCGCTGCCATTCATGCTTAATATTCTTTATATGTTTCCATATTCTATGTTTTCCCTGCTTTATTATATATCCGTGCACTGAACGTTATGCTCGGCCGTCTACTTTTCTATGTTCCCAAAGGGCTGGTACCCAAGGACGCAAGTAGGAACTCCAGAGTATGTGCATTTGGATTGGAAGTTATCCGGCCTCTTTTACCTTATGCATTTATTCCTACTTTATCATACTTTACTTCTTTTAGACATTGTTTAGTCCTTTCCATTTGCAGTACTTATATTGCTTGTGTGTGAGTTACTAGACTACCGATGTTTGATTCTGGTATTTCTATTTATGGTCATGAATGTTTAGATATTTACCTTGCATGCTTTGATGATACGCCATAATTTACTGTAGCATCCTATCCTATTAAACGGGGTGTTACATAGCAGGTACAGATATATTTATCTTAGATTTTCTATTAGAAGAATTCTTAGGCTTCTAAATTTTCTTCCTAGATGCTGGCTTAGATTCTAGTTGTCTAATAACCTGAGGTACTTCTTCACTGGTAGGCACAATAGTGGATGCAGACCTAGTTAAAGGGTGCTTTTTCCATTTCTTAGTGCTAGAGTTCCTATTTAAAGGACGTTGAGATCTAACTTCAGTGGATGTGATCCTAGTTAAAGGGCACTTAGTTCCATTTGCAGTAAAGGTCCTACCAGTGGGTTTCCATTTCCAACCAACTTGGGTGAATTTCTTCCCTGTTGGAATCGATTCAGATTGTTCCTAATGGCATACATTTCATTCAAATGATCAACAAAGGCATAAATCATGACGCTGAGAAAACATGTATTCATTACATTTCCAACATCTCAAATTAGAATTCACATTTTGCTTAGGCTTCTACATAGAGGCAGAACCTTTTGTCTTAGCTACATGATTCTTTTTATTTAAATCTGTAATAACATTCCTAGGGTAAACTTCTACTATCTTCTTCGCAGTTCTACTAGTGGAAGGCTTGATCCTATCTTTCTTGTCTTGAGATCCTTTAGCCTTAGTAGACACAATTACTCCTATAAAAGCCAAGGGAACATTAGTGACAGATTTTGATTTAGCCTTGATGGGTGTGTTTAAAATAGGCTTAGCTCCTGAGGTCTTATTAAATGGAGTCATGGTAGGGGTTTGTTGTTTAGGTGGTGCAGAACCCGGTTGTCCTATGTAATTCAAATGCTCTAAGCATTGTTGTACCTTCTCAATGTAAGCATGAGCAGAGTAATAGTGACTATTTGAGGGATCTAGTTCATAGAGATCATCTACAACATCCCTAGCAAGATTCGCGTGCTTAATTGCATGTTGCATATAGAACATATATGATAGAGGATTGTTCTTATGGTACGGGTTCTTATTGATCACCACCTTTTTTGGAGTACTAGAGGACGGTGTAGAAATTATAGTTGGGTTATCAACAACTTCTTGTCCTTTGAGTTGAAGTGTCTCCTTTAACTCAGCCAAAACCATGTTTTTGTCTATGAGTTGAATATTTAAGTCAGAAATTTCCTCACACTTTTGGTTCAGTTAGTCAACAAGTGACTTTTTCTCTGCCGCATTAAAAGCGAAGCATTCTTCTAATGAACCATAAATATGTGAAAACCCCTGCTTTACTTTATTTAACTCCCCTAGCATAGAAGTAATTATAAGGCATGGTTTTTAATCTCTGCGGCCTCTAGTTCCACTTTCTCTTTTAATGACTCTCTTTTAAGTCTCATGATTTCTTCCTCTAGTGCCTGAACCACCTGAATCATCTTATCACTTGTCTCAACGGTGTTTTCACAATCATTTGTTTTTGAAAGAGTTTTATTTTTAGATTGGTTTTCAATTTCAAGACATAAACAATGTTGTTGAAGCTCATCAAAATGTTTTGAAAGTGAGTTATAAGAATCTTGAAGATTTAAAAATTCAGCGTTAGATTCGTGACAAGAATGATTATCTACATTATTTAGAGGTTCAAAAATATTCACAGAGAGATCATGCATATCATCACATTTATTCACAACAGATGTAATCTGAAGAGCACATTCTATAGTTACAACTTGCATCACATCGATAGACACCACTTGTTCCAAGAATCGGTCATATTCGGACAAAATCTTTTCTTTCTCAATTAAGTGTTGCTCATAAGCATCATCCATTTCATGGAAAACATTTGAACTTCAGCCATTTCGAAATTAAGATTATCCCCGAGATCTAGAAAGCCCTCTTTAATATTGTGTACAAACAGAATGATCTCTTTCTCAAACACCGATTTCGTGTGTTCGAAAGCCCATTCTCCAGCGGTTTGAGTCGCTGGAGTCATACATTCCTTAATGACCTTGTCAAATCCAGTAATGTATCGCTTACTCTCTTTCAAGCTTGCAATACTGTACTTACCGGTGGAAGACCCTTTGGAATTTCATTCGGGTTGACAAGTGTAGAAAATATACTAAGGTTTTCTCTAGTAGACATGTAATTTGGTGTTCATAATCATACTTAGGATATGTAAAAACAACTTTTGACCGATTCTCTTCATACAGTGGCATATTCTCGGATGATTCCGGGAACACAATCGGATCTAAGACAATCCTAACTTGGTTGCATCATAAAGTCGTGGGTTGTGGTTAAATGCTTGCTTTACATAACCCGGGTTAGGTGGCAGTATTTGGTACCTTAGAGATTGTATCAGCCCCATAAAGTGAAAGATTTGCCATAAGAGCTGCCTTGGCGGTATTGAGGTCATCACAGTCTGAATCGTATGCATCAAGATCATCGCATTGATATGCTGCATTGTTGGTAGAAGCTGTTGTGATTCCTTCAGTATACGCAACTCCTGGATCTGCTAGAAATGCTAACTCCTCTTCATCGAGTTCTCGACCTTATGCTTGAGCATTAACCAAGTAAATCTTTTCCTGAAACCATGTACCATCCATCTTCCTCTTTTGTTGCTTACACTCCTGAGCCATGTGTCCTTTCCCTTTGTAGTTATAGCAGATAATCATCTTCACTTTGCCACTGTTTTTTCCTCTTGGAGCAGTGTTAAATGGGCGAGCACCAGTATTGGATGAACTTGGTCTCCCCTGAAGTGGTTGCACTGTAACTCTACCATCTTGGATTGTAGCTTGTTAACGAGAGTTAGAAGAATTTCTCAACTGATTGTTTGTTGGAGATGGTCCTCTATAACCTCTTTTGTTCAACGTTTGAGTTATGTAAGCAGACATTTGTGCAAGTATATCAGTAGGATTATCCCCTTGTCTGAACTCAGGAACTGGAACCTCATCATCACAGTAGAAAACTGGTGCTGATTGAGCTACATACACACTTGAAGGAGTAGTGACATGTTGTGAGTAATGGGGTTGAGGAACTTCATGTTGCTGGTACGTGATGGCAAGATTCGTTGGAGGTTGATAAGGAGAATATGGTTGTAAAGCATAAGGTAGTTGATGTGAGTCACATTGTGATGATAATGCTGGTTGCTGATATTGTTGCTGATATGATGTAGGTGGTTGTGGTAAAATCGAATATTGTGGAAAGCTTGGAGTCTGAAACACGGGCTTGTGATAAGATTGTTGTCCCATAGCATACGGAGTGTTTTTATAGGAAAATGTTGGATGATTTTACATTAATGCTAATGGTTCGGAATAAGATCCTTGAGATATGCGTTTCTGGAGCACATGCTTCTCGTGTTGCTGCAAGAAAGCATAAAGTTGATCTAAATTTGATTTGTGCAAATCCTAAATCAATTTAACATCAGTGACATATTGGCTCCACTCTGGGGGTAACGTGTTCAAGAACTTTGTTTGAGTTGAATCTGAGCAATCGTAAGATTATACACATTCAAATCATTCATCAAAGTGGTGAAGCGCCAGTAGTAGTCATGAAGTTTTTCCCCTTGAATGTATGAGAACCTATCGAACAAGTCATAGAGTTGACATTCTCGTTCCTGCTTGGAAAGTGAAGTCCCTTGTAACAAAACTGTTAAGTGATCCCAAAGTTCCTTTGCTACCTTGTGTTTGCTTACCATACGATAAATATCGGGTGGAAGAGCTTGCGTGATAGTCTGAACGGCCTTGTCGTCCGCATTGGCAATGATTTGATTGGTAGCCGTTAGTTCATGAAATAGCCTTGGCCTAGTCACATTGTCTACAGTAACTTCACCCCAATTGAGTGGTCCTTACTGAATGGATTGAACCATGAGTCTTCCACTGGATCTACCCATAATATAAGACATCATGCGACCTTGCCATGCTTCAAAAAGCTCTTTGATAAGCAACGGTGGACGGGTATCGGTACCCGATATGATAGAAAGGTCAGTAAGCGATGTCATTGTTGGCATGTATGAATGTGAATTCATTTTTTATCCCTTGAATAAAGATTACCAAAATGATCGAGCAATGAAATAAGGTTATGTGTTTTAGTGTTGTTTAAACAAAGATGTGGTTATCTTAAGGTTGTGTGTTTTTGTGAAAGTTGCAATGACGAAGAAATCCTCTAAGTTGTGAAAATTCTATCTCAATACCCAAATTAATTTTATCTCAATGTCAAATCTCAAAGTTGTCAAACTTTTTCCTGTCTCAATGCCAAAAACTTAATCCCATCGGAAAGTGATCAGAATGTGATCGCAATGTAGTGATCGAAATAAGGGATCAGAGTGTGATCTCAATATAGTGATCGCAATAGGTAGTGATCGCAATAAAGTGATCACAATATGTAGTGATCACAATATGCCCTATCGGAATAAGTGATCGCAATATATAGTGATCGCAATATGCCCTATCAGAATAAGTGATCGCAATATAGTGATCGTAATGCAGTGATCGTAATATAGTGATCGCGATGCAGTGATCGCAATATAGTGATCGCAATGCAGTGATCGCAATATGGTGATCGCAATGTAGTGATCGCAATGTAGAAACCATTAGGTTTTTGCGATTCTGATCGTAATGTAGAAATATTCCGAGACTTGAGAACACCAAAAAGTTGTGATTTTTTACCTTTTAATCCGTGTTTCTAACCAAACCAAAGTACCCAAATCGCTACTACAACTATGTAGAAGATATATGGATCAAGTGGAACAACAAAAACACGAAAAAATTTTGAAACTTGGGTAAAATCAATCAAAAACACATGAACACACTTAAATAAGCATGAACAACACAAAACCTACCTTTATTTCATCCCATGGCTCTTGATACCAATTGTATAAGTATGGTAATCTATGATATATCAAGAGGGTTGTTGTTTCCAGAGAGAGAAGGTAGAGAGAGAGATGAGAGAAAATGTAAATGTGTTATTTGATAAATGAAACAACCAACACCCCTTTACATGGTGGAAAGGGCTTTATATACCCAAGTCCCTTAGTAGACTTGGGCCTCCGGCCCATGAACATGCTCATTGGTCGGGCTAATATAAACTTTAATTAAACTATACTGCGAGCCCTTAACTATATTGTTGGAGTGACCGAGACTTTCTAAATACAAAAAACGTATTTCCAACAGTTGTTACCTAGATATGCTTGGGAATCAATTTAGAGCCCGACGAGTGGGTTAAGGATAGTGGTTGTTCTAAACACATGACGGGTAATCGAAGCTTATTCTCGTACTACAAAGAATATGATGGAGGTAACGTTATATTCGCAAGTAATCAACGAGATAATATCATTGGCAAAGGTACGGTCTTTCTTGACTCTATGACTATAGGAAACGTAGAGCACGTAGTTAACTTAGGTTTTAACCTTCTAAGTATAGGTCAAATTTGTGACAATAAGTGTAAGGTCAACCTTTTGGAATATGACAGTGAAATCGTAAAAGATGGAAAAGTCATTGGAAAAGGTGTTAGAAAGCATGGGCTTTATGTCATAAAGGTCAATAGGAAGTCAAAGGACAACTTATGTCTAGCGACTTTAGATGATAGTTCTACTCTTTGGCATAGGAGATTAGGTCACGCTAATATGCGTTTAATTCAATCTTTAGTCTCTAAGGAGTTGGTATGACATCTCCCCAAGACGAAGTTTGATATTCACTTTTGTGATGCTTGCAAAATTGGGAAGCAAGTTCACTCAAGTCACAAAGCCAAGAATTTGGTTTCGACCTCTCGGTGCTTAGAGCTCCTAAATATGGATCTCTTTGGAGATTCCGCCATACGGAATTATGGAGGTAACCTTTATAACCTAGTTATAGTTGACGACTACACAAGATTCACTTGGACTAGATTTTTGGCATCTAAGAATGAAGCTTTCGATCACTTCGAAACCTTTAGTCGAAGAATTCAAAATCAACTAGGATGTTCAATTGTCTCTATTAGGACGGATCATGGTAGGGAATTTGATAATGAAGTGCAATTCGGTGCCTTTTGTGAAGCTCATGGTATTTCCCATAACTTCTCGGCTCCTCGCACTCCATAATCAAATGGGGTAGTTGAAAGGAAGAATAGGACCATCCAAGAGATGAGTAGGACGATGTTAAATGAGCAATCTTTGCCTCAAAAATTTTGGTGCAATGCCGTAGACACATCGACCTACATTCTCAACCGAATTCTTATTCGAGCTTTTCTAGGAATGACCCCGTATAATATTCTTAAAGGTAAGAAGCCCTCATTGGAATAATTTAGGGTGTTTGGAAGTAAGTGCTTCATTCTCAACACCAAAGATTACCTTACTAAGTTTGACCAAAGTCTTACAAATGTATCTTTTTAGGTTATTCTAAAACTACCAAATCCTACATAGTCCTCAATAGAACCTCGGGTGTAATTGAAGAATCACTTAACGTGACTTTTGATGAAACCCCTCCTTCATTTAAGACACCACCTTTGGTAGATGATGACTTGGATGAAATAGACATAGTTAATGCCAAAGATGTTAGAAACATAGGAGTTGAAGACCTTAGTGTTGAAAAGGGAGTATATATTAAGGAGTCAAAGGATCATGCTCTCGATAACTTCATAGGCAAATTAAATCAAAGGACCCTAAGATCTCAAGTCCAAAATCAAAGTATCTTCTTTTCTTTTGTCTCCTTGATTGAACCAAAGAATGCTAAAGAAGCTTTGATGGATGAGAGTTGGGTCATCGCTATGCAAGAAGAATTGAATCAATTCATTGCTAATGACGTTTGGGAACTTGTTCCTCCACCTAGAAGTTTGACCATCATAGGAACCAAATGGGTATATAGGAATAAGTTAGACGAGAATGGTGTTGTGTCTCGTAACAAGGCTAGACTTGTAGCTCAAGGCTATAATCAACAAGAAGGTATTGCTTATGACGAGACATACGCACCCGTAGCAAGATTAGAATCCATTAGAATCCTTTTAGCTTACGCTTGTGCCTTATACTTTAAGCTTCAACAAATGGATGTAAAGATTGCATTTCTTAATGGTTTGATCAATGAGGAGGTATATGTGGCTCAACCTCCCGACTTCATTGATTTTGAGAAACCGGATCATGTTTACAAGCTTAAGAAAGCTCTTTATGGTCTCAAACAAGCACACAAAGCTTGGTATGATAGACTTAAAGCGTTTCTTGTAAAACATGAGTATACCATGGGAATGTTAGACAATACACTCTTTACAAAGAAGAAAGGTTTTCACCTCATTATCGTACAAATATATGTTCATGACATTATATTTGGTTCAACTTGTCAATCATTGTGTGATGACTTTGCCAAAATCATGCATGACGAGTTTGAAATGAGTATGATGGGAGAACTTAACTTCTTTTTAGGAATCCAAATTAAACAAATGAACGATGGTATTTTCTTTAATCAATCCAAGTATGTTAAAGAAATGCTAAATAAATTTGGATTAGAAGATTCTAGACCAATGAAGACCCCTATGGCCTCGGATACTAAACTCACCGTAGATGATGATTCTGGGTCGGTAGACAACACCAAATATAGAGGTATGATTAGTAGTTTGTTGTACCTAACGGCAAGTCGACCGGATATCATGTTTAGTGTTTGCCTTTGTGCTCGCTTCCAAGAGGCTCCCAAAACCTCTCACCTTGAAGCGGTTAAGCGTATCTTCCGATACATTAAGGGCACTATACATTTAAGATTATGGTATCCTTAAGGGACCGGCGTAGAAACCATTGTCTATGCGGACTCGGATCATGCGGGAGACTATGTGGACCAGAAAAGCACTAGTAGAGTTTGTACCTTCATGGATTGTTGTTTAACTTCTTGGTTCTCCAAGAAACAAACCGCTTTTTCTATATCTACCACGGAAGCAGAGTATGTGAGTGCCGGTAAAGCTTGTCAACAAGCTCTATGGATGAAGCAAGCGCTTGTTGATTACATGATTTCTCTTGATGATGTTCCCATCATGTGCGACAACAAGGGTGTAATAGACCTTAGCAAGAATCCCGTGCAACATTCGCGAACTAAGCACATAGAGATTCGCCACCATTTTCTTAGGGATAATGTTCAAAAGGGGAACATTTTGATTGAGAAGGTAACCTCGGTAGAAAACTTAGCCGACATCTTCATTAAGCCACTTAAAAGGGAACCTTTTAATTACTTACGTCTAGGTCTAGGTTTAATGGAACATATTCCTTAATTATGCATTTTAATTAATCGAGTCTTTTTCTCTTTTGAGTCTTTTCTCTCTTTGAGCTTTTGGGTATCGCAAACTCTTTTTGTTAATATTCTCTATTGAGACCGCGGTTCTCTATTGAGACCGCGGTTCCTTAGTGATAAGGAACCGCCTGTTGAGATAAGGAACCGCGCCCAGTACTTTCATTTTTGGTTATTCCTGAAACTCCAAATTTCTTCCAACACTTTTTGGAATCTTTGTTTCAACCCTTTGACCACCCCTAAAATATCGTGGGCTTTCTCTATTTAACCTAAAGCATTTTGCATCCTTTCTCAAATCAAAATGTCTTATTTCCCAAAATGAAAGCTTTGATTCTCCTCCATTTTCTCCAATTGCTTTCAATCCTAATTCACCCAAGAACACTCAAAATCACATCTCTTCTTCTTCTAAGAATGTTGATTGTGGAACTTCTTATCTTCCACCACTAGCTTTTAGTGTTCTTCCACCTTCACATGATAATGTCATGCATCATGGAACATATTGCCATTGTTGTCAATATCAACATCTTGTTATGGCTCATATCTATGAAGAGTTGAATTACATCAAGAGTCTCTGTGACAATCCGTCAATTTATGGTTGATATTTTATTCTCAATATTTATTTGAACATTTCAATGTTACAATATGAACTCACTTATTTTTGGGAAGTAATTTGGATTTACGTCTTGAAGTAGCGTCGACTACGTCTAAACCAGAGGATTCTATGTTACGTGCTTACGTTTACATACACCGTCTTTGGTGACAGTCCGACATTTCAGAAAATAAATTTATCCGTGAATATTATTTTGGAGTTTAAATTTGTGTTGTATCATAAACTCACAAATTTACGAGAAGGGATTAGGACTTACGATTTTATTTTAACGTCCTTTACGACCAAACCGGAAACCCTAGGATTACGTATTTACGTTTTCGAACTCCGTTTTTGATGAGACAAATTTTATTAGATTCGTTTTGTGCCGTTGATTCATAATTTATAAAAACATTTTTCGTAAAATGACCCGAGGGCACGCAAATCGAGGAAACTAGAATCGAGAAGTACCCGTAAATAAATGGGGATGAGACAAGTGGGACACTTGTCCCACCCCCACTCAAAACCGGCCCTAACTAGCCATACAACACCACCAAACCACATTTTGTGTCAAGTTGTTAACACTTGTCACTTAGGCTTACAGGTTAAGCCACCATCTAACTAAAACCACTAGCTACACATTCATACAATTTTTAACCACAAACATATGTTATAACTTACATATGTTAATCTCCATTCAAAAAGAGGAAGATTGGTGCAAGTTTTAACATCCAAGTAGGAGTTTACATGGAGTCTTGGGGCTGATTTTCCACAAGGAGTTTATGAAGATTGGTGGTCTTGAAGATGGTCTTGGTTATCCACAAGTTTCTCCATCAAAATCCATGTTTTGATCACAACCTACATCATCATGGCGGTATAAAGATTGTTCTCCTCATCCTCTTGTTATTTTTGATTATGTAATCTTGTATTTCTTACACTTATGTATATGTATATGATGATGAATGATGATTAAAAATATTGTGTGGGGATTTGGTGTTGATAAACATGCTTAAAAAGATGAAAACCTATAAGAAACAAGGTTAAAATCTTGCTTAATTTAGATGGCTGTATAAAACAGTAAAGAATCATATGGTAAACTGTTAAAATGACTTGAATAAATTTATATACAGTAAGCTATGGGTCTTGTACACATGTGAGAGTTGGTCATGCAATGGAATCATTGTAATGAGTGAGATATGATCAAAACAAGTTTAAGGTACAAATCTGAGTTCACTGTTTTGGACGATTTTTAGAAAATACTTGGAGGATGATTCAACAGTAGCTATAGAGGAGTTAAATGGAGAAAATATTATGTATTTTATGTCATAAAAATTTGAGCTTCTATCTCCATATAGAACTCTAGATATGGTAGTTTTGGTGAAGATGAAAATAAAAATCAGATTTTGGAAATTAAAGTATAATAGTATTATATAAGCACTCAAATAAAAATAGTATAAAATGTAAATTAAAACCCACTAACTTATATAATACATTTATATAAATATGTACAAGGGTAAATAAGTTGACATTTTATAAAAATGGTAACATGTTAAGTTTTATAAGTTATAAAACTATAAACATGATTTTTACGACTTTTTCGGCTATTACCGTAAAATTAACGTTTTTGCTAAATAAAACTTAGACGGTTGGACCCGTCTAATGTGAACTTTATAAAACTTATATACTGATATATAAACATGTATAACAAGTAAAAACCGATAAAACCCGAACTATATAACATACGGACATTAACGAGCTAAGTAAACATTATTGGACTAATAATACAACAAAATGGACTAAAACACTTATAAACTTATTTATTGGACTTAACCCATTTAGGCCCAACTTGTAAAGTGTAGATACTGATAATATAAGTATAACATGGATTAATACAAGTTAAAGAACTTATAATAATTTTATTGGACTTAAAACATGTAAATAGATAAAACTAGTAAACTAGTATAAAAGTTAACGACACATAACACTAAAATGAGTAAACGAGAATATGTAAACCCACTTGATCATCATATATATAAAATCATCATATGTATAAATAATTGTTATTTTTATAAAGTCATTGGACAAGAGTCTAAGACGAGTATTATTTGTCTAGGTTTCCGTGATTGAAGCACGTACCGTACGTCCGAATTGCCGATAACCCGCCTTCCCACATCAACGTGAGTTCATAGCCTCGCACTCTTTTAAATTTTTTTATGAAATGTTTTACAAACCCGAGAGGGAGATAACATGTTAGTTTTTATCAAATAGGACACCATTTGTCCCGATTATTTATTTATTGATTTGGACCCGAATGATTGTATGACCCGATTGTATGACCCGATAAATGATTAAAGGACCCGATAGATGAAATGAAATGGATTATTAAAGTTAGGTTATGTCACTAAAATTCCCATTAGCATGAATTGTGAACTACCGGGATTTGGTAGACGCTTATGCATATAATAGTACTATTTGGGGACGATCACCCCAGTTCGCGCCTTGACGGTTGATCCCCGTCGTGCCACGTTGATTGGTAAGCGAATTTATGTATGAGAAGATTTCCATAGCGTGACCTTTGTGACGACACGCTACTTTAGATGGGCAAATTGAGTATCGGGTTAGCTACCTGTTGTTTGGTTTAGTAAGGTAACAATGTCATGCGGCTTATAATAATCCGATTAACAAAATATTACTAGACGCTCCGAATTACGATGTATTGCCTGACTAGCAATACAGGGTCATACTATTGATATTATGTTCGTGTTTTGGTTTTCATAACCATATTCATATAACGGTTTTTATTTTCATACAACGTCATAAGACGTATTGTATGATGTTTTTACGACATTGGCTCGTATAATGATTTTTAAGGCAAACGCCTATATTATGATTTTCGATAAGGATTTGTATAAAAATGATTTTGGCTATTTTATGGCCTATTACAATGTTTTGTACGACATGATTTTTGGTAATAATTTTAGGGTTTTGCTAACAGCAGCCCTATGGGTTGCTTTTAAGGCTTGTCATTTGTATAAAATTGCATTTAATAAACTCATTATTTCTATATTTATATATATTTAACTATTACAATTATGGAAAGTGTAGTTAAACATGGAATGATTTATCATAATTAAATGTTAAATTATTAATTATGTTATTTAAACATGGAATATTTTATGTTAATTAAATGTTTAATTTCAATTATGGTAATCTTAAAAGCAACCTATAGGGCTGCTGTTAGCAAAACCCATAATTTTATACCAAAGTTATATTGATGGAATTTATTAAACTCTATGAATTCACTCGGCGTTATCGCTGACCTTTTCTTTTAATATGTTTTATCTCAGGTACTTGAAGGTAATTCTCGGGAAGACAACAAGAATTCATGGCCCGCACCCAAATACTTATTTCCATTCAAATGCTTTGTAAAACCCGTATTAAATACAATGACTTGGGACCTATGTAACTTTGATATTTATGAATGGAAATGATTTATTAATAAACGACGCGATTTTTATGCGTTGTCTATGATGTGAGTAATGTGTTATCCCGTAACACCAACTAGACTTCCGCTGTATTGAGTTGTATAAATTTGGGGGTGTTACAGTTTGGTACCAGAGCTCTCGTTATAGAGAACGAAAGATTTTTAAAACTAAGGTTTTGATTAAAACATTTCAAAATCTTTTAACTATAAACATTTTTCTGACAATGTCTAAAAATCTTTTGACTATAACGGTGCTGAAGAATTCCCGAGTTACCGACAAGGCCAGACTGAGAAGTGTTATTTTAATATATATATAACTTGGATTATATATATGATGTAATTTGATTACATGATTGTTTGATGATTATTTTGATATTTATACGAGTTATTTATACGACGTAGATTGTTACAAGGAACCCTAAATCCCCTAGTAAATTAATCGAAGCTATTCTCGTAGGAATTCTAGCTATCCAAGATCTAAACCAAGTTGTGGATATTTATGATCCCAACAAATGGTTGATATTCGTAGAAATGTAGATATTAGTTGATTGTGATATTGAAAAATAATTGGCGAGATTAAATCTGATATCAATGTCATGACGATCTTTCCGTATAGAGTGGAGTTTGACAAAACGTTTTCACCTGGAAAGATGTCATCTGATTCGTTGTCATCCAATTCTTAAATTTGAAATCGAAAGGGTGAATGTTGCACTTGAGGCTGTCATTGGAATCATTACCCAAAAGCCTCATGCCACTAGTACCTTTCCGAGAAGTCTAATTGAATGTATGAGTCATCTCATACTAGTGACTTATTTGATAATTATTGATAAAGGAGTTATAGGATTGGAAATTAAGTATTGATCGTATCGAGCTTTTATTGCCCTATTAAGGTTTATGAATAAGATTGAAAGTATTGGAAAATAAGGTAGGATATCGAATTAAGTATAAAATTGGTTAAAACTTGAATAAAGTAAAATTTAACTTGTATGGAATAAGAAATTTTTAAGAGGAAGTCGTTAAGTTATGTGATTGAATTATAAGGTTTTAATTGATTGTTGATTCGTGTTAAGTGTTGTTCCTAGGCCATTGTCCACTAACGAGGATGCCCAGTGTCCAATAAATAAATTGAAGAAATCTTCTTCTAATTTGGGACCAATGGATCTTCCGGGACAGGTGGGACACCTAATGACTCTTGTAGATTAGTATTCATTGTGGTATCTTTTAAAAATCCCTAACTTAACTAAGACATCAGTTGGTAGGATGAGTTCTGAGAATTGTATGACATAGTGACACGTAATGTGTTACGGTACAATTTTCACTTGTTTGTGATTAATGAAAAAAAAGACTACATTTGATTGCTAAATCCTACATGTATCGATGTTATATATCTTTTATTGCTTCATCCTAATGTTCGCATTAGTGATGCAACCATTGAACAAGTACTCATCTTGAATTGAGTTACGTTGTGGATTATTCTCTTTGTATTCCTGAGTGCCATCGAGGTCATGAACCTCATGATTATTTGGCTAAGCTCATTTCCTATCATATTGTAGTTAGTTCTTGGTGAACAACTCTTCATCACTCTTTTGCAGATCACACATTGTTTTTATAAAGTCAAAACGGTATCCTTTGAGAAAATTTAATTTTCATCACAATAAGGATTATTTAAAGTGAGATTTATAAGTGATTGATATCAAAATGAAGTTGTTTATGAAACGCTTTGGAAACTTAATTATTTCCATAACAAAGAAAATCTTTGTAAATATATTCTTGATTCTTATTTAAGAATTAAGCATGAAAATGTTTTTATTATAAACATGATGATAAAATTTTGACGAACTGAGTATTGCATCGTTAATCTTGAAATTGTATATAGTTGCGCGCCTACATACAATTTGGAATGGACCATGCAAGGCTGATTAGTAGTCACCATAAAATTAATGAATAAACACTACATTTTCTTTGAAGATTGTGAAAGATTAAATTTTATGAGATCTGCAAGAAGTGAAAAATAAGGACATAGTGTTAGGGACACCTACATATGTGCCTGTGGCATCTATTCTTCTGAGTCGAATTTACTCATCTGTGGAAATTGTCTTAATTGACAATTGACAATTCTTTCTTGTCCAATTCTCCCGTAGTGAGATTCTTAGGAAAAGCATCTGATTACCGAGTGTTGATACCCGACTGGATGTATCGACGTTCCTATCATTTCTTTTGATTTGATTTCATTTGAATGACCTGGGTAACGATCCGAGGAGCTTTCGAATGCGTACTCAAATTATGAAAACATGGGATATTTACATATTCATTAAATGTTTTCTTCTATATCTAATTCGAAATTCTCTCGTATAGATTATGCGTTGACCTTACTCTTTTAATGGTAGTTGTCTCTCCATATATCCTTGAATTTGTGAAGGATTATGAGTTTTTATTAGTCTTTTGAGAAGTTCACATCTTATCAACGGCAATGCAACTAGAAAGTTAATAGTGCCCGTAGAATGGATTGATTGATTATGACATGACGACATTGTCTTAATTGATGGGAACTCAAGTAGAATCCCCCTAAATGATAAGATGTTGATTGTAAAAAATGATCTAAATAATTCTTGATGGATGACTTGAAATTATACCGTGAATGATCGTGAATTAGTCATAGATATTATAATCTAGAAAGAACCTAATACGAATTTATTAAAAAGATGTTTCCATTATCTGAAACTTTAGGAGGTATTTGTTGGAGAATTAACTAGACTTTAGCCATTAAGGCAAGTTGAAATTGGTATTGATTATATTTCCGGTGCTGCACTTGTGGCTTGTGCACTGTACATCAGCACTATCTGAATTAAAGGAATTACCTAACAAGGCATGAGGGCTACATTTTGTTGCTAAAGATCCAAAAGTGATGTGAAGAATCATTTATCGAAAATCAATATGAAGGATCAAGACACACGACGAAAAGCAAATACTCCCCAAAAGATCATGGAGAAGTCTATCCAAAAAGGCCCTAACAAGGTATGAGGATAAATAGATCTAAGTCCTAAAAGGAGGCGGATCGTTGTATATCAAAGTCCAAAATAAGGAGAAAAATGAAGAAGTCGTGGTCCAAATATGAAGAATCTCTCAAAAACTTCAAGTGAAGAAATTCCTATTATGAAGAGAAGACCATAATTTCAAGAACGTCTCTCAAGATTCGAAGTATGAAGTCGCTGCCAAATATCGGTCCGAGAAAGGTCTCAAATCGTGAAGCAAGTTATGCCAAGATATGAACTTTATGACGTCCCGAGAAGCAGTTTTAAAAGATTTTGTCCATTAGCTAACTATTGATTAAATCGTTCCACTTTATTTTCAGCCTAAAATAACTATCAAAATAAGTCAACAATGCGTCCTCGTGATCATTCAAGACAACAATAAAATATAAGAGATAAACCTAGGAATAAGGGAGTCTAAGTAAATAATTGGCCCACATGAGTTCGTGTTAGTCTGCTAACTTATAATACCAATGATTTCGTTTTTAAGCTTGGTTTGGGGAACGTGAAACTTGAGGGTGATAATCATTCATGACATTTCTAAAACCCCAAGGTAAGTTTTTGTTCTTTTTACTTGTTTTCTTCTTTTGAATATTTTGTAATTTTCTATCTTTTTAATAAAGGCCAATGTGGATTGACTATGATGGAAAATGTAAAAACTTGCTTTGTAATTAATGCATTGCATGAGGACATTGCAATGGTCAAGTGTAGGGGATTTGATAGGTGTGAAAACACCCATCTTTTTACCACTTAATTATAATAATAACCAAGCCAAAACGTGTATTTTATGTCGTAAATATCGGAATTATGCGTGGTTTGTGTTTTTATTGTGTTTTAGGAGCAAAAGATGGAAAAGGAAGAAAACACGGGCTTTTACAGGCTTTTATCGAAGATAACGACAAAAGACGAAGTCAAGAGATCAAGAATGCAAAAAGAACGGAAGTCCAAGGCCTATTCTGAAGACTTATCGAAGAACAAGTCTAAAAGAGGGAAGTTTAATAAAGCCGAAGAACTCAAGTCTAATAAATGAAGAATTATAAGACGAGTTTAATTAATCCCGAGACAAAGTCGAAAAAGTCGAAGAACTTAAAAGACGAGAAGACGTGAAGAAAGAAAGAAAGAGGAGGCAACACATGCACCTCCCCATTTTCCTATAAATACCCTCCTAAACACATTTAGGAGGGTTGGTTAGTTTTAGTTAGTTTTAGTTTTCATTTTCATTTTGTAGGTGATTCTAGAGAGAGAAAGTGACAGTTTCTCTCACTAGGATCTCAATCTTTTATCTTCCTTTCTTGTTTTTAATCAAAACTTTACTTTCAAATAGCTTAATTCTTGTTTTAATCTTAATCTTATTCTACCTTTCTTAGTTTTTTTTATATGATCTTAAATCCGATCTCTTTTATATACATGTCTTGTTGATTTTGATGTTTGATTAAAAAGTTCATCTTTTTGTTTCTATCTAAGCTTTTATACGAATTAAGCTATAAGTTTGACAATCTTATTGGCTTATTTTGTATTTAGCTTATTTGATTTTAAAGTTTTCTAAAAAGTTTTATCTTTTTAAAGTTCCTTTTATAAAGTTTATGAATTTCATATTTCAAAGTTGTCAAATTTATGCTTAATGAGTTGCTTAAAATTTGGTTTAAGTGAGCTTATTGAAAGTGCTTATTGAGTTTCTAGCTTAACTTCATTGTCGGATTATTTTTGTGTTCCATCGCAATTTTGAGCTTTTCCACATTCCGACGCCTCATTCCGATAGGTTGCTTGTTTGTATCGCAATAACCCAAAGGGGGTTCTACTTTGCGATAGCTTGTGTTCTCATTCCCTTATTCCGATCGGGATTACGATCGCTCATTGCGATCGCATATTCCGACGGAGTTTAAGGTTTATTGCGACGAAGTGCTGCCCAAATTTTGACAGCCACATTCGGATGGATTTTGGTACTTTAGTTATTCCGACAGTTTTTATTGTTTAGACATTCTGATAGTTAGAAAAAAAAAAAAAAAAAAAAAAAAAAAAAAACCACATTCCGATACAAACAAGAACATTCCGATGGAAAATACACAAACATTGCGATGGATATATCAACATTGCGACACTGTAAGAAAACCACCTACATGTCTGCTAGCTTAACCTTTTTGGCGCCAAAATGAGCAGCTAGGCTGGTTGCTTCCAGAAGCTAGCCTGCCTGCTTGCTTATTTATTAGTATTGTTCCGTAATTGTCTAATTTTATCTGAAAGTTGTTCCGATTTTATTTTTGAAAGTTACGTATTTTTAGTTGAATTTTTCTTCCAATTTTAAAATTAATATTTTTACGTAAAGTTCAAGTTTTATCTTTTTTTAGAACTCGCTTTAGATTTTTCCTCGTTTAGCTTTAAAGTACCATTTTAGTTTTATTCTCTCCTTTTTCATTTAGTAAACTTTATTTTTCGAGTCGATAGTTAATTTCGTCTTTTAGATTTATTTTTATTAATTGTTTCGCTTTAAATTTCGTTTTATTATTTGTTTTAATATTCGTTTTAATATCGATTTAATTTTTAGTTTTTAATATTCACCTTGTTTTACTTTTATTATTTGAACTTGTCTTTAGTTTGTTTTTATATACTTTTCGCATTTACTTTTTAATTAGTTTTAGATAATCAACTTCCCTTTTTCTTAACTAAAAACAACTGAGTCACACATTTAACCGGAAATCAATTCGATTAGAGACCGAGAAAACGAACTTTTTAACCTAGCAAAATCTCAATTTCAGTCATCCTTGAAGTGTTGTGTCTACCTCAAAGATCCATTGAAGATCCAAACTTATTTATTCATTGTTGTGTCACTGTTGTGAATATCCAAGTAGTTGTGTCTATTTGGAAGTTGTGTATGTATTAAGGTTAATACTTGGTCCTTAAAGTATATTGGTGTAGATTGGTCCTAGCTAAGATTAGGGCTCGAATTTTAGCTTATAGTCGGAAATTGGTTAAGCGACGTTGTGTACGGTTTCTCCACCTTAAGGAGCTTGTTGATTAGTGAAAACTCGAGTAAGGAGTACTCGAGGAGTGGAGTAGGAACGAGGAGTGAGCTTCGTTTCCGAACCACTATAAATCCTTGGTGTTTGGTTTGATCTTTCCTTCCCTTATCTCTTTACATTCATTATTCTTTATACTTGTGATTATTAGTTTAGTTGCACTATACCTTGTTCATATTGTGTATAAGAAGGTTTCACATAATTACTTAAGTTTAAGTTTTTGAAAAGTTATTTTAAAAACATATCTTTAAAAAGTAAAATTAAGAAACTATTCAACCCCCCCCCCCCCCCTCCCTTCTAGTTTCTACAAAAATGTCAAAATTCATAGTGGATGTCTCTAACTTGGAGTAATCTTGATGCAGTTAGCTAGCGCAATTTACACCGAGTGTTGTAGGTCATAACTAAATTCCACGTATGTGCTTAATCAACTTTGCTTGATAGTAGGATCTTTTATTTTTTGTATTACTTGAATTTGGACCTTAATAAATTATCAACTCATATGACCACTGAGTAATTTTTGCATCTCAAAATGGATTTTAAGGAATTAGGAAGTGGAGTTGAAGGGAAAATCATCGCCAACTGAGAGTGCCTAAATTGTGCTGAGAATGCCTAAACTGTGCAGAGACAGAAAGGGAAATTATCACAATCTGGTAAGGCTATTTCAGTTTCAGAAACTTTTTTGGATTTGAGGATTTGTATATTGTATGTGTGTATGATCAAATGCATGATTTGTTTGTATAAGGAATAAAGTTTATCAAAATTACAGATCTTTATCAGATAAGCAACAAACATAAATCCAAACACTCCTATATCGGCACTAGTTATGTGTGTGTCTAATCCACATTTATTTGTTGTGTTTGGTCGTTCTAAAACTTCCATGATCCAGGCTGAAATGGAAGCACATAAAATATGTAGGGTGCTATCAAACCTAGAGTAGGCTAGACAAACGATTCGTAGGAGACATGTAAATATTTTTTCTCAAATGCTTTTCAGCTTTTAGTCTTTAGTACACTTTCAGTGACGCTATTAACCCATTTGCCATGTTTTTTTTATTTCTAGGTACTAGGCACTTCCATGTCACCTATTGTCACATGTATAACCACCTTTGTGTTCTACATTGGCCTTAGCTTATGAGCAACAAAGCCTTCAACATCCTTGAATTCGATACATGGTGCTTCTTGGTGCTTCTTCTATTACTAAGTTGAGTACTTTTCATATAACACGTTAATGTTTGAGAAAACATAATGTGTTCTTGGTGCTTCTTCTATTACTAAGTTGAGTATAGTACCTGTCAAAATATGCCGGGTTGGATCACACATTTTATAAGCATATTAGACTTTTGACCGTCAGGTTAAGACCCGTTTTGTTTTAGGAGTCGATGAGCATGATTTAAGTTTAGGCAACTACCTCCGATAACTATGTTGCGAATATCAAGAAACTTTTTTGTTTAGTTTCAAGTTAGTAACCACAAATAATACATGCAGAATTAAAATATTTGGTTTGGCTACTTATATCACAATTTTGTTTTCTGCAGGTCGTGTTAGTACGTGTCATTTCCAGCAATGGCTCAACGTCTCGCCTCACGGATGAATCTTAGGTTGTCGTGGGCTAAAGAAGAGGTGATATGGGGCATGTTGGGGCATGATATGGGGCATGTTGGGGCATGATATGGGGAAAGTCGCTGGGATGGAGACACCAACAACCATTCAGATGCTTCCTTTCTGTTAAGAGGTTGCGATGACGGAAAAAAGTTGGGCCCAAAATGCAGATGCTAGACAAATTTTGGTGTATTTTCGTGTTGCTTTGCGTTCAAGGCGAAACAGCTCCAGGAAATGTATGATACCCAAAGATCTGTGCATATGCAGAACGAACAAGCAAAAGCGAGCATCTAAAACGTTTTTAAAAACGCTCGCATTTCGCCGCAGCGAAGCGCGGACACAAATCTAGTTAATATAAAACATAAAGTATGCCACTGTTAAGTGTGCTATGAAGAATGTTATTCTAGCCATTTTTCATTAACTTAACCATTGGTCATTAACTTTCTGTTTTATAAATCTTGCCTAAATTTTGGCCTAATATAATCACTTGAGATATTGTACTTCCGGAAACAACTATTCATTAGGCACTCAGTAGTTGTTTTATGAACCTATGAAAGTTTTAACACATATCAAATTTTACCATGTTTTAGAGATATATTTTAGGTCATCGTGGTTATGTGTTCTCAGTGGCGGAGCCAGGAAACCAAGTTACGGGGGGCACGAATTTTTTTGCATGAGATACAAGTGTACGTTAAAACAAGTCGGGTCGGTTGGATTTAATATTTTAAACCACCTTTGGTTCAAGGTATCAAGAACAGTATAAGATTTTGTGTTTATGTATCAAACCTTTAGTAGTACGTAGTAATTATAGAATTTTTATCACAAAATAGATTGATTGCTTTAATTTATTTTGTTATGGTCCCCGATATGCAATTGTATATCAAGTATCAACCATTATATATAGAAAAAATTATAAACAGATTAAAATGAAAGAAAATAAGACTCAACTCACTGTGTTTCACTCCTAAACAAAATAAAGCAATTCACAGAAAAACTACACTTAACAGTCTTTGGCATATAGTTATGATAAATTAATACTACAATTAGCAATCTTTAGTATAAAACACATTGAACAAATATAAAAATAATTATATTAAATAAAATTTTGACTTATTATTGTAACCCACTCCCAAGGAGCCTACTCAGTAGTCAGTACTTCCCCCACTCAAAATGTACTTCCATGTTACTATTATCTCCTTCTTCCTTCCTTCTTTCATTTTTCTGACCAAACAACCTCATCGGAAAAAATGGTTTCTAAACATTAAAGCTTAGTCGATTCAGATCGGTAATTCTCAGTGATTGACGAGGGCACTTTCATTATCTAGCTGAGGGCACTGTACTTTTTTTCTATTTTTACTACATGATTTTGTGTTTTCCGAGAGGTTTGTTGGGGGCAAAGCCCCCCAGTACTCTTCAAGTGGCTCCGCCCCTGTGTGTTCTTAAAGATAAAACTAAGTAATTAATAATTTTAGAATAAAATATGTGCGTATACGAGTATTATAACTGGTACAAATATGATATGATAAAGGTTTAAGATACCGATAAAGAGAGTTTTAGCGCGTTAGTTTGGTTCTTCTTTTGTCATTATTCTTATTTATTTATTAACCACCCAAGTGGGTTTCTTTTATTAAATATGTTTCTGGACTAAATGAACGTTTTAACTATTATAGTTTATGCGCATGAACTTAAAAATATCAATATCAAACAAAAGATATCGAACCTCATGAAGTAATTTAATGAGAAAATGCATGTTGTCCGCCAACTAATTTGTCGTAACGTGTGTTACATCATCTGTTTGCTTGTTTAGGTTGTTTCGTACTAGGGTGTTCATTTTTTGAGTTTGACTCACGAAAATTGAAAACCGAATCGAATTCAACCCGAATTAGAACCAAACCAAAAATACAATTCGGGTTATGGGTCATAACCGAACCGAACCGAACTACTAGTTTGGTTTTCGGGTTGGGTATTAGTTTGACAATCAGACCTGAAAACCGAAATTATACAAATATATACGTTTTTAAAAATATTTTTATATATAAAATAATTATTAAAATTTAATCTTAATATAAAAATAAAATTTTTATACTTAATAATTTTTTAGCTAAATATTTAAATAATTATGTATTTTTTTAGAAAATCCAGATAATCCGGGTCAACCCAAGAACCGAACCGAATTCGAATTCGGTTTTCGGTTCGATTCGATTGAAATCTAGTTCGGTTCAGTTCGGTTTTCAAGTTGACCCAAGAAAAAAAGTTAACCGAATAAACCGAAAAACCCGAGAACCAAACCGAAGGACACCCCTATTTCGTACTAGTGTTGGGAGGTTTACGGTTAAACTCACAACGTCTAAAATATTTAGAGGTTTTCATAACAACTGGTTTTTTTTGTTAAAATATACATGTTCGTGTAAAAGTTGAAGTAGGCGAGTATCGTGCATAATCAAAAGATTTCACTGCAGCAAATAATTATTGTTAGAGTTTTATTTTGTTTCTGCCTTTCTTTTTTTTTGAACATATTGTTTCTGCCTTTCTGGTAACCATTGTTTATGCCTTCTTTTTTTCAAGAGATTGTTGTGACTACTTCAAAGTTCTTTGCACGTAACAGGAATTCTACTTGAGACATCGCACATTTTGAAGTGATAATCACAAACCCTTTACCATTAAATCATTCTTAAGTGGTTGTTGATCGGCTAATTCACCGAGCTTACTTGTTATTTACTTTTTGTTAATTGTTTTATGTAAAATTTGAGCGTAAAATGTAAATTATAAAACATAAAATGGTTAAAAGGTAATAAGAAAACCTATAACATACGATACTTGAACTCAAAAATAATCTTTTTAAATGTGTTAAAAAAGATACTACGTATAAAACTTCTTAATAAACCTTAAAATTACACATGACTATTAATTGAAGCATCCATACATTTTTACGATTTTTTTCTAATTCTTTTTACAAATGATATGTTACATGTAGAGTGGAAATGACAAGTATATCTATTAGGTATTGAACGAGGGATCAAGCGTCGCGTGATACGGCGAGGTTAAGTTCGTGAGACTATTTTTATAAAATTTGCCTTGCATCTCACTCGAAACGTTTAAAATTACAATACAATATAGTCTTTACTAGTCAAATTTAATCATTACAAACAATAATAATATAAATCACATCTACGATTCTACGATAAAGATTTCATTTATTTCTCTCTCTCGTTACAATAGTCATCATTCCTCTCAAGTAACCAATCTGCGATTACGATTAACCATTAAACAAAGTTGTTATATATGAAAAAATTTGAATCAAAAAACACCTGCTACTTGCTATGCCATGTGTGAAAAACACAAAACTGCATTGGAATCGTGGGAAAACTACACAACAAACACTTCAAGAAATCTAACTGTACATCAATTGTTGATGCAAAAGTTGTGTTGTCTTGAATCACTCGAATAGGCGGATATTCTAGCATAAAACACACTGATCTTGCACTAAATGAATTATTTAGGATCTTGCACAATGAAAAAAAGGCTAAAGACGAATTTATCATTTTTTTTTGTATATCTGGGTTTCCAACTCGACATTGTGAGGCAACTAATCTCAGGGCGACTATCCTTTTGGATAGCTCGGAGTCGTCGTAGGTGAACCTCCGTGGCAAACTCCAAATGTACACACCTAATGAGGTTTGAACCCTTGACCTCTCCTTTGAAAGTCAAGGACCTTACCACTAGACCATTTGGTGATGGTTAAATTTGATCATTTTGACCATCTGATAACCAATCTCTGGTTGGCTCAAAGTTTTGATTGATTTGGTCATCACCACTTAAAATGTAAAAAGTGTCCAACAAAAGTTACTTTTCAAATGATCAACCGACAGTACTCAACCATCAAATGATCAACTTGTCAGTGTACTTTTTATTGGAAATTGAAACATAATCTCGTCAGTGAACTTTCTATTGACACAGTTGAGCACCCTCAGTTGATCACTTGGCAAGGTAATAGCACAAATATTGCTCTTGTTAGGGGGGACATGTGTGGGACAGAAAAGAGTTAAAAAAGTGAACCTTAAAATGACACATGGAAAGCATATAGTGGAGTTGAGAAGTTGTGCAATTGTGTATGACTAAATCCATCTTTTTCATATGGCAAGTCCTATAAGTGAATTGGGAGGATAGATTTTGACCAAATCCGTCTTTTACCGTTAATCTTGTGGGGACGAGCCCTACAGTTAGATTCCATCGTGAGAGCAAGTAGACATTTTTTGAAGTATAGATAGTATACGATCATGATCTATAAGATACCTGTTACAATGTTAATGACGTTTCTTTTATAACCGAAATACTCCTTAAAGTTTCTTAATCTTTCAGCGTAAATTATGGACCGTGATCTTCAGGATTTGCATTTATCCTTACCTTTTAAATAAGTCTATAATATCTTTTATTTGATTAGGCATACATCCTTCCTAAATACAAATCATCGATCATCTTATGAATACCGCGTACGGCTGGCCGCGGCTAGGCATACCGCGAGCGGCCTACCATTAGCCGGGCTTAACAGACCGTCCGCAACATATGGGCCAAACCTCAGCAGGTAAGCCCATAATAGTATTAGTGGATCGGGCACTCCACAATGTATGTCATCATGTCCCCCCTTTTGTAGACGTGATCGTAGTTGAGGTTACTAGACTAAGAACACATTTCGAATCATCCCGAAGACGTTTCATTTTTACCAACCGTTACGAAGGCCTCACATCTGATAAATGACCTACCCTTGGTAGTAACTATTGAGATAACCTGACTGATGGGAGACGTAGGGCCCAACACATTTTTTAACACCCTCAAATTTACTCGCAGCGGAAACCAACCATTTGGGTGTTAAGAAATAGCACAATCACAAAAGAATATAAAGAACGACTCTAAAAGATATATTTTTAGATAAAGGGTTCCATCCATAAAGATCAGAGTATTGGTCCCACAAATCGTTACCAACATTTCTTACATAAGTCTTTTAAAGTACACAAACATTTTGAAAGTAAAAGATAGCGAATGGAACGAACATATTTTCCAAAACATTAGCGCTTGCCTCCTCGTCCATTCCAAACCTCCAGCATTCAGCTTTAATTACCTGAGATAAACCATGCTAAAAAGTCAGCTAAAAAGTCGAGTGAATTTATAGAGTTTATAAGAATAATAGGTGAACACAAGAATTTTTAATCATCTGAAACTTATCACACATGAAAGTTATATATAGATAAATGCATTAAGCTCACGCCACTGAACATTAACCAACATGTCAAATTGAGTCACTTACGGCGCCCCTACTATCAGTTAATATTGGCATATACCAACGACCTCTTATACATAATATCCCTTTTAGGTGCTCAAAAGGATACAAACCCTAGGATAAGACTGTCAAACCAAATAGATCTATCATATGTATTAGAGTTTACCCCTTCGAGTAATTAACAGTGCATGAAATTCAGGGACTTCATTAGACAATGGTACTTATGCATTTATCATCTCATTCGGGTCCAGCATACCGAAAACAACTTGTGTTCATTTTATAAAACAACATGTATCCTCCTCGCGGGTTTAATAAAACATTTAAAGTTTAAAGGCGAGGCTATAAACTCACTTTGAGTTGTAGAAGTAGAGATAACGATCGCCGACGATAAGTGATGCCCGTTAATCACGAAAACCGCAACCTATCAAATAAGGCGCGTTCATTAATAATGGACTCGAGTAATAAACCATACATAATAACATCAAGCTCAAAATCATAAAATCACGACAAACCCGAAAGAAAACAATACAAGTGATACTATAGCACTCTTCTATATGTTTACTCTATTAGTCTATTCTTTCGATAAAACTCTGTCGGCACATACCAAATGTACAAGCTCATTTACCTCACTTAAACACGTCAAAAGTTTATGATACTATTCAGAGAACTCACTTGCTATCTATAGAAAGTCCTCCCAAAAGTTTGTCAAAAGATTTTACTTCTAAGACTCCCTGCCCGACACATCTTTGAACTACAAAAACCGGACAGTTTTATGTCATCGACTCATACAACCAGTTTAACTCCTATAAACGACTCCATTTACAAAACCGACACTTAGGTTTGAAAATAGACTCACCAACCTAGGTTTAAATACTTTGAAAAGCCCTTAACTCATTTTAAAACTCATTATATAGTCCCCGAGATTCGATCCAAATATCGACAACAACTACATATTGTGCCGATACTCGTCTCCCGGTACATGAATAATCAAACTATCATAACTTCGCACTCGTTTAGAGTTAGAAGCTCTACTTTATATCAAATTGAAGCTAACGAAATTCTCCACAACCCTATCCTATTAGTTAAACAATTATCAAACAATAAGATACCTAAAATCAGCCTTTTTCCCCTTGTTCTAATCCACCTACTAAGTTCTCCCACAGAATCATGTTTTTGATCAATTCTAACAATTTTTATCATGATTCTACACCCTTATTATCAACATATGATCATCCTATCACTTGTAATAATTAAAATATAAAAACCCAAAAATTAAAATCAACTTTTTATCAAAAACAATATGATCAATACATGATCATCACTAAATAACCAATACAAGATCATCTAACCATCATACACTAGTATAAAAATGGGTTTCGATCACACATACCGAATTTCGTGTAGTCACAAATAGTTTTTTTGTGTGACTGAATTCGCCAGTCATAAATAAACTGTCACACTTGAAGTCAGTTTGCATGACCATTTCGTATTTTGTTTGTCGCACATATGAATATTTACGTGACTAGGGCTAACAAATGCTTTTTGGATGATTCGTTAGTCACTTAATAATTTGAAAGTGTTACCGAATCAAAGTCTGCTTCAAGTAGTAGTCACATTATACGTATACATGTGTGACAAATATTTGTCATACACACATTGAATGTGACCAAAAATCATATATGGTCACATAGACTTATTTTACAATTGACAAATTGATAAACAAGGTGTCACACACATTATTTTAATGTGACTAGTATATATTGTTAAATGTTAACCACACATGAACTTTTTGTGTGTGGCAAATTGAAAGTAGGTATTGAAACATTTGCCACTATATTTATTTAAATGTGACAAATATTTTACAATTACTTGAAGACTATGATCAAATATAATACATGATCATATTAAATCGCCAAACAATTATGTGACTATATGATTGCCTATAGTCACAACATTTGAGAAATGTGTATCTAAATTATACTTATGGCACATTATAATGGGATTATCTGTGACCAACACATTGAAAACGTCACACAGTAATATATTCATGTGACAAATGTTTATAACCAAATGTAATCTGTATTTTCCCTAATGTTAATATTAGTCACATATTTAGAACCAAATATGTTCATGTGGCAAACTGGTTAAGTGTGTTAGTGTTTGAATGGAAGGTCTAGGGTTCGAGTCCTAGACCTTGTTTTTTGCTATATTTTTAAAACACAATAAACCCTAAAAACATAGAAAGCACACACTTTCTACACGCCTAATAAGAATGCTAATTTTTGGAACTTCACAAAAATTAATTACATGAATGAATATGCATTAGATGTTGGCATGTAGGTTGCTGACCCTTTGTATTCCATCCTTGGTTATATAAACAAGGATTAAGTAATGAAATTAATCATAACAAAAACACAACACTTAATTATCAGCATTTTAACAATTAAAAAATGGCTTCTTCGTAAAAAAGAACATTTTCTACTGCTTTTGAAGATACCAGTGCAGTTCCTAACAAGTTTGTATCATTATTTATTTTATTAACGTTGTATCTTTGTTATCATTTAGTACTAATAACCTTTTATGTTCTTTTTCAGGAAACCTTGTGTGGTGCCCAAAGTAAAAGCTAATGCAGATGGAGAGTTCCCTGTTGATTGTCCTTACGATGATCAATATGATGAGTACGATTGCTATGTTGAGGAAGCTTATGAACAGCGACAATGGAAGCTAGAAGACGAAGAGATTGCCTGACTTGAACAACAATGCCGGAGGGAGAAAGTTGCTTCCTTAAGAAGGAGGCAACAGGAGCAAGAACAACGCGAGAGGGAGGAAGCTGCTTCCTTTAGAAGGAGGCAAGAGGAAAAGCGACAGAGGGAGGAAGCGCATAGGAGGCAACTGGAGGAATAAGGTCAAATCATTGATGATGAGGTTTATTTTTATGAGCATGAAATTGAAGAAGACGAAGACGAGTTCGAAGAGGCTTTAGATTACGATGAACTTCATTTGGCTTTTGATCCTGAAAAATCTCCAAAGTTTGATTAGTTAGAGAAACAAAATGTTTGTTTTTATTTAAAACTTGTAATCCTTTAGTATTATTGATTTGAATTTATGTTTGATCAGTTTTCACCTTGTCTTATTTTTATTTTACTGTAGTCATTTCAAACTTTTCATTTTCAGTTTGATTAATAATTAAGCACATTGTTTGAACAAATTAGTTGTTTATGGGAAATTAGACACGAATTGGAATAAATACTTGGGAGGACTAGTGAAAATAGATTAAAAAGATAAAAAAAATCTTAACTTGTGCTTGACTAGATAATGATTAAAAACAAAATAATATGTAACAAGCAACTTTTCAAGGAAATACTCAATATTAGCTTAATACTGAGTGAAGAATGCCCTAGCAGTATTGTTACAAACATATGCTCAGAAGAATAAGGAAAGAGCCTAACAACTTTCTATCCAATTGGAAAATAATTGCAGATGTAATAGCAAAAATTTAAAAGCACCTTAGAGTTAAGCTAAGTCGAAAACATAAACTGCTAAAAGTTTAATTAGTTTTGGCGGGAGAATTAGGGAAACAAATTGGGTTATAAGATCCACCGAAGTGGAAAGCCTTAACCGGATGTGTAACAGGTAACTTTGACACAAAAATCTTGGTATATGTGTTATGCATCTAGGATTATACAACTCACAACATGAATAAATAAAATACAAGATGAACCATGTTTACATCCATGAAATACAAGTCTAATTTCGTAATATTGATGATAATATTGCAGGTTCATATAAAATGTGAATGACAACATATTTGCATTCCAAAAATAATGGATACACCCATCCATGCAGATTAGTGTTTAAAATTGTTTACATAAATTATACCTACACTTAACCGAAATAGTCTAAAGAAGATTCATCAGAAACATCCATAAAATAGAGATAACAAGTTCTTCCATAGCCTACCCCCTACAGGTTCTTCCATAGCCTACCCCCTCTTCCTTTTTCCTATCTTTGTTTCAAATTATTTCAATTTTTTTGGACAAGGCAGGAATCATACTGCATTTCTGATAGGTGGGGGCCTTTCTGTTGTAGAAAATGGAGACCGAGAAGATGACTCTGCTTTTGGTGTACATCCCTTGCTAACCCTTGGACCGAGTATCTGTTTGGATGATCCAATCGCCTTACGTGCAGTCTGACTGGATGAGCCAATAGCTTTGCCTTTCTTCTTGGACGGTGAATTAGTCTCTCCCCAAGTATCGTCCGAACTACAATCATCTGCAGAGGTGCTGGAATACTTAGAAGGTTCATCCTGGTCATCATAAAATGGGTGATGGAAGTCTTTAGTGTTTACATGATCAAAGCTTTCATCTAATGACAACAAATCTTCCTTAGAGCTTTCAAATCTTTCATCTTATGATAGCGTATCTTCTTTAGAGATTTTAGAGGAATCAATGATGATAACATCTGTAAATTACAAAACAAATTTTAATAAATTCAGATACTAACAGCCACCCAGATACTCAAAACAATAAAACATTCATATACAAACTTATTATAGGTTAAAAGTTAATATACTAACCTCCCTGCAACAGCCTCTGTTTAAAATGTTGGAATTCCCTTTCAAGATTTTCCACCCTATTATGTAGGTTAGAAAGAGCAGCTGTGGTATCAGTTTCCATTGAACCGTTTCCTTTTTCTTTGTTTTTCAAGTCAGCTCCTGTATCTACATACCATAATACCGCATAAGTTAACTACAAATACATAATCACATGTCTGCTATAAAGTTTAACAGCTACACATAAACGACATCTTAAGCCCGTTTGCTCTTCGAGGTTGATATCTCCACGATTCCTCTATCTCGTGAACATGTTCATCTTCGTACCCAAATATATGAATCCAATATGGACCTACTTCTTTTTTGTTTATCCTTTTTTATGTAAGTAGCTCAAAATTTGACATTCGCATTCAGTCTTTGATTGATATCAATATCATCAATACCCATGAAAAAGCGAATATGAGTGCCAAAGTAAGAGGTCCGTTACTAAAAAGGCTAAACAAAAAGATGTTACTGCATATTGAATTCACACATTGGGCACGAAGATGATGATTTTCACGAGAAAGAGGAATCATGGCGATATTTACCTCGAAGAGGAAACGGGCTTGAGATGTCGTCTATGTGGAGCTGTAATACTTTATAGCATACATGTGATACCGAAGCTAGTGAATAACTATATTTCTCTAAAGGTTAAAATTTAGTTTACTTACCTCCCCACAACTGTGTCTGTTTAAGAAGTTTGAATTCCCTTTCAAGCTTTTCCACTCTATTATCTAGATTAAAAGGATCAAATGCTTTATCAGCTTCTGTTGATCCCTTGCCTTTTTCCTTTTTCTTTAAGTTAGGTCTGGTATCTGCATCAGCATATAACCAACATATAAACAACATAGTAACTGAACCAATGCAGCTGTGAACACGTATAGACTTCCTGGCCAACATTTTTGAATCTAAGATGGCATCGACAAAACAACCTACATATTTTAGTTTACCCTTTTCTATGTAAGCCCCTCTTACTATGGCCGTCGCATTATATTTTTCATGGGCATCACTACCATCAACTAAGGTCTTTACTGAGCGACCCTTTTCCGTTTTGTTGATTGGTCGAAGGATTTCCTTTCCATTTGTAAATTTTGGCGCTTATTTCGGCATCAAATTATCCGAGTCGTCAGTCTGAACACGCTCACTCTCACTTTGAGTTTCAGTATCGAAATATAATCCACACATGGATCAATCCAAATACTAAATGCATGATATAAACCACACAAGTCTGTATCTAGATACTCAACTGGAAAGAGTATTCGGATACTGAAACTAAAACTGAAACGTGAGAGCATTCATAGTGGTGACTCGGATAACTTGCTACCCCATGAAGCCCCAAAAGTGGGAACTGGGAATGAAAACATTCGACCAATCAACAGAAAAGAAAAGGGTCGTTTATTAAAGACCGTAGTTGATCTTAACAAGGACCTGAAAAAGGGAAATGACATGGCCATAGTAAGAGGTACTTACATAAGAAAGGGTAAACGAAAAGATGTAGGTTGTTCTATCGATGCCATCTTATATTCAAAAATGTTGTCCAGGAAGTCTATACGTTTTCACATCAAGATAATCAAACCTAATCTCAACTCAAATGTTTAAGGTTTCAAGTATGACCAACCCTTTTTTTTTAAATTTATGGTGTGTTTTTTTAGCTTATATAATAGGCTTATATAAGCCATTTTTTTCTTATATAAGCCTATGTTTAATAAACTTATAAGCCCATGGCTTATATAAACTTAAGTTAACATTAGGATAAAATGGTAAATATGTTATATAAGCCCAAACCTTCCTAAGACGCATTTTTATGGCTTATCATAACACCCATATATAAGTTTATAAGCCCACTAATATAAGCTTAGCCAAACACTTGGTTTGAGCTTATAAGCTTATATAAGCTAATAAGCTTATAAGCCCATTATATAAGCTAAACCAAACACCCCCTTATCTCCTGTATCTACATCATCATATAACCAACAGAATACTTGAACCATTTATCATTTTCACTACTCCTAAAACTTTACATAGTAAACACTAACTAATGATCCATCTAACGCCTTTCTGACAAACATATAAACATAAAATGGAACAAAATTGACCTTTAATATGTGCCTTCGTAGCTTCATCAACCTTTATAGCTTCATCAACCTTCGTAGCCTCATCTGCCCTGTCATCTATATAACAAATATTAAAACAGAATCAATTATTGGTATTTTCATAACATGCAACATCATCAAAACAAAGACAAATCATCAAAAATTCAATAATACTGTTGCGAAGTAAAACCCCTAACCTTGTTTTGATTTTCCGTTAGTCCGTTTTTTAAAATCTAACTGCATCAAATCTTCAATAATAGTGTCAGCAATCGGATCATCATATCTCCAGTTGGTTCCATACTTATCCATCACATAATCAATCATCTCAGCAGTGATCTTAAAATCAATATCCATGTGACAACCGTGGTTTTGAGCTTCATCACTTAGTTTTATTTTGTGCTAGTTATGTGTCTTTACGTGTTTATGTGCTATGTGGTGTGTATAGATTGTGGTTTGGATATCGTTTCCCGTACGGGATACCTTGTGAGTGAAACGATGTGTGATGATTTCATGTTCATGAGCTCACATGGTAGTGACTATGAAATGAGATGGTGTTATTAAGTGGTTTTACGTATACGTATATGTATTATAGAAAATTGTATTTTTACAATTTACGGTTTAGCATTTTGAGGTCTCAGACGAGGTATTTAGTCACGGGAGTATTTTTCGGGATGGTTTTAAGTCATTTAGGACTTAAATATAAAGTTTATTTCAAAATTTGAGTTTTTTTTAAAATTGTATATTTTACGTCTTTTACGGTAAAACGCATAAATTTGACTAGTTTTACGGTTTTGAGGTTTTGGAAGCTTAAGGAGCTGAAATAAATTAAGGTAAATTAAGGTAATGTAAGTAAGGTAATAATAAATAAATAAAAAGATAAAAAAATAAAAAAAGGGGGTTAAGGGTCGGTTTAGGCCGATTGGAACAAAAAAAAAAGAGATTTATGGTAAGTGGGAATTTGGGTTGGACAAGGATTGTTTTACTATATAAGGAACCCCTCACAATATCAAACGCATTTTTTTTTCTTCCTGGGAGTTTTGGCCGTCGGTTTTTGGGATTTTTTTTTGGTTCCATTGTTTTTTTCATCTTCCATTAATTTAAAGGTAAAACCTTCATAACCCTTTTTAATTTAATTGTTTTTAATGTTTATAATCATCTTATGATGGATTTAGGTTAGGTTTTAAATAAAAATCTGTATTTTAATGATTTCATAACGATTAGATGGTTTAAGGCTTGTAATTGGTGGGGTTATGGGTAATTAATGAGGTTAATTTAATTAAACCCGTTTTTAAAAACTGGGCAGAATTTAGGGTCAATTGTTTTGATCATATAGGGAGTTCTACAAACTCTTATTTTGTGATTCAAGTATCCCTGGAAAGGTAATTTAAGTGGCTTTCAAATGCAAGAAACGAGAACTAAATTGGAGGTGGGGAAGAGGGTCAAAAACAGGTTACAACAGTCGGAGGTCAAAACAGTTTTGAAATCAGCCTGTTTTCTTTTTAAGTTTTGGGTTGTTTGGGGTACTTAGGGTTGCATTGGCATCTTCAAACGAACATGGGAGATGGTTTATATATTATAGGAATTATCTGTATTGGGGCTAAGAAAATGGGTTAGGGTAAGACCACTTAATCATAACAAACTTTTCATATGTTTGAAATCGGTAAAATTTGGATAGACAAAAATATATATATATATCGGGGCCTTAACAGTAGCTTTAAGGTTGGGGAAAAAGGCAGGAGTTAGCTAACATATGTAAGGGCATAAATATTCCCTTTACAGAGATCATGGGTATGTTTAGGTGGGCGTTTGACTTATAGTTTGGAGACCTAAAACTGGAACTGTTTTGGGTAAAATGTTAACGGGACGGGTTATGAAGTAAAATGATTTAAGGGCTTTATAGAGGGGTGTAATGAGATGCTTTGAGAATATAAATGAGGGTCATATATGGGAGAAGGCTAGATGTCCATCATAGGTTGATGAGCCGTCTTAGTGATTGGTTCATGTTTTGATTACGTGTTTTTAGTTTGTTAGCTTTTTGCTAGTGCGCGGACTTTTGGAGAAGCTCTATCAGGTGAGTTTCATAGTCCCATGTTTTCTAATGATTATGACTTCCAGATGGGATGGAAGAGACACTGTTTTGTTATTTATAAATTATGCTGTGAATGTTTTGTGTTTGGTGATGGACTTGTGTGTGCATACTTATGTGATTAACTGCTAGTTGATTCTTGATTGTTTATGTTTTGACTTGGTACCAAGGGGATATTGGTAAGGCGGGGCCTTGGGATTGGTTCATAGGTGTTTGGACGCCTATGGGAGTATGGTGTTGGTAAGGCTGGGAGCCTTGGATTTGGACTTGGATTTGGATTTGGATTTGGATTTGGATTTGGTTTGGTTGTTTAATCTTGAATATTAGTTGTTAATGCATATTTCTATCACATTGTCCATATGTTATTATTTGGTTATTATTCACAGCTTATGGTTTGGTTTTGGAGTTGGAGTCTAAACCTATGACTCTCACCAACTTTATGTTGACGTGTTTTAGTGTCTCTTTCGGGTGATACTATGGCTAAGCATGAGAACATAATTGGATAGATTTTGGAGAGCGTAGGAATGCATTTAGAAGGAGATCCCCGTTCCTTCTTAGTTTCATTTGCTCATTTAATAAGTGATACTATTTGGCACCTATATGTATGTTTTGGTTATGTTATTTGTTTGTCGTGGGTAAGAGGTAGGACTGTTACCTACTTACCTAGACTCCTACATTGTTGAGATATTGTCATGACTTTTGTGTCACCATTTTATGACATTTTTTATTTCATTTAGTTATCTCTATAGACACGCCATGTTGTGATGATATCCATACGTCGCGCCCCATATTCCGCCATGGTGGGGTGTGACAGAATGGTATCAGAGACAATGGTTATAGAGAATTAGGTTGCCTAGTCGTGTAGCCTAGTCTATTGCTTAAGGGTCCCTGCATATAGGCGTCATAGGAGTATGTGTGCATTTTATAATAATTGATGTGTTTGGGTGTTATTTATTGTGATGTTTTGACTAGTATGAATTGAACCATAGAATGTTCATACTTAGCCACATGTTATTTTCTCTTCGGGTTGTGACTAGTGCGAGTTGAACCATAATCGTCCACGCTAGTCATTGTTGTATTTTGCTTAAATTGTACATTATAGTACATAATTTGGTACATGGTAGTTTCTATCTTTTGTTGAATTATTTTATGTACATGAGGGATATTATTTTCCTTTTGATGTTTAATTCATGTTCCCTAAGAATCTTGTGGTGGTTCGAGTTAGTAGGAGTAGGTGGATATGAAGGATTTTTAGCTATTTCCACTCTTATGGGCGATATGACTTATAACTGATTATGTTTTCGTTTTGGATTTAGTCTATGCTGTTTTAGCTAGACTATGGATTTCTGTATTCCAAGAGTTTTACTATGTTATTTTAATAGATGGAGTTTTTGACCTTATTGGTTATGTGGTTATGTGCTTAGGTGAGTTGATGGATTTATGTGTTATGTGTTGTATTGATTCTTATAAGTGTCATCATAGGAGGGAGTGCATTGGGGAAAAGGTAATTGTATAAGTATGGTGGCCAACATAGTTATACAAGTACCAAGACTTCAATGGGTTCCTAAGTATGATTTCATGAAAGAGGGTTAGTACATTCTTGTATATGATGAGATGTGGATTATTGGTATATTTATAATATATGGGTTTATGTAACAGCTGCCTACGATATGGCTATTTTTTAGTGTGTTATATGTATTGGGTTATGCTCATGATTGTGTGATTATGGGGTCACACGATATGGACTGGTTTTAGTGATGGGTTTTATGCCTTGTGGTAAGATGGTGAATACTCGGATGGAAAAACGAGTGTATGACGCGATTGGTTGATTTGATATGTATGGTAACGAGTATGTTTTGGGTGATTTAATTGGTATATATATGCGGATGTATATATACTACTATGTGTTAAGTTATGGTGTATGGTCGTTCACTAGTTATTATAACTTGAACGTACCATGTGTTTGTTCGTGTTTTATGGTGCTGGAGTTTGATGGAGTCCCAGCGACGTTTTGAGTCTTTTGATGTGTGTCTACATTCGGGTATGTATTTAATTATTGAGAACCACTAAATTTTCTTACAAATAAGTGTGGCTGATTATAGGAAAACGGTTTTGAAAATAATTTGTAAGTGTATGGTATGATATCGTGACTTACATATTTATTTAAGTTGTGGTAGTAAGCTATATAAAAAAAATTGTCTTGAAAATAATTGGATTAGTTTTCTATGTAACATGTGATATTACATATTTAAAGGGGTAAAGAAATTTTACAAAAATTTTCTTAAGTGTAATTAAAATTTTAGAAGTATTTAACTAGACGACAAGAGTAAAAGGGAGATTTTATTAGAGTAATGATAATAATAACACCACACCTTGTAAAAATGTAGTAGTTTAGTTATAACCAGCCTAAATGGATTTTATAAAATAATAATAATAATAATATAGAATAAAATGAAAATAAAACACTATATTTTATAAACATGTATTGGTTTCATAATAACAAGTGAAATAAGCTTAATATGGGTAAATAAGATAATGGTTAGATAAGATTGTAGTATACTAACTAGTTAATATCTGGATAGAATGATGAAGATAAACGGATGAGTTATTGATTAAAAATGAGTATGATTGATTTTGGTAGTATTGAAGTTTGGTTCTTATGAGGAGTAACTAAATGGGGCGAAAGTTTAAAATTTTCTAATGTATCGAAATTTGGTAATACTAATCGTGACGAGTCTAATTTTTCGTTGTTGGCACACTCCATTGATCTTTCGGATTATATTGTTTTGTTTTCAGTTGTTTTGGCTTGGGTTCGTTTTACCCTATATTTTATTTTGGGACATGATTGTTTGGAATTCTTTGGGTTACACGTCATGGCTGATTTAGTTATGCGGTTGTGGAAATGTTAGGATGAGAGGATAGAGTTGGGTAGTATTACTTACGGTTAGATATTAGAATGGAGAAATGTGTTTTAGTTTAAAGGTTGTGTTGAAGGAGTGATTAAGATTTGTGGAGTCTTAGAACTTAGATTGGTTAAGGGAATAAGGGAGTAAGTAAAGTTAGTTGACTGGTCGTGAGAACGAGACGTCATGCTATTAGAAGTTGGTTGAAGTACCATTAGGAGATTGGGCAAATAACACGCAAGGGATTGGTATAGTTATAGAGGCAAGGTAGTAGTAGACACGTGAAGGAAAACAGGAATGTGAAAGAATGATTGGTAGGAGGTTGATTAACGGTGAAGTACAACAAGTAAGGAAGAGTGAGCCATTGAGGGGTTGAAGTACTTTTAGAAATATTGTGGTAGATGAGTTGAAGTTAGAAGCTACTAGTAGTGTGAAGTTCCTAGGTAACATCATGGAGACGAGAAGGAGTGTGTAAAGAGCTACATCGCGAAGCAAGGAGCTGAAAGGACTACGTGTCGGCTGCAAGAAGGATGCAAGAGATTTCGAAGGAGTCACAAAAGTTACGAGGACTGGAAAGGTGACAAGCACTATGATGGGGAATTTACGCATGGTTCGTGATGAAGAAGGGCAGATCGAGTATCGGAGTGGAGCTACAAAGAGCTGAACCGGTGGATCGTGATGAAATAAATACATGACATGGGAGATTAAGAACTCGTGGAAGTAACAAGGGGATCGAGGGATGAGAAGTGAAGCTGGGCTGAATAAGTTTCGTGGAGAAGTGATTAGAGAGTCGGTTTTGTGAAGGTGTTATGAAATATCTTTGGGAAAGACAGCTATGCATTATCCAATGCACTAGTGATTTCCATAGATCTGATGAATGAAGTATGGAATTTTTGTTGGACGGGATAGTGTAGGAATAAGGGAGAACCATGGAAGGAGAGAACCAAGTATTCCTAGAAGATGATGATTGAAAGTACCTCATGTTGGGTGCAAGATCAAAGTAGAAGTATGAGACTTGAATAAGAATTCAAAATATGGCTTAGTAGACAAATGGAAACTAATTTGGGTATAAGATGAGAGTATGATCCGCATGGAATCACATGAAACTCTAGTCTGTCCCTATTAGGAGGGAGTAGGAGAACTGGTTGTGAGAAAAACAAGTGAAGCTACTTGGAAAATTTTGGCGTATAGATGACTAGATAGACTTAGTTAGTGGAGCTGGATTGTTATATCTGCCTAGAATGCTAGAGGCATTTGGGGTACGAGACGTAGAGAGTGATCTATATAGATCATGAACGTCTCCAAAACATATTTAATCATCTTGATTGAACATTTGGAAAAGGTGATGGGTGGAGTTAAGTGATGAAAGAAAATTGCAAGGCCAAGTACCATCTGGGAAAGGCAAGCATGGTTGATGAGACATGGAATAAGAAGAATGAAGTGAAGCTGAGACGAACTTGAACTATATGGATGACGTATTATGGTGGTTTGGATGAAGGATGTAGGTTGCACGAGTTGAGTTGTCTAAAGCAGAGAACGCGTCAACATGTATGTTGCGTGGCTTGGACAATCATATGGAGAAAAGGGATGTAGACTATACTTCCTACATAGATAGGAGTAGCTTAGAAAGGGCGATGTAAGGACGAAATTGGTGAAAGTGACGAGATTTTGGTGATAGTCGATAGACTGACTAATTCATCTCATATTTCAAGAGGAATGAGTAGTCACGTAGTTGAGAAGTTGGAAGGAGTGCGTACGGATGTGATGGAATAGAGGGTTTTGCGTAAAAGTTAGCCTAATATGTATGGAATGCCTTATGAAGGATGATGGCAAGGGAAGAAACAATGGGAAGCATCACATCGTGATGTATGGTAGGAGTTGAGGAAGAAGAAGGAAGTGTGTATAGAAGCGGAGCATGAATAAAATAGGTCGAGATAGGAACCGAAGGTAAAACTTTGGTAGAGCTTAATGAGTAGAATAAAGCACGACACAGGCTAATATTGTCGTAGTGTGGAAAAGGAAATGGCACTGACCTATACTGATTGTTTGGGAGGCTTAGTATCGATAATCGAATGGATGAGGAGTTATATGTGTGATGTGTCATAGGGACGAAGGGCTTGGTCTAACTGAGACAAGATGAGGAGAAATGTGACCTTGAAGGTAAGACATTGTGTAGGTATAAAGGAAGTGTTGAGTATAAAAAAAATCATCATGAAGAAAAGTGAGAAACAATTGTATAGGTGCTACTAATGAGCTATCCAAATTTAAGGGAAGTAGTTGTAGCATGGGTTTGGATGGCAGTTGATAGACTAACTGAGATAACCATCCTTTTGATGATGTATATAGATCATAAGTTGATTTAGATTGGAAGAACTAAGGGATATGTGAAAGACCGTCATAGGTCACTTTGTAAGGAAATTGGAATTTTTAAGTAGTTTGGAGTACGGACTAAAGGGAGTTGATGAACATGATGGGATATGAGTATATCCAGCTAACTGGAAAATGATAGGGTGAGTTGTCCCCATTGTGGACTAGAATTGGTAAAAGAGGCTACTAATATGGTAATGATGTTTGTGGAAAGGATGAGGGCAACAAGGGATGCTATGTAGAAAAGGAGGAAACCACTAGAGTTAGTAACAAAGTTGTGTATGAAGTTTCACCCATTGTAACAGGTGGTATGTTTTGGTAAAATGGAAGAGTTGATGTAGAGTTTTGTAGGTCCATTTATGATCTTTGGAAAGATCGGACCAGTAGCTTATGAGCATAGAATTACCTGGGGAAAATGAGTGGTATACATGTTATATTACGTGTATTAAGATTGGTAAATGTTGTTTGAGAATGCATATTTGCATGTACGGTTATTCGGGATTTGTGTTAATAAGAGTCTTTGTTTTATCAAAGAGTCATTTGTGAGATTTATTGACTGTGAGGTCAAGAGTTGGCAATGAATTTAAATATTGTTGGTTAGTATATGTGGTAATTTGAGACTTGAACTAAAGTTCACGTGGAAATGAGAGGAGTTCATTTAGAACAAGTATCCTCATGTGATCTGTTAATTATGTGTTTGATCCTAAGGAGTAAATCTCGGGATGAGATTTCTATTAGGAGGGAGTGATGTGACAACCGCGGTTTTGAGCTTCGTCACTTAGTTTTATTTTGTGCTAGTTACGTGTCTTTACGTGTTTATGTGCTATGTGGTGTGTATAGATTGTGGTTTGGATATCGTTTCCGGTACGGGGTACCTTGTGAGTGAAACGATGTGTGATGATTTCATGTTCATGAGCTCACATGGTAGTGACTATGAAATGAGATGGTGTTATTTAGTGGTTTTACGTATACGTATATGTATTATAGAAAATTGTATTTTTACAATTTACGGTTTAGCATTTTGAGGTCTCGGATGAGGTATTTAGTCACGGGAGTATTTTTCGAGATGGTTTTAAGTCATTTAGGACTTAAATATAAAGTTTATTTCAAAATTTGAGATTTTTTTTAAAACTGTATATTTTACGTCTTTTACTGTAAAACGCGTAAATTTGACTAGTTTTACCGGTTTGAGGTTTTGGAAGCATAAGGAGCTGAAATAAATTAAGGTAAATTAAGGTAATATAAGTAAGGTAATAATAAATAAATAAAAAGAAAAAAAAATAAAAAAAGGGGGTTAAGGGTCGGTTTAGGCCGATTGGAACAAAAAAAAAGAGATTTATGGTAAGTGGGAATTTGGGTTGGACAAGGATTGCTTTACTATATAAGGAACCCCTCACAATATTAAACGCATTTTTTTTCTTCCTGGGAGTTTTGGCCGTCGGTTTTTGGGAGTTTTTTTAGAGCTCCATTGTTTTTTCATCTTCCATTAATTTAAAGGTAAAACCTTCATCACCCTTTTTAATTAATTTTTTTTAATATTTATATAATCATCTTATGATGGATTTAGGTTAGGTTTTGAATAAAAATCTGTATTTTAATGATTTCATAATTATTAGATGGTTTAGGGCTTGTAATTGGCGGGGTTATGGGTAATTAATGAGGTTAATTTAATTAAACCCGTTTTTAAAAATTGGGCAGAATTTAGGGTCAATTGTTTTGATCATATAGGGAGTTCTACAAACTCTTATTTTGCGATCCAAGTATCCCTGGAAAGGTAATTGAAGTGGATTTCAAATACAAGAAACGAAAACTAAATTGGAGGTAGGGAAGTGGGTCAAAACAGGTTACAACAGTCGGAGGTCAAAACAGTTTTGAAATCAGCCTGTTTTCTTTTTAAGTTTTGGGTTGTTTGGGGTACTTAGGGTTGCATTGGGATCTTCAAACGAACATGGGAGATGGTTTATATATTATAGGAAGTATCTGCATTGGGGCTAAGAAAATGGGTTAGGGTAAGACCCCTTAATTATAACAAACTTTTCATATGTTTGAAATCGGTAAAATTTGGATAGACAAAAGTATATATATATATATATATATATATATATATATATATATATATATATATATATATATATATATATATATATATATATATATATATATATATATATATATATATATATATATATATATATATATATATATATATATATATGTATATATATATATATATGTATATATATATATATATATATATATATATATATATATATATATATATATATATATATATATATATATATATATATATATATATATATATATATATATATATATATATATATATATATATATATATATATATATATATATATATATATATATATATATATATATATATATATATATATATATATATATATATATATATATATATATATATATATATATATATATATATATATATATATATATATATATATATATATATATATATATATATATATATATATATATATATATATATATATATATATATATATATATATATATATATATATATATATATATATATATATATATATATATATATATATATATATATATATATATATATATATATATATATATATATATATATATATATATATATATATATATATATATATATATATATATATATATATATATATATATATATATATATATATATATATATATATATATATATATATCGGGGCCTTAACAGTAGCTTTAAGGTTGGGTAAAAAGGCAGGAGTTAGCTAACATATGAAAGGGCATAAATATTCCTTTTAAAGAGATCATGGGTATGTTTAGGTGGGCGTTTGTCTTATAGTTTGGAGACCTAAAACTGGGACTGTTTTGGGTAAAATGTTAACGGGACAGGTTATGAAGTAAAATGAGTTAAGGGCTTTATAGAGGGGTGTAATGAGATGCTTTGAGAACATAAATGAGGGTCATATATGGGATAAGGCTAGATGTCCATCATAGGTTGATGAGCCGTCTTAGTGATTGGTTCATGTTTTGATTATGTGTTTTTGGTTTGTTAGCTTTTTGCTAGTGCGCGGACTTTTGGAGAAGCTCAATCAGGTGAGTTTCATAGTCCCATGTTTTCTAATGATTATGACTTCCAGATGGGATGGAAGAGACACTGTTTTGTTATTTATAAATTATGTTGTGAATGTTTTGTGTTTGGTGATGGACTTGTGTGTGCATACTTATGTGATTAACTGCTAGTTGCTTCTTGATTGTTTATGTTTTGACTTGGTACCAAGGGGATATTGGCAAGGCGGGGCCTTGGGATTGGTTCATAGGTGTTTGGACGCCTATGGGAGTATGGTGTTGGTAAGGATGGGAGCCTTGGATTTGTGTCACACCCCCAAATTCACTGCAGCGGAAGACTTGCTTTGGGGACTTGTGACTTCATGAGTATTCGAGAGCTTGATCCGAAAACGACCTCTACATGCCAAAAACCACAAAGAAGACTCCAAATAATCCAAATAGTCAAGTACCTGAAATACATGCTTAAAAATGTCAACATAAAGTTGGTGAGTTCATAAGTTTTGTTTTAAGGTGTTTATGAAAAATTAGAGTTTATATCGACCACTACACCTGCAGTAAAATATAAGAGTTTAAAAAAAAATCATAACTTCTTAATAAAATGCGTTTCTTGATGAAAAACAGAGTTTATTAATAATAACAGAGCTTATGATAAAAAAAAGTTAAATAATAAAGACAAAGTTTACAAATAAAACACACTTTATTTATATAAACAGAGTTTACTGATAATAACAGATGTTCTCGTTAATAATTGAATTCTCTGATCATAAAAGATATTCCAGTTAACAAATAAGGTTCTTGATAATAAATAAATGTTTGATGAACCACAAGATTTTCCAACCATTTGTGACAATATAACAAATACAAAGTCACAAAAAAGGCATTTATTATTGTCTAAGCTCATGACACCGAAGCGTTAACAACACCGGTAGTATAATCATATAATGCAGCCCCTACGGATGCCTAACCCACGACATCCGTCCTCAGACTCAAATGAAACTGTGCCCGCTTGTCCTCTGTTGGACCAAGCCGGACAGGGGCGTCAACCTCGATAGATCTATCCATAACATTCGCGCTTTCGACCGGTCATCCAGTCCGAAATTAACGGTTCATGATAATGGGCCAAGTAATTGGGTTAAAGCGGGACTTAGACCAATACATAAACGAGTATATGCACTTGTGTTCATTCTTGCAACCATTGTCTCTACCCGAGAACCAGTGAAAAAGCAGTTAAAGTTTTGGGCTATGAAACCCACAATAGAAATTTTAGTATCAACATTCATAAGTATAGCAATTAATGGAGTTAACCACTCAGCACGTAACAATTAAAGTAGTTTATGACCAACCAAACAAATTATAAAATAGTTTGTCACCAAGCATGTACTTCCCCCAAAATGATTATAAAACCTTTATAAATCAATTTAAAACTAGAAAGATGGGGTATGAACTCACCTTGACGTAGTAGCGCAAAAGATAGTGATGCTAATAATATGCTCCGCACAAACATAAATCGAAGCGGCTCGGTCATGGTGTTGTGGTTTACTAATCGACTAAATCCAATACTTAAAAATGTGCATTTAAGTTCTCGATAGATATGCACATCAATGTGACTCGTTGATAAAATATTTAAGTTCCAAGTTATAATAGTTCGGTGGTTGGTTAAATAAAATTAATAAAATAAGCACACACCAAGTAGGTAATGTATTCCGTACACATTACGTATAACCAGACGATTATATAATTCTTATGTTGAATTATATAATAGTGATAACAATTTTTACAAAATAAACCAAAGTATAAATTTATTTTGTATATGCAGTATAAAGATCGTGACAAAAATAATTAGACAACATAGTCCGACACATTTTAAGAAAATCATCATTAAATTAATAATTATCACTTTTAGGTAAAAAGTATAACTCTCATTAGTTTACCAATACAATAAAGTCCATTTATTTTATCATTTACAAATATAATATATTTATTTATTTTATCGATTTACAATTATAATAGTATTTATTTATTTTAGCGGTTTACAAATATATTAAATTTATCGATTTACAAATAGAATAGTAGTTTGTTGTGAACAAAATGTAAAGTATTATACTTTATAGAAAAATTCGACATGACCCATTTGTTTATACAACGTTTTCCATATTAACCAATTCTCAATATTTTCCATTTGTCCAAAAAAATCTACGTTTACAAATCGCGTTTCAATGTATTTCCAACTAGGCTATGTAATCATCATAATTAAACAAAAACCAAACACAACCTATGTGTTATAAATTTTAAAGGTCAGCCGCCCGTTGTGAGCTATTTAAAAACGTATTTAATCGTATAATTATATTTATAGTTCTCGAAATAACTATAATGCTCGACACATTTATTACCATATCATACCACCATTTAATCCGTTTTTATAATTAATGTACTTAGATAGTTTACTAGCCGAATTAAACCACAACAAACCACGCGATACACACGACCTTCGTCCTTGTTTTCTACCGAACCCGAACGCACCCTTATTAGTATTAAACGCTCCTGTATAGCGAACTGCTAAAACCAATCATCCCGTAACACCTGCCGGCAACCCCAAACGCCTCCATATAGGGTCTCTACCCAAACCAAACACTCTCATACTGATATTTACACAGCGACTAGACATACCCGTACGGCTGTTTACTCGGCAGATCCAAACACACCCCTACGACTGTTTAACAACAGATCTAAACACCCCTACTGCTTGTTATCACCAGATCCAAACATACCGCTGCTGTTAATAGCGAGCCGAACTCTCCATGTGCTTATTTTCTACCAGGACTAAACGCACCCTTCATCTTCATTTGCTGCCGAAACGAATACACCACTAGTGGTGATGGTGGCTGCCCATAACCGGATCAAACACACCCCTGTTGGTGATGAAATATAAGGAAGAACAAACACCACGACTTTGTTGAGGGTGGTGTCGAACAGATCTGACCAAAAGTGGTCAGCGGGTAGATCGAGTTTCGATGGTCACGTTGGTGTTTTGTGGTGTTTGGTGGCTCCGAACGGTGGGGTGATAAAAAGCTTAACGATGGCTGGTTGATTTAACCACGAAAACGACAACCGTTGTGGTGGTGGCTGGTGGTTCGTTGAGGTGGGTCCGACTAGGAGGGATGGTGGTTATGATGGGATTTCATGGTGACGGATGATGGTGGTTCGTAGATCAAGGTGATGACAGTCGCAATAGTCTCGTTGGAGATGGGAGTGAATCCGAGGTGGCGTGGTGGCTCGAAGAGATGGTGTCGATGGTTGACCAGACCACCACGGTGATGGTGGTGGTTAATGCTTATCAAGAAAGTGGCGGCTGGTCACGGTTAGACCAAGACGACAAATTCGTGGTTGTTTGGTGATGGTAGATAGTGAATAAAAGGTTGTATAATATTGATCTTTAGTTGATTTGTAAATATAGAGTGGTGGTTGCATTTTCCGGCGGCCGGAAAACTAGTCGGACAAAAAGAGGCGCCGGAAAGTTATAAAGAGGTGTGGAGAGAGTTTTAGGGTTAGGGTTTGGTAACTAATGAGAAAAATGGAGTAGTTTTCTATTTATATGAAATTGAAAGTGCAAGGTTTTGATAGTGTAGGGGTAAAATGGCAAGCTTTGTTATAACATTCGTAACATAATGGTTCGGGGCTTGATCGGGCTCGATAAAATTTTATTCGCTTAACGAAATTCGCACCATTTATTTGAAAATGATCATTACAATAAAGTAGAGTATTTACTCGACTAATTTTCGAAATTGTCTACATTTTTATTTAGAATAGTTACTATTTATCGATTAACTCGAATAGTTGCGTTCAAAGAAAAATAAAATTCAACTTGTATGTTCTCGTTTTCAACGTATGTTGTTAAAATTAAAAGAGGAGTATCAGATAAATTAATTAACATTTTTATCAAATATTTCTGAACAATTAAATATAAATTTAATTTGTATCTCGTCAGTTCTCAGATTTTGCGCAGTCTTTTATATTATGTAAAATAAATTCCCGTTTTCGAATCAAATAAATTTGATATCTCTCGAAAACAAATTACGATTAATAAATAATATAACTTATTATTATTTAAAGTCTAGAAAATTCTCGGCTGTCACAGTACATCCGTGTTATTTGGAGTTCGTCCTCAAATCAATCATTGTTACCCAATTACAAGTGTAGAGAAAGGGATTTTGAGGTTCTACCCCAATGTTATATCAAATATACTTAGATCTGCTCACAGATAATTCTGTCCGAACTTTGAAAATCGTGTTACCCACCAATAGTTACTTAGATACGCAATAGATAGAAGTGGATTAAACCTAACCGGTTCTACATGACAAATCGGTCGTCGTTTATAGAACGATAAAATTTGAAAGGAAGAGTTTAGAAAAAAAATCGTTAGTTCTTAAAAGTCTCTAAGGGTTCACCACCACCATCCCATTACGTTCACGTCGATCAGTAAATATTTAGAAAAATTAAGATTCTCGTAACAATTCGCGAATCAAATGAAGCTTAAAGAATCACTCGTCAAAACGTCGAAATGATACGATAACAAGATGAAATACGATAAATTTGTATGGACGGATCCTAAGTCAAAAGAAATACACTCCAAACTGGAATACTAAATCAATACCATAAATATATAGGGTCACGTCGGATATCCTTAAGCCCACTCATTTATAATCTCATATTTGCATACAGAAGCATCCTAGTCCATGCAAATATGTTATTATAAACTTATGGTTCGGTGATTTATGTTTTCTTTATTCAAATGCAAAGGCGTCCCAATCCATTTCAATAAATACCTCATAAATCATCCTACTTAAGTGTCACCTACAATATACCAAATTTACAATCGTTACTCTCAAAACGATATTATCCAAAGTTACCAAAGCAAAGAGCATGAGTGTATAATAAATCGTCTTCCATAAGTAGACTTTTCGAAAGTACCGGATCCAATAATATAAGTGTCGATAGGCGATAAAGCGATCGTAGACGTATATCAAGTAAAGAAACTCACGGTTATAAGTAGGATAATTATATAGTACTCCGTTCTAAATAAGCAATTATCCAATCACATAAATCCTCCCCATCCTCGAGGATGACTCATCAAACACTAAGCTGAGTAATAACTTATCATAACCCAACCTCGAAACTCATTCACAAAGAATGGACCTGGGTTTTGCTATGAATTATTACACATCTCGACATTTCGATGACTCAGCTCGACTCTGAGCGTACAACACATTCTACATTAACATGTAAGACTACGAGTCTTACCCACCCTCGAAGTAATTCACCAAAAATCATAGGTTGTGTAACTCCCGATACTTATTTCCATCTCGCACTCAATCAAATATGAGGCCCACTAAGAACCAATTAAGTATTGTTACACATCTCAACCCTCTTGATGAATTAGCTCGAACCTGGGGATTCCTCATGACTAATTATTAACCAAAATTCACAAAATGTTTCTAGGTAGAGTTATAAAACATCTACGAGACCATCGTGTAACTCACTATGTCCAACGAATGTTCTAGTGTTCATACATGAAGACAATAATATACGTGTGATCGCACTTATCAAGCAATCAAACTCATTTAAAAAAGTAATCACATGGCGGACAACCAAGCAATAGCAATCATGTATTTCAAGTATTTATATAGCAGCGGAATAAGTATGATGTGATGAGTGTTACTACTAAATAAAAATGAGAGCCGGTTATAGTCTAGAGTTACTAATGCAACCTAGTTCTCTATAACCAAGGCTCTGATACCAATCTGTCACAACCCCAAATTCACTGCAGCGGAAGACTTGCTTTGGGGACTTGTGACTTCATGAGTATTCGAGAGCTTGATCCGAGAACGACCTCTACATGCCAAAAACCACAAAGAAGACTCCAAATAATCCAAATAGTCAAGTACCTGAAATACATGCTTAAAAATGTCAACATAAAGTTAGTGAGTTCATAAGTTTTGTTTTAAGGTGTTTATGAAAAATTAGAGTTTATATAAGAGTTTAAAAAAATCATAACTTCTTAATAAAATGCGTTTCTTGATGAAAAACAGAGTTTATTAATAATAACAGAGCTTATGATAAAAAAAAGTTAAATAATAAAGACAAAGTTTACGAATAAAACACACTTTATTTATATAAGCAGAGTTTACTGATAATAATAGATGTTCTCGTTAATAATTGAATTCTCTGATCATAAAAGATATTCCAGTTAACAAATAAGGTTCTTGATAATAAATAAATGTTTGATGAACCACAAGATTTTCCAACCATTTGTGACAATATAACAAATACAAAGTCACAAAAAAAGGCATTTATTATTGTCTAAGCTCATGACACCGAAGTGTTAACAACACCGGTAGTATAATCATATAATGCAGCCCCTACGGATGCCTAACCCACGACATCCGTCCTCAGACTCAAATGAAACTGTGCCCGCTTGTCCTCTGTTGGACCAAGCCGGACAGGGGCGTCAACCCCGATAGATCTATCCATAACATTCACGCTTTCGATCGGTCATCCAGTCCGAAATTAACGGTTCATGATAATGGGCTAAGTAATTGGGTTAAAGCGGGACTTAGACCAATACATAAACGAGTATATGCACTTGTGTTCATTCTTGCAACCATTGTCTCTACCCGAGAACCAGTGAAAAAGCAGTTAAAGTTTTGGGCTATGAAACCCACAATAGAAATTTTAGTATCAACATTCATAAGTATAACAATTAATGGAGTTAACCACTCAGCACGTAACAATTAAAGTAGTTTATGACCAACCAGACAAATTATAAAATAGTTTGTCACCAAGCATGTACTTCCCCCAAAATGATTATAAAACCTTTATAAATCAATTTAAAACTAGAAAGATGGGGTATGAACTCACCTTGACGTAGTAGCGCAAAAGATAGTGATGCTAATAATATGCTCCGCACAAACATAAATCGAAGCGGCTCGGTCATGGTGTTGTGGTTTACTAATCGACTAAATCCAATACTTAAAAATATGCATTTGAGTTCTCGATAGATATGCACATCAATGTGACTCGTTGATAAAATATTTAAGTTCCAAGTTATAATAGTTCGGTGGTTGGTTAAATAAAATTAATAAAATAAGCACACACCAAGTAGGTAATGTATTCCGTACAGATTACGTATAACCAGACGATTATATAATTCTTATGTTGAATTATATAATAGTGATAACGATTTTTACAAAATAAACCAAAGTATAAATTTATTTTGTATATGCAGTATAAAGATCGTGACAAAAATAATTAGACAACATAGTCTGACACATTTTAAGAAAATCATCATTAAATTAATAATTATCACTTTTAGGTAAAAAGTATAACTCTCATTAGTTTACCAATACAATAAAGTCCATTTATTTTATCGTTTACAAATATAATATATTTATTTATTTTATCGATTTACAATTATAATAGTATTTATTTATTTTAGCGGTTTACAAATATATTAAATTTATCGATTTACAAATAGAATAGTAGTTTGTTGTGAACAAAATGTAAAGTATTATACTTTATAGAAAAATTCGACATGACCCATTTGTTTATACAACGTTTTCCATATTAACCAATTCTCAATATTTTCCATTTGTCCAAAAAAAATCTACGTTTACAAATCGCGTTTCAATGTATTTCCAACTAGGCTATGTAATCATCATAATTAAACAAAAACCAAACACAACCTATGTGTTATAAATTTTAAAGGTCAGACGCCCGTTGTGAGCTATTTAAAAACGTATTTAATCGTATAATTATATTTATAGTTCTCGAAATAACTATAATGCTCGACACATTTATTACCATATCATACCACCATTTAATCCGTTTTTATAATTAATGTACTTAGATAGTTTACTAGCCGAATTAAACCACAACAAACCACGCGATACACACGACCTTCGTCCTTGTTTTCTGCCGAACCCGAACGCACCCTTATTAGTATTAAACGCTCCTGTATAGCGAACTGCTAAAACCAATCATCCCGTAACACCTGCCGGCAACCCCAAACGCCTCCATATAGGGTCTCTACCCAAACCAAACACTCTCGTACTGATATTTACACAGCGACTAGACATACCCGTACGGCTGTTTACACGGCAGATCCAAACACACCCCTACGACTGTTTAACAACAGATCTAAACACCCCTACTGCTTGTTATCACCAGATCCAAACATACCGCTGCTGTTAATAGCGAGCCGAACTCTCCATGTGCTTATTTTCTACCAGGACTAAACGCACCCTTCATCTTCATTTGCTGCCGAAACGAATACACCACTAGTGGTGATGGTGGATGCCCATAACCGGATCAAACACACCCCTGTTGGTGACGAAATATAAGGAAGAACAAACACCACGACTTTGTTGAGGGTGGTGCCGAACAGATCTGACCAAAAGTGGTCAGCGGGTAGATCGAGTTTCGATGGTTACGTCGGTGTTTTGTGGTGTTTGGTGGCTCCGAACGGTGGGAGTGATAAAAAGCTTAACGATGGCTGGTTGATTTAACCACGAAAACGACAGCCGTTGTGGTGGTGGCTGGTGGTTCTTTGAGGTGGGTCCGACTAGGAGGGATGGTGGTTATGATGGGATTTCATGGTGACGGAGGATGGTGGTTCGTAGATCAAGGTGATGACAGTCGCGATAGTCTCGTTGTAGATGGAGTGAATCCGAGGTGGCGTGGTGGCTCGAAGAGATGGTGTCGATGGTTGACCAGACCACCACAGTGATGGTGGTGGTTAATGCTTATCAAGAAAGTGGCGGCTGTTCACGGTTAGACCAAGACGACAAATTCGTGGTTGTTTGGTGATGGTAGATAGTGAATAAAAGGTTGTATAATATTGATCTTTAGTTGATTTGTAAATATAGAGTGGTGGTTGCATTTTCCGGCGGCCGGAAAACTGGTCGGACAAAAAGAGGCGCCGAAAAGTTATAAAGAGGTGTGGAGAGAGTTTTAGGGTTAGGGTTTGGTAACTAATGAGAAAAATGGAGTAGTTTTCTATTTATATGAAATTGAAAGTGCAAGGTTTTGATAGTGTAGGGGTAAAATGGCAAGCTTTGTTATAACATTCGTAACATAATGGTCGGGGCTTGATCGGGCTCGATAAAATTTTATTCGCTTAACGAAATTCGCACCATTTATTTGAAAATGATCATTACAATAAAGTAGGGTATTTACTCGACTAATTTTCAAAATCGTCTACATTTTTATTTAGAATAGTTACTATTTATCGATTAACTCGAATAGTTGTGTTCAAAGAAAAATAAAATTCAACTTGTATGTTCTCGTTTTTAACGTATGTTATTAAAACTAAAAGAGGAGTATCAGATAAATTAATTAACATTTTTATCAAATATTTCTGGACAATTAAATATAAATTTAATTTGTATCTCGTCAGTTCTCAGATTTTGCGTAGTCTTTTATATTATGTAAAATAAATTCCCGTTTTCGAATCAAATAACTTTTATATCTCTCGAAAACAAATTTCGATTAATAAATAATATAATTTATTATTATTTAAAGTCTAGAAAATTCTCGGCTGTCACAATTTGGACCTGGATTTGGATTTGGATTTGGATTTGGATTTGGATTTGGTTTGGTTGTTTAATCTTGAATATTAGTTGTTAATGCATGTTTGTATCACATTGTCCATATGTTATTATTTGGTTATTATTCACAGCTTATGGTTTGGTTTTGGCGTTGGAGTCTAAACCTATGACTCTCACCAACTTTATGTTGACGTGTTTTAGTGTCTCTTTCAGGTGATACTATGGTTAAGCATGAGAATATAAGTGGCTAGGTTTTGGATAGCGTAGGAATGCATTTAGAAGGAGATCCCCGTTCCTTCTTAGTTTCATTTGCTCATTTAATAAGTGATACTATTTGGCACCTATATGTATGTTTTGGTTATGTTATTTGTTTGTCTTGGGTAAGAGGTAGGACTGTTACCTACTTACGTAGACTCCTGCATTGTTGAGATATTGTCATGACTTTTTTGTCACCATTTTATGACATGTCTTATTTCATTTAGTTATCTCTATAGACACGCCATGTTGTGATGATATCCATACGTCGCGCCCATATTCTGCCATGGTGGGGTGTGACAATCCATCTGGTCACTTAGGTTTGATTTATCAGGGTTTAAAGATTTGTTACTGTTTGTGTCTGGGTAGGTGGGTGGTTGATTCATTATTTGACCTCTGGATATTGAATGTGTGTGCGTGTGTGAGTAAGTTATTAGTGGACGGTGTACCGGTGCAATATATCAAGTTGCATGCAAATTAAACGATTCACTTTTTAGACACGTTAGTATAAGTCGAGTTTAGTAGTATAATCTTATTAATTTTTCATGATTTTATTAATTGAACTTTACCTTACATGATTATTGGATAATTAAATTAAAGCACGTTATTAATTTAATTAAACCTTGGTTAAAAATTAATATAACATAATTAAGCTATGTTTCTTAATTAATTAAATGTAACATGATAATTATATTAATAATTATTTTAACCTAAAGTTTATTTAAATAAAAATGGCCATGTTTAATTATCATGATAATTATATTAATAATTATAACATAAATCTTGTTTATTAATTATATAATATAAGTCGGGTGCTTAAACGGTTTTATGACTTATTTCAACAAGCTCGCGTCTGAATGTAACATAAACGATGATTCATTTGTTATCTGATAGATTTTAAAACCTTAAAGTTTTTAAAAAATATGAAATGTCAAACCCATCTATCTCGAATGATGCTAACCCTAAATCATAAACCTTAACCAATTAAACCATAAACACAAATTAAACCATAAACCAATAATAAAACCTAAATCCTAAACCTTAAACCATTTAACCGTAAACCATAAACCATTAAACCATAAACCTTCATTAAACCATAAATCATAATCATGCATACCATAAACCATAAACCATAAACCATAAACCATAAACCCTAAACCATAAACCATAAACCATAAACCCTAAACCCTGAACCTTAAACCAATGAACCCTAAACACTAAATCTTAAATCTTAAACAATTTAACCTTATACTATAAACATTAAACCATTAATTAATAATTAAACCACAAACCCTAGCTAATTAAACCATAATCCTAAACCTTAAACCCTAACCCTAAACCACAAACCCTAAGCCTTAAACCTTAACCCCAAAAAACCCTAAACACTAAATCATAAACCTTAAACCATTTAACCTTAAATTATAAACATTAAACCATTAATTAACCCTTAAACCACAAAACATAAACCTTAAACCCTAAATCCTAAGCCTTGAACCTTATACCAATGAACCATATATAAACAATAGATCATAAATATTAAACCATTTAACCTTATACTATAAACATTAAACCATTAATTAACCATTAAACCACAAACCCTAGCAAAGTAAACCATTAATCCTAAACCTTAAACCTCAAACCCTAAACCGCAAACCCTAAGCCCTAAACCTTAACCCCAAAAAACCCTAAATACTAAATCATAAACCTTAAACCATTTAACCTTAAACTATAAACATTAAACCATTAATTAACCCTTAAACCACAAACCATAAACCTTAGACCCTAAACCCTAAATCCTGAACCTTAAACCAATGAACCCTAAACACTAGATCATAAATCTTAAACAATTTAACCTTATACTATTAACATTAAACCATTAACTAACCATTAATAAACCACAAACCCTAGCTAAGTAAACCATTAATCTTAAACCTTAAACCCTAAATCCTAAACCGCAAACCCTAAGCCATAAACCTTAACCCCAAAAAACCCTAAATACTAAATCATAAACCTTAAACCATTTAACATTAAACTATAAACATTAAACCATTAATTAACCCTTAAACCATAAACCATAAACCATAAACCTTAAATCCTAAACCCTAAACCCTAAACCCTAAGCCAATGAACCATATACACTAAATCATAAATCTTAAACCATTTAACCTTAAACTAAACCACAAACCCTAGCTAATTAAACCATTATTCGTAAACCTTAAACCATAAACCCTAGATAATTAAACCATTAACCTTAAACCATAAATCTCAAACCCTAAACAATATACCTTAAACCATATATAAACCTTAAACTCAACCATAAACCATAAACTGTAACCCAATACCAAAGTAGAATGTCCTCACCCTAACCTTATTAAACCGTCCATTCAAAATCGACCTTATTCATATTAAATTGATTGAGATGATTATTCAAGGTGATTGATATAAAGCTCAACTAAATCCCACATCCTGTTAAAAAACCAAAAGATATTTATCTTGTGGTTGTCAAGCATTATTATAACCTAATATATTTAAGTTATTTAACTATAATTTCTGTTTAAAATTAAAGTAATATTTTAATAATTTGTTTTTCATAAAAATAAAACGTATATGCTTTTTTATTTACTTATTAACTTTTAAAAATTAAATTTATTATTAACTTTTAAAAATATTTAAGTTATTTAATTATTGATATATTTAAGTTATTTAATTATTTATTTATTATTAGCTTTTAAAAATTAAATGTTAATTATAATTTTATTATTAAGTAAATTTAATATTTACATTTTTATTAAAAACACATAATATCTGGTAACCATCTTGTAACCACCACCATTTTCACCACCATTTTCACAATCACACAAGAAGAACGAACCCTAAATTAACCACCCAATAACCGATCAAAAAAATCAAACCTCATAAACAATAGTCGCCAATCTACACAATCATTAACAACATGAAACATCCGGAAAGAGGTAATGCAAAAATCAGTATTGTTTAATTTAATATTAGGGTTCATACGAATAGTGTAAGTTTGTTATGATATTAGATTTTATACTTACTTCTAATGCATGTATGTGGACCTATGTCATATTTAATTAAGGTGATTCAATTTATAGGATTAACCCTTCTTAATGTGTTTATATGGTCTATGTTTCAATCTAGGATATGGGTTTTGTTAATGTGTCTGGATATGGTCCCATGGTATGTTATAGTTTAAGGATATGGTCCCCTATACAAACATATGTATAACTAAATCCAAAAGTTATTAGGGCATCCACAACCATGCTACACATTCTGCCAAACACTCCTTCATCGACATATAACTAACATTAATATGTACATGTTTGCAGAAGTAATTCATATGGAATCTAACACTTCGTCATCTACTTCTGAAAGTGCTAAATTTCGCCCACCCCCTAGCAATACAAGTCCTATTTGTAGTTTGCCAAGAAGTTGTTCAAGTACTCCCTGTTTTCTTCCTCCACTGTTTCAAACTCCTATTGTAGGCATACATAATGTCACAAGTTCTTCATCTATTCGTCCTTCCTTGTTTCAAACTCCTAATGCCACAAGTTCGTACGCTCGAGTTCGTCCTCCCTCTGTTCGTCCTCCCTTGCTTCAAACTCAAATTTTAGGTGTACCTAATGCCACAACATCTTCCAAAAAAGTCCGTCCTCCCTCTATTCGTCCTCCCTGTTTAGAAACTCCTATTCTATTCAAACATACTACAGAGGATGAATCAGATTCATCTGATGAGGAGGAAGACACTAATGATGCCGAGGTAGATTCTAGTGATGAGGAGGAATATACAAGTGATGAGGAAAAAGACACGAGTGATGACGATTATGAGTTAGGACTTAAAAATAATAGCAATTCTAAAGGTAAAGCTGTTTAAACTTAAAGTTTATGGATGAATGTACAGCAGTGTGAAGTTTTTATTTATTCAACCTAATGTTATGTCAGGTTCAAAGTCAAAGTCGGCTGCTTACTCGAAAGGATATAAGAAAATTTCAAACAAGGTATAGTTAAGTTGTTATGTGTATATGCATAAAGCTGTATACTTTTATACCATCGATTAATTGTTTTAAACACATTATGTGGTCAAATATCATGAGGAATGGGAAAACATAGAAGAGCCCTTTCTTTGACTCAAGGGATGAAGAATTAGTTGCTCAAGCTGATACTCTAAGACGAAAGCACACTCCCAGATCAAAGCACACTCACAAAGCTCATTCTTCTCAAGCGAAAGCTCCAAGACCAAATGTCGTTGTTGGCCTAGCCAATAAAAAAACTTGGAAAGAAATTGCTGAGAAGAAGGTTCGGTCAAGGAATGTTGTAGAGGGGAGCAACAACAAAGGCAAAAGGAAGGTTGGATGATGTCAGTTCTCCCTGTTTAATATGAATAATTTTTTTGTGTTTTGTTGGTCTGCTATTGCTAGGCACCTGTTGTATTATCAACCTACAGGTTGCAACAATTTAATAGATTTGTATGCGTTACTATCATTATGAAACAATTATCAGTTATCTGTAATCAACAATATGGGTTTGTTAACTAGTTAATATAAGTATTTTAAGTCCATGTACAATTCAATATCTGTACTCAAGCAATTATCAGTTATCTATCAAAAGTTTTTGGTTGAATGTTAAAATGTGTAAAATAGTTTAAAATTTTGTTCAAATTTTATTTTACCAAGAAACTCAAAGGGAAAGTTTACCTAGTTTGAATGTTTAATTTTGAGGCAAATTGGGGTTCAAAATATTTGGTCGTATAATTTTTGAATTTGGAGCCAAAATTTTCACGAAAATTTTGAATGTCCATGCTAAGTAAATGCATATGCAGTTACCATAATTTTCTAACTCCATCTCCATATCAAACCCTGTTTTTTCTCCAAAATCACAAAATATACAAAACTCAATTACTTTTTCATTAGTTTCATACCATTTCCACTTATTGTTCTTGTACACATCGATTTGTGGTCAATAATCATGAACACTATAAACGATGATCAAGATTATATTGTTAATGATGATGATTCTTTGGTTAATAATCATGATTTGGATCACCATAATCAAGGAGATTATGAATCAGATGATTATGGTGATCAATCAGATGAGGATGAAAACATCATCAAACAGAAGGTTGTTAATAGGTTATCCAAGTTTCGGATAAAATATGGAAAACCAGGTGTCATGAAGATAAATGTAAACTTTGATGCACTGAATAGAATATCAGGGCCAAACAGATCAATGTTTATCAGTTTTTTAGGAGATACGGTTCGGGAGCAGATAGGATTGAAGATTCTATCATGGAAAGATGTGAAAGAGGAAGCAAGAGAAAAACTTTGGACTGAAACCACGGTACACATACAAAAAAATTTACCCAACTGTTAGTCTTATTAGTACATTTACCTTAACATTATGTTAATATGTAATGCAATACTTTGAATTTGATGTATCCTACAAAAAGTTGGTAATGAATAAGCTAGGTGAACTTCTAAGAAATTTCAGAAGTAAATTGGCAGCAAAGCACATAGTTCCCAACCTAGATAAACCTGAAAAACTAAAGGAAATTCCAACGAATTACAGAGCAATCGTCAATGCCGAACAGTGGGTTGCTTTTGTAAACCACACGGCCACAAAACAATTTAAGGTTGTTAATTTCTATTTCATTTTACATTTACAAACACCGTATGTATGTATTGTTTGGAAACTCCGTATGAAAAACACACTGTGTTACGTACTAGCAACTTCTCATCCAGTAATCTCTTTTGTTAGGTGAAATCAGCTGCAAATAAATTGGCGCGTTCCAAGTCTCTTTATCAGCATACAATGGGACGTGGTGGTTATGTATATATATAAAAGAGAAAATGGTAAGGTTATATTGGTGTAATATCCTAACATTGTTGTCCATGTTGGTTTAACTTTTCATCTGTATGTATTTGATGTTTGGCAGATCATAAAACAACAAATTAAACCAGATCAAGAACCCCCCCCCCCCCCCCCCCCCCCCCGTGGTGTATTCTAGTTTAATGGAAGGGTCAGAAAAGAAGGAAAAGAGACAGATGATGAAACAATCAAAGTTGGCACAAACATTGTAAGTGTGATTGCAAATTTTTGTATATTATGTTTATATTCGTATAATAATTTACTAACCATTTTTTATGTATAGCTGGAAGCAGAGGACCAGATCAGAGATGAAACCTTGACGGTTGATAGTGGCACAGATTCATTATCACATGTATTAGGAAAGGACAAGGGAGGGTATGCAAGAGGAGTGGGAGGCAGAGTTACGTGCAGGAAGTTCTTTGATCTACCTAGAGGGAAACAAGGAACTGATGTAAGGATTGCGATGCTTGAAACTGAACTTGATAAGGAGAGACAGGCGCGTAAAGATAAAGAGAGTGCAGTCACTCAATTAACCACCCAGATGTCACAAACACAGGAAGTTCTTAATAAAATGTTGAATGTTATGTCTGCACATGGGCTTAATATAGAAGCGTTAACGCCAAGTCAGACAAATGTAAGACTAGATTTCTTATTTTGATTTGATGATTTTCAGTCTGTAATACCAATAACAATTAACATACTTATATATTGCAGGTATTACAACTAGAACATAATACATTAAACACAATAACTAGTGAAGAGCAAAGAACGTCGATCAGTGGTGGTGGACTTCAGAAGGGTGTGTTATTTCCAATGTCTAAGACAACTGCAACTCCGAATAAGGATTTGGACACTGCAACTGCAGCTGCAACAACAACTGCGAAGAAGGTAAGTTATAAAAAAACCATGTTTGGTTTCTAAATTGTACTATACATGACTTATTTACTGTGTTATGTATATATGCAGGTACCTGCTAGGACTAGGGGAGCAAGAAATAAGACTAGATCGTTGGAAAAGAAGTCTTCACTTCAAAATTCCCAATCTCAAGAAGATATTTATCCAGCTTCCAGATCACAACAAAATCTGTCTCCCTCGACACAACAAGACGTACCTATTGCATCATTACGAAAGAAGCGTACACCTTCTAAATTGAAAGTAAATCAGTCTCCACCATCACTACCAGATGTAAGTATTTCATCATTATTCATATAATTAGTTGTTTAATTTATTCCTCATTAATGCATGTAAACATTTTTTCTTCAGACATTTAAGTGCAAACTGTGGAACATCTCTAGGACAATTATCATTGGTAACGGTACTGTATACAAGTCTAAGGACGGAGACAATGTAATGATTCATAACCAACCACTACCAAAAAATTGCTACAAAGTTTCAATTGATGAATCCCTAGTGGATGCAGCATTCATACCTGATGACGAAAATAATGGTTTAAAAACTGTTAAGGATGTAAAAGGTAGTTTCGTGGCATGGCCAAAGGAAAAGGTTATTTTTTTAGAAGAGGTACATACACTTGATTTATCATCCTACATATACATAGCTTTTCATATTTAGTTCAATGTTTAATACACGGCTTTTGTTTCCATACAGGAAACAACACCACCAAATACCCTAACAGCTATTGTTGAAAGTGCACCAAAGATAGGAACTAAGCGCTCGATGAACGTTCCAACAGGCAGTACATTTACGACTATTCCTCATATGCAGAAACAAGCTAGGAATAACAAGGCTCAAAAGACTTTACAATACGGTGATTCAAAGTCTTTACAAGTGTGATTCTTTGTGAAAAGTATGTTACATGTAAATAATACGACTTTACAGTTGTTGATTTGCTTATGTACATTCAATTTTATATAATAATGCATTTGAAATTTGATTTCCAGAATTTTGTTTTTTATTTTTATTGAATTCTTTTAGGGTTTCTAAAAGATGAAACATAGTCACACTTATTATCATTGTTAGTCACATTCCAATGTGTGACTACATATTACTAAAAGTCACATAAACATACAATTCATGTGACTATTGGATGCATATAGTCACAAAAAATACAATTGGCTTGACTTGACAAAGCATATAGTCACACATATTACTAATATTGGTAACTCTTTGGTTAATTGTATGTGACAAACTCAGTACAAATAGCATGATTTGTGTGACTACATATTATAAAAGGTCACACAAACATACAATTCATGTGACTATTAGATGCATATAGTCACACAAAATACAATTGGCTTGACTTGACAAAGCATACAGTCACACATATTACTACTATTGGTAACTCTTTGGTTAAATGTATGTGACAAACTCAGTACAATAAGCATGATTTGTGTCACTACATGTCATAAAAGGTCACACAAACATAAAATTCATGTGACTATTGGATGCATATAATCACACAAAATACAATTGGCTTGACTTGACAAAGCATACAGTCACACATATTACTACTATTGGTAACTCTTTGTTAATTGTATGTGACAAACTCAGTACCATTAGCATGATTTGTGTGAGTACATGTCATAAAAGGTCACACAAACATACAATTCATGTGACTATTGGATGCATATAGTCACACAAAATACAATTGGCTTGGCTTGACAAAGCATACAGTTACACATATTACTACTATTGGTAACTCTTTGGTTAATTGTATGTGACAAACTCAGTACAATTAGCATGATTTGTGTGACTACATGTCATAAAAGGTCACATAAACATACAATTCATGTGACTATTGGATGCATATAGTCATACAAGATACAATTTGCTTGACTTGACAAAGCATACAGTCACACTTATTTCTACTATTGGTAACTCTTTGTTTAATTGTATGTGACAAACTCAGTACAGTTAGCATGATTTGTATGACTACATGTCATAAAAGGTCACACAAACATACAATTCATGTGACTATTGGATGCATATAGTCACACAAAATACAATTGGCTTGACTTGACAAAGCATACAGTCACGCATATTACTACTATTGGTAACTCTTTGATTTATTGTATGTGACAAGCTCAGTACCATTAGCATGATTTATGTGACTACATGTCATAAAAAGGCCACACAAACATACAATTCATGTGACTATTGGATGTATATAGTCACACAAAATACAATTGGCTTGACTTGACAAAGCATACAGTCACACTTATTTATACAATTGGTAACTCTTTGGTTAATTGTATGTGACAAACTCAGAGCCATTAGCATAATTTGTGTGACTACATGTCATAAAAGGTCACACAAACATACCCTTCATGTGACTATTTGATGCATATAGTCACACAAAATACACTAATCACATAGTAAATGTCACACATATTGTATATTCATGTGACAAACTTATAAACAATAGTCACTCTTAAACAAAACTCGTGTAACTGTAGAGTGTTTACCGTCACACATATTCACTAAAACACCAAATATTGTGCCTAGTTCGTCACACATTTTCGAGTATTGGTCACATTTTTTTGCTAGTTATCGTCACTTAGATCATTTTGTGACCGTATGGCACCTACGGTCGTGGCACCTTTGGTCACAAAGGCTAAAAAACCCGTGTGACTGTAGGCCTATGGTCACTCTTTTTTAGTGTGACGGATACCATTTTTTGTACTAGTGATACCACCCTAGTTCTTAACAAAAAAATAAAATCTCATGCATGTTGATAAAATTGGTATCATTAGAACCACCTTGAAATTTTATGGTATGGACTTGTTTTAGATTTGGCTAGATCATATTATAAATCAAGAAAAATTAAGGGTTTAGGGGTGGTGTGTGTCTCGGATAGAAAAGAAAGCAAGAAGATAGGTGGTTTTGATTTTGTAAACTTGTAACTATGTGTAAAAAGTAGGTGGAAAACGTTTATATATGGTGGTGGAAGGGTTAGTTTTGCCAATTTTGCATAGTGTTGGACCAAAATGTAAATATTAGTTGAAAAGCGGGAAATGACTGATAGTCAATTTTGAAAATATTTACGGGTCTCGGGTTTCATAAAAATACTTTTCAAAATTTAAAAAGCACACAATATATGATATATTATAGTCCTGGTACGACTTAATACGCAATTAAAAACGAAAACTTCAAAAATATTAAATATCGAAACCATCGATAATAAAAAATAAAATTTGGGTATCCATCAGTATCGTGATCACTAGTAGATAAATTCCATTCGTAATATTCGCGAGAATTTTAATTTAACGATTCTTATTTAAAATAAACCAAAACTAATAAATCAATTCAAAAAATATTTTGAATTAAATAATATATTAGAGTAAAATATGACCTTATTTTTGCGGGTTTTACATCCTCACCCCTTAGGGAAGCACCGTCCCGGGGCTTACTTCTACTTATGACCGTCTATGAATAAATGCGGATATTTGCTTTTGAAGTAGTCCTCACGTTCCCAAGTGTATTCGGGTCCACGTCGGAAATTCCATCGCACTTTAACTATCGGAATCCGACTCTGCTTAAGCCGTTTCACCTCTCGATCCATGATCTCCACCGGTTCTTCAATAAAATGCAGCTTGTCATACAATTGAACTTCCTCAAGTGGAATTATTAAATTCTCGTCCGCTGTTGGAGCATAGTTTGGCTAGGCCGGTTCGACGACACTCCTGGGCCGTTTGTCGTCTTCCCGAATCTTGAGTAATGCTGCAAACAAAGGTAAATCGGTTAGACGTGGACCCGAAGCCGGAGCCCCGGGGTCCACCTCCGACGGTCAAGTTAGTATCGGATTAATATGTGGTATAAGAGGTGTAGTTGTGAGTGAAAACCTGACCTAGATTGAGACCCCTACCCCTGTTTATATAGGCTTAGGGTTTCTTGTAGGATAAGTAAGGTGTGTGTGGGCCACGGGCCTATCGGGCTGGGCCCTTAACCGACTGTATGTCGACATGTCCCCCAGTCTAGTATGATATGGTTCATGATCATGTTATGCTAGACTCATTCGTGTATTATGCTCACTAACAACCGCGTGCGGCTTGCTGCTAGGACATCCTCATGGGTCGTCCGTAACATATGGCTCCACTCGTAAATGGGCTACCTTTTAGCAAAAAGATGATGGGTTGAGATTGCGAATAGTTAGCATAGCCACTATACGCTATCATGTCCCCCCAGTCTAGTATGTGAGTTTGTCACCGAGGTTACTAGACTTTACACCATATCCGCTACCTGTAAGCATATCCATGTCGAAAGAAATGGGGAACCCGTGTACGTAAGACGGGCGGGTGTGCTCGAATGCTTGGTTTCCCGTGATTAGACGGTAAGGACCCCGTAAGAAGAAAACTTGTTCCATAGCCGAGGTAACACTGGCATTGGCAAGGCATCATTCTTATTCATCTCTAACATGAGGATGATAAGAACGTTTTGTGAAGGTGGAGGTGGAACCCGTATGGTGCATCGTGAACATTTGAAGGCGTATTTCTTATACCCACTAATGATGCAGCATAGCGCGAATATTTCATTCGTCTTAAGGGCAACAGAAGACGTACTTCTGTGGCATGTTTATTCGGATATTATATCCATCTTGCGGCCACTACATTTTACAATGATTTTCCAAAATTCTTTACGTCTTTTCCCGAACTAAGACGTAGTTGATCAGACTCCGTCTAATTACGGTCAAACAATATCAACTTTGGAAAAATCACTCAAATGGCCGGGAAAAGAAATTCGTCGCGGAAGGCGTACTTCCGCTGCAAATATATGAGCCAACGGAAGACGTACTTCCGTGACATGAATAACGAGCCGACGAAAGACGTACTTACGCGGCGAAGACAACGAGCCAACAGGAGTACTTCCGCGAAGAATGATAATGAGCCAATGGAAGGAGTTCTTCCACGGCAAAGATAATGAGCCAACGGAAGGAGTACTTCCGTTGCGAAAAGAATGCGCCAGTGGAAGGAGTACTTCCAAGGCGAAGACAATAAGCACGTGGAAGAGATACTTCTACGACGAAGGATAATGAGCACGTGGAAGAGATACTTCCACGGCAAAGATAATACGCTAGTAGAAGAATTACTCCCACGGCGAAGATAATAAGCACGTGGAAGGAATACTTCTACGGCGAAGACAATAAGCCAGTGGAAGGAGTAATTCCACGGCGAAGACAATAAGCTAGTGGAAGGAGGACTTCCACGGCGAAGACAATAAGCACGTGGAAGACATACTTCCACGGCGAAGGATAAGGAGCACGTGGAAGAGATACTTCCACGGCAAAGATAATACCCTAGTGGAAGAATTACTTCCACAGCGAAGAAAATAAGCACGTGGAAGGAATACTTCCACGGGGAAGACAATAAGCACGTGGAAGGAATACTTCCACGGCGAAGATAATAAGCACGTGGAAGGAATACTTCCACGACGAAGACAATAAGCCAGTGTAAGGAGTACTTCCACGACGAAGACAATAAGCCAGTGGAAGGAGGGCTTCCACGACGAAGAAAATAAGCCAGTGGAAGGAGGGCTTCCACGGCGAAGACAATAAGCACGTGGAAGAGATACTTCCACGGCGAAGGATAATGAGCACGTGGAAGGATTACTTCCACGGCGAAGATAATGCACATGTGGAAGAGATACTTCCACGGTGAAGAAAATGAGCACGTGGAAGAATACTTCTACGGCGAAGAAAATGAGCACGTGGAAGAATACTTCGACGGCGAATGATAAGGAGCACGTGGAAGAATACTTCCACGGCAAAAGATAGCGAGCCCGTGGAAAGGTACTTCCACGGCGAAGATAATGAGCACGTGGAAGAGATACTTCCACGGAAAATGATAATGAGCACGTGGAAGAACACTTCCACGGAGAAAGATAACGAGCACGTGGAAGAATACTTCCACGGCGCATGAATAAGCCAATGGAAGAGATACTTTCGTGGCAAAGGAATAAACCGACAGAAAGCGGACTTCTGCGGCAAAGGAATATATCCAAAGATATTTGTGTGACGTGCACATAAATAGTGGTATTATTATACCCTAGTAGCCCCCCAAGTTTAATGGTGCTACACTCGATTAGTAGTATTAAACTTAATCAAGTATTCAAAAAATTACGATCAAGTAGACCAGCGCGAATGGTCGTACCATAGCCGCGTATGAAAGATAGAAATTGGGTTTGAACGTGCGAACCAACGCGGATGGGTCTTGCCATAACCGCGAATTGTCACATAGTATAAGACGTATCTTAACTAACTTATGGGATGAGTTATGCCACTACGTGCGGCGTACCGCATTTACCATAAGGACGGTCAAATTTTTGACAAAATCTTGTTAGACGTGCACAATGTGTCTTTTGCAAGTCCATCATGAGTCACGTGGTTTGCGTAACCTACTACAACGTCTTGATAGCAAGGTGTCTAACAAGGATACATGATCCGTGGTCGTTGGGTTTGCAACCCTCTTACACGACAAGTTGAATTATTAGGTTCACTCAATCCTCTTATTCCTCCTGGGAACGATGTGTACATGTACGCCCGTTGGCTAAAGATATCCGAGTGTACGGACTAGCACGAATGGACGTACCATGACCGCGAATGATAAACATATTTAAAAAATAAATGTAATATATCTTACCGATATAAAAGATATATTATAAAAAATATCGGAATATATCCTAAAGTATATCTTGTAGTAATTTAAATGATATGTGTAATATCCGTTATTAATATAAACAATATATCCGAACATGCGGATTAATATGGAAGACGCGGCTCATGACCGCAGTGAAAAAAAAAATTAAAAAAAATAAAATATAACCGAGTATACGAACGAGCACGGCTGGACATACCATAACCGCGAATAAAAAATAAAATAATTGTTGAATGTGCAGATGAGTTCGGATGGACAAGCCATGACCACGAATCACGATATTAATACGTCGGGCCGTGACATATACGGAAAATGTATTTAATCGAATCAAAAGATACGTAAAATCTCCTTGCTAATTTAAAAGATATATATAATATCTTTTATTAAGTTAAAAAGTATCGATAATATTTTTTAAAGATATAGGTAATATCTTTTTGTCAATTTAAAAAATATGCATAATATTTTTTATAAATTTAAAACATATTGATAAAATTTGGTCAAAGAGTTAAAAGATATCAATAATACCTTTTATTAAAATACAAAATATATGTGTTGTTTGGAATACTGTGGAAGGAATGACAACGGCTAATAAAATAGATCAGAACATGCATAAATATATCTACTAGCAGCATGAGATAAATATATCTATTTGCTAGGTTTGAAAGAAAAAATATATATGCATCAATCGGTATAAGATAACATAGTATATCATGTCATGAGAATCATAGAATGCCTTATTATTTTATTAATGTATCATGGGACATGCGTCAATGAAAAATACGATGACGAACTCAACGTTTGCTAGCATAGTTGATTACGAGAATAGTAAATTTTGCTACTAGTATGCAAATTGCCATGCTTCAAAAATATGAATAAAGATTGTAAATCTCTTTATCATAAAAAAAACATTTACCAAAATTTTTTTATTCTGCTATTTGTCAAAAGTATTTCTATGAGGGCGACATAAGTATGTCAAAAGTACGTGAGCGACATTTCTTGTGATTGTTGCACATCATGATAATACACATACAATAGTTTGATTCTTTAGATGCGAATAATGTGCCAAAAATAAAAAAAGAGTTACCGAATTTTGCATCGATTCTTGCTTTTCGGTAGTATGAGACCACGAAGCACAATATGTTCAGTGTCCCACGGAGGGTGCCAACTTGTTGGAGCATAGTTTGGCTGGGCCGGTTCGACGACACTCTTGGGCCGTTTGTCGTCTACCCGAATCCTGGGTAATGCTGCAAACAAAGGTAAACCGGTTAGACGTGGACCCGAGGCCGGAGCCCCGGGGTCCACCACCGATGGTCAGGTTAGTATCAGATTAATACGTGGTATAAGAGGTGTAGTTGTGAGTGAAAACCTGACCTAGATTGAGACCCCTACCCCTATTTATATAGGCTTATGGTTTCTTGTAGGATAAGAAAGGTGTGTGTGGGTCGCGGGCCTATCGGGCTGGGCCCTTAACCGACTGTACGTCGACATCCGCCAAACACCTCTTAACATTAGAAACGTGAAAAGTGTTGTGAATAACACTTAACTTGTCCGGCAACTCCAACTTATACGCCACGGGACCAACTCGATCAATAATCTTGAATAGACCAATATAGCGTGGACTAAGCTTTCCTCGCTTGCCAAATCGAATTACTCTTTTCCAAGGTGATACCTTCAACATAACCATATCGCCAATATCAAACTCCAATGGTTTTCGCCTCTTATCCGCATAGCTCTTCTGCCTACTACAGTCAGTCAATAAACGATTCTTGATTTGCACGATCTTCTCGATCTTCTCTCTAATCAATTTAGGACCCATCAATTGACTTTCTCCAACCTCACACCAACCAACTGGTGATCTACACTTTCGCCCGTAAAGTGCTTCAAAAGGCGTTGCCTTGATACTCGCGTGATAACTATTATTGTATGAGAACTCCACCAATGGTAAGTGTCGATCCCAACTACGTCCAAAGTCTATTACACACGCTCGTAACATATCCTCCAAAGTCTGAATAGTCCTTTCACTTTGACCGTCCGTTCTGGATGATACGCATTGCTCATATCCAACTGAGTCCCCAAAGCTCTCTAATGTGATTTCAAAAACTCAGATGTGAACCGACTATCTCGATCAGAAATAATTGACAAAGGAACTCCATGTCTGCAAACAACTTCCTTCAAATACAATCGAGTAAGTTTGTCTAAATCATCGGTTTTCTTTATCGGTAAGAAATAAGCCGACTTAGTTAACTGATCAATAATTACCCAAATCGTATCATGACCACTAGAAGCTCTCGGAAGTCCCGAAACAAAGTCCATAGTGATCTTCTCCCATTTCCATTCTGGAATTTCAGGTTGTTACAGTAAACCCGAAGGTCTCTTATGCTCAAACTTCACCTTAGCACACGTCAAGCATTTACTAACATAAGTGGCTATGTCAGCCTTCATATTCGGCCACCAGTAGCATTTATTCAAGTCTTGGTACATTTTATCCGATCCTGGGTGAATCAAATATTTAGACTTATGAGATTCGTGCATAATTAAATCTTTCCGTCCTCCATACACCGGTAACCATACACGATTCTCAAAATACCGAATTCCATCATCATGAATCTCGAATATGGGTGTCATTCTTCTACCCAAGTTTTCATCCCTCACATTCTCCTCTTTCATTGCTTTTGTTTGAGCTTTAAGTATTCGATTGGATAAATCAGAATAAGTTGTCATGGCTAAAGCTCTAACCCTTTTCGTCATTTCACTTTCTTTCCTACTAAGAGCATCGGCAACTACATTCGCCTTGCCGAGATGATAACGTATTTCACAGTCGTAGTCACTCAAGAGTTTAACCCAGTGACGTTGTCTCATATTAAGCTCTTTTTGGTCCAGGATATGTTGTAGGCTCCTATGATCCGTATACACTACACATTTTGTACCATCCAGATAATGTCTCCAGATTATAAGTGCGAAGACAACAACACCAAGTTCTAAGTCATGCGTCGTGTAGTTCTCTTCATGCTTCCTCAGTTGTCTCGAAGCATAAGCGATGACTTTCTCCCATTGCATCAGTACAACTCCATAACCTTTATGTGATGCGTCACAATATACCACAAAGTCTTCAGATCCCTCGGGCAATGCCAAAACAGGTGTGGAACACAACTTTTGCTTTAGCATTTGGAACGCTTCCTCTTCTTCCTTACCCCATTCATACGTCTTGCTCTTTTGGGTGAGTTTGGTAAGTGGTTTAGAAATCAAAGAGAATCCCTCTATGAATCTTCGGTAATACCCAGCTAAACCCAAGAATTGCCTTACTTCGGTCGGTGTTGTTGGGCAGGCCAATCTCGAATAGCCTCAATCTTCGCTGAATCAACATGAACACCATTACTATCAATTACGTGACCAATAAACTGTACAGATTCTAGCCAGAAAGCGCATTTCGAAAATTTGGCATACAATTGTTCCTTCTTAAGCAACTCCAAAATAATCTTCAGATGCTCTCCATGCTCTTCCTTGCTGTTGGAATAGATAAGTATATAATCAATAAATACAATTACGAACTTATCAAGGTATGGCTTGCACACTCGATTCATTAAGTCCATAAAAATTGCGGGTGCATTAGTTAGACCAAACGGCATCACTTGGAACTCGAAATGACCATACCGAGTCCTAAAGGCAGTAATTGCTATATCTTCCTCCCTAATGTGAAGTTGATGATAACCCGATTGTAGATCGATCTTTGAGTACACACTCGAACCTTGAAGTTGATCAAATAGATCGTCAATCCTCGGAAGCGGATATCGGTTCTTGACCGTCAACTTGTTCAGCTCGCGGTAATCAATACACATACGGAATGATCCGTCCTTCTTCTTAACAAACAATACTGGAGCTCCCCAAGGCGATGAACTCGGACGAATAAATCCCTTCTTCGATAATTCCTTCAATTGATCAGCCAACTCCTTCATTTCTGACGGTGCTAGACGATAAGGTGCACGTGCGACAGGTGCAGCTCCAGGCACAAGTTCAATTTTAAATTCGACTTGTCGAGGTGGTGGAAGTCCTGGAAAGTCGTCAGGAAACACCTCTGGATAGTCACAAATCACCGGCACATCTTCTAAACGCTTCTTGTAGGATTTGTAAATCTTTCTTATGTTTTAGAGAGAGAAAGAGATAGAGAGATGGTGGATTACACACAATTCTAGAGAGAGAAACAAGAGTGAACTATGTGAAAAAAATGATTAACCACACACCCTCTCCATCTAAGGAGAGGGTTTATATATCCAAGCCCTTGTCATGGGCTTGGGCTTACATTTGGGCCGGCCTACACATGTTGTAGGCTAGGCTTGTTCTTGTTTGTTAAATAAAGATAATTAACTAAACTACAAGCTATTACATGGACTATCGTTGGAGTGACCGATCCTTCTTAATACGTAAAACGTATTTCCAACAATCTCCCCCTAAGGGAGGTCACTCCAAACAAGGGCATTACCCAAGTTACAATAATAAGATAAACCTAGCATGCTATGCTTGTCTTGAGCTCGTAGTCTTCGTCTTTCTTTTCTTTTTCTTTTCAGGTGAACATGCTGATGTGATCTTTGATATCAATCTTGAGCATTAATCTCTTGCCTTGATCTTGTGCATCCATCACTTGTGATTTTCGCCTCTTTGTGACCTCACGTCCCACATACTTATACCTTTGTAATTCTTGAAAGCTTCAGAGTTTGATACAGCGGAAGACTTGACTTTTAGACTTTCTTGAATTTGATGAAGTATTAAGTGCATATAGTATAAGCATGCGGGGACGACTTCTTCTTGGATCCCGCAACGCCACCGTCTTCAAATACCGCAACATAAGTAGACACGAACGAAATGGCTTTGAACATTTCATTCTAATTCGGTAGCATTTTACCTCCGGTCGGTGAAGACAGTTGGACGATATAAAATATCGTACTTGTGGCAGGTAGATTTAATTAAAAATCTCCTTGACAAGATTTTGCGGGTAAACCCGTTCTCTTTACTCGACCGTCCAAAGCTGACTGCGAACGTAAAGAGTGAATCATTTGGATAAAATTATCCGCATGATTGAAGCCATCAATTCTGATTCCTGGAACAAGTTTGATTCATTAAAGAATCGCACCATCGTTGCTTTCCAGTTGTCACGAGCTTGATTCGTATAGAATCTTGCAAGTTACCTACCAAGTGCTGTTTGAGGTTAACACTAGAAGGATTTCCACTCATCACTGTGAACACTGAGGTATCACTCTGAGTGTTCTGGCAAGATCACTAAGATATTGCGTAGAGGCCTGGAACGTGTTTAAATTCAGTTAAGAATTAAACCACTGTTGCTTTCCAGTTATCACAAGTTTTATTCATAAAGAATCGCACAAGTCACCTACCATGAGTTTTTTGATATTCGCTCAAGAAGGATTTCCATCTTCATTGTAAATACTTTCGTATTACTCGGATGTTCAGGCAAGATCATGAAGATTTTGCGTAGGACTCTTAAAATCTTTCTTACTTTTCACAGTGTGTGAAGAAGCAAGGAAATATGAAAGTGTGTCCTAATGAGATATTTGATGATCTCAAATGGATCTAGACTCGATCGTGCATTTTGGATTTTAGTGATCGGAGGCTGGAGAGGAGTGCCACCATTTCAATACCAATTTATTCGGAATGAATAAATCAATAGATAATGTGTTGTCTCCGTGTGATTAAAACAAATATCTTTTAAGAGACATCTGAGTTAGCTGGGATGGGTTGTGCATTGCATCACTGGGTCCATGATGTCTGTCTTCAATATCGAGCATCATTAAAATGATCTCAATAACATATGTGTTGACCCGGTTTCTGCCTAAGGTTGTAAGGAGGGCTTCTTTCTTTACACCCTTTATCTTTACAATTCTTTTTCATTCTTCAACCTCTTCAATGCTTACCAATACGTCATAACTAGCACCTTGTTGTGATTGTTCCAGTTCTAACTTAAGTACTTGGTCGGCATTCAGCTACGTTCATAATCTTTCTCCATCTTTCCTAAGGACTACTATTTCTAGCTATGGAATGTCCTTGGGAAGATTCCTCCGGTTCTGGAAGAATCATAGGACTTAACCTATCCTACCATCCTTATGTCACCACAATCTCCATCGTCGTGAAATAAATGGGTTTTGGGTAAGTATATGTCACCATGAAAATCCATTTTGATATAGCAAATCCATTTTGCTCCCCCTTAACATATGCCACGATATTCGAAAACATTTCGCACATGTCGGGATGAGCCAGCACATAAAGTCAAACCATTTGTGATAATATCCCATATTAAATCACACTTTCTCCCCCATATTAAAAAATTAACCCAATCGATGTTTTTAATATCAATTGATTTAATGAAGTTTTAACAAAGGTTTTGGGAAGAAAAATGCAAGTCCGTTTTATCTTCATGGTATCAAATGTATGAGATATGATACCGATTTGTAACATTATCACATATTCTCCATATTAGAAAAGAATTGACAAGGTTGGACCTGATTGATAAGAACATCATATGATAAGATCAAATGGTTCTTGTCGGCATATGTTGGTCGCCTCGTCACGTCTGAAGTCATCTCTTGACACCACGTGTTGTCTTGACACCAATTAGTGAGCTTGGCACTTTTGGCATCGAATATTCTGAATGCTTGACAATTGCTCCCCCTCAATTGTTGACCCGTGTTCTATTGAAAGAGATGTAGTCGTCGGTTGAGTAGTCGCATCGTCGAGTATGTAGATACCAATTGTAGATTGATATGGTTGTAGAGATGATAGCTTCATAAAAACAAGACTTCTCTTGTTTTAACAAATAAATGCACTGAAACGTACATATATTTGTGTTAGACCAAGTTTTAAAGTAAACTTGATCCCTTACAAGGTTTTAAAGTAAACCTTGCCCGAGAAAATTAATTCCCGTTGTTAGTCAAAACTTTCATAAGAAATACTTGACTTTAATGTGAAAAGCGGGTTGCAGTCTGAAATAACTACAAGCCATTGAGGCATGTTTTATGAAATATTTACAACTTTTGTACGAACTCTATTTATGGCGTCGTGTCGATATTAACCAACATTTCTAAGGCCGTAAATATTATCGTACCAAAAGACATGCCTTTGAAAAATAAAGTAAATTTTTTTTTGGATTTTTCTAGATTTTTCAATTTTTATGGTTTTTATATGGTTTTATATTTTTGTATTTTGCTTTTGTGGATAAAAATATAAACAATATATACAAATAATCACCAAGGATACGGAGAATAGTTTTACCACCACTATTCTTTCGCTTCATCTGCCAGTTCCTTTAGAGTCTCAGGCGAGAAAGTTCTCATTCCTAGCTTGTCGGTCAAAAATTCAATTCGAGCGCGATCTAAAGCCTTCGTGAAAATATCCGCCAATTGCACTCTTGTTGTCACAGTACATCGGAATTTTGTTGAAACCTAGACCATAGTCGGTTAATTGCGATCTCATCCAAAGAATTTGAGCACAGCAACCTTACATAGTTATGTATTCTGCTTCCGTACTTGAAATTGTAGCGCTTTTCTGCCTTTTTGATGCCCAACTGATTAGTCGATCTCCTAGTAGTTGCAAAGTTCCACTCGTGCTACGCCTTGTATCTTGACAACCCGCATGATCCACATCTGCATATGCCATGAGTGCAATCGAAGAGTCCTTCGAATACCAAAGTCCCCGATTAATGGTTCCTTTAAGATATCAAAAGATCCGTTTCACAATAGCCAAGTGTAAATCAGTAGGCCTAGTTTGATACCGAGCACACATACATATAGCAAACTGAAGATCAGGTCGACTAGCTGTGATATACAGAAGAGTACCGATCATTCCACGGTAAAGTGTCGGATCAACGGCAACTCCATGTGGATCTGCATCAAGCTTAGTTTTTTCCACCATTGGAGTATCCACAGGGTCGCAAGATTCCATCTTATATTTCTTTAGCGATTCAAGGGCATACTTGGATTGATTGATAAAGATGCCTCTGGGACTCTGAGATATCTGAAGACCTAAGAAGAATGATACCTTGCCCATCATTGACATCTTAAACTTGGAAGACATGAGTGTCCCAAACTCATCCGATAAGGTTTGGGTCGAGGCTGCAAATATAATATCATCAACATATATTTGTACCATAATCATATCTTTACCTCGTTTCTGAATGAACAGCATGGGATCCACCTTGCCTTTAGCGAAGCCTTGCGTAATGAGGAATTGTGACAATAGACCATACCATGCGCGTGGAGCTTGCTTCAACCCATAGAGAGCCTTCTTAAGCTTTTACACATGATTAGGATAATTAGGATTTACAAAACCATCCGGTTGTTGAACATAGACCTCTTCCTTGATTTCGCCATTCAGAAATGCCGTCTTCACATCCATCTGATAGACGATCATATTCATATGGGCTGCATAAGCGAGGAAGAGTCGAATAGCTTCCAAACGGGCAACAGGTGCAAAGGATTCCATAAAGTCGATGCCCAATAATTGCTTGTATCCACGAGCTACGAGTCGAGCTTTGTTCTTCAATATTCCGCCTAACTCATCGAGTTTCACCTTGTAAACCCATTTCAAAGTGAGTAGCTGCACTTGATCCGGGCATGGGACAAGTTCCCATACTTCAATACGTATAAATTCATTAAGTTCTTCTTGCATAGCTTCTATCCAACATGATTGAGTAAAAGCTTCTTGCCATGTCTTAGGTTCAACTTCAGTGAGAAAAGCATCAAATTGACAAAACATTGCACTTTCTTGTAACTGACTTCGTGTGGATACCGGACGATTAGGGTCACCAATAATAGAATCTATAGGATGATCCTTTGTCCACTTGTTGTCATGTTCACGAATCCGTGGATTGGAGTAAACTGTAGTAGGAGCTTCCTCTGATGTGGACGACCCGGCTTGATTAGGGTCGGGAATAGGTACACCAAAGAATGGAAGTTCATGCATTTGAGAGAATTCCAAATCGTGATCATCATCATCCTCTTCATCATGCCTTCTTTGCGGGGGCGTAACCAATGTAAATACCAATATCAACCTTTGGTTGAAGTTTTCCCAAATTGTCACCATCATTATTTGGATAGCAAAGAGAACCAAATACATGAAGATATGATAAATCTGGTACTTTTCCATGGAGAAGCTCATAAGGTGTTTTACCATGGCATTTACGAATTAGTGACCGGTTTTGGGTGTACACTGTTATAGATACTGCTTCTGCCCATAAAAACAATGGAGCCTTTGCGTAAATTAACATCGTTCGAGCAGCTTCCATAAGTGTGCGATTTCGCCTTTCAACGACATTGTTTTGTTGTGGAGTGCGTGCAACGGATGTTTCATGAGATATGTCAACTTCTTCATAATAATCACGCAAGATTTGATTCACAAATTCGGTTCCATTATCTGTACGAATGTGTCGGACAGTAGTGTTGAGACGCACTTGAATCATCTTGAGAAATCCGATGATGAATTTAGGTGCCTCATTTTTTGCTTTAAGAAATTTCACCCATGTAAACCGAGAGTAATCATCGACAATGACGAGGATGTACTTTTTGCCACTAAGACTTTCAACACGCATAGGTCCACAAAGATCCATATACAACAGATAAAGTTTCTCTTGGTTGGTGTCTTCCGTCTTGGGTTTGTATGATTTCTTAGTGCTTTTCCCCATTGTACACGCGGAACACAAATGATCCTTGTGAAATGATAGTTTAGGAAGACGACGAACAAGTTCGTTTTTCGCCAAGTGATTAATAGCGTCAAAGTTAATAACCGTCGATGCCATAACCATGACTTAGTCTTCGATGCTTTGGAGAGAAGACATACGGGAGAAGCGGCCATCATGTCTTGTAGAGACAAAGTATACAAATTATTCCCTCGAGTACCTTTCAATAAATCAACCCCTTCCAAATTACGAATGAAGCAGGTATGCTCTCGAAAAGCAAATTCTAGGTTTGCATCACAAAATTGTCCCACAGAAAATAAGTTGTGACCGAGACCTTCCACATAATACACTCTTGAAATAATAACATTCCCAATATGATATTCAACATAACCCATTATCTTTGCAATATGATCATTTCCAAATCGAACCGTACCAAGAAACTTGCTGACGAAATTTCTGAGCTGAGAGCGATCTCCGGTCATATGCTTGGAGCAACCAGAGTCCAAATACCAGAGAACAATTTGAACCACCTGTTTTCAACAACAACAGTAGACAATGCATTGGAAACTATTGGTTCCGGAGTGTTAGCAGATACAGATAAAATATTATCAGAATTGCTAACAGGTTTGTGACCCTTAGATTTCCTGCATTTTCTAATGTGAGTTTTAGCACTAACAGGTTTTACTGTTCCAACTTTCTTAGGTTTTGGATTATTCGCGGGCACTACAGTGGGAGTAGACCTATTTAAAGGGCACGTGGTTCCTACAGTAGTGTCGGTGTTCCTAGTTAAAGGACACGCTTGTGTTTTGGTAGCCTTGGTACTCCTAGTTAAAGGGCATGCTTTCTTCGCTGTAGTGGGAGTGATCCTAGTCAAAGGGCAAATATTTCCTACTATAGTGAAAGTTCTACCAGTGGGGCGCCACATCCAACCAACTTGGGTTAACACTTTCCCAGTCGGTTTCCATTCTAATCTATTTTCCGGGCATACATCTCATTCACATGGTCAATAAGGAAAGAATCATGACGACTAGAAAACATACATTCATTGCAATTCCAACATTTCAAATTAGAATTCACACTAGGCTTAGAACGCTGCACAACCGCAGAGCCTTTAGGTTTACATGATTCTTTTTATTCAAAACAGAAATAGCATTCCTAGGATGGGCTTCTACTTTCTTCTTCACTTGACTACTAGATGGGGGCAAGATCCTATCATTCTTCTTGTTTCTTTTAAGCTTAGATCTTTGAGCCTTAGTAGTGATGATTACTCCTATAGAGGGCAACACGGGAATATTAGAAGCTGGTTTTGATTCCGCCTTATCTTTAGTGACCAATGTTTGAGAAGGTTTAGTCCTAGGGACTTGATTAAATGGTGTGACGGCTATAAGGTTCCTTTTGATTGCACTAGAGGACGCTGTTGAGACAGTGGCTGCGTTATCCACAACAATCTTACCTTTTAGAGTACGAAGTGTTTCCTTTAACTCAGCCAAGACCAGATCTTTATCACAAATTTGTTCCCTCAAATCAGATATTTCCACCGACTTTCGATTCAATTGTTCAATCAATGATTGATTATGTGCAGTGTTATCAACACACGCGGTCTTTACTGAATCGAAGAGTCGTGTATTTTTCTGTTTTAAGTTATCAACTTTGGACAAAATCTTGGAAACTCGATTATCTAGATCAAGTTTAAAATTCTCAGCGGCCTCAAGTACGTTTACACATTTAAACTCCTTAGATTTCTCTATGTCTATCGGCAAAGATTTAGCAACTTTGTCACTTGGCTGACGCTGTTTTGATTGTAAATTCAATTGAAAATTCTTTTCAAAGTTTGCATCATCGATATTAACACCTTCAAATGACGTTTCAAAGATTTCTGGAATAAATTGTTGCTTGCATTCAAGCGAAATACAATGTGTTTGAATCTCATCAAAACGTTTTGAAAGTGAAGATTATGAATCTTGAAGCTTTAAAAATTCAGCGTCAGATTCGTGACAAGTACTATCTACCACAGTATCCACAGATTCAACATTATGCACAATAGAATCATCATCAACACTTTTATTCACACAGACGGAAACTATATCATGAGACATCACTTGCTTCAGAAGCTGATCATTTTGGTTGGAAACCCGTTCTATTTCAAGTAAACTGTTTTCATAAGCATCATCCATTTCATTGAAAACACGTCTAACTTCTTCTATTTCCAAAAGCAAATCTTGATCAAGATTACTAAGACAAGCTTTAACATTCTTTACAAACGGAACAATTTCGTCTCGAAACGCAGCTCTCATGTGCTCAAAATTCCATTCACCTTCCGTTATGGCCGAAGCCATCGTACGTTCCAAAATGACCTTGTCAAAATCGGCTAAGTGTTGGTGAACCGCATTTAAGTTAACGGACGCCTTGCTTACCGGTGGAATTAACTTTGTTAAATCCGTTTTGACAAGTGTAGGAGACGTACTAGGAAGGTTTTCATTTGACAAATTTTGGGGCACAAGAACTGTCAATTCTGCTAATTCCTTTTGTAAGCGAATGCGTGTCTTTTTCGAAAATTGATCTTTGTTATGTTGATCATAATCAATTGTATGGAATTTTGAAAACATTTTAGAGTGAGTTTCATCCGCAAGTGACTGTGTCTCCTCAGTACTACGAAAAAAGGTGCTTCTTTCGATTTGCCAATTATGGTCATATCATAAAGACTGGGAATATATTCCTGAGCTTGTTTTGTATAACCGGGACTAGGTGGTAAATCTTGAAGACGCTTAAGTTCGAGTTCTTTAAATGATTTAGTTATAAGTTGAACCTTTTCTGTGGAAGCGTATTGTTTTAAAGTTGTTGTTCTTTGAATTTAAGAAGTTTGGTAGCATTAATTTCCGATTCAAACTTTTTAGACTCGAGAGTTTCGAAATCCATTTTAAGTTTCTGAAAATCATTGACAACCGACTCTTTTGCTTTTAATTCATTGGAAAGATTAGCTTTTAATGATTCTATTTCTTTCAAGTGTTCAATCTTTTCAAAACGCAATTGGTCAAATTCAGAACATGTTATTTTCTCTGCTTGAGGGACCATTTCAAAAGTTTTGACATTTTCTTTATGCAACGCAAGCTCAATAGTCAGGGTGGAATTCGTATCTACGGATTGTTTGAGAGCCATATGCATTTGATCAATAATATGTTTAGGCACCATGACCAAATCATGTTTAGCATAAGATTCCATACCCGTCGTAGCATTTGGTTGAGGTTCACTAAAATGTGTAGGATTGGATACCACATCATTTGAGTTACTAGTCCCCGAATGCTGTTCGAGGTTGTCATTTTCATGCCCAACTTGATGTTGGTTATCATCAATATTATTAGATGTGGTTGGTACCTCACTGACGACATCAGAACCGTAGTGAGAGAGATTAGCAACGAGAGCAACTTGGGCAGAGTGAATGTCATCACAATCCGAATCGTATGCATCAAGATCGTCCGCTTGATAAGCTGCATTAGAAGTGGAAACGACTGCAATGCCTTCAGTATCTGCTGCCCCTGGGTCAGCAAGAAATGCAAACTCCTCTGAATCCAAGATCTTCCCCTTAGACTGAGCATCAACCAAATACATCTTCTCACGAAACCATGCATCATCCCTTCTCCTCTTCGGTTGAGTGTATTTCCTAGCCATATGACCTTGTCCCCGGCAATTGTAGCAAGTCACAACCTTTTTAGGACCAATAGGACTTCCATTTCCACTAGCTTGAGAATTCACAGCTTGATTGTTCCCAGTCCTTGTAGGAGGTCCATATGAATTTTGCCTTCCCTGAATAGGTTGCACCGTCACTTGACCATCTTGAACAGTGGCTTGTTGTCGAGGATTTGAAGAGGTGCGGAGTTGATTGTTTGTTGGTGGAAATCCTCAAGTTGCAACAAGTTTTGACAAGTAGGCAGTGAGATGGTTTAGTACATCAACTGGCGTATCATTTGGAGTAAAGACTGGTGCTTGGATTGGTGGAAGTTCATTAGAGCAGAAAGCTTGTGCTGGTTGTGCTTCAATAGGAAAATATCCTGGCTGAGGAGTATAGCCCATTGGAGAAGTGTTGGCTTGTGATGGTGATGTCTGATATGGTGGTTGATGTGGTAAAGATTGTTGATGAACACTTTGTTGAAATGCTTGCTGTGGGATCATCGGTGGTTGATAAAATGGTTGCTGATAGTTGTGTGGTGGTGGCTGCTGCAAGTATGATGGTTGCTGATAAGTATAAGCCATGTTTTATTGAGAAGCATACATTGCAAGTGGATCATGAACTTGAGGTGTAGACAACCGAGCCTCGATCACATGGCATTCATGTTGTTGAAGAAAAGCTTGAAGTTGATCCACATTGGTGTTATGCAAGTCCTTAGCCAAATTAACATCCGTCACGTATTTTTTCCATTCTGGAGAAAGAGTGTTCAAATACTTGGTGTTCAATTGAAAGGTAGGAATTGCCATGCCATAGATATTTAGCTCATTCAACAATAGGGTAAATCTCAGATAGTAGTCATTGAGAGTCTCCCCTGGCACATAGGCAAACTTATCAAAAGTATCATAAAGCTTACACTCCCGTTCTTGTTTAGTTAACGATGTGCCTTGCATTAGAACACGAATTCTATCTCATAAGTCTTTCGCAACTTTATGTTTGCTGACGAGTTTGTAGACATCTGGAGGAAGGGCTTAGAGAATGATGTTTGTAGCATACTTATCACATTTATCTTGAATCTTCATATCTCCAGTCAATTCACCCGTTGTGCGAGGACGAGTAGTTGTACCTTCCGTCACTATACCATAATCTAATGGTCCATTGAGCACCGATGCCCAAATAAGATGTCCGTTCTCCTTGTTCAACATATAAAGTTCCATTCGGGAAGTCCAATCCTCGTACATAGATTTCTCCAACATTGGTGGACGATTATCCGTACCCGAGAGGATGGACTTATCCGTAAGAGATGTGTACTCCATTTCGATAAGTTAAGATTTACAAACATGATCGGTCAATGAAAGAAAGTAAATGTGTTTGTTGTAGTGTGTTAAAACCGAGAAATAATGTTAAAATCCCCTAAATTATGTTCTCGATAAACCAAAAATTCCAAGATGAAATTGCACACGATGTTAAAAAATTTCAAAAACACGTTTTTGAAAAAATGTTGGATCGCAACACTGGATCGTAGTGGTGATCGTACTCAAATCGTACTCACTATGATCGTACTCAGATTGTAGTTGTGATCGCACTCACTATGATCGTATTGCGATCTTACTCCCCTATCCTAGTCAGTGATCGTATTCTGATTGAAACCTTGATCGTACTCTACAATCGTGGTGACGGATTGTACTCTGAGCAAAGTAAGCTATCGCAATGAGCAATCTTACCTTGATCGTAGTATGATATCGTACTGAAGGATCGTAGCGAGCTATCGTACTAACCAAACTTACCTTGATCGTAGTATGGATCGTACTGAAGGATCGTAGCGAGCTATCGTACTAACCAAACTTACCTTGATCGTAGTATGGATCGTACTAGGCAATCAGATTGTGGGATCGTACTAAGGATCGTAGTGAGCTATCGAAGTCAATATCGTAACTTGGATCGTACTAATGATTGCAGTTAGATCGTAACAACAGATATTGACTATGGATCGCAAGTAGAAACCCCCAGGGTTTATGCAAACACAAAGTCAGATCGTACTGAGGATACCAACTTACCACGTTTCTCGGACAGTACAGTAACACAATCAATTCGAGATTCAAACCCAAAATATGAATCAAACAACCAAAAATTTTGTGTTTTTAACCCAAATAACTATACCAAATCACTATAACAAGTAACAAGATGAAGTATATCAAGATTAACCCATAAAAACACAAAAAAAAATTGGTTCGTGTGAAAATGGATCAAAAATGGCGAGAGAATCAAGAACACAAACACAAGAACTAAACAATCATCCCATGGCTCTTGATACCATTTGTAGGATTTGTAAATCTTGCTTATGTTTTAGAGAGAGAAAGAGATATAGAGATGGTGGATTACACACAATTCTAGAGAGAGAAACAAGAGTGAACTATGTGAAAAATTTATGAACCACACACCCTCTCCATCTAAGGAGAGGGTTTATATACCCAAGCCCTTGTCATGGGCTTGGGCTTAAATTTGGGCCGGCCTACACATGTTATAGGCTAGGCTTGTTCTTGTTTGTTAAATAAAGATAATTAACTAAACTACGAGCTATTACATGGACTATCGTTGGAGTGACCGATCCTTCTTAATACGTAAAACGTATTTCCAACACTTCTCCCTAGGTTCTGCCTCATTCACATGGGCTAAGAACAATTGGCATCCTCTTTCCATGTATTTACTCACCTTGATACAAGAGATCACCTTCAAGTGAGACGTACCACTATTCCCTTTTACTACCAACGTCCTACCCTTAACAAGTACATGCACTACTTTCTTCCCACAAACAATAGTCGCATCATGTTTAGCTAGCCAATCCATCCCAATAATCACGTCAAAAGCCCCAAGCTAAATAGGCATAAGATCGATTTTGAATAAGTGATTCACTATGTTCAGAGTACAATCCCTTAGAATATAACTAGTACTAACTATCCTACCATCAGCCAATTCAACCTCATACTTGTATCTAATTCATTTGGTTTAGTATCAAACAAAAGACCAAAACTTATGTTGATAAAGCTCTTATCCAATCCAGAATCAAATAGTATGCTAGCATATCTGTTATTGAGTAAAAATGTACCCGTCACGACATTTGGTCCATCATTCTACTCAGCACCTCCAACACCATACACTTTTCCTGCAACATTTCCTCCTTGATTGTTCTTCTTTGAGCAGTTTACTCTCACATGGCCTTTCTCTCCACAATCATAACAAGTTATAACACGTTGAGTGTTTTCACCAGTAGCAACACCCCTGCTCCAGCAATCTTTAGCTTTGTGATTAGGCTTTCCACACTTATTGCATTTTGGTGGACAGTTCCCAAAATGTCAAATCCCATAATTGTTACATTGAGCAGCATTCCCACCTTGATCACCTCTTGCATTATGTGTGTTTGTCATGGCTCTTGAATTCCCTTGCCTTTGATTTTTGTACTAATTATGGCGGTTGTTACCTTGGTTGTTTCCCCTGTTGTTGTTGTTTCTGTAGTTACCACTACTACCACCTTGGTTATTATTCTCCCATTTTCTCTTATTGCCTTCTGTAATTCTTTCAGACTTAGCGGTCAACTTCTGTTCCATTAAAGTATGTGCCATTCGAACAGCTTCATTCAACACAGTAGGCCTTGAAGATGTGGTTTCCCCTTTTATGTTCTCTGGCAAACCCTTTAGATACGCATCAATTTTCTTTTTCTCAGTCGGAACACTTTCAAGACACAACAGAATCAACTCATTAAACCTTTGAGTATAAGCAGCAATGTTACAGTCTTTAACTTTCAAGCTCCACAGCTCCACTTCCATTTTCTGAATTTCCTCAGCAGGGAAAAACTCCTCAGTCATCATAGTTCTCAATTATGTCCACGACCTCCCATGTGCTACTTCTATTCCTAAGGTAGCTACTTGAGCATTCCACCATGTTTGAGCTGGACCTTGGAGTGTAGCAGTAGAAAACTTCACCTTGTTCCTTTCCATAGAGTCACTGATACTAAACACACTTTCCGTCTTTTCAAACCAACGAGCCAATCCCACTGCTCCTTCAGTACCATGAAAATTAATCGGACCACATTTCATAAAACTAGAGAAAGTACACTTTCTAACAGGCGGTACACCAATTGCATCAACATTTCCTCCTGCTCCATCGGCTCCACCGGCTTGGTTCCTTGCAGCACGATCCTCAGCAAGAGTTGCAGCAACAATTATGTTCACCTCGGCCTGACTCATCCTACGCGGTGTCATGATTCTGTCACAACACAAAGAAAAATTCATGAGTGTTCATACAATGATATGGTCATAACATGAACAAATTTTGAATCACAACATGAATAAATCATCGAGCCATACAAAAATCACAACACAAAAGTAATTACTATTACTATGGGTCACGTGGGGATCCACATGGCTCATGTGCATGTCAGTCACTAACATCATCATCTTCATCATTAATTACCACCCTTTCTCATCTAGTACATAAGACGTTCCGTCGATTCCTCTATTAAATCCTCTTCGTGAAAATTAGCAACATAGTCGTGAGAAAGTAGATTTGTCAATTTGCATATCATAGCAAATCCCGTAAAATAAAATTTATAAGGTCATTATATAATTTCATAAAATATAAAAAAAATGGATGCATTTACATCAAAATATCGTTCAAAGTCGATATAATAAATTCTATCTCAAATATATCTCAATATACATCCCAAAATATCTCGGATATCTCAAAATATCTCAAAGTATTTATTATAAAAATACTTAACAATAATGCTTCTCAAATATGCATTAACAATAACATAAAAATTACCTGAAGGCTTGGACTAGGAACACGAGAAGACTAAGCGCACAAAACACGGTTATAGTTTAGGTTTTTGAAAATGAAAGACCTAGTTCTCTATAACCTTAATCTCTTAATACCAATCTTTAACACCCCTAAATTTACTCGCAGCGAAAGCCAACCATTTGGGTGTTAAAAATTTCACAATCACAAAAGAATATAAAGAACGACTCTAAAAGATACATTTTTAGATAAAGGATTCCATCCATAAAGATCAGAGTACTGGTCCCACAAACATTTACCAACATTTCTTACATAAGTCTTTTAAAGTACACAAACATTTTGAAAGTAAAAGATAGTGAATGGAACGAAAACATATTTTCCAAAACATTAGCGCTTGCCTCCTCGTCCATTCCAAACCTCCAGCATTCAGCTTTAATTACCTGAGATAAATATGCTAAAGAGTCAGCTAAAAAACCGAGTGAATTTATAGAGTTTATAAGAATAACAGGTGAACACAATAATTTTTAATCATCTAAAACTTATCACACGTACAATTTATATATAGATAAATGCATTAAGCTCATGCCACTGTACGTTAACCAACATGTCAAACCGAGTCACTTACGGCGCGCCTACTATCATGTAATATTGTCATATACCAACGACCTCTTATACATAATATCCCTTTCAGGTGCTCACAAGGATACAAACCCTAGGATAAGGTTGTCAAACCAAATAGATCTATCATATGTATCAGTGTTTACCCCTTCGAGTAATTAACAGTGCATGAAATTCAGGGACTTCATTAGACAATGCTACTTATGCATTTATCATCTCATTCGGGTCCAGCATACCGAAAACAACTTGTGTTCATTTTATAAAACAGCATGTATCCCCCTCGCAGGTTCAATAAAACATTTAAAGTTTAAAGGCGAGGCTATAAACTCACCTTGAATTGTACAGTAGAGATAACGATCGCCGATGATAAGTGATGCCCGTTAATCACGAAAACCGCAACCTATCAAATAAGGCGCGCTCATTAATAATGGACTCGAGTAATAAACCATACATAATAACATCAAGCTCAAAATCATAAAATCAAGACAAACCCAAAAGAAAACAATACAAGTGATACTATTGCACTCTTCTATATGTTTACTCTATTAGTCTATTCTTTCGATAAAAATCTGCCGACACATACCAAATATACAAGCTCATTTACCCCACTTAAACACGTCAAAAGTTTATGATACTACTCAGTGAACTTACTTACTATCTATAGAAAGTCCTCCCAAAAGTTTGTCAAAAGATTTTACTTCTAAGACTCCCTGCCCGACACATCCTTGAACTACAAAAACCGGACAGTTTTACGTCATCGACTCATACAACCATTTTAACTCCTATAAACGACTCTATTTACAAAACCGACACTTAGGTTTGAAAATAGACTTACCAACCTAGGTTTACATACTTTGAACAGCCCTTGACTCATTTTGAAACTCATTCTATAGTCCCTGAGATTCGATCCAAATATCGACAACAAATATATAGTGTGTCGATACTCGTCTCCCGGTACACGAATAATCAAACTATCATAACTTCGCACTCGTTTGGAGTTAGAAGCTCTACTTTATATCAAAATTGAAGCTAACGGAATTCTCTGCAACCCTATCCTATTAGCTAAACAATTATCAAACAATAAAATACCCAAAATCAGCCTTTTTCTCACTGATCTAATTCACCTACTAAAATCTCCCACAAAATCATGTTTTTGATCAATTCTAATAGTTTTTCTCATGATCCTACACCTCTATTATCAACATATGATCATCCTATCACTTGTAATAATTAAAAATATAAAAACTCAAAAATTAAAATCAACTTTTTAGCAAAAACAATATGATCAATACATGATCATCACTAAATAACCACATATAAGATCATCTAACCATCATACCAACCTAGTTCTTAATAAAAAAATAAATCTCATGCATGTTGATAAAATTGGTATCATTAGAACCACCTTGAATTTTATGGTGTGGACTTGATTTAGATTTGGCTAGATCATAATATAAATCAAGAAAAATTAAGGGTTTAGGGGTGGTGTGTGTCTCGGCTAGAAAAGAAAGAAAGAAGAGAGGTGGTTTTGATTTTGTAAACTTGTAACTATTTATAAAAAGTAGGTGGAAAAGGTTTATATATGGTGGTGGAAGGGTTAGTTTTGCCAATCTTGCATAGTTTTGGACCAAAATGTAAATATTAGTTAAAAAACGGGATATGACTGATAGTCAATTTTGAAAATATTTACGGGTCTCGGGTTTCATAAAAATACGTTTCAAAATTTAAAACGCACACAAAATATGATATATTATAGTTCCAGTACGACTTAATACGCAATTAAAAACGAAAAATTCAAAAATATTAAATATCAAAACCATCGATAATAAAACATAAAATTTGGGCATCTAATAAGTGTGAGAACACTTATCTTTTTACCATTTAATTATAATAATTACCAAGCCAAAACGTGTATTTTATGTCGTAAATGTCGGAATTATGCGTGGTTTGTGTTTTTGTTGTGATTTAGGACCAAAATGTGAAAAGGGAAGAAAACACGAGCTTTCACGGGCTTTTATAGAAGAAAAAGACAAAAGACGAAGTCAAAAGATCAAGAGTGCAAAAAGAACGGAAGTCCAAGACCTATTCTGGAGATTTATCGAAGAAAAAGTCTAAAGACGGAAGTTTAATGAAGTCGAAGAACCAAGTCTAATAAAAAGAAGAAAATTATAAGACGAGTTCAATTTATATCGACAAATCCCAAGACAACGTCGAGAAAGTCGAAGAATTTAAAAGACGAAAAGACGAGAAGAAAGAAGAAAGCATCAACACATGTTAATCCTCCTATAAATACCCTCCTAATGACACATTAGGAGGTGTTAGCTAATTTGACAAATTAGTCTTTCCACTTAATTTCATGCACTTTCATATTGTCATTTACTTAATTGTTTTTTAATTTCAAGTTATTTCCAAGTAAGTCTCTAATTTTGTTGTTGAATCTTTATTTTTAATCATGTTTTTAATTAATCTCTCATTCTACCTTTCTAGTTTTGCTTAATCTTTATGCTTATTTGCTTAGTGTCATGCTTATTTGATTGTTTGTTGAGTTTTTATGTGATTGATTGTGGTAGCTTATTGATTTTATAGCTTATTTTGTGCTTTTCTTAATTTTAATTAAGTGTTTTTAAAATTTATTTTATAAAAAGTTGACTTTAAATGTTTTAATTATTTAGTGTTTTTAAAAGTTTTTAAATTTTGGCTTATTAGCTTTTTCTTAAACTTGATTTGGTTAAGTTTTTAGATAAGTGCTTATTAGTTTTTAGATTATTTTGATTTTGCTTATTTGTATCTAATTCGGGTTCTTAATACCCTAATAACCCGAACTACTTGCATTTTACATTTCCCGAATTATATACATTCTAGCATTTCCCGAATTGAGTTAAGAATTCTTGATATTCCGATTTACATGCAGAAATTGTCCATTCCGAATTACTTCCAAAACAAGCATTTCCCGAATTAGGTCAGAGATCGTGTATTCCGAACTAGGTGTGGCTTGTGTTTTCTGAATTAGGTGTCAAATCTGTATCCCGAATTAAGTAACAACTTGGACATTCCGAACTAGGTTCAGGATTCTCGATTTCAGATTAGATGCGTGACTGGATTCCGGATTACGTGTAGCATACGGATTCCGAACTACATATGGGATTCCATTCCGAATTAGGTTGTGAAGCCGTAGATTCCGAATTGGGTGTCAGGCTGGATTCCGAATTATGTTACGGATTTTGATCCCGAATTAGGTTAAGCACTCATATTCAGAATTAGGTTTAGGATTTAGTTTCCCGACTTATGTTTGGTTTTTAGCTATCTGATTATTTTTAAACTGTTTATTTTTCCCGCCATTTTCTTTAGTTTTATTTTAATTGTTTTACCTTAAATTTATTTCAAGTTTGCATTTTTATTAAAGTTGTTAAATTTACTTTTCGTCAAATTTTAATTTCTCGTCGTTTAATTAATTTACTTTTTAAAGTCTTAATTTCTCGCCATTTACTTTTTAATCATTTTTAGCCTTATTTACTTTACCCTTTACTTTAAAGTTTGCACTTTTATTTTCAACAACGACCAAATCTATTTCTTTTCCACCAAAAACAACTGAGTCACACTAATAACTGTAATCAATTCGAATAGACCGTGAACAACGAACTTTTTAACTAGCAAAAATCCAACACTTAAATGGCGCCGCTACCGGCTCTTTTCGTAAAGATTAACGGTTTTCTGTGAGAGACGCGTTGGATTTTGGGATCCGTTCACTCGTGAACGTTATTTTTCTTGCTTAAAAATTTTCAAAAAAATCCATAAAAATTAAAAAATTTCAAAAATCCAAAAATATTTAAAAAAAACTCATAAAAAGCATTTCTTTTTCAAAGTTTTGCCCCAAAAAGATTTTATTTTTACGTAAATATATTTCCTCTATTTCGTTTCTATCTTTTTCTTTTGCAGGTGTATGCGTACTAGATCTTCGTCTTATTCTGAGCCCGAGGCTCTTGAAGACTTAGATATGGCTGGTGTGCACAACAATAATAACCCACCTCACCTCAACATGAATAATAACAACCATCTTCCTCAACCCGACCTTCGCACAATGGAGGAGCTTTGTCAACCAACAATGAATGGACGCGGGGGACCGATTGCGCCGATGCAAATCACGGCTCCAGAGTTTTCGTTGAAGCATCACATGATCCAACAAGTTCAAAATACTTGTCCATTTCGCAGATTGCCGGATGATGATGCCAACAAACACCTCGACAAATTCATTACCATAACTCAAAGCATGAAATTGCCCGGTGTTACCATGGATTTTCTTCGCCTTCATCTATTTCCACACACTTTATCCCACCATGCCGAAAAATGGTTTGATCGTCTTCCAAAGAATTCAATTCATACATGGGACGAAATGACTCAACGATTTTTGTCGCGCTACTTTCCACCATCCATGGTAACGAGCCTTCGGAATCAAATCAGTGGATTTACGCAAGAACTTGATGAATCACTTTTCGATGCTTGGGAACGTTATAATGATTTGATCGATCGATGTCCTAATCACAATATGCTCCCCGTCACCTTAATTGATACTTTCTACAACGGTTTAAATTTTCGTGATCGTGATACGATTAATGCAGCCGCCGGTGGCACATTTATGAAAAGAAGACCCGAGGAGTGTAGAGAGCTTATAGAGAACATGACTACTCATCACAAAAATTGGGATTCATCCGCATCTTCAAGGAATAACCCGGGAGTCAATGTTTCTTCAACTTTATCACCACCCGAGATGACCGAACTCACCCGCATGATAGCCAAAATGAACAAAAATATCCAACTCATGGCTACGAATCAACTACAACAAGTTAAAGCTGTAGCACTTTCTTGTGAGACTTTCGGCGTTCCTCATTCATACACTGATTGTCCTTCTACTTATGATAATCCGGAAAACGTGTATGCGGCTCATGGTAACTATTCAACGAAAAGCTATCAAGCCCGACCTCAAGGTGATCGTAACTTGCTAAGTTATCGTTCCAACAACTTTCTTTCACCCGGTTTTTCTCCTCAAAACCACAGCCCAAAGAACTTCAATAAAAGAAATCCAAACCCACCTCGCGCTTCTTATCCATATCACCCACCCGCTCAACAAGCACCACCCATCACTCTACCCACGACTTATAATCATGATGTTGAAACTTTCATGAGGACCCAAGGAGAGGTAGTTAAGAATCTTCAAAGACAAATCATCAACTTGAAAGGAGATATCACTAAACAAGGGAATGATATTCGAACCGAGCTTCGACATGATATGCAAACTTCTTTTAGCAATCAAACTAATGATTTACGTAATATGATGGCTAGTTTCTTTCAAAGTAATCAACCCTCCACTTCGGGCTCTCTTCCTTCGAATACCATCACCAACCCAAGAGTGAATGTGAGTGCTATTACTACACACAGTGGAGCAAATCTAGTAGGACCATCTTCCCCTTACCCAGTTACTACATCTTCACCTCCTCCACCACCATTTATCCCGCCTACTTCCACGCCTAGTACTAGTTCTCCATTACCGTCTCCACCTCTTCATGAAGAAGTACCCAAGAAACACCCTTCACCAACCCCACCTTCCACCTTTAAATCTTCAACATCTCAATCTTCACCTTCTACACCTACACCACCTAAACCCAACATCCCTTATCCTTTTCGGTTAGACAAGTACAAATTGCTTACTAAAGAGGATGTTCAAGTCACTTCTTTTATGAAGATGATCTCCCAAATGAAGTTTAACATTAGCCTCGTTGAAGCACTTGTCCAAATTCTAAAATTTGTGAAAGCATTCAAGGAATTGCTTAGTAAGAAGGAGAAGATGGCCGAGTTTGTTAATACTCGATTGAATGAAAACTGTTCTGCAGTCATCCTTAAAGAACTTCCAAAAAAACTTGGAGATCCCGGTCGTTTTGTGCTACCATGTACTTTTAACCAAACCGAAGAATTTACTGCCTTAGCCGATCTCGGGGCAAGTATTAATTTGATGCCATTAAGTGTTTGGAAAAAGTTATCATTACCCGACCTTACACCACAAAGATGACTCTTGAGCTAGCAAATCGAACTATCGCTTACCCCGTTGGTATTGCCGAAGATATTTTTGTTAAAGTTGGTACCTTCACTTTTCCGGTCGATTTTGTTGTTGTTTTTTATGAAATGGACCCTCGTATTCCGTTAATACTTGGACGGCCATTCTTGAGAGATGTTGCCGAAGGTGAACTAATTCTACGAGTCTGGAATGATGCACAAGTGTTTAAAATGGGGAAGATCACAAACAAATCCAATGGAAGAGAATCGGAGAATATGATTAATGTGCTTCAAGACGAGCTTGATACAACTACTTGTTAAAGTACAAAGCTTGATGATTTTGTCGTCTACAACAATCCTCTTTTCGATCCTATCTATGATAATCCACTTTTTCAAGAAAATGTGGAAGATTCTGAAGATCCTCTCTCTAATTTGGATGCCCCACCAATCTATGATGATTTTAGTTCTGATATGGATGATTATGATGATTTTACTTTAGAGTATAAAGACATGCCAACATATGATAACTTTGATGATGCTGATACTCTTTCGAGTGATTCTTCAAATGATGACCTTGTTCCTACTTTTGATGAAGATCCTCCACCAACAAAGCTTGATCCTACTTTGGATGACTACTCACTTGAGGAAGATTTTGCTACTTTTCTTAATACTTACTTCCCTAATGAGAATGATTCTCCTCCTTTGGACTTTGATTATGGTCTTTATCCTCCTTCGGATATGAAGAAACCCGTTTTTAAAGGAGAAGAAGCTGGACGACACCGATATCCGTAGCACCTATGTCTTGACACCTCTTTATCCACTTTCTGAGGATGAGATTGTGAGATTTATGAGCGGATCTTCTTCAAGGTCTACTGAGCCTGAGTGTTATTTTCCCATAAAGGAAAAGGTATTCGATCCCGGTATTGCAATCTTTAAGTCATCTCAGTATCCATCTGATGAAATAAAAGGAAAGATTTTTGGAAACAATGGAGATATGCTTGCACTTCATCATACTTTCTACCACCGTGCTCAACAACTGCTTAAGGGAACCCTGCCTACTCTTCTTTGGCTTGCCTTGTTCGCCTTATGCTTGTGCTATATGATGGACAAAAACCATGTATTTGATCCTGATGGATGTTCTTCAAGCTTCTCACCATGCTAATCAAGGTCGAGTCAGGCTCACGACTCGGTTAAAAAAAACAAGCACTTCTCGGGAGGCAACCCGCAGTATCTATCCTTTTTATCTGTTTTTATAATAAGTATAGGGGGAGACCCTAGTATGTGTTTGTTGTTTTCTTTCTTATCATGTGCAGGGATTCGAGCTTTCAAAGATCCATTCTTGATGACTTTTGACGACCCATGATTCCGTGTACCCGTCTTCTCGGTTCTATCCTAAACTCTTTTGATTCACTAGTTGTATTCACCTTTGTTATAGTTATTTTCTTTCTTTTCTAGAATAAATTTTAATAAAGTGATTTTAAATTTTAAACGTTGTGAATCTTTTGACTCAACCCGAGTTTACTTATCCAAGTTTACTCTAGGTAGTATCCTTAACGTGTTTAAGTCAAGTTTTGCTAGGCTTTTATATAGGGAACTTTAAAACGCGAAAGTCTTAACTCTTACGGGTTAAGAACAATAACTTTTCGCAAGTTCCTATGATTGATCCTAGAAAGTCGTTTATCAAGGGAACTTTAAAATGCAAATTCTAAACTTGAAAAAGTCTAAGAAGATGCAAGATACTATAAATGACTTGAAAACCTGAAACTTTGGTTTAATTGGATAAGCATCCACGAGTCTCATTCTTTGAGATTTTAAATTGTGGAGAACAAGAGATAATAGAGTCAATTATAAGTTTGATATTCTTTCATGAATTTATGTGAGTTGATTATCAGCTTTTTCTCCCATCGCTTGTTAATAAATTTAATTGCAATAAGTAAGGTTGTACGATTTGAAAAGTTACTTAGCTTCTAGCCCAAGATCGTTTAAAATTTGCTCGGTATTAATTAGAGTTCATAGCCAAGGCATAACTTATTGAAGCGGGATGCGAAGATTGGCGAGTCCGAAAAGGTCCTAACAAGACATTAGGGCTACATCTTGTTGCTAAAGATCCAAAGTGATGTGAAGAATCATTTATCAAAAATCTATATGAAGAATCGAGACACACGATGAAAAGCAAATACTCCCCTAAGGATCATGGAGAAGTCTATCCAAAAAGGCCCTAACAAGGTATAAGGATAAATAGATCCAAGTCCTAAAAGGAGGCGGATCGTTGTATATCAAAATCCCAAATAAAGATTGGAGAAAAATGAAGAAGTCGTGGTCCAAGTATGAAGAATCTCTCAAAAACTTCAAGTGAAGAAATTCCTATTATGAAGAGAAGATCATTATTTCATGAATGTCTCTCAAAATTTAAAGTATGAAGTCAATGCCAAATATCGATCCGAGAAAGGTCTCAAATCGTGAAGTGAGTTATGCCAAGATATGACCTTTATGAGGTCCCAGGAAGCAGTTTTAAAAGATTTTGTCCTTTAGCTAACTATTGATTAAATCGTCCTACTTTATTTTCGGCCTAAATAAATTATCGAAATAAGTCAACAATGCATCCTCGTGATCATTCCAGACAACAATAAAATATAAGAGATACACCTAGGAATAAGGGAGTCTAAGTGAATAATTGGGCCACATGAATTTGTGTTAGTTTGATAACTTATAATAACAATGATCTTGTTTTTAAGCTTGGTTTGGAGAACGTGAAACTTGAGGATGATAAACATTCATGACAAACCAAAGCCTTAATGTAAGTCTTCGATCTTTTTACTTGTTTTTCTTCCTTTAAATAGTTTGTAATATTCTATCTCTTTAAGTTTCCTTAATGTCTTATGTTTAATAAAGGCCAAGGTGGATTAATTATGATGGAAAATGTAAAACTTGCTTTGTAATTAATGCATTGCATGAGGGAATTGCAATCGTCAAGTGTAGGGGATTTAATAAGTGTGAAAACACTTATCATTTTACCACTTAATTATAATAATTCCCAAGCCAAAACGTGTATTTTATGTCGTAAATGTCGGAATTATGCGTGGTGTGTGTTTTTGTTGTGATTTAGGACCAAAATGTGAAAAGAGAAGAAAACACGAGCTTTCACGGGCTTTTATCGAAGAAAAAGACAAAAGACGAAGTCAAAAGATCAAGAGTGCAAAAAGAACGGAAGTCCAAGACCTATTTTGAAGATTTATCGAAGAAAAAGTCTAAAGACGAAATTTTAATGAAGTCGAAGAACCAAGTCTAATAAAAATAAGAAAATTATAAGACGAGTTCAATTTATATCGACAAATTCCAAGACAACGTCGAGAAAGTCGAAGAATTTAAAAGACGAAAAGACGAGAAGAAAGAAGAAAGAATCAACACATGTTAATCCTCCTATAAATAACCTCCTAATGACACATTAGGAGGTGTTAGCTAATTTGACAAATTAGTCTTTCCACTTAATTTCATGCACTTTCATATTGTCATTTACTTAATTGTTCTTTAATTTCAAGTTATTTCAAAGTAAGTCTTTAATTTTGTTGTTGAATCTTTATTTTTAATCAAGTTTTTAATTATTCTCTCATTCTACCTTTCTTGTTTTGCTTAATATTTATGCTTATTTGCTTATTTTCATGCTTATTTGATTGTTTGTTGAGTTTTTATGTGATTGATTGTGGTAGCTTATTGATTTTATAGCTTATTTTGTGATTTTCTTAATTTTAATTAAGTGTTTCTAAAAGTTATTTTATAAAAAGTTGATTTTAAATGCTTTAATTATTTAGTGTTTTTAAAAGTTTTTAAATTTTGGCTTATTAGCTTTTTCTTAAACTTGATTTGGTTAAGTTTTTAGATAAGTGCTTATTATTTTTTATCTTATTTTGATTTTGCTTATTTGTATCTAATTCGGGTTCTTAAAACCCTAATAACCCGAACTACTTGCATTTTGCATTTCCCAAATTATATGCATTCTAGCATTTCTCGAATTGAGTTAAGAATTCTTGATATTCCGACTTACATGCAGAAATTGTCCATTCCGAATTACTTCCAAAACAAGCATTTCCCGAATTAGGTCAGAGATCGTGTATTCCGAACTAGGTGTGGCTTGTGTTTTCCGAATTAGGTGCCAAATCTGCATCCCGAATTAAGTAACAACTTGGACATTTCGAACTAGGTTCAGGATTCTCGATTCCGGATTAGATGCGTGACTGGATTCCGGTTAACGTGTAGCATACGGATTCCAAACTACATATGGGATTCCATTCCAAATTAGGTTGTGAAGCCATAGATTCCGAATTGGGTGTGAGGCTGGATTCCGAATTATGTTATGGATTTTGATCCCGAATTAGGTTAAGCACTCATATTCAGAATTAGGTTTAGGATTTAGTTTCCCGACTTATGTTTGGTTTTTAGCTGTCTGATTATTTTTAAACTGTTTATTTTTCCCGCCATTTTCTTTAGTTCTATTTTAATTGTTTTACCTTAAATTTATTTCAAGTTTGCATTTTTATTAAAGTTGTTAAATTTACTTTTCGTCAAATTTTAATTTCTCGTTATTTAATTAATTTACTTTTTAAAGTCTTAATTTCTCGCCATTTACTTTTTAATCATTTTTAGCCTTATTTACTTTACAATTTACTTTAAAGTTTGCACTTTTATTTTCAACAACGATCAAATCTATTTCTTTTCCACCAAAAACAACTGAGTCACACTAATAACTGTAATCAATTCGAATAGACCGTGAACAACGAACTTTTAACTAGCAAAAATCCAACTTTCAGCATCCATCGGTATCGCGATCGCTAGTAGATAAATTCCATTCGTAAGATTCGCGAGAATTATAATTTCACGATTCTTATTTAAAATTAACCAAAACTAATAAATCAATTGAATAAATATTTTGAACTAAATAATATATTAAAGTAAAATAAGACCTTATTTTTGCGGGTTTTACACCTTTTCATTAACCAGAATCAGAACCGTCTAAACCGATAATGGAGGACGCGTGTCACTCATCCAAGGTGCCACAGTAACCGAGGAAACTGTATAAACAAAAACATACTGCCACTATTTATCTCTTCACACAATTTCAAAAGAACCGCCAATTTTGAACAAACTTCCGCACAAACCTCTTATAACCACACAGTTTCATCTTCAAGAATTTTGCACAAAATGATGAAACTATAGACCTAAGGCTATAAATAGAGGTTTTTCTCAAATGATATTGGTTCCACCATCGCCACTATCTCTAAAGAATATCTTCAAGAATTTTGCTCAAATTTTTATATATCCGAGGAATTCCATCCCACATTGCCTGGTCCGGAAGCCACCATCTTGGATTTTTACGAAAGAAAAATCAATGTTCACACGCGATTCTTTAAATCTTCTAACTTCTTTACCCCCTTCTCCGAGTTTCTAGTTGATTTAATAGGTTATCACCAAATCCATCTTTCTAAGTTTTCCTATATAACCGTGGCGAAAGTGATTCATTTCGAGATTAATTATCGCGTCCTTAGCATAAAATCCACCATAAACCTGTTATGTGTCTTATACGCCCCTTACATCAGCTACGCGTGGATGTCGTTTAGCAAACGACAGGGGAGAACTCCCCTAATTCTACCTGATGTTGGAGCTTAAGACACAATATATCACATATATCATAGAAACTAGAGTATATCAGCTGGAAAATACAAGGATCACATATGCATAAGTAATCAACATAATAAGAACTAGAATACGTACCTTTCTTGCTCAACAATGATGAAAACTTAGAACACCAAACCAAGAACCTTCCTTGTATGTACAAACCACACATTTCACCAATGTTCCAAAACCTATGATTAAAGGTATTTGTTAGAAATACGTTTTTACGTATTTAGGAAGATTCGGTCACTCCGACAATATAATAAGTAGTAGCTCGTAGTCTAAACATCGTTATTTAACAAACAAGCGCAAGCCTAGCCTACAACATGTGTAGGCCGGCCCAAACATGTAAGCCCAAGCCCATTATAAGGCTTGGGTATATAAACCCTCTCCTTAGATGGAGAGGGTGTGTGGTTCTTCATTTTACACATAGTTGAAAAGTGTTTTTCTTTCACTTTCTCTCTCTAAGTGTGTGTGTTCTCACCATCTCTCTATCTCTTTCATTTTAATGATGCTTATGAAAACAGTTTACTTGAAATAGAACGGGTTTCACGCCAAAATGATCAGCTTCTGAAGCAAGTGATGTCTCATGATATTGTTTCCGTCTGTGTGAATAAAAGTGTTGATAATGATTCTATTGTGCATAATGTTGAATCTGTGGATAATCTGGTAGATAGTGCTTGTCACGAATCTGATGCTGAATTTTTAAAGCTTCAAGATTCATATTCTTCGCTTTCAAAACGTTTTGATGAGATTCAAACACATTGTATTTCGCTTGAATGCAAGCAACAATTTATTCAAGAAATCTTTGAAACGTCATTCGAAGGTGTTAATATCGATGATGCAAACTTTGAAAAGAATTTTCGATTGAATTTACAATCAAAACAGCGTCAGCCAAGTGACAAAGTTGCTAAATCTTTGCCGATAGAAATAGAGAAATCTAAGGAGCTTAATTGTGTGAACGTACTTGAGGCCGCAGAGAATTTTAAACTTGATCTAGATAATCGAGTTTCCAAGATTTTGTCCAAAGTTGATAACTTAAAGCAGAAAGATACACGACTCTTCGATTCAGTAAAGTCCGCATGTTCTAATACCACTACACATAATCAATCCTTGATTGAACAATTGAATCGAAAGTCGGTGGAAATATCTGATTTGAGGGAACAAATTTGTGATAAAAATATGGTCTTGGCTGAGTTAAAGGAAACACTTCGTACTCTAAAAGGTAAGAATGTTGTGGATAATGCAACCACTATCTCAGCATCGTCCTCTAGTGCAATCAAAAGGAACCTTATAGCCGTCACACCATTTAATAAGGGCCCTAGGACTAAACCATCTCAAACTTTGGTCACTAAAGATAAGGCGGAATCAAAACCAGCTTCTAATATTCCTGTGTTGCCTTCTACAGGAGTAAGCACCACTACTAAGGCTCAAAGATCTAAGCTTAAAAGAAACAAAAAGAATGATAGGATCTTGCCCCCATCTAGTAGTCAAGTGAAGAAGAAAGTAGAAGCCCATCCTAGGAATGTTATTTCTGTTTTGAATAAAAAGAATCATGTAGCTAAACCTAAAGGCTCTGCGGTTGTGCAGCGTCCTAAGCCTAGTGTGAATTCTAATTTGAAATGTTGGAATTGCAACGAATGTATGTTTTCTAGTCGTCATGATTCTTGCCTGATTGACCATGTGAATGAGATGTATGCCCGGAAAAATAGATTAGAATGGAAACCGACTGGGAAAGTGTTAACCCATGTTGGTTGGTTGTGGCGCCCCACTGGTAGAACTTTCACTATAGTAGGAAATGTGTGCCCTTTAACTAGGATCACTCCCACTACAGCGAGAAAGCGTGCCCCTTTAACTAGGAGTACCAAGGCTACCAAAACACAAGCGTGTCCTTTAACTAGGAACACCGACACTACTGTAGGAACCAAGTGCCCTTTAAATAGGTCTACTCCCACTGTAGTGCCCGTGGATAATCCAAAACCTAAGAAAGTTAGAACAGTAAAACCTGTTAGTGCTAAAACTCACATTAGAAAACGCAGGAAACCTAAGGGTCACAAACCTGTTAGCAATTCTGATAATATTTTATCTGTATCTGCTAACACTCCGGAACCAATAGTTTCCAATGCATTTTCTACTGTTATTGTTGAAAACAGGTGGTCCAAATTGTTCTCTGGTATTTGGACTCTGGTTACTCCAAGCATATGACCGGAGATCGCTCTCAGCTCAGAGATTTCGTCAGCAAGTTTCTTGGTACGGTTCGATTTGGAAATGATCATATTGCAAAGATAATGGGTTATGGTGAATATCATATTGGGAATGTAATTATTTCAAGAGTGTATTATGTGGAAGGTCTCGGTCACAACTTATTTTCTGTGGGACATTTTGTGATGCAAACCTAGAAGTTGCTTTTCGAGAGCATACCTGCTTCATACGTAATTTGGAAGGGGTTGATTTATTGAAAGGTACTCGAGAAAATAATTTGTATACTTTGTCTCTACAAGACATGATGGCCGCTTCTCCCGTATGTCTTCTCTCCAAAGCATCGAAGACTAAGTCATGGTTATGGCATCGACGGTTATCTCATCTTAACTTTGACGCTATTAATCATTTGGCGAAAAACGAACTTGTTCGTGGTCTTCCTAAACTTTAATTTCACAAGGATCATTTGTGTTCCGCGTGTACAATGGGGAAAAGCACTAAGAAATCTTACAAACCCAAGACGGAAGACACCAACCAAGAGAAACTTTATTTGTTGCATATGGATCTTTGTGGGCCAATGCGTTTTGAAAGTCTTAGTGGCAAAAAGTACATCCTCGTAATTGTCGATGATTACTCTCGGTTTACATGGGTGAAATTTCATACAACAAAAAATGAGGCACCTAAATTCATCATCGGATTTCTCAAGATGATTCAAGTGCGTCTCAACACTACTGTCCGACGCATTCGTACAGATAATGGAACCGAATTTGTGAATCAAATTTTGCGTGATTATTATGAAGAAGTTGGCATTTCTCATGAAACATCCGTTGCTCGCACTCCACAACAAAACGGTGTCGTTGAAAGGTGAAATCGCACACTTATGGAAGCTGCTCGAACGATGTTAATTTACGCGAAGGCTCCATTATTTTTATGGGCAGAAGCAGTATCTACAGCAGTGTACACCCAAAATCGGTCGCTAATTCGTAAACGCCATGGTAAAACACCTTATGAGCTTCTCCATGGAAAAGTACCAGATTTATCATATCTTCATGTATTTGGTTCTCTTTGCTATCCAAATAATGATGATGACAATTTGGGAAAACTTCAACCAAAGGCTGATATTGGTATTTTCATTGGTTATGCACCCGCAAAGAAGGCATACCGAATCTACAATCGTAAGTCTCGTAAGATCCTCGAAACTATGAATGTTGATTTTGATGAGCTGACAGCTATGGCTTCTGAGCAAAGCAGCTCTAAACCCGCACTTCATGAAATGGGACCCAGTAATATTAGTTCTGGTCTTGTCCCAAACAACCCTACTTCATCATCATTTACACCACCTTCTAGGACTGAATGGGATACGTTGTTTCAACCGTTCTTTGATGAACTCTTTACTCCTCCAAGTATCGTTGCTCCAGAACCTGAAGTAATAGCTCCGGTAACCGAAGTTGTCGCTCCAGCAACCGAAGCACAATCAGACACATCTGCACCTACAATTGGTCAAGATATACCATCAACAAGTAATTCTCAACCAACACCTGTTTCAACTACCCATGTCATGCCTATTGATGATGAAGAGGATGATGATTATCACGATTTGGAATTCGCTCAAATGCGTGAACTTCCATTCTTTGGTGTACCAATTCCCGACCATAATCAAGCCGGGTCGTCCACCTCAGAGGAAGCTCCTAGTACGGTTTACTCTAATCCACGGATTCGTGAACATGACAGCAAGTGGACAAAGGATCATCCTATAGATTCTATAATTGGTGACCCTAATCGTCCGGTATCCACACGAAGTCAGCTACAAGAAAATGCAATGTTTTGTCATTTTGATGCTTTTCTCACTGAAGTTGAACCTAAGATATGGCAACAAGCTTTTACTCAATCCTGTTGGATAGAAGCTATGCAAGAAGAACTTAACGAATTCATACGCCTTGAAGTTTGGGAACTAGTCCCATGCCCGGATCAAGTGTAGTTACTCACTTTGAAATGGGTTTACAAGGTGAAACTCGACGATTTAGGCGGAATATTGAAAAAAAAAAGCTCGACTAGTAGCTCGTGGATACAAGCAATTATTGGGTATCGACTTTATGGAATCCTTTGCGCTTGTTGCCCGTTTGGAAGCTATTAGACTATTCCTCGCTTATGCAGCCTACATGAATATGATCGTCTATCAGATGGATGTGAAGACGGCATTTCTTAACGGAGAAATCAAGGAAGAGGTCTATGTTCAACAGCCAGATGGTTTTGTGAATCCTAATTATCCTAATCATGTGTATAAGCTTAATAAGGCTCTCTATGGGTTGAAGCAAGCTCCTCGCGCATGGTACGATCTATTGTCGCAATTCCTCATTACACAAGGCTTCGCTAAAGGCAAGGTGGATCCCACGTTGTTCATTCAGAAACGAGGTAAAGATATGATTATGGTACAAATATATGTTGATGATATTATATTTGCAGCCTCGACCCAAACTTTATCCGACGAATTTGGGACACTCATGTCTTCCAAGTTTAAGATGTCAATGATGGGCAAGGTATCATTCTTCTTAGGTCTTCAGGTACCTCAGAGTCCTAGAGGCATCTTTATTAATCAATCCAAGTATGCCCTTGAATCTCTTAAGAAATATAAGATGGAATCTTGCGATCCCGTGGATACTCCAATGGTGGAACGAACTAAGCTTGATGCAGATCCACATGGAGTTGCCGTTGATCCAACACTGTATCGTGGAATGATCGGTACTCTTCTATATATCACAGCTAGTCGACCTGATCTTTAGTTTGCTATATGTATGTGTGCTCGGTATCAAACTCGACCTACTGAGTTACACTTGGCCACTGTGAAACGGATCTTTAAATATCTTAAAGGAACCATTAATCAGGGACTTTGGTATTCGAAGGACTCTTCGATTGCACTTATGGCATATGCAGATGCGGATCACGCAGGTTGTCAAGATACAAGGCGTAGCACGAGTGGAACTTTGCAACTACTAGGAGATCGACTAATCAGTTGGGCATCGAAAAGGCAGAAAAGCGCTGCAATTTCAAGTACGGAAGCAGAATACATAGCTATGTCCGGTTGCTGTGCTCAAATTCTTTGGATGAGATCGCAATTAACCGACTATGGTCTAGGTTTCAACAAAATTCCGATGTACTGTGACAACAAGAGTGCAATCGCCTTATGTTGCAACAATGTTCAATTCTCCCGGTCGAAGCATATTGACATTCGCTACCACTTCATCAAGGAGCAAGTGGAAAATGGAGTAATCGAGCTTTACTTTGTCCGATCTGAGTATCAACTGGCGGATATTTTCACGAAGGCTTTAGATCGCGCTCGAATTGAATTTTTGGCCAACAATCTAGGAATGAGAACCTTCTCGCCTGAAACTCTTAAGGAACTAGCAGATGAACCGAAAGAATAGAGGTGGTAAACTATTCTCCGTATCCTTAGTGATCATCTGTATATATTGTTTATATTTTTATCCACAAAAGCAAAATACAAAAATATAAAACCATATAAAAACCATAAAAATTGAAAAATTCAGAAAAATCCAAAAATATTTTTACTTTATTTTTCAAAGGCATGTCTTTTGGTACGATAATATTTACGGTCTTAGAAATGTTGATTAATATTGACACGGCGCCATAAATAGAGTTCGTACAAAAGTTGTAAATATTTCATAAAACATGCCTAAATGGGGGAGCAAAACGGATTTGCATATCAAAATGGATTTCATGGTGATTTATACTTACCCAAAACCCATTTATTTCACGACGATGAAGATTGTGGTGACATAAGGATGGTAGGATAGGTTAAGTCCTATGATTCTTCCAGAACCGGAGGAATCTTCCCAAGGACATTCCATAGCTAGAAATAGTAGTCCTTAGGAAAGTTGGAGAAAGATTGTGAACGTAGCTGAATGCCGACCAAGTACTTAAGTTAGCACTGGAACAATCACAACAAGGTGCTAGTTATGACGTATTGGTAAGCATTGAAGGGGTTGAAGAATGAAAAAGAATTGTAAAGATAAAGGGTGTAAAGAAAGAAGCCCTCCTTACAACCTTAGGCAGAAACCGGGTCAATACATATGCTATTGAGATCATTCTTAATGATTCTTGATATTGAAGATAGACATAATGGACCCAGTGATGCAATGCACAACCCATCCCAGCTAACTCAGATATCTCTCAAAATGTATTTGTTTTAATCACACGGAGACAACACATCATCTATTGATTTATTCACTCCGAATAAATTGGTATTAAAAGGGTGGCACTCCTCTCCAGCCTCCGATCACTAAAATCCAAAAAGCATGATCGAGTCTAGAGCCATTTGAGATCATCAAATATCTCATTAGGACACACTTTCATATTTCCTTGCTTCTTCACACACTGTGAAAAGTAAGAAACATTTTAAGAGTCCTACGGAAAATCTTCATGATCCTGCCTGAACATCCGAGTAATACGAAAGTATTTACAATGAAGATGGAAATCCTTCTTGAGCGAATATCAAAAAGCTCATGGTAGGTGACTTGTGCGATTCTCTATGAATCAAGCTTGTGATAACTGGAAAGCAACAGTGGTTTAATTCTTAACTAAATTTAAACACGTTCCAGGCCTCTACGCAATATCTTAGTGATCTTGCCAGAACACTCAGAGTGATACCTTAGTGTTCACAGTGATGAGTGGAAATCCTTCTAGTGTTAACCTCAAACAACACTTGGTAGGTAACTTGCAAGATTAAATATGAATTAAGCTCGTGACAACTGGAAAGCAACGATGGTGCAATTCTTTAATGAATCAAACTTGTTCCAGGAATCAGAATTGACGGCTTCAATCATGCGGATTATTTTATCCAAATGATTCACTCTTTACGTTCGCAGTCAGCTTTGGACGGTCGAGTAAAGAGAACGGGTTTACCCGGAAAATCTTGTCAAGGAGATTTTTAATTAAGTCTACCTGCCACGAGTACGATATTTTATATCGTCCAACGGTCTTCACCGACCGGAGGTAAAATGCTACCGAATTAGAATGAAATGTTCGAAGCCATTTCGTTCGTGTCTACTTATGTTGCGGCATTTGAAGACGGTGGCGTTGCGGAATCCAAGAATAAGTCGTCCCCGCATGCTTATACTTTATGCACTTAATACCTCATCTAATTCAAGAAAGCCTAAAAGTTAAGTCTTCCGCTGTATCGAACTCTGAAGCTTTCAAGAATTACAAAGGTATAAGTATGTGGGACATGGAAGTCACGAAGAGGCAAAGATCACAAGTGATGGATGCACAAGATCAAGGCAAGAGATTAATGCTCAAGATTAATATCGAAGATCACATCAGCATGTTCACCTGAAAAGAAAAAGAAAAAAAAGACGAAGACTACGAGCTCAAGACAAGCATAGTACGCTAGGTTTATTTTATTATTGTAACTAGGGTAACATCCTTGTTTGGAGTGACCTCCCTTAGGGGGAGATTGTTAGAAATACGTTTTTACGAATTTAGGAAGATTCAGTCACACCGACAATATATTAAGTAGTAGCTCGTAGTCTAGACATCGTTATTTAACAAACAAGCCCAAGCCTAGCCTACAACATGTGTAGGCCGGCCCAAACATCTAAGCCCAAGCCCATTATAAGGCTTGGGTATATAAACCCTCTCCTTAGATGGAGAGGGTGTGTGGTTCTTCATTTTACACATAGTTGAAAAATGTTTTTCTTTTACTTTCTCTCTCTAAGTGTGTGTGTTCTCACCATCTCTCTATCTCTTTCTCTCTCTAAAACATAAGCAAGATTTACATATCCTACAGTATGATCTCTCTAAGTGTATCTATACAACGCTTCAAGAAACTATCATTGATTGCTAGGTCTTACCATTTGAAATACTTGAATCACCATCAAAACCACCATGGTTTTCTCTTAGGGTATTTAGCCACTATAGACTTATAAAGGAGAGCATAGTGATGTTATTAAAGTTTCTAATTACTAGAAATGAAGCTCTAAGGACCTCTATTTATAGCCTTAGGTTTATAGATAAATACAAGACTTATTCTGAAACCATAATATCATTTCCATGTCTCTTTTTGGTCTCCGCTTGTTCTTATCACATATGAACATGTATATGGTGTATATATATCCCTTTGGTTGAGTTTTTGACCATCCTATAATATTTGAAGTATTTAAAATTAAATCCTTGAATTCTAGAAGTTTGTAGTAAATTATAGTTAAACCTTTTAGCTTTTAACCAACTACCTTAAGTATTTGTTAACAGAAAATTAAGTATACACAATAAATATATACATATATTATTGTATATCTTAATACAGGGTAATCTAAATGTGTAAGTGTGTGACCCCTTATGCCCACGTAGTTCAAGCCGTTACGTACATTCCAACAGCTCCCATTTGGAGAAGTCTTAGTCATATAAAATATACTAACATTGATGGATAATCTAGACACCTTCAATGCTTCTTAAAGTACCTGACTATGGTTTCATAAATATCTTAACTATATGGTATAAGTTATTGCGTCTCTTTTGTTTTTTTATACTCCTTAAATATGAATATGGATCAAATGTCATTTCATAAATTAACGATTATGTTTACCCATGTGTTCATAATTAAAATAAAAGAAAGAAAAGATGAAGGTTTTGAGAATACCAATTACGTGAATGAATATAGGTTGGAATCACGAACACAAACACGTATGGATTCAAGATTGAAAATTAAAAACCACTCCCTCTTGTCTCTTGTGATGTCGCGGCCAAAGGAAAGAAAAAGGAGGCTAGGGTTTGTTTATTTTCTAAAAAATGGTATTATGAATTCCCTGGGGATTATTATTTGGATACACATGGATTTAAAAATGGGCCGGGCCAAGAGGCCATTGTCCTTCTTTTCTTTCCGCGACACACACACAAGCCCAACACATTTCCATTTGTTTTTTTTTTGACTAAATATTACTTGTATGTGTTTCGTGTTTTAAATGTCGTGCATTAAATATTATACATAATATTTAACATGCATTAATAATATACGTAGTTCTTGATATTTAATGTTCGTGACACGTGTCGTATGTTATTAATGTAAAGTTTTAATTTAAACGTGTTTTTATGTGGTGTATTGTTCATGGTATTTTATGCGGGTTTTACAACTTAAGTGTCAATTAAGCCGATAAGCCAACTTATAGCTTAATGGTTCTAATAAACAAATCAATTTCTTGAAAAATCTTTGATAAAAGAGAAAACTTAAATTTGCAAATAATTTAAAAAATGGAAAAATAAATAAATTTAAAGACAACGGAACTCAAATATGCTTTTTCATTAAATTGCATAAGTCTTTACAAAATAAGAAAAACTAAAATTTGGAATGGGGTACAATGAAATGCTAAGCTGCTATATATACAACATTTGCGAGGATTCAAACCCTAAACCCAAGATACAATCTACCAAATTCGCCCTTGCTGATTCTTGGAATATACTGAATGAAATGCCCAATTTCAAATGAGGTTCTAGAATGATTCTTGCCATCATGTGATTGTAGCAGTCTTCAAACTTGATCTTGGCCTTCTATTAAGGGTGTTGAACAAGTAAATCAATCCAAATCATCCAATTGGTCTTCATCTCGGAAACATGATTGTGACATGAGCTTGGTTGGTCCCCTTTTGTAAGTTGGTCTCTGAAAAGAGTATGTGGGTATTTGGGATGGATACCAGGAACAAAAACCTTAAGTTAATTAGACTAATCCCTTTGTAAATTGATCAACTGATTCTAGGGAGAGTTAGGGCTAATATGGAGTAGCAGGTGGTGATTAGATCCATTTTAGGAAAAGAAAACATGTTCCCTCACTAATTATAAGGTATTTTAACATTTAGACTTTGTGAATATGCAACTTTAGTCCCTATGTTTTCAAAAATGAGCTCAACCCAGATCCTTTGTTATTAAGCTTTAGGAATTGCCAAAAGTGGTCCTTGTGTTTGTGTGAACATGCATAAGGACTTATTTTTTATCATTTCCTTTCTTCAAGGGCTATAATTGTAATATCTTCAAAATTTAGGGACCCTTGTGTACATTGTGATATTATAGGGGTATAAAGTGTAAACTTGTGAAACTTAAGGGACCATTCTTGTAATTCTTCAATTATTCACAGGTATTTTGGTAATTTGACATCCGGCTTCGGTTTTCTTATACGACTTTGTTCCCCGTTTTCGTTTTTGCTTGATTCTTGTGATCTTTTGTTTAATTCACAATATTCGAACCTACAATCACACATTAAACAAATACAAATGTTTTTGAACGATTTTTATGATATTTTTAGTCATTTTAAGCCCGATTTAAGCAATGAGACCAGTTATAATTGTGGTCTCGTCAGCGATTAATGCCGGTTAAACTGAGGTCAACAAAGGTCAAGGGAGGTCAAAATTGCATAAAACCTGCAAATCTTAACGAATACTAGTTTCTTTCATTTGTCAATTCCTCCTATTTGAAGAACAAATGGATTGGGTTTTAGTAGTAAACGCGTAAAACTCGCATGCTTTTACCATGAACAGTACATTTAATAAACGTACGTACACTTAAAAACTTTCCTTTATAGCATGAACACGTGTCACGATAAGTAATTTCAGAAGTTGTGTACGTATTATTACACGATAAGTATTAAGTACGTGATAGTACACGATAATTATTAACAATAATAATTATAATCACGAACATGAAATCATGAACGCAAAAATCACGAACACGTAATTACGTACTTAATTAATATAATACGATTAATATCGTTACGTACAAGTATTTAATTATAACACGAAAATTTAAACACGAATATACGAACATACAAACACGTAAATTTAAACACGGGAAAAACTTTGGTTTTTCCCTTGTGGGCCCTACAAGCCGCGGCACCAAGAGAGACAAGGGGCCAAGCCCATTTGATTTTAAGTAATAAACAAAAAGGGTTAAAACACTTTTCATTTTACAGAGTTTTTCAAGAAAAATCAAAACCCTACTCTTCCTTTTTCTATCTTGGCTGGCGGCAACCACAAGCACCAAAAGGGTGTTTGTTTGATTTTGGTTAATTAATATCTAGGATCGTGTTCGTGTTATTGTTCTCCAATCATTACATGCATTCGCTAATCCGTAAACCCTTGTATTTTTATTCTTTTTATTTAATTATTATCACATGAACATGGATTAAATAAAAAAGAATTCAAAACATGTTAAACAAATCATGGGGGAAATTAAAGGGTTATTTGTGGGTGGATTGCTCGGCCGACACTCAAATCAAGAGCCCAAGGCTCTCGGCGTGTCTCGGTTCGCACCACCAACCGAGATCTATGATCTCGGTGGTGTTGTGTCTCGGTCAGAAGCAGGAACAAGGAACCCAGACGTAAGTCGGGGTGTCCTTGTGGTTCGGTTGGGTCTCGGCAGCAGGCAGCCACCACCACCGGCACACAGCCAGTGGCGGCATGGGTCAAGCAGGGGGAACAGCGGCGCAGCAGGGGTAACCACCAACACACAGTCGGTGGGAACACCGCTGTGGTGAGCTGCTAGCTGAGAAGGGAACCACCGGCTTAATCCGGTGGCAGTTTTAACAAGTACAGTGGCAACCGGCCGAGCCGGTTTGCCACTGTTAAATGCGTGTTTGTTTCGGTTCGATTCATGGGGTTCTAGGTCTGGTTCACGACATGTTTAAATTAAATACATGGGTCCGGTTCATGACTAAAAATGTACAAGTATTTATTTTATAAGTTATATTATTTTTAACAAGATATTAAATTAATTAAACATGACATATAATTAATTTAATTAATCATGGACTTAGGTTAATTATTATTTAGTAAATAATACATGTTTAACCTAAATATTTATTTATTTAATTTAGACTATAGTATTAATTAATTATTAAGACATGTAATATAATTAATTAATAAACATGACTTAGGTTATAATTAATATAAATATTAATACATGTTTTAACCTAAGTATTTTATATACCTTAATTTAATTAAATCATGCTTATATTTAATTAAATCATATAACCTATAGTTTATTTAGTTAACATGATATTATTAATAAACTATACTATAAATACACGACTTATGATATTTAACCAGTAAACTTAAGCTTATCTTATTATCTTATTAATTCAGCTTAATTCTAAATATGGAAACTTTCTAATTCAGGAAACTTACTATTTTTTGGAAACTTTCTTTTTTTAGAAAATGATCTATTTTAAGAAGTTAATCTAATTTTGGAAACTTTCTATTTTTGGAAACTTTCTATTTTTGGAAACTTTCTATTTTTGGAAACCTGCTATTTTTAGAAAGTTACTTATTATTACACAACAAGTATAATAATACAAGATATACAAGTAATACTTAATCAGAATACATGGAATACATGATAAACACAGCATAACCTTAAAATCAGTAAAACAAGACAAGAACATATAAAACAAGACATGAACATATAAAACAAGCTAAGACACGATATAATCAGTTACGTACTCAGTAACCAGAATGCCTATACATGTACCCTATTTATGTAGCATTAGTGAGATCGGAGTAGAACTTCCTTTCGTTCGTCTTTTCCGTTCACTGGACACAAGGTACGGATTTCCCGTCCTTTCAGTATGGACATTCTTTCCTTATTAGGATTCCCCGTTTGCAGCCAACTGTTTTCCCATAATTTGTTTTATATGTTTGATACTTATGTTAGAATAAGAGCCTAAGCCATATACATGCATGACCAGTGTCACCTAGTTATGGAGGTACCATAACCATAACACTGGAGGCACCAGTGTTATGAATTCCCCACGGCTAAGTGATTGCTCGTGGCGCCCCTTTTCAGTTTTGGCCATTATATTATATTATCATGTGGGGCGTATGGGTGCATCCTAGTTACATGTTTAACAGTATTATCAGAGTGATTGCGATGTGTGCCTTGCATCCTTCACTAGGAGTTGATCCCTCCTACCCAGACTATTTAATTAGAGGCAACCCCTCTAATTCCATGGCGAGGTCTCCCCTCCAAGTATTCATGCACGGTGGAACCTCATGACCTATATAAGCTATTTGACTAATTAAAACAGATTTTCATAGAAACATAAGTCTTTTCAAACTATAAAACCAGTTTTATGAACATGAATCCAGATTACTTAGAACTCATATTATTTCGCTGCTATTAGTCTTTTATGCATATGTTATTCCATGTCATACTTATATTCGTGCACTGAGAGTTATGCTCAGCCGTTTTCCTTTCATGTTCCTAAACGGCAAGTACTCAAGGGCGCTCGTAGACTTTAAGCGTGCGTGCATATGGATTGGAAGCTATCTAGCCTTCTCTACTTTATGCATTTCATCATACATTTTGCTACTTATTTATTTGGCCATTGTTTAGTCCTTTTCCTTTACAGTACTTATGTTTGTGTGTGATGAGCTTATACTTGGGATACCGATGTTTGTTTCCGGTATTTCCTTTCATGGTCATTTAATGTTTTTATGACATTACCTTATATGCTTTGATGACACGCCATAATCACGCGTGACATTCCATTTACCAAAATGGGGTGTTACATTTATGGTATCAGAGTCAAGGCTTCGACCTGTAGGCTCTCAAAACATGACCTGTGATTAGTGGTAATCACTATGGTCTTCCTAGAACTGACAGTCGGTTTTCATGCATTCATTGTTTTCATGCATTCATGTTATATGTCATTGTCGCATGTTTATGACTAAGTAATGGTTGGTACAGGACTGGCCCTATTTAGTCACATGTGCTTTTATCGAAACTTTTAACTTTGGGACCGACCCATAGGCGTCCCCTCGCCATGTAAAAGTTTTCATAAACTGCATCATGCATTCATGCACTGGTTTCCTACATAAAATTTTTCTCATGATTTATTGGCATAAATTTTTTTTCATGTATATATAATATGTTTCTATCAGTTTAATCATGCATTTTGTTTTATATTGTCAGATGGTTCTCACACGCGAGCAAGAACAACTCAATGCAGCAGTCTAAGCTGCGATGCAGGCTCTGCTTCCTCAGCTATGGAACGATATCAGCAACAACACCCAGTTCCTCCTCCTCCTCCACCACCAACACTGGTCACATGGTTGGAGAGATTCAACAAGAAACGTCCTCGATCCTTCAAGAGAACTGACAGCCCCAGTGAGGCTGAAAGCTGGTTAGCTCATATCGAGAAGATATTTGATGCAATGGGCTGCGACCCCGTCTTCAAGTCAAGGTTGGCCTATTACAAGTTCGAAGGTGACGTACTAGGATTGTGGAAGGCAGTGAAGCAGTCTGAAGGAGGTGACAATTGGGTGGCTGGCTTGACTTGGGCTCAGTTCAGGGAGTTAGTGATGGGACAGTTCTTCCCCAAAGCTGAGCAAGACAAGATGAAGAGGGAGTACCACGGGATCTGGCAGAGAGCTGGGGAGAACAACAACGAGTTCATGCAGCGCTTTCTTTGTTTGGCTAGTTTTATTGGTGCAACAGCAGGTACTGCCGAAGAGCAAGCATACCACTTTCGTTGGGCTCTTTGTACATCCGTCGCCAACAACTTGGTGTATGCTACCATCAACACGGTGGCACAAGTAGCCGATGCAGCACGTAAGTTGGAGATGCTGCAGGAGATAGAGGAATTCGGGGAAGCAGAGAGACCCGAGAAGAGGTATTTGTTCGTCATTCAGCGGTGACCATTTCAAATTCATTCAGTACTATCCAGTATTTATCTTTCTCTTTAAATTGCATCTTCCAAGCAAAAGACTGGGGACTAGTCTCAATCGGCTACTCAGCAACAGCCTACTCTGCCCAAGGGTAACGGTCAGACTCAAGATCGTTCTACTACGGATATGCGTGGCGGTAATGATAATTACTGTAACAACGCTGGAAACTCCAACAGCAACAAGTCCCTACACTTACTCATTTCTTATGTTACACGTTTATGATTCATAATTCTGACACTTTAGCATCTTCTACCAGGAATCATGGTAACGGGAGGGAGCGGGACCGAAGAGGTTTACAGCCTAACCGTACAGCTATCACTGGTATTATGTCTTACAATTTTCCGCATTGTCCTTTGTACCTATAAATCATGTCGCATGTGTACTTTTCCAAACAGGCTCCCAACCAGCAAGGGCACCTGCTGGAGGGTATACTCACCCCCTCTGCACTACCTGCAACCTTAGGCACCCAGGGCCATGTCGCCGTGACAGCGATGCTTGCTTCAAGTGTGGCCTTACTGGCCATCGCATGAAGGACTGCCGCAAGGGCGAGATGGAGGGCACATCTGGACATGCCGATTCCAAGCCACCTCCTACTAGTGGGTGGGTGTACACGACTTCTCGACGATCAGGCCAACAAGTCTACAGGTACCATCACTGAAATCTTGTATATGTATGGTCAAGCTGCATGTGTTTTATTTGACACGGGTGCTACTCACTCGGTCATTTCTACTGCTTATGCCAAGAATGTTAGGATATCCCCTATGCCATTAGAGAATGTATTAAACATGTCCACGCCTTTAAGAGACTCTGTACGCATAACCAATGGGTACAAGAGCCTTCCCCTAGAGTTTGACGACAAGATTTGTCCTATTCACGCATTTCCATTGGATATGTGCGATGTTGACATGATATTGGGCATGGACTGGTTATCCAAACATCACGCCACCATTGACTTCTATACATATCGGGTCATGTTCGGTGATGTAAATGCACCAGAGTACATTCACAACGGGTTCATACCCGGAAGGTCTGTGCAAATAATTCGACCTTACAAGCACGTGCACTACTGTCACATGGTTGTGAGGGCTGTCTTGCGACTGTTCATGTTTGGAGGCTGAATCTCCATCTATCCAGAATCAGCCGATCGTCTCAAAATTCCCAGACGTCTTTCCAGAAGAACTTCCAGGCATACCACCTGCTCGTGAAGTGGAGTTTAATATTTAGCTCGTCCCAGGAGCTGAGCCAATATCTAAGGCTCCATATCGCATGGCTCCCATAGAGCTGAAGGAGTTGAAGGAACAACTACAGGAATTGTTGGAACGCGGTTTCATTCGACCTAGTGCTTCTCCATGGGGCACACATGTTCTGTTCGTAAAGAAAAAGGACGTCAGCATGCGTCTGTGCATAGATTATTATGAGCTTAACAAGATCACCATCAGGAATAGATATCCGTTGCCACGCATTGATGACTTGTTTGACCAACTCCAAGGGGTCAAACATTTCTCCAAGATTCATCTAACGTCGGGCTATCATCAGTTATGCTTTGGGCACTACGAATTCGTAGTCATGCCATTTGGCCTTACCAATGCTCCAGCTGTCTTCATGGGTCTGATGAACCGTATCTTCCATGAGTTCCTGGACAAGTTTGTCATTGACGACATTCTGGTTTTCTCTAAGTCAAAGGAGGAACACGAAGACCATCTTCGTACTGTACTACAGATACTTCGCCAGAAGCAGCTGTATGCCAAATTCTCTAAGTGTGAGTTCTGGTTAGACAAGGTGGCGTTCCTAGGCCACATTGTATCAGCAGAAGGAATCACCATGGATCCAGCAAAGGTTGAGGCTATTACCAAGTGGTCAAGACCAACATTAGCGACTGAAGTTCGCAGTTTCCTAGACTTAGTTGGTTACTACCGTAGGTTCATAGAGAACTTTTCCCGTTTAGCACTACCATTGACCAAACTGATGTGAAAAGGGGATAAATTCATTTGGACTGAAGAAAGAGAGAAGAGCTTTGAAGACCTGAAGAATAAGTTAGTATCTGCACCGATTCTTACTCTCCCATCTGGTACAGGTGGATTTAAAATCTACAGTGATGCTTCAGGGAAGGGACTGGGCTGTGTTCCCATGCAACATGGGAAAGTGATTGCGTATGCTTCACGGCAGCTTAAGCCTTATAAGAAGAATTACCCTACGCATGACTTGGAACTTGCAGCAGTCGTGTTTGCATTGAAGATATGGAGGCACTACTTGTATGGAGAATCATGTGATATCTTCACAGATCACAAGAGCCTGAAGTACATCTTCACTCAACGTGAAATGAATATGAGACAGAGAAGATGGTTAGAACTGTTGAAGGATTATGACATTAATCTGCAGTATCATCCTGGCAAGGCGAATGTAGTGGCAGATGCACTTAGTAGGAAGTCCGGTATGATCAACGACATTAAAACTGAGGAAGAGATTATAAGAGACTTGGAGCGACTAGACATTGAGATCATGGTACATGGACCGTACGGTTACTGGGCTAATCTTAGAGTGGAACCTGAGTTACTCTCTAGGATCAAGGAAGCTCAGAAGGATGATGGTGAAATTTGGGCGATCATTCAGAACTTGGATCAGCAGATGGAGTTTCGGTTGGATGACGATGGTATCTTATGGTAGGGCACCAGATTTTGTGTTCTTGATGATCTTACATTAGAGAAGCGTTATTAGCTGAAGCTCATAGCTCCTCATTCTACATTCATCCGGTTCGACCAAGATGTACCACGACATCAAGCAACACTTTTGGTGGAGTGGTATGAAACAGGATGTTGCTACTTATGTCTCCAAATGTCTTACCTGCCAGCACGTTAAGATCAAGCATCAGCGGTCTAGTGGTCTACTACAACCGTTAGACATTCCAGAGTGGAAGTGGGACAAGATCACCATGGATTTTGTTACCGGTCTTCCGCAGACAAACAGGAGGCTGTTGGGAATAAAATATAGCCAGTCCACTTGAGCGCTGACAAGAGGCAAACAAGCGTTGATAGGAAGAAAATAAACGCTGACAGATCAAGCGTTGACAAGAAGAAGTCAAGCGTTGATACATTGAAGACAAGCACTGATGGAAAGATTTAGTCTACGCGTATATTGTTTCTAGTTTGTTTCTAGTAAGGATAAGTTCAACATTGTATTTTCTATAATAATCTTTACCTAGAATAGTTGATACGTATACTCTTGTATAAGGCTTCTTATGTCTATAAAAGAAGACCTTTAGTTTATTGTTCAATATAAGTTTTCATACGTAAAACACTTTCATTGTAAGCAAGTTCGTTATATTCAATCAAGTGAAAGTTTGTTTACATCTTTGTGTGTTCTTGTTTAAGTGTTAATTCCGCATAACACTTAGATTACTTTATACATATACAAAGGTTTCTCTACGTGTATAACTTGATCTAGTCTCGTATACACAAAGCTAAATCAATCTAAGTTTGGGATCAACAAGTGGTATCAGAGCATGTTGAGAAACTTTTGATCTTAAAGAACACAAGAACCTTAAAATCACCAAAACCCTAATTTTCACAAAACCCTAAAAACATCATGTCTAATACAGAAGTAAACCCCTCCACCTCAAACCCTAGCATCAAGATTCCCATGTTTGATGCAAACAACTTTGAGCTATGGAAGTTTAACTTTGAGCAATATCTGGGAATCTATGACTACACTCTCTGGGAGATCATTGAATATGGAAACACATACAATAAATCTAAAAAGATTGCTAATGCCATTGCTGCAAGAACTGCTGTTGTTGGATGTCCAGAAGCAGATAAGAAAGAAAAACCTGGTGATGCTAGAGCTGTGTCTGCTGAAGACATAGCAAAGAGAAGGGTTGATATGAAAACCCTAAACATTCTGAAACTCTCTTTGGGACAAGAGAACTAGCATAAATACAGAGGTTATGACTCTGCAAAAGACCTTTAGGCAGCTCTTGAAGTTGCATATGCTGGCAATGATGATACTAAGGAAGAGAATAAGAAGAAACTCATGCATGAGTATGCTGTTTTCAAGGCTTAACCTAATGAGAAGCTTAGCAGTGTGAGAAGCAGACTGCTTGACATTACAAGCAATCTGTCCTTCATGGGGACACAAGTTGGTGATGTTGACATTATTGCCACTTTTCTTAAAAGCCTTGGTGATGCGTGGAAGATTGAGGCAAGATCTATTCTTGCCAACAACACTCACAAAAGTTCCACTTTTGATGATATCTACAACAAACTGAGGCTGTTGGAGGATGAAACTCTTTTGGAGCAGGGAAGTAAGTCTACTAATAGCAACATGGCCTTCTTCTCACATAGTGAAGGCCAGTTTGATCAGAAGGACTCTTATATGCACCCAGTTACTGGATCAACATGTGTCAACGCTGGAACATATCCTGTCAACGCCTCACAATCAGACGCTGACACATACAAAAGTGACTCTCCAAGAGTAAAGCCTGCTGGTTTGGATCTGGATACTGTGTGTGCACACATTGCTTCTTTGCCCAATGGTTCAGTGATTACATATGAGGACCTTGAGCAAATAAGTGATGATCACTTGGAAGAGATGGATATAAAATGGAACATGGCTCTTGCAAGTATAAGAGCAAACAGGTGGAATAGGAGGTTTAAGAAGAAGATGACCTTTAATGCAAAGGACACTGCTGGATTTGACAAATCCAAGGTTGAGTGCTACAATTGTCATCGTATGGGGCACTTCATGAGGGAATGCAGATCTCCAAGAAGATCTGATGCTGGCAAACCCTCAAGCCAAATTGTTAAGGCTCAGGATCCTAAGGCCATGGTTGCAGTGCAAGAAATTGATGGTATGGGATGGGATTGGAGCTATTTGGCTAAGGATGGGGAAGAGGATAAAGCTTTGGTTGCTGAGATAGAAGAAGAAGAGCATGTTCAATATGCTCTCATGGCACACTCCTCCTCTTCATCAGATAATGAGGTATACGATGATTCTTTTTATAGCAAGGGTTGTAGATTAAATACTGAGAAACTTAACAAAGAGGTTTTAAGATTGTTAAGTGATATGAGTACTGAGAGATGCAAGTTGTCTAACTTCCAAATTGCTCTCACACAAACTGAGAAGACAATTGAGGAGTACAAGAAAATGGAATTTGATCTAAAAGATAAAATTAATATCTTAAAACATGATTTAAGTGCTAGTAATGATATTAGAAACATCATGGAAAGGGTCAATGCTGATATACAGGGTAAGTTAGATGAGGCCATCAAGAATAAGGATAATGTTGACCTTAAAATTCAGATATTTGATAAGGCAACACAAACCCTAGAAGAATGTGTTAATAAACAAAGGGATCCTAAGGACATGACTGGGATTGGGATGAAAGACTATACTGTGGTTCTACCACCAGCTGGGGACTTCTATGGTGTCCAAAGAAAGGACCTATCTTGGACTGGTTTACCAGAACTCCAAGAGGAGGAATTTATTCCTCCACCAAGAGTCATTACCCCAGTTGAAGAGTATAGGCAAAAGTTGACTGACTTGAATGAATGGAAGAAAGCCAACCCTACCTTGTTTGTTAAGGGTGGCTTGTTATGTGAAAGTCTAAATGAGTCAACCCCTATTAAGGTAACAAACCCAATCACTGGTAAGACTGTTGACCTTGGCTCAAACACTATTAGAAAACCTAGCATTAAGTATGCAGAAATGTATAGGAATACTAGGTCACCTAAAAGCCAAGTTAGTAATGATGGAACAGGCTTCTTCTCTTCTAGACCTAGGGTTGTGTCTAGAAAAGCCTGTTACACTTGTGGTAGCTTTTCACATTTAGCATATAAGTGTGTCAACGCTTCCAAGGTCAACGCTGTTAAAAAGTCAAACGTTGTCAGACCTAAAACTTGTGTGGAGCAAAGTCCACAAGTTGTTAGACCAGCCCCTTTCTTCACTAAAGGGTCTAACACTCATGGACAAAGACCATTTCAAAAGACTAATACTTGGTCCAATAGGCAATGGGTTTCTATATTAAACCCTAGGTTCAACGCTGACAAGGGTAAATTTAGCGTTAACAAGAGCAAATCCAACGCTGACAGAAACGTGACCAGACCTAAATATTTGTAACCACAGGGTAAGGGGTCTAAAGCTTCTTCAAGCTTGACATGGAGACCTAAGCAATATCAAAACCCTAATGATAATGGGATTTCTATGACCTACAACAGATTTAATTACATTTCAAAGGTCATTACAAAACCTATTAGGGTTAACTGGGTATTTCATCCAAAGAGGGATGAACAAGGGGTTGTTATGAGAACCAAGTTTGTTCTTGTTGAACAACCAGTTGAATCCAAGTCTGCTAAGGCTTGGGTTCCCAAAGAAAACTAATTTGTTTTCTTTATGTGTAGGGAATTCAAAAATAGGTCAATGATTATGGATATTGGGACAGTGGATGCTCCAGGCACATGACTGGGAAGGAAGATTACTTAACTAACTTCACTCCCATTAAGGATGGTGATAAGGTTTACTTTGGAGGCGGATATGGAACTATCACAGGCAAAGGAACTCTTCTCACCAAGAACTTGCGTTTTGAGAACGTGTTTCTGGTAAAGGAACTTGATTACAATCTTTTTAGTGTATCACAAGTTTGTGATAACAAAAACAAAGTTCTGTTTACTAATACTGAATGCTTGGTGTTAAGCAAGGATTATAAAATCCCATATGAGAAATATATTGACTATAGAACACCTAGACATAAGGACATCTATAATGTGAATCTTAATGGAATTAGGATGAATAATAATATGTCATGTTTTTATGCTAAAGCTTCAGTAGATGAGAGTAATCTATGGCACCGGAGACTAGGGCACATAAACTTTAAGAATATAAACAGGCTTGTGAGACTTGGCTTGGTTGATGGTTTGCCTGAAAAGGCTTTCCACAATGACCACTCTTGTGTTGCATGCCTTAAAGGCAAGCAGCACAATGTCTCATTTAAGTCTAAACAGGTGCACTCTAGTTCTAAACCACTTCACTTGCTGCATATGGAACTATTTGGTCCAACTAATATAGAGAGTTTGAATGGTAAATCATACTGCTTTGTCATCACATATGACTTTTCTAGGTTTACTTGGACTTTCTTTTTAGCTATGAAAAGTGACACTGCTGACACTTTAATTGACTTTATTACCCAGATAGAAAAGAAAACAGGTAATGAAGTTAAAATGCTTAGAAGTGAAAATGGTGGTGAGTTTAGAAATAAGCTTTTAGATGAGTTTTGTGCCAAGAAAGGGATTACTAGGAAGTTTAGTGTTGCCAGAACCCCACAGCAAAATGGGGTTGTTGAGAGGAAGAATAGAACCCTAATTGAAGCAGCCAGGACTATGTTGGCTGATGCTCATTTCCCCATAGCTTTTTGGGCTGAGGTTATGAATACAGCTTGCTATGTTCAGAATAGAGCATTGGTCAACAAGATACAGAACAAAACACCTTATGAGTTACTTTGGGGGAGAAAACCTAATATTGGTTTTCTCAAACCTTTTGGCTGTCATGTAGTTGTCTTTGATACTAGTGATGCCTTAGGTAAATTTAGTGCAAAGGGTGATGAAGGTTACTTCATGGGTTATTTAGTGCAGAGTAAGGGATATAGGGTTTACCTTAAGAAGGAAAAACGTATACTTGAAAGAGTACATGTCAGGTTTTTAGAGAGTAAACCTAGTGATCCTGAAAGTGGTCCAAATTGGTTGTTTGACTTGGAACCTCTATCTAGGACTTTAAATTATATGTCTGTTACTAATCCAGACATTGTGAAGGTAACTTCAAATGTTGTGGAAAAACAAGTTGTTGATGTTTCAGGTACACAGGTTAATGAAGAGGTTGGATCACAAGCAGACAAGGCACCTCCCATACAAGAGTATGTTACAATTCCCATATGGACAGATGCTTTTGCTGCTGTTGCTGCTGCTGGAAAGGATAATGGTAGTCCCCAAGTACCACCAGTTAACAACATGCATGGTCCTTCAGGCGCTGACAAAGGAAAATATAGCGCTGACAGGACAAATTCAGGCGTTGATGGCTCAAACGTTGACAACAACATTTCAGGCGTTGATAACCCAAACGCTGACAACCAAGGTTCAGGCGTTGACAACACTTTTGAGCATATTTTCTCTTCTAATTTTGAACAAGGTGAACCTTCCAATTTATATGAAGAGGTTCATCCTAATATTGATGAAAGAGAGTCTGAAGAAGATATTGGCAACATGGATAATGAGATTGAAGACACCAGACTTTTTGAAGGAGGAGTTCTCACTTCTACTATGAAGAATCATCCCCCATCACAAATTATTGGGGATGTTATGACTCCTGTTCAGACTAGAAGATCTCATCAAAGTCTTGGTGGATTTATTGCCAATATTTACAAGAAGGTCGATACCCCTCTTGTGAAAGCATGTTTGTTTTCCTGTTTTCTGTCACAACAGGAACCCAAGAAGATCTTTGATGCTCTCAAAGAACCAAGTTGGGTGGAAGCAGTGCAGGATGAGCTTCACCAATTTGCAATTCAGGATGTTTGGGAGCTGGTTGATTGTCCCAGATATGTCAGACCTATTGGGAAAAGATGGGTTCTAAGGAACAAGAGAGATGAAAGAGGCATTGTGGTCAGAAACAAGGCACGTTTAGTGGCTCAGGGATATACAAAAGAAGTGATAGACTATGAGGAGGTCTTTGCACCAGTTGCAAGGATTGAATCCATAAGAATATTTCTAGTCTATGCTTCCTGCATGGGCTTCACTGTCTATCAAATGGATGTGAAGAATGCCTTCCTCTATGGAACAATTGTTGAGGAGGTGTATGTGATGCAGCCTCCTGGTTTTGAAGATCCAGAGAATCCAGACAAGGTGTATAGAGTCAAGAAGGCTATGTATGGACTTCATCAAGCCCCAAGAGCATGGTATGGCACATTATCCACTTATTTGGTGGAAAATGGATTCAAGAAGGGCACCATAGACTAGACGTTATTTACCAAGAAGGCTGGTAAGGATGTTTTGCTTGTTCAGGTTTATGTTGATGATATCATTTTTGGATCTACAAATCCAAAGATGAGTGAGGACTTTTCCAAGCTTATGACAGACAAATTCAAGATGAGTGCAATGGGGGAGATGAACTTATATCTAGGGTTACAAGTTCAGCAGAAAGAAGATGGTATCTTCATCTCTCAGGATAAGTATGTGGTAGAGATCTTGAAGAAGTTTGTCTTTTCTCCACATGAAAAGAGGGCTACTACTCCTATGGATAGAGAACACCCTTGGGGAAAGGTAGGAGATGGAAAAGATGTGGATGTCAGGCACTATAGATCAATGATTGGTTCATTGATGTATCTCACAGCCTCCAGACCTGACATCATGTTTGATGTGTGTGCATGTGCACGCCATCAAGTGACTCCCAAAGAATGTCACCTTTATGCTGTCAAGAGAATCTTTAGGTACCTAAGATGTTATCCCAGTCTTGGCTTATGGTACCCAAAGGATTCACCATTGGAGCTTCTTGCATATTCAGACAGTGACTATGGAGGTGATAAGTTTGATAGAAAATCCACAACTGGTGGATGTCAGTTTCTTGGGAGCAGGTTGATATCTTGGCAATGCAAGAAACAAACAGTGGTGGCCAATTCTACAACTGAAGCAGAGTACGTTGCTGCAGCTGCTTGTTGTGGACAAGTCTTATGGATTCAAAACCAGCTGTTGGATTATGGGTATAACTTTATGCATACCAATATATTTGTTGACAATAACAGCACTTTATGCATTATTAAGAATCCTGTACATCATTCTAAAACTAAACACATAGAAATAAGACACCATTTTATAAGGGATTGTTTTGAAAAGGGTTTAATACAACCAGATAGGGTTGACACAGAAGAAAATGTGTCTGATTTACTAACTAAACCTTTTGATGCTGGAAGGTTTCAATACTTGGTAACAAGTATTGGAATGATCAATCTCACATAATATGTGTTTTGGGGTCTTTTTATAAAAGTATGTACAGGATAATGCATTGTTATTGGTCTTTTTGAGGATTTAGATTTTCCACTATATTTTTCTAACACTGACAAAGGTTACTTTACCGCTGATAAGTGTTATTGTGACGTTGTCAGCAATATATTTGTCTAACGCTGACAAATGTTTCCTTAACGCTAACACGTGTTATCGGGGTGTTGTCAGCAACAATGTTAGTTTTGTGGTTTTCAATCTAAATGTCCAGGTGGTATTAGCATTATACCATTGGATACAGAGTTGTTTATGGATCCTTGGAGAATCATTTGAGCATGTTTTTATTTATTGATGACGGTTGGAATTTTCTATTCCTATCTTGACATAAAAATTTTTATGTTCATGCATGTTTTTGGCAACATATGTATCACAGTTTAAGGGGAGGTTTTAGGAACCTTTAGGATTTTTGGGTATCCTTATGATACTCTTATCACAATTCTAGATTGTGTCCACAGGTGAGTATGAGTTAGTTTTACTAAATCATGAGGCATTGTAGCATGCAAAGTTGATATACTATGCATGTTGCCAAGACGTTTTTGTCCTAGAATTGGTTGTGGTCTGTTGGGAGACTTGGGAATGATTTTGTCATGGGTTTTACCTGGGAGTAACAAAGAATTTTATGAGATAACTTAGTTGTTAAGAGTTTTGGTTAGCAAGGGACACTAGAGGACTGTTATGTCTATCTTGCATAAGCAAGTGTGCATAACTGGACAGTGCTTGCCGCCCTATAATAATTATCAACTTATAGGTTATCTTCTCTAGGATAAATTACTTTGTTAAGGTCATTTTTCATTTTTATAAACTTTTATTTTTGGACGCTGACAAGTATTTTTCCAAGCATTGTTGTGACCAATTTAGACGCTGACATGGCTTTGGCAAAAAATGTGAGTGATAAGGGCTCACATGATGGTGAATCTTTGGGTGTTGCTGAGGCCCTAACTAGTTTGAAGAGGCAACCAGGTTTTGTTAGATCTTTGGTAACTCCTACAAACTTAGACTTGTCTTTTACAGTTATGTTGGAGCAAATTACAAAAGGCGCTAAGACAGGTAATTTGGGCGTTGACAAGCAAGATTTGAACGCTGACATGAGTAAATTGGGCGCTGACAAAGCAAATTTGAGCGTTGACAGACCTGCAGATGAGGTTGATGTATTCCAGTCATCATCCATCATCAAAGAAGTTTCTTCACAAGTATTACCATCTTCCTTACCCATCATTGATCCATTAGATAAGGGTAAAGGAATTATGGTAGAAGTAGATGTTCCAAAGAATGCAACACAGATTGAGTTTGATAGAAGGTTAGCTGCACAAATTGTGGAACAAGAAAGAAAGAAGGTTGGTGAATCACCTTTTGTTGTCACTTCAGAAGAACAAGAAGGAAGTGATGAAGCCAGTTCAGACTCAAGTGTAATGATAATAGAACAACCAGAAAGACTTGAGTATGGTGATGAGTTGGCAAGAGAGAAGTTGAATGAGTTGAAATTGCAGGTAGATTTTGACATGCCAGAAGTTGTTCAGATGTACCATGCTTGGGAAGATAGATGTATGGAGAATCCAAATTTGACTATTTCAGACCAGATATGGGGTTTGGAGATTCTTCTAAGAGTACAAAAGGACTGCAAGGTAATTCTGAAACACATAGCTAGCAATATTCTCTCATTGCTAAAAAGGGATAGAAGGGAGTTGTAGTACATGCTACTCAGATGCCATGGAACAGGATGGACCTACAAGAAATTGATAGGATTATCCTTTGAAGAATTGGAGTTCAAATCTTATCCTATTTGGGCAAGAGTGCAGGAAGAAAACACTCTAAGACTTCTTTCTGATGAAAGGAAAGAAGAGCTTGCAGAAGAAATGGAGCTTAAGAAGGCAATGATTGTTCCCAGATCTTTGAAGAAGGGAGTCCCTCTTGAGTTTCCTAAAGATAAGGATAGGTTGAATCCAAGTGAAGTTGTTATAAGAAGGAGCCTCAAGTTCTCACCATTGGAAGCTTCTGATATGGTACAAGTGTTACCTCTTGATTCTAGAAACCCTATTATAAGCTATGAAGAAGATGAATGTGGGTTTTGGAAGATTGGCAGGTATGGGAAAGAGGTTCACACTTTTACTACACTTATATCTTTGTTTGCAAGTTTTGATAGAGAAGACTTGGTAGACCTTTGGAGGTTGTTAGAAGCCAAGTATGAGACTGAAGCTCCTACTTCAGTCAATGCAATAAAACTGTGGTCAACATTCAAGAGAATGTGTGGACCAAGAGATGAAGATCTTGTTGTTTGGAAGGATCTTGAAGATGACCTGAGTGGTCTTCAATGGCGTTTGTATTCAGCTGCTGGTGTATATTACTTGAGTTCTACAAAGTTTGCTGAGTATCTACTTGTAGATGGTCAGTATTCCATGTCCAAGGAAGTCTTGGAGAAGATGAAGACAACACAGCTGGAGATTGATTATTCAAGTGACGTGGCCAAAGATTTGATCAGACATATTTATTACCAATATGATAAATGTTGTAACATTCCTCCTAGTTCTTAATGTTTATTCAGAAACTTGATTACTAGAGTAGATATCGAGTTTAGGATAGGATTGTTGGGAATAAAATATAGCCAGTCCACTTGAGCGCTGACAAGAGGCAAACAGCGTTGATAGGAAGAAAACAAACGCTGACAGATCAAGCGTTGACAAGAAGAAGTCAAGCGTTGATACATTGAAGACAAGCACTGATGGAAAGATTTAGTCTACGCGTATATTGTTTCTAGTTTGTTTCTAGTAAGGATAAGTTCAACATTGTATTTTCTATAATTATCTTTACCTAGAATAGTTGATACGTAGACTCTTGTACAAGGCTTCTTATGTCTATAAAATAAGACCTTTAGGTTATTGTTCAATATAAGTTTTCATACATAAAACACTTTCATTGTAAGCAAGTTCGTTATATTCAATCAAGTGAAAGTTTGTTTACATCTTTGTGTGTTCTTGTTTAAGTGTTAATTCCGCATAACACTTAGATTACTTTATACATATACAAAGGTTTCTCTACGTGTATAACTTGATCTAGTCTCGTATACACAAAGCTAAATCGATCTAAGTTTGGGATCAACAGAGGCATGATGCAATTTGGGTTATCGTTGATCGACTGACTAAGTCAGCTTATTTCTTATCGATCCGCAAGGATGATCCGGTCAGCAAACTCGCCGATACTTACAAGTAGGAGATCATGAGACTTCATGGTGCTCCATCGAGTATCGTCTCGGACAGAGATCCTCGGTTCACTTCACGATTTTGGAGGAGTCTGCAGAAAGCTTGGGGTACAAAACATAAGCTTAACACGGCTTTTCATCCTCAAACAGACGGACAATCAGAGTGGACGATTCAGACATTGGAAGACATGCTCCGAGCATGTGCATTAGATTGGAAAAGAGATTGGGATGATTATATATGTTTAGTAGAGTTTGCATACAACAACAATTGGCACGCCAGCATTAAGTGTGCACCATTCGAGATGTTGTAGGGCAGGAAGTGTCGCGCCTCAATCTGTTGGGATCAGGTTGGTGAGCAAACACTTGAAGGACCGGAGATGATAGAGTTGACCAACGAGAAGGTCGTTGTAGCTAAGCAGAAATTACAGGAAGCTCGTACACGCCAGAAGAGTTATGCTGACAAGCATCATAGGGACTTACATTTCAACATAAAAGATCATGTCTTTCTTAAGGTGTCACCGGCACGTGGTGTTAGACGTTTCGGAATCAAAGGGAAACTCAGTCCTCGATTCATTGGACCGTTTGATGTCATCGAGCGAGTCGGTGAAGTATCTTATCGCTTATCGTTACCTCCGCAGCTTTCTCACGTTCATGACGTTTTCTATGTGTCCTTACTCAGAGGGTATAATTATCATCCCCTTCACATGGTTCAGTATCCACTGGAACAGATTCGTGAAGATCTTACCTTCATAGAGGAACCCGGACGAGTTCTTGACAGGCAAGAACGAGTCATGAGGAAGAAGACGATTCCATTCATCAAAATCCTTTGGAGGGATCATACCGAGCGGGAAGCCATTTGGTAAACAGAGGAGTCTATCCGGGCTTCTTACCCTCATTTCATATTTTGGATTCGGGTATGTTCCTCTTTCAGTCTATTTTATCTATAATTCGGGGACGAATTATTCTTTTTAGGGGGTAAGAGTTGTAAAACCCGCATGCTTTTACCATGAACAGTACACTTAGTAAACGTATGTACACTTAAAAACTTTCCTTTTATAGCATGAACACGTGTCACGATAAGTAATTTCAGAAGTTATGTACGTATTATTACACGATAAGTATTAATTACGTGATAGTACACGATAATTATCAAGAATAATAATTATAATCACGAACATGAAATCACGAACGTAAAAATCACGAACACGTAATTACGTACTTAATTAGTATAATACGATTAATATCGTTACGTACAAGTATTTAATTATAACACGAACATTTAAACACGAATATACGAATATACGAACACGTAAATTTAAACACGGGAAAAACTTTGGTTTTTCCCTTGTGGGCCCTACAAGCCGCGGCACCAAGAGAGACAAGGGGCCAAGCCCATTTGATTTTTAGTAATAAACAAAAAGGGTTAAAACACTTTTCACTTTACAAAGTTTTTCAAGAAAAATCAAAACCCTACTCTTCCTTTTTCTCTCTCTTGGCCGGGGGCAACCACAAGCAACACAGGGGTGTTTGTTTGATTTTGGTTAATTAAATTCAAGGATTGATAGGTGTGAAAACACCCATCCTTTTACCACATAATTATAACAATAACCAAGCTAAAACGTGTATTTTATGTCATAAATGTCAGAATTATGCGTGGTTTGTGTTTTTGTTGTGATTTAGGATCAAAAAGTGAAAAGGGGAGAAAATACGGTCTTTCACGGGCTTTTATCGAAGAACGAGAAAAGACGAAGTCAAAAGATCAAGAGTGCAAAAAGAAAGGAAGTTCAAGGCCTATTCTGAAGATTTATCGAAGAAAAAGTCTAAAGACGGAAGTTTAATGAAGTCGAAGAAATCAGGTCTAATTAATGAAGAAAATTATAAGACGAGTTAAATTTATATCGACAAATCCCAAGACGACGTCGAGAAAGACAAAGAATTTAAATCGAGTCGAGACGAGAAGAAAGAAAGAAGAAAGCTTCAACACATTTTCCTCCTCCTATATAAACCCTCTTAATATGTCATTAGGAGGTGTTAGTCATTTTAGGAGTAGATAGATTTGTTTTAGGAGTAGAAGTAGTGTAATTGACTTTCTCTCTCTAGCTTTTCTTAAATATTTTAAGCTTTTTCATTAATACTGTAATTTGAATCTTTAATCATCTTAATTTCAAGCTTTTTCAATTAATCATTCTCATTCTACCTTTCTTTATTTTTAATCTTGTCTAATTTTGATAATCATATAGTTTTTTAATCATGTTCTTTGATTTATTGATGTTTGGGTTTGATTGTGCTTATTGATCTTTTAGTGTTTGATTTTTATGGCTTAAAGTGTTTTAGTGCTTATTGTGTTAATTTTCTTATTTTTAATTAAGTGCTTTTTAGTTAATTTTTATAAAAAGTTGTTTTTAAATGTTTTTATTATTTAGTGTTTTTAAAAGTTTTTAAATTTTGGTCTATTAGCTTTTTCTTAAATTTGATTTGGTTAAGTTTTTAGATAAGTGCTTATTTGGTTTTAGCTTAATTTTTAAATTTTGCTTATTTTTGTTTTTAGTTCGGAATGTTTTAAACCCTTATTACCCGAACTATATCTAGATTTCATTTTCCCGAACTACTTGCTACTTCATTTCCCGAATTGAGTAATAAGATAAGTATTCCGAGTTAGGTCCGTTATACATATTCCGAAAACTACTTGAAATTATGCTTCCCGAACTAGATAGAAAAACGCTATTCCGAACTAACTACTAGACAAGGATTCCGAACTAATACACGGTCAACATTCCGAACTATGTATAAATTGTCATACTAGCTAGCTTGCTAGCTTAGTTTTTTTCCCGCCAAAATGAGGTGCTGGCCTGGGTGCTTCACCTACTAGCTTGCCTGCTTGTTTATTAATTAATATTGTTCCGTAATCGTTTAGTTCTATCTGGAAGTTGTTCCGATTTTATTCTGAAAGTCACGTATTTTTAGTTATATTTTTCGTCGATTTTTAGTATTAGTGTTTTTTTCGAAAAGTTTAAGTTTTATCTTTTATTTAGTACCCGCTTTAGTTTTTGTCTCGTTTAGTTTTAAAGTAGCCACTTAGTTTTATTTTCTCCTTTTCCATTACGTAAATTTTATTTTCGAGTCGAAAGTTAATTTCTTCGTTTAGTTTTATTTTTATTAATTGTTTTGCTTTAATTTACGTTTTATTATTTATATTGTTTCGTTATTATTAGTTAATTGTTTTTAGCTTATTTTTATTACTATTCGCATTTACCTTTTACTTAGAAATTGATAACCAAACTTCCCTTTTTCTTAACTAAAAATAATTGAGCTCCACTTTGAACCGTGATCAATTCGTTAAGATACCGAGAACGAACAAAGATATAACTTTTAATATACTAAAAAACGGTTATTAAAATGGCGCCGCTGTCGGCTCTTTTCGTGAAGATTAACGGTTTTCTGTGAGAGACGCATTGGATTTTGGGATCCGTTCACTTTTGAACGTTATTTTTCTTGCCAAAAATTTTCAAAAATCCCAAAAACATTTGAAAAATCATAAAAAGCATTTCTTTTCAAAAAGTTTTGCACCAAAAATATTCTTCTTGCTTATCTATTGTGATTAATAGATTCGTTTGTTGACTGTGTAGGGTGTGGAAGACCATCTTCTGGTAGTCAATCCTGTCAATGGTGTTCATGCGAACGGTGTGGAATGGATATCCCTAATTACGAATATGGTCGTTGTCTATCGTGCAATTCGATCAATTCATACTTCAATTCATTCTTCCCTTCTAATGACACTATTTCACCCTCTCCCATATATCACGATCCATATCAACAAAATGCACCGGGTTTCTCTCAATACCCGTGTTGCAACAATTATGGGGGCCCTCACAATACCTTTTATTGTCAGCCGGTGAATTATTATGAGCCAAATTCGTGTTCTAATTCTTTTCAACCGATGATTTATGATGGACCACATCCGTGCTATAATTCTGGTTTTCATAATTTTGAGTCCCCACAATACACCGTCGATCATCAACCTTCTTTGAATCCGAATGACGAAACACACGCCCTTCTTTTGCAACTTAAAGAAGCCGTAGTTCAACTAAAAGAAGCAAGGGAGAAGGAAAAGCGACAGCAACAAGAGCAAGTATCTAATATTAGTGATTATACTCCTCCTCTTGTGCGTCCATACTACTACTATGATGATGAAGAGGATGATATCTATGATCTCAACCCATCTTCTGAGATTACTACTCCTACTCTTGATATCCCTAATGCGTCTAAGGATAGTGATACATCGAGTGAGATTAGTGATTTTGGTCTTGATAAATTCTTTGATGAGGTTTGTGATGCACCGAATTTTGTGGATCCTACGGACGAGGTCGCTCTTAATGATGATTTTTCTCCATGCTATGAGAATTCCACTTTTGAAATTTCTCCTTCTCCTCCGGGCGATGAGGGCGATGTTGATTTATTCTCTCCGACTTACGAGAAGTTCACCACTGAACTTGGTCTTGTCGATGAGGTGGAAGACGTTATTCTTCGCGACAAATTGCTGAAAGTTCATCTTATTATTGCTAAAATTGACGCGTTGAATTCTGCTCCTATTTCAGAGTCTTTACCTCCGTCTATTACTTCATTTGACAATAATGATACAGCTATGGAGGAAATTGACATTCTCTCAATACCTCCGGGTATCGATGATGATACGGAGGGGGATATTCTTTTTGATAATTTGCTGCATGAAGATATTGTCCCAAGTCACCCTCCTGAGCACCTTTTATCCCAACCTTTAGAAACCATTACCGAGGATGAGTGCTTTCACCCGGGGGTGACATTGACCATTCCATGATTGACATCTTTACGGCTTTGCCGCTCAGTGAAAATCAATTGTCTTTGGGGGATGACAATTTTCTTACTTTACCCACCCCACCTCCCGTAGATCATGATTTCACATACTTTTCGTATGTTGACAAGACTTTTCGACCCTTCAAGACTTATCCTCTGGCCTCTCCTTTATTAATGTCCTCCGAGAACGAGGACAAGGTCTTTGATCCCGGTATTACATTTGAGGCTTCCCCATGGACCATTTAATTCGGGGACGAGCCAGGCTCGTGACTCGGTTAACAAAAACAAGCACTTTTTGGGAGGCAGCCCGAGTATCTATCCTTTATATTTGTTTTCATAATAAGTGTAGGGGGAGACCCTACTATGTGTTTGTTGTTTTCTTTCTTATCATGTGCAGGGATTGGAGCTTCAAAGATCCATTCTTGATGACTTTTAACAAACCGTGATCCCGTGTACCCGTCTTCCCGGTTCTATCCTAAACTATTTTGATTCATTATTTTCTCATTTATGATTGAAATAGGAATCACTTTAGTTGTCTCTTCCTTAGCAAGATTTAAACAACGTGCACAATGTCCTAAGTGTAGGGGAGTTTACTCCCACATGCTTAAACATTGAGGACAATATTTATATTAAGTGTAGGGGGGACTTCTATCAAAGTTAAGTGGGCTATTCCATGAATTTGTCCTCATTTTAACCAGAAAATTGATTTTTCGACATTTTTCAAAATTTTTGATCTATTTTGGCCTACTAGTTTTTCCTTTGTTATCGTTATTTTTCATTTCTAGAATAAATATTAGTAAAGTGGTTTTAATTTTCAAACGTTGTGAATCTTTTGACTCAACCCGAGTTTACTTATCTAAGTTTACTCTAGCTAGTATCCTTAACGTGTTTAAGTCAAGTTTTGCTAGGCTTTTATATAGGGAACTTTAAAACGCGAAAGTCTTAACTCTTACGGGTTAAGAACAAGAACTTTTCGTAAGTTCCTATAATTGACCCTAGAGAGTCGTTTATCAAGGGAACTTTAAAAATGCAAATTCTAAACTTGAAAAAGTCTAAGAAGATGCAAGATCCTATAGACGACTTGAAAACCCAAAACTTTGATTTAATTCGCTAAGCATCCACGAGTCTCATTACTTGAGATTTTAAAATGTGGAGAACGAGATATGATAGAGTCAATTATAAGTTTGGTATTCTTTCATGAATTTATGTGAGTTAATTATTAGCTTTTTCTCCCATCGCTTCTTAATAAATTTAATTGCAATAAGTAAGGTTGTACGATTTGAAAAGTTACTTAGCTTCTAGCCCAAGATCGTTTAAAAGTTGCTCGGTATTAATTAGAGTTCATAGCCAAGGCATAACTTATTGAAGCGGAATGCGAAGATTGGCGAGTCCGAGAAGGTCCTAACAAGACATGAGGGCTACATTTTGTTGCTAAATATCCAAAGTGATGTGAAGAATCATTTATCAAAAATCAATATGAAGGATCGAGACACACGACGAAAATCAAATACTCCCCAAAAGATCATGGAGAAGTCTATCCGAAAAGACCCTAGCAAGGTATGAGGATAAATAGATCCAAGTCCTAAAAGGAGGTGGATCGTTGTATATCAAAATTCCAAATAAATATTGGAGAAAAATGAAGAAGTCGTGGTCCAAATATGAAGAATCTCTCAAAAAGATCAAGTGAAGAAATTCCTATTATGAAGAGAAGACCATTATTTCATGAACGTCTTTCAAGATTTGAAGTATGAAGTAAATGTCAAATATCGATCCGAGAAAGGTCTCAAATAGTTAAGCAAGTTATGCCAAGATATGAACATTATGAGGTCCTGAGAAGCAGTTTTAAAAGATTTTGTCCTTTAGCTAAATATTGATTAAATCGTCCTACTTTATTTTCGGCCTAAATAACTACCGAAATAAGTCAACAATGCATCCTCGTAATCATTTAAGACAACAATAAAATATAAGAGATACACCTAGGAATAAGGGAGTCTAAGTGAATAATTGGGCCACATGAGTGATTGTTAGTTTGCTAACTTATAATAACAATTATCTCGTTTTTAAGCTTGGTATGGAGAACGTGAAACTTGAGGGTGATAAACATTCATGACATCCAAAACCCTAATGTAAGTCTTTTATCTCTTTACTTGTTTTCTTCCTTTGAAATTTTTATAACTTTCTATCTCTTTAATGTCTTGTGTTAAATAAAGGCCAAAGTGGATTGATTATGATGGAAAATGTAAAACTTGCTTTGTAATTAATGCATTGCATGAGGGCATTGCAATGGTCAAGTGTAGGGGATTTGATAGGTGTGAAAACACCCATCCTTTTACCACTTAATTATAACAATAACCAAGGTAAAACGTGTATTTTATGTCATAAATGTCGGAATTATGCATGGTTTGTGTTTTTGTTGTGATTTAGGATCAAAAAGTGAAAAGGGGAGAAAACACGGTCTTTCACGGGCTTTTATCGAAGAAAACGAGAAAAGACGAAGTCAAAAGATCAAGAGTGCAAAAAGAACGGAAGTTCAAGGCCTATTCTGAAGATTTATCGAAGAAAACGTCTAAAGACGGAAGTTTAATGAAGTCGAAGAACTCAAGTCTAATTAATGAAGAAAATTATAAGACGAGTTAAATTTATATCGACAAATCCCAAGACGACGCCGAGAAATACAAAGAATTTAAATCGAGTCGAGACGAGAAGAAAGAAAGAAGAAAGCTCCAACACATTTTCCTCTTCCTATATAAACCCTCCTAATATGTCATTAGGAGGTGTTTGTCATTTTAGGAGTAGATAGATTAGTTTTAGGAGTAGGAGTAGTGTAATTTACTTTCTCTCTCTAGCTTTTCTTAAATGTTTTAAGCTTTTTCATTAATCTTTTAATTTGAATCTTTTATCATCTTAAATTCAAGCTTTTTCAATTAATCATTCTCATTCTACCTTTCTTTATTTTTAATCTTGTCTAATTTTGATAATCATGTAGTTTGTTAATCATGTTCTTTGATTTATTGATGTTTGTGTTTGATTGTGCTTATTGATCTTTTAGTGTTTGATTTTTATAGCTTAAAGTGTTTTAGTGCTTATTGTGTTAATTTTCTTATTTTTAATTAAGTGCTTTTTAGTTAATTTTTATAAAAAGTTGATTTTAAATATTTTTATTATTTAGTGTTTTTAAAAGTTTTTAAATTTTGGTCTATTAGCTTTTTCTTAAAGTTGATTTGGTTAAGTTTTTAGATAAGTGCTTATTTGGTTTTAGCTTAATTTTTAGATTTTGCTTATTTTTGTTTTTAGTTCGGAATGTTTTAAACCCTTATTACCCGAACTATATCTAGATTTCATTTTCCCGAACTACTTGCTACTTCATTTCCCGAATTGAGTAATAAGTTAAGTATTCCGAGTTAGGTCGGTTATACATATTCCGAACTACTTGAAATTATGCTTCCCGAACTATATAGAAAAACACTATTCCGAACTAACTACTAGACAAGGATTCCGAACTAATACACGGCCAACATTCCGAACTATGTATAACTTGTCATGCTAGCTAGCTTGCTAGCTTAGTGTTTTTCCCGCCAAAATAAGGTGCTAGCATGGGTGCTTCAGGTACTAGCTTGCCTGCTTATTTATTAATTAATATTGTTCCGTAATCGTTTAGTTTTATCTGGAAGTTGTTCCGATTTTTATTCTGAAAGTCACGTATTTTTAGTTATATTTTTCGTCGATTTTTAGTATTAGTATTTTTTCGAAAAGTTTAAGTTTTATCTTTTATTTAGTACCCACTTTAGTTTTTGTCTCGTTTAATTTTAAAGTAGCCATTTAGTTTTATGTTCTCCTTTTCCATTACGTAAATTTTATTTTCGATTCGAAAGTTAATTTCTTCGTTTAGTTTTATTTTTATTAATTGTTTTGCTTTAATTTACGTTTTATTATTTATATTGTTTCGTTATTATTAGTTAATTGTTTTTAGCTTATTTTTATTACTATTCGCATTTGCCTTTTACTTAGAAATAGATAACCAAACTTCCCATTTTCTTAACCAAAAACAATTGAGCTCCACTTTGAACCGTGATCAATTCGTTAAGATACCGAGAACGAACAAAGATATAATTTTTAATATACTAAAAAAGGGATATTAAGGATCGTGTTCGTGTTATTGTTCTCCAATCATTACACGCATTCGGTAATCCGTAAACACTTTTATTTTTATTCTTTTTATTTAATTATTAACACATGAACGTGGATTAAATAAACAAGAATTAAAACATGTTAAAAAAATCATGGGGGAAATTAAAGGGTTGTTTGTGGGTTGATTGCTCGGCCGACACTTAAATCGAGAGCCCAAGACTCTCGGCGTGTCTCGGTTCACACCACCAACCGAGATCTATGATCTCGGTGGTGTTGTGTCTCGGTCGGCAGTAGGAACAAGGAACCCTGACGCAAGTCGGGGTGTCCTTGTGGTTCGGTTGGGTCTCGGCAGTAGGGAGCCACCACCACCGGCACACAGCCGGTGGCGGCGTGGGTCAAGAAGGGGGAACAGCGGCGTAGCAGGGGTAACCACCAACACACAGTCGGTAGGAACACCGCTGTGGTCAGCTGCTAGCCGAGAAGGGAACCACCGGCTTAAGCCGATGGCAATTTTAACAAGAACAGTGGCAACCGGCCGAGCCAGTTTGCCACTGTTAAAGGGGCGTTTGTTTCGGTTGGTTCATGGGGTTCCGGGTTCGGTTCACGACATGTTTAAATTAAATACACTGGTCCGGTTCATGACTAAAAATGTACAAGTATTTATTTTACAAGTTATATTATTTTTAACAAGATACTAAATTAATTAAACATGACATATAATTAATTTAATTAATCATGGACTTAGGTTAATTATTATTTAGTAAATAAAACATGTTTTAACCTAAGTGTTTATTTATTTAATTTAGACTATAGTATTAATTAATTAGTAAGACATGGAATATTTTAATAAACATGACTTAGATTATAATTAATATAAATATTAATACATGTTTTAACCTAAGTATTTTATATACCTTAATTTAATTAAATCATGCTTATATTTAATTAAATTATATAACCTATAGTTTATTTAGTTAACATGATATTATTAATAAACTATACTATAATTACACGACTTATGATATTTAACCAGTAAACTTAAGCTTATATTATTAGCTTATTAATTCAGCTTAATTCTTTATATGGAAACTTTCTAATTCAGGAAACTTACTATTTTTAGATACTTTCTATTTTTAGAAACTGATCTATTTTAAGAAGTTAATCTATTTTTGGAAACTTTCTATTTTTGGAAACTTTCTATTTTGGAAACTTTCTATTTTAGGAAACCTGCTATTTTTAGAAAGTTACTTATTATTACACAACAAGTATAAAAATACAAGAAATACAAGTAATACTTAATCAGAATACATGGAATACATGATAAACACAGCATAACCTTAAAATCAGTAAAACAAGACAAGAACATATAAAACAAGACATGAACATATAAAACAAGCTAAGTCACGATATAATCAGTTACGTACTCAGTAACCAGAATACTTATACATGTACCCTATTTATGTAGCATTAGTGAGACCGGAGTAGGACTTCCTTTCGTTCGTATTTTCCGTTCACTGGACACAAGGTACGGATTTCCCGTCCTTTTAGTATGGACATTCTTTACTTATTAGGATTCCCCGTTTACAGCCAACTGTTTTCCCAGTATTTGTTTTATATGTTTGATACTTATGTTAGAATAAGAGCCTAAGCCATATACTTGCATGACCAGTGTCACCTAGTTATGGAGGTACCATAACCATAACACTGGAGGCACCAGTGTTATGACTTCCCTACGGCGAAGTGATTGCTCATGGCGTCCCTTTTCAGTTTTGGCCACTATATTATATTATCATGTGGGCCGTATGGGTTCATCCTAGTTACATGTTTAACAGTATTATCAGAGTGATTGCGATGTGTGCCTTGCATCCTTCACTAGGAGTTGATCCCTCCTACCCAGACTATTTAATTAGTGGCAACCCCTCTAATTGCATGACGAGGGCTCCCCTCCAAGCATTAATGCACGATGGAACCTCATGACCTATATAAGCTATTTGGCTAATTAAAAAAGATTTTCATAGAAACATAAGTCTTTTCAAACTATAAAACCAGTTTTATGAACATGAATCCAGATTACTTAGAACTCATATTATTTCGTTGCTATTAGTCTTTTATGCTTATGTTATTCCATGTCATACTTGTATATCCGTGCACTCAGCGTTATGCTCAGCCATTTTCCTTTCATGTTCCCAAACGACAGGTACTCAAGGGCGTTCGTAGACTTTAAGCGTACGTGCATATAGATTGGAAGCTATCTAGCCTTCTATACTTTATGCATTTCATCATACATTTTGCTACTTATTTCTTTGGACATTGTTTAGTCCTTTTCATTTACAGGACTTATGTTTGTGTGTGATGAGCTTATACTTGGGATACCGATGTTTGTTTCTGGTATTTCCTTTCATGGTCATTTAATGTTTTTAATACATTACCTTGTATACTTTGATGACACGCCATAATCACGTGTGACATTCCATTTACCAAAAGGGGGTGTTACAGAATGGGCAGAGGTTGATTCTTTTATGTGATGAAAGATGATGTGAGATTCATTTGGGTTGCGATCTGTGGTAGAGAGAAAGGATGTTGCTATTGCGCTAATCAAGAACCTACTTGTGACTCTTTTCGAGGATCTTGAAGAAAAGATCAACAAAATGAAATATATTAAGATCATCAACAAATCCATGATGATCTATTTAGTACATGGTTTACTAGATCAGAAAGTATAAAGGTTCTCAATGAAATCGTTGGATTTTTGTTTGCGTTTGGAAATGATGGAATGAGCTTATTGTTCGGTTAGTTTGATTTGTAAGAAGATGTGATGAGATTTGGTTTTGATCTACTCTTGAGAGAAAATGATATGTGATGGTGGATGATCTATGAGATTAGGGTTGGGATCTAAAAATTTAGGGATTATTGCTAACATATATACATAGTTGTTGGTATTTCATTTGGGCTGACACACATTTATCTAAATAATGCATTTGTTCCATGTTTATTTTTTTACGATTACCAATTGATACATGAGGTTGAGCTAATAGAAATGCATTGGGCCAACCTTACAATTTGATCGGTTGAGTATAAGTGTTGGTGGCTGTGTTGGTGGCTATATAATTTTGTAAATTATTTCAGGGTTAGTTTGTGTTATGTCAACTTGGGCTTATTAGTTTTGGATCCAAAATTAAGTTTCTAAAAATTGGACTTTTGGGGTAGTGATACTAATATTCATTAAACATAAAAATGATATATGATACAAATATGTAATTTATCATGAAGCTTATTTTTTAGTGGGATTTTATGCGTTGACGGGTTTACGATGAAACAAAAATAGGCTCGACTCATTTTTGTTTATGTGTAAAACCTGTAAATTTCAGGTTTTGACTATGTCATCATTGTATACGTCACCTCATGATATCTGAATATATATTACCACCTTTGCATGAAATCCTTTGAACAATCATATGCATCATACATGAGCATACATTATTTTAATCATCAGAACATAAAGACATTAAATCTCATAGCATACATTATGATTTTGAACATTTAATCATAAGGACACGGTCACATTTGGATGACTACATTATATGAGCATGCAGGACAATAAACAATCACTTCTTTTGGGACATTTATGTCACCTGAACTTATAATCATAAGCATACATCACATTGGTTCATAAATCCAAACTCATGATCACAATTAATAATATTTGATTAAGTATTAATTTTTAAGCTTTAAATATATTGATATATATTTTTTTTTTCTTACATCATAAATGACATTACGTCACGACATCAACTGTTTTTATATTTAAACATTACCTTTAACCATTCTAACTTATTTAAACTAAGTTGTATATATGAGTCCTCTCTAAACTTTTCATTACTCATTTTACTTCTCATGCATGTTTATACTATAAAAATGGAGTTAGAAGTACATGCATACGTTTAAAACTTATAAACCAACCCTAAACAACATATAAGCCCACGGCTTATATGATGTCTATGGGTAATCTTGCCTTAAAAACCCTAAAACTTGTAAGGTTATGCATGAAGAACTTAGTGTAAGCCCTAAAGTAAATCACTATGTCACAAAAGTGTATATAAAGAAATATAAGCCGAAACATTTAAGCTTATATAAGCCCATAAGTCATATAAGCCTAGACATATATAAGTTAGACATTTAAGCCTATAAAAATATATATAAGCCATGACGTAGGATTTCTAAAACCTAACATAATCCGAAAACTATAACTTATATAAGCTAAGTCATTTAAGCCCTAAAAACTTATATAAGCCGAAACCTAAAACCCTATATAAGCTAGCCATGCAAACCCTAAAAGCTGTATAAGCCGAGACCTAGATATATTTAACCTAGCTCATTTAAGCCCTAGAAATATTAAATAAGCCAAGTTATATAAGCCCTCCTATAAACTAAAATTAGCCGAATGCAAATAAGCCCATGTCTTAAATTTTGGACTTAGAAATAATAAGGTATAAGCCCATAAGGAAAGTATACTTACTAGCCCATTAAATAAAGTACTAGTTAAATTTAAACAAGCCCTCTAGGCCCACTTTACCCAAGCCGAGACCCAATTGGGCCGGTCAAGCCCAAATCCTAATTAGGGAGACTTTTCGTGCCCATTTTGACAATTGGTGAAAGTTAAGGTTTGATTTGGTAACTTAATAAAACATGTATTAATGATTTCGTGACTTTATAATAGTACAAGGGTCAAATGTGTCATTTTCCAAAGTATAAGGTGCGTTTGTTTTAAACCGTGAGTCAAATGAAACCACAAGGGCCATAATTGCCATTATTTAAACTTAATATGAGCCCTAGATGCCTTATTAAATATTCTGAGACCTCAAGGGTCATTTTTGCCATTTATGAGACTTGTTACAAGCCCTAGCCTCATTTTTTAAATACTTCGAGACCTTAAGGGTCATTTTTGCCACTTTTAGAAACTAATTACAAGCCCTAGTTTGATATTTAAATATGCCGAGACTTGAAGGACCAAAAGTGTCACTTTTAGAAACTTATTACAAGCCCTAACCATTACTTTTAAATAATCCGAAACTTTAGGGACCAATTGTGTCATTTTGCAAACTTAAAACAAACCCTAACCCTAACTTATTTAATTTCCGAGACTTAGGGGGGTGTTTGGTCATTTCCCCAAAGTTTTGTAAGCCCTAGGGGTGTTTTTGTAAATAAGCTAAACGGACAAGGACTAACGACGCAATATACTTAACGGACGAAACCTTAAGGGATATTTTAGTAAATTGTTATACTAACAAAGACTCAAGTGTAATTTAAGTTAGTTAAAAATATTAATAAACTATTTTATTAATAAATTAACTTAGCCGTTTGAATAATTAAACAAATCTATTCACGAAACCTTATAAACTGATAAATCCCGTTAACTATATTTTTGAAGCCTTAAGAAAAGTAAATTGTATTTATTTTCTTACAATAAATTAAATAATGTAAAACATAGTTATTTAATTTATTACCCATCTTACTAAAAATTTATATATATATATATATATTTTAGAAACTAAAAATATATATTTTTACAATTCACTATAAGTGTAAACATTTAAACGGTCGTACTAGCTTATTAATTTGTGATCATGCATTTTCAACCATACATCCATCATGCATTATTAATTATGCATTTACTAAGGCACTTAAAATTACTTAGGTAATTACTCTAGTTCGTGATCATACTGTGCCAGTTTATTCAGTGACATCATCCTCACTTCACTACCACTAAGGTGAGTTCATGGCCCCATCTTTACTGTTTTATAACTGGGGGAGAAAATATACAAAAACCATATATATATTTAAATATGCAAAATATGCACTGATGACAACAACAACTTATTGCCTATTGTTTGCCCCATACTCGTGGACTGTAATAGTAAATAGTGTAGCGCGAAATGTATGAATAGATCTATTCGGGTATTGACAACACCCGGCCTGCGTGACTTGCTATCACGAAACGCTTAGGCCAAGCAACATGTTTATATCATTGTCGGACTGAGGGAACAACATCAGGACAGATCCAAATGGGCGTACTGAGCAAATTTTTGTCTAGCTTCTATTACAGGGCAATAGGAACTACTATTGTATTGGACTGTGATTGTCTTACCATGATCGTGATGTTTGGCATATTAGTAACTTATTATTTAACTAAACTTGTGAATTCACCAACTTCGTGTTGACCCCCATATTTTACTCTATATGTTTTCTCAAGAAAATAAAGCAGGTTCATGCATTGGATTCCAGCATTTTAGGGAGCATCATGTCTACCATTGGGCAGGGGCGGATCTAGGTGTTAGCCACCTGTGGCACGTGCCACATACGATCAAATCCGACTATGTATTTTTGTTTGAAGTTTTTTTCAGTTTTCAAAAGTGCCACACCTAGTTTGGAGAAGTGGGAGTCAGTAAACATAAAGAGAGATGTGAGTTCGAGTTTTTTGCAGAAAAAAAAACTGAATCATCGTTGTTTCATTCTTGAAGAAGATGAACAGTAATGGTCATTATTCATGAGTTGTACTTGTTTGTTTTTTATGTCATTAATTTTCTTTTGCATACAGACAAAAGTACTCAGTATTTAGTTTTTGATAATAAATAGCTTCAACATTAATGGTAAAAAAGTACACTAGTACACAAATATATCCTTTGAAAAAACACTGGTTAACTAGTCTTTGTAACACCCCACTTGGATAAGTGGACCGTTACGTGTATTTATGGCGTGTCATCAAAGCATAAGGTAAATGTCCTAGAACATTAATTGACCATAAAGGAAATACCGGAATCAAACTTCGGCAATCCAAACATAAGCCCAAAACATGAAATATAAAATACTGGATGAAAGGACTAAACAATGTCCAAATAAGCAGAATAATGTAAGAAATGCATAAAGTAAGAAGTCTGGATAGCTTCCATCCAAATGCACATGCTCTTAGAATCCTAAAAGCGTCCTGGTGTACCTGCCGTTAGAACATGAAAGGAACTACGGCTGAGCATAACGCTCAGTGAATGGATATAAAGCATGATAAGGAATTACTGAAATGAAACCGATGATAAAATACTGGAGTTGTAAGACTGATAAGTAAAGTTGCAGCGGAAATCTGTAAATAATCTGTAAGGTCTGGTTTATCAATAATGAAGTTGAACTGTTATCTGTTAAATCTGTATAACATGCATTTACTGTATTTTAATTGCCAAGAGCTTATATAGGTCATGAACTGTAACAACTGTCGCATGAATACATAGAGGGGTGTCCTCGTCATGCTGTAGAGGGGTGACCTCTAAATAACTGTGCTGGGTGGAGGGATCAGCTCCAATGTGAAGGATGTAGAGCACACACCACATTCACCTGCTAAACTGTAAACTGTAGCCTAGGATGCATCCATACGCCCCACTAATTAATATTGATAAAATGGCCAAGCTGAGCTGAGTGGGACGATGCAGGATATCACTCTCCTGCATGTGAGTCACGACACCGGTGCCTCTAGTGTCGTGGTTACGGTACCTCCGTAACTAGTACATAAACTAAACATGCTTGTATATAATGCTCAGGCAATTTATTTAATTCTTAACATGATTACTGATAAGTTTAAACATATACTGGGGAAAACATTTGGCTGAAGATGGGGAATCCTAATCATGCATAGAAAGGAAGTCCTTACTGAAAGGACGGGAAATCCGTACCTCTAGTCCAGTAACTGACTGAATGAAAGACTGAACGAATACTACTCGGGCTTCACGCGTGCTACATGAATAAAGGACGCGAATAAGTTAACTGATATCCGTTATTAAATTTTACTGATCTTATTGGTTTCTTATTTATTTATTTCTGAAATTCCATACGTATATTAACGGCTAAATCTGATCTTATAATAATTCATCTTAATGTATTATCGTTCTACTATTAGTTACGTACAAACGTATTTCTGACGATAAAGTATTTCTATAATAAGTATTCCGCTAAATTAGAAGTTTCTTAATTTAGAAAGTTCTCAATTAGTTTAATTCATTTCCTAAAATATACCCCCTTTTAAATATTAAAGAATTAATTTATTTTAATACACTTATAAAATATTTAGAAAACAATTTAATTTAAAAAGTTATAATATAAAAATATTTATTTTATGGTTTATAATAACGTCCCGAGCTTACCGAGATATCCCATCTCGGTCGCACTAAACAATTTAACATATAACACAAAATCTGTCCCCAAGGATTAGTGACAGAAATTCTGTGTCACTAAAACTGTCGCTAAAACTGTCCCTTTAAAAACTGCATATATCTAACAGTTTTGCGACAGAAAAACTGTCGCTAAAACTGTCGCTAATGTTATGTACTATAATGTTTTTCTGTCCCATTCTTTTCCCACTGGTTTTACACATGGTTCCCACTGTTATGCTATGATGTTCCCACTGTTTATATAAGCCAAACGCACCCTTATGTTTTAGCAGCCCCCAAACACACCCTTATGTTTTAGCAGCCCCCAAACACACCCTTTATTCGGATCTGGCCCTAGCCGCCCCTGTGTGGGTCACGGCTGGGCAAAGATGGAGTCATCGAGACTCTAGGTCTCAGTTTCATTTAAACCAAACAGTCCCGACCATCCTAAGCTAAACGAACACCCCATTTCCTTGGGTCTCTTAACCCTCGGTCGCCCGACACAGCCCACACCGAGACCCACTGTGGTCTCGGTTTGATCGTCAAATCTAAACCCGACACCCCTAAACGCATAGTTCTTATTTTTGGTTTTGATTTATAAAAACAACATTCTCTCTTTGATTTATCACATCAAATTCGTGATTATATAAATTGATATACGAAAGAAATAATTACCGTGATAGCTTGATAACCGGAAGGTATGTATCGGGATTTCTAGATCAAACACGACCGGACTTTTTTTTTTTCTCCTATTACCGGCGGCCAACACAAAGAACCCTAATTCCCCCTCTTTTTTTTGTACGACTGATGTGAATGGGGTTTAAGTCCCGTCTGTTTTTCTTTTGTGAAGCCAAAATGGGCTAAAGCCCATAATCCCTTTTTTTATTTAACAAAACCGGCCCTTACTCTTTCCTTCTTAATTATTATTTATTTTTATTTTTTTTATTTTTTTAAACTTGTATATAATGCTACTTGTATATAGTTTCTCGCATTTGTTTCCGTCGATAATTTCTACGTAAATGATTTAAGTAAATAACCCGCGTATTTACATTCCCGATTTAAATACGGGTTTTACAATTCTTCCCCTCTAAAAACAATAATTCGTCCCCGAATTAAAGATACGACCCTACTGGGTTTTACAATTCTTCCCCTCTAAAAAGGAGAAATTCGTCCTCGAATTAAAGGTAATAAGCTGATGAAGTTGTAAAAAAAACTGAAAGAATACGTAGACTGAAAAGACAATTAAGCTGAAGGATAAATTGTCTTCTAATTAAGACATAATGCTGCTGATAGGTATAAACCTGACATGACTGAAAGAACATAACTGAATTTATTGAAGAAAATAATGCGAGGTCCGGATGGACTCCTCCGTTTCGAGTGGCTTCCCGCTCGAAACGATTCCTTCAAAGGTTTAAACATAATGAAAATCTTGGTCCTGATGACCCTTTCCTGATGATGCTGAATATTTCCAGGTTCCATACTTAAGATGGATTTTCTGAACCTGAATGAATAAGCTATAGCATGTAGTATACATGAAACGGTACGTACAATTATCCTGAAAGTTAACATTTATATCTCTGAGCAAGCTGCTGAGAATATATATAGGGACGAACTACGTGAACAATTGTGAACATGCTAAGTGAGCAATTGCGAACGTGGTTCATAATTATATGAGGAGCGCTGGCATGGAATTAGAATATGATAAGTGAATCCTACTGTGAACGTGATACTAGAACATATCATGAACGTATGCTGACTGAGGAATGCATGTCAAATGATACGGCCTGAGATGTGAACCGTCTGCCTGGTTATGGAATAGTTGTGCTAAACTTGAGTCTGGTCTCTCAAGCTTTCTGTAACCGTATACGGTAATAAACTGAGAAACGTGTATTGTGAAATGGCACACGAACTTGAACGTGAACAATGTTATGAACACAAACGTGAGTTTAAATAAAGAGATAGCATAAAAGATGAACTGAAACAGCATCATACTACGAATGAGACGTAAACGTGAAAGTGAAAATAAACATGAACTTAAAATGGGCGTAAACATACACTTGATCGTGAACATGAATTCTTTCTGATATGATGGTCAATGGAATGCTTTGAATTCGTACGATTCACAACTGAATTTCAAAATTTTTCTGTAGATCTGCTACTGCGTGATCCTTTCGGATGAAAGAAACGCGCAGGCTGATTACATGGTTGATGATAACTTAGATAGTATTATACTTTCTCTGAGTCTGTGGTAGCTGATAACAATTTCATGGAATTTCGTCTCATTTCTGTTCAGAAATTTCTAAGGGTTGTAGTAACTCACTAACTTGACGGCGTTCTATCTTGAACCTGCAGCAGGTCAGGCATCTAGATATGAACATAGCTGCATCAATGTGTGATGCGGATTCTATTAAATTTTTGGTCTGGGATTATGGAACATTCTGGTGGAAATCTGGTTGGATGGTCATAAACATTTGTAGTGAGAACTATCGGCAACTTCTGCGGTGGTAGTCAATTGAGTTCTAGAAAATTGTACTTCGTTCACAGGCGTCAGTCCGGACCATCAGGTGATGGCCTTCACCTGCGCAGGATGTCTGGAATTTCTTTCTGTTGAAATAGGGTGGTTCAGAAATGCCCTTCGTTCAACTGGAATTCACATCTGGAAAGCTGCTTATAAAATTTTCTCCTATCGAAGATTCTGTACAACTGTGAGAAGATGATTCTCGTGTTCTTCTCTAGAATTTAACACATCAAAATGTGATCAATGAATATACTAACGATTTTGTCTGAGAACTATGGGAAAAATTTTATTCATAAATTTCATAATATAGCTGGAGCATTAGGGAGCTCGGAAGCATAAAATCAAAATTTTATTAAAAAGACTGTAATGTGTGCAACATCAGTCTGGAGAACATCATGTTCTTTCCCTCAGCACCGATGGCAGCACGATCAGAAATTGTTCTAGGAATTTTTTTTAAGACATCGTAGCAGATCAGATAAACCTGCTATTCATGGAATGAACATTGATTAAGAATGGTGATCTTGTAAAAAAAATTTCAGTGGTCGATACATGACCTCATGATACCTGCCTTCTTCTTGATAGACAGAAACGGTGCCCTTCCTGATGGTGCGCTGGGGCGAATAAAGCCTCATTTCGGTAACTCTTGCAGCAAATGCTGCAACTCGTTTAACTTAGCTTAAGCCTAGCAATAAAGAGTTTTGAAGACAGGTTCCGTTCTTGAGACTAACTCGATGTTAAATTATGTCTTGTAGTCAGGAATGAATTCCTGGAACACCTTCTGGAATTACCTCTGGAACTTTGAGATAATCTGTTGATCATGAATATAAGGAATTTCAGAATTCGTATCATGAATGGTGACCAGAAGTTTTCGCAGCTAAAATATAATAATTCACGTGCTCGTAAAGCTGGAACAATTTGTACTGATTTTTCTGGCAGGAGTAACATGAATATGTTCAGGGTTGGTAAGACGGATCTCATCGTTAACTGAAAATAAAACTTAATAAATATGGTAATACTGTTGAGTCCTTTCTGGCTGAGAGGCAGGTGACTACCTGATTTAAGATAAAACTGCCATAGGAATACGTGAAGTAAACGTGGCGACTTTCACTGATTGTGTTCGTTTGTAACCTCACAGAATGAACACTGCATGTCTAACCTGAATAGTACTCTAGTGGTGGTGACTGAATTTTTAATGATCTGATTCATGCGTGGCATAATAGAATGGGTATACCCTTTTCTGAAAGATACCCTGAATTACTGAGGGTCTTGCTTGGAACATACTAGAGTTAGGAGCTCGGACTCGTACTCTGAGAAGATATTCGTATGACGTGTATCATGACTGGTGCCCTGATATGTGTCTTCCGAAATGATACCTGAGAACTATGTCTTGACTGATGTCTTGGCACGTGTTTTAATAGATGAATATGAACAAGGCTGAAAAATTTTGGTAACTGCTAGGATTGGCGGACCGGTTAGACTGCTGACCTCTGTATTTCTGGTCACGTCCGTGCCGGAGTTCCGATGGTTACTGACTGATTAATTATAAGTACGATGGTTGTCACTACTGCTTTGTCTGTCAATTTATGACGGTCATTATCATGACCGTGATTCATGTAACTATTTTGCTGAGTGGTCGGCTGGTTACCGGTTCCCACTCTTCTGAATGAAAGTTAGCTGGGTGAAGTGTGACATCTAACTGAGAAAGTAAAAGCATAAAATAGAATGGTAGTGTCTGATGGTTGAATTTATTCTTGTCAGAAATTTCAAATTTATAGTTTTCGTCCTCGTTCCGCAGTCTTCATAGTATAAACGGCATCAGCATCTTGAGAAATCTCCAAAGTTCAGCAGCATCCGCATTTGTGAGGTCTTCAAAGTGTTAGCGGCATCAGCATCTAGCAAAATCTTCAACTCACGAGCGGCATCAGCAACTGGTAAAATATCGACAAGTGGAAACGCCTGAGATGATTGAGGATCGATTAGCAATATCCAAGGAGTAGGGTACCTGGAGTACACCTGGACTACTGTACATGAAGTACAAAGTGAATACCGCACATGGAGTATATCTGAGACACTGTACGTGGAGTACACGTGAAATACTGTACATGGAGTATAACTGAGACACTGTACATGGGGTACATATAGAATACTGTACGTGGAGCTGGTGGAAATTTTATGGGATGATCGATACTGGTGTCACTTGTCTGACATTATCAAAGAAATAAATTGATTTAAACGATAGTAAACTGAACTGAAACGGTTAACATGATAGGCTGATAATTTCTGCGTAGACTTAATGCTGGTTGTATAGAGGCTAAAAGTATGATTAAATCAAAGTCCCAACAGTGGTCAGCATGAAGCATGATTAATGAAGGCCAATCATGATTTATCATGAAAAACGGTTTATACTGAAGTTCTTGTGTATCTTAACATGAAAACATCATTACTTTGCTGAAAACATAATCCTCGTAAGGAGACATGAAACTAAATCATCATGTAGATGACATCAATGTGAGGGTATGAAAATTTGACTGTTATAAGGAACATAAAAGTCAAATCAACTGAGGTGTAATATTAACTGATGTGGACGGCTATGGTTCAATCCATGGAATTCAAAGAAGAAAACATGAGACTAAGTATGGGCTATTCTGGTTCGATCCATACTGGTCAAAATTTTCTGAGAACTGTCATGTATAGAAATTTATAATCTCGGACTAAATATGGATGGCTGTAGTCCAATCTATACTTGTCAAAATTTATGAAATGTCCTGATATGACAAAAGTGAACTGTGGATCGGTTCACAAAACATCATTCGACTGAAAAGCATGAAATTTGACTTGAGAAATGGTGAACGTTTATGGCTGGTTCATCAAGTAATATTTGACTGAAAACATGGATCTGTCATGAGTAAGGGTAAACTCCTATGGTCGGTTTACCAATACAAAATCTGAACGGGCAAGGGTGAACGCCTATGGTCAGCTCACCAAAACGAAAATTCGCTAAAAAGCGCATGCGACTAAATATGGCTAATTATGTACCAACCTTTTACTTAGTCAAAACTTTAAGAAAACTGACTGATAAATGGAGAAATTTGGCTGAATAATCCATGAGAAACATGAAAGATAACAACGCCAAAATCTGAGAAGTTCCTGGTGACTACCCACTAGTCACAGGTCAAGTTTTAGAGCCTACAGGTCGAACCTGCCTCTGATACCATAATTGTAACACCCCACTTGGATAAGTGGACCGTTACGTGTATTTATGGCGTGTCATCAAAGCATAAGGTAAATGTCCTAGAACATTAATTGACCATAAAGGAAATACCGGAATCAAACTTCGGCAATCCAAACATAAGCCCAAAACATGAAATATAAAATACTGGATGAAAGGACTAAACAATGTCCAAATAAGCAGAATAATGTAAGAAATGCATAAAGTAAGAAGTCTGGATAGCTTCCATCCAAATGCACATGCTCTTAGAATCCTAAAAGCGTCCTGGTGTACCTGCCGTTAGAACATGAAAGGAACTACGGCTGAGCATAACGCTCAGTGAACGGATATAAAGCATGATAAGGAATTACTGAAATGAAACCGATGATAAAATACTGGAGTTGTAAGACTGATAAGTAAAGTTGCAGCGGAAATCTGTAAATAATCTGTAAGGTCTGGTTTATCAATAATGAAGTTGAACTGTTATCTGTTAAATCTGTATAACATGCATTTACTGTATTTTAATTGCCAAGAGCTTATATAGGTCATGAACTGTAACAACTGTCGCATGAATACATAGAGGGGTGTCCTCGTCATGCTGTAGAGGGGTGACCTCTAAATAACTGTGCTGGGTGGAGGGATCAGCTCCAATGTGAAGGATGTAGAGCACACACCACATTCACCTGCTAAACTGTAAACTGTAGCCTAGGATGCATCCATACGCCCCACTAATTAATATTGATAAAATGGCCAAGCTGAGCTGAGTGGGACGATGCAGGATATCACTCTCCTGCATGTGAGTCACGACACCGGTGCCTCTAGTGTCGTGGTTACGGTACCTCCGTAACTAGTACATAAACTAAACATGCTTGTATATAATGCTCAGGCAATTTATTTAATTCTTAACATGATTACTGATAAGTTTAAACATATACTGGGGAAAACATTTGGCTGAAGATGGGGAATCCTAATCATGCATAGAAAGGAAGTCCTTACTGAAAGGACGGGAAATCCGTACCTCTAGTCCAGTAACTGACTGAATGAAAGACTGAACGAATACTACTCGGGCTTCACGCGTGCTACATGAATAAAGGACGCGAATAAGTTAACTGATATCCGTTATTAAATTTTACTGATCTTATTGGTTTCTTATTTATTTATTTCTGAAATTCCATACGTATATTAACGGCTAAATCTGATCTTATAATAATTCATCTTAATGTATTATCGTTCTACTATTAGTTACGTACAAACGTATTTCTGACGATAAAGTATTTCTATAATAAGTATTCCGCTAAATTAGAAGTTTCTTAATTTAGAAAGTTCTCAATTAGTTTAATTCATTTCCTAAAATATACCCCCTTAAATATTAAAGAATTAATTTATTTTAATACACTTATAAAATATTTATAAAACAATTTAATTTAAAAAGGTATAATATACAAATATTTATTTTATGGTTTATAATAACGTCCCGAGCTTATCGAGATATCCCATCTCGGTCGCACTAAACAATTTAACATATAACACAAAATCTGTCCCCAAGGATTAGTGACAGAAATTCTGTGTCACTAAAACTGTCGCTAGAACTGTCCCTTTAAAAACTGCATATATCTAACAGTTTTGCGACAGAAAAACTGTCGCTAAAACTGTCGCTAATGTTATGTACTATAATGTTTTTCTGTCCCATTCTTTTCCCACTGGTTTTACACATGGTTCCCACTGTTATGCTATGATGTTCCCACTGTTTATATAAGCCAAACGCACCCTTATGTTTTAGCAGCCCCCAAACACACCCTTATGTTTTAGCAGCCCCCAAACACACCCTTTATTCGGATCTGGCCCTAGCCGCCCCTGTGTGGGTCACGGCTGGGCAAAGATGGAGTCATCGAGACTCTAGGTCTCGGTTTTATTTAAACCAAACAGTCCCGACCATCCTAAGCCAAACGAACACCCCGTTTCCTTGGGTCTCTTGACCCTCGGTCGCCAGACACAGCCCACACCGAGACCCACTGTGGTCTCGGTTTGATCATCAAATCTAAACCCGACACCCCTAAACGCATAGTTCTTATTTTTGGTTTTGATTTATAAAAACAACATTCTCTCTTTGATTTATCACATCAAATTCGTGATTATATAAATTGATATACGAAAGAAATAATTACCGTGATAGCTTGATAACCGGAAGGTATGTATCGGGATTTCTAGATCAAACACGACTGGACTTTTTTTTTTTTCTCCTATTACCGGCGGCCAACACAAAGAACCCTAATTCCCCCTCTTTTTTTTGTACGACTGATGTGAATGGGGTTTAAGTCCCGTCTGTTTTTCTTTTGTGAAGCCAAAATGGGCTAAAGCCCATAATCCCTTTTTTTTTATTTAACAAAACCGGCCCTTACTCTTTCCTTCTTAATTATTATTTATTTTTATTTTTTTTATTTTTTTAAACTTGTATATAATGCTACTTGTATATAGTTTCTCGCGTTTGTTTCCGTCGATAATTTCTACGTAAATGATTTAAGTAAATAACCCGCGTATTTACATTCCCGATTTAAATACGGGTTTTACAGTCTTATACTACTGTATTTACAGATCGTTCAAAATGTTTTTTAGTAGTTTTTTTACTCAAAAGTTATAGATATATAAAAGTTAAATATGATTCAAAGGATCTTCTGCTTCAATACGGTATGATTAAGTTGCTCGTATTCAAGATTTATTATCGCAAAAAGTTGCTAGTCTACCTTGATGAACAAAGCACTAAGATTTAAAAACTTTTTACAAAACCAAGCGAAGCGAGCCGGATTTACGCCACACACGATTTCAAAATCCTGGATCCGCTACTGCCATTGGGCTGGGATATTTACTTCAGTTTTATAATAAATGTGGTTTTACAAACAAGATACTAAGTGTGTACAATTAATTCATGTAATATATATTAAATGACTTTTATAATCATTGCTATATATGTTGTGTGTTATCGATCCACACAAGTAACACCCCACGTACTATTCCGCTGTATTTGACCAACTTGGGGGTGTTACAGAAATGGTATCAGAGCGCATAGTTATAGAGAACCAGATCGATAATAAAAAATTTAAATATAATAAAAAATTTAAACTGGACTATAATTGAACTTTTAAAAATCAATGAAATAAAAAGAAAGTTTATTTTTGGGGAACCTTTATAAGTTAGGCATATAGCACATAGAGCATACACATTATGTGAACTAACTTCTCACATTGATTTATAACCTTCGAGTTAATAAATCACCTAAGTATCTAATCATACTTTTAACTAACATAGTTAAAAGACATAAACCACATCGCATATGCACTTTAAAACTTTTTGAATTGTGTAAGCTAAAAACTTACTCAAATTTGAAATGCTATTTTCAGATATCATGACGCCACCTACTGTTGTGACGACCTTCGAGGAGCTCATGGCTCCTACTACCACTCTATTATCACCGACATCAGTATTTGTTGGACCCGCATCTGACACCGAGTCCAGAGATGACCAGCCAGACGGAGTCATCATACTTTCAGATTCACCTACCCCATCACCACCTATTGTATCCCCTACTTCACCACTGCTTGTAGTACCTGCATCTCCTCCTAGGGAGATGGACCAGGTTGTACCTTCCTTACCACCATTGCCACCACCTTCTACACACCACCCTTACCCCACCAGTACTCTGCCACCTCGCAAGAGGAGGCGTGATTCTATTCCCTGACTCGACCTTCGAGGTAGGAGAGGGATCAGGAGCTGGACAGCCCAGTCTTGGTGCCTTACAGGCATATGTCGACGCACTTAAGGCCCGACAGGCGTAGGACACCGCACTTATTCATGCCCTACTGCAGGCGGACCATCAGGGTCGCGCCTTACTTCAGGAGAGATACAGTTCTCTCTACTGGGCCGTGGATAGTGAGTCACACACCACACAGAGTTCTCTGGGTATGACCCAGGGGACCATACATTGGTTGTTGGATGAGGTTGCTTACCTCCGCTACCGGCTAGCTTCACTAGAGGGTCACTCGTACGAGACCCAGACTGCTATCCTCACACAGGAGGAGACTTTTCGGACTTTTATGGACCTGGCAGACCTTCGCCATCAGGGAGTCATTGCTGAGACAGATCATCTACGGAGTGCCGATACTGCACGTCAGCACCAGTTGCTCGATACCATGAGATTCTCCCGAGAGACCAGGAGAGCGATGATTTGCATGCAGGATGATCGTGCACCCACATCATGACAAGTTATTGCCTATTGTTTGCCCCATACCCGTGGACTATAATAGTTAATAGTGTAGCGCGAAATGTATGAATAGATCTATTCGGGTATTGACAACACCCGGCCTGCGTGACTTGCTATCACGAAACGCTTAGGCCAAGCAAAAGGTTTATATCATTGTCAGACGGAGGGAACAACATCAGGACATATCCAAATGGGCGTACTGAGCAACTTTTTGTCTAGCTTCTATTACAGGGCAATAGGAACTACTATGGCATTGGACTGTGATTGTCTTACCATGATCGTGATGTTTGGCATATTAGTAATTTATTATTTAACTAAACCTGTGAATTCACCAACTTCGTGTTGACCCCCACATTTTACTCTATATGTTTTCTCAGGAAAATAAAGCAGGTTCATGCATTGGATTCCATCATTTTAAGGAGCATCATGTCTACCATTGGGCTGGGATATTTACTTCAGTTTTATAATAAATGTGGTTTTACAAACAAGATACTAAGTGTGTACAATTAATTCATGTAATATGTATTAAATGACTTTTATGATCATTGCTCTATATGTTGTGTGATATCGATCCACCCAAGTAACACCCCACGTACTATTCCGCTGCATTTGACCAACTTGGGGGTGTTACATTATGAAGGTAATTTTAATAAACAGAAAGTTAAAAACTTGATGTTTCGTGATAAAGGCATAAGACTCTTTGTCCTTATGCAAGTAAAGAAGAAGTATAGAATTTTTAGAGTGATAAGAAGTCGCATTTGTGCTCGATAGAGATGAGAAGTAGTTGGTGGCTCATGAAATGATTTAGGGTTGTGTAAATATGACATAAAGTTAAGGTATAATGTGATATATCTTTAGTTGTGGGCTAGCAAAATTTTTGTGTGATAGATATAGTTAGTACGTATTTTTATGATTGGTTAGATGGATTACTAGTATCTTTACTTGGTTGATAATTTATTTGGTTGTAGCTTAGGCTAGCCAAATTATGGGTAAAAGCTATAAAATATCATCTTACTTATTAATTTATACCGACTTTAAACACTTACTTTTTAATCACGTGACTTTACCATTGTACTTGTTTGTTTTGTAACAATATTACCAATAAGACCGACACATCATCAAATTGATTATTTTAAAAATCAAAAATCAATATTTACTTTTAATGGGTACAGAGATATGTTTGATCACAAGTTTCACCTCCACTAAACTCCATAAAAACAAAAAAACGAGATTCACATCTCGAAAAAAACAAGATTTAAGATCTACACCTAAAACTAAATAGATCTTGTAGTCTTGTACAAAACCCACCTCACGTGAATCCCTCAAACCACTCGAGCTGTTAAAATACAACCCAAATCCAACAATCAAAAAGTTACCACGATCATATCGAAAGAAAAAAAAACCCAGATTCCGATCAAGAATTCATTCATCACACAATCAAATACCAAATCCCGCTGAAAAACAAGAAGCGGTAGTGGTCAGAGACTGATAATCGGTGTGGTGGTTGGTGTTAAAGATGTGAGTGGTTGTGATGAAAAGGGTCGGTTTAAAAGATGATTGTTGAAGTGCTGATGTTAAAAAAATATCACAAAATACTCTCACGTCAGCCTAAGTCATGTGTTTGTCCAGTTTTTTTAAGCTGAATAAAATTGGTATTGGTGTGTTGAGGATGATGAAAGAATAAGGGTTGTGTTATTCATTATTTCGGGCTTAGCCTGATACTTGCTAACGGGGAGCTGGTGAATGTTTTAAGTAAATGACTAGTGGTGTTGATGTTAATGCAAAGAAGTTGATAAAATATCAGCACGTGTACATCAGAGGTCTTTGAGATTTGGTTATAGTGATTTTTTGGATTCGTGTGATTGAAGATGATTGAAAATGATTAGACGGTGATGTTTGTAGATTAGGGAGGGATGTTGTGTGTAAATAACAGGTGCTTTTAGTTGGTGAGTGAGGTGGTAACTTTGTTGTCAACAAACAGAGTCAAGGTTGTATAATATAAAATAAATCAAAATAAAATAAAATAAACACATGGATAATACCATACCAGCGTGTCGGTAACAAGTCATTATATTGGTAATTTCGGAACAAAATTAAAAGTACAATGATAAAATCACGAAATTAAATAGTAAGTATTTAAAGTCGACACAAATCAATAAGTAAGATGATATTTTATAATTTTTACCCCAAATTATACATAAGATAATGGTGGCAATTAATTCGGTCAATTCTTGCTGTTTATTAATGTTTGAGTGTTATTCGAGGATGTTTTTAAGCTTCTAATGCATAATATTTTACTCAAAAGCTCATTTGGTAACTGCATATATAAAGAACAAATGATATGGGGGCGGAAGAAACTATACAAGGATTCTCATAAGTAATGGATGAGAATATCATGCATCAACACTCCATAAAATAAATACATTTATAAATAAATTATATAATAATACATGAACATCAAATATCGACTCCAAGTTTTACAAATAAATTTTAAATAAATCCGTCATGATTCAATCTAACAACAAATAATACTACAGTAAGTAAACACAAAAATAACAATATCATACCCCTTTAATGCAACGCACGGTTCCAAAAGCCTGAGAAATAAATAAAAGCTCAATGTAACCAACCATTCATTGATATATGAATTCTCTCTTCCTTTCACGTTCTGTGTTATGGTTGAGGGGTGGGAGATGTACAAACGATAACGAATAATCAAAACTCATGAAATTCCGAACACCGTAGCATTTAAAAAAGTGTGGTGATTTACACACTCTACTCAGAGTGCTGGGAGCCGTTGGCACCAGAAAGTGGTGCCAAAGGCGCCATGTAAAATTATGGGCCTTTGACACCAGATTCGTATTGGCACCACATTTCAGGGGTAACCGTTGGCACCAGAATTTCTGGTGCCAACGAAAATAAATATATTTTTTTCACAAAAATTAACTTAAATAAAACTTAATTAATAAAAAAAAATATTACAATAAAAAAAAATATTACAATAAAAAAACATAAATTTAATGATTGCGGCTCAAATGCTCCACAAGATCGACTCGAAGCTCGTTGTGCACTCTTCAGTCTCAAATTTTTTTAGTTTTCCTCTCGTGCACTTCACACCTTTCGACCCAACTTCGAACAATATTATGTTGTAGATCAACATAAACATCACTAGGATTCAATTTATATCCTCCGTCTTCTAGTATCATGTTATGTAACATGATACAACAATACATTATTCGTTTCAAGTGGTTAATTTCATAAGCACGAGCGGGTTGTCGTAAAATCCCCCAACGACCTTGTAAGACACCGAAAGCGCGTTCGATATCTTTTCTAGCACCTTCTTGAACTCTTTTATACCGCAATATTTTTTCATCCCTTGAAACAGAAAATGTTTTCACAAAAGTAGACCACTCGGGATAAATACCGTCCGCCAAATAATAACCTTTTTTGTATGTTTTTTCGTTTATCTCAAACGAAGAATCTGGAACCTTATCGGCTAACTCATCATCAAATAAAGGTGAACCATATAAGACATTTAGATCGTTGTTTGCCCCAGGACAACCAAAGTATGCATGCCAGAATGTCAATTGTTGATCAGTCACTGCTTCTAACATAAGAGTTGGGTATTTATGATCCCACCTTTTAAATTGAGCCTGTAAAGCCTTGGGACAATTTCTCCAATCCCAGTGCATGCAATCAATACTCCCGAGCATTCCCGGGAGTCCATGTTTCTCATTGTGCAATTCATAAAGTTTTTATATATCCACGGGAGTAGGTTTTCTTAAATATTTTTCAACATATAAGTCGTAAATGCATTTAGTAAAATGAAGCAAACATGCTCTAGCAGTGCGTTCGGCGATTTGCAAATACTCATCAGATGCATCGGATGATGACCCATACGCCAATTGACGAAATGCCGAAGTGATTTTTAAAACGGGGTGAATACTATCCCGACCCGTAGCATCTAGCCCAGTGCGAAAATAAGCAAAGTATTCAGGAAGAGGGTCGGCATTATGAGTTAAAATAGCATTGACAATTTTTCTAAAAAGCGTTGAACTCATACGATACCTTCGCCGGAATTTCTCTTCCGTATATTTTGGAGGAGTTTTATCACCAAAGTAGTCCTTTAGCAATCTTCGAGTCGCATCTTCTGGATCACGAGGTATGTATGTCCTCGTATTCCCCGATCCACCGGCTCCTTGATTACACATACCAACAAAGGTCTCATACTCCGCCAAGCCTCGACTGTAACGTTCATGGGCGTTACCGAAATATTCATCGTATTCGAAAATGGTGTTTTGATAAGGATCCATTTTTTTGTAAAGAAATTGAAAGAATTTAGGATTGAAGTAATAGATTGGATTGAAAAAAATGAGTGAAATGAAGTATAATATATAGGATTTTAGAAGTGTTTTTTGAAAGAAAAAAAATTTAAAGACAACGGCTAGTTTTTTGAAAAATCAAATTTTTTAAAAAAAAAACTCCTCCATGCCAACGGCTATAACCCAAAAAGAAAAGAAAAAAAAAGGTCTTGGCGCGAGCTGTTAGCATTGGCGCGAGCAATGTTGGCGCGAGACCCGTTACAGTACACCAAAGGGAGGGTGGGCCAAAGGCTTAACAGGCAGCCAGTAGTCAATCGCTCCCCTTACTCTCAAATTATGTGCATTTTGATATTTATACTCTTACACTATTTATAGTATAATATATTAAAGGCATAATAATGATAACATACATATTTTAAAAATGTGTCAATAAATTCATGGACATAGCATTTTAAAAAGCTTTAAAAACAGTATAGATCATCATTTGTTTAAAATCGCTAAAACCTTCCCGAAACTAATCATGGCTACTCTTGAAGAAGCATCTTCATCATCAACCAATACTCCTAATTTTGATGTATATTTAAGTTTCCGTGGCTCTGACACTCGTAATTCTTTCATCTCTCATCTTCATGCGGCCCTTGTGAACGACAATTTCAAAACGTTTTATGATATTGAATATATTGGAAAAGGAGAAGACATGGGACAAGTATCTCAGAAAGCGATCAACGAATCCCGGGTTTCTATTGTCGTATTGTCCAAGAATTACGCTTATTCAACGTGGTGTCTTGATGAACTTGTGTTAATCCTAGGACAACGTAAGAACTCCAACCAAATTGTTATCCCTATTTTCTATCATGTCCAGCCCTCTGATGTCAGGAAACAACAAAGCACTTACCGTGATGCTATGAAAAAACATGAAAAAAGTCAACTGCCTGAAAAGATTAAGGAATGGAAGTATGCACTCAAGTATGTTGCTGATTTAACTGGGTATGTTACAGATTTCAGGTAATCACTTCCTTACCTTTTGATTTTACATCATCATCATATTATGTTTAATCTAATATTAAACTGCCAAAACGCTCTTTTGATTTCTGATATACTTTAGGAATCGGTTAAACACGCATCGAGACTTTATATAATGTTCGGTTATGTGATCCCATACCTGGATTAATGATTAACCATTTGGATGATTTCTATTACACGCTAGTATGCTTTGTATTAAAGGATAACCTTTGGCTATTCAATGACCTTATGGATCATTCAAATACTAGGATCTTGTCTGTTTTATATTATGTTGGTGATATGTAGTATTCATTTTTGTCGATTTTCAGGCCAGATGCGGAGATTATTAAAGAAGCTGTAAACGATATCCGCTCATTGTTAAAACCATATGATGTATATTTAAGTTTCCGGGCTACTCACATTCATCATTCTTTTATGTCTCATCTTCATAAGGCCCTTGTGAATGCCAATCTCAAAACGTTTTATGATGCTGAAGATATTACCAAAGGAGAAAAGCTGGAACAAGAATTGGAGACTGCGATCAAAGCATCCAGGGCTTATATTGTCGTATTGTCCAAGGATTACGCTTATTCAGTGTGGTGCCTTAATGAGCTTGTGTTAATCCTAGAGCAATTTAAGCACTCCAACAAAATTGTTATCCCTATTTTCTATCATGTCCAACCCTCTGATGTCAGGAAACAACAAAGCACTTTCGGTGATGCAATGGAAGAGCATGAACATAAGATGGAAGCGGAAAAAAATGCTGACATAAAAAGTCAACTGCGTCAAAAGAATAAGGAATGGAAGAAAGCACTCACGGATGTTGCTTCATTAAGTGGGTATCATATAGATAGCAGGTAATTACTTCCTTACCTTTTGATGTAACGTCATCATTTTATTATGTTTTATCAAATATTAAATCGCCAAAACGCTCTTTAGCTTTCTGATATACTTTCGGAATAGGTTGAAGATGAATCGAGACTCAATATAATGTTCAGTTATGCGACCACATTATGTAAATCATATACCTGGATTAATGATTATCCATTTGGATGATTTCTATTATAATATGCTTTGCAGTAAAGGATAACTTTGGATCATTCAAATACTAGGATTTTGTCTGTTCAGTATTATGTTTGTGATATGCGGTACTCATTTAAGTCGATTTTCAGGTCAGATTTGGAGATTATTAAACAAGCTGTTAAAGATATTCGCTCATTTTTAAGCAGATATGATGTATTTGTAAGTTTCTATGGTCCCGATACTCGTCCTTCTTTCACCGCCCATCTTCTTAAGGCCCTCGCAGATGCCAATCTTAAGACTTATTTGGACGATAGAATTGTTAAAGCGGGACAAAATTTGTATGCTGAGAAAATTAGTGCCATCATAGCATCCAGGGCTTCAGTTATTGTGTTGTCTATGAATTACGCTTCTTCATCACTGTGCCTTGATGAACTTGTGCTGATCTTAGAACAACATAGGAGCTCTAACCATATTGTTATCCCGATCTTCCATCAAGTGGAGCCCACGCATGTCAGGAAGCAAGTAGGCAGCTTTGGAGAAGCAATGGAAAAGCATCTTCAGAGCATGAAGGCAGAAAAAGATGTTGCGAGAAAAAGTCAACTAAGTCAAACGATTGAGAAATGGAAGAAAGCACTCACGTATGTTGCTAATTTAAGGGTGTATCAACCGTATGATACAGACATCAGGTATATCACTTGCTTATCTTAGTATCAATTTATGTGATGTTAATAATGGCAAATAGTTACACACCTTTACCACCTAACAACTCAAAATATGTCGAATTTGAGACTGAACTATTTGGATGATTTTATAATAGCATGCTCTTGATTAGATGTTTTCAACTTTGATATCTTTTTTTGTTTAGATTGGTCTGTGTAACTAACCAAAGTAGACTGACTAATTTATAAAATCTATCGCCTCCTTCAAGAATACCCGTTTCAACTACTTTTACTTCTAAAGTTATAAAGGATTTCGTATGAATTTTCGGTGACCTTTTGAACAGTTAATTATTTTAATCTTAAAGTCTAGTTTGTTTAATCTTTATGTCAATAATCTATAGTATTCAGGGAATTTAATTTTCAGGATAGAAACAGAGATTATTGAAGCAGTAGTTGCAGAAATATGTCAAAAGTTAGGTGTAGTGTTAAGGAGTAATAAACCAGAGTACTTTATTGGGATGGACGATCACCTACGCGACATCAGTTCATGGTTGGATGATAGATTCTCACATTCGGCTGACTTTCTTACTATTTTTGGCATTGGTGGGAGCGGGAAGACATCTTTAGCCAAATATTTATATGGGATACAGTGTCATTTATTCGATAGAAGCAGCTTTATTGAAGATATCAGTAGAAAATGCTCAGATCAATCTGATAAACTACTTATTTTACAACAACAGCTTTTATCTCAAATTTTAGAACCAAGTTCGCTTCAAGCTAATGATCTTTCCGTTTACCATGTTAATATTCAAAAAGCATTACAAGGTATAAAGGTGTTACTAGTTCTTGATGATGTCAATAGTCTTGACCAGTTGAAGGTGTTACTTGGAAACAAAGATTTTCATCCAGGAAGCAAAATCATAATAACAACCAGAGATGCATCATTGACAAACAGATATATATTCACCCAACTAGACCAACCCAACCACAAGACACTCGCTCTTCATGGCTTGAATGAGAATGAATCTTTTCAACTTTTATGTTTTTATGCATTCAACGGCAGTGGTCCCACGGCAGATTATGAGAAGCTGTGCAAAAAGATTGTAAAAATCTGTGGAGGATTACCATTGGCTCTCACGGTTCAGGGCTCATATCTATGTGGCAAAGATGTAGAGGAATGGAAGTCACACGTAGAACGTCTAAATCATGAAACTGGTTCTAGTATACGACAGAACTTGCAAATGAGCTTTGACGCTTTGCCGTCTCGAAACGATAAGGAATTGTTTTTGCATATTTCTTGTTTTTTTGTTGGAATGGATAGAGATATTACTGAAACAATATTAAATGCATGTGACATAAGCACAATATTTGGGATCAGGAGTCTCGTTGAGAAAAGCCTTCTCACGATTGAATCTACAAACGAGTTAATGATTCATCCATTGCTTCAGGAGATGGGGAGAGATGTGGTACGCCAAGAATCTCCAAAAAATCCAGGGAACCGTAGCCGTTTATGGTGTAATGAGGAGTCACTTGAAGTTTTGAGAGGAAAGCAGGTAACAGACCATTGTATACTTGCCATAGCTTATGCATAATGTACGAAATTTATTTCATCTTAATACACTTGCATAACATTCTTTTTTTATTGGCATTCTGTTTCTTCTCAGGGTTCAACAAATCTTTTAGGCCTCACACTCGATATGAAGCAAGAGAAAGAGAAGTTACATGAGATTGAAACAGATGCATTTAGTAACATGGAAAATCTAATGCTCCTACAACTCAACTATGTGAAACTTGAAGGTTCTTATGAGAATTTTCCTGAAGAGTTAAGATGGTTATGTATGCACGGGTTTCCTTCAAACTCTATACCTTCCGACTTTCCCATGGAGAATTTGGTCGCTCTTGATCTGTCTTACAGCAAAGTTGAATCTGTTATTTCTCCAAATGACGAAAGGTTGCTTGGATCATTAAAGATTCTTATTTTAAGCTTCTGTGAACATCTTCATATTGTCTCAGACTTTTTCAGGTTCCCTGCACTTGAAAGTTTGATACTTTCAAATTGCAAAGGTTTAATTGAGGTGTCTGAATCAATTGGAGATTGTGTTGAACTTGTTACCCTTGATGTGAGTTACTGCAGCCAGTTAAAAACGCTTCCAGCAACTTTACGGAAGTTAGAAAATCTGAAGCCTATTTTACAAGATGGTTGTAATTTGGTGATACTGGATTGAGATGAGGGTGTCACAGTCAACAAGAAAAGGAGTATTTAGCTATTATAGTATTTAAGGGTTATTTAGTAATTTAAATAAATTCTTCCTCTAGTCAAATATGTGCTAGAAATCAGGGATGTGGGTTAGCAGTTGCAAAACAAGGTTAACATCATGTAGAACCAGATAGAGGGGTTATTTTTTTGGATCTGAATATTTTTATTTGCTTTAGCACTCTTGTTAAATGTTCCTAAATCTGCAATGAAGAACCAATGAATTCTAATTGTCTAGTTTAATTTAGTTTTTCAGTAATCTTAGTTGCTACAGTGGTATCGGAGCTATCGAATCCTTGGCCAATCGAATCATGGCAGAAGGTACTCGTTTAAAGGAGGTTGATCGTAGGTTGGATGGGCATGACAAAAAGATGGAAGAAATGACAGAAATTATTAAAGGGGGTAACAAAAAAATGGAGGGGTTAGATAGATCCATGGAGGAAATCAAGAAGATGATCATGGAGTTGGGCTCTAAGGTCGCAGAATCTCCAAAAGAAAAAGATAACTCATTTCCAAGTCCTAGTCAAAGAGATATTGGATCAAGCTCTCATCCTTCAATGGAAAGACCAGAAAGAATCACAAACGAACACCAAACCAGGTATTCACTTTCTAATCCATCTACAATAGGGGTGAACTCACCATTTACAAATACACACATTAATTTCCCTCACAATAACGCCTATACTACTAGCATGAACCTTTCTTCTCCTTTTTCGACTTTTCCAATATTCAGTTCTCCCCAACCAAATCCAAACATATATAACAACCACGAATCATCATTTCAAGACTACCAAATTCCGCTGAGACCACCCGCTTATATGCCACCCAACAACACATATCTCAACCGCCCGCCTCAACAATTTCAGCCTTATCAAGGGCAATATCCACCCAATCACTTTCACATGACTCAGTGGCAAAATAACAAACCTCCTAAAATGGATTTTCCGAAGTTTGAGGGCAGTGATCCAAGGGGATGGGTTATTCGAAGTAATCAGTACTTTGAATTTCATCCAATGGACGAGATAAGAAAGGCTAAATATGCTTCTACATATTTCGAAGGGCGAGCTAGCAGATGGTATCAATTTTATCATGTTGGTAAGGAATGGATCACATGGGGGGATTTTACTCAGGATGTGATAAGGAGATTTACGTGTTCTCAGCATACGAATCCTCAAGCAGAGTTTAATAAACTTAGGCAAATAAGTAGTCTTGACGTTTATTTGGACGAATTTGAAGAATTGCGGGCGTATGTAGTGGCAAAACAACCTGGGTTAACTGATGAATATTTTATGTCTAGTTTCATTAGTGGCTTGAAAGAGGATCTCAAGGGAGCTGTGATTATGGCCAAACCTAGTAATTTCGAAGAGGTGATAATGTTATCTAAGCAAGCTGATCTCAACATTCAAAAAGCTCGAAGTAAGCCAACCTTTGCAAACTCAAAGAATTTCCAAAACATTTCACAAACCACCAATTTACAACCCAAACACCTAACCAGTAACAAAACGATAACAAACAAGATGTTGAGTAGTGCTGAAGTCCATGAGAGAAGAAGGCAAGGACTTTGTTTCAACTGTGATGAAAAGTTTACTCCTGGTCATGTATGCAAGGCTCGTTTGTATCATATGTATGGCGAAGAAGATGTTTCAAATGAAGACTATGGCGACACTATTTCACAGGGAAACAACAATGAAGCAGAAGTAGTAGATGAGGATTGTCACATCTCATTGCATGCATTGACAGGGGTTGCAACCTACAAAACTATCAAACTAAAGGGCTTAGTTAATAAACATACATTGACCATTCTAGTTGATAGTGGTGCAACGCACAACTTTATTGACCCAACTACATTGAGAGAATTAGGTTGTGTAGAAGAATATTCAACGCCATTAATTGTAAAGGTGGGTGATGGTAACAAATTGTCGAGTGACTCCAAGTGTAGTCAGTTTAGGTGGATCACGCAAGGGCAAACGTTTGAGGCTGACTTACGAGTATTAACGTTAGGAGGTTGTGATATGGTACTTGGAGTGGAATGGTTGAGAAGGTACAGCCCTGTTACGTTCGATTATAACCTGACTGAGGTAACTTTAAGTGATAAAGAAAAAAAGATTGTCTTGAAGGGTACCACTGAAGAGGGGTCTCTAAGTATGCTTACTGGGGACGGATTCAACAAGCTGTTAAAGAAGAAGAAGAACGGGCTGGTGGGTTATTTGCTGTACATGGTTTCTGAATCTTCTAATGAAAAAGTTCCCTCGTGCATCCAAGGAACGATCCAACAATACAAGAACGTGTTTGATGAACCAAAAGGATTACCGCCTGTTAGAAGACATGATCACAAAATCCCTCTTAAAGAAGGAAGTCAGCCTATTAGTCAACGACCATACAGAATTCCATATATTCAAAAGAGTGAAATTGAGAAACAAGTCAAAGAAATGTTATCGTCAGGCATCATACAATATAGCAACAGCCCTTTTGCTTCTCCTGTATTGTTGGTGCTTAAAAAAAGATGGGTCTTGGAGGTTGTGTGTGGATTATAGAAGATTGAATGATATCACTATAAAAGATAAGTTTCCAATACCTGTTATAGAGGAGCTGTTAGATGAACTTAATGGTGCAAAATGGTTCACTAAATTGGATCTTAGATCCGGTTATCATCAAATTAGAGTTGCGGAGGAAGACATCCCTAAAACGGCTTTTAGAACGCATCATGGGCATTTTGAATTTAAGGTGATGCCGTTTGGATTAACAAATGCACCAGCATCCTTTCAATCGTTAATGAACGAAGTGTTTGAGCCGTATTTAAGGAAATCAGTGTTGGTTTTCTTTGACGACATTCTTGTATTTAGTCGTAGTTTGGAAGATCATGTTAAACATTTGGAAGAGGTGTTACAGGTGATGACGAAACACCAATTATTTGCAAAGATGAGTAAGTGCTCTTTCGCTCAAAGAGAACTGGAATATCTTGGGCATATTATTTCGGAAAAAGGGGTTGCTGCCGATCCAAAGAAGATTGAAGTTATGAAGTTTTGGCCTATTCCTGTGAATATAAAACAACTAAGAGGGTTTTTAGGACTTACTGGGTACTATCGAAGATTTGTAAAGGGTTATGGTGTGATTGCAAAACCCCTTACACAATTGCTGAAGAAACATGGGTTTGAATGGTCTAGTGAAGCAGAAACATCATTTAATCAGCTTAAAGAAGCAATGATCAACACCCCGGTTTTAAGGTTGCCCGATTTCACTTTGCCTTTTATTGTGGAAACGGATGCTTGTAACGTAGGAGTTGGGGCTGTTTTGATGCAACAAGGTCAACCGATAGCGTTCCTTAGTAAAGGGTTAAGTAAAAAGAATCAGTTGTTGTCTACATACGAAAAGGAGCTGCTAGCTGTAGTGATGGCAATCAACAAGTGGAGACCTTACCTCCAAGGCCACCATTTTATTATTAAAACCGACCAGCAAAGCCTAAAGTACTTCCTTGAACAGAGAGTTACTAGTCTCTTACAACAGAAATGGTTGGCAAAATTGATAGGGTTAGACTACGAGATCGTTTACAAGAAGGGGACAGAAAATAAAGTCGCTGATGCTCTTTCCAGGTTGCCATTAGCGGAGGGCGAGTGCAACATGATCACTACAACAACTCCTAGCTGGATAACTGAGATTGGGTCGAGCTATGAAGGTGATGGTGCAGCCACAGAATTTCTAATGCTCGCTACAGACAAAGAAAACAATGGGGGCTGGTCATTACAACAGGGGTTGTTAAAAAGAGATGGTAAAATATATGTGGGATCCATCGGGGGTTTGAGGAAACAAATAATTACTGAGATACATGGAAGTAGTTTTGGGGGTCATTCGGGCAGAGATGTAACCCTTAAGAGGGTATCACAGTTTTTCTATTGGCCATCTATGAATTCTGAAATCAAGCAGCACGTAAAGGAATGTGACATTTGCCACATGAATAAAAGTGAGAATGTTTCTTATCCCGGTTTACTTCAACCTCTGCCCATACCTAACCAAGTGTGGGAAGACATTTCCATGGATTTCATAGAAGGATTGCCTCGATCTCGTGGGAAGGACACTATCTTTGTTGTGGTGGACCGACTATCAAAGTACAGCCATTTTATCACCTTGACACATCCGTTCTCCTCAGTGGATGTGGCTCAAGCTTTCTTAGATAATGTTTACAAGCTTCATGGTTTACCTAAAACAATAGTAAGTGATCGGGATCGATTGTTTTTGAGTCGGTTTTGGCAAGGGTTATTCAAGATTATGGGAACACAACTAAATTTCACTAGCGCTTACCATCCACAAACAGATGGCCAAACCGAAAGAGTGAATAGGTGTATTGAAACCTATTTAAGGGTCATGACTGGACAAAGACCTCATCAGTGGGCGAATTGGTTACCTTTGGCAGAATGGTGGTATAACACCACACCACACTCATCCATTGGAATGTCGCCATTTGAAGCACTATATGGGTTAACTCCTAGACAATTCAATTTACCTGATGACGGAGAGGGTACTTCAGTGGCTGCGGTGGGGGAGTTCTTTACAAAACGGAACATTCTGAATAAGATACTTAAAGAAGCTCTAACTCATGCTCAAAACAGATACAAAATGTATGCAGATAAAAATAGAACTGAAAGGGAATTCGACGTGGGTGACTGGGTGTATCTGAAGTTGCAGCCATATAGACAAAGCTCGGTTGAAGTTAGAAGGAATTTGAAGCTATCTTGTAAGTATTTTGGACCGTATCAAGTGATCGAACGAATTGGAAAAGTGGCTTATAAGCTTGACCTCCCTAGTGGGTCACAAATTCACCCCGTGTTTCATGTATCATTGCTTAAAAAGAAGATCGGGGAGGGTAAGCGAGTCATCACCAACCTGCCAAAAGTTGGAAAGGAGGGTCAATTTTTGTTTCAACCAGAGCTAATACTTGAAAGGAGGATGGTAAAGCGAGGAAACAAAGCTGTGCCACAGATGCTTGTTCAATGGAAAAGTTCAGGGCCTGAAGAAGCTACATGGGAAGATGCCGCGATGATTGATTCACAATTTCCAGAATTCTTGCCTTGAGGACAAGACAAAATTGATGGGGAATGGACTTGTCACAGTCAACAAGAAAAGGAGTATTTAGCTATTATAGTATTTAAGGGTTATTTAGTAATTTAAATAAATTCTTCCTCTAGTCAAATATGTGCTAGAAATCAGGGATGTGGGTTAGCAGTTGCAAAACAAGGTTAACATCATGTAGAACCAGATAGAGGGGTTATTTTTTTGGATCTGAATATTTTTATTTGCTTTAGCACTCTTGTTAAATGTTCCTAAATCTGCAATGAAGAACCAATGAATTCTAATTGTCTAGTTTAATTTAGTTTTTCAGTAATCTTAGTTGCTACAGAGGGATATAGATTCACGAGAAATGGTCGAGGCTAAAATCACTGGCATAAACTTTCAAACCTCAACCTCCGCCGATGTTTGTTCCATACCGTGTAATTTTAAGTTTTCTGCAATTTCTATATCGAATTCATTAGCATTGTTCTCACCATAATTTGTGCAATAAGAGAACTTGTATTTATAGATTTTGATGGATCATTTTGTTTTTACTCTGTATATCACCACCAGGCACCCATATCTTATCATTTTTTTCACCCTCAAAGAGAAGAGATTATGGTGGTTTATATGTCGAGTCAAATACCAGGTTACAAGTTAACCATGGTTATCCTTCTGTTTTTAATGAACCTAGTGATTCTAAACCAAACCACTTTAGTCTTTCTACATTACATTACAGTTTACAGTAATTTATTATGGGTTCATGGCTTCACACCGGTACTATACTACTATGACCTTCGACCCTTCTCTTGTTTTACGGATCGATCATGATTTTTAACGGACTATTTCTCAACATCTCACATATTTGTCATGGCTTCATTACCCTACCCGGTTGTATTTTAGTCATACGAACGTCTTCTTAGTCCCTCATGTTACGCCGCAAATCTCTAATCCATTATTAAACAGCCGATTACGTAAGAATACACAAGTGTCTCAAAATTGCGTGTGTCGCTATTACGAGTCATCATTCATTGAACTATATTTTTGTCAGCAAAATGTTCTTGGATTGGCATAACAAGGCTCCGCGGTAAAGATAGAAATTGCTAACAAAGTCATTAACATGACACCTACAGTTCGATCGATAATCACCGAAATAAGTTACTTAAAATAATCTTACAAAAGAATTAAAACTTTGGTTATAAATTATAATCATAATACAATACATTATATGAAACATCTGGTTAGACCAGATTAAATTCACCACTAGCATGAACCTCTTTTACTCTCTTTTCATATTCATCTTCTTCTTCTACTTCTTCTTCATCAACCTCTTCCTCCTTTTCCTCATCTTCTTCAGCTCCCCAACCAAAGTACCCTACTGATCTTGACGATGGCGGAGGGTTCCTTGCCTCTGCCACAATCTTCATGATCTCGTCCACGCTTTGAAGGGAAAATGAGGGGTTGTCTCGCTGATAATAATTAGTTTGAGCTGATTCCATAAGCTCTCTTGGTAAGTTCTTTAGGAACCATGGATGGTTCTTGATTTCCTTGATAGTAATCCTCTATATATGATCATTACGCAATAGGATTGTCAGCAAAATTTTATAGTGTTAATTAACTTATTCGAGTTTTGAGAAAACTGATTCTCACCCGTGAAGGATTTGCAACGAATATTCGTGAGAGCAGTTGTTTACATTCCTGAGATATGTGAACATAGTCTGGGATCTTGTACTGTATCCCCATAATACGCTGCAAGGCAAAGAGCAGTTTATTACTCATTTGATATTTGCCTCATTTCTTTTAGAATCACTTGAATCTATTAGTTAATATAATCAAACTACTGGCTAAAAAATTTGTTTGGCAAGAAATGGTGCTTACCGTAATGGTTTTTCTGAAGTTTTTTGGGTCGGCAGGGTCTTCAAAAGGGTATGCTCCCACAAGCATAACATATAGTGTTACTCCACATGACCACACATCTGCCAACTACAAAATATATGAAGAAAAAAATTCTTTGATCAGTACTTTTGCATAAATGAGACAGTAATGATACGATGAACATAGGTATAAATTGAATACGGTGCAAATGCATTATGCATTTACCAATTTTCAGTTCGAATAAAACCATGATTAGGATGTGTACCTTGCCATCATATTCTCGACGAGAAAGAACCTCTGGAGCAATGTAGGCAGGAGTTCCTACAGTTGATTTGGGTCTTGAATGTAGAAGCGACGACTGCAAAGACACAATTAAGGTTTAATTTAAACTTTAATTTGTATATAGCTTGAATTTTCTCTTCTAATTGAACAGCAAATTATGTCAGTTCTATGTTACTCACATTTAATAACTTGACAAACAACCTTCTTCTAGTACGCGATTTCTATGTGTTCTCATACTAATCATAATGCATTAAGTGCAAATTCGAAAACAAGATAAGGGGAAGATGAAAACTAGATTATAACCTTTGAGTAACCGAAGTCGCATATTTTGAGGCGAGGTGCACGACTTCCGTCTAAAAGTGTGTTTTCCAACTTCAAATCTCGATGACAGATTTGCTGCATGTACAAGATTAGAAAAGTCAGATGACGGTATTATAACTATGATATCAAAAATTTAGGGTCCTAATTATAATGTGTTTGTATATTTTCTTTTGAAAACTTAAAATAAATTTTACCATGGAGTGGCAGAAGGAGACCCCAGAGATCAGTTGTTGGAAGAAATACCTTGCCTGTAAAAGTTAATTAATAAACATCAGCATTAGTTTTGTACAAATTCATTTTATGAAATGAAATATAAGAGTACTTCATAGATTATTACCTCATCTTCACTGAATCGACCAGCAGTGCATATACGGTCAAAGAGCTCTCCACCAGCAGCATACTCCATCACAATCGCTAGATGTGTTGGTGTCAATACGACCTTAATGCACATACTGGTTTATTAGCCAACTAAAGATTAACAATAAAGTTTCTCTAGCTAAACAAATATATAAACACATACCTCCTTAAATCGGATAATATTAGGATGACGAAGCGACCTATGGTTTATGATTTCTCTAGCCACATTCTCATCAATCTGCATTCATCATTTTTGTACATACGAAACTTAAGAAATCAATAATATCATACATGCAGAAACTAAATCGCGTGTAACACAAACCTTTGCGCCACGCTCTATGTACTTCATAGCAACGAGAGCTTTGGTCTCTTTATGTCGCATGAGCCTTGCGACTCCAAAGTTCCCCGACCCGAGATCCTTGACCACCTCATACTTGTCCATTTTCGGATAAGAGGGGTGAGTTTTTGACTTGATACTTTGTGTAGATATGTGGAATGCATAGATACAAAGTATGTTTACGTTTATATATACGCAGAAGTGTAAATGAAGATGGAGTAGAGATAGTGAACACATGGGGAGGAGACTTATGGAGGTCGGCATGGGATCTCACATGGACTTCCACGAACTCCCATGACTCCAATCATTAAATTATTATGTTTCTATTTCTTTAATGTTAAACCTTGTTAACTTTTTGGGTGGTTATATGAAAGTGTCTAATATTTCATGTAACTTGACGACGAAGGACGGAATCAAGATTAAATATTGTTAGATGTATAAAATTTGTGAGTCGTAATATTATAAACATATTTTAATATACCGAATACATTTGGTATACATTTTAAAAAAAATAATATTTTTCTCAAAAATTAAAAGTACTAACAAAATTTTTTATAGAATTTCTGGGCAGAACCTCTAATTCCGTTCCTGTTCACGATATAAGATATAACAACTAACCTATTCTTATTCTTTTAAAAGTTTTATTTATACTTTTTGGTTATACGCTTCATGAATAATAATATTATCAAGAAGTATTGATGACCAAAATACGTTTTGGGAAGGTGAAAGCATTTTCTCTATTATCTATATCTATACTTTTATATATATAATAATATATAAATAGATAATTTTAAAAGTTTTTAAAAGTTGAAAAGTTGAAAATTCAACATTTATGTATATAAACATAATGTTTAAATAAGAAACGAGTGTAACTACTATATCATGGGTTTTACCATCGGGTGACGGGTTCGATCACCGTATCAACCTTGTCAAGTTACGATTCGACCATCAAATCAATCCGGTCGAGTCACCATTTTGCGATTTCGCTCATCAGGTCAACCCGATCAAGTCACAGGGTCACGAGTTCGACTACCAGATTAACCCGATCAAGTGATCAAGTTATCAGTTGGACCACCATCTATCGCTTTGCACGGATACACGTATAGTTTAGTTAATTTCGTTACAATAATTCTCTATAAATTAAAACTCGACCTCATTATCTACTTTTCTATAGCTTGAATAAAATTTACTCAACCAAAGTGATATGATCTATTATGATATTACGATTAATAAATTATGACACTTCATTTGATATAAGAACTACTATTGTTTTGACTTCTAGTTAAGATTTCTATGTGGATAAACAGTTCGAGGCTAGATTAAGGCGAAATAATATTTCATTTTTTAGCATCATATTTCCATAACATACAAATTATGAACTCGTCTTTTACACTTAACATCACAAACCATTTCTCTTATATATGTTAGTTTAAATGTTTAATCTTTTTTTTTTGTTAGTAAATTTACGTATACATTACATAAGGCTATTAACTCTTTCTTTTAAAAAAAGTTGTGTATCTCATAAAATGTTTGATAACCGACAACGTTGCCTCAAGTTTGTTGGCTACAATTTTACTACTAGTATGTTAATTATATGAATTTATATAAAGTGTTAAATTACTAATTAGATGTTTAAATCATTTTACCAGTTATACAAATTCTGTGATTAAAGTCAACACATGACTAAGTTTAAATTCATTACAACAAATGTAAAAGGAAAGGAATAACTTTGATATAAAGGTTGATTAAATTTGGAGTTTTCTAGTACAATCTAAAAATAATTAACAAAATTTTAAAAGATAAAATATATTAAAAATCCAGGTTGTTGATTATATGGCATGGGAAGGAAACACATGAGTGTGCGAGAGTCCTGGATCCGTTGAGGAAGGAGAATCACAGCTGCTGACAGTTTGACTTTCTATTCATCGGCTTAATTAGTCTTACCGTTAACCGTTACCACAATAAATAAATACGTAGCATTTAATATCATTAAGCTTGTGTTTAAATTTTATTTTAGTATTCTTGGTTATCATTCTTTCTTGTAAAGGATTTTAGTATATCTATTTTATATAATAAAACAGAATATGTTACAACTCCTTTAAGCATGAAAATTAAATGCAAGAATTAAAACATATACCATAAATAAGCTAAGTACAACAACCCAATGCCACAATTTGTTATATACGTCTGATTAGTACTGTAAATGGACATGTTGTAACAAAATAGCCCAACAATTTAAGCAATAAACAAGCCCATAACATTCTTACACATAATGTTTAAATTAAATGTTACATAAATAAATGAATTTAAAGTATTTAAATAAGACTAAACACAAAAATTATTTTAACTAAATTTAAAATAATATTATATATGCATTATTTAAAATTTTATATGGTTTTTTAAATTTAAGCGCTTATAATTTTGGAAAGTTTTAAGACTTTTTAAAATTAGTTATTTTTTTTTATCTAAATAAAAATAAAAAATATATAATTATAGAAGGTAATATTACTTTTAAAATTAAATGTATATTTTAATTTAATAAATATAATTATGGCAAATTTTAAAAATAAATTAAATGTTTTCAATTTTTACCATATTTAGTACAATAAAAACGTGTAACATTAAAAGCCAATAAAAACTTTCCCATATATAGTGAAATTATCTGTTTAAATTTTTATGACAAAATTAAAACCCTTCTTCTACACGCTCCCCTCCCTATTTAGTTTCAATTATTCTTCCCTATTCAAACCGTTTTCTTTTACTCTAAAACCCATGCGTATGCATTAGTTTTAATTCTCACACCAAACACACCGTTTGATTTGATCATATGTTACGTTGCCCCTACCTCTTCGTTGCTGCCTTGTGTGCTGGGCGACGTTCTTGGTAGGTTGGCGATGTTCTTTGGACTGTGATTAACGGTTGTTCATTACGACAGAGTGTATGGAGAAACAAACTCCTTATCTCATTCGTTTACTGGAAAATATCTCATTCGTTTACTGGAAAATTAAGGGTTCCGTACTTCCGTGTAAGCTTTCTTTTTATCATGTTTTGTTTTGTATTATATAGAAATAGATTAACACTCTCTTTGTGGTCATGGAGTGAAATTAGCTTTTCGATCTCTCAAATGATGTTCTAAATGGTGTCTCGTGATCTGCTATGAATATGCAACCATTTTCATGTTCATATGTCTAATAAAATATAGTGTCTTATTTTATGTGTGTTATCCATGCTTTTAAGCTGCTTGAAATCAGAAAGACGAGATAAATTTACATTATGTTTTACTGTTTATAAAAAAACAAGTTGTGAACATTCTTAGAGGGTGTTTGGATGTGATATTTGTACGAAAAAATATCAGATAAGTAATATTTAGTTGCAACATTACGTTGTCGATCAATCATATTTAAACAGATGAGAAACCACTGTAATATTTCTATGCAACTAAAATGATATAAAGGTGACTTAACGTTAATATTATAGGGTTGTAGGTAACGCGGATTCTAGAACCCTTTCGCGCACATGAGGACGATCTCAATGTTAGGATGATAATTTTAAAGGTATTTTTGTAGTCTTTGACTCGCCAAAAATGAGGGTTTTCGTATTCAGTTTATATATTAGTAACTTATAATACGATATGTGGATCCAGGGTGAAGGAAAAGCTTTTTTAGCTGGTGGTATATTTTGATGATTGTGATCAAGGTTAGTAGCGCGTTGCGCGTTCTGTTGTTAACACACACCGACATTATTACTATTAATTTGTAACTTTACGTAATGAACTGACAAGAGTGTCTGTATAGGTAACTGGCAACGAGGTTCAGAATGCTTCACGGAATATCGTTCTGAATGGACCATTCCAGGTGGAAGTGGAAATAGCACTGGACCATAAGTCCCCGAAAATATGATCCAGAAATAGCAGAAGGTCTTGTGACTAACCAGTTTCCTGGAGGTTGCCTGCTTTTGTACATAGCAGGAGGGAAAGAAGATATACAGATTCTTGTGGTGGCGCTTGAGGCGGTAGTGGTGCTTGCATGATGGCTGTTGGTTGGGGATGGTGAAATTTACGGATATGGAGGAGCACAAACAGAAATACTTGCAACAAGTATAACATGTTCCAACACTTGCAACAAGTGCATATTGGAAGCTTACTAACGAAGCTATGTACCCGACAATAAACATCATTGATCGTTTTTTGGCTGTTGAATACATTATTACAAAATTATTACAATATGTTGGCCTTACTGCAATGTTCATTGCATCAAAATACCAAGAAACTGGGCGTTGTTTACCACTAAATGTCAACAAATTTGTTGACTTGTGTGGTGGAGCTTGCGAAAGCTCGCGTGTTTTGAAAATGAAGATAGCGTTTTGACAACAAGCTAATCTTTTCTCACTTAAGATACCATCACATGTTTTTTCTTCTTATATACTTGGATTATCTATAATATTTTATTGCAACAAGCTATTATAAAAGAGCGTACAAACAGATGTTACAACTTACATGGGTTTTATAAAGGTTGTTTATGATGTTAAGCTGATTTGTTTAATATAGTACGTACAATTATAGATATTGACAAACACTATAAGAACATTCATCTAATATTATGAATATAGCATATTCCATAAGATTTAGAAGCGAACAAGATTCCAAAACCCTTTGTGACAAAAAGCATTAGTGTAATGAGAATGAGAATGACTTATGATGTAAGTTTGACTTAATTAGCGTTCATATATATTAACAAATGTTCTGTTACGCTTTTTTTTCATATGTTTGTTACTTTTTACAAAGTACTTCATTAAAATGCTTTTAACGTTAGATGCGTCATTAAGCTATATCGACTACAAATATGATTTACAAATAAGTGTTACACGGTTTGTGCACAAGGTTAATTTATAAATATACACTTACAAATACATCTAAATTATTTTTCACAGTTTCCTTTTAATTAATTTTTCGTTCAGCTTTAGGTGTTTACTTAATGGGCATTGGCCGTTGATTTTATCGCTCTCACATATGTAAAGGTTGATGACCAAAATACATAAAACTATATTATTGTGATTGTTACAAAATCAAACGCTTTTCATATAATTAATGTTTTTATAATTTATTTTATCTATTAACAAAACTCATTTATGTTTTTATAATATGAACATTTGTTAGTTTATTTTTTTCATTGTTATTAACATAAACATATTTCCGTTTTTCGTATTATTCTTCCATTGTACGTAAGAGGTTGATGAAGAAGATCCGACTTCATTTTTACGTAAAAAAAAGAAAGGACTTCAAACTTCAAACCACATGATATTAAAAGAACATAAACGGATTTGAAGAGTAAAAAGTAAAAAAGGTTTGAAGGTTGTATTTCGTGATCCGGATGGGAACGTATCTAAAACGGTTACAAATGTGTTCTACAAAAAAGCGTTACACGATTTATGAACACCTTTCTAATGATATGTGAAATATAAGTTTTTAAATGCTTTTTCTAACTTTTTGTAAATTATAATTACATCTACATTATTGTTCCCAAATTTTTTAAATTTTTTATGTTCAAATGTTAGATGTTCAAATAATGGCTATTTACTTATGGCTTTATTCACTCTCACATATGTCAACTTTGAAGACTAAAATGCGTCTATTATTGTCATTGTTACACAATTAAAGGCTTATTGAATAATTCATGTTATCTTTGTATATTTTTTCATCTATTATAAAAAAACCGTCAGATTTTACTATAATATTTAGCATCCGTTTGTTATATCTTAAAAAAATCACCCATTAAGCTAAACCGGACGTAGACGGGTCTTTAAGCTAGTTATTTATAAAATACTTGAAATTTTAAGTTACAACATCATTAAGTTATGTGTACAATCAAAACAAGTTTACATAGTAAATCTGTAAAACTTAAAATATGTAATTATAACATATTTATACTCCCTCCGTCATATATTAAATGTCCACGTAGCTTTTTTTCGGTTTTTCTTTTTTAACTTTGATTATAAATAGATTTGTTTGTGTTATATAATACTTGGTGCAAAATATATGAATAGATTGAGTTTTAAGTGTATTCTCATTGGTATAACTTTTATCAAGTAGTATATAACGCACATAATATTATTTGAGTAGAGTTATTTTGAATACCATACTTTTCCTTAGATATGAAGAGACTTATCCCCACCATCCATCTCATTTTCATCTAATAGATAAAATTAAATATATTTTATTTTTCACCTATTTTTTCATAATTTAAATACCTCCTAAGCCGTTAAGTGTTAAACGAAAATAATTAAACCATCGCGACGAGCGTTTAATTATCTTTCTACCAATATGCACTATAATATATTTTCGAAGAAAAAAATCTCGCTTTTTTCTTCTTTTTAAAATTTACGTGAAATATCATATATGATAATATTGTTTCATCATATATGATAACAGTGTTAAATCATATATGATATTGGTTTCTATCATATATGATAGGTTATATCATATATGATAATGGTGATATATCATATATGATATTAGTATCATATATGATAATTTTCGAAAACGTGAAAAAAATGAAATTTTTTTTGTCAAAAGTGTGATATCTATAGAAAGATAATTACATGCTCTTCGTAAAGGTATGTTTTCTTCGCATAACGATTAACGGTTTAAGAGATATTGATGTTTGAAAAAAGATGGTGAAAATATATTTTGTATTAATCTTATACATTGAATTAAAATGAATATGGAAAGTGGATATTGGTCTCTTGGTATCCAAATAAAGTTTAATATCCAAATGAACTTAAATCATATTATTTATGGTCAAAGTTTTAAAATAAAGATAAAAAAAAAATCAAAGTGAACATTTAATATAGGATGGAGGTAGTAATTAAAGGGAGGTGATTTACACACTCCTCAAATTGATTGACACACTCAGAATTAGTGTGTCCTGACATATATACCCTTATAATATGAACATAATTAGAAGTGATGTAAGGGCATATGTGTCAAAACATATTAATTTTGAGTGTGCCAATCAATTTCAAGAGTGTGCAAATCACCTCTCGTAATTAAAACATCACTCATCATACTTTACAACACATGGTACAAGTATTAATACATAATTAAAAATCAATTTAAACATAAATACATAATTTAATACTCATATTAAACTAATTAATACATAATAATTAATACACATTTAAAAATAAAATTAATTAATACTAATTAGTCAATATAATTAATACATCTCATTACTTAAAAATAAAATTATATATATACATTGTACACCAATTAAAAGCATATATCTACAAAATCGTATGTATGTTGTCTACCTAAAATAATGATGTACATAGTTTTAAAACTAAACCGGACCAACGGGTTTAACTGGAAACCGAAGTCATAATCGGTTTCGCTAGCCAAAAAGCCATCAGAATAAGAGCCGAAGAGGCACCATCGAAACCGATAAAAATAGCCCCATTGCATAAATATATACAATTTGTAAACGATACATAAATATGTACTACTTATAAAAGAGATTGCATTTTATCTTAAAAATTTAAAGTATTACACTCTTAAGGTTTTCATATAAACTTGTAAAACACAAAAACTTTATAAATTTATTTTTGTATTAAATGAGGAGCAATACACATTAAATGACAAAGTTAATACAAAATATATGCAACATGTAAAAATAATTATTGCTATAAACTATAAATTTCAGACATAAAATTATTTAAATTGTTCATAAATGAAAGTTTAATATTAAATGTGCGCTTGATTTGGAATCATTCAATTTTTTATAAATTTGCATATTCGAAAACACAAATTTCGTAAAATACTAATCATTTTGCTAATTAATTCGATTAAATCATATATATCAAAATAAGAAGATTTTAAGATTATTACTCCATCTGTCATAAATTAATTGTCTCCCGACAAAAAACATATTGTTTTGGAAAACATCACTATCACTGTATTCTCTCACTTACTTTTTTACAAAATGACACTCTTGCCCTTATACAATTAATTAAAACTTTGTATATATTTGTAATTTTCAGTTCGCTAGGTGCAATATGATAAACTTGTTGCATTACTTACATCTATATTTGGAAGGGGACTATAATTTTGGAACATCGAAAAATGGTATAGGGGACTATAAATTTGTGACGGATGGAGTATAATATATAAAAACATGTACACATATAAACTACAAAAAAAAAAATTATATTTATACATTATATAATATTATAACAAATATTACAGAGATTAATAAATACCCTTCATGATCAATTATCACAATTTCGTAATACTATTTTTATATGAAGTGGTTTATTATTACTTAGATTTATCCAACTTAAAAGTATCATCATTATTTGTAAAGTTATTATTGAAAAATGTGTATACTTATAAAATATCACGCTCGCGGAATTTTAGTTTCACGATATCTGCAACGCGCGGGTACCCTGCTAGTCGTTTTAGGATGCGTTGTGGCGTTCGATACCCTATAATCAAAAAAATTGATGAGCGATATATTGGTATTACATGTTTTTCGTGATAATAACCTCATGTATATTGAGAATTTTGAAAAATACGTTTATCACACACAATATATGTGAATCATGATGCAATATCGACACGAAAAAGGAAGCCAATAGTTTTACGTGATTGTAATGATTGATGATGAAAGATACTTTTTAATATGTATAACATTCCTCATAATATTATAAACCATGCAAACATAAACAATCTTTGTATGTTTATACGTTTCTTAAGTTATAAACTACCTTAAAATCTTCCTACTTTAACATGTGCGTTTTAATCGAATTTATTAGCAATACGATTAGTATTTCACTAAATTTATATTAATATACATACGTAAATGATATATATTTTTCGAATATGCAAATTTAAAAAAAAAAAAAAATGTTCATAATCAGACACAAATTTAACATTAAACTTAGATTAATGAATACTTAAATAATTATATTCTATTGTATTAATCATTTGTACATATAAAATATTAATTTATATTCATTTTGTCACTTAATGTGTGTTTCTCACAAATTAACACGTAATTACATTTATGAAGTTTTTGTTTTGTAAAGGTTTGTATCAAAAGCTTGTAAAGTTGTATTACTTAAAATTTTAGAGAGGAGTATTTTCTTTTTATATGTAGTATATATATATAGTTAGATTTAAGTTCATTTGGATACTAAACTTTATTTAGATACCAATGGACTAATTTCTACCTTCTATAGTTATTTTAACCCAATTGATGAGATTAAACACAAAATTTATTTTCACCATTTTTATTCAAACATTAATATCTTTTAAATTGTTAATCGTTATACGAAAAAAGTATATCGTTACGAAAAACCTTTAATTATCTTTCTATAGATATGTTATATGATACACTTTCGAAAAAAAAACCGTTTGTTTCACGTTTTTTTAGTTGTCGAAAATTATCATATATGATATTAATATCATATATGATGTAACACCAGTATCATATATGATGTAACTTATGATATATGATATAACGAATATCATATATGATTTAACAATAATTAATGATTTAACACGAGTATCATATATGATGAAACACTATAATCATAGTGCATATAGGTAGAAAGAGAATTAAATACTCGTCGCAATAGTATATATTTTTGGTTTAACACTTAACGATCTAGGAGATATTTAAATTATAAAAATAGGGCAAAATCAAATATATTTAATCATATCCATTAGATGAAAATAAGATGGATATCCAAGAAAATTATGATATCCAAAATAACTCCCCTCATATACTTTTAGGCTAAGCTTTAAGAATTAATGTATTGGTGGTTATCATTTTAAACCTGAATCTAATAAGAGTGTTTGAATTCGTTGAGGAGAGAAAACTATTACAACTTGGGTTTTATTTTTGAAAGAAAATAGAAGAGTCGGTAAAAAACAAAAAATGTTTGTGTTCATGAGACTTTAAAAGAAATAAGAGAAAATAATAGGAGATAAAATTTGGCTTTTTTTTCTCAAAAGTTTTTCCTCGTGATGATTTAAAAGAAAGCTATATTGTGAAGCTTTTAATAAATACAACTACAACATTTTTATTATTTTATATAACAAAGGTATAACGTAAAATCACTAATTATCTTCTTTTTTTCTCTTTAATTTCGAGAACACCATATACATTGTTATATATTGTAAATCTTGCTTATGTTTTAGAGAGAGAAAAAGATAGAAAGATGGTTGATTTCACAATTCTAGAGAGAGAGTAATGTAACTATGTGTTGTTTGAAATGAAAACCACACCCTCTCCATCAAAGGAGAGGGCTTTTATACCAAGTCCACAAAGTGGGCTTGGTTTACATTTTTGGCCGCCGACCCATACATCACATGGGCTCGGTTTGGCTTTGTTTAATAACTATAAGTAAACTAAACTACGAGCTACTATTATATCTATTGTTGGAGTGACCGAACCTTTCTAATACGTAAAACGTATTTCTAACAATCTCCCCCTAAGGGAGGTCACTCCAAACAAGGGTGTCACCCGAGTTACAATAATAAGATAAACCTAGCATACTATGCTTGTCTTGAGCTCGCAGTCTTTGTCTCTCTTTTCTTTTTCTTTTCTGGTGAATAGGTTGATGTGATCTTAGATATCAATCTTGAGCATGGATCTTTTGCCTTTGATCTTGTGCATCACTTGTGATCTTTGCCTCTTCGTGACTTCATATCCCACATACTTATACCTTTGTAATTCTTGAAAGCTTCAGAGTTTGATACAGCGGAAGACTTAACTTTTAGACTTTCTTGAATTTGTTGTAGTAGAAAATATAAGCATGTGGGGACGACTTCTTCTCGGTCACCGCAACGCCATCGTCTTCGAATGCCGCAACATAAGTAGACACGAATGAAATGGCTTTGAACATTTTATTCTAATTCGGTAGCATTTTACCTCCAGCCGATGAAGACCGTTGGACGATATAAAATATCGTACTTGTGGCAGGTAGATTTAATTAAAAAATCTCCTTGACAAGATTTCGCGGGTAAACTCGTTCTCTTTACTCGACCGTCCAAAGCTGACTGCGAACGTAAAGAGTGAATCATTTGGATAAAATTAAACCGCATGATTGAAGCCGTCAATTCCGATTCCTGGAACAAGTGAAATTCAATTAAGAATCGCACCATCGTTGCTTTCCAGTTGTCACGAGTTTGATTCATACAGAATCTTGCAATTTACCTACCAAGTGCTGTTTGATGTTAACTCTAGAAGGATTTCCACTCATCACTGTGAACACTTAAGAGTGTCACTCTGAGTGTTCTGGAAAGATCACTGAGATATTGCGTAGAGGCCTGGAACGTGTTTAAATTCAATTAAGAATAAAACGGTTGTTGCTTTCCAGTTATAACAAGTTTGATTCATAAAGAATCGCACAAGTCACCTACCATGAGTTTTTTGATATTCGCTCAAGAAGGATTTCCATCTTCATTGTAAATACTTTCGTATTACTCGGATGTTCAGGCAAGATCATGAAGATTATGCGTAGGACTCTTAATATCTTTCTTACTTTTCACAGTGTGTGAAGAAGCAAGGAAATATGGAAGTGTGTCCCAATGAGATATTTGATGATCTCAAATGGCTCTAGACTCGATCGTGCATTTTGGATTTTAGTGATCGGAGGCTGGAGAGGAGTGCCACCTTTTCAATATCAATATATCCGGAGTGAATAAATCGATAGATAATGTATTGTCTCTGTGTGAATAAAACAAATACCTTTTAAGAGATATATGAGTTAGCTGGGAAGGGTTGTGCAATGCATCACTAGGTCCATGATGTCTATCTTCAATATCGAGCATCATTAAAATGATCTCAATAGCATATGTGTTGACCCGGTTTCTGCCTAAGGTTGTAAGGAGGGCTTCTTTCTTTACACCCTTTATCTTTACAATTCTTTTTCATTCTTCAACCCCTTCAATGCTTACCAATACGTCATAACTAGCACCTTGTTGTGATTGTTCCAGTGCTAACTTAATTACTTGGTCGGCATTCAGCTACGTTCACAATCTTTCTCCATCTTTCCTAAGGACTACTATTTCTAGCTATGGAATGTCCTTGGGAAGATTCCTCCGGTTTTAGAAGAATCATTGGACTTAACCTATCCTACCATCCTTATGTCACCACAATCTTCATCGTCGTGAAATAAATGGGTTTAGGGTAAGTATATGTCACCATGAAAATCCATTTTGGTATAGCAAATCCATTTTGCTCCCCCTTAACATATGCCACGATATTCGAAAACATTTCGCACATGTCGGGATGAGCTATCACGTTAAGTCAAACAATTTGTGATAATATCCCATATTAAATCACATTTTCTCCCCCATATTAAAAATATTAACCCAATCGATGTTTTTAATATCAATTGATTTAATGAAGTTTTAACAAAGGTTTTGGGAATAAAAATGCAAGTCCTTTTAATCATCATGAGACCAATTTGTGAGAAATGATACCGATTTGTAACATGATCACATATTCACCATATTAGAATAAATTGACAAGGTTGGACCTGATTGATGAGAACATTAATACAAGGGTTTTACACCAAGTATCAGAGTTCGTTGTTCTGATTCTCTTCGAATTGACTATTGGTTCAAAGTGCGACTCAATTGTTCTTGGTGGAATAATAAATGGTTTGGTTGATTATCTATTTTAAACTAATAGCAAATATGTAAATGTCGTTGAGTAAAATAAGAGCTTTAAAGATTAAACTAAAAGGACGAGTTAAAAATAAATGCTTGAAAACTTAAAGACAAGATTAGAAAATTACTTGAACACTTAATAAATCTAAAACATGGAAACTTTGTAAAAACAAGAAACTCATCCAATCGGAATGCCAAATCTGAGTCTGATCGGAATGTTGGTCGGAAAGTCTGATCGAAATACAGAAAAAGAAGGTAGTCGGAATAATGGAATAAGGAGCTATCGGAATCTGTTAAGCTGATGCAGTCGGAATAATCGAAAACAAGTCTAATCGGAATGTTCAATAAAGGATCCAGATCGGAATGCTATGCAAGATACTCCAATCGGAATGTCAACAACTCCCACCGTCAAAATAATAAAACCCTAATCCGATCATTTGATCGGAATACCAAGGGTGCCAATCGGAAAGGTATAACCCTAATCCGATCAGGGTGATCGGAATAACGGGTGCTAATCGGAAAGTCAAATCGGAAAAGGGTTTACCCTTTTCCGATTAATATGGGATTCGAAAATAAGCAAAGTGATAAGCTATTTTGATAAGCTAACACCAAAACTTGAACGAATCTATAATGAAAAGGATTAAATAAGCACAAAATAACAGCTTTTCCAACTTAAAATAAGCAATCTTTTAAATCAAACCAATAAAAGAAGAAACTTTTTAAGAAAACTTTCAAAAAGTAAATAAGCTAAACACACAAATAAGCCAATAAGCACAAAGATCTTAAAGCTTATCCGTTTGAAACTTAAGTAGGAATAAAAAGATTAACTTTTTAAGCATGAAAACATCAAGATCAACACGGATCAAATATATTTCGCACCAAAAGTAAACTAAAATCAAGAAAGGTAGAAAGAGATTAATGAACAAAAAGCTTAACTTGAACTTGATTAATGGAATCCAAATACAAAAGGCTTAATCTTGAAAGATTAAAAGAAAGAAAAGATGAAAACTTAGTGAGAGAAAGTTTGGAACTTTCTCTCTCTAAAATTAGAAAGGAAAAATGAAAATGAAACTAACTACTAAAACCTAACCAACCCTCCTAATGTGTATTAGGAGGGTATTTATAGGGAAAATGGGAAGGTGTGCATGTGTTGCCTCTTCTTTCTTTCTTCTCGACTCGATTTAAATCCTTTGTCTTTTCTCGACGTCGTCTCGGGATTCGAACTTGTCTTAACAATTTTCTTCTTTAATTTAGACTTAAGTTCTTCGACTTCATTAAACTTCCGCCTTTAGACTTTTTCTTCGATAAATCTTCAGAATAGGTCTTGCACATCCGTTCTTTAAGCACTCTTGATCTTTTGACTTCGTCTTTTCTCGTTTTCTTCGATAAAAGCCCGTGTTTTCTTCCTTTTTCATCATTTGGTCCTAAAACACAATAAAAACATAAACCACGCATAATTCCGACTTTTATGACATAAAATACACGTTTTGGTCTTGTTATTATTGGAAATAAGTGGTAAAAGGATAAGTGTTTTCACACTTATTAAATCCCCTACACTTGACCATTGCAATGCCCTCATGCAATGCATTAATTTTAAAGCACGGTTTACATTCTTTAAATAACCCACCTTGGCCTTTATTAAATACTAAACATTTAAGGAGAATAAGAAGATAGAAAACAAATAAAGAAATCAAAGACTTCAATTGATTTTAGGCGGCCATGAACGTTTTTCATCCTCAAGTTTCACGTTCCCCATACCAAGCTTAAAAACAAGATCATTGTTATTATAAGTGAGCAAACTAACACGAATTCATGTGGGCCAATTATTCACTTAGACTCCCTTATTCCTAGGTGTATCTCATATATATTTTATTGTTGTCTTGAATGATCACGAGGATGCATTGTTTGACTTATTTCGATAGTTATTTATGCCGAAAATAAAGTGGACGATTTAATCAATCGTTGGCTAAAGGACAAAATCTTTTAAAACTGCTTCTCGGGACCTCATAAAGTTCATATCTTGGCATAACTCGCTTCACGATTTGAGACCTTTCTCGGACCGATATTTGGCAGCGACTTCATACTTCGAATCCGACGTTCTTGAAATTATGGTCTTCTCTTCATAATAGGAATTTCTTCATTTGAAGTTTTGAGAGATTCTTCATATTCGGACCACGACTTCTTCATTTTTCTCCAATCTTTATTTTGGACTTTGATATACAACGATCCGCCTCCTTTTAGGACTTGGATCTATTTATCCTCATACCTTGTCAGGGTCTTTTCGGATATACTTCTCCATGATCTTTTGGGGAGTATTTGCTTTTCGTCGTGTGTCTCGATCCTTCATATTGATTTTCGATAAATGATTCTTCACATCACTTTTGGATCTTTAGCAACAAAATGTAGCCCTCATGCCTTGTTAGGGCCTTTTCGGACTCGCCAATCTTCGCATCCCGCTTCAATAAGTTATGCCTTGGCTATGAACTCTAATCCATACCGAGCAACTTTTAAACGATCTTGGGCTAGAAGCTAAGTAACTTTTCAAATCGTACAACCTTATTTATTGCAGGTAAATTTATTAACAAGCGATGGGAGAATAAGCTCATAATTAACTCACATAAACTCACGAAAGAATACCAAACTTATAATTGACTCTATCATCTCTCGTCCTCCACAGTTTAAAATCTCAAGGAATGAGACTCGTGGATGATTAGCCTATTAAATCAAAGTTTTGGGTTTTCGAGTCATCTATAGGATCTTGCAAACTCTTAGACTTTTTCAATTTTAGAAATCGCATTTTAAAGTTCCCTTGATAAACAACTCTCTAGGATCAATTATAGGAACTTGCGAAAAGTTCTTGTTCTTAACCCGTGAGAGTTAAGACTTTCGCGTTTTAAAGCTCCCTATATAAAAGCCTAGCAAAACTTGACTTAAACACGTTAAGGATACTAGCTAGAGTAAACTTAGATAAGTAAACTCGGGATGAGTCAAAATATTCACGACTTAGAAAAATTTAAAAACCACTTTATTTTAGCAAGGAAAGAAAATAACCATAACAAAGAAAAATACAACTATACAACTAGGCCAAAATAGATTAAAAATTTTGAAAAATGTCGAAAAAACAAGTTTTCCGGTTAAAATAAGGGCAAATTCATGGAAAAGACCACTTACTTCGATATAAGTCCCCCTACACTTGATATAGACATTGTCCTCAATGTTTAAGCATGTAGGAGTTAACTCCCCTACACTTAGGACATTGTGCACTTTGTTTAAATCTTGCTAAGGAAAGGACAACTAAAGTGATTTCAATGTGAACATATAAAATATGAAATATTGAATCACGACAGTTTAGGATAGAACCAGGAAGACGGGTAAACGGGATCACGGTTCGTCAAAAGTCATCGATGTGCTCTTTGAAGCTTGAATCCCTGTAGAGAATAAGAAACAAGACAATTGATATGTGTGTAAACACACATCTTTTCTACCACTTAATTACAATAATAACCGAGCCAAAACGTGTATTTTATGTATTTTATGTCGGAATTATGCGTGGTTTGTGTTTTTGTTGTTATTTAGGACGAAAAGGTGAAAAGTGGAGAAAACACGGGAATTCACGGGCATTTACGGACTTTTACTGAAGAAAAAGATGAAAGACGAAGTCAAGAAGTCAAGAGTGCAAAAAGAACGGAAGTCCAAGACCAATTCTGAAGATTTATCGAAGAAGAAGTCAAAAGACGGAAGTTTACTTAAAGCCGAGGAACTCAAGTCTTATTTATCGAAGAATTAAAAGACGAGTCCAAAGAAATCCCAAGCCAAAAGTCATCAAATTCCAAGACTAACATAACGATTAAGAAGGAAGGACTTAAGGGCGCAATTAAGAAGAAAGGAAGGAGGGGAGGAAGCTTCCTCTAACCATCCTCCTAATCACCTATAAATACTTCCCATTTTCATTCATTTGTTCTTGTTGACTAATCGTGACAATTAGTTCTTCCACCTTTACTTTTATGCACCTTTAATTACTTGCACATTTAAATACTTGTCTTGCACCTTTAATATCTTTAATTTCAAGTAAGTGTTTCTTTTAATTCTCGCACCTTTACTTTATCTTGTTGATCTCTGTCTACCTTTCTTTGATCTTTGATTTATATGCTTTTTGTCTTGTTGATTTGTTTAAAGATTACATTTTTATGCTTTTGATTGTTTTAAATTATTTATTTTCATAGCTTATTTTTTTTATTTTCAAGTTTATAAAGTTTTTATAAAAGTTATTCTCGTACAAAAACTTGTTTGTCGTTAAAGCTTTTTCATTTCTTGTTTTAAAAGTCTTCAAATTTCTGTTTAGTAGTTTATTTTCACACGTTTTACCTTAGGATTTCGTCTAGTGCTTATTTAGGATTATAGCTTATTGTTATAGCTTAATTTGTACTTTCTCCCTCGTATTCCGATTGGTATATCAGAAAGGGGTTTCCATATTCCGACCAGTGTTCTTTGCTTGGTCGGAAAAGGGTTTTAAATATTCCAATTGGGGGTATTTTGGTATTCCGATCAGGGGAGGCTAGGATATTCCGATCAGGTAAGAGTGACAGTTATTCCGATTGGGGTCCTTTCCACATTCCGATCGAGGTGTTTATTTGGGTTATTCCGATTGGGATAGGTGACAATATTCCGATCACGGGTTCCGAACAGCATTCCGACCAAGGTCCTCTCCATATTCCGATCAAGGTAGGTAGTAACATTCCGATCTGGGAGTTTTGTTCGGTATTCCGATCGAGTAAGTGACATATTCCGATTGGAGGGTAAGCTAAGATTCTGATCAGGGTAAGATCGGAATATATTCCGATTGGAGTTATTTTACTAATTTCTCTTGTTTAATTTTTAGCTTATGTTTTTATATTTTGTCTAATTTTAATTTTTGTCACGCTTTTATTTTTAGTCATTTAATCAATTTACTTTTTGTCACGTTTTTAAATATTGCACTTTCGTTTAATTAGACTTAGATTTAATTTTAACGCCTTTAAATTTTCTTGCACTTTTATTTTAACGCTCATTTTAATTTCACGCCATTTATTTTAACGCATTTTAATTTTAAGCCTTTTACTTTAATTATTTTGCACTTTCAATTTACTACAACGACAAACTTTTTGTTTCCACCAAAGAATCAACTGAGTCACATAGATAACCTAGATCAATTCGATTAGAACACTAGAACGATAATTTTTATACGGGTGGCAAAACCCCTGTATCAACAACAAACACATACGGGGCTCCCCCTACACTTATTATGAAAGCAGTAAAGGATAGATCATGGGTTGCCTCCCGAGAAGCGCTTGTTTTTTTTCACCGAGTCACGAGCCTGACTCGACCCAAAATTAGTTCATGGGAAATGTGGTGAGGGATGGAATCGTCTCATGCGAGATGTCCTCACCAAAGTACAGCTTCAAACGCTGGCCATTCACCTTGAAATTGGGCCCATTTGGCCGAGAAAGCTCAATGGTCCCATATAGAAAAACTTTGGCGACGGTGAATGGACCAGACCAGCGGCTCTTCAACTTGCCTGAGAAGATCTTCAACCGAGAGTTAAATAGTAAGACTTGATCACCAACATGGAACTCTCGGTTCTTAATCCTTGCATCATGGATGATCTTGGTCTTCTCTTTGTAGATCAATGAGTTCTCGTAAGCTTCATTCCTTAATTCATTTAGCTCGTTGAGTTGAATCTTGCAAAGATCACCGGCTTTGTTGATGTCGAAGTTAGCGCACTTCAAGGCCCAGTACGCCTTATGTTCCAGCTCGATAGGGAGGTGGCATGCTTTCCCGTACACAAGACGATACGATGTACAACCGATCGGGGTCTTATAAGCAGTACGGAAAGCCCACAAAGCATCGTCTAACTTATCGGCCCACGCGGTACGATGCTCTCCCATAGTACGCTCCAAAATTCGCTTCAATCCACGGTTGGATATCTCGGCTTGACCGTTGGTTTGAGGATGATAAGCGGTGGAAAGACGATAATTAACACCATACTTAGCCATGACTCTTGCGAATTGATCATTGCAAAAATGAGTCCCGCGGTCACTGATAATAGCACGAGGAACGCCGAATCGAGCAAAGAGCTGCTTCAAAAAGTTCACAACCACCCTCGCATCATTCGTAGGGAGAGCCTTAGCTTCAACCCATTTAGAAACATAGTCAACGGCTACGAGGATGTAGTTGTTCCCTTTGGATGATGGAAATGGCCCCATAAAGTCGATGCCCCATACATCAAAGATTTCACATTCTTGTATGAAATTTTGAGGCATCTCATCTTTATGTGTGATCTTGCCTTGTCTTTGGCAAGCATCACAATGTTTAACCATGTCGTGAGCGTCACGATAAATGGTGGGCCAATAGAATCCAAAGTCGAATACTTTCTTCGCGGTGTAATTGGGACCAAAGTGACCGCCGGTGGGTCCTTTATGGCAAGCATCAAGGATTTGTACCGCTGCCGGCCCATCAACACATCGACGAATAATCAGATCAGCACATTGTTTGAAAAGGTAAGGGTCGTCCCAGAAATAATGTTCAATATCTTTAAAGAACTTTTTCTTTTGTTGGGACGTTAACCCTTCCTTGAGAATTCCACCCGCTAAGTAGTTTGCAATGTCTGCAAACCACGGGGTGTCATCGAGATTAGGATTGATAGACATTAAGGCCTCAAGGGGAAAAGAGTCATTGATCTCTTTGTTTGGATGATCCCCTTGATAAGGATCCTCAAGTCTACTGAGATGATCCACGGCTAGGTTTTCAACTCCCTTTTTGTCACGAATTTCAATGTTGAATTCTTGAAGGAGCAAAACCCAACGAAGCAAAACCCAACGAAGAAGTCTTGGCTTAGAATCTTGTTTAGTCATCAAGTACTTCAACGCGGAATGATCGGTATACACGATGGTGGTAGAAAGGACAAGATAGGGGCGGAACTTTTCAAAAGCATACACTACAGCTAAAAGCTCTTTTTCGGTAGTGGTATAATGCAATTGAGCCTCCGTCACTGTCTTGCTAGCATAGTGGATTTGTTGGAAGTGTTTGTTCACTCTTTGGCCCAAAACCGCTCCAATAGCAAAGTCACTAGCATCACACATCAACTCAAAAGGTAGCTCCTAATTAGGGGTAACCAAGACCGGTGCCTTAGTTAGCTTATCCTTAAGAAGATTGAAGGATTCAAGACAGTCTTTAGAAAAGATGAAAGGAGTATCTTTTTCCAAGAGGTGGGTCATCGGGCGAGCGATTTTAGAAAAATCTTGAATGAATCGACGACAGAAGCCCGCATGACCGAGGAAACTTCTCACACCCTTCACGGTTGAAGGTGGAGGCAATTTAGCAATAACATCGACTTTAGCACGGTCGACTTCAAGACCAGCTTTGGAGATTTTGTGTCCTAGCACGATGCCTTCTTTTACCATGAAATGGCATTTTTCCCAATTTAGAACAAGGCGAGTGTCTTCACACCGCTTAAGCATGCGTTCCAAATTGGCAAGGAAAGAAGAGAAAGAATCACCATAAACCAAGAAATCATCCATGAAGACTTCCATAGTTTCTTCAACCATGTCATGGAAGATAGCCATCATACACCTTTGGAATGTCCCGGGAGCATTGCATAAGCCGAAAGGCATTCTTTTATAAGCAAATGTTCCGTAAGGACAAGTGAATGTGGTTTTCTCTTGGTCTTTGGGATCGATGGGAATTTGAAAATACCCGGAGAAACCGTCTAAAAAGCAGTAATAGTCATTACCCGCTAGACGTTCAAGCATTTGGTCCATGAAAGGAAGGGGAAAATGATCCTTTCTCGTAGCATATTGAGTTTACGATAGTCTATAACAACTCTCCACCCTGTAACGAGACGAGTAGGAATCAACTCGTTGTTTTCATTGGGAACAACGGTGATTCCGCCTTTCTTAGGCACACAATGGACGGGACTAACCCACGGTGAATCCAAGATAGGATAGATCATTCCCGCATCAAGAAGTTTGATAACCTCTTTTTTGATTACGTCATGGATCTTAGGATTCACCCTTCTTTGGCTTTGAATAGTGGGTTTGAAGTCGTCCTCCATGAGAATTTTGTGTATGCAGAAGTGAGGATCAATTCTACGAATATCAGAGATCTTCCAAGCAATCACTTTCTTGTGATTCTCCAGCACGGCGATAAGTCGGGATTTTTCTTCTTCTTTCAGGGTCTTTGCGATGATGACCGGTAACTTCTTGTTGTCTTCAAGGAAAACGTACTCGAGATGAGACGGAAGATCCTTAAGCTCTAAATCCGGAGGATTTTCGATGGACGGCGTAGTCAACTTCGGATCATCAGTAGAGATAGCCTTAGGAGATTGTGGGGAAATATGGTCCTCATTGAGAAGTTTCTCAATGGTACGAATGTCTTCGTCCCAATCGGTGGGAGAATTATCATACTTAAGATCGAGAGGACCCAAGCTAGCTTCAAAATCATCCAAGTTACTTCCTCCAAAAGGAGTCAATGACGGAGAAATTGAGGCAACGGTCTCAACAATGGGTAGAGAAGAAGAACCACTTTTACAAGCGTCTTTGAAATGTTCTTCACAAGCCTCATCAAGAACATCAATGAAATTAACACTCTCGTTTTCCGAAGGCTGCTTAGAAAGTTTACCCATGTTTAAGACGATTTTATCGTCACCAACTCTCATGATTAATTCGCCTGCGGCTACATCAATGAGAGTGCGACCGGTCCTCAGGAATGGACGTCCAACGATTAATGGAACACGGGGGTCCATCTCGTAGTCAACGACAACAAAATCCGCCGGGAAGGTGAATTTGTCGATACCAACAAAGACGTCTTCGGCTATCCCCACTGGATAAGCAACCGTACGGTTAGCTAATTCCAAAGTCATTCGCGTGGGGACTAGCTCGGGGAGAGATAATTGCTTCCAAACACTTAATGGCATTAAGTTAATACTAGCACCTAGATCGGCTAGGGCCATGCAATTCTCTACTCCCGGGAAGTTGCAAGGAATCAAGAAACGACCCGGATCACCAAGTTTGGTTGGTAATTTCCTTAAGAGCACTATGGAGCAATTCTCATTAAGTTGGGTCTGAGCAATATCGAGAAGTTTCTCCTTATCACTGAGAAGATCCTTAAACATTTTAGCATATTTAGGCATGTGAGCGAGAGCCTCGACAAAGGAGATATTGAAATTCAGTTGTTTGAACATTTTAAGAAAGTTCGAAACCTGAATATCATCCTTGTTCTTCAATTTCTCTTTCCTCAACCTCGAAGGATAAGGTATATTGGGTTGAGATGAAGGCTTTGGGATAGAATTCTCACTCACATCCTTGGGTGGTGGAGGGGTAGAAGTAGAAGATGGTGGAATTGGAGAAGTAGAAGTTGGAGGATTCGGAGAAGGAGACTCGTTTTCCTTTGTCACAATCACCGGTGTAGTTGTAGGAAGCTCGGGTTCCTTTAAACCTTTTCCACTGCGAGTGGTGATTGCTTTCATCTCCCCTCTTGGATTAGTAACGGTGTTACTCGGAAGAGAACCCGATCCAGAGGCTTGATTACTAGGGAAGAAACTAGCCATCATGTTCCTCAAGTCATTCGTTTGACTTGCCAAAGTGTTTCGCATATCAGCTCGAATATCATTCCCTTGCTTCACCATATATACTTTCATGTTGGCCATTTCCCGCTGAAGATTTTGCACGATCACATCGTTAGTCCTCATGTAGGTTTCAACATCTTGGTGTAAGGCTGTGGGTTGGTTGAAAGGAGGAGCATGGTAGGCGGGTGGTTGATAAGCAGGTTGTTGGTAAACTTGGTTGTTTCTTTGAGGTGGATATGGGTTTCTTTGGTTTGGATATGGAGTTGGAGCACGTGGTCGGTTTTGATTGTTACGATTGAGGTTGTTCGGGTTTTGTGGGGGAAAACCGGGTGGTGAAAGAAAGTTGTTTGAGCGATAGCTGAGCAATTTGCGGTCACCTTGAGGACGTGCTTGATAACCTCCTGTAGCATAGGTACCGTTGGCGGCATACACATTTTCCGGATTGTCGTGAGTCGAAGGACAATCGGTGTATGAGTGAGATCCCCCGCATATATCACAAGATTGAGTCATAGCATTGGCTTGGGCAGTGATAGCTTTGGTATTGTTTGCGGCTTGGAGAGCAAGTGATTCAACAAGCGAAGTAAGCTTATCAAGTCTCTTGTCGCTCTCATTAGTGCCAGCACTAGCCACATTGGTCCGAACACTCTTGATTTGAACTCTAGACTTGTTCTCAATAATATCCCAAGCGGCATTAGAAGACTTAACCAAAAGATTATCCCCCAAAGCACTATTTAGTGAATTTTGGTCATTCATGCTTAAACCATTGTAAAAAGTATTAATTTGGTGCACTTTGGTAAAACCATGTTGTGGGCACTTTCTTAAAAGTTCTTTAAAACGGTCCCAAGATTCACTAAAAGTCTCATCGTACTTTTGTTCAAAAGTAATGATTTCATTCCGCAAAGCGGTAGTACGAGAGGGTGGGAAAAAGTAGTTGATAAATTTGGTCTCTAAATCCGTCCACGTAAGAATACTTTGTGGCGGTTCCTTATCAAGCCAATGTCGGGCTTGTCCCTCTAAGGAGAAAGGAAAAAGTTGCAAGCGGATTACCTCTTGTGAAACCCCATTGAATTTGACCGTATTCGTGAGTTGAAGAAATCTTTTGATGTGGTCATGAGGATCATCAATGGTACGTCCCAAGAATGGTTGAGCAGAGACCATTTGAATAAAGCCGGATTTGAGCTCAAAGTTGTTGGCTCCAATCGCGGGTATGACAATAGCATCGTGGTTTTATAACAACCCGAAAATTTTGACCAGAGTTTAAATTAAGATTTTTCGAACATTTACGAAACTTGTTATTTATTTTTGATAATTTAACGAAGATCGTGTTAGCTAAAATTCAAATTTATTTTGAATATTTTCTTTTAGTTTATGAACTGAGAAATTTAAAATTTTTACGTTTACGTTTCGTAAAATTAAATATTTATTTTAATTACTTGTAATATTTATCGACGTTTTAAACGAGGACTGAGCAAAACTGATAAAAATAATAGTTGAAACGATTCAAACGAAAACCTTGAAAATATGAAGGAATAGTATTTTTATTATATCCTAAAACTTTGCTAATAACGTGAGTAATAAAATTTACATTTTATTTTTACGGTGAAATCTAACCGAAATATCTATAAATGATTAAACGAGCAATTAAATAAATAATAGCAAATGTTTTCGAAACTCGACAAAGTAAGGACTCATATTTATTGGAAAAATGATTTTAAAAACGATGGCGCAAGTCTCGTGTCTTGAATCGTCCGTTAAGTCGTCCAAACGAGCCTCGAACGCTTACTTTACGAAAGTAAATAAAGTATTTACAGATTTTACCCTAAACTTCCATCTCCTTGCCACTTTCAATTTACACCTTTTAGTATAAAAGGCAATTTTTACTCATTTTCTTTCATTTTCACAAAACAAACACACACACAAGCTCTAAACTTCCTCCCATGGCTGCCAACTGTGTGCCGCCGCCGGAAAACTTTTCCGGCGAGTTTTCCGGCGGACCTCCATTTTTTCCGGCGGATCTTCATCTTTTCCGGCGAGTATTTTGATAAATCCTTCAATTTATTCCGAGCCTCTTCTCCCTTATGGTGTTCCCGCTGCCTCCTTTGACCACCACAGCCGCCGCCACTGTGGTGGTGATATTTGCGCCGCCACTGCCTTTTGGTGGTGTATGGGTAGATTAACCTTGAAAACCCCCAAAAACCCCATATCTATTTCGGATCTATACATGCAAGATGGTTACAATCAATATTAGACAAAATAATTTATTTAGTTTACTTTTATTTTCACTATGGTGGTTTTTGGCTATGATTTGATAAGAACAAGGGCTGCCGCCGCCGGACCACCGCTGTGGTGGCGGCCGGACGGCCGGACTTCATCACAGCCACCATGATGGTGGTGTTGGGTTGTGGTGGTGATGTATAATAATTATTAATTATTGTTAATATTTGTTTTATATAATTATAATCTGTATAATTAATTCTAATTATTATTAATAGGTATAAATAAATAATAAATGGTATAATAAAATGTAAAGTGGAAGATTCTGAAAATATTATAATAATAATAATAATAATTATTTGATATAGTGGGATATATATTTATTTAAGAAAAAAAAGAGAAATACATAAATAAATAATTGTTTTAAGGATATTGTTATTAATATTATTATTAATAAATGGTATATTAAAATATAAAGTTATTTAATGATATATGGAAAGTAGTTAAAATATTGATGGGGATAATTAATATATTAAATAAGGTACTGATTAAAAATGGAAAGTAATTAATTAAGAAGAAATGGTAATTAATTAAGAAGAAATGGAAAGTAATTAAAATATTAATGGTGGGAATATATAATTAATATAATAATTATATTATTAAAAATACCTTAATTAGAATATTGATTGAGAAAAATATTAATTGGGTATTGATTGAGACAAAGTAGGAAAAATTATGTATTTTATATACATGGAAAATGTTATAAAAACGGCAAGGTCATGCCGAAATTTTCTAAAAATATATATATATACTTTTATAAAAGAAATAGTTAACGAATAAATACGTTATAAAATAATTTTTGAAAAGTATTATTTTAGTTAATATGACATGTAACGTTATATATGATAAATAAATTTTAATGAGTTATATAATGATTTTCGAACGAGTGTCGAAATATATATAAAAATAACTTCGTATACACTATTATAACCGAAGGATATAGTATATAACTTAAGAAATACATTTTTAAATGTTTGTTCTAAATAATAACTTACGACATGAATTATGAGCGTCATGTTCACATATAAATTATATACCGCATATATTATATGATTTGTTTTATCATTTTATTATATTTGGCCAACCACCAAAGTTCTACGAGTTAAATTTTATTAGTTATTTTGTGTCGAGTTGATGTAACCATCCATCGGGAAAACACCAAAACTTAAACCTCACCAAACGATTGGAGCATAGCTGTGGAATTATTTACAACCGCGGAAAGATATTTGTTGACGCTACATGATTATTTATTATGGTGTATTACGACTATTGGAATCAAGCCGTATATATTATGTGATGCTGTGTGGTGTGATACTTATATTCTGCTGATGTCTGCATTTAAGGTGAGTCTATAGCCTCGCTTTATACTAGTTATTAAATGATTTTAAACCCGCGAGGGGGAATACATGTTTTTATAAACTTAGAACACAAGATTTTTATGGTATGCTTTGTCCCTCTATGAATGGACCCGTGGTTGCCTTTAAATTGCATTAAGTGACTGCCTTTGTTAAAGCCTCAATTATGGACCGTTAACTAGCTTATGATGGGCTAGCCGCTAGTACAATTAATAGATGTATGGGGGAAGCCGCCCCGGTTCAGTTTGTGTGGACTTGTCATAGAAGCTTAGGCCCGACCTCCGCACTGTTTGGACATATTGTATTGAGAAGTCAGGTATACGGCAATGTACCAAAAATCTAGAGGTAACCGACAATTAATAAATCTCTCGTCTTATTAGACTGATATGGGAGTGTCTAAGGGCTCGGCTCCATGAGCTTATTCCAATTTATGCTATATACAATTATCATTGTTGATGCAAATTATTATTTGATGCTTATAAGCATGCCACAAACTTATAATCTTTGCTTGTGTTCAAATTGATTACATAAACCTATAGATTCACTCGGCATTTTTGCTGATTGTTTTACTCACATGTATTTCAGGTAATCAGGAAGGGTGAAGCTTGGAAGCCACGGGAATGAATGTTGTGCACTACTTTAAAATATAAACTCTTTGAATATTTGTCGTTCCTTTTGTTCAAAACAATTTAAATCTTTTGTTTTGGTTGTACTTTGGTTACGATGTCTTGGGACTACGCTACTCTGACAAATGTTTTAGGAACGATAAATCTAAAACGTCTATTTTCGAGTCGTTCTTTATAAATTATGTGTTGTTGTATCATTGTTTAGCACCCAAAGATGTATTCCGCTGCGTGTAAATTTGGGGGTGTTAAAGATTGGTATCAGAGCCATGAGTTATAGAGAACCAGGTCTTTTCTAAAAACCTAAACTATAACTGTCGGTTTTATTTTTCAAAGAGTCGGTGCACATGATTTCGCGTGACTTCAGGTTCAAGCTACTTCTGGGATTACAACTTTAGTATACATTATTATGTATGCCTTATTGCTAAGTATTTCTAAATAAATACTATAATCCTTTATCGATATATATTTATGTCGTTAAACTTTTCGATAAAAGTTTATCATTTATTAATGATTAACTTAAATAAATACATTGAATTTTCAAGATCTTTCTGTAATTATTTTTGAAGTATTTAAATTGCTTTTATTGCAAATTTTATATTATGACCTTACATACCTTCATCTGCGCGCGTTACTTTCATTATTTAACCCTTTGAGATATCTATATAGATATTCAAATCGTCTTCCGGCTATTTGTGCATGGACGTCTTTTAACGTAATTTCTAGACCATTGTGTAGCTCAATGTGTCCTTGGAATAGACTAACCGCTATTTATTGACATTTATATGTATCGACTCCGAAGTGTATTGTTCACTTATATCTCGGTAACGTCATCGTCATTTTATAAATCATCGTCTAGATTATGGCGCTAGAATTGGAATACGATTTTACTTATATAAAATTGTATCATTTGTTTTTCATTAACCTTCTCGCTCCTGGAGTGTAGCATGTTAATGTTCCATTCTTTTCTTGTTATGTTTTGTGCTTTTGACAACCGTGGCACCAAGGAGCTTTGCCTACATTGCATTTTGAAATCTAAATCACGAACGTCTTTCACCGTCTTGCTTCCTAAATTTCGTGTTGAATGCCTTGAAGCATTTTATGTCATTCATCGTGCTATATTTTATTTGATGCTCATTACGAGATTTATTTTCCGTTGTTATAAAATCCACAAGACATGTGTGTATATATGTATATATTTTGAGCCGTTAAGAAGTGTCGAAAAATACACTTTATGCAGAAACCGTAGGGGCAGTATAAACAGGTCAAAACTTAAAAGTAAAACCTGTGTTTTTTTTAAAATAAAATAGTTAAACCTGCACAGAACTTGCAGGGGTATTTTGGTCATTATACATTGGTTTTCAGGTCTCGGGTAAAACTAGAAAGTCGTCTGAAACGTCGTTTTGCATCAAAATGCTTTAGACTCCGAGTCTTGGAAATGTCGTTCATCGGGTCAATAAATCGGCTCATATTTAAAAGTTAAATCTGATAGAAAATTCAGAACATGAGTTTTAAATGTTTCTAAGTTGTTTTGATTTCATTTGAGATCGTAAAATTTTAACGAATATTATTTTACAACTAACTAATACTAGTCGCATGTGAAAATGTTTAAAAATAGAAATATTTTAGGATTAGCAATTACCGGAATAATGTGGTAATTTGAAAACGAATAACATACTTTCTTAAAAGCATGTTGTGTCGAGTATCGTATAAAGAATACACATGTGGATTGTTTTATTCTTTTCATATATATGACTCATTTGTCATTCGATGTTATTTTATTTTCGTTTTCTTCTAACCTTCAACTGATTTGGGTTGAGTTTTGAAGTTTTGTCTTCATATTCTTCGTCGATATTTTTATCGCGTGTCTCATGGCGTTTCCGTCTAAACCTTATAACCTTTTGAAACCTTATTAATTCGTGAAGATTTATTGGTTTTCCTATGAGCTACTATTTGCCACTTTTTGCAAAACTTTGACTACTTTATACATTGTCATAATGTCATATTATAAATAAATCTGATATTGTTTTACGATTATTTTCACCAATTATTTTTACTTTGGTCTTATAAAATACTTTTCGTAAGATTAAAGTTGCTTATTAACTATCTCACAAATTACTTGTATCCTATAAATTTATAAACTATTTTTAAATTCCATTTTACAAATGGCATGGTTTATATAAAGATAAGAAACGTAATACTTTTCGACGAAACTGAGCACTGCATTGCTAGCCCTAAATTATACATGGCCTGATCACCTATGTCTAATTTAGAAGGAGCCATGCTAGGCTGAATAGTAGTCAACTTAAAAATCTTGATAATAAAGAACTTTTTACTTGTATTTATGATAAAGATAAATAAAATGAAATAAAGTGAAAAGAAGTTTTGAAAACCTTTATATTTTATGCAAGTGGCGCAATTTATATGCATCCGCATACGTTTTCTTACCTTCTCTTGAATGAATTACGCGCTTACGGGTACGTTTTTACTCGACAATCATTTTCTACTTGTTACTTCATTTTGTCTTATAACTGATTTGTTTTGACCGTTCGTCTAATTACCGACTGTTGATAAATGACTTGAAAGTCTCGATGTTTTATCCTTCCTTCTTGTTCAATTTTCTTTATGTGACTGGGTAGATCCTTGGAATGTCTCCGCACGTGAATAATGAATTATCACTAGAGTGATTTCCGTATATCCGGGATGACGTCCGTCACTCTCGTTTGTCTCGAAATCCACTCTTGTGAATCGTGCTTTGACTTCTCTCTTTAAACACTAACGTCGTTCATTTGATTTGTTTTAATTACAAGTGATTATTAGAAATTTTATTTATTAAAATTTCTTTTTTTGTATGGATCTTCTTTCCGATCATGTATCGACCACCGCTAAGTTAACGAGCTGATATTGGTGAACCATCGACCGCACTAACAAAATTTGACAACTTGTTTAATCTATTATTTCTTATCGTCTTACCATCAACGCCTTTATTTTATTATTCTCTTTAAGAATTTATACGACATTTGCTTCGTCCCCTTTTGTACCATTGATTTTGTACTAATTTTTGACTATTAATTCTATTCGTATTCGTTTGTTATCTTGTCGCATTTCGAAAACCCGAATGTAACCCATATTTATTTTGGAATGATAAACACCTTTATGTATTCCTACAAAGTATTATAAATTTTTTTTTATGGAACTTGTCTACATTTTCAAATGATTTTCAATTATCGAAATAACCATTACAAGTAAAAGGTCAAATTTATACATTATATTTTGTATAACTAAAACTAACGTTCAAAATGAAATTATCTCTATCTTTGAAGTAATTGACTTATTATACTTTATTTTTAATGTAATAAAATTACCGATTTAATTTATATTTCTAATAATGATTTAATTTGGAAATTATATTTTCTAATTGTAACCATCAATATGAGTTTAATTAATAAATTCATGTCATTCTTTCAAAGCTTCTCAAGACGACCAAATAAATTTTGAAACTATTTTACTTCTATTTTTGATGTATCATCTTTATCAAGAAAGTACCTCAATTGAGTTTTAAGGTAATACCAAATCCGGGACGGATAATTGTGACAAATGTTATTTTAATGATAATGTATAATTTATTCTTCGCTCTCATTTTCCTACTCGATGACAAACGGCGGAAATCTGTATTTGATATTTATGTTTGACTTTTGCTTTTAGATACTTATGTGGCATGTGATCTAGTCGAATGATCGTAAGTTGTGAGAACTTCAGACGGCATTGTCCAATGACGTCCGATCATGGAGAACGTGTACCATATAATATCTTTTGACTTTCTTTAGAACTTAGACGATGACTTGCCTGTTTTTCACTCTTCACTGTTAGACTGAAGACTATCGTATGCGAATTAAGCGCCGGGACGTCGCTTCCTAAAGGAGTGGATGATATAACAACCCGAAAATTTTGACCAGAGTTTAAATTAAGATTTTTCGAACATTTACGAAACTTGTTATTTATTTTCGATAATTTAACGAAGATCGTGTTAGCTAAAATTCAAATTTATTTTGAATATTTTCTTTTAGTTTATGAACTGAGAAATTTAAAATTTTTACGTTTACGTTTCGTAAAATTAAATATTTATTTTAATTACTTGTAATATTTATCGACGTTTTAAACGAGGACTGAGCAAAACTGATAAAAATAATAGTTGAAACGATTCAAAACGAAAACCTTGAAAATATGAAGGAATAGTATTTTTATTATATCCTAAAACTTTGCTAATAACGTGAGTAATAAAATTTACATTTTATTTTTACGGTGAAATCTAACCGAAATATCTATAAATGATTAAACGAGAAATTAAATAAATAATAGCAAATGTTTTCGAAACTCGACAAAGTAAGGACTCATATTTATTGGAAAAATGATTTTAAAAACGATGGCGCAAGTCTCGTGTCTTGAATCGTCCGTTAAGTCGTCCAAACGAGCCTCGAACGCTTACTTTACGAAAGTAAATAAAGTATTTACAGATTTTACCCTAAACTTCCATCTCCTTGCCACTTTCAATTTACACCTTTTAGTATAAAAGGGAATTTTTACTCATTTTCTTTCATTTTCACAAAACAAACACACACACAAGCTCTAAACTTCCTCCCATGGCTGCCAACTGTGTGCCGCCGCCGGAAAACTTTTCCGGCGAGTTTTCCGGCGGACCTCCATTTTTCCGGCGGATCTTCATCTTTTCCGGCGAGTATTTTGATAAATCCTTCAATTTATTCCGAGCCTCTTCTCCCTTATGGTGTTCCCGCTGCCTCCTTTGACCACCACAGCCGCTGCCACTGTGGTGGTGATATTTGCGCCGCCACTGCCTTTTGGTGGTGTATGGGTGATGGATCTATGATAATAACACATAGATTAACCTTGAAAACCCCCAAAAACCCCATATCTATTTCGGATCTATACATGCAAGATGGTTACAATCAATATTAGACAAAATAATTTATTTAGTTTACTTTTATTTTCACTATGGTGGTTTTTGGCTATGATTTGATAAGAACAAGGGCTGCCGCCGCCGGACCACCGCTGTGGTGGCGGCCGGACGGTCGGACTTCATCACAGCCACCATGATGGTGGTGTTGGGTTGTGGTGGTGATGTATAATAATTATTAATTATTGTTAATATTTGTTTTATATAATTATAATCTGTATAATTAATTCTAATTATTATTAATAGGTATAATTAAATAATAAATGGTATAATAAAATATAAAGTGGAAGATTCTGAAAATATTATAATAATAATAATAATAATAATTTGATATAGTGGGATATATATTTATTTAAGAAAAAAAAGATAAATACATAAATAAATAATTGTTTTAAGGATATTGTTATTAATATTATTATTAATAAATGGTATATTAAAATATAAAATTATTTAATGATATATGGAAAGTAGTTAAAATATTGATGGGGATAATTAATATATTAAATAAGGTATTGATTAAAAATGGAAAGTAATTAATTAAGAAGAAATGGTAATTAATTAAGAAGAAATGGAAAGTAATTAAAATATTAATGGTGGGAATATATAATTAATATAATAATTATATTATTAAAAATACCTTAATTAGAATATTGATTGAGAAAAATATTAATTGGGTATTGATTGAGACAAAGTAGGAAAAATTATGTATTTTATATACATGGAAAATGTTATAAAAACGGCAAGGTCATGCCGAAATTTTCTAAAAATATATATATATACTTTTATAAAAGAAATAGTTAACGAATAACTACGTTATAAAATAATTTTTGAAAAGTATTATTTTAGTTAATATGACATGTAACGTTATATATGATAAATAAATTTTAATGAGTTATATAATTATTTTCGAACGAGTGTCGAATTATATAAAAATAACTTCGTATACACTATTATAACCGAAGGATATAGTATATAACTTAAGAAATACATTTTTAAATGTTTGTTGTAAATAATAACTTACGACATGAATTATGAGCGTCATGTTCACATATAAATTATATACCGCATATATTATATGATTTGTTTTATCATTTTATTATATTTGGCCAACCACCAAAGTTCTACGAGTTAAATTTTATTAGTTATTTTGTGTCGAGTTGATGTAACCATCCATCGGGAAAACACCAAAACTTAAACCTCACCAAACGATTGGAGCATAGCTGTGGAATTATTTACAACCGCGGAAAGATATTTGTTGACGCTACATGATTATTTATTATGGTGTATTACGACTATTGGAATCAAGCCGTATATATTATGTGATGCTGTGTGGTGTGATACTTATATTCTGCTGATGTCTGCATTTAAGGTGAGTCTATAGCCTCGCTTTATACTAGTTATTAAATGATTTTAAACCCGCGAGGGGGAATACATGTTTTTATAAACTTAGAACACAAGATTTTTATGGTATGCTTTGTCCCTCTATGAATGGACCCGTGGTTGCCTTTAAATTGCATTAAGTGATTGCCTTTGTTAAAGCCTCAATTATGGACCGTTAACTAGCTTATGTTGGGCTAGCCGCTAGTACAATTAATAGATGTATGGGGGAAGCCGCCCCGGTTCAGTTTGTGTGGACTTGTCATAGAAGCTTAGGCCCGACCTCCGCACTGTTTGGACATATTGTATTGAGAAGTCAGGTATACGGCAATGTACCAAAAATCTAGAGGTAACCGACAATTAATAAATCTCTCGTCTTATTAGACTGATATGGGAGTGTCTAAGGGCTCGGCTCCATGAGCTTATTACAATTTATGCTATATACAATTATCATTATTGATGCAAATTATTATTTGATGCTTATAAGCATGCCACAAACTTATAATCTTTGCTTGTGTTCAAATTGATTACATAAACCTATAGATTCACTCGGCATTTTTGCTGATTGTTTTACTCACATGTATTTCAGGTAATCAGGAAGGGTGAAGCTTGGAAGCCACGGGAATGAATGTTGTGCACTACTTTAAAATATAAACTCTTTGAATATTTGTCGTTCCTTTTGTTCAAAACAATTTAAATCTTTTGTTTTGGTTGTACTTTGGTTACGATGTCTTGGGACTACGCTACTCTGACAAATGTTTTAGGAACGATAAATCTAAAACGTCTATTTTCGAGTCGTTCTTTATAAATTATGTGTTGTTGTATCATTGTTTAGCACCCAAAGATGTATTCCGCTGCGTGTAAATTTGGGGGTGTTAAAGGTTTCCCTCTACATGTGCTTGCAAAAGTTCGATCATAGGTCGATTGTCCGGTAGAGGTTCATTGTTGTTATTATTCATGTTGTTTTGAGGTGGATTATTATTGTTGTTGTGTACACCGGCCATGTCTAAGTTATCGAGGGTCTCGGGCTCTTGATAAGACGTTGATCGAGTGCGCATACACCTGCAAAAGAACTAACAAAGCAAGAAATATTTTGGTTTTTTATGTTTTTTAATTTTTTTGTATTTTTGAAAATTTTATATTTTTTAGGATTTTTGAAATTTTTAAAGCAAGGAAAATAACGTTTAAAGATGAACGGATCCCAAAATCCAACACGTCTCTCACTAAAAACCTTTAATCTTAACGAAAAGAGCCGGCAGCGGCGCCATTTAATACAAGGGTTTTACACCAAGTATCAGAGTTCGTTGTTCCGATTCTCTTCGAATTGACTATTGGTTCAAAGTGCGACTCAATTGTTCTTGGTGGAATAATAAATGGTTTGGTTGATTATCTATTTTAAACTAATAGCAAATATGTAAATGTCGTTGAGTAAAATAAGAGCTTTAAAGATTAAACTAAAAGGACGAGTTAAAAATAAAGGCTTGAAAACTTAAAGACAAGATTAGAAAATTACTTGAACACTTAATAAATCTAAAACTTGGAAGCTTTGTAAAAACAAGAAACTCATCCAACCGGAATGCCAAATCTGAGTCTGATCGGAATGTTGGTCGAAAAGTCTGATCGGAATACAGAAAAAGAAGGTAGTCGGAATAATGGAATAAGGAGCTATCGGAATCTGTTAAGCTGATGCAGTCGGAATAATCGAAAACAAGTCTAATCGGAATGTTCAATAAAGGATCCAGATCGGAATGCTATGCAAGATACTCCAATCGGAACAACTCCCACCGTCGGAATAATAAAACCCTAATCTGATCAATTGATCGGAATACCAAGGGTGCCAATCGGAAAGGTATAACCCTAATCCGATCAGGGTGATCGGAATAATGGGTGCTAATCGGAAAGCCAAATCGGAAAAGGGTTTACCCTTTTCCGATTAATATGGGATTTGAAAATAAGCAAAGTGATAAGATATTTTGATAAGCTAACACCAATACTTGAACGAATCTATAATGAAAAGGATTAAATAAGCACAAATAACAACTTTTCCAACTTAAAATAAGCAATCTTTTAAATCAAACCAATAAAAGAAGAAACTTTTTAAGAAAACTTTCAAAAAGTAAATAAGCTAAAGATACAAATAAGCCAATAAGCACAAAGATCTTAAAGCTTATCCATTTGAAAACTTAAGTAGGAATAAAAAGATTAACTTTTTAAGCACGAAAACATCAAGATCAACACGAATTAAATATATTTCGCACCAAAAGTAAACTAAAATCAAGAAAGGTAGAAAGAGATTAATGAACAAAAAGCTTAACTTGAACTTGATTAATGGAATCCAAATACAAAAGGCTTAATCTTGAAAGATTAAAAAAAAGAAAAGATGAAAACTTAGTGAGAGAAAGTTTGGAACTTTCCCTCTCTAAAACTAGAAAGGAAAAATGAAAATAAAACTAACTACTAAAAACTAACCAACCCTCCTAATGTGTATTAGGAGGGTATTTATAGAGAAAATGGGAAGGTGTGCATGTGTTGCCTCTTCTTTCTTTCTTCTCGACTCGATTTAAATCCTTTGTGTTTTCTCGACGTCGTCTCGGGATTCGAACTTGTCTTAATAATTTTCTTCTTTAATTTAGACTTAAGTTCTTCGACTTCATTAAACTTCCGTCTTTAGACTTTTTCTTCGATAAATCTTCAGAATAGGTCTTGGACATCCGTTCTTTAAGCACTCTTGATCTTTTGACTTCGTCTTTTCTCGTTTTCTTCGATAAAAGCCCGTGAAAGCCCATGTTTTCTTCCTTTTTCATCATTTGGTCCTAAAACACAATAAAAACACAAACCACGCATAATTCCGACTTTTACGACATAAAATACACGTTTTGGTCTTGTTATTATTGGAAATAAGTGGTAAAAGGATAAGTGTTTTCACACTTATTAACATCATATGGTAAGATCAAATGGTTCTTGTTCACAAATGTGGGTCGCCTCGTCACGTCTGAAGTCATCTCTTGATACCACATGTACGAATGGTATTCTTGTCTTGACACCAGTTTGTGAACTTGACACTTTCAGCATCGAAGATTCTGAATGCTTTACAATTGCTCCCCCTTAATTGTTGACCCGTGTTCTATTGAAAGAGTTGTAGTCGTCGTTTGAGTAGTCGCATCGTCGAGTATGTAGATACCAATTGTAGATTGCTATGGTTGTAGAGATGATAGCTTCATAAAAACAAGACTTCTCTTGTTTTAACGAATAAATGCACTGAATCGTACATAGATTTGTGTTAGACCAAGTTATAAAGTAAACTTGATCCCTTACAAGGTTTTAAAGTAAACCTTGCCCGAGAAAATTAATTCCCGTTGAGAACCAAAGCTTTCATAAGAAATACTTAACTTTAATATGAAAAACGGGTTGCAGTCTGAAATAACTACAAGCCATATAGGCATGTTTTATGAAATATTTACAACTTTTGTACGAACTCTATTTATGGCTCCGTGTCAATATTAATCAACATTTCTAAGGCCGTAAATATTATTGTACCAAAAGACATGCCTTTAAAAAATAGAGTAAAAATATTTTTGGATTTTTATGAATTTTTCAATTTTTATGGTTTTTATATGGTTTTATATTTTTGTATTTTGCTTTTGTGGATATAAATATAAACAATATATACAGATGATCACTAAGGATACGGAGAATAGTTTACCACCACTATTCTTTCGCTTCATCTGCCAATTCCTTTAGAGTCTAAGGCGAGAAAGTTCTCATTCCTAGCTTGTTGGCCAAAAATTCAATTCGAGCGTGATCTAAAGCCTTCGTGAAAATATCCGCCAATTGATACTCAGACCGGACAAAGTAAAGCTCGATCACACCATTTTCCACTTGTTCCTTGATAAAGTGGTAGCAAATGTCAATATGCTTCGACCGGGAGAATTGAACATTGTTGCAGCATAATGCAATTGCACTATTATTGTCGCAGTACATCAGAATTTTGTTGAAACCTAGACCATAGTCGGTTAATTGCGATCTCATCCAAAGAATTTGAGCACAACAACCGGACATAGCTATGTATTCTGCTTCCATTCTTGAAATTACAACGCTTTTCTGCCTTTTCGATGCCCAACTGATTAGTCGATCTCCTAGTAGTTACAAAGTTCCACTCGTTCTACGCCTAGTATCTTGACAACCCGCGTAATCCGCATCTGTATATGCCATGAGTGCAACCGAAGAATCTTTCGAGTACCAAAGTCCCCGATTAATGGTTCCTTTAAGATATCTAAAGATACGTTTAACCGTAGCTAAGTGTAACTCAGTAGGCCGAGTTTGATACCGAGCACACATACATATAGCAAACTAAAGATCGGGTCGACTGGCTGTGATATACAGAAGGGTACCGATCATTCCACGATAAAGTGTCAGATCAGCGGCAATTCCATGTGGATCTGTATCTAGCTTAGTTCGTTCCACCATTGGAGTTTCCACGGGGTCGCAAGATTCCATCTTATATTTCTTAAGAGATTCAAGGGCATACTTGGATTGATTGATAAAGATGCCTCTGGGACTCTGAGATATCTGAAGTCCTAAGAAGAATGATACCTTGCCCATAATTGACATCTTAAACTTGGAAGACATGAGTGTCCCAAACTCATCGGATAAAATTTGGGTTGAGGCTGCAAATATAATATCATCAACATATATTTGTACCCTAATCATATCTTTACCTCATTTCTGAATGAACAGCGTGGGATCCACCTTGCCTTTAGCGAAGCCTTGTGTAATGAGGAATTGTGACAGTAGATCATACCATGCGCGTGGAGCTTGCTTCAACCAATAAAGAGCCTTCTTAAGCTTGTACACGTGGTTAGGATATTTAGAATTCACAAAACCATCCGGCTGTTGGACATAGACCTCTTCCTTGATTTCACCATTAAGAAATGTCGTCTTCACATCCAATTGATAGACTATCATATTCATGTGGGCTGCTTAAGCAAGGAATAGTCTAATAGCTTCCAAACGGGCAACATGTGTAAAGGATTCCATAAAGTCGATACCCAATAATTATCTATATCCACGAGCTACTAGTCGAGCTTTGTTCTTCAATATGCCGCCTAACTCGTCGAGTTTCACCTTGTAAACCTATTTCAAAGTGAGTAACTGCACTTTATCTGGGCATGGGACAAGTTCCCATACATCAAGACGTATAAATTCATTAAGTTCTTCTTGCATAGCCTCTATCCAACAAGATTGGGTAAAAGCTTCGTGCCATGTCTTAGGTTCAACTTCAGTGAGAAAAGCATCAAAATGACAAAACATTGCATTTTCTTGTAACTGACTTCATGTGGATACCGGGCGATTAGGGTCACCAATAATAGAATCTATAGGATGATCCTTTGTCCACTTGCTGTCATGTTCACGAATCCGTGGATTGGAGTAGACCATAGAAGGAGCTTCCTCTGAGGTGGACGACCCGACTTGATTAGGGGCGGGAATTGATACACCAAAGAATGGAAGTTCACGCATTTGAGCGAATTCCAAATCGTGATCATCATCATCCTCTTCATCATCAATAGGCATGACATGAGTAGTTGATTCGGTAGTTGGTTGAGAATTACTCGGTGAAGGTATATCTTGAACAATTGTAGGTGTAGACGAATCTGATTGTGCTTCGGTTGCTGGAGCGACAACTTTGGTTACCGGAGCTATTACCTCAGGTTCTGGAGCAACAATACTTTGAGGAGTAAAGAATTCATCAAAGAACGGTTGAAACAACATATCCCATTCATTCCTAGTAGGTGTAAATGATGATGAAGTGGGGTTGTTTGGGACAAGACCAGTGCTAATGTTACTGGGTCCCATTTCATGAAGTGCGGGTTCAGAGCTGATTTGCTCAGAAGCCATTGCTGTCAGCTCATCAAAATCAACATTCATAGTTTCGAGGATCTTGTGAGACTTACGATTGTAGATTCGGTATGCTTTCTTTGTGGGTGCATAACCAATGAATATACCAATATCAGCCTTTGGTTGAAGTTTTCCCAAATTTTCACCATCATTATTTGGATAGCAAAGAGAACCAAATACATGAAGATATGATAAATCTGGTATTTTACCATGTAGAAGCTCATAGGGTGTTTTACCATGGCGTTTTCGAATCAATGACCGGTTTTGGGTTTAAACTGCTGTAGATACTACTTCTGCCCATAAAAATAATGGAGCCTTTGCATAAATTAACATCATTCGATCTGCTTCCATAAGTGTGCGATTTCGCCTTTCAACGACACCGTTTTGTTGTGGAGTGAGAGCAACGGATGTTTCATGAGATATGCCAACGTCTTCATAATACTTACGCAAGGTTTGATTCACAAATTCAGTTCCATTATCTGTACGAATGCGTCAGACAATAGTGTTGAGACGTACCTGAATCATCTTGAGAAAGTCGATGATGACTTTAGGTACATCAGCTTTTGTTGCAAGAAACTTCACCCATGTAAACCGAGAGTAATCATCCACCATTACGAGGATGTACTTTCTACCACCAAGACTTTCAACACGCATTGGCCCACAAAGATCCATATGCAACAAATAAAGTTTCTCTTGGTTGGTGTCTTCAGTCTTAGGTTTGTATGATTTCTTAGTTCTTTTCCCCATTGTGCACGCGGAACACAAATGGTCATTGTGAAATGAAAGTTTAGGAAGACCACGAACAAGTTCGTTTTTCGCCAAATGATTTATAGCGTCAAAGTTAAGATGAGATAACCGTCGATGCCATAACCATGACTTAGTCTTTGAAGCTTTGGAGAAAAGACATACGGGAGAAGCGGCCATCATATCTTGTGGAGACAAAGTGTACAAATTATTCTCTCGAGTACCTTTCAATAGATCAACCCCTTCCAAATTACGAATGAAGCAGGTATGCTCACGAAAAGCGACTTCATGATTTGAATCACAAAATTGTCCTACAGAAAATAAGTTGTGACCGAGTCCTTCCACATAATACACTCTTGAAATAATAACATTCCCAATAAGATATTCACCGTAACCCATTATCTTTGCAATATGATCATTTCCGAATCGAACCGTACCAAGAAATTTGCTGACGAAATTTCTGAGCTGAGAGCGATCTCCGGTCATATGCTTGGAGCAACCAGAGTCCAAATACCAGAGAACAATTTGAACCACCTGTTTTCATCAACAACAGTAGACAATGCATTGGAAACTATTGGTTCCGGAGTGTTAGCAGATACAGATACAGAATTATCAGAATTGCTAACATTTGAGTTATCCTTTGGGTTCCAGCATTTTCTAATGTGAGTTTTACCAATAACAGATTTTATTGTTCCAATTTTCTGAGGTTTTGGATTATTAGTGGGCACTACAGTGGGAGTAGACCTATTTAAAGGACACTTGTTTCCTACAGTAGTGTTGGTGTTCCTAGTTAAAGGACACGCTTGTGTTTTGGTAGCCTTGGTACTCCTAGTTAAAGGGCACGCTTCCTTCGCTGTAGTGGGAGCGATCCTAGTTAAAGTTCTACCAGTGGGACGCCACATCCACCCAACTTGGGACGCCACATTTCCTACTATAGTGAAAGTTCTACCAGTGGGACGCCATCATTCTTCAAGCATTTCCTACTATAGTGAAAGTTCTACCAGTGGGACGCCACATCCACCCAACTTGGGTTAACACTTTCCCAGTCGGTTTCCATTCTAAACCATTTTTACGGGCATTCATCTCATTCACATGGTGAATAAGGCAAGAATCATGACGACTAGAAAATATACATTCATTACAATTCCAACATTTCAAATTAGAATTCACAATAGGCTTAGAACACCGCATAACCACATAGCCTTTAGGTTTAGCTACATGATTCTTTTTATTCAAAACAGAAATAACATTCCTAGGGTAGGATTCTACTTTCTTCTTCACTTGAATACTAGATGAGGGCAAGATCCTATCATTCTTCATGTTTCTTGTACTCTTAGATCTTTGAGTCTTAGTAGTGGTGTTTACTCCTGTAGAAGGCAACACGGGAATATTAGAAGCTGATTTTGATTTTTCCTTATCTTTAGTGACCAATGTTTGAGATGGTTTAGTCTTAGGGCCCTTGTTAAATGGTGTGACGACTATGAGGTTCCTTTTGATAGCACTAGCGGACAATGCTGAGGTGGTGGCTGCGTTATCCACAACATTCTTACCTTTGAGGGTACGAAGTGTTTCCTTTAAATCAGCCAAAGCCAGATTTTTTATCACAAATTTGTTCCCTCAAATCAGATATTTCCACCGACTTTCGATTCAATCGTTCAATCAAAGATTGATTCTGTGCAGTGGTATTAGCACATGCGGGCTTTACTGAATCGAAGAGTCGTGTATGTTTCTGTTTTAAGTTATCAACTTTAGACAAAATCTTAGAAACTCGATTATCTAGATCAAGTTTAAAAATCTCAACGTCCTCAAGTGCTTGAACACAGTTAAACTCCTTAGATTTCTTTATGTCTATAGGCAATAATTTAGCAACCTTGTCACTTGGCTGACACTGTGGTGTTTTAATGGATTGATTTTCACATTCAAGCGAAATACAGTGTTGTTGAATCTCATCAAAACGTTTTGAAAGCGAAGTGTAAGAATCTCGAAGTTTTAAAAAATCAGCGTCAGATTTGTGACAAATACTATCTACCACATTATCCACAGATTCAATATTACGCACAATAGAATCATTAGCAACACTATTATTCACACAGACGGAAACAATATCAAACGACATCACTTGCTTCAGAAGCTGATCATTTTGGCGTGAAACACGTTCTATTTCAAGTAAACTGTTTTCATAAGCATCCTCCATTTCATTGAAAACACGTCTAACTTCTTCTATTTCCAAAAGAAAATCTTGATCAATATTACTAAGACAACCTTTAACATTCTTTACAAATGGAACAATTTTTTCTCGAAACGCAGTTCTAGTGTGCTCAAAATTCCGTTCACCTTCCGTTATGGCCGAAGCCGTCGTACGTTCCAAAATAACCTTGTCAAAATCGGCAAAGTATTGGTGCACCGCATTTAAGTTAACGGACACCTTACTTACCGGTGGAATTAACTTAGTTAAATCCGTTTTGAAAAATGTAGGAGACGTACTAGGAAGATTTTCCGTTGACAAACTTTGGGGCACAAAAGCTGATAATTGAGCTAATTCCTTTTGTAAGCGAATGCGGGTCTTTTTAGGAAATTGATCTTTATTATACTTATCATAATCAATCGTATGGAATTTTGAAAACATTTTAGATTGAGTTTCTTCCGCAAGTGACTGTGTCTCCTCAGGACTACGAACATAAGGTGCTTCTTTCGATTTGCCAATTAGGGTCATATCATAAAGACAAGGAATATATTCTTGAGCTTGTTTTGCATAACCGGGATTAGGTGGTAAATCTTGAAGACGCTTAAGTTCGAGTTCTTTAAACGATTTAGTTAAAAGATGAACCTTTTATGTGGAAGCATATTGTTTTAAAAGCTGTTGTTCTTTGAATTTAAGAAGTTTGGTAGCATTAATTTCCGATTCAGACTTTTTAGACTCGAGAGTTTCGAAATCCATTTTAAGTTTTTGAAATTTTTTGACAACCAACTCCTTTTCTTTTAGTTCATTGGAAAGATTAGCTTTTAATGTAACTATTTCTTTTAAGTGTTCAATCTTCTCAAAACAAAATTGGTCAAATTCAGAATAAGTTTTTTTCTCTGCTTGAGGGACCATTTCAAAAGTTTTGACCTTTTCTTTATGCAACGCAAGCTTAGCAGTTAGGGTGGAATTCGTATCTACGGATTGTCTGAGAGCCATATGCATCTGATCAATAATATGTTTAGGCACCATGACTAAATCATGTTGAGCATAAGATGCCGTAGCCGTTGTAGCATTTGGTTGAGGTTCACTCAAATGTGTAGGATTCGTTACCACATCATTTGAGTTACTAGTTCCCGAATGTTGTTCAAGGTTGTCATTTTTATGCTTAACTTGATGTGGGTTATCATTATTACCAAGATTGGTTGTAGTTGGTACCTCACTGACAACATCAGAACCGTAGTGAGAGAGATTTGCAACGAGAGCAGCTTGGGTTGTGTGAATGTCATCATAATCTGAATCATATGCATCAAGATCATCTGCTTGATATGTTGCATTAGAAGTAGAAACAACTGCAATGCCTTCATTATCTTCTTACCTTGGGTCTGCAAGAAATGCTAACTCCTCTGAATCTAAAATATTTCCCTTAGACTGAGCATCGACTAAATACATCTTCTCACGAAACCACGTTGCATCCCTTCTCCTTTTTGGCTGAGTGCATTGCCTAGCCATATGACCTTGTCCTCGACAATTGTAGCAAGTCACCACCTTTTGAGGACCAACGGTGCTTCCATTTCCACTTGCTTGAGAATTCACATCTTGAGCGTTCACGGTCCTTGTAGATGGTCCATATAACTTTTGCCTTCTTGAATAGATTGGACCGTCACTTGACCGTCTTGAATAGTGGCTTGTTGGCGAGGATTTGAAGAAGTACGAAGCTGATTTTTTGTTGGTGGAAATCCTCTAGTTGCAACAATTTTTGACAAGTAGGCAGTGAGGTGGTTTAGAACATCAGTTGGCGTATCATTTGGAGTAAAGACCGGTGCTTCAATTGTGGAAGTTCATTGGAGTAGAAAGCGTGTGCTTGTGGTGCTTCAAGTGGAAAATATCCTTGCTGAGGAGTATAGCCCATTGGAGGAGTGATAGCTTGTGATGGTGATGCCTGATGTGTTGGTTGTTGTGGATAAGGCTGTGGAAGAACACTTTGTTGAAATGCTTGCTGTGGCATCATTAGTGGTTGATAAGATGGTTGTTGTGGTTGCTGATAGGTGTGTTGTGGTTGTTGCTGCAAGTATGATGGTTGTTGATAAGTGTAAGCCATGTTTTGTTGGGGGGTCATTTGTTGAGAAGCATACATGGCAAGTGGATCACGAACTTGTGGTGTTGACAACCGAGCCTCGATGACATGGCATTCGTGTTGTTGAAGAAAAGCTTGAAGTTGATCCACATTGGTGTTATGCAAGTCCTTAGCCAATTTAACATCTGTCACGTACTTACGCCATTCGGATGGAAGGGTGTTCAAATACTTGGTGTTTAATTGAAACGTAGGAATTGCCATGCAATAGATATTGAGCTCATTCAACAATAGATTAAATCTCTAGTAATCATTGAGAGTCTCCCCTGGGACATAGGCAAACTTATCAAATGCATCATATAGCTTACACTCTCGTTCTTGTTTTGTTAACGAGGTGCCTTGCATTAGAACACGAATTCTATCCCATAACTGTTTGGCAACTTTATGTTTACTGACGAGTTTGTAGACATCTGGAGGAAGGGCTTGAAGAATGATGTTAGTAGCGTATTTATCACACTTGTCTTGAATCTTATCATCTCTAGTTAGTTCACCCGTTGTGCGAGGATGAGTAACTGCACCTTCTGTCACATTACCATATACCAATGGTCCATTGAGTACCGATGCCCAAATTAGATTTTTGTTCTCTTTATTCAACATATAAAGTTCCATGCAGGAAGCCCAATCCTCGTACATAGATTTTTCCAACGTTGGTGGACGATTGTCCGTACCCGAGAGGATGGACTTATCCGTGAGAGATGTGTACTCCATTTTAGTAGCAAAAGATTTACAACTTTGGATCGAACAATGAGAGAAAGTAAATGTGTTTGATTTCGTGTGTTGAAGTCGAGAAACAATGTGAAAATCCCCTAAGAATCCTAGAAAATTATTCTAAATAAAACCAATCACTAATCTTCGGAATAACTTAATCTTCGGAAAATTGGTTGTTTTTATAGAAAAATCTTCGGAATAATGGGTTTTTCAGATAAATACCAAATCTTCGGAATATTGGGTTGTTTTCAGAGAAAAATCTTCGGAGTAGTGGGATTTTCAGAGAAATACCAAATCTTCGGAATAATGGGGTTTTTCAGAGAAAAATCTTCGGAATAATGGTTTTTCAAGAAATCTTCGGAATAATGGTTTTTCAGAGAAATCTTCGGAATAATGGTTTTTCAGAGAAATCTTCGGAATAATGGTTTTTCATAGAAATCTTCGGAATAATGAGTTTTTTCAGAGAAATCTTCGGAATAATGAGTTTTTTCAGAATAATGGTATTTTCGGAATGGATGAGATATTCAGAAAAATTTACCATTTTCGGATAAACCTACTTCTTCGGAATAAAACCTTCTTTGGATAAACTCCTTTCTTCGGAATAATCTTCAGAATAATCACCCTTTTTCGAAATTCCACTTCTTCGGATAAACACCAATTCTTCGGAATAAGCACCAAATCTACGGAATCCAGAAACCCTTTTCCGAAAATATTTTTTCGGAATAAACCAACTTCTTCGGATAAACAAAACCCTTTTCCGAAATAACAAAACTTATCTCCTGTTCCTCGGATATCAAACCACGAACGAGTTTTTATGCTAAAAAATGATCCAAATACCCAAAAATTTTGTGTTTTTAACCAAAATAACAAAACCAAATCTTTACCACAACTATGTAAATGATTTGTATCAAATAAAAACATAAAAAAAATTGGATCAATTGATTTTGGATCAAAATAGACACAAAAATTAAGAACACAAACACATAAACAATACAATCATCCCATGGCTCTTGATACCATTTGTTATATATTGTAAATCTTGCTTATGTTTTAGAGAGAGAAAGAGATAAAAAAATATGGTGGATTTCACACTTCTAGAGAGAGAGTAATGTAACTATGTGTTATTTGAAATGCAAACCACACCCTCTCCATCAAAGGAGAGGGCTTTTATACCAAGTCCACAAAGTGGGCTTGGTTTACATTTTGGGCCGCCGACCCATACATCACATGGGCTCGGTTTGGGCTTTGTTTAATAACTATAAGTAAACTAAACTACGAGCTACTATTATATCTATTGTTGGAGTGACCGAACCTTTCTAATACGTAAAACGTATTTCCAACATACATAATTAAAATATTATTTTTTTATCTTTTTACTGCCCAATTTTATCTCTCCTTTTTTTAGAGTAAACCACAAAATACATCTCTTTACTTTGAAATTTCTCACAGAATACATCCTTTAGTGTTGTCCCATAGTTTAGTGATGATTAAACAAGAAAAATAGATAGAAGATAGATAAATTATAGAGAGAGAAAGTAGAGAGAGAAAAAAGAGAGGGAATGGTTGGAAACTTAGGGAGGATTAGATTAGAGAGAGAAAATATAAATGAACCAACCACCACCTAACATGCTAGGAGGTGGGTATATATAGTCCACCCACATGCGGGCTTGTTTGGGCTATATATTAATGGGTCGGGCTTTCCTTTCAGTCTTTAGTTACTTATGAATGAACTTTAGCTTGAAGTTAAGCCCATAAAACACGACTAACATGCTACCTATTACAACGTTCTAAAATACGATACATGATAAACATATGACCGAACATTCTTGTTTGACTCAATATTTTGAGGCTAACAATCTCCCCCAATGAGAGTTCATTACCCTTTGTCATTTGGATATTTGTAGAGATTACTAATCTCGCCATAAATGAGTCTTGAACGTGTAATAGTAGTCTTGTTCCTTCATGCTATGATCTTTGAGCCTTTATCGTTGTCTTTCGACTTTGTCTTTAATCTTGAGATTTTCAAATTATCCTTGACTTGTCTTTGCCATCTTGCGATCTTGTGTCTTCATCCACATGCTCACACTATTAGTTGTCAAATATATCTCTAGGCATGAGTATGTGGTTTTGAATCTTTGACTTTGTTGAGTACACCGTAACACCACCTTCTCGAGACAAAACATAGACACGGACTGAATGGCTTTGACATTCGTCCTAAATCGGTAGTGTTTTACCTCCGGTCGGTGAAGATCGTTATATGATATTAAATACCGTACCTGTGATTAGGTAGATTCAATTAAGAATCTCCTTGACATGGTTTCGCGGCTGTACTAGCCATTCTCTTTACTCGACCGTCTCAAATCAAGACTGCGAACATAAAGAGTGAATGAATTGGATAAATATCCGCTTGATTAAAGTCGTCAATTCAGATTCCTGGAACAAGTTTGATTCTTAAAGAATCTTACCATTGTTGCTTTCTAGTTGACACAAGCTTGATTAATAAAGAATCTCACAAGTTACCTACCGTAGCGCTGTTTGATGTTGACGCTAGAAGGATTTCCATTCGTCATTGTGAATATTAATGAATATCACTCTAAATGTTCTGGCAAGATCATAAAGATATTACGTAGAAACCTGAAACGAGTTTAAATCAATTCAGAATCAAACCACTGTTTCTTTTTAGTTTACACATGTTCAATTCATATAGAATATTACACATGACCTACCGTAGTGCTTTTTGATGTTAACACTGGAAGGATTTCCACTCATCATTGTGAATACTGAGTAGTATCACTCTGAGTATTCTAGCAATATCGCAAGGATATAGCGTAGGACTCTCTTCATTGTCATTCCGTGTGTCCTAACGAGATTTGATTGGTCTCTTGGCTCTAGGCTCGATTTGTGCACTTTTAGTGGTCGGAGGATGGAGCAGATGCCACCTATTCAATATCAACTATCTCGGAGTGAGAAAGTCAATAGAAGTCGTGTTGATCTCTGTGACAATAAAACAAACTTCTTTTGAGAGAAGCCTGAGTCAACTGGGAAAGGGTTGTGCATTACATCACTGGGTCCATGATGTGTGGTCTTCATGATGTGTTGACCCGGTTTTTGCCTAAGTTGTATGGAGGGCTAATTTCTTTTCATCCTTTATCCTTACATTTCTTTTTCATTCTTCAACCCCTTTAATGCTTACCAAGACATCGTTATTAGCACCTTGCTGTGATTGTTCCGGTGCTAGCATCAGTACTTAGTCGGCATTCAGCTACATTCACATTCTACTCCATCTTTCCTAAGGACTTCTAATAATCTATTAGATTGACCCTGGGGAGATCCATCCGGTTCTGGTTGGATCATAGGACTTAAACCTAACCACCCTTTTGACACCAATAACGTCGTGGATTAAAGATGTTGTGGGTATGAGATCGTAACCATAAAACCACTTCAAAAGTCTAATCAAAGTGTTTGAAAAACATTTAACACCTTGATAGTTTTGTCATTTCAGAAATGCTCCCCCTTCACATGTGCATCGATATTCGGAAGTGTTTCACACATGTAGGTAAGAGTTAAAAGTGCTTGACTCTTGCAAAATAGATCACAATTTAATCATATTTTCTACCCTATCTCTAATATATAAAATCGTATGATATTAGAGATAACAAATTTGATTAAAATATATTTTGAAAAATAGTCTTGAAAATCTTCGAGAGAAAGATGTTTCAAACTCAGAATGAATTTGGAACGCTCCCCCTTAAAAATTGATCCAATTGAATTGTCATTGTGAAGATGTGATCCACATTTCACTTTTTGAGGATAGGAGTTGTTGAACACACAATTTTTGAAAGATTTTGAATAATCATTGAAAAACTCTTGAAAAAATTGTGTTCAACGGTTTTCGAAAACCATTCTTTTTGGTCACATGGTATTTCTAAAGCATAAACTTGAGTTCATAGACGTTGAATGTCTTGACGAATCCACTCAAGTGTAAGAAGATTTCTCTTCTTTTGCTGAGGGTAAGCGCACTAAATCGTACACTCCCTCGTGAATATAGATCCGGGTTGCAATCTGAAAGTGATTTCAAGCCACTGTGTTGAGCTCAAAACGTTGAATGTTTTGTGACAAGCTCAACCCAAGATAGATTGCTCTACCCGTTGTTGGAAAAATTGTCCAAAATAGACATATTCCTTTATTAAAATAAGAATTGACATGTTTTGAAAAATATTTACAACTTTCATTCGAGCTTTATGTACGCACCCGTGTCGTTATTGAGCGACATTTCTAAGTACGTCCATATTATCGATACTGAAAGACATGTCGAGAAGAATGTTTTTGGATTTACAAAGATTTTTAATTTTGTGTTTTGCTTTTATATGTTTTATATTTTTGTATTTTGCTTTTCCATATTATCGTTTACAACGTCTTGTGAATAAGGTGTCTAGTAAGGATACATGATCCACGTCACTGGGGTTGCATCCCTCTTATGTGACAAGTTGAATTATTAGGTTCACTTAATCCTCTTACCTCGCCTGGAGACGAATAGTACATGTACGGTTTTGAATGAATGCATATGAATAAGATGACAGAAATAATAACTAAATCTATAAGAAAATAATTTGCACAAGGAATCTAAAAAAATATGACAATAATTTGCACAAGAACGAGCCGTGGAGCTAGGTAGGCACCACGACATTTTATTAGAACGTTTACGATTTTTGTTTTTTGACAAGAATGAAAAATCCTAAAACAAATAGAACCTAGAAAGCAACAAAACAAAAGAGAATACATGGATCTTCATTGAAGCCAACTATGTAGCGAAGTGTCCATGCGGAAGCCGTAGCCTTTCAAAGATAGCATTTTTTTAAGATTGTAGATATTCCATGTGCGTTCCAGGTCACGGCCATCCATGTCACGCAACTTATACGCGCCCCGTCCTAAGGCTTCTATAACCTCATACGGCCCTTCCCACTTGGGGCCCAACTTCCTGTATTCTCCGCGCGACTTGCCTTGTTGGCACGATAAACAAAATCCCCCGGGCGAAAGGAAACACCTTTAACCTTGGCATCGTAATAAGCCTTCATTCGTGCCTTGGACATGGCCTCATTGATAGCTTCTATTTCTCTTTTTTCCTCCAACAAGTCCAGATTGATCCGGAGTTGCTCATCATTCGTGACGACATTGACCTCCGTCGTGCGGATGGTTGGCATTCCGATTTCTGCTGTTATAACAGCCTCAGTCCCGTAGGCAAGCGCAAATGGAGTGTCCCCATTGGCTGTTTTAATCATAGTCCTATGCGCCCATAGAACATGCGGCAACTCATCTACCCACTTGGAACTTCGTTCATCTAAGTGTGACTTGATGCCTTCACCTAAGCTTCTATTCGCTCGTTTCACAAGACCATTGGTCTGCAGATGCTTAACAGATGCGAAGCGCCAGGTAATATTCAATGCTGCGCACCAATCCTTGAATGGATTATCCGCGAACTGCTTCCCGTTATCTGAGATGATTTGTCCTGGCAAGCCAAAACGGCACACAATGTTTTCCCAAACAAACTTTTTAACATGCTTGCCCGTAATGGATTTAACCGCTTTAGCTTCTATCCATCGTGTAAAGTAGTCCATTGCGACGATCAAGAACTTAACTCCTCCTGCAGCCACGGGAAAAGGTCCTGCGATGTCAATCTCCCACTTATAGAATAGCCATGGGGATGTGATGGGTGTCAGTTCTTGCTGCGGATGTCGCGGTACCGGTCTATACACTTGGAAATCACTGCATTTACAAATCATGTCACGTGCATCCCTATGCATAGTAGGCCAGTAATATCCTGTGCGAAGAGCTCGTACCACTACGGATCGGGGACCTGCGTGCATACCGCATGACCCATGTATCTCACTGATCACATAGGTAGCCTGACGTGGCCCGACACACCGCAACCATGGCTGTAAGAAGGAGCGCTTATAGAGAATCCCTTCTCGGAGCTCAAAGTGTTACGACTTCCTTTTGATACGCCGTGCCGCCTTCTCATCATCCGGAAGGGTTTCATCAGTTAAATAGCTGATGATCGGGGTCATCCACGTAGGTCCATCTTCCTCAACGATAGCTACGATTTCCCCTTCCGTTATAGACTTTTCCTTTAGTATTTCTACCGAGACTTGCTTGGATAAGTGGGCGAAACTTGTAGACGTAATTTTGCTAAGAGCGTCCGCCTTCTTGTTTTCACCTCTTGGTACCTAATTGATAGAAAACTTGCTGAAAGCAGCTATGAGTGACTTGACTTTCTCCAAGTATCAAACCATGTTATCCTCCTTGGCTATGTAACCTCCTAGAATGTGGTTCGCGACAAGCCGTGAGTCTACGTAAGCCTCAAGGTTGCGGACTCCCATTCTAGCGGAGATTTTTAAACCCGCAATCAACGCTTCATATTCGGCCTCATTATTGGTGGCTGTGAATTCAAAACGCAGGGCGTAGGTAAACTCCATTCCTTCCGGATTCGTAAGGATGAGGCCAGCTTCTGACCTGTCCGTGCACGAGGATCCGTCAGTGAACAAGACCCATGGTTCTGTTGGAGTTTCCTCTTGTTGTATGACCGGTCCTTCCTCATCTAGCTTCTCAATTAAGAAATCTACCAAGATTTGGCCTTTGACCGCTGTCCTTGTTCTATAGGAGATGTTATGCTCTCCTAACAGAATGCTCCACTTCTGTAGCCTACCGGCCACGTCTGGTTTGGAGATGATTTGTTTTATTGGTTGATTAGTAATAACCACAATTGGATGCGCCTTAAAGTACCGGCGTAACTGTTTTGTGGCGAATACTAATGCTAAAACCAACTTCTCCATAGAGGAATAATTCAACTCCGGCCCTTGTAGTGTTCTACTTATGAAGTAGACCGGAGTCTGGACTGCGTCCCTATCCGTCATAAGTATTACACTTATTGATCCGTGTGTAACCGACAGATACATAATGAGCTCTTCCTTAGGTCGGGGAGCCACTAGCATGGGAAGAGCTGCGAGATGCTGTTTAAGCTGACTAAAAGCTTCCTCGGCTTCCTTTGTCCAACGGAAATCTCCCTTCTTGATGCACTTCTTGAGTGTTTTGAATAGAGGTAGTGATTTCTCCGCGGAATTCGACAAGAACCTGTTTAGCCCGACCAGCTTTCCATTTAATGATTGTACCTCTTTTCGCGTCTGAGGAGATGGTAACTGTATCACCGCGTCTGTCTTTTCTAGGAAAGGCTTGATTCCGTTTGGATCGATCATGTATTAAAGGAACATCCTTTCAGTTGCCCCAAACGTGCATTTTTTTGGATTCAGTTTCATATTGATTCTCCTCAATGTGTCAAACGTCTCTTGGACGTCACGGAGAAGTGTCTCCTCCGTATGACTTTTGATGACTAGATCGTCAACGTAGACCTCAAGGTTGCGGCCTATCTGTGAGTCGAAGGCTTTATCAACAAGTCGTTGATATGTTGCCCCGACGTTCTTTAGTCCGAATGGCATTTTTGTGTAACAATACACGCCCTGACTAGTATGAAACGCCGTCTTCTCCTCATCTTCTTCCGCCATCTGGATCTGGTGGTACCCTTTGTACGCATCTAAGAAGCACTTGAAAGGATACCCACATAGGGATTCCACCTTCCAGTCAATCTCTGGTAACGGATAGCAGTCCTGCGGACAAGCTTTGTTCAGGTCCGTGAAGTCCACGCACATGCACCAGCTCCCGTCATGCTTCTTAACCATGACCGGGTAGGATAACCACTCGTGGTAGTATACCTCGCGCATAATTCCTGCGTATACTAATTTCCGTACTTCATCCAGTATTACTTGGCTGCGTTCTGGTGCTTGACCACACTTCTTTTACTTAACAAGAGGATACCCCTGGCAGATTTGGAGTTTATGTTCTGCTATCGCACGCGGCACGCCTGTCATATGCTTGGGCTCCCATGAGAATACATCCAGGTTTGCTTTCAGGAGAGAGCACATGGCCCTCTTACCATTATCCGAGAGCGTTCCCCCTATGGACACCTCTTGTTCCGGATAATCGGGATGGATTGCCACCTTCCAGTTGAGGGGTGGTGATCCTTCCTTAATAGGAACAGGTAGGACTGGTGTTGCCACGGCGTGGCATTCGGACGCTGGTATGATTGAGTTGTAGATGGTGACAAGTCCCCCTTCCACGGGGAATTTAATCATTCTGTGAGCTGTGGAGGGTACTGCTCGTATGGCCAAGATGCCTGGTCTTCCTATGATCCCATTGTATGGAGAGTGTGAGCGTATCACCATAAAGTTCATCCACGCCGTGGTGGAATGCTCTTCATTCCCAATGGTCACTAGCAGACGCAGCTGTCCTATTGGCTAGATGGTGTCTCCACTAAAGCCGATGAGCGGCGACGTGTCCGGTACCAACTGGCTTCTTATTTCTGGTCGCAGCTGTACGAAACAGTGTTCGTATGGCACCCCCGCCGATGACCCTCCATCCACATACATACGGCGAACATTGTGTGTTCCAATGATTACCTCAATCGTGAGAGGTGCATCGGCCACGTCACTTGCCGTAATGGGAGGGAATGAGATTTCTCTGCCGCGTGAAAATTTTTGACTAACTTTCTGCTTTGTGCGGCGCTGCCAGGATTGGATCATGTATATAATCGAAGGTTTATCCTTTTGAGGATCCTTTTTATCGTGCTTTTTGTTATCCTTTCCGTCCTTCCAATCCTTGACCAAATGTTTGAGTTTTCCTGACTTGATCAGTGACTCAATGTGCTTCTTGAGCTGGATGCATTCCTCCGTGTCGTGGCCCTTGTCGTTGTGGAATTCTCAAAAGTGATTTCCTTGACGTCGGTCCACTAGAGTCATCATTGGGGGAGGTCTTGGGAAGTTCGCCCCTTCTGTCAACAAGATGTCCCGGTAAGTCATCTTTAAGGGGGTGAATTTGTCCTCCGACCGCCCTCCTTTGTTTAGCTCTTGTAGTCCGAGCCCCTTCCACTGCCTTGGTTTTTTTGACCACCCGACTGTCTCCTGGACTGATCGTTCGATCAATTGTTGTTTCCCTTTGTAGGATAGGCCGCGGCTACCACGGTTTCTCCTTCTATAAAGTTCCTGACCCTTTCCATGAGGTCGTCATACTTCTCCGGTCGCTTGTCATTGAGGCACCTAATTAATTCCTTGTCTGTTATGGCATGCATGTAATCGGAGATTTTTAGGAGCTCCGGCATCGTTTTTGTGCGCGTGCACTCGTCATTGAAACGTTCCGTGAAGGCCTCCGTAGATTCTCCAGGCCGTTGCTTGACGGTTGCTAATGAGACCGGATCCCTATTATACTTCTTTCGCTGAGTATAATTGTTTTTGAACGCAGTGCGCAGCTCAGTGAAGCTATCGATTCTTCTGGGAGGAAGTCCCTCAAACCAATCACGGGCATTGCCAATCAAGGTTGAATTGAACATCTGGCACCATATAGGCATGGGCCATCGTTTGATTTTTGCCTGCGTGTCAAATATCTTTAGGTGATCATCCGGATCACCAGACCCATCATAAGTCTTGACGCACGCTGGTATGCGACGCTTCTTATCCTTGGAGTAATTCCGTATGCGGAGAGTAAAAGGATCTTCCCTGGGATCACACCATGGACGGGTGAGATTAGGGTCACACCATGGGCGGGAGAGATCTTCCTCTTCCGCCTCACGATAATAGGGGCCACCGTAGTACCCATCATCGTCCGATGGCAGTGGAGGAGTACGCCTAGGTCGGCGACGCTTGGGTAGATGGTCATCCGAATCTTCTACTGAGGGATCGGGGGAAGGGGGCGGTGCCCCACTTCTCGGCTGAGGATCGCTCTTGCGAGAGGAGCTAGGAGCCTTCCTCCCGGTATTCACCCTATCCCACATGCTTGTGCGGCGATTACTTCTGGTTAACTCCAAGTCCGGTCATTCGGCTGAATCGTCGGATCTATCTCCTTCTTCACGAGACTGCAGTAGTTCCTGCATAACACGGTCCCCTATGCGTTCAAACACATTCCGAGGTTGGGAATTCTCCTCAAAGAGGTTTTGTTCCTGGGGTCGTGCCCTCTTCTTCTTCTGAAGAGAGGTGCCGGATACAACCCTGCCGAAGTTAAGCCTAGATTGGAGGTTCCTACCTAGGTTTAGCCTTGGCGCAATACCCGGGATGATCCTCTCAAAGTTCTGTGTGAGAACACGAGCGAGTTCTTCCTCACTAAGTGGTTCGACTTCCACTTCTTCTTCAGTTGATGGCCTATGCGGCTCCTTGTTAGGGGCTTAGGCACACTCCCTGGGTCAGGGTTGTCCATGGTCATGGTTGGTGGTGGGGTATTAGCGGACGTGCCTGTCCTACCCGTGGACTGAAAAACACTTCGGTTATTCGTTCCTCCTGTTTGGTGGCTAGGGGACTGAGTGGGGATGAGTATCCCGTCCCCTGTGGACTTCCGGTTCGCAGGATTCATATTCCTAGGATTTTCTTTGCGGATGTCCTTTCATTATTGAAAGAGATCGAGATGAAATTTGCTCTAGCTTAGTGTATTGGTCCCACGGATGGCGCCAACTTGTTGATACAAAAGTTGGATGATCCTTGCTAGACCCGAATTAGGCTTAGTTCGGGTTGGCTGGGCTCCGGCTCTTACACCAATTGAATTATCTTGCTGAGATCCTGCACACTAAAGCAACACGCGTTAGGCTTACCGTGGGAATGTATCCCACGATTAGACTCTAGCGTGAGATTAAGTAATCGGTTAGGGTTTAAGAATCGAACGTGAGTTTAGAGTATGTAGAATGTAATACCTTTGTGGAACCCTTGGGGGTTCCTTATATAGGCGGTGAAACCCTAATGGGCTGTCACCGATGCTTCGGCCCCAAGCAAAGGATAAGTGTCATAATTAGTTTGATTGTTATCTTCTAATTATGGTGAGTGTATATCCTTCACTTTGGGGTAAATCCTAATCATAATGAGATTATGATTCTGTCTAACTCTGTATCGACCGTGGCGGGCCGTGGGCCGCAGACATGTATGCGGCTACTGTTCATTCGAATCTCATAAGCTTTAACGCTCTGTTCCCGAGTTTATGTTTTGGAGTGAAAGGGAAAGGTTTAGAGTGATAATAGAAAAAGTTTGTGTTCCTGAGATTATTTTGGAGAGGAGAGGGAAGTAAGGATAGTAAATTACACTCAATTTACTCTCCTAATCTTCTTCCCAAATCGGAGTGAAAATAAGTGAAGTTCATTTTTAGCCTTATTCTTGCTTACACCCTCCTCTTTTCTTTCCAACTCAGGAACACATAATAAAAAAATATTTCTTTTTCCTCTCCTCTTTACTTCTTTCCATTTCCCCCTCTCTATCCCTCTTCCTCTCATTTTATACTCGAGAACAGAGTGTAAATGATATTAAACCAACCCATTAGTAACAGGCCGGATGCGGGTAGTACCCGTGGGCCGGGTTCATGACCCGGCTAGGGACTATACGTCATCAGCTGGAGTCAAACATCTCATACCAATTTGCCTAACGAGGTACTCAAACCTATCTTTCGACAGAGCTTTCGTAAACAAGTCGGCTAATTGGTAATCCGTTCCAACAAAGTATAGTTCAACGATACCTCTTTCAACTTGTTCCTTTATGAAGTGATATTTGACATCGATGTGCTTCGTGCGGGAATGCTGTACCGGATTGAAGTAGATGGCTATGGTCGACTTTGAGTCACAATACATAGGTACTTTATCAAAGTGGAAGCCATAATCCCTGATTTGTGTTCTCGTCCAATGACCTTGAGCACAACACACAAATAGAGACACATACTCCGCTTCGGCTGATGACAATGACGTGCAATCCTGCTTCTTGGAAGACCATCCCACGAGCTTATCTTGACCTAGAAATTGTGCACCACTAGAAGTACTTTTTCGTGTATCAAGACACCCTACATGATTAGAATTTGAATAGGCCGTTAGAAAGAAACTGATTTCATTCGGATACTAGAGTCCCAATGAATGGTATTCTTGAGGTACCGAAAGATCCGTTTAACCTCCTTGAGGTATTTCTCAGTGGGTCGTGCTTGATATCGTGCATAATAACACGTAGCATGTGATATATCTGGTCGGCTTGCTGTTAAGTACATGAGGGATCCGATCATGGAACGATATCTCGTTTGATCTATGGCATCTCCTTCTAAATCAACATCTAGGGATGTGGTTGATAATGGTGTCCCAACGGGGTCATATGAGGTCATACCATGCTTTTTGATTATCTCTTGACAATACTTAGCTTGGTTAATAAAGATAACACTTGGGGATTGGTGAACTTAAATTCCTAGAAAGAATTTTAGTTCACCCATCATAGACATTTCAAATTTGTTGTGCATTAGTTTTTCAAACCATTTTGAAAGTTTTTGGTTTGTAGAGCCGAAAATTATGTCATCAACGTAAATCTGCACAAGCAAAATGTCATCCCCATATTTGTATATGAACAAGGTTAGATCAATGGAACCTTTTGAGAAACCATTGGATACCAGATATTTCAAGAGCTCGTCGTACCACGCCCTTGGAGCTTGCTTAAGTCCATAAAGTGCTTTGTGGAGACGATACACCTTGTCAGGATAGTGAGGATGGAGGAATCCTTCCGGCTGAGTGACATAGACTTCTTCCTTCAAAGGACCATTAAGAAACGTCGTCTTTACGTCCATTTGATAAACAATAAATCCCTTATGTGCAGCATAAGCAAGGAAAATCATGACCGCTTTCATACGAGATACTGGTGCAAATGATTCGTCAAAATCAATACCCTCTTTCTGGCCATACCCCTTAGCCACTAGCCTAGCTTTGTTCTTGATGATTGTGTTTTTTCATCCATCTTGTTTTTCCAGATCCAACGAAGATTTAATGGAATCACATCGTATGGTCTGTCAACAAGTTCCCAGACTTTAAGTCTTTCAAATTGAAGAAGTTCATCTTGCATCGATTCAATCCAAGCATGATCAGCCATGGCTTCTTTGACGTTTTTCGGTTCAGCTGTACTCACGGCAAGTGCGAACATACAAACATCGCCATCGGTTTCTAGTTGTCGTCTTGTACGAACGGGCTGTGAAGGGTTTCCAATTACTTGAACCAAAGGGTGATCTAGGGTCCAATGATGTGTTGACAAATGTCGTTGGTAGAACGTATGCATATTTGACGGATCAACATGGCAAGTAGAAGACTCTCCAATTTCATGTACTGATGTACCGAATGGGTTGTGAAAATCTTCATCATCAGATAATGCATTGTCTGCTTGATTTGTGTTCTCTGGAGTAATGACAGTAGTTGTGGATGTTGTAGGATCGATTGTTGAAGTGATATTCTAAGGAGGTAAATCTGCTGCAACCCGTGTTGAAGTAGATGAAGTTGTATCCTTTTTTTGATGATGATCGGTATCATCATTCTTATCATGAGTGACAGCGGAAGACTTTGATACAACATGTTTCTCCCCCGTGAAATATTCATCAAACATTGGTCCATATAACATTTACAACTCTTCAATTGTCGTGTCGACTATCATATCTGCTCATGGAACATTTCCTTGAACAAGCTTTGAACTTGACGGTTCATTGTTGTGGTCTAGAGTTCCGAGTTCCGTGCGGTTGTGCACAGAAGTCTTTTGTCTTTGTGGATCAGGACTTAAACTACTTTGTTCAAGTTCCATTTCTTGCAACTCATCGAATCGGACATGAATAGTCTCGACTATCAATTTTGTTCTCTTGTTGTAAACTTTATATCCCTTAGACTGAGTTGCATATCCCACTAGAATACATGCATCACCTTTCTCTTTCATCTTGTCCAGATTTTCACCATCTCGAATTATGTAACACGTACATCCAAAAACATAAAGGTGTTTGAGTGAAGGTTTGCGATCATGAATTATGTGATATGGTATCTTTTTGTGTCTTGGGATAATTAAGGAACGATTTTGTGTGTAACATGCGGTTGACACGGCTTCGGCCTAAAAGAATAGTGGTAGTTTTAAAGCGGATAATAATGTTCGAGCAGCCTCAACTAAAGTACGGTTTCGTCTTTCAACAACGCCGTTTTGTTTAAGTGTTCTGGCAATAGATGTTTCGTGTTCAATCCCTTCGGCTTCAAAATAATTCTTTAGAGTTGAATTCAGGAATTTCATGCCTCTGTCAGTACGTACCACTTTTACTTGAGCTTGAAGACCACGTTGTATCTGCTTAATGAAGTTGATGAGAACTTCGGGTGTTTCATCCTTAGATCTCAAGAAGTGAGTCCACGTGTACCTTGAGTAGTCATCAACAATTACCATAACATATTTCTTCCCATTGATGCTTTGAACACGCATGGGGCCACACAAATCTATATGAAGAAGATCTAACCTTCCTTTAGAGCTTGGTGTAGTCTTTGTCTTGAAACTACTCCGTTTATCTTTGCAAAGCTCACAAGAAGAACAAAGATGATCTTTGATGAATTTTAAGTTTGGAAGGCCTCTCACAATATCTTTCTGGGAAAGCAAGTTGATGGTATCAACGTTGAGATGAGATAATCGTTGATGCCATAACCAAGATTGAGTCGTTGAAGCTTTAGCCATGAAACAGATTGGAGTTGAAGAAGTGGAGTCTTGAAGTGAAATAGTGTAGAGATCAGTACCCCGTGAACAAGTAAGTAATTCATTCCCATCATAATCACGAACAAAACATGTCTTCTTTCTAAAAGCAACCTCCAAATCCGCATCACAGAATTGACCAACCGAGAAAAGATTATGATTGAGCCCTTCGACGTAGTAAACCCTTTTGATTGTGATATTCCTTTGAACCAAATCTCAATATCCTAGGATCAGTGCAAATTGATCATTTCCAAATCGGACAGTACCAGGAACTTAGAAGCTTGAGATTCCCCGTCATGTGCTTCGTGTATCTGGAGTCCAGTATGAAGAGAATTATTTCGATCGCCTGCAGAAGAATTAGAACACGATGGAGCTTTTTCTAAATTGGATTCCATGTTAGTTGTGATTTCCGATTCATTAGTTTCCCTAGTTTTAGCACTTAAAGGCTCACTAACGCTCGTTGTCACGTCTTTTTTCCAAACCTTAGGCATCCATTTATATCCTGAAGAACATTGATTAGCAAACCACCATTTCCAAGACTTGCTACCAGACTCATATAATTCCATAATTCTGCTTCTAGGGTTCTCAGTGGTGGAGTCTGATGCAATATTTTTCTTAAGGGGGGTTGCACCAGAATGGTTCACTTTGCGTTTGGGTTTATTGGCACTAATAGGCATCGCAACTTGCTTCTTAGTTCTAGTATCTACTCCTTTGACATTATTCGAAAAACAAATAGCATGATTAGCATTAGCACATTTTCCACATTTCACACAAACAAACTTAACATTCAAATAATTCAAATTCGAATCATTCCAATCGTCATTACATGCGACTATAGGCGTTTTATTCTTAGAAACATTGAAATTCCTAGGGTGGTCTTCTAATTTATTCATCTTCCCTTGACTTCTGTTTTGCCAAACCTTTTCATTCATTCGAGTGCTCTTAAGTTGAGGCCGACTAACACTAGCAGTGGGGACTACTCCTGTAGGAAAAGATACATGTCTATTAATGTTTCTAGAAGTATGAAGTGATTGACTTTCTTTGTTGTGTGTGGGTTTAGTGGCCAATCTATACATCCCTGGTTTAATCACATTTGTGTTCTTAATGCTTTGTGATCGAATTTGTGTTATGGGAGTAATTTGTGGTAACGTATCCTTCCCGACAGTCTTGGGGGCAAACCTAGGTTTTGCAAATGCAGAATTGGAGAAAACAGATGGTTTTCCCAAGAAAGAGGGTTTAGTCACTTTGTACGCATTGGATTGTCTTACAACAGGTTTCTTAACATTAGGTTCCATAATTTTCCTACCCATCTTAGCGACGAGTTTCTTCAACTCTTCGATCGCTATATTCTTGTCTTGTAACTGAGCTTTCAAATCTTTAATTTCCAAACTCTTTTCATTCATTTCTCAACACATGTGGGAAAGCTTTTCTTGCAATTTATTATCATGTGGAAAACTTCCGATGTCTTTTTGTAAAGCAAGTTCAAGAGAATGACAATGTTTTTGAAGGAAATCAGTTTTGTGTTGAAGTAACTCAAAAGCCTTTTTATCAACATTTTCTTTATGTTTCGAAAGCTCAGTTTCAAGCCGTTCACACACTTTGATCTTATCAAGATATTTGCATGCAACATCAGAATATTCATCGATATCAGCACAAGATTGAAGAGTAACACACAAAATATCTTTGGAGGGACATTCTTCTAAGAGTAGATCATATTCGTTTGAAAACTCTGATTTGTCATTTTGAAGTTCATCAATTTCTTTTTCAAGAGACTCAACATATTTCAAATCATCAAACATTTCAGACCGAATTAATTTTTCAAACTCAAGAACATTTTCTTTTATTATCTTCGTATTTGGTATTAAAAGTTCTTTCACAAACACAGTTATATCGTGAGGAATCTCTTTTTTCCACTTATCATTTTCACGTTTTTGCCAATCTCTTTCAATAATTGATTGAACATTATCAATGTGATGTTTAAGAATACCAAGTGTTTTTGTACATTTCCTTTTAGAAACATCAAGAGGCAAATAGTTAATATATTTAGAAACATTTGATTTCTTAGTGGCAAAAATTTTCTTCAATTTTTTTTGGTAACCGTGATTTCCGACTCATTGGCCGACTAATCCACGGGGTTTGAGCCCACCGCCACACAGACTCAAACCAGGTAAAGCCCTCCCTTTTCAGGAGGTTGGCGTGGCAACTTCAAGAAACAATTCCTCACGAGACTTCTGTTTTTGTGGAGTGAAAAGACCATAAAGACTGTTTTCAAAAGCATAATTATATGGTTTCATAAAATCTTTATTGACCGATGATCTACTCTCCTCATCCGAAAGGGACGTCTCTTCACTATCGAGCCTAACTACTCGACAATCAAGATCGATCCTTTCGGACTCATCAAGATATAAGTGAGGGTTCGCAGCTTGAGCTTGTTCCAGGTACTTGGGACTTTCAAAACTAGCTTGACCCTTAAAAAACGACGGAGGTGCTACATTCTTACGGTTTGAATAGAGTCATGCGTTTTATAAACAACTTTTTTCAAAAATTCGACTTGTTCTTCGAGTTCTGTTACTTTTTCAGTATCTTTGCCTTGTCTATTTTTGAAATCTCGTTTTAATTTTTCAACCTCTTGTTTATTTTCGTCAAGAATTTTAGCAGAATCGGTGGTGTTCATAGAAAGCCTCTGTTCAAGTTTGTTTACTTTTGTTGTGGCAAGGTACGGTTTTTGACGTTCATCACTTAATAAAACATTAAATTGACGTTTTTCTTTAGTTAACAAGGCAAGATCTTCATTGTATTTATTTTTAAAATCGTCCTTTTTAACGTTAATTAAACGACTTTTGTACCCCTCAAGCTCTTTGTCTCTTTGAAGAAGCTGAGCCCTATAATTATCAATAGTCTCACTAGATTTTATAAGAGCGGCTGTGCTTTCTTCAAAGTTTTGAGTGAGCGCTGCGTTTGCCTTCTTTAATTGCTTTTGACTCTTTCTAGTTTTATTGACATCTTTTTGTAAACTAGCAATTAAATTAGCAAGCACGACACGCTCCTCGTCATAATACTCAATTGCATGTTGATCATCCTCAAACTCATTATTGCACATGTCTGATGAATCGAGTGTGGTATTGCTATCAACAGTTTCCATAATACATGTGTTAGTAATTGTTGTTGGTAGATCACTATGCTCATGTGTATCACCAAACACATTATATTCATCATCATGTTGCACCTTATCAATTGGCTCGGTATTAAAGATAGGACCATTGTCATCTTCAGTGACGTTAAGGACCTCATTAATCTTTGCCATGTATGAATAATGTGCCTCGAGTTCTTGGTCGGAGAGTTCATCGTCTGTGTCGTCAAGCATTTCTCCTTCCTCAGCTGATAACTAGATCCCAGCTTCCATCTTCTTGCATAGCAGCATCTTTTCCTTATGATAACCATAATCTTTAACCCTCTTTGGCTGCCGGCATTCCCTAGCCAAATGCCCAAAACCTCGGCAGTTAAAACACTGAATCCCACTTTGTTGCACAACTTGAGTACCAACCGTTTCCTTATTTCCAACAACAGTAGCAACCCTCTGATTATCATACTTAGCGGGTTGTCGATCATACTTTGGAGGACTCTTGATGTGATCGTGATAGTATATGTGATAATTAGATACGTTATAGGGTAACTTAGAAAATTACCTTTAGGAAAAAGTAATAGTCTAAAATTACCAAAGACGAATTCAATTAAGCACGTGATGAACCAAGTTCGTTGTACACGAAGATCTTATGAATTTGAGACGTTTTTGTTTTGATTTGGACAATCAATTTGAATTGGTTTTCGGTTTTTTAAACTACAAATTAAATCCACCAATTTTAAATCTATTTAATTTTAACCTAAAGTGCATGAATCGTAAACCCCGCTATTATTTAAATCTACAAACATTTACTTAAAATTAAAACTATTTAAAAATTAAATTATTAATAAATCTATAAAAATTAATCTATTAAAATAATTTTAACTCTATTTAAAAATCTAATAAAACTTTTTAAATTTAAAAATACTTTTAAACCTAATCTATTTTTTTTAAAACTAAATTTTATTTAAACCTAAAATAATGAAAATCTAATTATCAAAATAAACTAATTAAACTTTAAAAAAAACATTTTTATTTTTATTTTTATAAAACTGAAGTTTACTTTAATAAAAACATTAGTTGAAAATTATTTAAAAACGTTAACTTAATTAAAACACACTATAAGTAAAAGAAACTGCCAAACTAAGATCTACTATATAAACTAATTAACAGAAAGGAAACTCAAAAGAGCTAGTAAGCTCAATGGTTAACACGTTTGGCTGTGAACCTGGTGGTCTCGAGTTCGAGCCCCGTGAGTGACATTTTCTTTTTTTGATAATATAATTTTTGAACACTGAGACGTGAACTGTCACAGGAGGTGACTTTATTTGTATGTTATTTAAGTAAGATGACAATATTAAATCAGTGCCCAAACTTAGCGTTTTGGTAACTGATTAATAATCAGTTTACTGAATTAAACAGAACAGTAATCAAACTCACCAAAACATAGCAATCAAAAATATCAGCATCATATAAACTCCACTCACATAACTAACAATCAGAATTAAGGACCAATTAGAGAATGATTCAGTTAGCAGATTAATACTCAGATTTAGTAACCAACTCTGAATAACAATTTACCAGCAGAATAATCATAATGGGATATGCAAGTTTTCATCTTAGTAGCAAGCAACAGTAACTAAAAATCATACAAAACTAGCAGATTCTTAAACATAACACAAACTTATATTTCAGACTAAATGCATAAAAGGAAATAGCATCAAACATTCAGTTCCAATAAGACTCACAGATAATAGAAAACTAACAAATAGGCATCAAATATTTAGACAGTAAATACTAGAATCCTATAACTGCAATCAATCAAAGAACGAAAAGTTTACTCCCAATGACAAATCATTTCATCAAACAACATCAAGTATATCAGTAGGCTGCATCAAAACCAGAATATAACTGAATACTTTTCATACTAACAGTCATTCATCAGTTAACAAAAACATAAGACTATCTAATTAATATGAAACAAAGAATACCGTTTATCTTTAAAATCTAAATAAGCCAACAAATCAATCCATCACATCCTTAGCAGCTTACTCATTTAAATCAAACAAACAATACTTATTCATTATACTAAGCAGTTTGATAAACATAAACAAATAAAAAAAAGAAAAGGAAAGTGAAACCTATTGGAGATTTCCGTTGAGTAGTAGATAAGCGATGAGCTATCTAATGAACCGAAATGAAACACCATTCATCTCACCAAGAACCACCATCAATCGTCATTCATCAATCGAACATCAACAGACGAACCATAGTTTTTTTTTTTTTTTTATAAACTTAAACAGTGGGTTTAATTTTTTAACCCCAATTTCACAATATCATTCAAATAAGCTATTAATCAAGCTTATTTAAACAATACTCGTTAATAACATTCAGTTCAATATAAATGTAGATCGTATAACCTTTAAACATGTTTAACAAAACTAAAGAGCAAAATTAAACAAAACTTGAACGAGATCTTTTATTAATATCAAAAGTAACAGTACAATTTGAAAATTAAAGAAAATACAAATCTAACACTAAACTAACATTATAACTTTAGAGTAAAAAGAGGGATGATGAATTACAAGAAAATAAAGGGTTTTTATACCCATCCCAAGGCTGTCGAGGAGAGTATATTCGGATCTTCGAGAGCATATTCCATCTTCGATTTTAACCCTTAGATCATCTATTCTTCTTTCTCTCTCTTGTTTGCTTTGATCCTACGGTTGATAAGACACAACTAGCACACGGATTGCCAACGTGGCATCCGTTTGTGCTAGTTGTGTTAGTTTGATGCCTCTTGATTGGTGGAGTGGGGAAAATGAGGTGTTTCATCCAGTAAATCACTGCCACGTAGCCACTCGCCTCCATCTTTCTCTTCCTAAAACTTGGGGGATTTATTTCCCCCTTGTGTGAATAACATGTGGGAATAAAAAGCCCCTTTTTATTTGAACAATTTATTCATCTAGGGGTTTGGCACAGTAACTTGTTGCAGGTTTATTTTTGGGGGCGAAGGAGAAACACATAGAACTTATCGAGGGGATTTTTTTATTGCGAGGAAGTAGGTAAACGTGTATATGTGTGTGAGTTGGGAGAGTAAATGAGAATGAAACGTGTGTAAGTTGTGATAAAAGTGAGTGGGTGAGAGAACGTTTTTTTTTTATATTATGTGTGTGAGTGATGGGATAAACGAAAAGGTGAGTGGGGATAAATGTGAGTTACGTTTTGCTTCACAAGTTGTCTGTTTTAACATTACAAAAACCTAAAGCCCATAATTCGTCACATTGTAGATACTTGGGCTTTAGTTTGGGCCAGCAAAACTCATTTGTCTCAAATTTGGAAAGTTTGGACTTTGATAAACTTTTCCATCCGTTTAAAAATAAATGGGCCAAATGGGCTTTTGAGAGTAACATAACCATTTTAATGGTATTTTAGGCCCAATAAATATTTGTGGGACCCACTTGGCCCAAAATACTTTCGTAAAGTCAAATCCTCTAAAAACGTCTTCATTCTTGGCTTCTTCGATCTTTTCTTCATTCTCGTGCCGGTTTCGCCGGTTTTCGTGAACCTTGGTACCTACACACATAAAACAACAAACAAACGTATACAAGGCATTTTTGATACATTAATTGCATATATTGATTGTTTTAAACTACAAATGATATGAGTAAAATCACTCATATCAAACTCCCCCTTGCTAAGCAATTGTCGTGTCCTCACACAATGATAAAATAAAACACTAACTACACCTTTACTCAACTTTTAACAATTTATTTTGCAAAGCCATCATGTATTGCTTTCATTATTTGAAAAATTACTTTTAAGATCATAAAACTCAAATAGATTCATCGTCTCCGACTTTTCACTTTTCCATGCCAAGTGCAAAAACAAGATCATTGTCAATCATAAGCCCCAAAATTAAACCAACTCATACAAGTAATTTGTGTTAAACTCAATCTCCTATTATTCCTAATTGTATCTCTAGATTTTATTTGTCATTCACCCAAAGGCTCATTTGACTTTATTTGATATTTATTAGTCCAAAAATGAAGGCAAGAACGGTGTAAACTCAACACTCAAACCCTAACCTCGACTTCAAAAACCGTTGTCACTAAAGAAAGCCCACATCAAGGATAACTTAACACGATTTAGGGACAAATCCCTGGACCCGAAATTTGGCTAATAGGACTACTTAAAAGCAAAAATAAAAACCTCCAAAGTCAATTATGACCTTATTAATGGAGTTAGCAACAATTACATCATAACACCTTTTGGCTCTTTAAGATACAATTGTGCTCCTTATTTAAAATCCACACCCGAAGGCTCCTTGGACAAAAATAAGGGAATTGACTTCACCATCCCACCTTACGGATCATGATGATGAAGCAATTTTTATTCAACACGCCCCTTGACATACACCCTAAGGCTCTAATGACAAGGTTAGTGCTACATGACTCCCACCCGAAGGCTCCTAGAGAACATGGTTTTATTTATTCTTCTTTATTAATGTGATATTTTAGTAAGCCAAATTTCCGTAATCCCATGATCAAAAGTCCATGACGCTGACACCCTTAATGTGTTCTCACTTTAATTACAAGGGAAGAAAAAGAAGGAGTTACGAGTTAAGATATCAAGCCTAAACCGCTAAAAACTTCATTTATTAAGCAATTATTATTCAAGCGTGGAAAGTAAATACGAGTAGATTAAATCAAACATAAAAATACTTGCACAAAGAAGAGTTAATTTTAGAAACTTATGATTGAACTCTATCATCTCTTGTTCTCCATATTATTAAATCTAAAAAATGTGAAATCAATGGATACTTAGCCTATTAAATCAAAGTTTTAGGTTTTCAAGTCATCTATAGGATCTTGCATCTTCTTATACTTTTTCAAGTTTTAGAATTTGTGTTTTAAAGTTCCCTTGATAAACGACTTTCTAGGATCAATTATAGGAACTTGCGAAAAGTTCTTGTTCATAACTCGTATGAATTAAGACTTTCGCGTTTTAAAGCTCCCTATATAAAATCCTAGCAAAACTTAATTCAAATACGTTAAGGAAAAGCTAAGGTTAAAAACTGAGTCGAGTCAAAAACTATTTTTATTTTCACCAACGGAAAGCCTACATTCGTGTCAAAAGCACTTATTTTATTTATTAAAACTTAAAAATAACACTAAAAATTTAAAATTTTATTGAAAAATTGAGAAAAACAACTACGTTTGGACACGACAAAAGCAATAACAAGCGATTATATCGATTGACTCCCCCATGCTAAAACCAAACATTGTCCTCAATGTTTCTTAGGTCAAGAGTAACACCACCTTGCTAAAATACGAAGAGTGTAATGCAAAATCCTAGCATGGAAAGAGCACGCAAATCTATAAGCCGTTTATTAATTATGCCTCAAGATAAAACGTTAGTCGATAAAAATCAAGGGATAGAAAGTGTGCCCCTTTTGGCATTCAAAGAATGGAAGATCAAGTGGACCGGCAAAAACCGAACACGAGAGTCTTCAAATATTAGGGTCATACCTAAGATTCACAACACAAGAAAACACGAGCACGAGCTTGAAAGATCAAGCCTTATTAGTGTTAGAAAATAGAAAGAAGATAGAATGTATGGGACTCCCCCACAAGGCACCTCGTTTTTGTTCACCGAGTCATGAGCTCGACTCGATCTCCGTATTCATTGGTCCTTAGGGAAAGTTTGAAAATCCGGGACAACCTTCGTAGGTATGTCCCCTCCAAAGTAGTGTTTCACACGATGACCATTCACCTTAAAGTTAGGCCCGTCTTTTTGAGCTAGCTCAACGATGCCATAAGGGAAAACTTATGAAACGGTGAATGGTCCGGACCAACGGGATTTAAGCTTTCCTGAGAAAATCTTAAGTCTAGAGTTGAATAAGAGGACTTGATCACCAACATTGAAAATGCGGTTTTTGATCTTTGAGTCATGAATCCTCTTAGTCTTCTCTTTGTAGATCAAAGAATTTTCATAAGCTTGATCCCTTAATTCACTTAGTTCATTTAATTGAACCTTGCGATGATCACCCGCGGTCCTCAAATCAATGTTACAATGCTTAAGAGCCCAATACACCTTATGTTCGAGTTCAATTGGCAAGTGGCATGCTTTTCCGTAGACCAACCTAAATGGTGTACAACCAATTGGCGTCTTGTAAGCCGTACGGAAAGCCCACAATGCATCGTCCAATTTATCCGACCATGAAGTGCGATTTTCACCAATAGAACGCTCCAAAATCCTTTTAAGAGCTCGGTTTGAAACCTCTACTTGACCACTCGTTTGAGTGTGATAAGCCGTAGAAAGTCGGTGAGTGACACCATATTTCTTTAGAACTTTTTCAAATTGTTCATTACAAAAAGGGGTCCCACGATCACTTATAATAGCCCGCGGAGTTCCAAACCTAGCAAAGAGTTGTTTCAAAAAGTTCACCACAACTCTAGCATCATTCGTGGGCAAAGCCTTAGCTTCAACCCATTTAGACAAATAGTCCACGAGTACGAGAATGTATTTATTTTCTTTCGAAGATGGAAACGGCCCCATAAAATCGATCCCCCACATGTCAAAGATTTCACAAACTTGGATAATGTTTTGAGGCATTTCATCCCTTTGAGAGTTCTTTCCTTGACGTTGACAAGCATCACAAGTCTTGATCAAGTCTTGGGCATCACGATATATGGAAGGCCAAAAGAAGTCGGCATCAAAGACTTTCATTACGGTGGCGTTGGCACCATGATGTCCCCCGGTGGGTCCCTCATGACAAGATTTAAGGATATCTTGAGCTTCTTTGCCAAACACGCGCCTACGAATCACTTGATCCGCGCACACACGAAACAAATAGGGGTCGTCCCAAAAGTAATAGGAGATATCCTTGAAAAACTTTCGTTTTTGTTGGGACGACATACCCTTGATCACAAACTTCCCCGCATGGTAATTTGCGATGTCCGCAAACCATGAGGTATTATCATCACCACGAAAAGCAATCATACCAAGCGTCTCGAGAGGAAATGTTTCATTAATTTCCTTGTTCTCTCGATCGCTTTGGTGAGGATTCTCAAGTCGAGATAAATGATCGGCCGCGAGATTCTCGGCTCCTTTTTTGTCTAGAATTTTGACATTAAATTCTTGAAGGAGGATAATCCATCGGAGAAACTTCGGCTTCGCATCTTGTTTATTAAGAAGATATTTGATAGCCGAGTGGTCCGTATACACTATGGTTTGAGACAAGACGAGATATGGTCTAAACTTTTCAAAAGCATACACAACGGCAAGTAACTCCTTTTCCGTTGTAGTGTACTTTGTTTGAGCATCCGTCATAGTCTTACTTGCATAGTGTATAGGCAAGAAATGTTTTGATTTACGTTGCCCCAAAACCGCACCTACCGCATAATCACTAGCATCACACATAATTTCAAAAGGTAGGTCCCAATCCGGGGCAACCAAGATTGGAGATTCGGTTAACTTCCTTTTAAGCATCTCAAAGGCTTGAATACACTCATCCGAAAAGATGAAAGGAGTCTCTTTTTCCAAAAGATGGGTCATAGGCCGATAGAAGCCGGCATGGCCGAGAAAACTCCTTACTCCCTTAACGGTGGTGGGTGGAGGCAATTTGGCAATCACGTCGATTTTAGCCCTATCAACCTCAATACCGGCCTTAGAGATCTTATGTCCTAACACAATTCCCTCTTTGCACATGAAGTGACATTTTTCATAATTAAGCACAAGATTCGTTTCCTCACAACGTTGCAACATTCTTTCAAGGTTAGAGAGACATGAAGTGAAAGATTCCCCAAAAACCGAAAAGTCATCCATGAAGACTTCCATGGTTTTTTCGATCATATCATGGAAAATGGCCATCATGCACCTTTGGAACGTCCCCGGAGCATTGCATAGTCCAAAAGGCATGCGACGATAAGCAAATGTTCCATAAGGACAAGTGAATGTGGTCTTTTCTTGATCACGAGGGTCAATGGGGATTTGGAAATAGCCGGAAAATCCATCCAAAAAGCAATAGAATTCATTCCCCGCTAGTCTCTCTAACATTTGATCCATAAAAGGTAATGGAAAATGATCCTTCCTAGTGGCATCATTAAGTTTCCTATAGTCAATACAAACACGCCAACCGGTCACAAGTCTAGTAGGAATCAATTCATTATCCTCATTAGTAACAACCGTCATTCCTCCTTTCTTTGGAACACAATGCACGGGGCTAACCCATGGACTATCCGAGATAGGGTAGATCATTCCGGCGTCTAGAAGTTTAGTGACTTCCTTTTTTATCACCTCATGAATCTTTGGATTGACCCTTCTTTGATTTTGGATAGCGGGTTTATAATCATCCTCCATTAGAATTTTATGAGTACAAAATTTTGGATCTATACCCTTAATGTCGGAGATTTTCCATGCAATGGCCCGTTTATGCTTCTTAAGCACTTTGATAAGTTCATCCTTTTCATTTTCCTTTAACCCCTTAGCAATAATCACCGGTAACTTATCCGTTCCTTCAAGAAAAGCATACTCCAAGTGAGTGGGTAATTCCTTAAGTTCTAATTCGGGTGCTTCCTCAATAGATGTTTTCACTTTATTCTCATTTTCATTCACAACTTTTAAATCCATAGGTGGTGATTCAAAAGGATCCATATTCAACAATTTTTCAATTAAAGCAATATCTCCATCGGGATCAAAATTCTCACTATCAAACTCACTAGCATCAAACGGTGTGCTAAGGTAATCATCAATTTCCTTTTCGATTTTTGAATAACCATTATTCTCAAGCTCTTCAAGAACGAAGTCACCTCCCTCAAATGGAGTTAGTGGAGGCTTAGCCGAAGAAATAATAGGATTCGACGAAGTGGGATTGCCACTTTTAGAAGAAGCCGAGAATCCAAGCACTTCTTGAGAATATTCTTCACAAGTAACATCAATCACATCGATTTGATTAATTGATTCCTCGTAATACTTGGAAGAAAATTTAGAGATATGACCAATATCAAACGTGATATTTTCATCATCAACTCTTAAAGTCAATTTCCCCGCTTTCATGTCAACTAAAGCACTAGCCGTCATCAAAAACTGTCTTCCCAAAATTAGTGGTACACGAGAATCTTCGGGATAATCGCAAACCACAAAGTCCGTTGGAAAGAAGGGTTTCCCTACCTTGACAAACACGTCCTCGACTATACCTTTTGGTAAAGCGATCGATCGATCCGCTAGCTCGAGAGTCATCTTAGTAGGTGTAAGCTCGGGAAGTGATAACCTTTCCACACGGAAAGAGGCATCAAATTAATGCTAGCACCAAGATCGGCTAAAGCTAAGCATTCTTCCATATTAGGGAAATCACATGGTATCACAAACTTGCCCGGGTCTCCAAGCTTTTTGGGAAGATTTTGTGTAAGAACCACGGAACAATTAGAATCTAAAGATGTAGACACTTCAACCAATTTCCCTTTATCATTCATCAATCTCTTAATAGTCGAAGCAAACTTAGGCATGTAAAGCAATGCATCCGCGAAACTAACATTAATATAAAGATTCTTAATCATCTCTAAAAAAGTAGTCATTTGAGCATTGGACTTTTCGCGGAGCTTCTCTTGGTTAAGTCTCGAAGGGTAGGGTAGTGTGGGTTTAGTCTTCGGAAGCTCGGGTTCCAGAATAGGCAATTGGTCTACCTTTGGTGGAATAGGAATTTCCTTTTCTTTAACCACCTTGGGTTCTTGCTCCACTTCCCTCACCGGAGAGGTACTCACATGTGGAAGCAAAGGTCCATCTAAAGCTTTCCCACTACGTGTGGTTATAGCTTTCATCTCACCCTTCGGGTTTGGAATGTTATTGCTAGGTAAGCCACCCGAAGACGAGGAAGGTTGACTCATAAAAGATTCAAACATCGAAAGCATCTTGTTATGACTTTGCTCCATACTTTGTTGCATACGATTTTGGTTTTGCTCTATCCTTTGTTGATTAAGCTCAATTTTATTGTTTTGCCCTTTAATCGTATTTTGAAAATCGAGTTTCAAAGTATTAATTTGCCCTTGAATGTTGTTTTGTAAAGCTTTCATATTTGCCTCGTTTGACTTGATATAGCTTGACAACTCATTTTAATTATTGTGAAAACCTTGATTGTTTTGATTAGCATTAAACCCATTTCCTTGATTATAATTCCCTTGGTTACCACGGTTAAAATTATTCCCATTGTTGTACCTATTTTGAACCGGTGGAAAACCCGGTGGAGCAACATGATTTTGACGAGGAACTTGACCGTTGGAGCCATAAATTCCCGTCGCGGCAAAAGCACTAGCTTGATCAAACCCCGTGGTTGAACAAGCATAATTAGGATGTGCTCCACCACATGATACACAAACATTCTCAACCATATTAATAGATCCATGAGGATTCTTCCTAATCTCATTCAACAAAGTCGCGAATCCACTATCAATCTTAGAGTCCAATCTAGCAATCTCGGGATTTAATGAATTCACATTGGAAACAACCGGTGTGTTTCGTGAATATTGTGCTCTAGACTTATCCTCAATTATTCTCCACGCGTCTCTCGGAGTTTTTCTTAAAATATTACCACCCGCGGCGGCATTTAAAGAATCTTGTTCAATCATATTAAGCTCATTATAAAAAGTATTTATTTGATGCAATTCTGAGAAACCGTGGTGTGGACATTGTCTTAACAAACCTTTAAATCTTTCCCAAGCAACCCCAAATGATTCATGCACTTTTTGCTCAAATTTAGTGATCTCTTTCTTAAAGTGTGTTGTCTTAGATGGTGGAAAGAAGTAATCCATAAACTTAGATACTAATCATCCCATGTTAAGATCGAACCCGGTGGTTCTTTCTCATACCAAAGCTTAGCATTACCCTCGAGCGAGTACGGAAAAAGCATGAGCTTAATCGCGTCATTCGGCACATCTCTAAACTTGAGAGTCGAGGTAATTCGAAGAAAATTCTGAAGGTGAGAATGCGGGCTATCGGTCTCATTGCCATGAAATCGGTCAGCACGAATGAGCGATAAAAGACCCGTCTTATTCTCAAAATGATCCGCCAAAATAGCCGGCACAACGATTGCTTCCCCATACCCTTCGGTGGGTGTACGGAGCAATTCCTCCATTGTTCGGTTATCGGCCATCTCTACAACAATAGGTGGAAGCTCGGGTTCCACTACGTTGTTGACGATTTCTATTTCTACGAGGGATATTTTCAAGCCTATTAAAATCAATCACAAGACGAGAAGAACGTAATTGCATACACTACAAAGACGAGAATTTAGAGGATTGAAGAAAATAATTTAGATAAGAAGAAGATTATTTTTGGTATTTTATTTGGTATTGCTCAATCAATAATGATCGATAAAAAACAAGGAATAAGGATAACTACTATGGAAGTAAATTACCCTCGGTCGACTTTGAAACGATAGGTGAAAATCTAAACGTCTCGAGGTTCAATAAGTAAACTACAAAAATAAGATTTATTACTACTTGAGTCAGCAAACCAATAATAGGTCCTCCCTCTCAATATACGCACAAGCAAGCGGGGAAACGAGGTGGCACAACACTTAAAAACCTTTTTCTTTAGACGGCCTTTTATAGCACGTCGCCTTATACCCACCTTATAGTTTGTATAAATCGAGTTCAAACTTCTTATTAGTATTTATCTATTTTGCCTATTATTTTTGTTTTGGATTCGACTACAATAGCTAGGTGATAAAATCCCAACTAAGGCCTTATTTGAAAAGTATGTAAATTTATTGTTCTACGTAATACAATATATTATTCACAAAAAACGAGAAAAACGATACATACTATATAATAGAAAAATAACAAAACTTTCCGAGGACGGAAAGGGTCTTCAAATCAACGATCAACAAATCTCCACAAAGACGAATCGTACACAAGATCCCCGGTAGCGGCGCCAAAATTTTTGATGTGATCGTGATAGTATATGTGATAATTAGATACGTTATAGGGTAACTTAGAAAATTACCTTTAGAAAAAAGTAATAGTCTAAAATTAACAAAGACGAATTCAATTAAGCACGTGATGAACCAAGTTCGTTGTACACGAAGATATTATGAATTTGAGACGTTTTCGTTTTGATTTTGACAATCAATTTGAATTGGTTTTCGGTTTTTTAAACTACAAATTAAATCCACCAATTTTAAATCTATTTAATTTTAACCTAAAGTGCATGAATCGTAAACCCCGCTATTATTTAAATCTACAAACATTTACTTAAAATTAAAACTATTTAAAAATTAAACTATTAATAAATCTATAAAAATTAATCTATTAAAATAATTTTAACTCTATTTAAAAATCTAATAAAACTTTTTAAATTTAAAAATACTTTTAAACCTAATCTATTTTTTTAAAACTAAATTTTATTTAAACCTAAAATAATGAAAATCTAATTATCAAAATAAACTAATTAAACTTTAAAAAAAAACATTTTTATTTTTATTTTTATAAAACTAAAGTTTACTTTAATAAAAACATTAGTTGAAAATTATTTAAAAACGTTAACTTAATTAAAACACACTATAAGTAAAAAAAGCTGCCAAACTAAGATCTACTATATAAACTAATTAACAGAAAGGAAACTCAAAAGAGCTAGTAAGCTCAATGGTTAACACGTTTGGCTGTGAACCTGGGGGTCTTGAGTTCGAGCCCCGTGAGTGACAATTTCTTTTTTTGATAATATAATTTTTGAACACTGAGACGTGAACTGTCACAGGAGGTGACTTTATTTGTATGCTATTTAAGTAAGATGACAATATTAAATCAGTGCCCGAACTTAGCGTTTTGGTAACTGATTAATAATCAGTTTACTGAATTAAACAGAACAGTTTCAAACTCAGCAAAACATATCAATCAAAAATATCAGCATCATATAAACTCCACTCAAATAACTAACAATCAGAATTGAGGACCAATTAGAGAATGATTCAGTTAGTAGATTAATACTCAGATTTAGTAACCAACTCTGAATAACAATTTACCAGCAGAATAATCAACATGGGATATGCAAGTTTTCATCTTAGTAGCAAGTAACAGTAACTAAAAATCATACAAAACTAGCAGATTCTTAAACATAACACAAACTTATATTTCAGACTAAATGCATAAAAGGAAATAGCATCAAACATTCAGTTCCAATAAGACTCACAGATAATAGAAAACTAACACATAGGCATCAAATATTTAGACAGTAAATACTAGAATCCTATAACAGCAATCAATCAACGAACGAAAAGTTTACTCCCAATGACAAATTAGTTCATCAAACAACATCAAGTATATCAGTAGGCTGCATCAAAACCAGAATATAACTGAATACTCTTCATACTAACAGTCATTCATCAGTTAACAAAAACATAAGACTATCTAGTTTAATTAATATGAAACAAGGAATACCGTTTATCTTTAAAATCTAAATAAGCCAACAAATCAATCCATCACATCCTTAGCAGCTTACTCATTTAAATCAAACAAACAATACTTATTCATTATACTAAGCAGTTTGATAAACATAAACAAATAAAGTGAAACCTATTGGAGATTTCCGTTGAGTAGTAGATAAGTGCTGAGCTATCTAATGAACCGAAATGAAACACCATTCATCTCACCAAGAACCACCATCAATCGTCATTCATCAATCGAACATCAGCAGACGAACCATAGTATTTTTTTTTATAAACTTAAACAGTGGGTTTAAGTTTTTAACCCCATTTTCACAATATCATTCAAATAAGCTATTAATCAAGCTTATTTAAACAATACTCGTTAATAACATTCAGTTTAATATAAATGTAGATCGTATAACCTTTAAACAATGTTTAACAAAACTAAAGAGCAAAATTAAACAAAACTTGAACGAGATCTTTTATTAATATCAAAAGTAACAGTACAATTTGAAAATTAAAGAAAATACAAATCTAACACTAAACTAACATTATAACTTTAGAGTAAAAAGAGGGATGATGAATTACAAGAAAATAAAGGGTTTTTATAGCTATCCCAAGGCTGTTGAGGAGAGTATATACGGATCTTCGAGAGCATATTCCATCTTCGATTTTAACCCTTAGATCATCTATTCTTCTTTCTCTCTCTTGTTTGCTTTGATCCTACGGTTGATAAGACACAACTAGCACAACGGATTGCCAACGTGGCATCCGTTTGTACTAGTTGTGTTAGTTTGATGCCTCTTGATTAGTGGAGTGGGGAAAATGAGGTGTTTCATCCAGTAAATCACTGCCACGTAGCCACTCGCCTCCATCTTTCTCTTCCTAAAACTTGGGGGATTTATTTCCCCCTTTTGTGAATAACACGTGGGAATAAAAAGCCCCAATTTATTTGAACAATTTATTCATCTAGGGTTTGGCACAGTAACTTGTTGCAGGTTTATTTTTAGGGGCGAAGGAGAAACACATAGAAGTTATCGAGGGGATTTTTTTATTGTGAGGAAGTGGGTAAACGTGTATATGTGTGTGAGTTGGGAGAGTAAATGAGAATGAAACGTGTGTAAGTTGTGATAAAAGTGAGTGGGTGAGAGAACGTTTTTTTTTATATTATGTGTGTGAGTGATGGGATAAACGAAAAGGTGAGTGGGGATAAACGTGAGTTACGTTTTGCTTCACAAGTTGTCTGTTTTAACATTGCAAAACCCTAAAGCCCATAATTCGTCACATTGTAGATACTTGGGCTTTAGTTTGGGCCAGCAAAACTCATTTGTCTCAAATTTGGAAAGTTTGGACTTTGATAAACTTTTCCATCCGTTTAAAAACAAATGGGCCAAATGGGCTTTTGAGAGTAACATAACCATTTTAATGGTATTTTAGGCCCAATAAGTATTTGTGGGACCCACTTTGCCCAAAATACTTTCGTAAAGTCAAATCCTCTAAAAACGTATTCATTCTTGGCTTCTTCGATCTTTTCTTCATTCTCGTGCCGGTTTCGCCGGTTTTCGTGAACCTTGGTACCTACACACATAAAACAACAAACAAACGTATACAAGGCATTTTTGATACATTAATTGCATATATTGATTGTTTTAAACTACAAATGATATGAGTAAAATCACTCATATCAACTCTCAACGCGCCTTCGTGTGTCATTCCTTCGAGGACTTTGAGCATAGTTGTTCCTCGTGTTTGATGTTGTTCGGAGGTTGTTGTTGGTGGGTTTGTAGATTTTCCTGTATTGCTTCATAACGAAAGCCATTTGTTGCTTGAATTCCTTATCCTTTTGAGCTTGTTCTTCATCACTGTCTTCGTCAGATGATTGCTCAAGTGTTGGTGATGGTGCTCTTGCAACTTCTTTTCCTCGTGATCTTGTTGGAGCATGTGACTTAGAAACAATGGATGATCGTGGTGATGATGATTGAGTAGAGTAGGTATTTGGAGCACGAGAACGATATGGGTAATATTGAGTGGTAGACACTAAAGCAAGTGGATTTGCAACCTTTGCAACTCGTTCAGCTTGAAGTTCGTTTGCCTCATTCTGAAATTGTTTCAAAATGTCAATGAGTGTGTGATATGAAACTTCGTCTAGCTTTTGTTGTTGTTTCACCAAGGTGACAAACCTTGTCCACTCTGGTTGAAGTTGTTGTAGAAATTGGACCCTTGACTTGCATGGTGGAAACTTGCAAGTTGTTTCGGGTCAAGTCATTCATCATATTGTAGAATCGAGAGTAATATGAATCAATTGATTCCCCATTCTTTAAAGTAAACTTGCCAAAGTTCCAAAACATCTTTGTTTTCACATCTTGTTTGTTGAGTGATTCTCCTCGTTGCAATCGTTCAATAGCCGTCCACATTTCTTTAGCAGTAGGGCATGCATCAACCGTGGAATAAATGTCATCTCCAATGCCACTGAGAATTAAGTAAATTGCTTCCTTTTCTGTATCAAACCAAGAACGGTTCTCTGGTGTGACGTCGTTTCTCTTTTCATCACGTTCATATGCGGGTTGTTCGTCAGTTGTGTCTGTGGCTGGTACTGCAGGAACTTGTACCCTTGAGAATTTATAAGGTCCATTAAAAATACATTGCCTTAAAGCATCACCGTTAGGTTTTATGTCAAGATAACGTAGAAAACGGGATTGCCATTGATCATATCGACCAGACACAAGCATTGGTGGTCTCTCTTTGTTACCCGCCACCATGATGTTGTTGTTCGTCACACGATACTCTACAGTAGAATCCATCTCAATATTCTCTAAAATGATGAAATGAATACGGATCTTAAGTAGATTTTATAGTGATTGTTGTCGAAGAGAAAAGTTGTTGAAATCCCTTAAAAAATGTTCTCGAAAAACAAAAAAATTCTCCAAGACCAAAAAACACACGAAAAAAATCCTCCAATCTTCGCAATGTTCTGAAAATGCAATCTTCGCAATGTTTGAAAATGAAATCTTCGCAATGTATGAAAATGCAATCTTCGCAATGTTTGAAAATACAACTTTTCGCAATGCCAAAACTGGAGTCTTCGCAATATGAATTTCAATCTTCGCAATGTTCAAAAAGATGATTCTTCGCAATGTTTTTTTTAACAGCAATGATTTATTAAAACTAGCAAGGAGCTAGAGAAATTACAAACATAAATCCTCTAGAGGATTTTGGATTCAATTGTTCCAAGAAATAAAAGATAACTTGTTCCTAGAGTAATACCACCTATACGAAAAATCAATTATCCTATAAAAAATAATGCTTCGTTTAGGAGGGGAAGAACCAAAGACTGTCTCGTTTCTGAAGTTTCAAATAGACCAAAGCACAACGCCACAAATAGAATCCACCAAAACTTTTTTCGTAGCTGAGATATGTTCTCAAAGCTTCGCAATACACAACCTTCGCAATATTAATTCGCAATACAGAAACCCTCGTGTATTGCGAAATGTGTGATTTCGCAATGTCAAACCCCTAATGTATTACGATGGAATTTAAGGCACTGATTTCTCAATAAACATCACTCTTTCGAGATTTTTGAATAAAGATGAGATTTTTGCAAAGAAACTTCGTGATTTTAACCAATCCGAAGCACCCAAATACCTACCACAACTATGTAGGAGATTTATATGAAGATTTAGAGCCCGAAAACACTAAAAAATCCAATTCGAGATGATTTATGGATTAAATCATTCGAATCAAATACAATAACAACAACCAATCACTAATCTACCCCGTGGCGATTGATACCAAATGTTGTCCCATATTTTAGTGATGATTAAACAAGAAAAATAGATAGAAGATAGATGAATTCTAGAGAGAGAAAGTAGAGAGAGAAAAGAGAGAGAATGGTTGGAAACTTAAGGAGGATTAGATTAGAGAGAGAAAATACAAATGAACCGACCACCACCTAACATGCTAGGAGGTGGGTATATATAGTCCACCCACATGCGGGCTTGTTTGGGCTATATATTAATGGGTCGGGCTTTCCTTTTAGGCTTTAGTTACTTATGAATGAACTTTAGCTTGAAGTTAAGCCCGTAAAACACGACTAACATACTACCTATCATAACGTTCTAAAATACGATACATAATAAACATATGACCGAACATTCTTGTTTGACTTAATATTTTGAGGCTAACATTTAGTAAAACTATTGGCACTATACATCACTCGTTAAGTAATCATTTGTCACAATACACCCCTCAGGACTAATGATGTAATTTTTTCTCGTTAACTTCTGACGAGGGATGTATTTTGCAAAAGAAAAAACATTTCAAATTTTTTCTTTAATTTTTTTCGAAAAATAAAAGTTTAACATTTTTTTGGAAAAAAATTTTCTTTTCTTTGTGAAAATTATTTAAAAAATATATTTTTTTCTATGATTTTTTTCTCAAAAAGTCTTCAAACATTAATTTCAATTTTTTTTAAATAATTTTTTCCGTAAAAAACATTTTTTAACCTTTTTAAATAATATTTAAAATTAACTGAATTTGTTCCTTCTAAAAAATAGAAAATTTTATTTTTTAAAATACATTCGAACATTTTTATTAAAATTAAACATTTTCTTAAAAAAATAAAAATTAAATTTCATTATTAAAAGATAATTTTTTTATCTAAGTCTCTTAAAAGGAAACATAAAAAATTTTATAACAAAAAGTTTTAAAGAATTTTTTTTTAAAATGTTAGAAAATATATTAAAAGATTATTTGTTTTTGTAAAAGAACAAATTCAGTTAGTTTTTAAAAATCAGGCAAGAATTAAAACAAAAAATGTTCCTTTTTTAAAGGAACAAATTCAGTAAAAAGAAAGAAAAATTTTAAAAATTAAATTACTTTTAAAAAAATCGAAGAAAAAAGATAAATATATTAATTTTTTAAAACTATTTTCAATAAGAAAACTAAAAAAAAAACTTTTGAAAAAAAATTAGAACTTTTTTTTAAAATCTTTTAATTTTAATAAAATTCAATTTTTATTATTTTTAAGAAAATGTTTAATTTTAAAATAATGTTCGAAAACATTTTAATAATTAAAATTTTTTTATTGTTTTGAAAGGAACAAATTAACTTAATTTTAAAAAATTAGTTAAAAAAATTCGAAGAAAAAAATGATATTTTTTAAAACAATTTTCAATAAGAAAAATGAAATTTTTTCCGAAAAAATGTTTAAACTTTTATTTTCGAAAAAAAAAATTAATAAAAATTCGAAACGTCAGAAGTTAACGAGAAAAATTTGCATCGTTAGTCCTGAGGGGTGTATTATGACAAATGTTTGCCTAACGGGTGGTGTATAGTGACAATAGTTTCGCCAAAAGACGTATTGTGTAAGAAACTTCAAACCACAAAGATATATATTTTACAGTTTACTTTTTTTTTATTTTACAAACTTAAGAATATTATAATAACCCAACTCGATGTATTATCATCAGTGCATGCTTTAAAGTACTTTTATAAGCATATTTTTCGTAGATAATCATTACTCCGTTTATGACAATATTAATTTGGCTTAGCTTACAAAGTTTAATCATTTGTTCATATTAGGCAAAAGTTAATTACTTGAGCATTTCTAATAATAATTCTTATACCAACAAAGCTTATTTTAAAACGTAGGTGTAAGAGAGTAAAAACTTATAAAACACTTCATTAAATAAACAATCATCTACCTATAATATGATATGGGAGTCAATTTGTACACTCTATAAATTAATTGACACGTTCAAAATATTGTGTGTTGACATTTTTATCCTTAATATATGTGTTGAAATTTGCCTACTCCACTAATGTAACAGTATAAGGGTGTGCTTGGTTAAGGGTATTAGGGAGTAAGGAATGGGAAATGGAATGATTAATACTGTTTGGTTAATGAAAATATAGGTAATCATTACCAACTAATGGGTAATAGCCCATTCCCCTGTAAATTGGAGGTAATGGATTCAAGGTAATAGATTGACGTATGTATAAATGTGTGTCTCCACCTACCACCACCAACATCACTGACCACCACTATTACCGCTACGACCACACCCTCCTAACGCCACCACCACTCTCTGACGCCACCACCACCACTGACAACCACCATTGTCGCTACCACCACCCTCCTAACGCCACCACCACTCTCCGACACCACCACTCTCTCACGCCACCACCACAAGTGACCACCACTATTGTCGCTACCACCACCGTCCTGACACTACCACCACTCTCCGACACCACCACCACTCTCCGACACCACGACTATCTGACGCCACCACCAATGACCACCACCATTGTCGCTACCACCATCCTCCTAACGCCACCACCACTCTCCGACACCACCACCACCAGTTACCACCACTATTGTCGCTACCACCATCGTCCTAACACCACCACCACTCTCCGACACCACCACTCTCCGACGCCACCACCACCACTGACCACCACCATTTTCGCTATCACCACCCTCCTAACGCCACCACCAATCTCCGAAACCACCACTCTCTGACGCCACCACCAACCATTGACCACCACCATTGTCGCTACCACCATCCTCCTAACGCCACCACCACTCTCCGACGCCACCACCACCAGTGACCACCTCTATTATCGCTACCATCATTGTCCTAACACCACCATCACTCTCCGACATCACCACTCTCTGACGCCATCACCAACCACTGACCACCACCATTGTCGCTACCACCACCCTCCTAACGCCACCACCACTCTCCGACGTCACCACCACCAGTGACCACCACTATTGTCGCTACCACCACCGTCCTAACATCACCACCACTCTTGTCGCTACCACCATCGTCTTAACACCACCACCACCCTCCTAACGCCACCACCACTCTCCGACGCCACCACCACCAGTGACCACCACCATTGTCGCTACCACCACCATCCTAACGCCACCATCACTCTCCGACACCACCACTCTCCGACGCCACCATCACCACTGACCACCACCATTGTCGCTACCACCACCCTCCCAACGCCACCACGACTCTCGACACCACCACTCTCCGACGCCATCACCACCGCCACTACCACCGGAGGCTACCACCTCACTATGGTAACGCGTCGCACAATCACCACCCCTACCATCGTCGTGACCGCTGACTATCTCCCTAACAATTTTTACCATCATCTCCAATCACCACCATATCTTATATTAACCAAGCACTAGCAATGGTAATGATAATACTAAGGAATATTCATTGCATTCCTTTGTATTTTGTTACCTTTACCCATTCCTATTCCCCTCAGGTTAACCAAGCGCCCCCTAAATATCCACATACAAATATTTTGAGTTGCCAATTAATTTATACAGTGTGCAAATCACCTCTATATGAGATGGCCAAATAAGGTATTAGAAATTTCATTGTATAAATAAATGGAAAAAAATGAGATTCACGTATCTTTTTTATGGTTATTACTTAAAGCTTAAGGTATCACGACGAGGACACTTGTTGAGTCCTAGGTGACAGTTTTTTCAGCGTTGTCATGCATTCGTCACCACACCATCATGTCATTTTCGTTGGCTGCATCGCATATTTTTTGGCGTAGAACAACCAAAAAACAATATAGCAGTTTTAAACATCCCCCCCCGATACTTCTCATTTTTTTATTTTTGTTATATTATCCTCTCTTTATATATAAACTAGGATTTGTGCCCGCGCTTCGCTGCGACGAAGTACGGGTGGTTTTTGGAACGTTTTGTGTGTTTGATTTTGGCGACGTATGAATGTCGGCAAGTATTTGTGACCCAGGTGTAAATGTGAGCTACGCAGTTGCAGTTCATGGGTAACTTTTGTTCCTAGTATAAGTAAGTTAGAAGAACTCAAAAGAAAAAACTTATACCAAAATTGTGAGATCAAAAGAGAAAGGTAAACTATACTGATGTGAAAAAGAAGTGAAAATTCGTGTCGAGTACACCATCTTGAAATGAGTTAATAACAACGTTCCAGTTTGTTCTTGCTTCAAGAATATGTCCAAGAAAGTACCCATTAGTTGCAATCACCTACAGAGAAGGAGCACCATGTACATGTTACAAATCTTTGAATCTTTACACGTTTCATTATTTCTTGACATTATGAGGTTCATGAATAAGTAATAAGCCGATAAAGAGCAGATAAGCACTTCATTATTTCTTCAAGTAAGTTGGTACCAACTTATGTTAAACTGTCACTAAGTAGATGAATAAGCAAATCCCAAAGTCACATACACCATTTAAATTGTTTTTTTTCCTTTTATCAAACTCACATATTGTACTATTAGTAACCCGCTAAACTGAAAAACACAAATCTATCACCTCAATGTTTTTCATTTCCATCTCGGGTTTCCTCTTTTCACGACTCTCCCAAGCTTGGATCTTCACCTTATCTTGTTTAAACCTATATATCGATCAACAGAAAAAAGGCACTGTCTCAGTAGTTGATTGGATATGCGTTTTAGTAAGGATTTTGTGATAGTAAATAAATAAATAAAAGTCGTATGTATGTTTACATTACTCGATCTTCACTTTCGCGCCTAAACCTCGTGGTTATAATTGTGACAACTCTTGATGTCTTCTGAATTTGAACTTAAATTTCCCAACATCAGCATCTTCTTCCTTGAATGGCTATTCAGGCCTTCGTTCTTGAGGGGAAGCAAAATGATCTTAATACGCTGCAAGAAAGTGCCACAAACAATACACTTTTGTTACCTATATATACCTATATATGAAACATAATCTCACATTAAGAATTTTAGTACCAAAGTAACAGCATTACCACCAGCAAAAGAAAACCTCAGGGCGGATTTTGATACATTATCCTAGGCTACAAAGGTAAGAACGTGTTGTCATTAATAAATCAAAAGAACATTCAATTATTATGTCTATCTTGTAAGAACAATGAAATCCCGCGTACATTGATGCTCTGGTTACAATCGGGTTCACCTTTTACTGCGTATTTGATCATTTACAAAACCTTATGTTATTTATAAGGGAGTGTTTGGGTTGCATATTAGGACTTTTCATTTCCCAAAATATTCAACTTAGTCACGAAGTGAGTGTAAACATACCCTACACCCCCTCATCAGACAGGGTAACGCACCCACTAAAGAGTAAAGACACACAACCAACCTACATAACAAAATTTGTAGCATTTTTAAGGTGTTGTTTTAAAATCTAAATCCAGAATATTAGTTATGCCAATAAGAAATCCTAAACATGTCGATAAAATTACCACTTGCCACAAACGCAATACTCTCAAGGACCCTAGAAGCATAATAGTTTCAAAATAAGAGACAAAAAAGTGAGCTTATGAAACATAAATTGCATAACTAAATAACCCATAAGCCGAATATATAAGCCAAAACAAACTGACAATTCTCATCTATATACACATACCTGAACATATATAGTGCCAGGTTTCGCGACAGCTCTAAGAAGGTTATCAGCAGCCATTCATCGCGAACCCGATGATTGCTAAAATCTCAGTATCCACCAATCTCAATATCCATTAGGACTTCCCATTTGGCTATGCGATTTCTGGCAACCGCACACGTGGCCTACAAATAGTTAGAATTAGAAAAAATGTTCAAATAGAAGAGTTAATTATATGTTACTAATTAATCTATTGTATTTCTTGTCCAGATCGATGGTTTTGCACTTATAAATACCGTATTAAATACCCAACATCTTGGACCCAAGCCAATAGTAGTATCTACTATTTCTTGCAATATAAAAAGAACCAAGTATGATGCAGTTGCTCAACTATTAAGAGGTGAAACGTCACCTTACCAACATATATGTCGATGGTGTCCGAATCTGATTTTGGTAACTCTTTTCCTTTAGAAAGCTCAGTGTCTCTAATATGTTATTCGGTTAAATTGAGCAAGTTTTATGAGCATTCCCCCCACTGCAAGGATTTAAGAAAATTGTGATTAGTAACTCAAATCCTTTTACTAATCTGTAATTAGGCATATTTATGTTACTGTTCTAGTCAGGTATGTAAAAGTGCTTGTTTACTTGTTATTGCATACCTTGAACTTAGAGACCCGACAAAAGCTGATGGCTCTCTCCTGCTGCTACTGTTGAGATTTACTCACCTATGTTAGGTTCATTTCGTCTTTTAGCCTGCATGATCAAGTTCATTAGTTTAAAAGGCCTTTCAAGCACAGGCCGTCAATCTTAATACAATGAAAAAGAATATAGTTGAGCTAACCTCTAAATGATGCAAATCTGATTCCTTTTGCCCGAATCAAGTTATCCCCAAAACCGTCCAATATTTGGGAAGCATATCCGTAGATATGGGAGGCAGAACATGCCGATGCCACAACGACATTATTAAAAAGGATGAGTGATTAAAGGAGCAAGTTCCAATCTTTCAATGTGAAAAAGGATGAGGGATAAACCACAACCCCTTGTTATGTTGTACTGCTATTGTCATTTCAAATAAGCTACAACATGTCTGGTTATTAAAGAATCGTTGTTTAGAGGAACATTTGTGGTAATTTGGTCTCCTAAACTGGCCTAGTTAAGGGCAGCGTGGACATATTTTTATTTCCACGAATGTGATATGTAGGTAGGTAGCGTAGGCTTTTACCACAGGCACGTTTCCAACTTATATGCAGGGTAAACACAGTAAAACAAACAACCGCATAATTTTTCATACCTACTGAAAAAGAAAAAAAAACATAGCCTAGAGAAATGCCAAAAACCTTTTTTTATAATTACCGCGTTGTTCTTGATAGCATTGGAGACCTCAGGGTCAGTTCCGCGAAACAGTGTTTATGCAATACAGAGCCTCTTCGTTTTGTGGTTCTGGAAAACAAAGAAATAATGACACTGATGTTTATGTATAGTTTCTGTGAAAAGAGATAAATGATACTAATTAAAAAGCAAAACTTTCTTGACTGAAACGCACGCAATCTTAACGAAACACGCGCAATCTTAACGAAACGCGTGCAAATCAAATAGGCCAACAATTAATAAGCAGAATATGTGTGCCTTTTTGAAAATCATATAACCTCGTAATTTTGCAAAATATGATTACCCAAAAACCTGTTCATTCTTTAGACTACAAACAAGACAAATAAAGTTAAATAAATCAAACCTTTAAAAAAATGTCAAACCTTTTCACGTAACAAGTTGTATACCATATAACAATTTACAAGATCCATTTTCATCTTTTCTTTCCTTATCAAAACTTCACAATCTCATTATAACAATCCAAATAGGAATATTTTTGGGAAAAATAACTCACAACACCACACTTACAAATGTAAGCTCCATTTAAGGCAGTATATGTAAAGAGAGATGGATACCTCGAGTTAGTGTGGAGCCTGATATCGAGTTATTAACATTTACAGGTTAGAAATGCGTAGATGTTTTCACAACAAATGTACTTGGTTCACTATTCAAAAGATACGGATTTTGGAAAGGGGGGGGGGGAAGACACGTTTTTACTATAACCATCAGCACTCCTTCCTTTGGTGCTCTGTCGTTGATCTTGGACCATAGTAGGCTCAGATAGGACGGCCATCAGGGAAAACCCAGAGACGCACGGCATGGGTGCATCCTCAAAAGGTCGCCCCGCCAAGGTCCGTGAGGTATCGGGTTTAACCAGGGGTGTTCAACATCATCATAGCCACTAAACGAAACCTTACAATGAATCCTTAACTTTTCAGAAACCCAAACATATACAAACTTTCTGTCAGAATACAAAAATCAAAACGACCCATAAAAATTAACAGTTTCTCGTAATCCTTGGATTATCTAACTATGGAGATGATTACTAGAGAGAGAGATAGATGAAGATGTAGAGAGAGAAAGTAGAGAGAGGTTGGAGAGAAAATAGAAAATATTAGATTAGAAGTGTATAAATTATGAGAAACAACCCCTCCTAACATGCTAGGAGGGGGTTTATATAGCCACCCTACATGTGGGCTTTGATGGGCTATATGTTTACATATTGGATCACGAGCCCAATACTTGAATCTATCTTTGGAGTGACCGATCCTTTCTAAATACGTAAAAACATATTTCCAACAATCTCCCCCTAAGGGAGGTCACTCCAAGTTACAATGTCCTAAATTGTCTATAGCTCGTGATCTATGCTAACAATGATGTGACCGAGTCTTTGGTTGGGAAAACGCATTTCCAACAATCTCCCCCTAAAGGAGGTCACACCATTTTACAAAATCTTAAACCTAGCATACTATGCTTGAGTCTTCGATCTTGTTCTTGTGAATATGCAGATGAGATCTTTGACTTTAGTCTTGAGCATGTTTCCTTGCCTTGACCTTGAGCATTCATCACTTGTGAAATTTGCCTCCTCGTGACTTCATGTTCCACATACTTATACCTTTATAAATTCTTGAAAGCTTCAGAGTTTGATAAAGCGGAAGACTTGACTTTTAGGCTTTCTTGAATTTGTTGAAGTATTGAGTGCATAAAGCATAAGCATGTGTTTATTACTTCTTCTGGATTGTACAACGCAATGCCACCTTCTTGTTATGCTGCATAAGACAGTTAGCAACAAAACATATACACGGATGAAATGGCCTTGAACATTTCATTCTAATTCGGTAGCATTTTACCTCCGGTCGATGAAGACCGTTGGACGATATTAAATATCGTACTTGTGGCAGGTAGTTTCAATTAAGAACCTCCTTTCGCGGGTAAACCCGTTCTCTTTATTCGACCGTCCAAAGCTGACTGCGAACATAAAGAGTGAATCATTTGGATAATAATATCCGCATGATTTGAAGCCGTCAATTCATGTTCCTAGAACAAGGAAAATTCAATTAAGAACCGCATCATCGTTGCTTTCCAGTTGTCACGAGCTTGATTCGTATAGAATCTTGCAAGTTACCTACCAAGTGCTGTTTGAGGTTAACACTAGAAGGATTTCCACTCATCACTGTGAACACTGAGGTATCACTCTGAGTGTTCTGGCTAGATCACTAAGATATTGCGTAGAGGCCTGTGAGAACTCATATTTTTCTCAGTAATTAAATTGTTCTTTTATTCATGATTCTCAAATTTTCAATATGTTACTTTTTCTTGTATCATTCATACGTAAATCCTGAGATCTCAAAAATTTTAATAAATTATATTTTAAGTATTTTTCTAATCATTTAAGATAATTTGTTTGGATTTATGGAAATTTTATATTATTTTTCCATATTTATTTAAATCAAGATTTGTGATTTAAAAGCACTCGCCCGTGTTTTATAAAAATGTTAGCCGATTTGATGGCAAGAGAACCCATGGCTATGTATTTCGACTTTATGAAGTAAAAAACATTATCTTTCTATAAATATTTTATTTTCGTATTATAACTTGCACCGAGTCATAACGATTAGCGTTTTAGGGATTTAAGTCAGGCTAGAAAAATTTTGGGCTTAGACTAAAACAACTTAAGGAATTCAAGTTTGGTCCAAAAAGCCCAAATCTTCCCCTCCTTTTCCCCCGTCGGTTTAACAAACACACATACACTCTTATTTTTTTTACTTACAAAAAAAACACTACTTCCTCCCTCTTTGTTCATCACTGCCATGAAATCAGCCCTAAAACCATCACCATCACCACCTCAAACTTATTAAAATCACAATTAAATCATATCATATTGTTCTTACATCAATCCTTATCAAAACTCACATTAAAAACCTTTCATACAACAAGTTTTTAGAAGAATCATAAATTTTCAATATTGAGGCTTATTGAGATTCATGATTGTTTTGTAGTGAATAATTGTAAGTATCCTCATCTTTATCTTTTGATTGATTAATTATATAAGATCATACATATTAATTGATGATAGATTTTTTTTGAATGCATGTGAGGATTGGTGATACTGAGAGTTGATTGGAGTCTTGGTGGTAATGAATTGATTGGTAAGTTTTAGCATAAATTTGGACAGCATGTAATTCGACCTAGAAACCATGATATTTTACATTGGAGCCACTGATAATATGACTTATATGGGTATAATGAACATTTTAGATGCTAGTGGCGAGTTGTATGGGCGCTCAACTCCTCCGGATGAGGAAGTTATGATTAAATTAAGATTTTATAAGTAAAATTCGCACATCAGGTTTGTGAGCCCAAAACTCATATATTTTTCCACTGTAGGCTGTGCTTTTATAGCTTAGATGGATTCATTGAGCCTTTTACATGTTAGTAGCGAGTTGGATGGGCGATCAACTCCTCCGGATGAGTGAGTTATGACCAATTTACGGTTGTGAACCCAATCAGACCCAACAAATTTGTATAGATATTTGCTATAGGTCATGGGCCATATAATTGATCTTTTAAGACAATTTGAGTTAGTATACATTATAACATAACAAACTCCGCTGACTTCGCATCGATTGCTATCACGGTTTGTAATTTATGACCAAAACGGTAAACCCGAGTTCGAAAACATAAATTCTGATTTCGTAACCTTCAAAGAATGCAATTTTCCCGACAATTGGTATTAGCTATTTACTCGTGGTTGGTATAGGCCGAAAGTAGAATCTTGAGGCTTTCCAATGGTGGAAATCTCAGACCCTTAAACCTTATAGGTTAACGGGTTATTTTGCCCCAAGTTTGACTAGTGCAGTTTTACTATTAGGTGCTTACGGTAAGGCTGTTAGTGTTTTGGACTTTTAAAAAGTTCCGTAAACTCTTAGATCGAATGGTTAGACATTCCGGAAACCTCATGAGAGACCCGTTCCATTGGTGAAAACCCCATAGTTTTTGGACTTATAAATTATGAGCTACGCCCTTTACAAAACAGCTATACCAGAAAATGTGACTTTACGCCTACGGTTAAATAAATTGTTGACGTTTTTAGGTGAAAATCACTTGGGTTACTTGATTTGAGACCTTGGGCTATTATGTTATTTATTTTCATATAGGTTTTGTGTTATGAAGGTCATGACCACACTTAAACTCGGTTGGTTGTGCAAGTTATATACATATTACATTTTTACAAAATATTTTGATACAATTGTTTTATATTTTTATAAAACGCATACTTAAGGGTCGTGATCACTCTTGTAGGTCGAGGGTAGCCCTTATAGTATTTCCCATTGCCATCTACAGCCCGGTTCTCATATCCGTCACACTTGTACTAAGGTACTCTTGCCACCATTGTATTGCTTTTATTTCTATTTGATTAAATGCTTTGATTATGAAATTGGGATTTTTGTATTTAGACCATATGCTACTGATATCAAGGTGGTATTATGATCATTATATGTCTTGTGTACTTGTAGAGGCATTGCTTAGGGTGTGCAAGTGTTTAGGTGATGTTATAAGTAAATTTTAGTGTCAGAAATGAGGTTAAGAATGATAGCAGATTGCTACAGCCATTCATGAAATTTTTCTGCAAATAAAACCTGCAAATTTCTTGATTTTTGGATAGCCTTGGTTGTGTAGTACAATTGGTGAGTTGGGTGGTTTTTGGAAGTGTCCGGATGAGTAAAATATGATCTTTTTATCAAAATTAGTCAATAACGACATGTGCGCCAAATTTGTGTTTGGGGTCAAAGCATAAAAGGCCAAATTGGGTATTTTTATGACTTATTACAGTAACATAGGTCAAATGTGAACATTTCCAATTGGTTTCAAGTTAAAATCTTTTACGGAATGTAAATGATGGTCAAAATGGTTTATTGAAATGTTTTGTCGAAAAAGTCAAATCTGAGTTGTCTGCACTAAAACTGCATTTCCTGTTGATTGGTAATAGCTTTGATAGTGTTTCTTAATGATTTGAAAAGGTAATAATTTTATCTTTCCATGGCCATAAAGTTTGATTTTATTGCTATTATAGAACTCTAGATATGATACAATCTTTACAGCATGTTTCTGAAAATTTAGTGCAGCCAATTTGTTAACGTTAATTTTCGACTCAAAGTGTCCAAGTGTTTGCTACTTATGGGTTTGATGAGCATTGTTAATGTTTATAAACATGATCATACAGTGGGTAAGTAGTGTTTTTAAGTCAAAATTGGTTCGAGTCAATAGTTTGCAATGCCTTGCGAGTTATAAGATGGTTTATGTACTAGTAGTAACCAAAGCGTTTTCTAAACGTTATTTTTGTATCTTATAAGTTTTCGCGCCCCGTCATCATAGGTCTGGGATGAATTAAAGTTTCTTGATTTCTTGTTGTTACTACTCAGCCCTCAAGTTCCATATTGATTCACCTCGTAGCTAAGGTGAGTTCATAGCCCCTTTTACTACTTGTACATTGTTTCTAAACGCGGGGTGAGATTTTACATGGTGGAACACATCCATTTAAAAACTGTATGCTATCCAGAACTTGTATGCTATTCAGACTTGTATGATTTCCAACAGTTTTCATTGATATTATTGCTTATAGTTAATAGCCTTAAGTTTCCTCTCTTGATCATGAACCGTTAATTGTCCCGTATGCTTTGCGCTAAGCGCGAATGTTGTGGGTGGATCCATCGGGATTGACAATCCCCGTCCCGATTACCTTGACGCACTTACATTTGTTTATACTTGAGTATTTAGGCTGAATACTCCTTAGAGGAACTTACTTTGAGTTAAGCTTCGGTTCATGAACTAAACAGCAATAATATTGGTTTCGGACTATGGTTAATGATCATAACCATTTTCTCTATTTACTTGTTTTACAAATGAATGCTTGTGTTCCACATCTTCACTGCTAAACCTATGAATATCACTCAACTTTATGTTGACGATTTTACATGTTTAATCTCATGTATTAATACTTAGCTTTGCTTGGATGGGAGCCCGCAGGATATTATCGCAGCTTGGAGATTTCTGTGTGTACTTAAACTTTGGTTTATCTAAAAACTGTCAGAAGTTTATCATGTATTCTTTGTAACTATAAGTTACAAAACCATAATTAAATTATAGATTTCCGCTTATAAATATTTGGGACCTTTGTTTAAAAACTCTGATTCTTTATGATTTAATGAATAAATTTTTATTACGTCAACTTTATGTCAATAATATTTCATTGTTTCTTGTACCATGACGTGGCGCCCCCTTGCTGCCTAGTTGTTCCATACCTGATTTTGGGGGTCTCACAGATTGGTATCAGAGCGATGGTTATAGGGAACTGAGTCTTTTTTCAAAACTTAGTCTATGACCGAAAAGTTCCAATATTTCATGTTTCGAAGTGTCAAACACAGAATCTGTCATTGCTGTTCGATATCTGCGCGGGTAACTCTCTAATCCTTATTATTTATTTTTAATTATCGTTGTAGTATTTCACCTCTTGATTACAATTTGAAATATTACATTACCCTCATGAAGATAATTACTATCTCCTTTCAAAGCCTTTGTGCTCAATGAATTATCATTGGATATTCTGTGATTACATCTGCCCTTACTGTATTTGATGCGGATCGCTAATCAAATGGCCAGAATCAAGAATCAAGAACAACTCAGTGAACAAAGTACCCGTAGGTTTCTTGTATTATTATCAAAAAGTGAAAGTCCCCAATTACAGAGAAAACAAACCAATCTTATAGGAAGAGTACTCTAAACACGTAATTGATTAGGAATATAATTTCCTAATCAAGATTTATTATTACACAAGAAACTCAAATAAAAAGGAAAGCAAATAACTTATTCGAATGTGAGATATGCAGACATGTTGACATTATGATCCAATGCTCCTGCATCATCCTCCCCACCTTGAAAAACACTCGCCCTCGAGTCCATTTCGTCATCACTAGTACCAACATAGGGTGACAAATCAGCTACATTAAAGGTTGCCGAAACATTATAATGACCAGGTAGCTCAAGTTTGTATGCATTGTCATTAATTCTCTTAAGAACTCGAAAAGGCCCATCAGCACGCGGTTTCAACTTCCCAAAATGCCCTGCTGGAAAACGCTCTTTTCGCAAATGAAGCCAAACAAGATCACCTTCTTTGTATAAAACCTGCTTTCGATGTTTGTTGGCTTGATTCTGGTACTGCAGATTATGTTTAGTGATTTGCTCATGCACCTTTTGATGGAGTTCTTTGATTTGTTTGGAGCGATCTTCCCCCTCAATGCTAACATGCTCGACAAGTGGGATTGGTGTCAAATCAAGCGGAGTAAACGGATTTCGCCCATACACTATCATGAACGGACTCATTCCAGTTGTGCGATGAGTGGAACGATTATATGCGAATTCAGCTTGAGCAAGTATAAGATCCCATGCTTGGGGTTATCACCAATGAGACTACGCAACAGGTTTCCCAAACTTCGGTTGGTGACTTCGGTCTGACCATCAGTTTGCGGGTGGTGGGAGCTACTAAATTGCAACTTCGAACCCATACGCTTCCATAGTGTGCGCCAAAATGGCTCACGAATTTTACATCACGATCTGATGTGAGAGTCTTTGGAATACCATGGAGTTTCACGATTTCAGAAAAGTAGAACCTTGCAATTTGGCTTGCGTCATATGTTTTAGAACAAGGTACGAAATGAGCCATTTTAGAAAACCGGTCAACCACTACCATAATCGAATCTTTCTATCTTTGAGTTCGAGGTAAACCCAAAACAAAATCCAAACTGACGTCCTCCCAAGGAGCCTCAGGGACAGGTAATGGAGTGTACAAACCCGCGTTAGTGTGGTGGGTTTTGGCAACATGACACACACGACATCGTGCAATGATTCGGGAAACATCTCGCCCAATTTTGGGCCAATAAAATTGACCACGGATTAAGTCCAATGTCTTGTCTCTGCCAAAGTGTCCAGCAAGTCCCCCCGCATGGCTTTCAAAAATAATTGAATCTCGTAATGAGCTTAAAGGGACACATAAACGGGAACCCTTAAAAAGGTATCCGTCATGGTTCGAATAATCCTGAAAAGGCCCATTGTTACAGTGACTCCAAATATTTCGAAAGTCGGGATCATCTTGGTATAAATCCCGAAAAGCATCAAACCCACATACCTGAATTTTCATTTCAGAAGTGAGAGCATGGCGTCGACTTAGGGCATCCGCAACAGTATTTGACGCACCTGCCTTATGTCGGATAACAAATGAATATGCTTGCAGCAACTCCACCCACTTGGCATGACGAGGTTTGAGCTTATGTTGTCCATTAATATACTTAAGAGCTTCATGATCAGAATATAGAATAAACTCGTTGGACAATAAGTAATGCCGCTAGTACTCCAAACTTCGCACAATGGCATAAAATTCCTTATCATATGTAGAATATTTACGACGGGTTTCATTGAACTTTTTGCTAAAAAAAGCAATTGGTTGCTGATTTTGGCTTAATACACCACCGATACCAAGTCAAGAAGCGTCACATTCAACTTGAAACACCGCGTCAAAGTTCGGAAAAGCTAAGACAGGAGCTTGCGTAACCCACCGTTTCAACTCATCAAAAGCATCCCCTGCTTCTTTAGTCCAACAAAATTTTCCAGCTTTCATACACTCCGTCATAGGGGCAATTATGCTACTAAAGTTGCGAATGAAACGCCGATAAAAAGAAGCTAACCCCTGAAAGCTACGAATATCTTGAATCGTAGTGGGTGTGGGCCAACTAGTAATCGCTTCAACCTTTGTTTCATCCATTCGTATTCCGTCACCTGAAACTACATAACCCAGAAATATAACCTCATTAGCAAGAAAATGACACTTCTTTCCGTTTGCATACAATTTTTGTTCCCGCAAGACAGCGAAAACTTGTCGAAGGTGTGCCAAATGTTGTGCCATATCCCTGCTGAAAACCAAAATGTCGTCAAAATAAACGACCACAAAACGACCTATGAAGGATTTAAAAACATGATTCATAAGACGCATGAAAGTGCTAGGTGCATTTGATAAACCGAAAGGCATCACCATCCACTCATATAACCCGTCACGTGTCTTGAAAGCAGTTTTCCATTCATCTCCGGGACGCATACGAATCTGATGGTACCCACTCCTTAAATCAATCTTCGAGAAAACCGTTGACCCATGTAATTGGTCCAGCAAGTCATCAAATCGAGGGATGGGAAATCGATACTTAGTAGTTATCTTATTGACAGATCGACTATCAATGCACATACGAAACGTACCATCATGTTTTGGAACTAATAAAGCCGGAACAGCACACGGGCTCATGCTCTCACGTATGAGTCCTTTCCCAAGTAATTCGTTGACTTGACGATGTAATTCTTCAAATTCTTTCGGGTTCATGCGGTAGGCTGGTTTGTTTGGAATAGTGGACCCTGGCAATAAATCGATACAATGTTGTATCTCTCTCATTAGGGGTAGTCCATGTGGAATATCATGAGGAAAAACGTCCATAAACTCTTGAATCAAAGGACGGATCAGACCCGGAACAGTTGGTTCAAGGTCATTTGCTTCTGTTACTACGAGAGCATACATGATGGAATGTGGGGTGATCTTTGTGAGTCTCATAAATTCGGACCTGGTAAGGATAAAAGCATGGTAGCATTTTCCCTTGTGTCAAATGGTGCCAACATTATATTGACTCCATCTTTTTTGAAACTGTATGTATTAAAAAAACCATCATGCTTGGTTTTTCGATCATATTGCCAAGGCCTACCCAACAATATATGACATGCATCCATGGGAATCACTTCGCACCATACTTCGTCTTTATATTTTTTTCCAATCGAAAAGTGAACAAGACAACGTTTACTAACCTTGATGACATTGCCCATTTTTAACCATGTAAGTTGATATGGTGCCGGATGATCTTCCACATCGAGACCTAATTTCTCGACCATGTTTGTTGACACCATATTTTCACAACTCCCACCATCGATGACGACGCTACATATCTTCCCTTTACTTGTGCATTTTGTTCGAAATATGTTATGTCGCAACCATGACACATTCTCATCGGTTTTTGACACTGCTACATTTAGAACACGCTGTGTTACCAAGGCTTCTCCATGATCAGCATACACAACCTCGTCTTCCTCGTCATCTTCTTCTTCCCCATTATCGGTGTCGTAAACGGGTTTTGTTTCTTCAACCAACGTCACCATTTGCTTGTTTGGGCATTCTCTTGTGATATGACCCATTCCTTGGCATTTGAAACATCGTAATACACGTTGGTTTGTTGAAGTACTTGGAATGTCGGGGTTTGTTGTAGGCGACTTCATGGGTGTAGTTGGTGGCAAACGAGATGAAGGTGTAAATCGACATCCTGTAGCTCGCCCCTTGTTCTTTATCTGTTTCTCAACTTTGAGTGCCAATCGACATACATCAACAAACGACCAATATGGTTGTAGTTGTACTACATCAGAAATATCAGGACTTAAACAACCCAAAAAACGAGCTATAACCTGTTCTTCTTCTTCAGCCGCACCACATCTCAGTCTGTGTCGGTTAAACTCGGCAATAAAATCTTCAACTGATGTGTTTCGATGGGTTAAATTATGGTAGTCTAGGAAGGCTTCCTGTCGGTGATTCACTGGAAGAAATTTCTCTTGCAACAATTTCTTCATCTTTGACCATGTTTCTACTCGTGATTTCCGTTGTTGCGAACGTTGTTTCTTTACATTGTCCCACCAAAGAGACGCATACTTTCGTAGCTTAATGGCTACGAGCTTTACCTTTAAATGATCGGGTATGTCTCGCAAATCAAAGATTCGCTCAACTGTACTCAACCAATCGATAAAGTCATCAGGGTGTGTCTTTCCGTGGAATTCAGGGATCTCTATTTTCATCCCCATGTTACGCAAAGGATCTTCCCGGTTTGGTCCGCGGAAGTTTTTGACGGAATTTACCAAAAGGATTTTGATCCTCATCGTCCCCTACATCCCAGCCGTGAGGTTCAGACTCGGTTTCTTCATCCTGCAACTCCTGTTGGATTTCGAGGTCTCTTATTCGTTGTTGAAGGCGTTCGATTTCGACATCACGTGGATCTCGTAGATCACCATCGTTGCCTCGTTCGGCGTCTCTACGATTGGAATTACGAGTTTGTCTTCCACGCCCGACCATTTGAGCACCAAAAAGCTCTGATACCAAATGATGCGGATCGCTAATCAAATGGCCAGAATCAAGAATCAAGAACAACTCAGTGAACAAAGTACCCGTAGGTTTCTTGTATTATTATCAAAAAGTGAAAGTCCCCAATTGCAGAGAAAACAAACCAATCTTATAGGAAGAGTACTCTAAACACGTAATTGATTAGGAATATAATTTCCTAATCAAGATTTATTATTACACAAGAAACTCAAATAAAAAGGAAAGCAAATAACTTATTCGAATGTGAGATATGCAGACATGTTGACATTGTGATCCAATGCTCCTGCATCAGTATTTCTTGAATTCTTGTTCATGTAAACTTGATCTTGTTACAATAATTTTATATTGTTATAACGTTACATACTTGTATTCGGAGCGCGTATGCTGCCGACTTTTTATACTCACTTTTCTGAGTACTATTGTTATTTCGTCTATGCGTGATACGACTGACCTCACATACTCGTTCGTTTTGAACCGTCTGTCTTTCTCGACTCACGGTTACATATTGTACGTATTTCTGTAATACCATTGTTTGGGATTAAGAAGTGTTGCTTTCAATGAAACTTCCGATTTTCATTTTACTACCATGTGCGTTAGTTCCACTGTTAAACCTTTTTAAGATATCTATTTAGATATCCAAATTGTCTTCCGACCATCTGTGATTGGATGCCTTGAAAATTAGTCTGTAGACCATTGTGTAGCTCAACGTGTCTACGAAAAATACTAAAGGACATCATGTGAGTCGCACATCTCAAAGCATTCCTTAAAATCCGTGCTGAATAATATCGTGAGTTTTCGTAACCTTGAGTGACTTTTACGTCACCATCTTACATGGCACTCGTATATCGATTAAATATTATTTCATTGACCATTCTACGTTTCGACTTCGATTTACAACGTTCGTTTGTACCTTGGAAACGCCATCGTCATCTTGTAATTCATCCTCTATTATGTGGCGATTGTTTGGAATATGATTCTAGCTCTATAAACTTGTATCTTTCCCTTTCATTAAACCCTCCCACTCTGGGAGTGCAACTTGTTAATGTTCCATTTCTTTCTCGATATGTCTTGTGATTTTGGAAAATCACGCCACCGAGAGACCTTCCTGCATTGCATCTTGAAATCGAAGATACGGATGTCATGCGCCGTTTTTGATTTCTTAGTTTATTGTTGGTATTCTTTAACCATTTTTATACTATATATTCATTTATATGCTTAATTATATAATATATTCTCTTTCGTCTTTATGGAATCCACGAGTCATGTGTGTACATAAAGTCCGGGTCGTTATGAAGTTTGATTAAATTTCAAGGTGTCGAAAAATATACTTTCTGCAGAAAATCTACAGGTAATTTAACGGTGTCGAGAAAATATTTTTATAAAGTTCAAACTTAAAAATATGTTTATACTTGTTGAGACATTTGTTTAGACATAAAATTCGAACCGTAACTCTTAAAAACGAGCAAGTTACGCTCATTTGAAATTTGTAAAATTTAAGAACTTATTTTCTGCGTATATGGAAATTATTGCTGATGCAGAACTGCAGGGGTAGAATCGTCATTTCTGGTCCGTTTCGGCCTTCGGCCGAAACACGAAAGTTGTCTGAAATGTAGTTTTACGTCTACCGCGAGGGAACTAGTGTCGAAACTGAATATTTATGGGTCTTTTATTTAATAAAGTCTGCATTTTCTAAAAATATCATTTTGTTGACAGATCTGATGTGAAGGCGTTTTCGCCTATTTCTGGTCCGTTTCGAGTCTCGAGTAAAACTAAAAAGTTGATTAAAATGCCGTTTTACCTTTACCGTGTAGGTAACCAAGTCCGGAAACTAGTATAAACGGGTCAAATCTTAAAAATAAAAACCTGCGTTTTAAGATAATATAGTCAAACCTGCGCAGAACGTGCAAGGGCATTTGGGTCATTTTACGTTCGGTTTCTGAAATTGTGTATAGTTAAGTTCGTTTTTCTCAGTTCTCAACAAATTGAAAGTCCTAACAATATCGGGTTTTTAACTGTTTTTGGTTGTTAATATTTTTTGGATATTCTATTTGCTAATTCAAACAATGCTTAGCAAAACTGAAAAATATCGTCTACTTGTATGTAAAACACAGTGCAAATACCAAGAATTTATTCAATTAAAATTCAAAATGTAAATTTTACAAACTAAAAAGACTGAAAATGTAAATTCTATGAAATGTAAATGCTAAAAATGTAAAATTAACAAGTACAAGGACTGAAAGTGTAAAATCAGTAAACTATGAGGACTGAAATTGAAAACTATGCAAACAACTAACCAGTTCTCAACAAACTCCAAACTTACTAACTGAATATTAACAAATTTCAAAGTTTAAGGACCTGATTTAAGCAAACCCTAAAAAATGCAAGTTTAGCCATCATTACAAACAGGTTAAAACATTAAGGACCTAAAAGCAATTTTTGAAAAGTTTTAACTAAAAACGGGCTTAATACACAAATAAGCTCGTTTGAGCTTATTTCTCAACCAAAATCAACCAAACCACTTGCAAAATGCTTAAAATCAAAAATCAACTAGACCTGTAAAAGGAAATAAGCTAACAATGGCTAAAACTCTGATAAGCAATTTTCAATAAGCACAAAATAAGCTATAAAGGAATCTAGACTTGCACAACTAAATTTTAGTAATGCAACTGATTAAGAAGCTCAAAATATGAATGGGAAATCAAGTCTCGTTCAAAATCATCTAGTAATAAGCCTAGAATTTGAAATAAGCTAAAAGTAGGCTTATGTTGACCAGCGTTGACCAGACTTTTTTCAATAAGCTCAAATTCTCAAAAATTGACCAGAAATACTTGCTAAGTGAATTTGTGAAAGAAAATAGACCAGTTTATGAATAGGATAATGAGATATGAAAAATCAGTTTACACTTTACAGAAACATGCATTTGCTTATTGGTTCAGATTTTTGCTTATATCTTGCCGAATACTAGAAACTGTACAAAATCCCTATAGAATCTGAATCTTCATATATTGAGTGAGATTTGAAAACTGGTTTGATGAATTTTCATCAAGAAACAAATGAATGGTGAGCAAATCAATTTGGTAACTTTTATGAACAAATTTTTACTGAAAATGACCCACACATTTAAACTGCTATTTGCCTCTTTGACCTTAATGTTGACTTGAAAATGACTCAAAACTATTAGTTATCACTTATTAACTGAAAATGAACACTAGTTTGTCAAAAATCAACAATTGAAAATCCAACACAAGCTAAAGCCAAACACTCCTTTGCTGATCTTTTTGAAGTTTTTGTAAAGACTAATTGATCAAATGATTTAACTGAGACAAGAACTTTAGCAGCCTAAGTTTGGTGACCAAAATGAAGTTTTTGAGAACTAGTAATAAGCTATGATCACAACAAGAACACAAAATGATGAACCAAGCTAAAGTTATTGAGATAAGGTGAAAACAGGATTAGTACAAAGCTACTAAGCAGATTCAAGCAACAATTAAGCTACCAAATGACTAGAATCAAATCAAGAACAGGCTAAAACAAGTTTTATCATACAATCAAGCAAGTATTAACTAGAATTGAGCAGGCATTTACAATTGAGAGGAACCAAAAACAAGAAGCGTTTGCACCTTTTGGAACAACCTTTGAGAAGTAGAGGAGCGATGTGCTCTCTATTCTAGTGCTAACCACCACCTTAGCACTAGACTATCCTATCAACAAACAATCAACAGCTATCAATCAACATTATCAATTATGGCTTGAATTCTTCAAATACTAGGGAAACTGGACAGGATAGAACAAAGCAGCTACAATCTTCACACAAAGTCAGTTATGATCAAGGTATGATCATAACAAACTCAAAACAGCAACAAGAGTATCAAGGTAGCAGGAGATGAACAATAAGTAGGTAAAGAACTTTTGGAGGGAAAATGAGAATTTGAATTTTATTGAATGAAAGTTGTTACAAAAGTAGGTAATTGGTTACAAACTAACTAACAAACTCAAGAGTGTGTCAGACTCTTGAGTTGTTGAACTAAAAACTAGAAATGGTGGAAGAAAATTAAAAGTGTGTGTGTTTTCACACTTTTCTACAACAACTGAAAATGAGGACTATCTAGGGTATTTATAGACTTGAGAAGTAAAGTAGTTGGGGTTGGTGACGTGTTGGAACCAATCTCAGGCTTCCACGTGTCCAATTGAGCTTAACTGATTTTTGTTGATGAAGAACTGAATTGGGGTTTTTCACTTGAGTTGATTTCATCTTAATTGGTTATGACCAATGTATTCGTCCTTCAAAAATAAGCAGGTTTGATGTTTATAACTTTTCTTGAAATCCATTCTAGCTCGAAATCGATCCTGGCAATGTGTTTTGTTGAAGTTGACACGTGGCAAGATGTTATTGGCTGAAAGAAGTGCACACGGATCACTATCCATTTTTGGATATATTGAATATTGGTTGGCGTTCACTGATTGGTCTAGAAATGGATAATGCGTTTTGACTGTTAAGATCTTGCCCAATAAATGAGTGGCGGCTGAATGCAATAAATGCATGTTAAGTGGCAATCCGTGTCACCTTTTCTCTTGATTCTCATTGGTTCTTGGCCTTTTCACACGGATTGATCTTGCATAGCTTTCCAAAATTGGCAGAAATGACCCCTTGACTTTGGCAGATTGTATTTTAAAGCTAGCAACTTCATTTCTTTGACTTATTTGGTCCTTCAAACTTCATTCTTGAACAAATATGATCCTTTGACTGAGTTGACTTGAGAGTTGACCAGATTTGACTTTGATCTTGACTTTTACATATTTACACTTTTAGTCCTTCATCTTTGGCAGTTTGTCAAGATAGGTCCTTTGTCTTCAAAGTCTTGTCACTTTTGATCCTCTTTTGTCTTTTTCATCAAATTAAGCTTGATTTTCCTTTGTTTGCTTGAAAATGTATCCTTCTTACCTATTTTAGCACAAATACAAAACATACCACATAATTCCGCTTTATAGCACAAAGTTTAGGTATTTTTATTGTGTTTTAGGGTGATTTGTTGATAAATTGATATGAGTTTTTGCTCATATTAAATCCCCTACACTTGAACATTGTTATGTCCTCATGCAATACTATACATTTTAAAGCACAAATTTACATTCTCCTCATAATTAATCCACCTTGGCCATTATGGAATGCATTTACACTACTCTAAACTACATGATGCATGATTTTGATTTTTTAACAATACAATGAACAAAATACAATTCTATCTATGTCTTTTTTTGGTTTTTCTTGAAATAGTTTTGATGGAAATAACTCATAAAGAATTCAATGACTTTGATTAGGGCTTGGGTACCATGGACATTTATCACCCTCAAGTTTCACTTTCCCATACCAAGCTTAAAAATGGAATCATTGCATTCACAAGTAAAAAGTGCATCAACTTATTCATGACAATTAAATGTGGAACCGGTTATTATTTGAGCAAATTGCTTGTGAGAAAATTTGTCATTTATTCAAGTGTGAAGTATAAGAAGTGTAAAATCCAAAAATAAGGAAGCACGGTTTTAATCCTAAGTAATCCTCTCATCCATTACTTGAAAAACCGCTCACAACTAATATAAGTCCGTTTCAAGAGTAATAAGTCATTCGCCTTATGTGTAAAATCCTCATGTCATGCTTTCATAAGTAGCTACACACTCGCTAAGGAAAGAAAATAAAACTCACGCAATAATTTACATCCGCCATCTTTTTGAGACTTTGGATCTTCAACCCCGCAACCCGTCAAGGCAATATTGGATTGGAGCAATCTATTGAATCCCCGCAACCCGTCAAGGTAATATTGGAACTCAATAGTCACTATAATTAACACCACACTGCCCCTCTCGGGAGTCTTGAATATATATATATATATATATATATATATATATATATATATATATATATATATATATATATATATATATATATATATATATATATATATATATATATATATATATATATATATATATATATATATATATATATATATATATATATATATATATATATGTATATATATATATATATATATATATATATATATATATATATATATATATATATTCTTTTCTTTTTCTAGCCACTCATTTTTTTCATAAGCCGCTCTTATTTTTCTTTATTCCTCACTAAGAAATTTGAAAAGAATAAAAGGAAAAACACCCGCTAAATATTGAGCATGACATAAGTCTAGTACACATAAAACGTTCTAACTTAGAATCTTAAGACGTACTTATACCAACCATGAATGATTAAACAAAAATGCATAAGAGATTACAAACCAATTAAAACCGTTCTTGATTATTTATTAACATATATACATGCGAAGAAATTAGAGGTAAAGAAGAGAAGGGTTTAGCCACAAGTAATTATCATGAAGTTTATCTAGCCCTTTTACACTTGCTTCAACTCTATCATTTCCCATTCTTCACAAGTTTAAAATCTTAAATAATGAGATTGGTGGATGCTTAGCCTAATAGACCAATGAAGGACTACATGGTTAAGGATACTAGCTAGAGAATGCTAAGATAAGCAAACTCGGGTTGAGTTAAAATATCCATGGCGGGCCTAATATGTCAAAGAAGTCTAAATTTGTTAAAACCAAGTTTTTATTATATTTCTTTTTCTTTTTCTTTTATATATTTTTGATGAAAAATAAAAGAAGAAATATATACAATGCAAATGTGATATGCAAATGAAAAAATGATTAATGAAAAATATGAATGCATATTTTTGGTGGCCAAAGTAGATCAAAAATTTGAAAAATGTTTGAAAAATTAATTTTCCATGTTATCATGAAAGACAATGACAAGTTCTAGGTAAGGTCACTTGGATAGAAGACCCCCCTACACTTAAGCTAAACATTGTCCTCAATGTTTAAGAGCATGAAAGTATAAAAACTTCCCCTACACTTATGACAATGAATAGACTTTGCTTAACCCAAGTTAAGGAAAGGACAACTATTAGTGAATTCATGTTTAAGCACAAGGTGTCAATGAAAGATCACAATAGTAACGAAGTGAACCGGATACAAGGGCCTCCTCCATAAGCTCCCAAAGCATGAAATGAGTGAGCAACCCTACAAACAATCATGAAGACAAAATAAGGTCTCCCCTACACTTATCTCCAAGTCTATACCTTAATTTCTAACCTACAACACTCTAAAGTTATACGATGCTTGAGTTAATGAGTCTCTAGCTCGACTCGTCCCTCAATGAATTAATTCATGGGGAAAATGGGGATCTCTTGGACCATTTCAACGGAAATGTCCTCCCCAAAATAATGCTTCACACGGTGACCATTCACTTTAAAATTTGGACCATCGGGTTGTGACAACTCAATAGTTCCATATGGAAACACTTGAGCAATAGTGAATGGACCGGACCATCTCGACTTAAGCTTGCCCGAAAAAAGTTTCAACCTTGAGTTAAAGAGGAGAACCGGCTCTCCAACTTTGAACTCACGGTTCTTGATCTTAGCATCATGCAATTTCTTAGTCTTTTCCTTGTAAAGCAAAGAATTTTCATAGGCATTGGCTCTCAATTCATCCATCTCATTGAGTTGATCTTTCCTATGTGAACCGGCTTGGTTTAAATCAAAGTTAGCCCACTTGAGAGCCCAAGATGCCTTGTGTTCTAACTCGAATGGGAGGTGGCACGCTTTTCCATAGACAAGCCTATAAGGAGTACAACCAATTGGTGTTTTAAAAGCCGTCCTAAACGCCCACAAAGCATCATCAAGCTTATCCGACCAAGAAGCTCGATGCTCTCCCACCGTTCTCTCTAAAATTCTCTTTAAACCACGATTTGTGACCTCGGTTTGACCATTTGTTTGAGGGTGATACGCGGTAGAAAGTCTATGATTAACTCTATATTTCTTCATAACTCTCGTGAATTGATCATTACAAAAGTGCGTACCACGATCACTTATGATGGCCCGAGGTACACCAAATCTAGCAAACAATTGCTTTAAGAACTTCACAACAACTCTAGCATCATTGGTAGGTAAGGCTTTAGCCTCCACCCATTTGGACACATAATCCACCGCCACAAGTATATACTTGTTTCCCTTAGAGGATGGAAAAGGTCCCATGAAATCAATGCCCCATACATCAAATATCTCACACTCTTGAATAAAATTTTGTGGCATCTCATCACGTTGCGTAATTTTTCCTTTTCTTTAACACACATCACAAAATTTCACCATTTCATGGGCATCTTTGTAAATGGAAGGCAAATAGTAACCCGAATCAAAGACTTTCTTGGCGGTATAGTTGGGCCCAAAATGTCCACCCGTAGGTCCTTTATGACACGCTTCTAAGATCTTAAATGCCTCGGGCCCATCTACACACCATCTAATGATTTGGTTCGCACATTGCCTAAAAAGATAAGGATCATCCCAAAAGTAGTACTTAACTTCCTTAAGAAATTTCTTCTTTTGTTGATAAGTAAGACCCTCAATAAGAACATTGCCCACAAGATAGTTTGCGATATCCGCAAACTAAGGAGTGGCATCCTCTTGGGAAGAGATAGACATGAGCTCCTCTAATGGAAAGGATTCATTGATTTCTTGATGTGGCAAATCTCCTTGAAAAGGATGCTCAAGTCTACTCAAGTGATCCGCCGCTAAATTCTCGGCCCCTTTCTTATCACGAATTTCTATCTTAAACTCTTGAAGCAACAAAACCCATCTCAAAAGCCTATGCTTAGCATCTTGTTTTGTCATAAGATACTTGAGAGCGGAATGATCCGTATACACTATGGTTTTGGAAAGCACAAGGTATGGTCTAAATTTCTCAAAAGCATAAACTATAGCAAGCAACTCTTTTTCCTTGGTATTGTAATGAAGTTGTGCACCGGTCATGGTTTTACTCGCATAGTGTATAGGTTGAAAATTCTTATTAACTCTCTGTCCTAAGACGGCCCCCACCGCATAATCACTAGCGTCACACATAAGCTCAAAAGGTAATTCCCAATTTTGAGAAACCAAAACGGGAGCCTTTGTCAATTTCTCCTTAAGAGTCTCAAAAGAGTCCAAACAATCTTGGTTAAAAATGAAAGGAGCCTCTTTTTCCAAGAGGTGAGTCATCGGTCTAGCTATCTTAGAAAAATCTTGTATAAAGCGCCTATAAAATCCCGCATGACCTAAGAAACTCCTCACACCTTTAACCGAGTTGGGTGGGGGAAGCTTAGCAATCACATCAATTTTAGCTCGATCCACTTCTAATCCCTTGTCCTTGTTGGATATTTTGTGTCCTAAAACAATTCCCTCTTTTACCATAAAGTGACATTTCTCCCAATTAAGCACTAATCGTGTTTCCTCACAACGCTTAAGCATTCTCTCTAGATTGGTGAGACATGAGGTGAATGAATTTCCAAAGACGGAAAAATCATCCATAAAAACCTCTATAGTTTGCTCTATCATGTCATGGAAAATCGCCATCATGCACCTTTGAAACGTCCCCGGTGCATTACATAAGCCAAAAGGCATCCTCTTGTAAGCAAATGTACCGTAGGGACAAGTGAATGTGGTCTTTTCTTGATCCTTAGGGTCAATGGGTATTTGGAAATAACCCGAAAAACCATCAAGAAAGCAAGAGTACTCATTTCCCGCTAAGCGTTCAAGCATTTGATCCATAAAAGGTAATGGGAAATGGTCTTTCCTAGTAGCCTCATTGAGTTTTCTATAATCAATACAAACTCTCCAACCGGTGACAAGTCTCGTAGGAATAAGCTCATTGTTCTCATTAGGCACCACGGTGATTCCACCCTTCTTTGGAACACAATGAACCGGGCTAACCCATGGAGAGTCGGAAATGGGGTAAATCATACCCGCATCTAGGAGTTTAATCACTTCCTTCTTAATGACCTCATGAATTTTTGGGTTAACTCTCCTTTGACTTTGAATGGCGGGTTTATAGTCATCCTCCATAAGGATTTCGTGTGTACAAAAATGTGGATCAATTCCCCTTATGTCGGATATTTTCCATGCTAAGGCTTTCTTATGTTTCGTAAGGACTTCAATAAGTTGCTCCTTCTCATCCTCTTTCAACTCTTTAGCAATTATCACAGGTAATTGGTCTTTGCCCTCTAAGAAAGCATACTCTAAGTATGATGGAAGGTCCTTAAGTTCAATTGGAGGTGGACTCTCTATGGAAGGTTTTACTATGGAGGGATCCTCAATGGTAACTTCTTGTGGAATAGGAGAAGGAATAGGGTCCTCATTGAGCAACTTTTGGATCGTAAGAATATCTTCTTCCCAATTAATTGGAGAATCATCATCACCAAGAAAGTTTGACTCAAATTCCTCCAAGAGGAAATCACTCTCTCCAAAAGGTGTTAAAGAGGGAGCAATTGAGGCCACGGTTTCAACATGGGGCATCTCATCACTAGTACTCTTACAAGCATTATGAAAGTGTTCATCACACACCTCATCTAGCACATCAACAATGTTAATAGTCTCACAAGGTCTAGACTCCTTAGCCTCTTTCCTATCACAAACTTTCCCTAACTTAAACACCACTCTCTCATCCTCTACTCTCATAATTAGTTCTCCTTATGTCACATCTATCAAAGTACGACCCGTTCTCAAAAACGGTCTACCAACAATCAAAGGAACTCTAGGATCCATGTCATAATCAACCACCACAAAGTCGGCCGGAAATGTAAACTTATCCACACCTACAAACACATCCTTCGCTATACCTACGGGGTAAGCTATGGTTGGGTTGGCTAATTCAAGGGTCATCCTAGTGGGAGTGAGCTCAGGAAGAGAGAGGTTTTTCCAAACCGATAACGGCATGAGGTTAATGCTTGCCCCTAAATCCGCCAAAGCCATGCAATTTTCAACACCGGGAAAATTACAAGGTATCAAGAAGCGCCCCGGATCTCCAAGTTTTGTTGGTAAGGTTTTAAGTAACACGGCGGAACAATTTTCATTAAGGGATGTGTTGGGCAAATCAACCAATTTTTCTTTGTTTGAGAGTAAATCCTTGAACATCTTAGCAAACTTTGGCATATAAGCAAGAGCTTCCGCAAAGGATATATTGATGTTGAGTTTCTTGAACATCCTTAAGAAATTGGAGACTTGGATGTCATCCTTGTTCTTTAACTTGTCCTTTTTCAACCTTTAAGGATATGGAAGAGTAGGTTTTGGTGTAGGTGGAATAGGTGTTGTAGTGGAAGATTTGTCTTTGTTAGCTTCTTCATTGGGAGGTGTGGAAGGTAAAGGAGAAGTAAGAATAGGTTGAGAAGGTGTGTTTGAGTGAATTGGAGCATTTTGAGGTGGTGAAGTAGAGGTAGAAGGCTTGTCACAAGTAGGAGCACAAGTAGATGGAACAATAGGAGGTTTAGGAGGTGAAGGATCCTTTATTGTCTTTCCACTTCTTGTTGTAATAGCATTGACATTTGCCCTTGGATTTGTTTGTGTGTTGGAAGGTAAAGCCCCTTGTGGTCTTTGATTATACATAATTTGGTTTTGAAGAAGAGCAAATTTCTTGTTATTTTCCTCTTGAGCATCTTTCATTTGTTTCTCATAAGAAGTAAGCTTTTGAAGAATCAAATCCATGGGGTTAGGTTGCACATTTCCTTGATAAAAACCTTGTTGTGGAAAAGATGGAGGTGGTGCATTAAATCCTTGCTTTGGTGGATAGAAGTTATTTCCTTGAGGTTGAAAATGATTGGGTGCCTTATAGTTATTCCCTTGGTAAAGTGGTCTTTGCCCTTGATTTCTTTGTAAAACTTGAGGAGGATTTTGTTGAATTTGGGTGGGTGGTTGGGGTGGGAATCCCGGTGGAGTAAGGTAGTTTTGGGACTTGTAAGAAAGGTTATTTGGATTGATATTTGGCTTGAAGTGTTCACGATGTTCGTCTTGGTAAGCATAGCATTCCCCTTGATAAACTTGCACCTTATCACATTGTTCATAAGAATGGGGGCCTCCACAAGTTACACAAGAAAGAGTAATGGCATTCACATCATTTGAAGAATTGTTCAATGAAATGTTCTTAATGGCTTGAACCATCTCTTGAATCATCTCTTGTTGACCTTTATTCATTTGTTGAATGATCTCTTGTTGATATTTGAGGAATTGGTTATCACAAGGTGTTTGAGAAGTGTTTTGTATAACATGAACCCTTTCTTCAAATTGAGTGTTTGTTTGAACCATTGCTTTAGTCTCAATGATGTCCACGGCCTCTTGCATGGATTTAAGAAGAATATTCCCTCCCGCGGAAGCATTGAGTGAATCTTGGTGGTGAGATTTAAGGCTATTATAGAAAGTATTGATTTGGTGAACTTCATCCAATCCATGGTTAGGGCATCACCTCAATAACGCTCTATACTCTTACCAAGCATCACTAAAGGATTGACTAGGTTTTTGTTGAAAGCCTATAATTAAGTTCCTCAAAGCCGTGGTCTTAGATGGAGGAAAGAACTTGTTCAAAAACTTAGTGGTGAAACCATCCCATGTGGTGATACTATCGGGTGGTTGGGTGTCTAACCAATGCTTAGCTTGTCCCTCTAGTGAAAATGGCACTAATATCAACTTGATAGCATCATGTGGAACTCCATTGTACTTAAGGGTATTGCAAAGAGCAAGGAATCTCTTAAGGTGATCATGAGGATCATCATTCTTGTGACCATAGAAAGGTGTTTGTGAAACCAAGGAAATCATAGCCGTTTTTAGCTCAAATGTATTTGCGGGAATGTCGGGAATCCTAATAGCACTATCATATCCATGAACATTGGTTTGCAAACATTCCATCAAAGAACGATTATCAACAGCCATGGCTTCTTGTTGTGGATGAATCAAAGCACGATTCTCGTGATCGGCTTGATGGACGGTGGTGGTCTTACTCTTTCTCTTTTTCTTCCTTTTCGGAGGAATAGGTTGTACACCAATCGGTATTTGTGCACGCCCGCGAGTGTGCATGCAACTCAATACGAGGAATGAGAGAGAAGCTCTCGTGTGACTTTGAAGAGAAAAGGATTATCCTCTTCGAGTTTCAATATGAAATATCCACAAGAAAATAATATATATGTATATACTACTTTGGGTGCAAGACCCCCAATGAAGCCTTCCTTCTTAGAATACTCACAAGTGAACGGGGGGTAGGTGGCGCGAAGCACTTAAGTACCTATTGACCCTTAGATGGCATTTTATAGCACATCGCCTTTCTATTCACTTAAATGTTCGTATTCTTCGAATTGTTGCTTATTGAGAGTATTTATCTATTCTTGCTTTATTTTGTTTGATCGATACACGTGTCAAGGACCGGAACGCCCCTCAACACGGTGTATTGCCTTGGCAATACTTATGGAGAATATGTGGATTGGTTGTTCTTATACGTATACGTATTTACTTATAATAATATATGGAAAATATTTTTGTATTTATGAGTTTTTAAGAGAAAATACTATATGTATATAAAAACCGAGAGAATCCAATAATATATATTTTTGGGTGCAATCTCTTAGGAAAAAGATTGCTTGTTGGATTTTTTAATTTGTTTGGTCAATTCTTTAGGAAAAGAATTGTTTTGTTAATTTTTTAGTTTTTATATATTTTTATATTTTTGATTTTTTTATTTGTTTTTGATTTATGATACGTAAAAATAACGTTCACAAGGTGAACGGATCCCAAAAGCCAATGAAAACCGTCAATCGATAGTCTCTCGTAAAGTCAAAGAACCGGCAGCGGCGCCATTTGAAATTGTGTATAGTTAAGTTCGTTTTTCTCAGTTCTCAACAAATTGAAAGTCCTAACAATATCGGGTTTTTAACTGTTTTTGGTTGTTAATATTTTTTGGATATTCTATCTGCTAATTCAAACAATGCTTAGCAAAACTGAAAAATATCGTCTACTTATATTTAAAACACAGTGCAAATACCAAGAATTTATTCAATTAAAATTCAAAATGTAAATTTTACAAACTAAAAAGACTGAAAATGTAAATTCTATGAAATGTAAATGCTAAAAATGTAAAATTAACAAGTACAAGGACTGAAAGTGTAAAATCAGTAAACTATGAGGACTGAAATTAAAAACTATGCAAACAACTAACCAATTCTCAACAAACTCCAAACTTACTAACTGAATATTAACAAATTTCAAAGTTTAAGGACCTGATTTAAGCAAACCCTAAAAAAATGCAAGTTTAGCCATCATTACAAACAGGTTAAAACATTAAGGACCTAAAAGCAATTTTTGAAAATTTTTAACTAAAAACGGGCTTAATACACAAATAAGCTCGTTTGAGCTTATTTATCAACAAAAATCAACCAAACCACTTGCAAAATGCTTAAAATCAAAAATCAACTAGACCTGTAAAAGGAAATAAGCTAACAATGGCTAAAACTCTGATAAGCAATTTTAAATAAGCACAAAATAAGCTATAAAGGAATCTAGACTTGCACAACTGAATTTTAGTAATGAAACTGATTAATAAGCTCAAAATATGAATGGGAAATCAAGTCTCGTTCAAAATCATCCAGTAATAAGCCCAGAATTTGAAATAAGCTAAAAGTAGGCTTATGTTGACCAGCGTTGACCAAACTTTTTTCAATAAGCTCAAATTCTCAAAAATTGACCAGGAACACTTGCTAAGTGAATTTGTGAAAGAAAATAGACCAGTTTATGAATAGGATAATGAGATATTAAAAATCAGTTTACACTTTACAGAAACATGCATTTGCTTATTGGTTCAGATTTTTGCTTATATCTTGCCGAATACTAGAAACTGTACAAAATCCCTATAGAATCTGAATCTTCATATATTGAGTGAGATTTGAAAACTGGTTTGATGAATTTTCATCAAGAAACAAATGAATGGTGAGCAAATCAATTTGGTAACTTTTATGAACAAATTTTTACTGAAAATGACCCACACATTTAAACTGCTATTTGCCTCTTTGACCTTAATGTTGACTTGAAAATGACTCAAAACTATTAGTTATCACTTATTAACTGAAAATGAACACTAGTTTGTCAAAAATCAACAATTGAAAATCCAACACAAGCTAAAGCCAAACACTCCTTTGCTAATCTTTTTGAAGTTTTTGTAAAGACTAATTGATCAAATGATTTAACTGAGACAAGAACTTTAGCAGCCTAAGTTTGGTGACCAAAATGAAGTTTTTGAGAACTAGTAATAAGCTATGATCACAACAAGAACACAAAATGATGAACCAAGCTAAAGTTACTGAGATAAGGTGAAAACACGTTTAGTACAAAGCTACTAAGCAGATTCAAGCTACAATTAAGCTACCAAATGACTAGAATCAAATCAAGAACAGGCTAAAACAAGTTTTATCATACAATCAAGCAAGTATTAACTAGAATTGAGCAGGCATTTACAATTGAGAGGAACCAAAAACAAGAAGCGTTTGCACCTTTTGGAACAACCTTTGAGAAGTAGAGGAGCGCTGTGCTCTCTATTCTAGTGCTAACCACCACCTTAGCACTAGACTATCCTATCAACAAACAATCAACAGCTATCAATCATCAACATTATCAATTATGGCTTGAATTCTTCAAATACTAGGGAAACTGGACTGGATAGAACAAAGCAACTACAATCTTCACACAAAGTCAGTTATGATCAAGGTATGATCATAACAAACTCAAAACAGCAACAAGAGTATCAAGGTAGCAGGAGATGAACAGTAAGTAGGTAAAGAACTTTTGGAGGGAAAATGAGAATTTGAATTTTATTGAATGAAAGTTGTTACAAAGGTAGGTAATTGGTTACAAACTAACTAACAAACTCAAGAGTGTGTCAGACTCTTGAGTTGTTGAACTAAAAACTAGAAATGGTAGAAGGAAATTAAAAGTGTGTGTGTTTTCACACTTTTCTACAACAACTGAAAATGAGGACTATCTAGGGTATTTATAGACTTGAGAAGTAAAGCAGTTGGGGTTGGTGACGTGTTGGAACCAATCCCAGGCTTCCACGTGTCCAATTAAGCTTAACTGATTTTTGTTGATGAAGAACTGAATTGGGGTTTTTTACTTGAGTTGATTTCATCTTAATTGGTTATGACCAATGTATTCGTCCTTAAAAAATAAGCAGGTTTGATGTTTATAACTTTTCTTGAAATCCATTCTAGCTCGAAATCGATCCTGGCAATGTGTTTTGTTGAAGATGACACGTGCTGAAAGAAGTGCAAACGGATCACTATCCATTTTTTGATATATTGAATATTGGTTGGCGTTTACTGATTGGTCTAGAAATGGATAATGCGTTTTGACTGTTAAGATCTTGCCCAATAAATGAGTGGCGGCTGAATGCAATAAATGCATGTTAAGTGGCAATCCGTGTCACCTTTTCTCTTGATTCTCATTGGTTCTTGGCCTTTTCACACGGATTGATCTTGCATAGCTTTGCAAAATTGGCAGAAATGACCCCTTGACTTTGGCAGATTGTATTTTAAAGCTAGCAACTTCATGTCTTTGACTTATTTGGTCCTTCAAACTTCATTCTTGAACAAATATGATCCTTTGACTGAGTTGACTTGAGAGTTGACCAGATTTGACTTTGATCTTGACTTTTACATATTTACACTTTTAGTCCTTCATCTTTGGCAGTTTGTCAAGATAGGTCCTTTGTCTTCAAAGTCTTGTCACTTTTGATCCTCTTTTGTCTTTTTCATCAAATTAAGCTTGATTTTCCTTTGTTTGCTTGAAATGTATCCTTCTTACCTATTTGAGCACAAATACAAAACATACCACATAATTCCGCTTTATATCACAAAGTTTAGGTATTTTTATTGTGTTTTAGGGTGATTTGTTGATAAATTGATATGAGTTTTTGCTCATATCAGTTTCAGATCTTGAGTAGAAATAGAAAGTTGTTCGAAACATTATTTACACTAAATTGCTTTAAACTTCGAGTCTTGAAAATGTCATTTTACGGGTTAATTTATCGGGTCAGACCTAAAAGTCAAAGTTGACTAAAAGGTCAAAGCTGATAGAAATTTTGAAATATAGTTTTTAAGCGTTTTTTAGTTCGTTTGAGCTTGTAGAACTTTAACAAATGATATTTTACAAATAAAAATCATTAGTTACGTTTGAAAACGTTTAAAAATAGTAACTTTGGGTACGAGTTATACATACATATATCGTGAACTTTTGAAACCGAGTGTTTAGATAAACTGATGGTGAGCTATAATTTTGTCAAAAGTTGTACATTTCTATGTCAATTAGTTACGATGTGAACGCATACGGAATTCCTTTTTCCTTTCTTTTATATATAACTTATTTGTCATTTTATATTATCTTTCTTTTCTCTCATCGTACCATTGATTTGGGTCGAGATTTGAAGTTCTTGTTTTCACATCGTTCGTTATCATTTTGACACGTGTCTCATGACGATTCTGGCTAAAGATTTTGAAACCTTATCACCTTGTAACCATTTCATCGATTTCGTATTAATTACCCTTTATTACCCTCGTGTTACCCACTTGCTATTTATACATTGCTATAATGTCACCATATAAACTCAAACTCGTATTGTTTGCAAATCATTTTACAAATCGTTCTACTTTGACTATTTAAAATACTTGAACGTTACTTTATAACGTTAAGTAATATTGTTTTACGAGGTATTTTCACAAATTATTTTACCTTGATCTTATAAAAGAATTCATGTAACATTAAATGTGTTGATTTAAATATCAAGCGAATTACTTACTTGCGAAAAGTTTAATAAATTATTCCGATTTCTATTTTTGGTATCATATATATATATATATATATATATATATATATATATATATATATATATATATATATATATATATATATATATATATATATATATATATATATATATATATATATATATATATTAAATATATGACATGTAATACTGGTTTGAAGAAACAGTGCATCGCATTGCTAGTCCTAAATTATGCATGGCTTGATCACCTATGCGTAATTTAGAAGGAGCCATGCGAGGTCGAATAGTAATCACCTTAAAAAAATTCTAAGAACCAACTTTTTACTTATGTTTCTTAAAAAGCTAGATAAAACGAAGTTTTGAAATTTTTTATATATTTTGCGGGTAGCACCCGTTCATGATATATGCATATGTTTCTCTATCTCTTCTTGAACGAATTACATGCCTACAAGCACATATTTCTTTACTCAACGATCTTTGTTCTACTTGTTATCTCATCTTCCCCCGTGATATAATTCTCGTTACCACTCGTCTAATTTTTTACCATTGATACCAGACTTGAAAGTTACAACGTTGTTATGCTTCTACATTGACCAACCTTCTCTATCTATTTTGGTAGAACTTCGAAACGTCTCTGGACGCGGATAATGATTTATGACTGAACGTGAACGATAATTTCGTATATTTGTCATGATGTGTGTTAGACTCTATCGTCTTGAAATTCATTCGTGTGAACCATGTGATGACTTCGCTCTCTCATTGCTAATGTTGCTCATTTTTTTTGGAATTACTCTCAAGTGACTTCTTAAGAATGTTCTTGATTTGAAAATTTATTGTGTGGCTTTTCTCTTTCGATCGTGTATCGACCATCGAGAACTTAATAAACCGTTGTTGGTGACACCAACCGCTCTTGTGATTAAATCCTTTGCTAAATCCTTTGTTTCTCATTGTCCTTATCATCGATGCATCTATTCTATCACGTTCGTTAAGAATTTGGTACAAATTTCGTATTATTCACTCGTGTTATTGCTTGCATACATTGTTGATTATTATTGGTTTCATACTCGTTTGCTATTTTGTCACCTTTTCAAAATCCGAACATGTCACATGTTTACTATTCGATGCATTAAGCACTTTCTTGGATTTCTAAAAATTATTATAAATTTTTAAGAACGTTTTACACATTTTATCAAGTGGTTAAATTACCAAAATACTCGTTTCAAGTTTAATGTCGGATCTGTACATCCTATTTGGTAGATTTATAACTAGTGTTTAAAAATACGTATGCTTTATCTTTTAAACTATTTGATATATCATACTTTACACTCAAGTTAATGAAATTATCGATTTAATTTATATTTCTATCAATGACTCCAAATAATTTGGAAATTTGATTTTCTCCAATCGTGACAATGAACCCAAGTTTTAATAATTATTTTGAACAATTTTACTCTTTGTTTTGAAATCCCGATCCAGAAAAAGGACTTAGCGACTGTTTTCTCACTAAATATATATAGTTTTGATTACAAATCACCAAACTTTGTAAAATTTTCTTTTAATCAAGAAAGTACCTAAGTCGAGTTTTAAAGTAATAGCAAATCCGAGTCGGATAATTGTGATAACTCGTATTTTAAATGTCTTTATGAAATTCATATTTCCCCTCTATTTTTCTAGTAAGTAGATTATTACATTTTAAGATTTTGTCATGTTTTACAGTTTGCACGATTTGCGATTCCTTGTCAATTATCAATCTTAACTCGTTTTAGTGCACTTTGTCTGTCTAAGCAATTCTATTGTTCATTATATCTCTTTATATTTCTTCGTACTAAAAAGTTATTAATTTAATCCGAGTTTGAAATTAATTTAAAAAGGAATTAAGAAGCCGAAGCGTAGTTGGAATTCCAATTGATAAGGTTCGTCGTGGTGCAGAAATTACTTATGAAAGCGATAAATCAATTCTAAACTATGTGTCTCCATTTGTTCGTATCTTCTTCCGTCTCTAGTTGAACTCTGAGGTACCAGAGTTCCTTTAGGGGGTCGACTATGAGAACTCATATTTTTCTCGGTAATTAAATTATTCTTTTATTCATGATTCTCAAATTTTCAATATGTTACTTTTTCTTGTATCATTAATACGTAAATCCTGAGATCTCGAAACTTTTAATAAATTATATTTGAAGTATTTTTCTGATCATTTAAGATAATTTGTTTGGATTTATGGAAATTTTATATTATTTTTCCATATTTATTTAAATCAAGATTTGTGATATAAAAGCACTCAACCCGTGTTTTATAAAAATGTTAGCCGATTCGATGGAACGAGAAACCATGACTATGTATTTCGACTTTATGAAGTCAAAAACATTATGTTTCTATAAATATTTTATTTTCGTATTATAACTTGCATCGAGTCATAACGATTAGCGTTTTAGGGATTTAAGTCGGGCTAGAACAATTTTGGGCTTAGACTGAAACAACTTAAGGAATTCAAGTTTGGGCCAAAAAGCCCAAATCTTCCCCTCCCTTTCCCCCGTCGGTTTAACAAACACACATACACTCTTTTTTTATTTACATACAAAAAAAACACTACTTCCTCCCTCTTTGTTCATCACTGCCATGAAATCAGCCCTAAAACCATCACCATCACCACCTCAAACTTATTAATATCACAATTAAATCGTGTCATATTGTTCTTACATAAATCCTTATCAAAACCCACATTAAAAACCTTTTATACAACAAGTTTTTAGAAGAATCATAAATTTTCAAGATTGAGGCTTCTTGAGATTCATGATTGTTTTATAGTGAATAATTGTAAGTATCCTCATCTTTATCTTTTGATTAATTAATTATATAAGATCATACATATTAATTGATGATAGATTTTTTTTGAATGCATGTGAGGATTGGTGATATTGAGAGTTGATTGGAGTGTTGGTGGTAATGAATTGATGGGTAAGTTTTAGCATAAATTTGGACAGCAGGTAATTCGACCTATAAACCATGATATTTTACATTGGAGCCACTGATATTATGACTTATATGGGTAGAATGGACATTTTAAATGCTAGTGGCGAGTTGGATGGGCGCTCAACTCCTCCGGATGAGGAAGTTATGATTAAATTAAGATTTTATAAGTAAAATTCGCACATCAGGTTTTTGAGCCCAAAACTCATATATTTTACCACTGTAGGCTGTGCTTTTATAGCTTATATGGATTCATTGAACTTTTTACATGTTAGTAGTGAGTTGTATGGGCGATCAACTCCTCCGGATGAGTGAGTTATGACCGATTTACGGTTGTGAACCCAATCAGACCCAACAGATTTGTATAGATATTTGCTATAGGTCGTGGGCCATATAATTGATCTTTTAAGACAATTTGAGTTAGTATACATTATAACATAACAAACTCCGCTGACTTTGCATCGATTGCTATCACGGTTTGTAATTTATGACCAAAACGGTAAACCCGAGTTCGAAAACATAAATTCTGATTTTGTAACCTTCAAAGAATGCAATTTTCCCGACAATTGGTATTAGCTATTTACTCGTGGTTGGTATGGGCCGAAAGTAGAGTCTTGAGGCTTTCCAATGGTGGAAATCTTATACCCTTAAACCTTATAGGTTAACGGGTTATTTTGCCCCAAGTTTGACTAGTGCAGTTTGACTATTAGGTGCTTACGGTAAGGCTGTTAGTGTTTTGGACTTTTAAAAAATTCCATAAACTCTTAGATCGAATGGTTAGACATTATGGAAACCTCATGAGAGACCCGTTCGAGTGGTGAAAACCCCGTAGTTGTTGGACTTATGAATTAGGAGCTACGCCCTTTACAAAACAACTATACTAGAAAATGTGACTTTACGCCTACGGTTAAATAAATTTTTGGCGGTTTTAGGTACAAATCACTTGGGTTACTTGATTTGAGACCTTGGGCTATTATGTTATGCATTTTCATATAGGTTGTGTGTCATGAAGGTCATGACCACACTTAAACTCGGTTGGTTGTGTAAGTTATATACATATTACATTTTTACAAAATATTTTGATACGATTGTTTTATATTTTTATAAAACGCATACTTAAGGGTTGTGATCACTCTTGTAGGTAGAGGGTAGCCCTTGGAGTATTTCCCATTGCCATCTACAGCCCGGTTCTCATATCCGTCACACTTGTACTAAGGTACTCTTGCCACCATTGTATTGCTTTGATTTCTATTTGATTAAATGCTTTGATTATGAAATTGGGATTTTTGTATTTAGACCATATGCTACTGATGTCAAGGTGATATTATTATCATTATAGGTCTTGTGTATTTGTAGAGGCATTGCTTAGGGTGTGCAAGTGTTTAGGTGATGTTAGAAGTAAATTTTAGTGTCAAAAATAAGGTTAAGAATTATAGCAGATTGCTACAGCCATTCATGAAATTTTTCTGCAAATAAGACCTGAAAATTTCTTGATTTTTGGATGGCCTTGGTTGTGTAGTACAATTGGTGAGTTGGGTGGTGTTTGGAAGTGTCTGGATGAGTAAAATATGATCTTTTTATCAAAACTAGTCAATACCGATATGTGCGCCAAATTTGTGTTTGGGGTCAAAGCATAAAAGGCCAAATTGAGTATTTTTATGACTTATTACAGTAACATAGGTCAAATGTGAACATTTCCAATTGGTTTCAAGTTAAAATCTTTTACGGAATGTAAATGATGGTCAAAATGGTTTATTGCAATTTTTTGTCGAAAAGGTAAAATTTGAGTTGTCTGCACTAAAGCTGCATTTCCCGTTGACTGGTAGTAGTTTTGATAGTGTTTCTTAAAGATTTGAAAAGGTAATAATTTTATCTTTCCAGGGCCATAAAGTTTGATTTTATAGCTGTTATAGAACTCTAGATATGATACAATCTTTACAGCATGTTTCTGAAAATTTAGTGCAGCCAATTTGTTAACGTTAATTTTCGACTCAAAGTGTCCAAGTGTTTGCTACTTATGAGTTTGATGAGCATTGTTAATGTTTATAAACATGATCATACATTGGGTAAGTAGTGTTTTAAAGTCAAAATTGGTTCGAGTCAATAGTTTGCAATGCCTTGCGAGTTATAAGATGGTTTATGTACTAATAGTAACCAAAGCGTTTTCTAAACGTTATTTTTGTATCTTATAAGTTTTCGCGCCCCGTCATCGTAGGTCTGGGATGACTTAAAGTTTCTTGATTTCTTGTTGTTACTACTCAGCCCTCAAGTTCCATATTGATTCACCTCGTAGCTAAGGTGAGTTCATAGCCCCTTTTACTACTTGTACATTGTTTCTAAACGCGGGGTGAGATTTTACATGGTGGAACACATCCATTTAAAATCTGTATGCTATCCAGAACTTGTATGCTATTCAGACTTGTATGCTTTCCAACAGTTTTCATTGATATTATTGCTTATAGTTAATAGCCTTAAGTTTCCTCTCTTGATCATGAACCATTAATTGTCCCGTATGCTTTGCGCTAAGCGCGAATGTTGTGGGTGGATCCATCGGGATTGACAATCCCCGTCCCGATTACCTTGACGCACTTACATTTGTTTATACTTGAGTATTTAGGCTGAATACTCCTTAGAGGAACTTACTTTGAGTTAAGCTTCGGTTCATGAACTAAACAAAAATAATATTGGTTTCGGACTATGGTTAATGATCATAACCATTTTCTCTATTTACTTGTTTTACAAATGAATGCTTGTGTTCCACATCTTTACTGCTAAACCAATGAATATCACTCAACTTTATGTTGACGAATTTACATGTTTAATCTCAGGTATTAATACTTAGCTTTGCTTGGATGGGAGCCCGCAGGATATTATCGCAGTTTGAAGATTTCTGTGTGTACTTAAACTTTGGTTTATCTAAAAACTGTCAGAAGTTTATCATGTATTCTTTGTAACTATAAGTTACAAAACCATAATTAAATTATAGATTTCCGCTTATAAAAATCTGGGACCTTTGTTTAAAAACTCTGATTCTTTATGATTTAATGAATAAATTTTTATTACGTCAACTTTATGTCAATAATATTCATTGTTTCTTGTACCATGATGTGGCGCCCCCTTGCTGTCTAGTTGTTCCATACATGATTTTGGGGGTCTCACAAGGCCTGGAACGTGTTTAAATTCAGTTAAGAATTAAACCACTGTTGCTTTCCAGTTATCACAAGCTTAATTCATAAAGAATCGCACAAGTCACCTACCATGAGCTTTTTGATATTCGCTCAAGAAGTATCTCCATCTTCATTGTAAATACTTTCGTATTACTTGGATGCTCAGGCAAGATCATGAAGATTTTGCGTAGGATTCTTAATATCTTTCTTACTTTTCACAGTGTGTGAAGAAGCAAGATATTATGAAAGTGTGTCCTAATGAGATATTTGATAATCTCAAATGGCTCTAGACTCAATCGTGCATTTTGGTTTTTAGTGATTGGAGGCTGGAAAGGAGTACCACCATTTCAATACCAACTTATTCAGAGTGAATAAATCGATAGAAGACATGTTGATCTCCGCGTGATTAAAACAAATACCTTTTAAGAGATATCTGAGTTAGCTGGGTTGGGTTGTGCATTGCATCACTGGGTCCATGATGTCTATCTTCAATATCGAGCATCATTAAAAATGATCTCAATAGCATATGTGTTGACCCGGTTTCTGCCTAAGTTGTAAGGAGGGCTTCTTTCTTTTCACCCTTTATCTTTACAATTCTTTTTCATTCTTCAACCCCTTCAATGCTTACCAATACGTCATAACTAGCACCTTATTGTGATTGTTCCAGTGCTAACTTAAGTACTTGGTCGGTATTCAGTTACGTTCACAATATTTCTCCATCTTTCCTAAGGACTACTATTTCTAGCTATGGAATGTCCTTGGGAAGATTCCTCTGGTTTTAGAAGAATCATAGGACTTAACCTATCCTACCATCCTTATGTCACCACAATCTTCATCGTCGTGAAATAAATGGGTTGTGGTTAAGTATAAATCACCATGAAATCCATTTTGAAGTGCAAATCCATTTTTCTTCCCCTTAACATATGCCACGATATTCGAAAACATTTCGCACTTGTCGGGATAAGCTATCACGTTAAGTCAATCCATTTGTGATTAATTATTTCCCATATTAAATCACATTTTCTCCCCCATATTAAAAATATTAACCCAATCGATGTTTTTAATATCAATTGATTTAATAGCATTTTAAGAAAATTTGGGAAGAAAAATGTAAATACAATTATCTTCATGATTTACACAAGCTCCCCCTTAAATTAATGAGGGTGTACTTGAAACATAAATTACATACCTTTTAAACACAAGTGTAAGGTATTTATCACGTGCAAAGATCATATATGATAAAGTATTCACAAGATTAGCAATTTACGAGGTTGGACCTGAATGATGGAGAACATCATATGAGAGAATCACATGGTTCTTGTTCACAAATGTTGGTCGCCTCTTCACGTCTGAACTTATCTCTTGACTCCATGTGTACGATTGATATCGTTGTCTTGACACCAACATGTGAACTTGGCACTGTCGGCGTCAAAGATTCTGAATGCTGGACAATTTCTCCCCCTCAATTGTTGACCCGTGTTCTATTGAAAGAGCTGTAGTCGCCGTTTGAGTAGTCGCATCGTCGAGTATGTAGATATCAATTGTAAATTGCTATGGTTGGTGGAGATGATAACTTCATAAAAACAAGATTTCTCTTGTTTTAACAAATAAATGCACTGACACGTACATATATCCGTGTTAGATTGTGTTATTACGTAAACACAACCCCTTACATGGTTATAAAGTAAACCATGCCCGAGAAAATTAATTCCCGTTGTTGAGTCAAAGCTTTCTGGTGAAATGCTTGACTTGAGTATGAAAAGCGGGTTACTATCTGAAATAATAGCAAGCCATTTTGAGCATGTTTTAAAACATTTGAACTTCTGCTCGAACTTTATTTACAACCCCGTGTCATTATTTACTGACATTTCTAGTATCGTAAATATTATCGATTCCAGAAGACATGCTCTTTTTATCAAAACATTTTTGAACACACAATTTTGAAAGATTTAGAAAAAGCTTTTGAGAAATTCTCGAAAAATTGTGTTCAATGTTTTGAAAACCAATTACTTGAGCTTAAGATGTTGAATATCTTACAAAACAAGCTCTAGTCCGAGAAGTTGTAAACTTCCCGTTGTGAGGATAAGTTTATCATCGGCGATAAACTTTCCTTTTAACTGAAGAACGAGTCCTAAGTTGACATTTACTTAGAAGTCGTTTTCATGAGCTTGAAAACTTTTGAATGTTTTAATGTAAAGCTCATGACCGAGAAAGATGAATTTCTCGTTGTGAAGAAAAATTCTCTTATTTAAAAGATACCCTTTTCTTTATGAGCTTAAAACTTTGAATGTTTTAATACAAGCTCATGACCGAGAAAAATGAATTTCCCGTTACGAGGATAAGTTATCATTAAAGATAAGCTTTCCTAAAATTGAAGTCCGAGTTACAGTCTGATATTTAACTTTAAGTCATAGTGCATGAGCTTAAAAACTTTGAATGTTTTTAATATTAGCTCATGCCCGAGAAAAATTAATTCCTCGTTGTAAGGATAAGTTTATCATCGGCGATAAACTTTCTTTTCTTTGAAGTCAGGGGTATAAAATTATACGCCATTTACACAAGCTTAAAAAACCTTTGAATAGTTTTAATGTAAGCTCGTGTCCGAGAAAAACAAATTTCTCATTTTTGAGGATAAGTTTATCATCGGCGATAAACTTTCCTTTATTTGAAGATCGGGTCATCGTCTGAAATTTAACAATGAACCATTATACACGAGCTTAAAACCTTTGAATGGTCTTAGTGTAAACTTGTGTCTGAGAAAAATTAATTTCTCGTTTTTGAGGATAAGTTATCGTTGACGAGATAAACTTACCTTCTCTGAAGATTGGGTCACAGACTGTGATTTGACTGTGAGCCATTGTTGTTAGCTTAATCGTAAATCCCCTGAAACACTTGATTCGTAGATATGCTTCTTCAGCAACCAAACGCTAAGAGTGTCCTTAGTTGAATGGTATACAGAGATTTGATCGGTTTGTTGTTGTTAATGCTTGACTTTAGTACTGATAGGTGTGAAAACACCCATCATTTTACCACTTAATTATAATAATAACCAAGCCAAAACGTGTATTTTATGTCGTAAATGTCGGAATTATGCGTGGTTTGTGTTTTTATTGTGTTTTAGGACCAAAAGATAAAAAAAGAAGAAAACACGGGCTTTCACGGGCTTTTATCGAAGAAAACGATAAAAGACGAAGTCAAAAGATCAAGAGTGCAAAAAGAACGGAAGTCCAAGGCCTATTCTAAAGATTTATCGTAGAAAAAGTCTAAAGACGGAAGTTTAATGCAGTCGAAGAACTCAAGTCTAGTTATTGAAAAAATTATACGACAAGTTCAATTTATATCGACAAATCCCGAGACGACGTCGAGAAAGACAAAGATTTAAAAAGACGATAACGAGAAAGAGAAAGAAAGAAGGAAGCAACGCATGCACTCCCCACTTCCTATATATACCCTCTTAATGACACATTAGGAGGTGGTTAGTCATTTAGGAGTTAGTTAGTTAGTTTAGAATAGGAGTAGTGTAGTTTTACTTTCTCTCTCTAGTTTTTAATTTCTCTCTCTAAATTTATTTCATGTTTTAAAGTTTTAATCTTTAATCTTTAATCTTGTAAACTTAAATCTTTAATCTTTGTCTTTAATTTCTAGCTTTTTATTAATCTCAATCTACTTTTCTTAATGGTTTAATCTTAATCTTAATCTTTTTCATCATATTTTTATATAAAGTTTAAATCTTTTTAAGTTTCGTAGTTTTTTTTGAATTTTTTATAAGTTTTATCATTTATCTATTAGTTTTGGTTAGCTTATTGGTGTTTTTCTTGGCTTATTGTCCTTTAAAATTTGAGTTTTAAGTGCTTATTTTCGAACTTTTTCGATTTCCTATTTTTTAGGAAATCTGATTCGATTTTGCAATTATTGCGACATTGTGCATTATTGCGACATTGTGCAATTATTGCGACATTGTGCATTATTGCGACATTGTGCATTATTGCGACATTGTGCAATTATTACAACATTGTGCAATTATTGCGACATTGTGCATTATTATGACATTGTGCAATTATTGCATTATTGCGACATTGTGCATTATTGCGATATTGTGATGTATTGCGACATTGTTGTATGATTTTGCAATTATTGCGATATTGTGTTCAACTTTTAGGAATTGTGAAATCTTTGTTTTTTATTGCGAAATTAATTCCATTTTTTATATATTGCGAAATTTATTGTTTTTATTTAAATTTATTTTTCAAATTTATTTTTCCCGCCATTTTTACTTAGCTTTATTTTTACTTGTTTGTCTTAGTTTATTTTGAGAGTTATTTAATTTTAAAGTTTTTAAATTTACATTTTGTTAAGCTTTAATTTCTCGTCGTTTACTTTTAAAGTTTTTATATTTTCGTCATTTACTTAATTTCTTTTAAAGTCTTATTTTGAGTTTAATATTTTCAAGCTTTTATCTTAATTTCTTTTAAAGTCTTTTATTTAAGTTTTGATTAGTTTATCGCTTTTATTATTTTGTTATTTACGTTATAGTTTGCATTTTTTAGATACTCAACGACCTATTCTTTCTTTTCACCAAGAACAACTGAGTCACACTTTCAACCGGAGATCAATTCGATTAGACGCCGAGAACACCGAACTTTTTAACCTAGAAAAATCCTACTATCAAGTACCTGTACTGGAATCAACAATTTGCATACTTTCACATGGGTTAGCGATATCTATTTTCAAACCATGCAGGGGTTCACAGCCAACTTTGGTAGTGCAAAATGGAAACATCCTTCCTGTAGGAACCCATTGAAGATTAACAGATTTGATAATAATACCCGTGGGTTTCCACCTAAGATTGGATCTAGGCGACATGGTTTTCTTATGCACAGCGTTTTAATTACTTTTAAAGTCTTATTTTTAGTTGAATCTTTTCACGCTTTTATCTTAATTTCTTTTAAAGTCTTTTATTTAAGTTTGAATTAGTTTATCGCTTTTATTATTTTGTTATTTACGTTAAAGTTTGCATTTTTTAGATACTCAACGACCTATTCTTTCTTGTCACCAAGAACAACTGAGTCACACTTTCAACCAGAGATCAATTTGATTAGACGCCGAGAACAACAAACTTTTTAACCTAGCAAAATCTTACTATCAAATGGCGCCGCTGCCGGCTCTTTTTGTGGAGATTAACGGTTTTTTGTGAGAGACGCGTTGGATTTTGGGATCCGTTCACTCGTGAACGTTATTTTTCGTGTCAAAACATTTTCAAAAAAACCCATAAATATATAAAAACTTCAAAAATCCAAAAACATTTAAAAAACCATAAAATGCATTTCTTTTCTAAGTTTTGCAACCAAAAATATTCCTCTTTATCCTATATTGTGTTTAATTCTTTTCTCTTCTCCTCTTATTTTTAATTCTTCATGGATTCGTCTTGCGTACGGTGTGGGAGACCATGACATGGTTATCAAACATTTCAATGGTGTACTAGTGAGCGGTGCGGCTCTGATATCGACAATGCACAATTTGGATTTTGTCCATTTTGCAATTCAACAAATTCGTACTTCTCCTCTTACAATACTTTCTTACCCTTTCCCGTATAAGACAATCCTTATCCTCAAAATGCACCGGGTTTTCCTCAATACCCGTATTGCAATATTTGTGGGGGGCCTCACGATGCTTCTTCTTGTCAACCGATGAATATTTTTGAGCCAATTCCGTGCTATGATTCCGGTTTGTATAACTTTGAGCCCCCACATCACATCCTCAATCATCAATCCTCTCAGGGAATTAGTCTTGACCAACAACTCACTACTTTGAATGACGTTCTAGAAAGTTTAGCTCAAATCCGAGCTGACTTACATCAGGAAAGGCAACCTTTGCTTGATGGTGACCAAATTTTGAAATCCACCTACACCTTTTTGAGCCAATTTGGTCATTTTCCCTTCTTTTCTACACCAAAATGTTTACTTACAGTGTGGGATAGAATGGGTTTAATTGAACATACTCGGGGAGATGATCAACAAAAATTGCTTCATGAGCTTCTTAAAGATGTGGAGGTTATCAAGGAGGAGTTAGTCGACTATATCACTCCTAACTGGAATGGTCCAGTCTATTATGATGATGATGACGAGGATGATATCTACAATCTCAACCCATCTTATGAGATTACTACTCCTACTCTTGATATCCTTAATACGTCTAAGGATTGTGATACATCGAGTGAGATTAGTGATTTTGGTCTTGATAAATTCTTTGATGAGGTTTATGATGTGCTAACTTTTGAGGAGCTTACAGAAGAGGTCGCTCTTAATGATGATGATTCTTCTCCATGCTATGAGAATTTCACTTTTGAAATTTCTCCTTCTCCTTCGGGCGATGAAGGCGATGTTGATTTATTCTCTCCTACTTATGAGAAGTTCACCCCTGAACTTGGTCTTGTAGATGAGGTGGAAGACGTTATTCTTCGCGACAAATTACTGAAAGTTCATCTTCTGATTGCTAAAATTAAAGCCTTGAATTCTCCTCCTATTAAAGAATCTTTACCTCAGTCTATTACACCGGTTGAGTATAATGACCCATTGCTGGAAGAAATCGACATTCACACAATACCTCCGAGTATTGATGATGATGACATGGAGGGGGATATTATTTTTGATAAATTGCTGTAGGAAGGTATTGTCCCAAGTCCCCCTCCCGAGCACCTTTCATCCACTCCTTTAGACACCATTACGGAGGATGAGTGCTTTGACCCGGGAGGTGACATTGATTATTATATGATTGATAACCTTACGACTTTGCCGCTGTCTGAGCATCAATTGTCTTTGGGGGATGACAATTTGCTTACTTTACCCACCCCACCTCCCGTGTATCATGATCTCACATACTTTTCGTATGGTGAGAGGACCTTTCTACCCTTCAAGACTTATCCTCCAGCCTCCCCTGTTGTATTTTCCTCCGGGAACGAGGACAAGGTCTTTGATCCCGGTATTACATTAGAGGCTTCCCCATGGACCATTTAATTCGGGGACGAGTCAGGCTCGTGACTCGGTTAACAAAAACAAGCGCTTCTCGGGAGGCAACCCGATTATCTATCCTTTACCGTTTTAATAATAAGTGTAAGGGGAGCCCCATATGTGTTTGTTGTCTTGTTTCTTATGTGCAGGGATTCGAGCTTTCAAAGATCCATTCTTGATGACTTTTGACGACCCGTGATTCCGTGTACCTGTCTTCCAGGTTCTATCCTAAACTCTTTTGATTCACTATTTTATATTCTTCAATATTAAAATAGGAATCACTTTAGTTGCCTCTTCCTTAGCAAGATTTAAACAAACGTGCACAATGTCCTAAGTGTAGGGGAGTTTACTCCCACATGCTTAAACATTGAGGACAATGTTTATATTAAGTGTAGGGGGGACTTCTATCGAAGTTAAGTGGGCTTTTCCTTGTATTTGTCCTCATTTTAACCGGAAAAATTAATTTTTCGACATTTTTCAAAAATTTTAATCTATTTTGGCCTAGTTGTATAGTAGTATTTTCCTTTGTTATAGATATTTTCTTTCTTTGCTAGAATAAATTTTAATAAAGTGGTTTTAATTTTTCCAACGTCGTGAATATTTTGACTCAACCCGAGTTTACTTATCTAAGTTTACTCTAGCTAGTATCCTTAACGTGTTTAAGTCAAGTTTTGCTAGGCTTTTATATAGGGAACTTTAAAACGCGAAAGTCTTAACTCTCACGGGTTAAGAACAAGAACTTTTCGCAAGTTCCTATAATTGATCCTAGAGAGTCGTCTATCAAGGGAACTTTAAAATGCGAATTCTAAACTTGAGAAAGTCTAAGAGTTTGCAAGATCCTATAGATGACTCGAAAACCCAAAACTTTGATTTAATAGGCTAAGCATCCACGAGTCTCATTCCTTGTGATTTTAAATTGTGGAGAACGAGAGATGATAGAGTCAGTTATAAGTTTGGTATTCTTTCATGAATTTATGTGAGTTGATTATAAGCTTTTTCTCCCATCGCTTATTAATAAATATATTTGCAATAAATAAGGTTGTACGATTTGAAAAGTTACTTAGCTTCTAGCACAAGATCATTTAAAAGTTGCTCGGTATTAATAAGAGTTCATAGCCAAGGCATAACTTATTGAAGCGGGATGCGAAGATTGGCGAGTCCGAAAAGGCCCTAACAAGGCATGAGGGCTACATTTTGTTGCTAAAGATCCAAAAGTGATGTGAAGAATCATTTATCAAAAATCAATATGAAGGATCGAGACACACGACGAAAAGCAAATACTCCCCAAAAGATCATGGAGAAGTCTAACCAAAAAGACCCTGGCAAGGTATGAGGATAAATAGATCCAAGTCCTAAAAGGAGGCGGATCGTTGTATATCAGAATCCAAAATAAAGATTGGAGAAAAATGAAGAAGTCGTGGTCCAAGTATGAAGAATCTCTTAAAACTTCAAGTGAAGAAATATCTATTATGAAGAAAAGACCATTATTTCATGAACGTCTCTCAAGATTTGAAGTATGAAGCGCTGCCAAATATCGGTCCGAGAAAGGTCTCAAATCGTGAAGCGAGTTATGCCAAGATATGAACTTTATGAGGTCCTGAGAAGCAGTTTTAAAAGATTTTGTCCTTTAGCTTACTATTCATTAAATCGTCCTACTTTATTTTCAGTCTAAATAACTACCGAAATAAGTCAACAATGCATCCTCGTGATCATTCATGACAACAATAAAATATAAGAGATACACCTAGGAATAAGGGAGTCTAAGTGAATAATTGGGCCACATGAATTTGTGTTAGTTTGCTAACTTATAATAACAATGATCTCGTTTTTAAGCTTGGTATGGGGAACGTGAAACTTGAGGGTGATAATCATTCATGACATTCCAAAACCCTAAGGTAAGTTTTTGATCTTTTTACTTGTTTTCTTCCTTTAAATATTTTGTCTCTTTAATAAAGGCCAATGTGGATTGATTGTGATGGAAAATGTAACACTTGCTTTGTAATTAATGCATTGCATGAGGGCATTGCAATGGTCAAGTGTAGGGGATTTGATAGGTGTGAAAACACCTATCATTTTACCACTTAATTATAATAATAACCAAGCCAAAACGTGTATTTTATGTCGTAAATGTCGGAATTATGCGTGGTTTGTGTTTTTATTGTGTTTTAGGACCAAAAGATGAAAAAGGAAGAAAACACGGGCTTTCACAGGCTTTTGTCGAAGAAAACGAGAAAAGACGAAGTCAAAAGATCAAGAGTGCAAAAAGAACGGAAGTCCAAGGCCTATTCTGAAGATTTATCGAAGAAAAAGTCTAAAGACGGAAGTTTAATGAAGTCGAAGAACTCAAGTCTAATTATTGAGAAATTATAAGACAAGTTCAATTTATATCGACAAATCCCGAGACGACGTCAAGAAAGACAAAGATTTAAAAAACGAGAAAAAGAAAGAAAGAAGGAAGCAACACATGCACTCCCCACTTCCTATATATACCCTCTTATTGACACATTAGGAGGTGGTTAGTCATTTAGGAGTTAGTTAGTTAGTTTAGAATAGGAGTAGTGTAGTTTTACTTTCTCTCTCTAGTTTTTAATTTCTCTCTCTAGATTTATTTCATGTTTTAAAGTTTTAATCTTTAATCTTTAATCTTGTAAACTTAAATCTTTAATCTTTGTCTTTAATTTCTAGCTTTTTATTAATCTCAATCTATTTTTCTTAATGGTTTAACCTTAATCTTAATCTTTTTCATCATATTTTTATATAAAGTTTAAATCTTTTTAAGTTTCGTGGTTTGTTTTGAAGTTTTTATAAGTTTTATCATTTATCTATTAGCTTTGGTTAGCTTATTGGTGTTTTTCTTTGCTTATTGTCCTTTAAAATTTGAGTTTTAAGTGCTTATTTTCGTCCTTTTTCGATTCCCTATTTTTTAGGAAATCTGATTCGATTTTGCAATTATTGCGACATTGTGCATTATTGCGACATTGTGCAATTATTGCGACATTGTGCATTATTGCGACATTGTGCAATTATTGCGACATTGTGCATTATTGCGACATTGTGCAATTATTGTGACATTGTGCATTATTGCGACATTGTGCAATTATTGCAACATTGTGCAATTATTGCGACATTGTGCATTATTGCGACATTGTGCAATTGTTGCATTATTGCGACATTGTGCATTATTGCGACATTGTGCTGTATTGCGACATTGTTGTATGATTTTGCAATTATTGCGCATTGTGTTCAACTTTTAGGAATTGTGAAATCTTTGTTTTTTATTGCGAAATTAATTCCAGTTTTTTATATATTGCGAAATTTATTGTTTTTATTTAAAAAGATTTTCAAATTTATTTTTCCCGCCATTTTTACTTAGCTTTATTTTTACTTGTTTGTCTTAGTTTATTTTCAGAGTTATTTAATTTTAAAGTTTTTAAATTTACATTTTGTTAAGCTTTAATTTCTCGTCATTTACTTTTAAAGTTTTTATATTTTCTTTATTTACTTAATTTCTTTTAAAGTCTTATTTTTAGTTTAATATTTTCAAGCTTTTATCTTAATTTCTTTTAAAGTCTTTTATTTAAGTTTTGATTAGTTTATCGCTTTTATTATTTTGTTATTTACGTTATAGTTTGCATTTTTTAGATACTCAACGACCTATTCTTTCTTTTCACCAAGAACAACTGAGTCACACTTTCAACCGGAGATCAATTCGATTAGACGCCGAGAACACCGAACTTTTTAACCTAGCAAAATCCTACTATCAAGTACCTGTACTGGAATCAACAATTTGCATACTTTCACATGGGTTAGCGATATCTATTTTCAAACCATGCAGGGGTTCACAACCAACTTTGGTAGTGCAAAATGGAAACATCCTTCCTGTAGGAACCCATTGAAGATTAACTGATTTTGATAATAATACCTGTGGGTTTCCACCTAAGATTGGATCTAGGCGACATGGTTTTCTTATGCACAGCGAATGACTTAGCGGTAGAAAACCTATTTCCTTTAGGAATCCCTCTTTTAGCACTTGAGTTCAGCTCCTTCAAGGCTTTAGTTACACAAGCCACATGATTTGTCGTGAAGACACTTTTCATGCATACATAACAAACACCGTATTTGTAATCCGAATGAGATCTAGAAATCCTAGTTCTTGCTTGTGTCATTTTATTAGATGCATCTACATAGTTATTATTAGGCATGCTATTCGACCTATGTTGTGGCATATTCTTAGAACTATACTTAGAAGCACTAGTAGCAGTCTTGTTTGTAGGTTTTGCATAGGCCGATTTGATCACAGTAGGCCTAGATAGTGGAGTGACTGGTCTAGAAATATGAACCATATCAACTTGGGAGGCAAACCGTGGTCTCGAGGATTTTGGTCGCTCGGATCTAAATGCAGTCGGTTGTCGAACAGACCGAATTTTAGGCGGTTTCCCTAAAATTGATGGTTTTTCAAGCTTAGTGTCCACACTAGTGCCCTTAATTTTCTTTAGCTCATTTTTTAGTGCAGCTATAGCAAAAACCTTTTTCTGAACCTGAGCCTTTAAATCAGCATTTTCAGTAGTTAACAAGCTCGTTGACTCTAGAGTTTTAGACCTCATCTCTACGATAGAATGATATAACTCATTATAATGCTGTTTTAAGGTCTCATTTTCCTTTTGTAAGAGGTCTTGGGATCCAACTTAGATTCTAGCAATACAATTTGTTTCACAAAATTATCTTTTTCGGCTTTAGAATCTTGAATTTTTTGATTTAATTTTCGTTCAAGAACAACGTTTGAATTTTCAAATTTTTCAAAATACATTTCAAATTTCTCCGCTTTCTTCGAAAATTCAATTTTGGCATCCTCAAGCTCTTTTGATTGCGAAGCTAAATTTATTTCAAGCTCTTCAATCTTAGAAGCAGAATTGGTTAAAGAAGCAGTCATAAGGCATATATCATGATTTTGAGCATTTTGATCATTCTCTCCCCCATTATGACTCACATCGGATGAATCAGAATTGAAATCACCCTTTTCCATCCCATGTTTGTCATAGGTGGGTTCTGAGTTCTCAACATGCTGTAGATCATTGTGAGATTCAATATTGAATTGTACCCCAACTATTGGCTCTTAGTCATGCATGCTTTGACGTGAATTTATGACACTGCTATCATCATTAAGCAAAGCGGTCTCTTTTGAGTCATCCGTAAGACCATTAGTTTCCTCCGACATCTGCATCGGATTTGCTTGCTTCCAATTGTCATAAGCAATTTGAAGTCGTCGTTCTTGAAACAGATGTGTAAGAGAAGTCGCACATTTGAACAAAGTACCACGGAAGTCTTGAATCTCTTTATGTACGTCTTCATGGAATGACTGACAGAGCACTGAATTTTCTTTCTTGGCAACATCGAATTGAAGAAAAATCGATAACTGTTTCTGAAGAACTTGAAGTGCAGATGCATATTCAATATGATTAAAGTCTTCTTTGTCAAGTTGCTGCTGAAGAATATCCAAGTTTATCATCATAGCCTCCATGAAGAAAGGAGCATTTTGACCAAAGATTGCCACAAAGGATGGTCCGTAGTCTAGCTTGGTAAGCTCGTAGAGATGACATTCAAATTGTCTAAATGAAACCTGACATTTGTGTCTTGCTTCTTCTTGCATCTTCTACAATTCTCCCTCTCGAGATGTCGAATTCAACGAATCCATTGAAAATCGATGATAAATGAAGTTAAGGATTACTTATCGATCGAACAATGAAAGAAAGTAATTGTGTTTGTTGTTGTGTGTAGAAGTCGAGAAATAATGTTAAAATCCCCTAATAATTGTTCTCGATAAACCAAAAATTCCAAGACAAAATAACACAAAATTTCAAAAACACGTTTTTGAAAAATCTTGAAATAGTTGTCACTGTATCAAAATCCCAAAATTTAATCCGTCGGAATACCCATCGGAATAACAATCGGAATGTCCTATCGGAAAGTCTGTCGGAATGTGGATTAGAATACATGTCGGAATAAGCTGTCGGAATACCACTATTGGAATACCCGTCGGAATGACCTGTCGGAATACCTCTATCTGAATACCCGTCGGAATAATCTGTCGGAATACCACTAACGGAATACCCGTCAGAATGACCTGTCGGAATACCACTATCGGAATACCCGTCGGAATAACCTGTCAGAATACCTCTATCGGAATACCCGTCGGAATAACGATCGAAATGTGTAAACCCTTTTACGATGGAAGCTGTCGGAATACCTAAACCCTTTTCCGATGGTTTCTGCCGGAATATTACCCACTTTTCTCGGACAAAACTCAACCAATTCGAGATTTTAAGCCAAAAAATGATCAAAACACCCAAAAATATTGTGTTTTTAACCAAAGTAAGAATATCAAATCACTACCACAACTATGTAGACGATTTGTATCAAGATTAAACCATAAAAAACAAAAAAAAAATTGGTTCGAATGATTTAGATCAAAATAAGCACGAAAATCAAGAACACAAACACAAAAACAAAACAATCATCCCATGGCTCTTGATACCAATTGACAGTTTCTCGTAATCCTTGGATTATCTAACTATGGAGATGATTACTAGACAGAGAGATAGATGAAGATGTAGAGAGATAAAGTAGAGAGAGGTTGGAGAGAAAATAGAAAATATTAGATTAGAAGTGTATAAAATGTGAGAACCAACCCCTCCTAACATGCTAGGAGGGGGTTTATATAGCCACCCTACATGTGGGCTTTGGTGGGCTATATGTTTACATATTGGATCACGAGCCCAATACTTGAATCTATCTTTGGAGTGACCGATACTTTCTAAATACATAAAAACGTATTTCCAACAAAAATATCGCCAACTGAGTTCAGGAGTTACTCAAATCAATCAGGCTATCTTAATAAGCAGAAAATGTGCGCCTTTTTGAAAATCATATAACCTCGTAATTTTGCAAAATATGATTACCCAAACACCTGTTCATTCTTTAGACTACAAACGAAACAAATAAAGTTAAATAAATCAAACCTTTAAAAAACAAATGTCAAACCTTTTCACGTAACAGGTTGAAACAATATAACAATTTCCAAGATCCATTTTCATATTTCCTTTCCTGATCAAAACTTCACAATCTCATTATAACAATCCAAATAGGAATATTTTCAGAAAAACAACTCACAACAGCACACTTACACATGTACGCTCCTTTAAAGGCAGTATATGTAAAGAGAGATGGATACCTCACCTTTGTACGATAACCATCAGCACTCCTTCCTTTGGTGCTCTGCCGTTGATATTGGACCATAGTAGGCTCAGATAGGACGACCGTAAGGGAAAACCGAGAGACACACGGCATGGCTACATCCTCAAAAGGTTGCCCCGCCAAGGTTCGTGAAGTCTCGGGTTTAACCAGGGGTGTTCAACATCACCACAGCCGCTAAACGAAAACTTACAATGAATCCTTAACTTTTCAGAAATCCAAACAAATACAAACTTTCTTTCTGAATACAAAAATCAAAACGACCCATAAAATTATCGCTAACTGAATTCAGGAGTTACTCAAATCAATCAGGCTATCTTAATAAGCAGAAAATGTGGCTCAGAATTCCTAGTATATGTGTGGGAACAAAACCTGACATGGCTGCAATCACACACTCGGTATGACTGCCGAGCCTAGATTAGGTGTTGATAGACCACGCATACCAAACATAAGAAAATCATCATCGCCAACGGGTTTATGTATCATTCAATTAAACCAGGTTCATCATTGACTGGGTGAGAATTATACACCAACCCATGTAATGTATTCCTTTCATATTCCTCTGTCCAAAAACAACACCCACAAATTTTTTTTGCCACTCACGACCACACACAACAGGTGGTATAAACAAACGTGAATAGGAGAAGGTGTTATAACCAAATAGTCCATAGCAACAACACTACCCGAGATAGTCAGTTCCTTAAAATCTTCAGGAACCGAGGACAAATCAGGGGTCGAGCCCGCAAATTTATAAGCCTCGAGTGTAGAAGTATGGAAGGCGTACCAAGAACCCGTCATGGCTGTGACCAAATGGTCACCCCACCAACATACGGGTTCTGGAAAGGCACGCTAGCCCAAACATCTTATAAACATATATTTCGGCATCAACCATAACATGCTGCTTATCCTATAAACATAGATTTCGGCATATTATAGACGAGAATCACGCATCCATAGGCACAGTGATTCTCCTCTATAACACATTATAATATATTATGTTCTCCCTCTGACAACCATTTTCTTCCCTCACAAACAAAACATGCACTGGCACACATAACGTTCCGTTTCATTGCCGTTGTTGACCCCGTTAATCATTAATTGGTGCCCGTTAATCACTAATTGGTGAGTTTAGCCACAAACCAGAATCTAAAGAGGACGGTGAACATGGAAAAAAATCACACTCAATAACCAAAGTAAACCCACTCAGGGAAAACCGTGGTAGGCTCAGATATGGCACCTTAGAGGGAAAACCGGATACACACGCCATGGCTGCGACCCTGAGAGGTTGCCCCGCCAAGATACGTGTAATCTCAAGTTTAACTCGGGCCGTTCAAGGTCATCACAGCCTAAATAAGTACACATTCCAACAACAAAATCATGACCTGCGATCATCACATACAATCGATATCACGAATGTCATATCTAGGTCCTTGAAAGTATCAGAAAGCAAGGACAAAAAAGGAGGCAAGCCCACAAATTTATAATGCTCGGGTCCAAGAAGCATGGAAGGCGTACCAAAAACCCACAATGGCTGCGACCAAAATGGTCACCCCGCCAAGATAAAGGTTCTATAAAGCCACGTTAACCAAACAATACAATTATCAAATAGCTAATTAAGGGGTGGGTTTAAAATTCCTACATTTTTATGCAGTGCCATTATCGTATTGTGAACTACCTACATAGAATACTTTAAGTTAAATCTTAAGAGACACGATAGCTATTGAGAACATACCTGCACGTTTATAAGATGACCATGATATAACCATGATATAACATCATGGTTACCCATCATTTTTACAAATTTTTACAGCAAAAGCAATAACTAATAATACACTTATACACAGAGAGGCTAAAGAATAATAAAGAGGTGAATTAGTCTCTATTATATATATACAATCAAACTGTACTGTAGCCACTAATACAAAAGGGCAACACAATTAATGAATAACGAAAGGCCAATTTTCCAAAGGGCAAAGAGTCGTCAATAATTAATGAATAACAGAGGGTAGAGGGTAACGGCAACATAACGGATCAACGAAAACGGGACGGTGTGTGTGCCAGTGAGTGTTTTGTTTGTGAGGGAAGAAAATGGCTGTGAGAGGGAGAACATAATATATTATAATGTGTTATAGATGAGAATCACTGTGCCTATGGATGCGTGATTCTCCTCTATAATATAGAGACTAATACGTCATTTCATTTTTAAAACTCACAAAAAATATAATATTTCTATATCTCTCAGATCACAACAATTAAAAATATCTTGGTTTTTAAATGACGGATATTTACATCTTAAGATTACTTATCATCTTAATACGTCGAACTCGCAACAATCTTCTTCCTCAAACATGTCGGTACCATTGTCACAAAACCCAATTTCTTCCTCATCCTAGCAATACCAATACCCTCCTTTTGGTTGACAATATTTTCTTCAATTGACACCCGGACAAATTTATTTTCAACAACAACAAGCATTTTAAAACCATAAAATCAACAACCAATTCAAAATATCAAAAATCAACGAAATGTGCCACCACAATCACACCAACGAGTCCTTGAAACACAATTCGCGGAACCCAAACAGCAACAAAAGAAACCTGTAAACAACATCGTAAAGGAAAATGAATGACACAAAGAGTCGCTGCCTCCAAGGTTGATGTAGCCACAAAGGACGACCGAGAACAAGAAGAGCCGGATGATCAGGGTCGTCAAGTACTGTTGGGAAGTGTGAAAGTCATAGATATATTTATACGGCTAGAAGTACATAAGCCTACGTGGTCACACACTTATACACTTATAACATACTTTATTAAATTTATAAGGGCATCCACTATGGTATTTTAAAAAAAGGTTTATAAAATGTCGAAGAGGTCTACGAGTTTGTAAACCATAGTGGAGATAGGTTTATAAGTAGGTTTATGATGTGTAGGTCCAAAACGTTAGACCTTTTCAAAATTTAATGCATGTGTAAATTTTAAGAATTGATAAACTTTAAGAGGTTTATACACAGTGACAAGGTTATAAAGCTAGAACTTTTAGACATTAATGATATTATTAAAATTTAGACCTTTTAAAGGTTCAAACCATTGTGGATGCTCTATGTGAAAAAATCATCCCTATAATATTTTAAAAGTTTGAATTACATCCCTTGTTAATATTTTGCGCAGCATACATCTTTGTGTTTATAAAATGTTGCACCATACATCTGTGAGGACGCATGGTGAAAATAATTTTCTGTTAATGTTAAAATTGTTTGTCAACTTAGAGGTGTTTTAGTTCTTTTTACAACCCATGGATGATTTTTGCACTTAACTTTTCAAAAGAAAAAATCAGAAAAAGTTATTTTTTCAAAAAAAATCGAAAAAGTATTTTTTCCATAAAAATTTCTAAAAAAAGTTTTTTTATAAAAAATTTTGAAAATAGTTTTTCTCAAACTTTTCGAAAAATTATTTTATTTCAAAAAAAATCAAATTTTTTTAAAAAAATTCCAAAAAATATATTTTTTTTTTAAAGTTTCAAAAATATTCTTTTTCAAAAAAAAATCGAAAAAGTATTTTTGTTTTCAAAAAATTTTCTAAAAAGGTTTTTTTTTTTTTTTAAATTCAAAAAAATTGTTTTTTTTCAAATAAAAAAAAGAGTAAAATATTTTATATTTTTTCAACTTTTAGAAAGTTTTAATTTTTTTTCCAAAAGTGAAGTAAATATTAAACAAAAATTCTTAAAAGAAAATTCGAAATTTTTTGAAAATTATTTTTTGAAAAAAAAAGTTTGTATTCAAAATTTTTTTTAAAAAAAAGAAACTTTTTCAAAACAATTTTGAAAAAAAAATGGTTAATAAATACATAGGTAACTAACGTTTCCAAAAAAATGCGCATAAAGTAATAACGTTTCAAGTCGTTCACTCAAGTTACTCAAGTATATGTTACCAGCTTAATGAGTTACTCATTTTTTTATTTACCTACGTTAGCCGGTTTTAGTAACTTAGGCGCATTTTTTTGTAAACGTTAGTAACTTCTTTATGTATTAAGAGACCAAGTTTATGTATTAAATTCTTTGTGTAACCTACTAGCCGGTAACCCCTCCACAAAATCCCTGTATTATAAAGTTTAACAATCTTTGGTAACCTACTTAGCCAACCCGTATGCTTAAGTAACTTGAGTGAACGAATTGAAACGTTATTACTTTAAGCGCACTTTTTTGGAAATGTTAGTTACCTACGTATGTATTAACCCAAAAAAACTATTTTCGAAAAAAAATTATTGAAAAACTTTTTTCGATTCTTTTTGAAAAAAAAATCTTTTTACAAATTTTTTTGAAAAAAAAATATTTTTTGAAATAAAAAACTTTTTTCAAATTTTTTTTTGAAGAGTTAAGTGCAAAAATTATCCTTCGGTTGTAAAAGGAAAAAACAACCTTAAATTGACAAACAGTTTTAACCTTTAACTGAAAACTATTTGCATCATCCGTTCTCAGGGATGTATTATGCACCATTTTACAACCACAATGATGTATGTTGCGCTAAGTATTAACGAGGGATGTGATTCAAACTTCTGACAAACCACAAGGATGACTTTTGCACTTTACTCATAGATATATATTATATTCATTGTAATTATTTAAGTTATCAGAACTTGTATACTTAATGGTAGTTAGTTTATAACTTAAAAGGTTTAACATTATAACTAACGGGAAGGCTCTAAAGTTTAAAGTAATTAATGTAAATACATAATAATGATTATAGAAGGTTAAAATATCAACCCATGGGTATAATTACTCATGTTCGACGGCCTGAAGGAAAAGAATAGAAAAGAAGGCTTTAGAAGCGCATATAACAACTTTAGGAACAAGTAACCTTACCCTACATAAGGAGGGTCATTTTTCACAAGTTATTCACTATTCTAACCCCTAAAACAACCACATAAACAGTTGGTAATCCCTAGGGGCTGAATTTATTAAGAAACCCTAATTTAGGGTATTCTAGGTTCCTGTATTTAAGTTTCTTGGTGAGATCTAGCAATTGGGTTTGATCGTATTAAGGTGTGGTGCGGATACACGTAAAGAAAACCTACTTTTGGTTTCTTTGAGGTTTTGGTAATTGTTCAATGTGGTTATACACGAATTATAGTGGTTTCCGGATTGGTTAACTAGTTCTTCTCCTTGATTAAGTTCAAGAATGTAAGTTTAACTTTTCCCTTTTATGTTAATTAATATACACATACTTGATATATCTTCCTATGTCTTTACTCATGATGTTATGATTTATAATATGTTATAAATTCATTAATTCCAATAAGTGCAACGTTGGAAACATGGAGAAAAAAAATTGCCATTTGAGTGCTGGTTGAAGTTTTGCAAAACAACCTCATCGAAATCGGCCAAAACGAGGAATCGTTTTAGGGTCAGATTATGGACGATTACAACAAAAGTACATATAAAAGGTGATCTTACCCAAAACATGATCACGGATAAATGAATTAAGGTAAACGTGGATTGCCAGAAGCTTCACACTATTTAGGTGTAACTCGTAAAACTGGAAAAAAATGAGTCTCGTCAACTCGAAATTGAAAAGATCGAATTAGTGCCCATTTAGAGTGGAATTGTGCTAATACACGCGTAACATGTCTTAAAAATATCCCAAATGGGACGCATCAGATCCCTTAATTTGAATGATCACGCCAAAATTTAAAGGCCTGATACGAGATCCGTCCCACCAGGAACCTCGACCCGCAAAAAAATTGAAAACGAGAGAGAGCAACGGGGAAATCTTTAGGGGGTCTATAACGGATAATTTAAACGAGAAATTAAGACACAAAATCCAAGCAGGTACATCTACTCACAGGGCAAACAAATCAAAACAACTGGCTTTCATGGATTATTAAGAATTGGTGTTTCTCAAGATTGATGTTGATCCGTTGTCAGAACCCAATGTCTCCTTAATCCAAAAGAAGCGAAAACATATAATGGCAAAATGTAACAAAGACTAACTAGTTGTTGTTATTTTTTATTTCTTATATGTTTTTTAATTTGTCGTATGTTTTTAAATGTCATATATTTTTTACTTTTTTAATTTTGAATGGTGTTTTTATTTTTGTATCGCATTTTTAATTTAATGAAATGAATTTGGTTTGTTTGTAAAATGAAAAAAGACAAAAAGTTAAAAGTGGGTGAGGATCAAATGAGGAAGTTGGGTATGATGTCAATAATGAAGTCTTTTGAAGTTGTGTTAAAATGTGTGACTGTTCGTGTATGGTCCCGATCAAGAGCCGGAGACCATTCCCCGTGGCCAATCCGAAGCCCGATCGGAGCATATAGTTATAGCGGCATGAAATTGACATCACCATAGACCATGGCTCACCTATTACTTTGGCATATAATCAAAGAAGAAAAGAGACAATGTCAGAGGTAAGTTAGACACAGACCCTTTTAGGGAAAGATACATGTACGAGTGGTCCCCATCACATGTATATCCATAGTACTCTATAAATAACACACACATTTATCATCATAACACATTGAATGCTCTGACAACACACTTTAATACTTATTGTGCCCCTTGTCTTTGACAAACACTTACTCTCACACCGGAGATGGGTATTGGGATAACATCTGGGGCGAAGTTAACGTGTGCTTCTTCTTGTGTATAGGTATCCCACAGGTTACCAGAATTACACAGAGGGGCCTTTTCTCTCGGTAACTCATGCCGAAGGATTTTAGCATCTACATTTTGGCGTCATCCGTAGGACCCAAACTTCAAACTACCAAGAGTATTTGATGGTGGGTCCTTCTGAATCTCCAGTTACTCTGTCCGGTCCTTCGGATGCCAGAGAGGACAACAAGAACAACAACTCACTAAAAAACAACATCTTGGAACAATTAGCAAGTCTACAAGCCGTTATAAATCAGCATAACGCCAGGATGGGGGCGGGAGTAACACCCCTCCACCTCACGTTCAAATAGGTGGGGCAAAGAAAGGAGAGTAATGGTCTGGTCACAGAGACGGTGGTAACCCGTGAAACGCAAGAAGACTTGCAGAATCCATACAAGGAAGTGTCAAGATCGCCGTTCACCCAGTGGATCATCAAATTCTCATCTCTGGAAGACATACTACCAGCTACCCTCAAGCTGTATGATGGAACCATCGATCCAAACAACCACATCAACTGGTTCGTCGGAGCAGCCAACCAGACGAATGGTCGATGCCCGTGTGGTGCTACATGTTCCAAAAAACTTTGGATGACTCGGCTAGAGGATGGTTTGACCGACTGCCAAACAAGAGCATAGAAATGGGAATACTTGAGAGACAAATTCGTGCAAATATTTTCTCTAATAAAGAAATGTACCAAATACCCCACCGATGTATCTAAGATCGTGCGAAGGGCACACGAGACGCTCCCATCCTTCAAAGAATGATGGACCGATGAAACAAGCTATATTTAAGGGGCACCGAAGGTAATGCTTATCTCAGCATTCATGAGCAATTGCAAGTGTGTAACACCCCCAAATTTATACAACTCAATACAGCGGAAGACTCGTTGGTGTTACGGGATAGCACATTACTCACATCATAGACAACGCTTAAAAATCGCGTCGTTTAATAATAAAGCATTTCCATTCATAAATATCAGATTTACATAGGTCCCAAGTCATATTATTTCATACAAAGTTTTACAAAGCATTTGAATGGAAATTATTGTTTAAGTGTGGGCCATGAATTCTTGTCGTCTTCCCGAGAATTACCTTCAAGTACCTGAGATAAAACATGTTAAAAGAAAAGGTCAGCGATAACGCCGAGTGAATTCATAGAGTTTAATGAAAACCATTAATATATCATCGGTATATATTTATTACCGAAAATCATTTTGTACAAATCTTTGTAGTAGGCCATAAAATAGCCAAACTCATTTTATACAAATCCTTATCAAAATCATAATATAGGCTTTCGCCTTCAAAATCATTATACGAACCAATGTCGTAAAAATATCATACAATACGTTTTATAATGTTGTATAGAGTTAAATAAAAACCGTTATATGAATATGGTTATAGAAAACCAAAACACGAACATAAAATCAATAGTAAGACCCCGTATTGCTAGTCAGACAATATATCGTAATTTAATGCTTAAAGCAGTATTTCGTTATTTGGATTATTATAAGCCGCATGACATTGTTACCTTACTAAACCAAACAACGGGTAGCTAGCACGAAACTCAATTTGCCCATCTAAATTAGCGTGTCGTCACAATAATCACGCTTGTGTAAATCTTCTCATACATAAATTCGCTTACCAACCAATGTGGCACGACGGGGATCAACCCTCAAGGCGCGAACTGGGGTGATCGTCCCCAAATAGTACTATTATATGCATAAGCGTCTACCAAATCCCGGTAGTTCACAATTCATGCTAATGGGACTTTTAGTGACATAACCTAACTTTAATAATCCATTTTATTTCATCTATCGGGTCATTTAATCATTCATCGGGTCATACAGTCATTCGGGTTCAAATCAATAAACAGACAATCGGGACAAATGATGTCCTATTTTATCAAAACTAACATGTTATCTCCCTCGCGGGTTTATAAAACATTTTATAAAAACATTTAAAAGAGTGCGAGGCTATGAACTCATGTTGATGTGGGAAAGCGGGTTATCGGCAATTCATATGTACGGTACGTGCTTCAATCACGGAAACCTAGACAAATAATACTCGTCTTAGACTCTTGTCCAATGACTTTATCAAAATAACAAATATGTATACATATGATGATTTTATATATATGATGATCAATTAGGTTTACATATTCTCTTTTACTCATCTTAGTGTTTATGTATTGGTAACTTCTTACTAGTTTACTAGTTTTACCTATTTACGTGTTTTAGATCCAATAAGCCTATTATAAGTTCATTAACTTGTATTAATCCATTTCATACTTGTATTATCAGTATTTATACTTTACATGTTAGGCCCAAATGGGTTAAGCCCAATAAATAAGTTTATAAGTGTTTTAGCCCATTTTGATGTATTATTAGTCCAATAACGTTAACTTAGCCCGTTAATGTCCGTATGTTATATAGCTCGGGTTTTATCGGTTTTTACTTGTTATGTATGTTTATTTATCATTATATGAGCTTATAAAAGTTTAAATTAGACGGGTCCAGCCGTCTAAGTTTTATTTAACAAAAACGTTAATTTTACGGTAATAGCCGAAAAAATCGTAAAAATCATGTTTATAGTTTTTTTTATAACTTATAAATCTTATTCAACTACCATTTTTATAAAGATTCCATTTATTGACCTTATACATATCTATATAAATGAAGTTTATAAGTTAGTGGGTTTTCATGTGTATATATTTTATAAATATATAAGTGAGTGCTTATATTATATAAGTTTTTATTATACAAATCTGATTTTAAATTTCATTTTCACCAAAACAGCCACATCTAGAGTTCTATATGGAGATAGAAGCCCAAATTTTTATGGCATAAACTACATGATATGTGCTCTATTTAAATCTCGTATGGCTACTGTTGAATCAGCCTCTAAATATTTTATAAAATTCGTCCAAAACAGTGTACTCAGATTTGCACTCTAAACTTGTTTTGATCATATCTCACTCATCCTAATGATTCCATTGCATGGCCAACTCTCACATGTGTACAAGACTCATAGCTTACTGTATATCAATTTATCTATACCATTTCATCAGTTCATCATGGTTATTTACTGTTTTTATACGGCTTACTAAATTAAGCAAGATTAACCACTTTTACATATAGTTTTTCATCTTTTTACCCATGTTTATCAACACTTGATCCCCACACAACATTTTTATCATCATATATTCATCATATACGTATACAATAAGAAAGAAAATACATGATTACATAATCAAAATAACAAGAAGTATGGGAAGAACAATCTTTATACCACCAAGATGATGTAGGTTGTGTTTAAGACATGGATTTTGATGGAGAAACTTGTGATAAACCAAGACCATCTTCAAGACCACCAACCTTCAAGAACTCCTTATGGAAAATCAGCCCTAAGCCTCCATAGAAACTCCTCCTTGGATGTTATAATCACCACCAATCAATAGGGCTCCAAAAGGGCTTCAACTTATGTATGAATAACATGAGATTTTGTGGTTAATTTTGATCAAAATGGGTGTTTAGGGGAAGAATTGGACGGCATAAATGGAGGTTAGAGAGAGAGATGAGAGTGTTTGCATGAGTGAAAATGAAAGCAAATGGTTTGGTTGATGGTTTTGAGGTAAGCTTAGCTTACATTGTAAGCTTAAGAAACAAGTGTAAGTATTTAGCTTATAAGTTTGCCACATCTTGTGATGTGGTGTCTTGTGTAGCCGTCCCATATAGTGGGGTGGGACAAGTGTACACTTGTCTCATCCCACTAATTTACGGGTATTTCTCGATTCTAGTTTCCTCGATTTGCGTGCCTTCGGGTCGTTTTACGAAAAACGTTTTTATAAATTATGAATCAACGGCACAAAATGAATCTAATAAAAATTGTCTCATCAAAAGCAGAGTTCGAAAACGTAAATACGTAATCCTAAAGTTTCCGGTTTAGTCGTAAAGGACGTTAAATTATAATCGTAAGTCCTAATCTCTTCTTGTAAATTTGTGAGTTTATGAACCAACACAAATTTAAAATCTCAAAATAATATTCACGGATAAATTTATTGTCTGAAATGTCAGACTGTCACCAAAAACGGTGTATGTAAACGTAAGCACGTAACGTAGAATCCTTCGGTTTAGACGTAGTCGATGCTACTTCAAGACGTAAATCCAAATTTCTTCCCAAAAGTAAGTGAGTTCATATTATAACATTAAAATAATGTTTTCAAATAAATATTGAGAATAAAATATCAACCATAAATTGACGGATTGTCACAGCATTTACCCCTAAACAGGATCTTTGTCCTCAAAGATCATCTTACTACTCGCTTCTTATAGAGTTAAAGCCATGTGGGTATTTCCTCCACATTCGGTCTTTTCTCACAAGTGCAATTCATTACAATACACGAGTTTCATCAAACATAACTACGGGAATAAGATCAGGCTTAATGTTGACTTACTTTCTCTATCCATGATGTTCACGGGTTTTTGATGAATGCAACTTTTCGCCGATCTAAACTTCATTAAGGATTAGTCAGATTTTCACTTGATAGACATTTTATCAAGTTCGATATACGAAACATAATTCACGCATCTCTTGAAGTCCTAGGGTAGATCCAGCTTATATGCCTTTCAAACCAATCTTTTACATCATCTCAATGGTCCCATACAAAGGAGACTTATATCCCATGATCTTTCAGATCATCAATTCATTTTTCCATGGTTAATATTTTTGGCATAACTTCGCTACCCATCTGGCACTTCAAGATCTACATTACATATTCACATAACCTCATGCCCACTACTGGCAGTCAATAATCAGATCCTAATTTCAACAATCATTTCAGGTCTCGCGGGTCGGGTATTTTGTAAGGTTAGGTTCGCCATCATAGGAAACCTTAAACCTAAAAGACATGTCCATCTCACAGTGGGTGTATGTCGGGTGTCTTTATCCCAACTCCTGCTTACAGATGCTCTAATATTTAGATCCTAACAAGATTCGATCTCGATCCTAATACGATAATTATCAAGGATAATCTCTCCAAAGGAAAACGATTCTACAGTTTATTACCAAAGGTAAATCATTCAAACATAAAACAGCACTTATAGTATTTTGTATCGCTACTTTACCTCGTCCCTTCGATTGGGGTGGTACATAGTACTCTCATCAAGGTTCGTTCTCAATGACTACTGAGTAAATCTCTAGAAATTCGATGCGAAGCGAGGATCTTGATAGAGATGATCGATACAGGCACACCATGTTTACACAACTCCTTTAAATACAAAAGAGTCAATTTCTTCATCAAGAATCTATCATTAACAGGAATGATATTAGCAGATTTGGTCAGTCTGTCGACGATGACCCAAATCGAATCAAATTTAGATGATGACCTTTGCAATAATTAGACGTTTACTAATGTATGAGGGTATGTCTGCCTTCATAATTTGCCATTAGTACAACTTCTTCAGACAAAGATACTTTTAGTCAGAAATAACATAAATAGAATACTTACACTTACAAGATTCCAACATAACTATATCTCAAAATCTCCATATTTAGGCAACCACAAGTGTCCTTTTATACATTTAACGCCATCGGCTTCTCAATTTTAATGGTTCACATTAGCCGTGAAACCTTTCACTATTTATATTATCCTTCTTACAAACATCAGCTATTTTTAAATTGTTCGGCAATTTATTTTGTACCATCATTACTAAGGAACACATCCTAATCGGTTCTTTATCTTTTCTATATAATGTGGCGGTATCTACATTCACTTTCCTGATGATATAATTATCATGACCAAAATTCACTCAGAATTTCTTTCTTCATATTTTCTAAGTTTTAGTTTCATCTCAACTATTATTTTTATCTGTCTTACTCAATCTGACGTCTAAAGCGTCGATAATTATTACAATTAACGTAAACGTAAAAAATTTAAATTTCTTAGTTCGACCAATTATATAAAATGTTCAAAATAAATTTGAATATAATTAACAAGATTTTTTTTGTTGATTTATCGAAAATAATTAATAAGATTCATAAATGTTCGAAAAACCTTTGTTTATACTTTGGTCACAGTTTTCTTAGTTGAAAAGCAAAAATTATCGTTTCAAATTTCAACTAAAAGGTTTCCTCAATCCCTCTTAGGTTGTCTTGAGGTATACACAAACATTTACCCCTAAACAGGAGTTTAGTTAAATGATTCGTGTATAAGGGAATAATCCCTTAAAAATCCTTTGTTAAAACATTTGACAAAACATATTTGCACTTTTCTTTTTGGTATAACCTTAAGCCTTAATGGCTCTAATCTTTGAAAAGTCAATATAGATTCCATTATCTTATTAATCACAAGGTCAAATAATGTAAAGGATTAAGTATTAAATCACATGTTAATTATTCAAGGTACAGGTTTTCATTGTTCGGCCAATTCAGGGCAATCTATAATTAATTATTAACTTCTTCTTATTCTTACAAACAAACAAATGGTCCTTAATGATCACGAGCATGAATTTATCAAATTACAGCCTACACACGAGATTCACCAAATTTATGAATACTACATGTGCATTATTCAATCCAAACGACATCACGTGAAACTCATAACGTTCATTACAAGTACCGGATGTAGTGATTGGAATAGATAATCTTCTTCGCGGACGCGAAGTTGATAATAACCATGCCGTGGATCAAATCTTTAAAACATACGCTAGAACCTTGTAAATGATCGAACAAATCTTCCATTTCGAGTTATGGATATCGTTTTTGATTGTCAATTTACTCAGTTCACAGTAATCTACAAATATAAGGAATGATAACACCATAGCTCTTCATGATGACAAGCTCGGTAGAATAAAATCTTTCTCCGACAACTCTCTCAGTTGTACGGTAATTCCTGTAATTCAGATGGTGCTGACGTACAGTGCACAAGCCACAGGTGCAGCACCGGAAATATAATCAATACCAATTTCAACTTGCCTTAATGGCGAAAGTCTAGGTAATTCATCAACAAATACTTACTAAAGTTTCAGATAACAGAAACATCTTTTTAATAAATTCATATTAGGTTCTTTCTAGATTATAATATCTATGACTAATTCACAACCATTCACGGTATAATTTCAAGTCTAAATGCAGGATATGGTCATCCATCAAGAATTATTTAGATCACTTCTGATAATCAACATCTTATCATTTAGGGGAATTCTATTCGAGTTCCCATCAATTAAGACAATGTAGTCATGTCATAATCAATCAATCCATTCTACTGGAATTATCAACTTTCCAGTTTCATTACCGTTGATAAGATGTGAACTTCTCAAAAGACTAATAATAACTCATAATCCTTCACAATTCAAGGATGTCTGGAGACACAACTATCATCAAAAGAGTAAGGTTAACGCATAACCTACGCGAGAGAATTTCAAATCAGATACAGACGAAGATACTAACGAATATGAATATATCCCATGTTTTCATGATTCGAGTACGCATTCGAAAGCTCCTCGGATCGTTACCCACGTCATTCAAATGAAATCAAATCAAAAGAAATGATAGGAACGTCGATACATCCAATCGGGTATCAACACTCGGTAATCAGATACTTTTCCTAAGAATCTCACTACGGGATAATTGGACAAGAAAGAATTGTCAATTGTCAAATAAGACAATTTCCACAGATGAGTAAATTCGACTCAGAAGAATAGATGGTACGGGCACATATGTAGGTGTCCCTAACACTATGTCCCTATTTTTCACTTCTTGCAGATCTCATAAAATTTAATCTTTCACAATCTTTAAAGAAAATGTAGTGTATATTAATCAGTTTTATGGTGACTACTAATCAGCCTTGCATGGTTCATTCCAAATTGTATGTAGGCGCGCAACTATATATAATTTCAAGATTAATGATGCAATACTCAGTTCGTCAAAATTTTATCATCATGTTTATAATAAAAACATTTTCATGCTTAATTCTTAAATAAGAATCAAAAATAAATTTACAAAGATTTTCTTTGTTATGAAAACAATTAAGTTTTCCAAGGTGTTTTATAAACAACTTCATTTCGATAACGATCACTTATAAATCTCACTTTAAATAATCCATATGGTGATGAAAATTCAATTTTTCTCAAGCGATACTGTTTTATCTTATAAAAACAATGAGTGAAAAAAGAGTGATGAAAAGTTGTTCACCAAGAATTAACTACAATATGCTAGAAAATGAGCTTTAGCCAAATAATCATGAGGTTCATGACCTCGATGGCACTCAAAAAGAATAATCCACAACGTAACACAAATCGAGATGAGTACTTGTTCAATGGTTGCATCACTAATGCGAACATTAAGATGAAGCAATAAAAGATAGATAACATCGATGCATGTAGGTTTTAGCAATCAAAGGTAGTCTTTTTTTTTCATTAATCACAAACAAGTCAAAATTGTACCGTAACACATTACGTGTCACTATGTCATACAATTCCAAGAACTCATCCTACCAACTGATGCTCAGTTAAGTTAGGGATTTTTAAAAGATACCACAATGAATACTAATCTACAAGAGTCATGGGGGTTCTACCTGTCCCGGAAGATCCATCGGTCCCTATTCAGAAGAAGATTTCTTCAATTTATTTCTTGGATACTAGGCATCCTCGTAAGTGGACAATGGCCTAGGAACAACCCTTAACACAAACTAACAATCATTTAAAACCTTATAATTCAATCACAGGACTTAACGACTTCCTCTTATCAATCTCATATTCCATACGGGTTAAATTTTACTTTATTCAAGTTTTAACCAATTTTATACTCAATTCGATATCCTACCTCATTTTCTAGTACTTTCAACCTTATTCATAAACCTTAAAAGGGCAATAAAAGGTCGATATGATCAACACTTAATTTCCAATCCTATAGCTCTTACAACAATAGTTATCAAATGAGTCACTAGTATGAAATGACTCACACATTCAATTAGACTTCTCGGAAAGGTACTAGTGGCATGAGGCTTTTGGGTAATGGTTCCAATGACAACCTCAAGTGCAACATTCACCCTTTCGATTTCAATTTAAGAATTGGATGACAACGAATCAGATGACATCTTTCTAGGTGGTAATGGTTTTGTCAAACTTCACTCTATAAGGAAAGATCGTCATGACATCGATATCAGATTTAATCTCGCCAATTCTTCTTCAGTATCATAATCAACTAATATCTACATTTCTACGAATATCAACCATTTTGTTGGGATCATAAATATCCACAACTTGGTTTAGATCTAGAATAGCTAGAATTCCTACGAGAATAGCTTCGATTAATTTACTAGGGGATTTAGGGTTCCTTGTGAGTTGTGACAATCTACGTCGTATAAATACCTCGTATAAATATCAAAATAATCATCAAACAATCATGTAATAAAATTACATCATATCTTACTATATTATAAAGCATTTGGGACTTTTGTAACAAACTTTTAGTTGGCTGAATTTTAAGACTTTTTTACTTAATATATAAAACAATTTGTTAGATATTTTTCCCACATTAACAACCTTTTGTAACAAACTTTTGTAACAACCTATTAAAACATAATTTTTAATTTTAGATTGAAATATCTTTTTATATATTTATTATTTTCATAATCTAAATTCACCATAGTTTTTAAAATTTTGTGCTCTTTAATTCAATATATATTTCGATAAATTTTATTAACTTTTAGTTTTTTTCCATTTATAACGGGTTTATTTTGATTTAACCTTTTTACCATTTTAAATTATTACCATTTTAAATTAATGTCAATACGAACTTTAGTAACTTTAAAAATCGTCATTACATACTCGCCGCCGCTTTGCGCGGGCACCATACTAGTATATATATATATATATATATATATATATATATATATATATATATATATATATATATATATATATATATATATATATATATATATATATATATATATATATATATATATATATATATATATATATATATATATATATATATATATATATATATATATATATATATATATATATATATATATATATATATATATATATATATATATATATATATATATATATATATATATATATATATATATATATATATATATATATATATATAATCCAAGTTATATATATATTAAAATAACACTTCTCAGTCTGGCCTTGTCGGTAACTCGGGAATTCTTCGGCACCGTTATAGTCAAAAGATTTTTAGACATTTTGAGAAAAATGTTTATAGTTAAAAGATTTTGAAATGTTTTATTCAAAACCTTAGTTTTAAAAATCTTTCGTTCTCTATAACGAGAGCTCTGGTACCAAACTGTAACACCCCCAAATTTATACAACTTAGTACAGCGGAAGACTCGTTGGTGTTACGGGATAGCACATTACTCACATCATAGACAACGCTTAAAAATCGCGTCGTTTAATAATAAAGCATTTCCATTCATAAATATCAGATTTACATAGGTCCCAAATCATATTATTTCATACAAAGTTTTACAAAGCATTTGAATGGAAATTCTTGTTTAATGCGGGCCATGAATTCTTGTCGTCTTCCCGGGAATTACCTTCAAGTACCTGAGATAAAACATGTTAAAAGGAAAGGTCAGCGATAACGCCGAGTGAATTCATAGAGTTTAATGAAAACCATTAATATATCATCGGTATATATTTATTACCGAAAATCATTTTGCACAAATCTTTGTAGTAGGCCATAAAATAGCCAAAGTCATTTTATACAAATCCTTATCAAAATCATAATATAGGCTTTCGCCTTCAAAATCATTATGCGAACCAATGTCGTAAAAATATCATACAATACATTTTATAACGTTGTATAGAGTTAAATAAAAACCGTTATATGAATATGGTTATATAAAACCAAAACACGAACATAAAATCAATTTTAAGACCCCGTATTGCTAGTCAGGCAATATACCGTAATTTAATACTTAAAGCAGTATTTCGTTATTTGGATTATTATAAGCCGCATGACATTGTTACCTTACTAAACCAAACAACAGGTAGCTAGCCCGAAACTCAATTTGCCCATCTAAATTAGCGTGTCGTCACAATAATCACGCTTGTGTAAATCTTCTCATACATATTCGCTTACCAATCAATGTGGCACTACGGGGATCAACCTTCAAGGCGCGAACTAGGGTGATCGTCCCCAAATAGTACTATTATATGCATAAGCGTCTACCAAATCCCGGTAGTTCACAATTCATGCTAATGGGACTTTTAGTGACATAACCTAACTTTAATAATCCATTTTATTTCATCTATCGGGTCATTTAATCATTCATCGGGTCATACAATCATTCGGGTCCAAATCAATAAACAGACAATCGGGACAAATGATGTCCTATTTTATCAAAACTAACATGTTATCTCCCTCGCGGGTTTATAAAACATTTCATAAAAACATTTAAAAGAGTGCGAAGCTATGAACTCACGTTGATGTGGGAAAGCGGGTTATCGGCAATTCGGATGTACGGTACGTGCTTCAATCACGGAAACCTAGACAAATAATACTCGTCTTAGACTCTTGTCCAATGAATTTATCAAAATAACAAATATGTATACATATGATGATTTTATATATATGATGATCAAGTGGGTTTACATATTCTCTTTTACTCATCTTAGTGTTTATGTATTGGTAACTTCTTACTAGTTTACTAGTTTTACCTATTTACGTGTTTTAGGTCCAATAAGCCTATTATAAGTTCATTAACTTGTATTAATCCATTTCATACTTGTATTATCAGTATTTATACTTTACATATTGGGCCCAAATGGGTTAAGGCCAATAAATAAGTTTATAAGTGTTTTAGCCCATTTTGATGTATTATTAGTCCAATAACGTTAACTTAGCCCGTTAATGTCCGTATGTTATATAGCTCGGGTTTTATCGTTTTTTACTTGTTATGTATGTTTATATATCAGTATATGAGTTTATAAAAGTTTACATTAGACGGGTCCAACCGTCTAAGTTTTATTTAACAAAAACGTTAATTTTACGGTAATAGCCGAAAAAATCGTAAAAATCATGTTTATAATTTTTTTTATAACTTATAAATCTTATTCAACTACCATTTTTATAAAGAGTCCATTTATTGACCTTATACATATTTATATAAATGAAATTTATAAGTTAGTGGGTTTTCATGTGTATATATTTTATAAATATATAAGTGAGTGCTTATATTATATAAGTTTTTATTATACAAATCTGATTTTAAATTTCATTTTCACCAAAACAGCCATATCTAGAGTTCTATATGGAGATAGAAGCCCAAATGTTTATGACATAAACTACATGATATGTTCTCCATTTAACGCTTCTATGGCTACTGTTGAATCAGCCTCTAAGTATTTAATAAAATTCGTCCAAAACAGTGTACTCAGATTTGCACTCTAAACTTGTTTTGATCATATCTCACTTATCCTAATGATTCCATTGCATGGCCAACTATCACATGTGTACAAGACTCATAGCTTACTGTATATCAATTTATCTATACCATTTCATCAGTTCATCATATGGTTATTTACTGTTTTTATACAGCTTACTAAATTAAGCAAGATTAACCACTTTTACATATAGTTTTTCATCTTTGTACCCATGTTTATCAACACTTGATCCCCACACAACATTTTTATCATCATATATTCATCATATACATATAAAATAAGAAAGAAAATACATGATTACATAATCAAAATAACAAGAAGTATGGGAAGAACAATCTTTATACCACCAAGATGATGTAGGTTGTGTTTAAGACATGGATTTTGATGGAGAAACTTGTGATAAACCAAGACCATCTTCAAGACCACCAATCTTCAAGAAATACTTGTGGAAAATCAGCGCTTAGACTCCATAGAAACTCCTCCTTGGATGTTATAATCACCACCAATCAATAGGGCTTCAAAAGGGCTTCAACTTATGTATGAATAACATGAGATTTTGTGGTTACTTTTGATCAAAATGGGTGTTTAAGGGGGAGAAGTGGACGGAATAAATGAAGGTTAGAGAGAGAGATGAAAGTGTTTGCATGAGTGGAAATGAAAGCAAATGGTTTGGTTGATGGTTTTGAGGTAAGCTTAGCTTACATTGTAAGCTTAAGCAACAAGTGTAAGTATTTAGCTTATAATTTTGCCACATCTTGTGATGTGGTGTCTTGTGTAGCCGTCCCATATAGTGGGGTGGGACAAGTGTACACTTGTCTCATCCCACTAATTTACGGGTATTTCTCGATTCTAGTTTCCTCGATTTGCGTGCCCTCGGGTCGTTTTACGAAATTTTTATAAATTATGAATCAACGGCACAAAAGGAATCTAATAAAAATTGTCTCATCAAAAACGGAGTTCGAAAACGTAAATACGTAATCCTAAGGTTTCCGATTTAGTCGTAAAGGACGTTAAATTATAATCGTAAGTCCTAATCTCTTCTCGTAAATTTGTGAGTTTATGAACCAACACAAATTTAAAATCTCAAAATAATATTCACGGATAAATTTATTTTCTGAAATGTCAGACTGTCACCAAAAACGGTGTATGTAAACGTAAGCACGTAACGTAGAATCCTCCGGTTTAGACGTAGTCGATGCTACTTCAAGACGTAAATCCAAATTTCTTCCCAAAAATAAGTGAGTTCATATTATAACATTAAAATAATGTTTTCAAATAAATATTGAGAATAAAATATCAACCATAAATTGATGGATTGTCACAAAGTGCCCGGAGTTAGCCTGACGTTTCTCAGACAAGATACCCCAAACTATCACAAGATGATGAAGAGGGTAGATGATGTCGTGAAATCTGAAGAGGCATACTGAACCACCGAATTGCCTAGAGGAGAATACACCGACAGAGGACAGAGGCCCTTCGGCAGGCCGGAAAGACCCGTAGGGGAAAACTATGAAAATCATGGCCGATCTGACAGAAGGATTAACAAAGGGAAGGATGTATGTTCGCCGTATCAACCTCCCCGTCCATACGAAGCCCGGAGACAGTTTCTGGTGTCGGCCTCTTGATTCACTCACAAAAAATTCAAAGGAAATACTGGCATTCGAACTCATTTACAACTACAACAACCTACGCCAACCAAAGGGATTGTAAGAAGAGAGAACATGGAGAAGTACTTTGATTATTACGGCCAGAAGGGGCATCTTACAAACGGTTGCTTTCAACTAAGAAGACAGCTGGAAGCAGCATTAGAGTCGGGGAAACTCAATCACCTCGTCCAAGACCACCAGTAGAGAGGCGAAAATAGGGCAAACCCTCCAAGGCCTTAGGGAGAGAACCGTGGTAGGGGAAGAACAATAAACATGGTCTAGGGTACGACGTTCTGATGTCAAAAGGAAGGAACCCACCTTGGAAGACCCATCATGGATGAATAATCCAATCAGCTTTGCTCCGGTGAGCGGTGACGACGCCTCCGATGAACCATTGATTGTCGAGGCTGATGTGGAAGGGTATCTGCCGACGGATATTGGTGGACAATGGAGCATCGGTACAGATCATGTTTGAACACTACTTCAACAAACTATGTCCGTCAATCAAGAATAGGTTAGAGGAATTTTTGAGAGAGGAATTAACTCCTCTAGGGAAAATAAAGCTGGAAGTCTCATTTGGATCACAGGGTGTGAGAACGCGGATTTTCGGTAATTTTCTTTTGCTTGTTATACTTGCTTATTCACACTTTTACCATATTCCTCATTTATTTTACAGTGATTACGTGTCATTCTCGAATTTTAGTTAAATATAAACTTCTATGAATTTCGCTAATTTACAATGTTATTTAGCAAATTGCCCAAACTTCATGTTTGTAATTTCTACGAGGTTCTATCACATTTTATATGTCTTACTATTGACTCTTTGCCTCAAAAATAATGAAAACCGAAATCTTGAACAATTACGGACGCAATGGTGAACTTTTACATTTTTGCATTTTCCGGCTGTCGGACTGAGTTTTCGGGTCCGAACATCGCAATAAAATTTATTTTTATGTGACTTCTAGTTATTCTTGACTCCTTGATCCAACTTAGTGAAATCCGGCCAAACGACGGTTTACGAGTAATTTTAAAGAAATTCCGTTTTAAAGATAAACGAGTCCCGGTTTTCGTCAGAAACGACACGTTATTTAAACCCGTAAAATTCCGAGAGTTAAAAACCAAAAATCTTGGGCCTTTCCTTGGGTATTCGGCTGGACTATGCCTAAGGAAGCCCAAATTTGACTTGTTGACCCATGATTATCCCCATATTTTGAAAATCTAACACACAGTACACTTTTTACCAAACAAAAAAACAAGTTGCTCCCCCTTTCTCTCCTAAGGCCGACGAAACACAGAAACACACCCAAACATTGATTTTTTTGAATTAAGGTAAATTAATACTAATTCTATGTTTAATCTTTGATTCTTATTAATACCCATGTGTTAATTACAACATGCATTAAGTTTTTGCATGAGATCAAAAATCATCAAATCTTATGATTTGATGATGTTTTTGTAAAATCCCATGTTTGTTTTTGTTGTTCTAATGCATAAAACCTTATTATGTTGTGAAATTTTTTGATTTTGGTATGTTATGATGACCTAGGGCCACGAAATTTCTAAGGATCAAGGAGGAGGAATTGTTTAATTTGCTTGTTTGGATTAACTCCTTCTTGTTGTGAAGGTATAGTCACTCTTAGTATTTTAGTTTTGAATAAACTAGTACATTGATTCTTTTTATTCATGGATTTTGAACTCCTTGGGTGAAACCCACTGAGATTATAGATACTTAGGGCATATTAGGACTTAGGATACTTGCGTGGCGATTTGGTATAGCCTAAGTGTTGCTTGATTGAGGTTAGGCAGCTAAATAGAGTCGTTTTGTAGTATGGAAATCACCACAGAAACAAACAGGTTATGGAAAAATTTTCTTAAAAATATGACTATGTTTTTATTTCAAAAAATAGATACCCACTGATGTGCTTTACAAGTGATGAGTTGGTTGGGAACGTGAAGTGTCCGGATGAGCCCAGAACGGTCATTTTACTAAACTAGGTCAAATCTGAGTTATATGCTTAAAACAAGGGTAAACTGACTTGGGTAAAAAGGTTGAATATCTGATTTTATAACTTTTTACAGTAATTTAAAACATAAGACAACACCTCTTTTTGGTTTGGTGTCAAAATCTTATTTTGGATTTTGTGCTCAAATTACCCAAGGCTTCAAGGGACGTTTACAACTTTCTGTATTGATAGTCTGTCACTAAAAATGGATTTCCCGTTGATTGGTAATAGCTCCAGGTCTGTTCTTGCCCAACTTAGAAAGGTAAGAGAATTACCTATTTATGTCAAAAAAAACCCACCTTCTGTACTATTATGGATTTTGAGTTATGACCAAATCTTCACAGCCATTTTCTGAAAACTAGAAGCTGTCTATTATTTTGATGTTATAAACCGAGTCTAAAATGTGTTTGAAATCCGCATAAAAATGCTTGGACCATCATATAAGGTTAATGTTATGTTGTTACAGTAGGTTCAAGGTGTTTGGGTCAAATTTCATCTTAAGCTTGGGTCTCGCCATCGCACGCAAGTTACTTAGTCATACTATGTCCCGTCACTTCTAAAACGTTATTGCTACATTGAACGCATTCTCATTACGCGTCACCATTGCATAGGTTCGTGAAGAATCCTTTTTTCTCAGCCCCTTTACCTTGTGATTACTTGCTAAAGGTGAGTTCATAGCCCCTTTTTACTACTTTATACATGTTTTACAAACGGGGGGGGGGGGGGGGGGGGTGAGAAATACATGTGTGGAATACATGCAGTAGACTTTTTACGGTATTACTTTTACTAGTATGATATCAAGTACCCAGTAATGCTTATACAGTTTTCATGATTTACTTAATGCATTAGTACCTAGTCAAAAATCCTCTATATCATGAACCGTTAATTCACATATCGCAAACGCGACTGTTATGGATGGATCCATCGGGGCTGGCAATCCCCGTCATGAGTACCGAAGCATATACATTCGAATATTTAAGTATTTGACTAGATACTTATTAGAGGTTCCCAGTAATACATTTGTTAACGCTTCGGTGTCATGAGCTATTGCATTATGTAAACTACATTTAATTGCACAATGGTGCAACATTTGATTCTTCTTCAGTATTACATAACTATATGGAAAACATTGCTTGTATTCCACAACTTATTCTAATAAACCTATGAATATCACTCAACTTTATGTTGACCCGTTTTACATGTTATTTCTCAGGTAATGCAAATGCATGATTTATGGATGGGAGCGCGCAGGATCCGGCAGCTGGACGATTCCATGTCATTATTGGTTGAAACTTTTGGGAAAACTACTTATGCCATGTTAATCATGTCAAATAAAAGTACTTTTATGCACTAAGACTATTATGAGTATGTTGGTAAAATTATGTGACTTTTGTTGATGTCATATTATGCAAATCTGGGACCATTTTATAAAACTTTATCCGAAGCTTTTGAAGGAATTCGTGAAGTGTGTCATTTTATTTGCTCTGTCTTTTATTTACCTTATTGCCATGTATGTTGTTACCATGATGTGGGACCCCACAGTGCTAACCTGTCCCGTTACCAGATTTTTGGGGTCTTACCGATTGGTACCAGAGCCATGGTCATAGTGAATTGAGTCGTTTTAAACTTAATCTATGACCCATATTTTTTTAAGAAAATCCTATGAGTCTTAGTGTCAAACATGGAATCTGCCAAGATGTTCGGTATCCGCGCGGGTAACTCTCTAATCCTTATTATTTACTTTTAATTATCGTTGTAGTATTTCATCTCTTGAATACATTTTGGAATATTACCTTATTCTAATGATAATAATTACTACTACATATCTCTTTTCAAAGTCTTTGTGCTCAATGAATTATCATTAGATATTACTGTGATTACATCTGCCTTTACTGTATTTCTTGAATTCTTGTTCTCATAAACTTGATCTTGTTACCATGCTTTTAATTTGTTATCACATTTCATACTTGTATTCGAAGTGCGTATGCTTCCGACTTTTCATACTCACTTTTCTGAGTATTATTGCTATCTTGTTTATGCGTGATACGACTGGCCTCATATACTTGTTCGTTTTGAACCGTCTGTTTTTCATGACTCACTGTTACATGTTGTGTGTATTATCGTGATACCATTTCTCGGGATTAAATAAGTGCCGCTCTCGATAAAACTTCTGATTTTCATATTACTACCGTTTGTGCTACCTTCATTGTTTAACTCTAAGATATATATTTAGATATCTAGTTTCTTTTCCAACCTTTCGTGATTAGATGTCTAGCTATAGACCTTTGGCTCAGTGTGTCCCCGAAAAAGACTAAAGGACATCGTGTAAGTCACACATCTCGAAGCATTCCTTGAGTCCGTGTTGAATAATATCGTGGGTTTTTGTAACCTTGATTGACCTTTACGTCACCGTCTTACACGACACTCGTATATCGATTAAATATTATTTCATTGATAATCTCCTTTGTAAATTTCCACCTCTATTGTAAGATTTCTTATCTTGATCCAATTTCATTTTAATCCTTATTTTTATTGATGGGTTTTCTGTTTTTGATGTTCTTAGGACGATTTGTGATTAATGGTATGACACTAGGATGGTATTAGGATACATGAAAAGCTAAGTTATGTTGTTGAAATTGATGTTTAGAGGTGTTTCGATGTGACCAATTTAGGTCAGCAGGTTTGGTGTTTATTTCGGCAATTTAAACTTTTCCCAAATTGAGTTTTTAAGGTCTTGGTTGAAAGGTAATGTCCCAAGGTTCGTTTCGGTATAAAATTCACTTTCTACCTCTTTAAAATGAGAAAGTTATGACCGATATATTATTTGATTTTTATGTGGTAAATTTCTACATATGAACACACTTGCTGTCCAGAATTTGGGTCTAAGTTTTAGACAATTTAAAATATCATGACCTGAGATTTTAAATTTTGTAGTCATGAGGTTTTCCTTACGATCGTTTTGATATAAAATTCGGGTTATAACTCATCCGAACGAAGAAGTTATGGCCGAAATAAGAATTTAAGCTCAAGTTTGAAAGTGCAGACTTTTTTAATGTTTTACAGGACCTTAGAACCCCTAAAATTGAAATTGCAGGTTATGAGGGCTTGTTAGGAAAAATAGCCATCACCAATTGAATTTTATGACTAAAACGGTGGTCGCCAATTTTATATCCAATTTTCTAAAGTTTTAGCTTTTCTATAAAATGGATTTTTTTTTCATTTGGAAAACTGAGATAAATTCATATAGCTAGGAATGTCGGGTATGAGAATACCTTTTCGATGGTATAAGGTTCATCGTCTATCTCTTCATACCAAATAAATAGCGGGCATTTTAGAAACTAGTCTAATAAGGAGCAACCGACTTAAACTAGCGTTTGGTTTAACGTGTTTGATATGGGTATCGAGTGTTTAGCCAAGATTTCTCACTTGAAACATTTGAGAAACATATAATGATGACTTTTGATGCAAAGTTTTAGTGCCCGTTAGCTACCTTTAAGTTTTCGACACATAAGTGGGTATTGTTGACTAAATTGAAAAGTTACAAAATTTTGATTATATAGCTGCTGTCATAGGTATAACTATGTTGTAAAAGTGTTTTCAGCCTTCGGATAAAACTACAAAGTTGTCTGGAATGATGTTTTTAGTCACCCACGAGAAAACGGAAGCTTTAAAGTGGGCATTTGACCCTCAAAAATGTAAAATACAGATTGTAAAGTTTGACTTTTTGGCGCAGAATACGTTTTGGTTTTTATTTTTAAAAAGGTATCTAGACTTCAAAACTTTTCTTAAAATTCACCAGATATTAACTAAATGATGTGTATGACTTCTCTGAATTTTTGTAGAATTTTTCCAAGAGTCTAATTAGGATTTTTAAGCCTCGTGAAAAGGAGTTTTCTGCACTTTTTCATTAAGCGAGTAAATGACTAGTTCATTACCCAATCGCCCCTTAATCAAGCCTAAACCTTATGGAATGGATTTGGGATTATAGATACTGATTCTTAGGATGTTTAACATCATAATTGAAGTGAAATTGAGGTCTAATAATTAGTAATTCGCCTCAAGTCGGAAAAGCCAAAAGTTGACTATTTTCTATACGGTTAGTCAAAACTTATAAAAATGAGTTCTAAGCTATATAGCTTGATGAAAAAAGTTTTTATGACCATATTTTATTGTATTCCGGTAAATTACATGTATTTTTACAACTTTTTATTATTGGTTCATACTCGGGCCATACCTTGACTTTTGTTGACTTTTTACGTATTAGGTCGCGGATAATTCTTAAAGTACTACTATTGCCCTTCTTCAGCCGGATCTCTATCTGCACGCGTATGGATTCCTTTATCCTTTCTTCTATACATGACTCATTTGTTATTTCATTTTATTTCTATTTTTTTCTATCGCACCACTGATTTGGGTCAAGGTTTGAAGTTCTTGTTTTCACATCGTTCGTTATCATTTTGACACGTGTTACATGGTGATTCTGACTAAACCTTTTGAAACTTATCAACTTGTAACCATTACATTGATTGTCTTGAACTACTCTTTATTACCGTCATGTAAACTACTCGTTATTTTATAAGTTGCTCTATAAACTCAAACTGGTTTTGTTTGCGAATCATTTTATAAAATGTCCTACTTGGGCCTTATTAAATACTTGAATGTTATCTTATAAAATTAATGAATATTAAATTTACAATGTTTTTTCACAAATTGTTCAACAATTGGTCTCGTAAAGAATTTTTGTAACAATAAAACTGTTGATTTAAACATCTAGCCAATTAGAACTAGCGAAAAGTTTCATAAATTATTTTGATTCCATATACGTATTTTAAATCATATGATATGTAATACTGGTTTGACGAAGCTGTGCATCGCATTGCTAGTCCCAAATTATGCATGGCTTGATCACCCATGCGTAATTTAGAAGGAGCCATGCGAGGCCAGATAGTAGTCACTTAAAATATCTTGTCAAAGAACTTTTACTTGTGTTTCTAAAAAAAATTTAGATAAAATAAAGTTTAGAAAACTTTTACATCTTATGCGAGTAGCACCAGTTCGCGACATAAATATATGATCCCTTATCTTTTCTTGAACAAAGTACATGCCTCAAGCACATATATCCTTATTCAACGATCTTTGTTTTGCTTGTTACCTCATCTTCCTTCGTGACATAGTTCTCGTTACAACTTGTCTAATTTTTTACCATTGATACCAGACTTGAAAGTTTCAACGTTGTTATGCTTCTACATTGATCGAACTCCTCTATCTATCTTGGTAGACTTTCGAAACATCCCCGGACGCGAATAGTGACCTATGACTGGAAGTGAACGATGATTTCGTGTATTTGTCATGATGTAAGTTAGACTCTATTGTCTTGAAATTAATTTGTGTAAACCATGTGACGACTTCGCTCTCTCATTGTTAATGTTGTTCATTTTAATGGAATTGCTCTCAAGTGACTTCTTAAGAATTTCCATTGGTTCGAAAACTTGTTGTGTGGCTTTTCTCTTTCGATCGTGTATGGACTATCGAAAAAAATGCCGTTGTTGGTGACCCAACCACACTCGTGAATTAATCATTGCTAAATCCTTTCTTTCTTATTGTCCTTAGCATCGACGCATCTATTCTATCATGTTCATTAAGAATTTGGCATGAATTTCGTTTTATTCTCTCCTGCTATTGCTTGTATCCTAATTATTGACAATTATTTGCTATCTTGACACATTTTGACAACTCGAATATGTCTCATGTTTACCGTTTGAGACATTAAACACCTATATGGATTTCTAACAAATTATTATTAAATTTTAAGAACGTTTTACATACTTTATCAAGTGTTTAAATTACCAAAATAACCATTTCAAGTTAAATATAAGATCTATACATCCTCTTTGGTAGAATTATAACTAGTGTTTAAAAGGATTTCAAGTTGTATCTTTTAAAGTATTTGATTGTATCATACTTTACTTTCAAACTAATGAAATTATCAATTTAATTTATGATTTCTAACAATGATAAAAAAAAATTGGAAATTTGATTTTTCTCTAATGGTAACAATAAACCTGAGTTTTTAACAATAATTTCATACAGTCATCCAAAAGATCTTAAGCTGATTGAAATAATTATTTGAACTAAGTTACTTTTACTTCGGAATCCTGATCAAGAAAAGATATAGCAACTGGTTACTCACAAAATATATATAGTTTGATTCAAATCACTAAACCTTGTAAAAATTTCTTTTAATCAAGAAGATACTTAAGCCAAATTGAAATTAATACCAAATACTAGACAAATAGTTGTGACAACTTGTAATCTAAATGTCTATATGTAATTCATATTTCCCCTCTATTTTTCTAATAAGTAAATTGTCATGCTTTACAGTTGCGTGATTTGCGATTATCTGTTGATTTACAATCTTGGCTCATTTTAGAGCGCCTTGTCCGTTTACGCAATTCTTATGTTCATGTTATCTGTTGATATTTCTCCGTACTGAAAGGTCATTATTTTAATCCAAGTTTAAAATTACCGAACGTATTGGCACTGTGGCTTATCGTTTGAGCTTACCGCAAGAACTAAGTTGCATTCATAACGTTTTTCACGTTTCCAACCTTAAGAAATGTTTGGCCGAGTCAGACATTCAAATTCTGTTAGAAGAGATCAAACTTGACGACAAAATGTATTTCGTTGAAGAGTCGATTGAAATTGTGGACCGATACGTCAAGAAGCTAAGGCGCAGTTGGTTTCTGATCGTTAAAGTCCGCTGGGACCCACGTCGTGGCGCCAAATTCACTTGGGAAAGCTAAGAGCAATTTAAAGTCCAATATCCTCATCCTTTTCCGTCACCTATTGCCTCTAGTTAAACTCTGAGGGACCAGAGTTTCTTTAGGGGGGAAGACTGTGAGAACGCGGATTTTCGGTAATTTTCTTTTTCTTGTTATACGTGCTTATTCACACTTTTACCATATTCCCCATTTATTTTACAGTGATTACGTGTCATTCTCGAATTTTAGTTAAATATAAACTTCTATGAATTTCGCTAATTTACAATGTTATTTAGCAAATTGCCCAAACTTCATGTTTGTAATTTCTACGAGGTTCTATCACATTTTATATGTCTTACTATTGACTCTTTGCCTCAAAAATAATGAAAAACGAAATCTTGAGCAATTACGGACGCAATGGTGAACTTTTACATTTTTGCGTTTTCCGGCTGTCGGACTGAGTTTTCAGGTCCGAACGTCGCAATAAAATTTATTTTTATGTGACTTCTAGTTATTCTTGACTCCTTGATCCAACTTAGTGAAATCCGGGCCAAACGAGGGTTTACGAGTAATTTTAAAGAAATTTCATTTTAAAGATAAACGAGTCTCGGTTTTCGTCGGAAACGACACGTTATTTAAACCCGTAAAATTCCGAGAGTTAAAAACCAAAAATCTTGGACCTTTCCTTGGGTATTCGGCTAGAATAGGCCTAAGGAAGCCCAAATTTGACTTGTTGACCCATGATTAGCCCCATATTTTGAAAATCTAACACACAGTATACTTTTTACCAAACAAAAAAAAACTGCTCCCCTTTTTCTCATGAGGCCGACGAAACACAGAAACACAACCAAACCATTGATTTTTTTTTAATTAAGGTAAATTAACACTAATTCCATGTTTAATCTTTGATTCTTATTAATACCCATGTGTTAATTACAACATGCATTAAGTTTTTGCATGAGGTCAAAAATCATCAAATCTTTATGATTTGATGATGTTTTTGTAAAATCTCATGTTTGTTTTTGTTGTTCCAATGCATATAACCTTATTATGTTGTGAAACATTTAGATTCGGGTATGTTATGATGACATAGGGCCACGAAATTTCTAAGGATCAAGGAGGAGGAATTGTTTAATTTGTGTGTTTGGATTAATTCCTACTTGTTGTGAAGGTATAGTCACTCCTAGCATTTTAGTTTTGATGTTACTAGTACTTTGATTCTTTTTATTCATGGTTTTTGAACTCCTTAGGTGAAACCCACTGAGATTATAAATACTTAGGGCATATTAGGACTTAGGACACTTGCGTGGCGATTTGGTATAGCCTAAGTGTTGCTTGATTGAGGTTAGGTAGCTAAATGGAGTCGTTTTTGTAGTATGAAAATCACCACAGAAACAAACAGGTTATGGCAAAATTTTCTTAAAAATATGACTATGTTTTTATTTGAAAAAATAGATACCCACTGATGTGCTTTACATGTGGTGAGTTGTTTGGGAACGGGAAGTGTCCGAATGAGCCCGGAATGGTCATTTTACTAAACTAGGTCAAATCTGAGTTGTATGCTTAAAACAAGGGTAAATTGACTTGGGTAAAAAGGATTAATATATGATTTTATAACTTTTACAGTAATTTAAAACATAAGACAACACCTCTTTTTGGTTTGGTGTCAAAATCTTATACCATTTAGGTTTTGTGCTCAAATTACCGAAGGCTTCAAGGGACGTTTACAAGTTTCTGTATTGATAGTCTATCACTAAAAATGGATTTCCCGTTGATTGGTAATAGCTCCCGGTCTTTTCTTGCCCAACTTAGAAAGGTAAGATAATTACCTATTCATGTCAAAAAACCCACCTTCTTTAATATTATAGATTTTGAGTTATGACCAAATCTTCACAGCCATTTTCTGAAAACTAGAAGTTGTCTATTATTTTGATGTTATAAACGAGTCTAAAATGTGTTTGAAACCCGCATAAAAATGCTTGGACCATCATATAAGGTTAATGTTATGTTGTTATAGTAGGTTCAAGGTGTTTGGGTCAAATTTAATCTTAAGCTTGGGTCTCGCCGTCGCACGCAAGTTACTTAGTCATACTATGTCCCGTCACTTCTAAAACGTTATTGCTACATTGAACGCATTCTCATTACGCGTCACCAGTGCATAGGTCCGTGAATAATCCTTTTTTCTCAGCCCCTTTACCTTTTGATTACTTGCTAAAGGTGAGTTCATAGCCCCCTTTTACTACTTTATACATGTTTTACAAACGCGAGTGAGAAATACATGCGTGAAATACATGCAGTAGACTTTTTACGGTATTACTTTTACTAGTATGTTATCAAGTACCTAGTAATGCTTATACAGTTTTCATGATTTACTTAATGCATTAGTACCTAGTCAAAAATCCTCTATTTCATGAACCGTTAATTCACATATCGCAAGCGCGACTGTTGTGGATGGATCCATCGGGGCTGACAATCCCCGTCATGAGTACCGACGCATATACATTCGAATATATAAGTATTTGACTAGATACTTATTAGAGGTTCCCAGTAATATATTTGTTAACTCTTCGGTGTCATGAGTTATTGCATTATGTAAACTACATTTAATTACACAATGGTGCAACATTTGATTTTTCTTCAGTATTACATAACTATATGGAAAACATTGCTTGTATTCCACAACTTATTCTAATAAACCTATGAATATCACTCAACTTTATGTTGACCCGTTTTACATGTTATTTATCAGGTAATGCAAATGCATGATTTATGGATGGGAGCCCGCAGGATCCGGCAGCTAGACGCTTCCATGTCATTATTGGTTGAAACTTTTGGGAAAACTACTTATGCCATGTTAATCATGCCAAATAAATGTACTTTTATGCACTAAGACTATTATGAGTATGTTGGTAAAATTATGTGACTTCTGTTGATGTCATATTATGCAAATCTGGGACCATATTTATAAAACTTTATTCCGTAGCTTTTGAAGAAATTCGTGAAGTGTGTCATTTTATTTGCTCTGTCTTTTATTTACCTTATTTCCATGTATGTTGTTACCATGATGTGGGACCCACAGTGCTTACCTGTCCCGTTACCAGATTTTTGGGGTCTTACACAGGGCTTGGTCTGAAATGTTAATCTGAAATTCACAGTGGTCCGAGCAGCGTCTCCATATAACATAATCTTAGAATGGACGAGAGTTAGGACCATAAGAGCTATTCCATCAACCGCTCATGCAATGCTCAAGTTTCCCACTCCCAAAGGGATCACAACGCTGGTGCACTAGGTATCCATAATTACCAAATATCGGCTGTTGGAGGATAAACAGGGAGCCAAAAGTGAGAAAACCAACAAGGTTGTCGTGTAAGAATCGGTGGAGGTGCCAACAAGTAGGGAAGATGAGGCCGAGAGTCCTTAGACGAAGGAGATCCTAGTTAAGCCAGCGTTCTTGGAACAACTGGTCATAATTGGGAAAAACTTCACCAAAGAAGGTCGAGCAAGATTAATCGATCTATTAAGGAGACGTCAAGACGTATTCACATGGAAGCCATCTGACATGACGGGTGCACCTAAACGACTTATCAAACATTCACTAAACGTGAATCCGTCAATGACTCCTGTCGCCTAGAAGCGGCACATCAGATCATAGCATAAGAAGTAGATGAATGGGTAAAAGCTGGTATAGTCAGACATGGATATCCAACGCGGGTACTAATAAAGAAAGTAGATGGCTCGTGGCGAACGTGTATAGATTTCAAGGACCTAAACTCCGCCTGCCCCAAAGACTACTACCCGCTCCCAGAAATATACCTAAAAAGTGAATCGGTAATGCGGTTCAAATACAAATGCTTTTTGGACGCATACAAAGGCTACCATCAAGTGTAGATGGTTCAGGAGGACGAAGAAAAAACAGCGTTTACACAGATCAAGGTACCTATTGTTATACCAAGATGTCGTTCAGCCTCAAGAACGCTAGAGCCACATACCAAAGGCTAGTCAACACCACCTTCAAGGAGCAGATAGGTCGGAACTTGGAAGCCTATGTGGATGATATGGTCATCAAGAGTAATTCGGACATGGATCTCCTAGCGGACATCGCCGAGACAATCGACAACCTCAGAAGGATAAACATGAAACTTAATCCGAAGAAATGCTCGTTCGGAGTTGAAGAAGGGAAGTTCTTGGGTTATGTGGTGACCTCAGAAGTTGTTCGGGCCAACCCGAAGAAAACAAAGGCAGTAGCGGACATGAGATCACCTAAAACGCTGAAGGAAATGCAACCGTTAAGCGAAAAGCTAGCTGCATTGAGCAGAGTTGTGTCCAAGTTAGCGGAACGGTCCCTACCGTTCTTTGAGACACTAAAAAACATCACCAAGGAAAATGAAGACGAATATCTGTTATCGCACTTCTAATCCATAACACAAGTAACTAGAGAGAGAAAGAGAATAAAATAGAGAGAAGTTAGAGAGAGAAACTAGAAAGAGAATGGTTGATTACTAGGTGAAATAATGAGAACCAACACCATCTTTCGCACATGGAAGAGGGTTTAGATACTCACGCCACTTATGGATATTTACTCAGTCCGATAAAATATTCTTCAGTCCGATAGAACGGTAGACCGAAAAATTTTGAAAATTGAATTAGAAATAGCCTAAACTAGTATAGAAAATTTTTGAATTAACTTGACCTATAAATTTTAACTTTGTTTTTATCGGTAAACTATGCAACGGAACTAGTCTAGATGGTGGCTAAGTCTAGAAAATGATCGAACTAAAATTTGGCACTAAACATTCTCGGCATGACACATTCTCGGCATAAGTTCTTGGCATCAATTCTCGGCATCCATTCTTGGAATCAATTCTTGGCATCAACTTTCGGCATCAATTCTCGGCACTGCTGGAATTAAACTCGGCACTGTTGGAATAACACTATTCTCGGCATATTAGGGTTATAGTATGTCGAGATTTTGGCGATTTTTCGAACTTCAAAAAGGTCAAGTTTTTGATCAAATCTAACGAATCGGCTTGTACTTCCGAATATTATATCAACCAAAGAACCATAAAAATCAAAACTTTTTGAATTTTGGGCTGAAAATTTTGAAATCAAGAAAATAGTACAAAAACTAGTTTAAGTAAAATCATTTCCCCTCTTAGGTATTCGTTGCAAATTATACCTTTTTCTTAACACAAGTTATCTGTCCGCAGAGGGTACTCAACATACTAGCTCTCGTCTCGGATAGGGTCGACAACCCAATATATCTCTTAATTGTTCAAGTGGCTATTTCCAACCCACACAAGGATTAAAAAATAGTTAACGGTTCATGAATATAGGGCCTTTTGCAACTAGGTACTTAACACAATTTCAGGCAACATTCGGGACTGATAATCATTCACGACTCATGTTCATTTTAATTTTAATTCCATGTATCCCCCCTCGCGGGTAAAATCATTTAAGCAATAGAAAGTGAGGCTATAGACTCACCTTATGTATTAGTAGTAGTAGAGACGACGATAAGGATGCCCGTGAAACTCAAAAGTCAACACCTAACGAACAAAGCGCAAAATAAATCAACGTACTCAAGTACCGATATGTACTTAGTATAAAAAATTTAACTCACTCAAATTCTCTTAAAACACATACCAAAAATCCACACAAGTGATATTTACTAGACGCTTCTACTACATTATTAAAACAAACATTCCAAAAACCATTCTGCCGGTACATACCGAATGTACGGGTTGTTTCCCCCTACTTAAACATCATGAATTTTTATGAAACTTGCTGGAGAACTCACATACAACCTGTAGAAATCACTCCAAAAGTTTTATAAAAATATTTTACTTTTAAGTCTCGCTGCTCAACACATCTTTGAACTTGAAAAATTGGGCAGATTTGTACCCTTGCATTGTAAAACCAATTTGATCTACTTAACCAAAACCATTTGTAAAGTCGACACCTAAGTTTGAAAATAGACTCAAGACTCCAGGTTTAGAGCCTAAAAACAGCCCTTGAACCCATTTGAAACTCTATTTATGGTCCCAGAGATTTGACCCAATATCGACCACAATTTCGGATTGTGTCGACATTCGCCTCCCGTTACACGAAAAATCAAACTAGTGTAACTTCCACCTCGTTTTGTGTTGGAAGGCCTACCTCATATCAAATCGAAGCTTGAAAGAAGATCTATAACTATATCCAATAATATCAACCTTGACTTAGACTTAAGACCACAAAAACCCTCTTCAAACCTGCTGGTCTAAAATACACCTTTTAAAATCATAACAAAAATCCATTTTATAAGCTCCTAAACCTCTAATAACACTATACAGACATCCTAAACCATCCCTAACATACCTAATAACTTGTATGATTAATCCTAAATAAAACCCAAATCAAAATCAAACATGCAATGTAATTAAATAAATTAAAAATAACAATAACAAGGATATGAACACATACAAACAAGAAACAAGATCAAAATCACAAAACCAAACAAACACCCCCCTTTGTCGTGGGGTTTGTTGAATCAAAACACCAAAAAAATAATCCCCAAGCTTTTTTAATTGGTTTCCCTTGTTCCAAAACACAAGATTTAAACATGTATAAAAGTAAATTAGATCAAAACCCACTTAATCAAGAAAATAATTTTTGTAAAAATTAATGGAATGCATGTTGGATTTTATGGTGTTAAAACACTCACAAGATAATAAGAAAGATGGGTCTTTGATTGGTTTCTTCCAAAACTCAAGATTAAAAATGGTGGTGGTGATTTTATGGTGGTGGTGATCGGCGGCTATAAGAGAGAGGGTGGGAGAAATTTTCCAATTTTTGAAATGTGAAATGAAGTGAAGTGTGTGTGTAAAATCCTTTTATATCATGGTGGGGGTAAAAAGTGACAAGTTAGCTATCTTTTGGCCTTTGTGGTAAAAGTAAAATTAAAGAACGGGAATTTGGCTAGTTAAAGGGTTTTGAAAATTTACGGGAGTCGGGTTTCATCCCGGCTTCCTAAAAACATCTCTAAAAGTTTAAACTCACACAAAATGTTATAATATAGTTTCGGTTCGACTTAAAACGCAAAATAAACGAAAACTCCGAAAAACTCAAATATCGATCAATCGATAATAAAACATTAACTTTTGGGCATCCGTCAGTATTGTGATCACTATCGGTTCTTCTAAATCATCAAATGTAAAATACACGACCTCAAACATTGGTTTCAACTTAAACCGTCAAACATATTACCAACAAAATTTCTTAAAATTTTAAAAAATATACGTAAATTAGGGTTAAATAATGACCTCGGTTTTGGGTTATCACAATTACTAGGTGAAATAATGAGAACCAACACTCTCTTCCACATGGAAGAGGATTTATATACCCACACCACTTATGGGCTTGTGGGCTTTGTCCTTGGGTCGGGTGTAACACCCGCTCTGAAAAGAGACCAAGTGCCACATTTATGGTGTCTTATCAGAAGGCATAAACATAAAGGTCCAAAATAAAACTTATAAAATAAAGCATAAAGTATGAAAAGTAAATGCCAACACAAAACAAAACCCCAAAACAACGGTGTCCAAAATGAAAGTAATGAAAATCATAAATGTAATTCAGTAATTATTGACTTGGGTAACTCTAAGTGTACACATCAACTCTCAATGCCCAGACTCCCGCTTAATACATACCTAATGGAAGATAAAACGTCTAAACAAAACGCCCAGTGAATGGATATAACAAATAAGCTGTAAGGTAAAGAGAAGCTGTAAATATCAAGTTATATGTATAAAGGAATGAATATAAAGAGTCATAAAGAAGATGAAAGAAAGGTAAGGAAATGTCACGAGCTCCTAACACAAATCATATATCATACCAAATCCAAAATAACCAAGTGCACATGGGTAGCTACACCCATGTACCTTGATGTTATATGGGGCATATAACACATATCACTCATACACCAAATCATAGTCATACCAAATCTAAAATCCTAGGATGCATCCATACGCCCCCTATAAATCCAAAATGACACGTTATAACACCCTATTTGGATAAATGGACCGTTACGTAGTAATTATGGCGTGTATTCAAAGCATGCAAGGTAAATGTCTAAAACATTAAATAACCATAATGAAACCGGAAACAAACATTGGTTCCAAAATAAGCTCCACACACAAATGAATAAGTATAGAATGTAAGAAAGGACTAAAAAATGTCCAGCAAAGCAAAAGTATGTAAATGCATTAAAGAAAGGAAGACAAGGGATCCTCCATCCAAATGCACGTACTCTTGGAGATCCTAGCTTTGCCCTTTAGTACCTGCCGTATTGGGACATAGAAAGAAATATGGCTGAGCAATATGCTCAGTGTGCGGATATATGACAATAAAATGTAAAGCATAGACATAAGCAAGTAATGAAATGAAATGAAATACAGCGGAATAAGTGTATGTCCTGAAAAACCTGGTGTATGTTTATAAAACTGGTTTTATATTCTGAAAAGACTTATGATTATTTTATACTAAAAACTGTATTTTAAATATGCTCGAAGCCCATATAGGTCATGATGTATCAATGTGCATGAATACTTAGAGGGTGACCTCATCACGCAATTAGAGGGGTTGCCTCTGATTATAATAGTCTGGGTTGAAGGGATCCACTCCTCTAACGGATGCAAGGCACACACTGCAGTTACCATGAAATCCTACTAAACTTGTCCTATGATGCACACATTCGCCCCACATGAAAATAATAAAATAGGCCAAATAACTAAAAGGGACGCTTCGAGCAATCACTCTCACCGCAAAAGAGTCATAACACCGGTGCCTCCAGTCTTATGGTTATGGTACCTCAATAACTAGATGAAACTGGCATGCATGTATATAGCTAAGGCAATCTAAAATATAAATCATATAATTACTGTTTATGTTTAAGACACGTAAACTACTGGAGAAAACAGATGGCTGCAAACGGGGAATCCTAATATAGGAAGAAAGTGTCCTTACTGAAGGACGGAATATTTGTACCTTATGTCCAATAAATGAAGACGAAAACAAATGCGGAAGATCACTCCGACTTCACGATAGCTACATAATAAAAGGGACATGAATAAGTTGTTTGTTTTACTTATACATACTTGTTATTATTTTACTTGACGTGTTTTTAACTTTTTTTACTTGTTCTTGTTTTATCATGTGATTCTTAGTGTTTCATGTGTTTTAGATTAATGTATTTCATGTTTAAGTGTTACAGTAATTGTTATAACATAATGAGTAACTTTCTAAAAATAGCAGGTTTCTATATATAGTAACTTTCCAAAAATAGCAGGTTTTCATATATAGTATCTTTCTAAAAATAGCAAGTTTTCTTAAATAGTAAGTTTCCAAAAAAGGATGTTTCTATAATTAGTAACTTTTCAAAAATAGAAAGTTTCCATATAGTATGTTTCCATAAGTAGCATGTTACCATATTTAGTATGTTTCCAAATTAGCATATTACCATAATTAATAATAGGCTTATTAAATAAATAAAATGATATGACATATAGTTTTAATAAGCATATTATATGTCATGGTTAATTATATAGCAAAGTTTAATAATATAAATTACTTAGTCTAAACTTATATTTATTAATTAATAATAATACATGTTATCATAAGATATTATTAATTAATAATATTGCATGATTTAAATAATTAAACTTTACCTTAAAATGATATAAATTAATTAACCTACGTTTCTTAATTAATTAAGTGTACATGAATAATTATATAATAATTATTTTATCCTAAGTTTTATTTAAATAAAATGAACATACTTAAACCATGGTTTCTATTTAAATAAATTATAACCTAAGTCACGATTATTAATTAATCTAATTTAACCATGTTTTATTTTAAATAAATAAATTAATAAATAAAAATACATGTTTTGTAAAACTTAGCCAAACACCCCCCCCCCCCCTGGTGTGTTGGTGTTAACCGAACCCCACAAGAAACTCCACAGAGACCATAGAGGTCTCGGTGTCGCCTCGAAAACCACGCAACACCACAGCCGTGTGGCTGTGGCTTACGGCCGACCACTAAAGCAGCCACTAGCATTACTGTCGGTGCCACTGCTGTCCCACGCAGCCCCTCGCCTAGCCAGGGTTGCCACTGTTGGTGTTGCGCCCCCTGCTGCTCACATTGTTCCCACCGAGACCTATAAGGTTGTAAAACCCGTAAAAATAAGGTCATATTTTACTCTAATATATAATTAATTCAAATTTTTATTGAATTGATTTATTGATTTTAGTTGATTTTAAATGAGAATCGTTAAACTATAACTTTCGTGAATCTTACGAATGGAATTTATCTGCTAGTGATCGCGATACCGACGGATGCCCAAATTTTATATTTTATTATCGATAGTTTCGATATTTAATATTTTCTATTGTTGTCGTTTAATTTTTATTTTATTTTATTTTAAAAGTATTTTTCGTAATTACGTTAAACCTCTATGTGTCATTCGTTCATTCGACACATTAATATTTTAAGTCATTTAATTATCATAATATAAATGTCATCCGAATGTCGATGTTTTTATTTTATATTGAGCGTTTATTTTTCGTATCTTACAGGTATTTTTCAAATCGCGTAACTTTTAAAATATCGAGCTTTGATAATACCCGCATTTACAAATTATGGGGCAAGATTTATTAATATCTTACCCTACTTATGCAAACACCACGTCTAGTTCACATTGCAATCCTTATTTTTTAATATTGATGTAGTGATGTATACATGTAACTTTAAACCATACTATATAAAGTCATTGAAATTACTATATGCTACTACTTTGACAAAATGAGTAGATGTCAAGGTATTATTTAAAGCAAAAATATCTAAAAGACACATATAATTGATGGATAAGTGATCAAGTAAAATTCACTTAATTCATATACATAGACACGTGAATAGTTTTTTTTACAACATTGACAACGCATTGCCTTATATGCAAGGGAATTAACGAATATCAAGCCACGTATAGACTTTGGTTATAGATTGCCATTTTGTTTTGCGTGACTAACCTCTTACATAATATATATGTTGGCAAATCATATTTTTATCAACTTTTTAATATATTTCCTATGCATATAAGCATCTAAATTTTAAAGACCGAGTGGAGAAAAGTACGATTCGAGGATTTGAATTAGTGGTCGTTGTTATATATTGTTTCCTTACTTCTAGTATACACGTCTTACTCGATAAGGTGAGTTTATAGCCTCGCTTTTAAACTTTAAATATTTTATTAAACCCGCGAGGGGGATACATGTTGTTTTATAAAATGAACACAAGTTGTTTTCGGTATGCTGGACCCGAATGAGATGATAAATGAATAAGTACCATTGTCTTATGAAGTCCCTGAATTTCATGCACTGTTAATTACTCGAAGGGGTAAACGCTAATACATATGATAGATCTATTTGGTTTGACAGCCTTATCCTAGGGTTTGTATCCTTGTGAACACCTGAGAGGGATATTATGTATAAGAGGTCGTTGGTATATGACAATATTACCTGTTAGTACGGGCGCCGTAAGTGACTCGGTTTGACATGTTGGTTAACGTTCGGTGGCGTGAGCTTAATGCATTTATCTATATATATGACTTGTCTGTGTGATAAGTTTGAGATGATTAAAAATTCTTGTGTTCACTTATTATTCTTATAAACTCTATAAATTCACTCGGCTTTTTAGCTGACTTTTTAGCATGTTTATCTCAGGTAATTAAAGATGAATGCTGGTGGTTTGGAATGGACGCGGAGGCAAGCGCTAATGTTTTAGAAAACATGTTTTCGTTCCATTCAGTTATGTTTTACTTTTAAAATGTTTGTGTACTTTTAAAAGACTTGTGTATAAATTTTGGCAACGGTTTGTGGGACCAGTACTCTGATCTTTATGAATGGAACCTTTTATCTAAAAACGTCTATTTTAGAGTCGTTCTTTATATTCTTTTGGGATTGTGCTATTTCTTAACACCCAAATGGTTGGTTTCCGCTGCGAGTAAATTTTGGGGTGTTAAAGATTGGTATCAAGAGCTTAAGGTTATAGAGAACTAGGTCTTTCATTTTCAAAAACCTAAACTATAACCGTGTTTTGTGCGCTAAGTCTTCTCGTGTTCCTAGTCCAAGCCTTTAAGTAACTTTTATTTTATTGTCAATGCATATCTAAGAAGCATTATTTTTAAGTATATAAATAATAAATACTTTGAGATATATTGAGATATAAATTATATATGTCTACTTTGAACGATATTTTGATGTAAATGCATCTATTCGTATTTTTCATAATTTTTGAAACTATATAATGACCTTATAAAATTTATTTTACCGGATTTACTATGATATGCAAATTGACAAATCTACCTTCTCGTGGCTATTGATCATGAAGAGGATGATGCTAGTGACTAACACGCATATGAGCCACGTGGATCCCCACGTGACCCATATAATAGTAATTACTTTTGTGTTGTGATTTTTGTATGACATATTGATTCATTCATGTTGTGATCAAAAATTTGTACATGTTATGACCATATCATTGTATGAACACTCATGAGTTTTTCTTTGTGTTGTGACAGAGTCATACCGCCACGTAGGATGAATCAGGCTGAGGTGAACAGAATTGTTGCTGCAGCTCTTGCAGAAGATCGTGCTGCAAGGAACCAAGCCGGTGGAGCTGGTGGAGTAGGAGGAAATGTTGGTCCAATTGGTGTGCCACCTGTTAGAGAATGTACTTTCTCTAGTTTCAAGAAATGTGGGCCGATTAACTTCCATAGTACTGAAGGAGCTGTGGGATTGACTGGTTGGTTTGAAAAGACAGAAAGTGTGTTTAGTATCAGTGACTGTGTGGAAAGGAACAAGGTGAAGTTTGCTACTGCTACACTTCAAGGTCCAGCTTTAACTTGGTGGAATGCTCAAGTAGCTACCTTAGGACTATAAGTGGCACATGGGAGGTCCTGGACACAGTTAAGAACTATGATGACTGAGGATTTTTGTCCTGGTGAGGAAATTCAGAAAATGGAAGTGGAGCTGTGGAATTTGAGGGTGAAGGACTGCAACATTGCTGCTTATACTCAAAGGTTTAATGAGTTGATTTTGTTGTGTCCTGAAACCGTTCCGTCTGAGAAAAAGAAAATTGATGCGTATCTGAGGGGTCTGCCAGAGAACATCAAAGGGGAAACTACATCCTCAAGGCCTACTGTGTTGAATGAAGCTGTTCGGATGGCACACACTTTGATGGAACAGAAGTTGACTGCTAAGGCAGAAAGGATTGCAGAAGGCAATAAGAGAAAATGGGAGAACAATAACCAAGGTGGTAGTAGTGGTAACTACAGAAACAACAACAGGGGAAACAACAAAGGTAACAACCGCCATAATCAGTACAACAATCAGAGGCAAGGAAATGCAAGATCCATGACCAACACACAGAATGCAAGAGGTGATCAAGGTGGAAATGCTCCTAATTGTAATAATTGTAGGATTCGACACTTTGGAAACTGTCCACCGAAATGCAACAAGTGTGGAAAGCCTGGCCACAAGGCTAAAGATTGCTGGTGCGGAGGTGTTGCCACTGGTGCAAACACTCAACGTGTTATAACTTGTTATGATTGTGGAGAGAAAGGCCATGTGAGATGGAACTGCCCGAAGAAGAACAATCAAGAAGGAAATGCTGCAGGAAAAGTGTATGCTGTTGGAGGTGTTGAGCAGAACGATAGACCCAACATCGTGACGGGTACGTTTTTACTCAATAACCGATATGCTAGAGTACTATTTGATTCCGGATCGGATAAGAGCTTTATCAACATAAGTTTTAGTCTTTTATTCGATACTAAACCGGATGAATTAGATACAAAGTATGAGGTTGAATTGGCTGATGGTAGGATAACTAGTACTAGTTCTATTCTAAGGGATTGTACTTTGAACATAGTGAATCACTTATTCAAAATTGATCTTATGCCTATTGAGCTCGATACTTTTGACGTGATTATTGGGATGGATTGGCTAGTTAAGCATGATGCTACCATTGTTTGTGGGAAGAAAGTAGTTCATGTACCAGTTAAGGGTAAGACTTTGGTAGTAAAGGGAGATAGTGGTACGTCTCACTTGAAGGTGATCTCTTGTATAAAGGTGATGAAGTACATGGAAAGAAGATGCCAATTGTTCTTAGCCCATGTGAGTGGGGCAGAACCTAAGGAGAAGCATTTAGAAGATGTGCCGATGATTTGTGACTATCCAGAGGTGTTTCCTGACGACTTGCCAGGACTTCCACCACCTCGACAAGTCGAATTTAAAATTGAACTTGTGCCTGGAGCTGCACCTGTCGCACGTGCACCTTATCGTCTAGCGCCATCAGAAATGAAGGAGTTGGCTGATCAATTGAAGGAATTATCGGAGAAGGGATTTATTCGTCCGAGTTCATCGCCTTGGGGAACTCCGGTATTGTTTGTGAAGAAGAAGGACGGATCGTTTCGTATGTGTATTGATTACCGCGAGCTGAACAAGTTGACGGTCAAGAACCGATATCCGCTTCCGAGGATCGACGATCTATTTGATCAACTTCAAGGTTCTAATGTGTACTCAAACATCGATCTGCGATCGGGTTATCATCAACTTCGCATTAGGGAGGAAGATATACCAATTACTGCATTTAGGACTCGGTATGGTCATTTCGAGTTCCAAGTGATGCCCTTTGGTCTAACTAATGCACCCGCAATTTTTATGTACTTAATGAATCGAGTGTGCAAGCCATACCTTGATAAGTTCGTGATTGTATTTATTGATGATATACTTATCTATTCCAAGAGCAAGGAAGAGCATGGAGAGCATCTGAAGATTATTTTGGAGTTGCTTAAGAAAGAACAATTGTATGCCAAATTGTCAAAATGTGCTTTCTGGCTAGGATCTGTACAGTTTCTTGGTCATGTAATCGATAGTAATGGTATTCATGTTGATCCAGCAAAGATTGAGGCTATTCGTGATTGGCCTTCCCCAACAACACCGACCGAAGTAAGGCAATTCTTGGGTTTGGCTGGGTATTACCGAAGATTCATAGAGGGATTCTCTTTGATTTCTAAACCACTTACCAAACTGACTCAAAAGAGCAAGACATATGAATGGGGCAAAGAAGAAGAGGAAGCGTTCCAAATGCTTAAATAAAATTTGTGTTCCGCACCTATTTTGGCATTGCCTGAGGGATCTGAAGACTTTGTGGTATATTGTGACGCATCACATAAAGGTTATGGAGCTGTATTGATGCAGAGGGAGAAAGTCATCGCCTATGCTTTAAGGCAACTAAGAAAGCATGAAGAGAACTACACGACTCATGACTTAGAACTTGGTGCTGTTGTCTTTGCACTTAGACTCTAGAGACATTATCTGTATGGCACAAAATGTGTAGTATATACGGATCATAAGAGCCTACAACATATCCTGTACCAAAAGGAGCTTAATATGAGACAACGTCGTTGGGTTGAACTCTTGAGTGACTACGACTATGAAATCCGTTATCATCCCGGCAAGGCGAATGTAGTTGCCGATGCTCTTAGTAGGAAAGAAAGAGAAATGACGAAAAGGGTTAGAGCTTTAGCCATGACAACTTATTCTGATTTATCTAATCAAATACTTAAAGCTCAAACAAAAGCAATGAAAGAGGAGAATGTGAGAGATGAAGACTTGGGAAGAAGGATGACACCCATATTCGAGATTAGTGATGATGGAATTCGGTATTTTGAGAATCGTGTATGGTTACCGGTGTATGGAGGACTGACAGATTTAATTATGCACGAATCTCATAAGTCTAAATATTCAATTCACCCAGGATCGGATAAAATGTACCAAGACTTGAAAAAATGCTACTGGTGGCCGAATATGAAGGCTAGCATAGCCACTTATGTTAGTAAATGCTTAACGTGTGCTAAGGTGAAATTTGAGCATAAGAGACCTTCTGGTTTACTACAACAACCTGAAATTCCAGAATGGAAATGGGAGAAGATCACTATGGATTTTGTTTCAAGACTTCCGAGAACTTCTAGTGGTCATGATACGATTTGGGTGATTGTTGATCGGTTAACTAAGTCGGCTCATTTCTTACCGATAAAGAAAACCGATGATTTAGACAAACTTACTCGGTTGTATTTGAAGGAAGTTGTTTGTAGACATGGAATTCCTTTGTCAATTATTTCAGATCGAGATAGTCGGTTTACATCTGAGTTTTGGAAGTCGCTTCAGCGAGCTTTGAGGACTCAGTTGGACATGAGCACTGCATATCATCTGAAAACGGACGGTCAAAGTGAAAGGACTATTCAGACTTTGGAGGATATGCTACGAGCGTGTGTAATAGACTTTGGAGGTAGTTGGGATCGACACTTACCATTGGTGGAGTTCTCATACAACAACAGTTATCACGCAAGTATCAAGGCAGCGCCTTTTGAGGCACTTTACGGGCGAAAGTGTAGATCACCAGTTGGTTGGTGTGAGGTTGGTGAAAGTCAATTGACGGGTCCTGAATTGATTAGAGAGACGACTGAGAAGATCGTGCAAATCAAGAATCGTTTATTGACTGCCCGTAGTAGGCAGAAGAGCTATGCGGATAAGAGGCGAAAACCATTGGATTTTGATACTGGCGATATGGTTACGTTGAAAGTATCACCTTGGAAAGGAGTAATTCGATTTGGAAAACGAGGAAAGCTTAGTCCACGCTATATTGGTCCATTCAAGATTATTGATCGAGTTGGCCCCGTGGCATATAAATTGGAGTTGCCGGACAAGTTAAGTGCTATTCACAACACTTTTCACGTTTCTAATCTTAAGAGGTGTTTGGCTGACGAGAATTTAATAATTCCACTTGAGGAGGTTCAATTGGACGACAAGCTGCATTTCATTGAAGAACCGGTTGAGATCATGGATTGAGAAGTAAAACGGCTTAAGCAAAGTCGGATCCCGATAGTTAAAGTGCGATGGAATTCCCGACGTGGACCCGAATACACTTGGGAACGTGAGGACTACTTCAAGAGCAAGTATCCGCATCTATATGTAGACGGACATATGGAGAAGTAAGACCCGGGACGGTGCTTCCCTAAGGGGGTGAGGATGTAAAACCCGCAAAAATAAGGTCATATTTTACTCTAATATATAATTTAATTCAAATTTTTATTGAATTGATTTATTGATTTATTGATTTTAGTTGATTTTAAATGAGAATCGTTAAACTATAACTTTCGTGAATCTTACGAATGGAATTTATCTGCTAGTGATCGTGATACCGACGGATGCCCAAATTTTATATTTTATTATCGATAGTTTCGATATTTAATATTTTCTATTGTTGTCGTTTAATTTTTATTTTATTTTATTTTAAAAGTATTTTTCGTAATTTACATTAAACCTCTATGTGTCATTTGTTCATTCGACACATTAATATTTTAAGTCATTAATTATCAAAATATAAATGTCATCCAAATGTCGATGTTTTTATTTTATACTGAGCGCTTATTTTTCGTATCTTACACGTATTTTTCAAATCGCGTAACTTTTAAAATATCGAGCTTTGATAATACCCGCATTTACAAATTATGGGGCAAGATTTATTAATATCTTACCCCACTTATGCAAACACCACGTCTAGTTCACATTGCAATCCTTATTTTTTAATATTGATGTAGTGATGTATACATGTAACTTTAAACCATACTATATAAAGTCATTGAAATTACTATATGCTACTACTTTGACAAAATGAGTAGATGTCAAGGTATTATTTAAAGCAAAAATATCTAAAAGACACATATAATTGATGGATAAGTGATCAAGTAAAATTCACTTAATTCATATACATAGACACGTGAATAGTTTTTTTTACAACATTGACAACGCATTGCCTTATATGCGAGGGAATTAACGAATATCAAGCTATGTATAGACTCTGGTTATAGATTGCCATTTTGTCTTGCGTGACTAACCTCTTACATAATATATATGTTGGCAAATCATATTTTTATCAACTTTTTAATATATTTCCTATGCATATAAGCATCTAAATTTTAAAGACCGAGTGGAGAAAAGTACGATTCGAGGATTTGAATTAGTGGTCGTTGTTATATATTGTTTTCCTTACTTCTAGTATACACGTCTTACTCGATAAGGTGAGTTTATAGCCTCGCTTTTAAACTTTAAATATTGTATTAAACCCGCGAGGGGGATACATGTTGTTTTATAAAATGAACACAAGTTGTTTTCGGTATGCTGGACCCGAATGAGATGATAAATGCATAAGTACCATTGTCTTATGAAGTCCCTGAATTTCATGCACTGTTAATTATTCGAAGGGGTAAAAGCTAATACATATGATAGATCTATTTGGTTTGACAGCCTTATCCTAGGGTTTGTATCCTTGTGAACACCTGAGAGGGATATTATGTATAAGAGGTCGTTGGTATATGATAATATTACCTGTTAGTAGGGGCGCCGTAAGTGATTCGGTTTGACATGTTGGTTAACGTTTAGTGGCGTGAGCTTAATACATTTATCTATATATATGACTTGTCTGTGTGATAAGTTTGAGATGATTAAAAATTCTTGTGTTCACTTATTATTTTTATAAACTCTATAAATTCACTCGGCTTTTTAGCTGACTTTTTAGCATGTTTATCTCAGGTAATTAAAGATGAATGCTGGAGGTTTGGAATGGACGAGGAGGCAAGCGCTAATATTTTGGAAAACATGTTTTCGTTCCATTCAGTTATCTTTTACTTTTAAAATGTTTGTGTACTTTTAAAAGACTTGTGTATAAATGTTGGCAACGGTTTGTGGGACCAGTACTCTGATCTTTATGAATGGAACCTTTTATCTAAAAACGTCTCTTTTAGATTCGTTCTTTATATTCTTTTGTGATTGTGCTATTTCTTAACACCCAAATGGTTGGTTTCCGCTGCGAGTAAATTTGGGGGTGTTAAAAAGGTCTCGGTTCCCACTGGCAAGCCAGCAGTCCCCACCGTGGGTTGTTGGTTCTTGCGGCTGCCAAAACAAAACACACGCCGACCCTTCTTGGGTGCGGTTGTGTGTGATCCGAACACCACCGAGACCAACTTGGTCTCGGTTTGTGTGTAACCCGAACAAACCAAATCCTAACCTTAATTCTTGCTTAATCTTTTTAATGATTTCATGTTTTTAAATGTTTTCATAATCAAGATCTTGAATAATTAACAATAATAATAAAAAGATCAAATGTTAAGGAACACCGAATGCATGTGATTAAAAAGGTTTTAGACACGAACACAATACCGTTGATGATCAAATATTAAAAGCAAAATTTGTCCTTGTGGTGTGTGTTTGATGCCGCGGCCAAAGAAGGAAGAAGAAGGAGGTTTTAGGGTTTTGTATTTTTCTTGTGATTATGTTTTATGAAAAATACCCTGGAGTCCTTTTTGGTTAAGACTAGGATTACTATTGGGTTAGGCCATGGGTCGTTCCTTCTTCTTGTTTTGACGCCACACAGCACACACACACTTACACTTCCGTTTTATTTTTCGTGTCTAAAATATTTATCGTGTGTGCTCGTATTTTAATGTCGTGTTTTATTTCTTGTATGTTTTAAGTATTATACATAAATACTTATCACGCATTAATAATCATGTTAACATACGTAATACTTATAGTAATTAATTAATATTTTTTTATTTTTTTTAGAACGGCAATTTTTACAACTCAGACCAGTTATCTCACAATTTCTATCTCACATGTCTCCACCAAGACTTGAACCCACAACCTTGATGTTAGAGGGTCACTCACATACCGCTAGACCAAGAGGCTTTAATTAACTGAAAAGTTTTAATTTAACCGTATTTTCATGCATTTATTGATCTTAGGGATTTTAAAGCGGGTTTTACACACGTACACTAGCTCATGACTAGCATCCACTAGCTCAAAGGGAACGTCGGGGTCTAATCACACCGCCCCAGATGGTGTCATGTCGTTGGTGCATCAACCGACATGTTCATGGTACCTCCATGACCAGAAACAAAATATATGGCTCGGGCATAAAGGTTCAAAATCAAAAGGTCATATCAAAGCATATATCATATTTGGTCAAAGTGAAGCATATGAAGGCATAACAAATCAAAGGATCATAACAAACCAAAGGGAATAATGGATCATATCAAAACAGAAAACAAACTTATAAGGAACATAGCAAAGGCTTAGGGAATGATAAAAAGGAAGAACTACAAAAGGGTAAGAGAAGGGTTCTTACTAAAAGAACCGAATATCCGTACCTTGTAGCAAAACAAACCAAAGATCCGAAAACATAGTATCAAGCTCTAATCACGTGTTACCAAGGCTACAAAGTAAATATAATAAATCATACATACTGATGACAAACATCAAAATACAAGTTTTCAAAAATAGGTGATTGATTTTTCAAAATAGAAGTTTCCTTATTTAAAAGATTTTCCGGTAATTAAGGTATGATTCACTACTTAACTACCCAATAATAGACTTCCCCTAAATACCCATAAAATTTACAGAGGTTGACTTATGGGTCAATAAGGCCTCTGTAAGAGGGATTAAGCCCAATAGTTACCCAACCCAATATATGACCCGATAAGCCCAACCTAGCCCAAAAGCATTCTGGCCAGAACATACAAAATGTTGCAATGATCTTGACCCATCTAAACAGATTTTAAAAAATTATAAAAAATCTATGAGATGCCCAAATATATGAAGATCATCCCCCTGAAGTGGCTTAAATTAATTCGTAATATTAAAGGATTTATGGCGTTTATGGTGAACATGACATTTTTCAGTCTAGAAAATTAGTTTTGACACCTTATGGGAAAACAGTATTAACCTGACTATAAAATGTTCTAAAAATAAATGGAAGATATATTAAACAACTAGACTCAGATTAGATGATCAAAGACACGAGATTCATGTTAAAAGCTATTGTAAAACTCATTTTATGGTGGTTACAAGATGACCATTTTTCCAATCAGCCCAAAACCCTAGTTTTGTAAATCATGTTTCACCCATCTAGACCATCATAAGATGTCTAGATCTTTATCAAAATCATGTAATAACTTAATTAAAACACATATGGGCTGATTAACATTGATCTAAATTATAATAAGATTTTTTAATTTGTCAATCACCATAAACATATTTTTTGGGTTTATAAACCTTAGAAATCATATACATAAGAAAGTTAAATAAATACAAAATCATGAAAGGTGACACAAGGATTAAAGTACTTACATGAGATGAACATACAGTGATGATAATCACCAAAGCACCAAAAACACAAGCAAAGAGGAGAAGGATGAAAGAAAGACACCAAGAACACCCAGAATTTCAAGGTTTCTTTAATGGAGGTTTAGAGAAAACCTTCAAAGATTATCAATGGAGGAATATGGGAATGAGAATTAAAATATACGGTTTAACAAAATATAGAGGAAATTGTATGTGTTTTTAGCATATTTCTTTATTAAGAGGAAACATGTTTTCAAAGGTTTTACAAATACTTAAAATAACACTACTAGATAAAATCAAATCTTTTTACTTACCTTTATGTTATATTTCCAAAATTTTCCAAAAATTATAATATAAGGTTTGTTTATTTAAATCTTATTTAAATTTAAATACACATTTTAATGAAATGAAACTTAAATTTTCAAAATGAAATGAAATGAATTTTCAGAAATGAACTTTAAATTTTCAAAATGACATAAATGACCAAAATTCGTGTTCTTAAAATGCGGGTTTTACACCGGGCTTGGCTTTCACTTGGGCATAAAGCCCCTAAGTTAGACAATATTATCTTAAAGTTCAAGCCCAGTTATCCCGACTAGCCAATTACTATACAAGACCTTTAACGACTAAGATGACCTATTATACTCTTGTTCGACTATATAAAATATAGGGCTAACAATATCGTTGGACTCCGAAGCAGAAATCACTTTCCAAGAGATGAAGAAGCTAGTGATGGAACTCCCACTATCAACCACACCCAAGAAAGGCGAAACATTGTACATCTCTCCGGCCGCAGCAAAGGGATCAGTCAACAGTGTGCTAATGGCGACAGAAAGGGTTTTCGAACAAGCTCATATCTGGTATGTCAGTAGAGTGTTGCATGATGCCGAACACAGATATGCTCCCTTGGAAAAGCTTGTTTTGTGTTTGTTGCATATGTCGAGAAGGTTGAGAATGTATTTCGAAGTCCACCCGATCAAAGTGATTATGGACCAGCGGATTAAGCAGATCCTATCAAAAACAGAAGCCTTCGGTAAACTAGCAAAATATGCAATTGAGCTCGGAGCATATATGATAAATTATGTACCGAGGAATGCGATAAAGGGGCAGGTACTAGCGGACTTTTTAGTAGAAACCCCGGTGGGAGATGAGCTAACATGCACTTTGAAAGAGACAGAGTAGAAAAAGGAATAGTGGACCTTGTTCACAGACGGAGCTTCTAGTTTGAAAGGAGTGGGATCAGGCTTAGTACTAATAAACCCGTCCGAGACGGAGTATACGTACGCCCTCCGTCTCAACTTTGAAATTTCCAACAATGAAGCAGAATACGAGGCACTGCTAGCAAGGCTAAGGTTAGCAGAAAAAATGGGTGTCCAAATGCTCTAAACAAAGGTAAATTCAAAACTTGTGTCGTGCCAGATCAACGGTGAATTCGTCGCTTGTAACGAAAGGATGAAGAAGTATCCGAACCAAGTAAAAGAGCACATAACAGAATTCAATAAGTTTACAATCCTAAACATACCAAGAAATCACAACCAAAAGGTCGATGTACTCAGCAAGCTAGCATCCTTAGCCTTCAACCACCTCATAAAGGATTTTTTAGTCGAAGTGCTGAAAGCCCGATTGATAGAGTCAGAAGAGGTTAACGACATTGTGAAAGAGGAAGAGGATAATTGGATGACACAGTTCTGAAGTGTCTTAAAGAGGAAATATGGCCAACAGACCCAGATGAAGCAAGGAAGCTCCGGATAAAAATACCGCAGTTCCTCATCAAGGGAGGAATGCTCTTTAAAAAGTCATACTTGTCTCCCATGCTAAGATGTGTTGGCCCCTTGCAAGCTAATTACATCATCCGCGAGGTGCATGAAGGAGGGTGCGGGATGCATCCGGGATACAAGTCCGTGGTAGCTAAAATCATGAGGCAAGGGTATTAGTAGCCAACGATGTATCAAGACACTTACGAAGTGGTGGTAAAATGTGACTCTTATCAAATCCACGCCTCGGTCCCCAAGCTCTCGTAGACACTCATAACCTCAATCATGTCTTCGTGGTCGTTCTACCTCTAGGGTTTGGACATACTCGGGCCGCTACCAAAAGCCCCAGGTGGTGTCAAATTCGTGATAATGGTAATAGACTACTTCACTAAGTAGACTGAGGCAAAACCGTTAGCCAAACTGAGAGGCAAAGATGTGAAAAAGTTCGTATGGGAGAACATAGTATGCAGGTTCGGCGTTTCGGGGATAATCATCACCGACAACGGAACACAGTTGGTTAATGATCCCTTCAAAGGTTGGTGCGTCAAATGGCACATCAAACAAATGAACACCGTTGTCGCTCACTGTAAGCCAATGGTCTTGTTGATAGGACAAACAAATCACTTATGCATGGGTTAAAGGTAAGGCTGGGATGGGAGATGACCGGATGGGTAGACTAACTGCCCTGTGTACTATGGGCGCATCGAACTATGATGAAAACAAGAAAGAAATAAACGTCCTTCAGCCTAACCTACAGAAGTGAAGCGGTCATTCTGGCTAAAATCGAGATGCAGACCTATCGAACGTTGATGTTCAATGAAAGAACCACCGAAGATGAGCTCCGGCTGATTTGTATCTGGTGCAAAAAAGAAGGGAGATGGCTGCCATCCAATAAGCAAAATATAAAAAGAACATGGAACACTATTACAACAAAAGAGTGAGACCCATGTCATTCAGAGCCGGAGACTTTGTCTACCGGAAGAATCAAGCAAGCAGGGTAGTAAAATTGGGCAAACTCGCTCCAAACTGGGAAGGTCCATACCGAGTGGTGGAGGCCTTCCAAAACGGCACATACAAGCTAGAGACGATGGCCGAGAAAGGTATTCTAAGAACTTAGCATGCTATGAACCTAAGGAACTGTTTCATGTAATCGTTTCATGTAACCGGTATAACGATGTAGAAATATTATTTATAATGAATGAGCCTTCCCCGAGAGGGAAGGATAATTTTCTGAAACAAATTGTTGGCATAATCTATAGATATAATCTAGTGGCATAATCAGAAAGCAACATCATCATACCCTCTGAAGAGTCTGATTAACTCAGGCGGAAGAGACACCGTTTGTAAAGGATAAGACCTTCATCAAACGGAAACCTACCGGTTGTAAAGGACGGGGTCCTCATCAACCGGAGCAACACCAACCTCTCCTACATGGACGTTGAAGAAGGATCATCCGTAAAGGATGAGACCCTCATCCGACGAATGCCTTACCGGGGTTGTAAAGGGTGAAGCCCTCGTCAGACCAGAGCAGCACCAACCGCTCCTATAGGAAGTTGAAGAGGATCGCCAGTAAAGGATAAGACCCTCGTCGAACGAGGCCTTAGCGATCCGTAAAGGCTAAATCCCTCATCGGAGTTAAACTGAAAAGCAATAAAAATGAAACCTCAGTAATTCGTAAAGGGTAAAGCCCTCATCAGATCTTACAAGGAACTCATAAAATTAAAAACAATGCAACACAAAAGATAAAAGAAATTCGGAGCATTATATTAAAATAAGGAAAAACATGATTGACGGAGCACACTCTGAGATCACGACAAGAACAAATATCAAAGTCATTAATACAACACCTTAAAATAATACCAGAATATACTCCGGATCAAAATATGAATGTCTAAAGTTGTTACATTGTAGGCCAAAGCCAAAGAGCTAATCCGGAAAAAGCTCAAGAAGTACACAAATGAAAATAAAACAAGAACACATTATAAGCATAATTCAGACCAGGCGCCCTTAGAGGCCGAGGATATGGAAGGTATAGTTGGATCCTTGTTAGCAACGGCCGGAACTTCAGGGGTAAGCTTCATCAGATCCGATAAGGGCAGTGATGGGTCCTTTAGAGATAGATCTTTCAGCCTGTTAAGGATGGTAGCTAACTTCTGTAATTACAAGTTATCCACACAGAGACTCTAACAGAGAACAACTGTTTATGCGGAATATAAACACTAGTAACAAGAAGAAACAAAGACTAAATGAATAATATGATCCTTTCTAAGGATTTCTAATATTACTAATGAGAAATGAAATGGTGAAAGGTGTATCTAACCCTTCAGCCGTAGGTTTCGTTCATACTACAAGAAAACCCTAAAGAGCATTTACATCAAAATGTGTAACTTGTGATATGCATGTCCTTTCCTAAGATATCTCATGCATATCCTAACTAACTACTACTAATAATACGGTCTGACTAAGTAATAGACCAAGAGTAACTTATTACTCCTACAAGGAGGAACTACTCCTGCTACTAGTATGACCAGGAGGAACTACATACCTCCTAGTTATTACTATGACAATACTAGAAGTAACTACCTATTACAATATTCCTAACAAGTGATAGTCACATTCAAGTTTAGGGGAGAATTGTTAGGAATATTGTAATAGGTAATTACTTCTAGTATTGTAATAGTAATAACTAGGAGGTATGTAGTTCCATCTGGTCATACTAGTAGCAAGAGTAGTTCCCCCTGGTAGAAGTAATAAGTTATTCCTAGTTTGTTACTTAGTCAGACCATATTATTAGTAGTAGTTAGTTAGGATATGCATGAGATATCTTAAGAAATGATATTTTAACACCCCCAAATTTACACGCAGCAGAAAATATATTTGCGTGCTAAACAATGGTACAATAACACATAATTTATAAAGAACGACTTGAAAAGAGACGTTTCAAATTTATCGTTCTAAAATATTCAACAGAGTAGCGTAGTCCCGAGTCATCGAAACCATAGTACAACTAAAACAAAAGATTTAAATTGTTTTAAGGAAAGGAACGATAAACATTCAAAGAGTTTGACAACAAAAGCAGTGCACAACTTCATTCCCGTGACCACCAAGCTTCACACTCCTTGATTACCTAAAATACATGTGAGAAAAATCATCAACAAAATGTTGAGTGAAATCTATATAGGTTTATGTAATAATTTTGAACACAAGCAAAGGTTATATTTTTGTGGCATACTTGAAATCAACAAGCATTGTATAATAATTTGCATCAACAACTATAATTGTATATAGCAATAATTGCATTAAGCTCATGGAAGCGAACCCTTAGACACTCTCATTAATGGTCTAATTAAAGAATAGAGATTTATTAATTGTCATAACCCCCGGTATTAAGTACATTGCCGTGTACTTTGACATCTCCATACAAAATATTCAAACAGTGGATGTTCAGGCATAAGCTCCAAGAATACATATCGACACACTAAATCGGGCGGCTTCACCCATAGATCTATTATTTGTACAAGCGATTAACCCATCATAGGTTAATTGACGGACCATAATTGAGGCTTTTATAATTGGCAATATATTACTCAATGTAATGTAAGGCAACCACGGGTCCATTCATCATTGGACAAGCATACCATTAAAATCTTATGTTCTAAGTTTATAAAAACATGTATTCCCCCTCGCGGGTTTTTAAAATATTTGAACAAGCTCAAACGAGGTGTTGCACCCATATTTATTCACTTCACCATTGTTGATTTTATTAATTAATTATGAAAGAAGAAAGAAAGAAGATGATTTCTAGAGAGAGAAAGTAGAGAGAAAAGTAGAGAGGGAGAGAATTGATTAACTATGTGAAAGTATATTAAAAAAAATGAAAGAACCCACCCTCCTAACATGCTAGGATGGTGCTTATATAGTCCACCCACATGCGGGCTTTCTATTGGACTATATTTGTTTTGGGCCGAGCTTGAATAAATGCTTAGTACCTTGAAAAAGGCCTTTTAAGCTAGCCATCAAGCCCGTAATTTTTACGACTATTTAACTAACTATTACAACGTTCTAATAAATATTACAATAAAAAACTGACCGAACATTCTTGTGTGACTCAATATTTTGAGGCTAACAATCTCCCCCAATGTGAGGTCATTCCTCTTTGATATTTGGAGATCAATGGAGATTACGAATCTCGTCATAAATGAGTCTTGAACGTATAATAGTAGTCTTGTTCCTTCATGCTGTGATCTTTGAGCCTTTGTCGTTGTCTTTCGACTTTGTATTTTATCTTAAGATCTTCAAATCATTCTTGACTTGTCTTTTCCATCTTGCGATCTTGTGTCTTCATCCACATGCTCATACTTTGCACCATCTTGAAAGCTTGCTAACTCCTTTAAAGAGAGGTCATTCCTCTACATTAATTAACAAAGAAGATTTTTATCATTAGAGTTGCGGAAGTCTTTAGCTTTCTTGATTGTTGAATATGTCTTTAGGCATGAGTATGTGGTTTTGAATCTTCAACTTTGCTGAGTACACCGTAACGCCATCTTCTTGAGACAAAACATAGACACGGACTGAATGGCTTTGACATTCGTCCTAAATCGGTAGCGTTTTACCTCCGGTCCGTGAAGACCGTTACACGATATTAAATATCGTACATGTGATTAGGTAGATTCAATTAAGAACCTCCTTGACAGGGTTTCGCGGCTGTAATAGCCGTTCTCTTTACTCGACCATCTCAAAGCAAGACTGCGAACATAAAGAGTGAATCAATTGGATAGATATCCGCTTGATTAAAGTCGTCAATTCCAATTCCTGGAACAAGTTTGATTCATTAAGAATCTTACCATTGTTGCTTTCCAGTTGACACAAGCTTGATTCATAAGAATCTCGCAAGTTACCTACCGTAGCGCTGTTTGATGTTGACGCTAGAAGGATTTCCATTCGCCACTATGAGTATTAATGAATATCATTCTGAATGTTCTGGCAAGACCATTAATATATTGCGTAGAAACCTGAAACGAGTTTGAATCAATTCAGAATCAAACCACTGTTGCTTTTCAGTTTCGCACATGTTTAATTCATAACGAATCTTACACATGACCTACCGCAGTGTTGTTTGATGTTAACACTGGAAGGATTTCCACTCATCATTGTAAATACTAGGTAGTATAACTCTGAGTGTTCTCGCAATATCACAAGGATATAGCGTATGACTCTCTTCATCGTTATTTCGTGTGTCCTAACGAGATTTGATTGATCTCTAGGCTCTAGACTCGGTTTATGAACTTTTAGTGGTCGGAGGATGGAGCAAATGCCACCTATTCAATATCAACTATCTCAGAGTGAGAAAGTCAATAGAAGTAGTGTTGATCTCCGTGACAATAAAACAAACTTCTTTTGAGAGAAGCTTGAGTCAGCTGGGGAAGGGTTGTGCATTACATCACTGGGTCCATGATGTGTAGTCTTCATGATGTGTTGACCCGGTTTCTGCCTAAGTTGTATGGAGGGCTAATTTCTTTTCACCCTTTACCCTTACATTTCATTTTCATTCTTCAACCCCTTCAATGCTTATCAAGACATCATTACTAGCACCTTGTTGTGATTGTTCTAGTGCTAGCATCAGTACTTAGTCGGCATTCAGCTACGTTCACATTCTACTCCATCTTTCCTTAGGACTTCTAATAGTCTATTGAATTGTCCCTGGGAAGATCCCTCCGGTGCTAGTTGGATCATAGGAATTAAACCTAACCACCCTTTTGACACCAATAACGTTGTGGATTAAAGATGTTGTGGGTATTTGATCGTAACCATAAGTGCTTGAGTATTTAGATCACATTTTAATCATATTTTCTCCCCTATCTCTAATATATAAAATCGTTTGATATTAGAGATACCAAATTTGATTAAAATATATTGTGAAAAATAGTCTTTAAAACTTTCTGGAGAAAAATGTGTCAAACTTAGCATGACTTAGGAAAGCTCCCCCTCAGACTTTGATCCAATTGGATTGTCATTACAAGGATATGATCCACATTAAACTTTTCAGGATAGGAGTTGTTGAACACACAATTTTTGAAATATTTTGAATAATCAATGAAAAACTCTTGAAAAAAAATTGTGTTCGAAGGTTTTTTTTAAATCCATTCTTTTTGGCGAAGTGGTTTTTCTAAAGCATAAACTTAAGTTCATAGACTTTGAATGTCTTGACGAATCCACTCAAGTGTAAGGAGATTTCTCTTCTTTTTCTGAGGGTAAGCGCACTAAAGCGTACACTCCCCCGTGAATATTGATCCGGGTTGCAATCTGAAGGTGATTACAAGCCATAGTGTTGAGCTCAAAACTTTGAATGTTTTGTGACAAGCTCAACCCGTGATAGATTTCTCTACCCGTTTTTAGGATAAGTTATCTTTAAAGATACACTTTCTTTTATTTGAAGTTTGAGTTACAGTCTTACATTTAGCTGTAAGTCGTTTACATGAGCTTAAAAACTTGGAATGTTTTTATCGATAGCTCATGACCGAGAAAATTTTATTTTCCCGTTGTTAAGGATAAGTTATCATCCGTGATCAACTTTCCTTTCTTTGAAGCACGAGTCATAATCTGAAGTAATTGTAAATCATTTTATAGTTTAGTTGTGTAACCCTTGAGACACTTGTTTCTCAGATATCTGCTTCTTTAGCAACCAAACTCTGAGTGTGTCTTTTTCTGAACAGTATTTAAAGATTGGATCTTTGGTGTCCGTTGAGCCTTGACTTTGGTACCTGCACTCTTTACAGTAGGTTGTATGCTTGCATATTTGGTAGTGATATCTTTGTGAGAACCATGTGGGGTTCATAGTGAACCTATGTCGTGTTAGAGGGAAATATTTTTCTAGTAGAAACCCATTTAAGACCAGTTGTTTTGAAGATTCTACCCGTTGGTATCCACTTAAGACAAGGTCTAGGAAATGTAGTTTTCTCATGCACAACGGAAGACTTAATTGGAGAAAATCTATTTCCTATAGTGTTCCGTCTTTGAGATGCTCTAGCTTTTTGGTTCACCTTGGTCAGGACTTTTGTAATGCAATCATCATGAATGGCATTAAACACGCATTTTTTACATTTCGTGCAAACAAAGTGCTTAGCATTTGAGAAGGATCTGGTGTTCCTAGGGTTGGCGGATTTGAGCACATCTGAGAAGGGTCTAGAATTCCTAGATGAGTGAATAACGCTCCTAGGGTTAGATTTGTCCTATCTCTTGCTTGTGTCTTTATCTTAGCATCCTCTAGATAGCTTTTATGACTCGTGTCATTTGAACTACGCCTAGGCATGTTCTTGGAGCTATTTCTAGAGTTTGCTTGAAGCATTAATGTGATTGGGTTTTGCATAGGCAGAATTTCTTAAGGAGGATCTAGATTGTTGAGTGACTGTTTTTGGCAAATTGCTACGCACGTCAACTTGGGATGCAAACCTCGAGTTCGATGTTTTGGGTCATTCAGAGTTAAACGCATTCGGTTGTCTAGCAACTGAGCGGTTTCTGAATGGTTGAGTATGAGGTTTCCCCAAGACTGACTGATTTGCTAACTTAGTATCCACACTATTTCCTTTTAGCTTTAATTCATTTTTCACCGCTGTTAGTGCAAAAACCTTTTCCTGAATCTGAGCTTTTAATTTCTCATTTTGTATAAATAATTGAGCGACACGTTGTTCTAACTTAATGTTCATATGATCAAATATGTCGTTATCAACATTCGCGTCATTACTATCTACAGTGTCGATAGGTTGCACTGAGATTTCACTTAATGAAGTAGGCAGAGGACTTGGATTGTGAGAAGCCAACTTTGATTCTAACAAATTTGTTTGTTTCACAAAATGTTCTTTTTCTGCATTAGAATCTTGAATCTTACGGTTTAGTTTTTGTTCAAGAACAACATTTGCTTTTTCAAGTTTTTAAAATAAGATTCAAATTTGTCATTTTTCTTTGAAAACTTGAGTTTGGCATCCTCAAAAACTTTTGTCTTTTAAGCTAACATAGTTTTGAGCTCGTGAATCTTAGAATCATACACAGCAGTTAATTGTACCTCAGCCATCGGCTCCTTATCATATATGGGTCTGATATATGCATCATCGGCTGCTTGATCATTCCCTGAGTTGTTGCTGGTATGCTGCTTTTCCGATTCCGTCCCACTGCTTTCTGTGACAATCGAACAAGCATCCAATGTTTGACCATCATCGACATTGCTCTCGTTCTTCTGCATTAGTCTGTTATTCACCCTGCTTTCAACTTGTAGTTTATGACGTGTTTTTTTGGCAATGGACTTCCTTACATCACTCATGTGTTGAAGAAATGTCTCCTTGAATTCTTGAACTTCTAACCGGGTAAATTCAAAGAAGTATTTGTTTATGAATTCTCGATCATAATGTACAGAGACCTGTGTATCAAGGAATTGCTGAAACTGATTTTCGAGAACCAAAACGACATCTATGGATTCAACCTCTTGAAATTCATCGTTGGTAAGTTGTTGTTCAAGGTGATCTGCATTGAGTAGCATTGTGCTTGTGAATGTATCAACATTTTGACCAGTTAGTGACATGAATACCCGTTTGAATCCAAGTTCGACGTGAGTGCCTTTTAAATCATCATTTGAAAGAACTTGAAGGTGTGTCTGGAGTGATCTAAAGTGTGTCATGCATCGTTCTTTTGCAACCGAAATCTTGGATTTGATTGCATGCACATCTTGTGTTACGGAATCCATAATGAGTGTTTCAAATGATGAAGTGACTTTGGATCTTAAGTAGATATGGTGTGATTGGGTTGTGGTTGAAATTTCAAAAATTTCAATTTTTCCTCAGTCTGACAATAAATTCTCCAGTCCGATATAACGGTAAACCGAAAACTTTTGAAACAAAGTTTGAATCGAGTTCGAAATAGCCAAAAACTAATATGGAAAGATTTTGAAAAATAAAAATTTTAACGAAAAGTAAAACCTAAAAAATCTGAAATTTGGCCTAAAAATTTGAATTTTGGTCCGAAAATTTGAATTTTTGGTCGAAAAATTTTTCGCATCGCCAAAATTTGAAATCGAAGCTTAAATGGCCTAAAAATGGTCTAGAAAAAAATAAATTTTACTATGGTTTTCCCGCCAAAAACTTTTTTTTTAACCAAGTTTCGGAATATTAGTAACTTTCGGGAAAAGAAAGAAAAAAAAAACTTTCGCAATAAACTTATACTTTCGGAATAATTGAAACTTTCGGTTGAACAGGAGATGTAAACTTTTGGATAATCTTGACTATATCAACTTTCGGAATATATCGAAATTTTCAACTTTCGCAATGTATGGCAATTTTCAACTTTCGCAATATATATCAAAAACTTTCGGATAAATCAAAAACTTTCGGATAAAATTTTTACTATCACTTTCAGGAAAATCAAGCTTTTTGACTTTCGGAAAAAAAAAAAAAACTCACCAATCCCACTTTCGGAAAAAAATACCAATTCCTCTTTCTGAAAAAATTGTCACTTTCGTAAAAAAAATTAAGAGAATAACTTTCCTTTATAACTTTAACTTTCGGAAAGATTTTATCTCACATTCGGAATCTCACCACTTTCGCAATAATGTGTTGCTTTCACTTTCGCAATATTTGGACTGACTTTCAGAAAAATAAATGTTTCACTTTCGGGAATTTATGTGCAGTTTGCAGCTTTCGGAAAATATGTGATTATACTTTCGGAAAAATTATATTCAAACTTTCGGGGAAAATTTAAAATCAACTTTTGAAAAAAAAATAAAAACCCTGTTCCGAAAGTTCCAAAACCATTTTGACGAATCGGCTTACCTTGATACCGTATCCCAAATTCAATCTAAACGCCCCAAAATCTTGCGATTTTTACCACAATAATGAACCCAAATCCCTACCACAACTATGTAGGAGATTTATATCAAGATTTAGAGCCTGAAAAACACTAAAAAAATTAATCCGAGATGATTTAAGGATTAAATCATTCGAACCAAATCTAATAACAACAACCAATCACTAATCTACCCCGTGGCGATTGATACCAAATGTTGTACCTATATTTATTCACTTCACCATTGTTGATTTGATTAATTAATTATGAAAGAAGAAAGAAAGAAGATGATTTCTAGAGAGAGAAAGTAGAGAGAAAAGTAGAGAGAGAAAGTTGATTAACTATGTGAAATTAGATTAAGAAAAATGAAAGCACCCACCCTCCTAACATGCTAGGATGGTGCTTATATAGTCCACCCAGATGCGGTCTTTCTATTGGACTATATTTGTTTTGGGTCGGGCTTGAATAAATGCTTAGTACCTTGAAAAAGACCTTTTAAGCTATTCATCAAGCCCGTAATGTCACGACTATTTAACTAACTATTACAACGTTCTAATAAATGTTACAATAAAAACCTATGACCGAACATTCTTGTTTGACTCAATATTTTGAGGGTAACACGAGGCTATAAACTCAGCTTAAGTAGTAGAAGTAGAGATGACGATCGCCGACGATAGTAGATGCCCAGTAAATACGAAAATCGCAACCTAGCAAATAAGGCGCGTACTTTAATAATATACCTAAGTATAGACTTATACTCAATATAACTAAAATCAACAATTTAGAAACCACAACAAACTACAAGAACATCCCATACAGGTGACATTACTAGACACCATTACATGTTCACTTTACTAAACAACATTCCCGACAACATTCTGCCGATAACATTATGTCGGTACATACCAAATGTACAAGTTGTTTTCCCATACTTAGACACCTCCTAATTTTATGAAATTAACTGGAGAACTCACTCATAACCTGTAGAAAGCCCTCTTAAAATTTTATCAAAAGATTTTACTTTTAAGATTTTCTGCTCAACACATTTTTGACTTCAAAATCTCGGACAGTTTTACTCCTTCGACTCACGAAACCATTTTGACCTTCTTAAGCAATACTATTTTCAAATCCGACACTTGATTGTAAAAATAGACTCAAAAGGCTACATTTAGGCCCTGAGATCAGCCTTTGAACATTTGTACAACTTTAGCTATAATCCCCGAGATTTGACCCAATATCGATAACAAATTCGGATTACGTCGATACTCGCCTCCCGGTACACGAATAATCAAACTAGCGTATCTTCCTCGTCGTTTTGAATTGGAAGGCCTGCTTTATACCAAATCGAAGCTTGGGAAAATCTCCACAACACTATCCTATCATACCAAACTTTAATGAAATTTTGACCCGCAGAAAACCCCTCTAAAGTTACTGATCTAAAATGCCCTTTAAAAATCACATCAAATCACCAATTTGAGCCATTTTAACAAATCTTATACTCCTAATATAGACTATATATCATCCTAACCAATTTCTATCAATCCTAATCACCTGTATGTCCATTTTTTCTTATAAAACCCAAATCAAAATCTTACATGCAACCATCAAAATTTCAATATGATGATAATAACAATACATGCATTCAATCAAATGGATCAAACAACCAAATTCTTTGAAAATCTAAAACTTATTGCATGTGGATAAAAATTTGATCAAAAGACTCACAGAGAGATTTCAAGGATGGGACTTTTCTTAATTTTCTTTGAATCAAGCTTGATCAAAAGTTGATGATGGTTTCAGTGTTGAATAGGTTACGGCTAGAAGAGAGAAAGAAGAAGAGATGTGTGATTTTTTAAGTGAGAAATGAGAAGGAATGTAAAATGAATATATAATGGGGGTTAGGATAGAAATTGCAAATAGTGTATAGTTTTGGACTAAAATGTAACTTACAAGTGAAAAGGCGGGAAATGACTAGTAGTCGACTTTTCAAAAATTCCCAAGAGTCGGGTTTCGTAAAAATACTTCTAAAATTTTAAACGCACACCAAAAGTAATAATATGATTTCGATACGATTTAATACGCAATGAAACCGAAATCATAGAAAATGTTAAATATCGAAACAACCGATAATAAAAAGATAATTTTTCGGGCATCCGTCGGTATCACAATCACTAGTAGTCCTCGTTACTCGTCAAAACATAAAAATAAGACGTCCAACGTCGGTTTTAACTTAAATCGTCAAACATAATAGTATTTAACCACATAAAATACTTCAAAAATACTTGAAAATATGATTAAGTAACGACCTTATTTTTTGCGGGTTTTACAGATATGCATATCACAAGTTACACGTTTTGATGTAAATGTTATTTAGGCTTTCCTTGTAGTATAAAAGGAACTAACGGCTGAAGGGTTAGATACACCTTTCAACATTTTATTTCTCATTAGTAATATTAGAAATCATTAGAAAGGATCATGCTATCATTTAGTCTTTGTTTCTTTTTATCAAGGTTGCAAAAATCGCGAATCGCTAGCCGCCCGGTCGACCACCTTGTAACTTGTAATCATTCTAGGCATGATTAATCGGATTGACATTTTTCGTAATTTTTTGGTATTTTTGGCAAGTTTTGGATATTTCTAATGAGTTTTAAGCATTTATGGCATTATTATTCTTAATATACAATGTATCATGCATATAAATAGTTAATATAATTTATAAACATATGTTTACAGTGATTTTTAGGTATTTTCAGCCAAATTAACATGTTTTCGGCAAGTTTGACGTTCTGTGACCGTCGTTGACCATAGTTGACTGTCATTAATCGTATTTTCATTAATCGGCAAGGTTGAGGGCCTTGTAGCTACTAATCGGCGATTAATCGCCCTTGTAGACCTTGTTTTGCAACATTTCTTTTTATTACTAGTGTTTATATTCCGCATAAACACTTGTTCTCTCTTAGAGTCTCTATGTGGATAACTTGTGATTGCAGAAGTTATCTACCATCCTTAACATGCTGAAAGATCTATATCTAAAAGACCCATCAAATGGTATTACTCCTACCAGGATTAACTACTCCTGCTACTAGTATGACCAGGAGGAACTACATACCTCCTAGTTATTACTATTACAATATTAGAAGTAACTACCTATAGGCTTGAGAAAAATTTGACTTTCATCAAGGAGCTTAAAATCTTTAGACACGACCATGCACTCTGTATCAGTGAAAAGAACATGTTGCTTCTTGTTACAAATTTAGGACACAGAAATCAGATTAAAATGCTACAGAGCTTCCATATAATAAACTTGCTCAAAGTTAAGCTTATGAGTTTGTATGGTTCCTTTTCTTGTGATATTGCCTTCACCACCACCAAATAGACCTTGCCTCCTTGAAATGGTACAAAATTGGCCAAGAGATCCTTGTTACCAGTCATGCTCCTAGAGCAGCCACTATTAACATTTCCAAGACTTGGATCTTGGTAGGGATTAGTCTACAAGAAACAGTATAAAGATATACAACAGTTAGTTTGTTAAGGGGACCCAAGCCTTTCCTAACTTGAGCCTGACTTGTGGATCATTGGAAGATTGCCATTTATATTGATGAGATCACCATTGTTTTTGGATTTTATGTTCATCATAGGTGGTGTGTGTGATTGCCAAGAACAACATGCTAAGGACTTAACAGTAGTACCCTAATGTCCCATCCCAAAAGACATGTGGTCATTAGTAGCATACCTGATATAGTTTTGAAAATACACACTTGTAGGTTGTGCTTAGAGCTGGATTTAGATCATCTCAAATTAGTAGATGCTGAAGGAGAGTTCCTCCTACTAGTAGGAAATGGTTGAGCAGATAGATTTAGCCTAGTATGAGGAATATAAAGGCCAGTGGAAACAACTGTTGGTTGACCAGTAGGAGCAGACTGGTGTTGTCCTTCAAGCCTTTGTTCATAAAAATCATAATCCTTAATCAAATGTAATCTACTTCCACACACAAAACATGCTTTTGAAGACAAATAGCTTTTATTCAAATGACATTGTTTATTTTTTTCACTCTTATTACACAATCTTCTAGGAGAATTCACATTACTAGAACAAATAAAACTAGAATAAAAACAAATAGAAGTGGAAGATTGGGCAACTCTCTCTTGATTAATCTCAAGATTACTAGGAGAAGATGCACACGTGTCATTTTTCTTGGGGCTTGGGGAGACAGACTTTTCACTTGAATCACAGGTTGCAAAAGCACTAGACTTGTCACTGAAAGTATAAGAGACAAAGTTATTAGTATCAGTATTACTTTTAGGGGACTCAAGCATATGTGATTCATCTAAGTCTTTATGAATAGGGTGGGTATGAAAGTTCTTGTGAGAGATGGAGGTACAACATGCATCGCTACAGCTGGTTTAAACCTATTGTGAAGAGGTTTTCCTTCTACATCTTCAAGAAGGGTGTCAAACACACTAGAAAAAGAGGTTTCAAAGACATCACCTAGTCCAATTTAATTGGCAAAGCCTAAGCCTATTTTAGTTCTACTAAACATGGTACTCTTAACTAATTTGGCCAGATTTTTTGGAGCAGTTTGCAATTTATCAAACCTAGCCAAATTATTATCTAATTTAGCTTGAAGTTCCCTTTTTCTTTGGTGACATCAGTATTAAGTTTTTTAGAAAATTTCAGCAAATTAGTGGTGTTCTCTAAATCTATACTCAAAATTCTAATTTTTTTCTTTATATTCCAGCTGAGTATTTTGCAGCCATTTCTTATGTTGTTCTAATGTTTTTAGAGAACTTTTGTATGACTAAACTTCTAAGTAATATTTATCATTTTGAGCATTTAATTCATCACGTTGTTTTTGAAGGTCTAAGTATTTATCATCACAACCAAGAAGAAAATTTAGTACTTGAGGGGTGACACCCATGAGAGCATATTCCTCTTCTTCCTCTGTCTTACAAGTATGTCCAACAATCATGGCATAGATGTCATTACCAGGTTCTACTACTACAGGCTCCCCATGTTCATTCTAGTTGATCATGGTATCATAAGAGACCAATGCTTTCTCCTTATCTTCCTTGAGATCTTGTAACTTGAAAGTTGAATACATGTTCTTGTCCTGAGAAAAATGACCCTTTTGATGAAACTGATAGCACTTAATCTTGCTTTTATAAAACGTGGCAGCTTCCTTTGGGTTGTACCTAAACGTCCTACCAACCTTCTTTTCAAACTTGTTGACCCTCAAAGAGAGCATAACCATTTGCCACTTGAGATCCATTTCATCCAGATTCAGCTTGTCAACCTGTTTAAAGTCTTCAATGCTAATTATTGTTGAGGTTCAACATCAGGAACAAAAGAATGAAGGACACTTTCCATAACACTTCCTAGACTATAGCTAGTCATAGAGAGAAGGAGTATGATGTGAAGAGGCTGAGTGACTTGGACTTCCAGCATAGGTCATTTTATTGGTATTGGTGGTACTAACAAAAGCAGAATGAACAGGGCTGGAGTGAGAAGGATATCCTCTGACATCAGGCTCGCAGGATTTGAGTTTATAGTACATATCATCAAAGGAGAGGTATTCAAGTCCTCCTTTTGCCTTTAGAGAGATTACCACCTGGTTCCAAGAGTGAGGCAATGCCCTAAGAAACCTGGAATTGATTTCTTCATTTTCTGGTTTAGACTTAAGTTGATTAAGTTGGCTTAAAATCTTTTGAAACCTATCATAACCTTGGTGCAGTCCTTCAGATTCTAAAATTTTAAATATAAAGTCATCTCTGATCATTGATCTTCTCATCTTCTTTGATTCCTCATTGCCTCCAAACCTTGCTTTGATGGCATTTTAATTCTCCTTGGCATCATCTAGATGATGAAAATCACCCATATGATCATCAGGAAGAGATTAGAACAAAATGGTTTTTGCTTTGATTTCCTTCTAAACTGCAAGTATATCCTTAGCAGTTGTGGGATCAAGAATTGTAATCTGACCATTCTTGTCCCTTCCAGTTTGTTTCTTGTTGTTTCCATTTTGAACAATTTTCCAAAGAGCCAGATAAGTGTTAGTGATCTAATATTCCATCTTCATGGCCCAGCTTTCATACTCATCTTTTTTTAGATATGGAAATTTGCATTTATGTTTGAGACAGTAGTGGTTGTGATAATTTGTTGTTGTGGTTGTGTAAAAGTAGTGGTGGTATTATTTGGGGGGTCTTTTGATGAGTTGGGTCCAACCATGTTTTAAGAATTTTCTAAAAATGAATGATTCTTCTTGTACAAATACTCTCTACAGGCTCTTATACCACTTGATAGGTCCTTTAGAGATAGATCTTTCAGCCTGTTAAGGATGGTAGATAACTTCTGTAATCACAAGTTATCACAGAGAGACTTTAAGAGAGAACAAGTGTTTGTGGGAATATAAACACTAGTAACAAAAAGAAACAAAGACTAAATGAATAACATGATTCTTTCTAAAGATTTCTAATATTACTAATGAGAAATGAAATGGTGAAAGGTGTATCTAACCTTGTAGTCGTGGGTTTCTTTTATACTACAAGGAAATCCTAAATAGCATTTACATCAAAATGTGTAACTTGTGATATGCATATCCTTTCCTAAGATATCTCATGCATATCCTAACTAACTACGACTAATAATACGGTATGACTAAGTACCAGACCAGGAGTAACTTATTACTCCTACCAGGAGGAACTACTCTTGCTACTAGTATGATCAGGAGGAACTTACCTCATAGTTATTACTATTACAATACTAGAAGTAACTACCTATTATAATATTCTTAACAGGAAGAGTGAAAGATCCACTAACCTTCTCAATAAAAGGATAAGTGGGAGTGAACAAATCTAAACACTTATTCGACCAAGCCTTGGTCGCTGCCTCATCAAAGTTTTCCGCATCAGCCAGAGTAAGAGTAAGGGATTCAACAGTCTTGTTAATCTTGATTCCATCATACCAACCGTCGGAATAGAAAATGGAGGCGACATCGGCCACCTGCTTCTTATACTTGGTGCTATTATGAAGAAGGCGGACGAATTGGGGAAGGAAGTCTGTTATTAATATTTTTCGGTCCACTACAGCCTTAACTAAGTGAGAAGTAAACTTTTTGTTCTCACCTTCAAGCTCTGTGATCCGGTTATTAGTCCTTATCAGCCCCTCATCTTCAACTTGAGAGAAGATTCAAGATCACTTACTTTCTGATTACGAGCTCCGGCCACATCCTCTAGACCATTGATCTTGCTCTCTATCTTCACCTCTTTGGTCGTACAGTGAGGATGCTCATCCTACAGTTTTTGTGGCTCTCCGATAGTTGGTCCAGCAAAGCCTTCCCTTGGTTGAAAGTCGCAGTACTCTGGCCGTGGATGTTTACAAGTTCAAGATGATCATGGCTCAGCAACTCAAACCGCTGTAAAAGCTCGGTCTAGGAATGAACGGTCCGGGCAAGGGCATGGTAGCCCTGGTGGATCATCTCATGATCAAAGAGCTTCAACATGGCCCTCTGCTCAGCCGGGATAGCAAGATGGGTAAGAAGCTCCTTAGCAGAGTAGTGTGAATCTATAAGCACATTATCCTGGAGCCTCTACGATGGGACAAAAGTTTGGAGTCCGAACTCATTATCATCATCATCGTCATCACCACCGCTGGATTGAGGGGAAATATCTACACAAAAAAAGGGAAGGTGAAAAACACCGCAAATTAAAATCAGCAGGTATAAAAAACAACAACAATGTACCAGTCTGCCTTTCCTTCTGACGATTCCCCGAAGATTGAGCGGAGTGCTAAGCAACATTTTCATCGTTATTTCCCCTTGGGGGAGATCCTCTAGAATGATCACTAAGGTTAACAAAGGAGTTTGCAGCATCATCATTGGAAAGCAGGCTTATCCACAGTGTTAACCAAACCAGCATGGTTAACTCGTGCACACAAACTATCTGGTTTGAAGTAGAACCTGTCTTAGTTGGTGTACTTTTCTAAAGAATTTTCCGCTTTGGCCCATAAGAGGTACCTTCATCTTTCTTCTTGGTCTTATTTTTCTCATGAGCAAGGGCCTCTTTACGCTCTCGGGCTGCTGCTATCTGAGGGTCGGAAGTTTCAACAATTTTTTGGTCTCCTGTAAGCTTTGAAATAGAAACGCCTTGATCCAGCGGCTGGGTAGTTCGGTCAATAGGGCGCTGGTTTTCTGGAACCTCTTCTTAGGTCGTCACCTTGGTTCCGTTCCATGTGGGAAGACGTGAGAATTGATCCATGGTTAACTTTGTAAGAACGAGATAGAAGAAGAAAGAAAGGAAAGGTAAGGAAATCCACAAGATAGTAAAGACGTAAAAATAATGTATATACAGAATGTTACCGTTTCCCTTCGCATCTCGTAACGCCTGTAAACACTCCGGATGGTAAGGTGGTCTATATAAACCGCACAGATACAATAATCCCTTGTGAGGTGGTCTCAATAAAACCTTAGGATCCGAAAACCGGTCATCGTCAGTCTAGCTATAACCTCTTGGAAATGCATCCAAAACACAAGTATCTCGATATCTCCATGGCATCACATCCGGGATAGCTTGACGGTCGATTAGGAAGATTTTGGTCTTCCAATACTTCAAACTTGAGGTAGTCTCAATGCAAAACTTCCTTGCCTTTTGGTGGACCTTACTGACGAAGGAGAACCACTGGCCTTGCTTGCACAACTTATAAAACACCCGGAACAAACCCACCGAACACTCAATGTTTAAACTCTAACATCGTATTTCAAACATTACAACCCGGTTCACACCAACGGGTACCAGCTGAGATATATGAACCTTAAAGTGTTTTATAACCGCTAAGCATCCATGCTCGATGTAATCCAAATATATACCGAAGAAATTTTTTGGGAGCCTGTCCATCGTCATGTTTGGATCCGCAAATCTACGCCGGAGATCCTCCAGGATACGTGTAACACCCCATTTGGATAAATAGACCGTTACGTAGTAATTATGGCGTGACATCAAAGCATGCAAGGTAAATGTCTAAACATTAAATGACCATAAAACAAAACCGGAAAAAAACATCGGTTCCGACATAAGCTCCACACACGAAATACATAAAGGAAAGGACTAAACAATGTCCAACAAAGCAAAAGTATGTAAATGCATTAAAGAAGGAAAGAAGACTGGCGCATCATTCCATGCACGTACTCTTGGTTCCTAACTTTGCCCTTTAGTACCTGCCGTATTGGGACATGGAAAGAAAATACGGCTGAGCAATACGCTCAGTGTGCGGATATATAACATTGAATGTAAAACATAAACATAAGCAAGTAATGAAATGAAATGAATAACAGCGGAATAAGTATATGTCCTGGAAAACCTGGTTTAAGTTCATAAGACTGGTTTATATTTCTGAAAAGACTTATGTTTAGTTTATCTTGAAAATGTATATTTTAAATATGCCCGGAGCCCATATAGGTCATGTTATATCAACGTGCATGAATACTTACAGGGGTGACCTCATCATGCAATTAGAGAGGCTGCCTCTAATTAATATATAATATGAATGGAGGGATCAACTCCTATAACGGATGTGAAAGGTGTGAAAACACTTATCCTTTTACCACTTATTGCTACCTAAAACGAGGCCAAAGCGCGTATTTAATGTCGTAAAAGTCAGAATTATGCGTGGTTTGTGTTTTTGTTGTGTTTTAGGACTAAAATGTGAAAAAGGAAGAAAACACGGGATTGCACGGGCTTTTATCGAAGAAAAAGACAAAAGACGAAGTCAAAAGATCAAGATTGGAAGTCGATGGGCCTATTTGAAGATTTATTGAAGAAAAGGACCAAAGACGGAAGATTTACGAGTCGAAGAACCCAAGCCTAATAAATAAAGAAATTATAAGACGAGTTCAAGATATTTATCGAAAAAATCCTGAGCCAAAGTCGAGACCTCAATTTAATTTAAAGACGAGACGACAAAGAAAAGAAAAGAAAGAAGACAAGCCACCAACAACCTACCAACCTCCTCTCCTATATAAAGACCCCTCACTTGTCAATTGGGGGAGTTAGTTAGTTTTATTTTTAGTTTTAGGAGTAAATTAGGTTAGGAGTAAGTGCAGCTTAATACTCTTTCATGCTTTAATTTTCCTTAATCTTGTCATTGAATCTTGAATCTTTAATGTTTTAATTAAGTTTTTTATTAATCTCCTTCTTCCTTTCTTGTTTGATTTAATTAAGTGTTTGGTTTGTTGATTTTGTTGATTTATTTTGATTAATCAAGTGGGTTTCATAGTTTTGTTGATTTTGATTCCTTAAAGTTCATTGATTTAGATGTTTTAACGCTTGGTAGATCTTAATTAGTGATTTATTGTTTTTAGTTTTATTGTGATTGGTTGATTTAAGTTTTAATTAATTAAGTGGGTTTTGATTAATTTGGTTTTAATTGTTAGTTTTGTTGGTTTGGTTTGATTGATTATTGTTAGTTGATCATTAGTGGTTAGTTTAGTATAATTTTTAGCTTTGATTTGGTTGTTTTTAGATAAATTCTTGTTTCGTAAATGGGTTTTATTTGTTTTCCCGACTGTTATAATTTTTCCCGAACCAAAAGTATTTTTCTCGAATGAACCAAAAGTATTTTTTTTCCCGAGTCAATTTTTGTTAAAATTATCCCGAATGAGTAGTTTTATAAATCTCGAATGAGTAAAATTTGAAAATACCGAATGAAGGTTTTGTCAACAAACATACCGAATGAAGTTTTTTATTAAAATATTCCGAATGAGGAGAAAATTCCGAATGAAGGAAATATTCCGAACAAAACAATTTATCCCGAATGAACCAATTATACCGAACCAGTATATATTTGACATGCTAGCCAGGCTACCAACTTATACCATTTCCCGCCTAAATTAGCTGCTAGCCTGGGTGCTTCCAGCTACTAGCTTGCTTGCTTGCTTATTTATTAATATTGTTCCGTAATTATTTAGTTTTATCTGAAATTTGTTCCGATTTTTATTTTGAAAGTCACGTATTTTTAGTTATATTTTTCGTCTAATTTAATATTAGTATTTTTTCGTAAAGTTTAATTTTTATCTGTTATTTAGTACCTGCTTTAGCTTTTGTCTCGTTTAGTTTCAAAGTACCCTTTTAGTTTTATTTTCTCCTTTTTCATTAGGTTAATTTTGTTTTTCAGTCGAAAGTTAATTTCTTCGTTTAGTTTTATTTTTATTAATTGTTTCGTTTCCAAGTTTGTTTTTAATATCGTTTCTTTATTATTTGTCATTCGTTTTAATTTTTAGTTTATTCCCTTTATATTTTGTCATTTCCTTTTAAAGCTTTATTTTTATCTTTAATTAGTTTTAGACAACGACACCTTTTTTTTTATTCACCAAAGACGACTGAGTCGCACTTTCAACTGGTAATCAATTCAGATTGAATTGAGACGAACAAATTTTTATACTTGGCAAAACCTAGTTATTAAAATGGCGCCGCTGCCGACTCTTTTCGTGAATATTAACGGTTTTTTGTGAGAGACGCGTTGGATTTTGGGATCCGTTCACTTTTGAACGTTATTTTTCTTGCCAAAAATTTTCAAAAATCCAAAAAAAATAAAAATAAATAAAAAATCACAAAAACAATTAAAAAATAATAAAAAGCATTTCTTTTTCGAGAGTTTTGCACCAAAAATATTCTTCTTGCTTATCTATTGTGTTTAATGGATTCGTTTGTTGACTGTGTAGGGTGTGGAAGACCATCTTCTGGTAGTCAATCCTGTCAATGGTGTTCATGCGAACGGTGTGGAATGGATATCCCTAAATACGAATTTGGTCGTTGTCTATCGTGTAATTCGATCAATTCATACTTCAATTCATTCTTCCCTTCAAATGACACTATTTCACCCTCTCTCATATATGACGATCCATATCACAAAATGCACCGGGTTTTCTCTCCATACCCGTGTTGCAACAATTGTGGGGGCCCTCACGATACCTTTTCTTGTCAGTCGATGAATTATTAGGAGCCAAATCCGTGTTCTCATTCTTCTCAACCGATGAATTATTATGAGACAAATCCGTGTCTTAATTCTTTTCAACCGATGATTTATGATGAGCCACATCTGTGCTATAATTCTGGTTTTCAAAATTTTGAGCCCCCACAATACACCCTCGATCATCAACCTTCTTTGAATCCGAATGACGAAGGACAAGCCCTTCTTTTGAAACTTCAAGAAGCCGTAGTTCAACTAAAAGAAGCATGGGAGAAGGAAAAGCGACATCAACAAGAGCAAGTATCTAACCTTAGTGATTATACTCCTCCTCTTGTGCGGGCATATTACTATTATGATGATGACGAGGATGATATCTATGATCTCGACCCATCTTCTGAGATTACTACTCCTACTCTTGATATCCCTAATGCGTCTAAGGATAGTGATACATCGAGTGAGATTAGTGATTTTGGTCTTGATAAATTCTTTGATGAGGTTTGTGATGCACCAAATTTTGTGGAGCCTACGGACAAAGTCGCTCTTAATGATGATTTTTCTCCATGCTATGAGAATTTCAGTTTTGAAATTTCTCAATATCCTCCGGGAGATGAAGGCGATGTTGATTTATTCTTTCTGACCTACGAGAAGTTCACCACTGAACTTGGTCTTGTAGATGAGGTGGACGACGTTATTCTTCGCAACAATTTATTGAAAGTTCATCTTTTTATTTCTTAAATTGAAGCGTTGAATTCTACTCCTATCAATGAATCTTTACCTCCGTCTTTTACACCCGTTGAGAATAATGACCCATTTATGGAAGAAATTGACAATCTCTCAATACCTCCGGGTATTGATGATGATGACACGGAGGGGGATATTATTTTTGATAATTTGCCGCATGAAGATATTGTCCCAAGTCCCCCTCCCGAGCACCTTTCATCCACTCCTTTAGACACCATTACGGAGGATGAGTGCTTTGACCTGGGAGGTGACATTGACTATTTTATGAGTGATAACTTTACGGATTTGCCTCTTGGTCAACATCCATTATCTTTAGGGGATGACAATGTGCTTCCTTTACCTATCCCACCTCCCGTGGATCACGACCTCACATACTTTTCGTATGTTGAGAGTACTTTTCTACCCTTTAAGACTTATCCTCCGGCCTCTCCTTCATTAATGTCCTCCAGGAACGAGGACAAGGTCTTTGATCCCGGTATTACATTTGAGACTTCCTCATGGACCATTTAATTCGGGGACGAGTCAAGCTCGTGACTCGGTTAACAGAAATAAGCGCTTCTCGGGAGGCAACCCGATAATCTATCCTTTTTATCTGTTTTTATAATAAGTGTAGGGGGAGCCCCGTAAGTGTTTGTTGTTTTCTTTCTTATGATGTGCATGGATTGAAGCTTTCAAAGACACACTTTTGATGACTTTTGACGACCCGTGATATCGTGTACCCGTCTTCCCGGTTCTATCCTAAACTCTTCTGATTCACTATTTTATATTTCTCAATATTAAAATAGGAATCACTTTAGTTGTCTCTTCATTAGCAAGATTTAAACAACGCGCACAATGTCCTAAGTGTAGGGGAGTTTACTTCCACATGCTTAAACATTGAGGAAAATGTTTATATTAAGTGTAGGGGGACTTCTATCGAAGTTAAGTGGGATTTTCCATTAATTTGTCCTCATTTTAACTGGAAAATTTGATTTTTTGACATTTTTCAAAAATTTTAATCTATTTTGGCCTAGTAGTTTTTCCTTTGTTATCGTTATTTACTTTCTTTGCTAGAATAAATTTTGAATAAAGTGGTTTTAAATTTTCAACGTCATGAATCTTTTGACTCAACCCGAGTTTACTTATCCAAGTTTACTCTAGCTAGTATCCTTAACGTGTTTAAGTCAAGTTTTTCTAGGCTTTTATATAGGGAGCTTTAAAACGCGAAAGTCTTAACTCTTACGGTTTAAGAACAAGAACTTTTCGCAAGTTCCTATAATTGATCCTAGAAAGTCGTTTATCAAGGGAACTTTAAAATGCGAATTCTAAACTTGAAAAAGTCTAAAAAGTTGCAAGATCCTATAGATGACTTGAAAACCCCAAAACTTTGATTTAATTGGCTAAGCATCCACGAGTCTCATTCCTTAAGATTTTAAATTGTGGAGAACGAGAGATGATAGAGTCAACTATAAGTTTGGTATTCTTTCATGAATTTATGTGAGTTGATTATAAGCTTTTCCTCCCATCGCTTGTTAATAAATATATTTGCAATAAATAAGGTTGTACGATTTGAAAAGTTACTTAGCTTCTAGCCCAAGATCGTTTAAAAGTTGCTCGGTATTAATTAGAGTTCATAGCCAAGGCATAACTTATTGAAGCGGGATGCGAAGATTGGCGAGTCCGAAAAGGTCCTAACAAGACATGAGGGCTACATTTTGTTGCTAAAGATCCAAAAGTGATGTGAAGAATCATTTATCAAAAATCAATATGAAGGATCGAGACACACGACGAAAAGCAAATACTCCCCTAAAAGATCATGGAGAAGTCTATCCAAAAAGGCCCTAACAAGGTATGAGGATAAATAGATCCAAGTCCTAAAAGGAGGCGGATCGTTGTATATCAAAGTCCCAAATAAAGATTAGAGAAAAATGAAGAAGTCGTGGTCCAAGTATGAAGATTATCTCAAAAACTTCAAGTGAAGAAATTCCTATTATGAAGAGAAGACCATTATTTCATGAACGTCTCTCAAGATTTAAAGTATGAAGTCAATGCCAAATATCGGTTCGAGAAAGGTCTCAAATCGTGAAGCGAGTTATGTCAAGATATGAACTTTATGAGGTCCCGAGAAGCAGTTTTAAAAGATTTTGTCCTTTAGCTAACTATTGATTAAATCGTCCTACTTTATTTTCGGCCTTAATAACTATCGAAATAAGTCAACAATGCATCCTCGTGATCATTCAAGACAACGATAAAAATATAAGAGAAACACCTAGGAATAAGGGAGTCTAAGTGAATAATTGGGCCACATGAGTTTGTGTTCGTTTGCTAACTTATAATAACAATGATCTCATTTTTAAGCTTGGTATGGGGAATGTGAAACTTGAGGGTGATTAACATTCATGACACCAAAGCCCTAATGTAAGTCTTAGATTTCTTTACAAGTTTTTTCCTTCTAGCATTTTGTAATTTTTTATCTTTTTAAGTTTCCTTAGTGTCTAGTATTTAATAAATGCCAAGGTGGGTTGATTATGATGGAGAATGTAAATCTGCTTTGAAACTAATGCATTGCATGAGGTCATTGCAATGGTCAAGTGTAGGGGATTTGATAGGTGTGAAAACACCTACCTTTTACCATTTATTGCTATCTAAAACGAGGCCAAAGCACGTATTTAATGTCGTAAAAGTCAGAATTATGCGTGGTTTTTGTATTTGTTGTGTTTTAGGACTAAAATGTGAAAAAGGAAGAAAACACGGGATTGCACGGGCTTTTATCGAAGAAAAAGACAAAAGACGAAGTCAAAAGATCAAGAGTGCAAAAGATTGGAATTCGATGGGCCTATTTGAAGATTTATTGAAGAAAAGGACCAAAGACGGAAGATTTACGAGTCGAAGAATCCAAGTCTAATAAATGAAGAAATTATAAGACGAGTTCAAGATATTTATCGAAAAAATCCCGAGCCAAAGTCGAGACCTCAATTTAATTTAAAGACGAGACGACAAAGAAAAGAAAAGATAGAAGACAAGCCACCAACCACCTACCAACCTCCTCTCCTATATAAAGACCCCTCACTTGTCTTTTTTTTTGAACAAAAAGACCCCTCACTTGTCAATTGGGAGAGTTATTTAGTTTTATTTTTAGTTTTAGCAGTAGATTAGGTTAGGAGTAGGTGTAGCTTAATACTTTTTCATGCTTTAATTTTCCTTAATCTTGTCATTGAATCTTGAATCTTTAATGTTTTAATTAAGTTTTTTTATTAATCTCCTTCTTCCTTTCTTGTTTGATTTAATTAAGTGTTTGGTTTGTTGATTTTGTTGATTTAGTTTTGATTAATCAAGTGGGTTTCATAGTTTTGTTGATTTTGATTCCATAAAGTTCATTGATTTAGATGTTTTAATGCTTGGTAGATCTTAATTAGTGATTTATTGTTATTAGTTTTATTGTTTTTGGTTGATTAAAGTTTTGATTAATTTGGTTTTAATTGTTAGTTTTGTTGATTTGGTTTAAATGATTATTGTTAGTTGATGATTAGTGGTTAGCTTTGTATAACTTTTAGCTTTGATTTGGTTTTTTTTAGATAAATTCGTGTTTCATAAATGGTTTTTATTTTTTTCCCGACTGTTATAATGTTTCCCGAACCAAAAGTATTTTTCACGAATGAACCAAAAGTATTTTTATTCCCGAGTCAATTTTTGTTAAAATTATCCCGAATGAGTAGTTTTATAAAATCCTGAATGAGTAAAATTTGAAAATACCGAATGAAGGTTCTGTCAACAAACATACCGAATGAAGTTTTTTATTAAAATATTCAGAATGAGGAGAAAATTCTGAATGAAGGAAATATTCCGAACAAAACAATTTATCCCGAATGAACCAATTATACCGAAACTAGTATATATTTGACATGCTAGCCAGGCTGCCAGCTTATACCATTTCCCGCCTAAATTAGTTGTTAGCCTGGGTGCTTCCAGCTACTAGCTTGCTTGCTTGCTTATTTATTAATATTGTTTCGTAATCGTTTAGTTTTATCTGAAAGTTTTTCCGATTTTTATTTTGAAAGTCACGTATTTTTAGTTATATTTTTCGTCTAATTTTAATATTAGTATTTTTTTCGTAAAGTTTAAGTTTTATCTTTTATTTAGTACCCGCTTTAGCTTTTGTCTCGTTTAGTTTCAAAGTACCCTCTTAGTTTTATTTTCTCCTTTTTCATTAGGTTAATTTTATTTTTCAGTCAAAAGTTAATTTCTTCGTTTAATTTTATTTTTATTAATTGTTTCGTTTCCAAATTTGTTTTTAATATCATTTCTTTATTATTTGTCATTCGTTTTAATTTTTAGTTTATTCCCTTTATATTTTGTCATTTCCTTTTAAAGCTTTATTTTTATCTTTAATTAGTTTTAGACAACGACACCTTTTCTTTTATTCACCAAAGACGACTGAGTCGCACTTTCAACTGGTAATCAATTCGGATTGAATCGAGAAGAAAAAATTTTTATACTTGGCAAAACCTAGTTATTAGGATGCAAGGCACACTCGCAGTTACCATGAAATCTTACTACTTGTCCTAGGATGCACCCATTCGCCCCACATGATAATAGTAACAAAGGTCAAATAACATAAAGGGACGCTGCGAGCAATCACTCTCACCGAAGAACAGTCATAACACCGATGCCTCCAGTGCTATGGTTATGGAACCCCCATAACTAGGTGAAAATGGCATGCATGTATTTAGTTCAGGCAATCTAAAATAATCATAACATATACTGATGTGTTTAATAGACGTAAACTACTCGAGAAAACAGATGGCTGTAAACGGGGAATCCTAATATAGGAAAGATTGTCCTTACTGAAGGACGGAATATTCGTACCTTATGTCCAGTAAATGAAGACAAAAACGAACGCGAAAGATCACTCCGGCTTCACGATAGCTACGTAATGAAGTGACATGGATAAGTGTCGGTTTTATTTATACATACTTGTTATTAGTTTACTTGACGTATTCATACTTATTATACTTGTTCTTGTCTTGTCTTATTATTTCATGTTTAAATCATGTGTTTCTTATAGTTTCATGTGTTTTAGATTCATGTATTTTATGTCTTATGTGTTACAGTACTTGTTATAACATAATGAGTAACTTTCTAAAAATAGCAGGTTTCTATATATTGTAACTTTCCAAAAATAACAGGTTTCCATATATAGTAACTTTCTAAAAATTAGTAAGTTTCCTTAAATAGTAAGTTTCCAAAAATAGAAAGTTTCTATAATTTATCATGTTGTCGTAATTAGTATAATTCCATAATTAACATGTTTCCATAATTTATATATTTCCATAATTAATCGTATGCTTATTAAATGATTAAATGGTATAACCTATAGTTTTAATAAGCTTATATTATATCATGTGTAATCATATTGTAAAGTTTAATAATAATAAATACTTAGGCTTAACTTATTATTATTAATTTCCATGTTTATCATAAGTTATTATTAATTAATAATACTACTGTTGGATTGATTCACACGACTTATAAGAACAAGAAATAAAGATGAAGATTAAACCAAAAAAAAGGAAAGATTAGATTAGATGAAGGAAAAGAGAAAACAAGGTTGTGAATTCCTAGTGAGAGAAACACATACGTTTCTCTCTCTACAAAACAAATGAAATGGAAAACACACACACAAATGAGGCTTAGGAGGCCTTTTTATACTAAGTAGTAAGTGTTTAGGAGGCCTTCCTCATTTGTGTGTTCGGGACTAATTCCCGTTACATAAGCATTAATAACTAAGAACTCTCGACACCGTTGAATAGTATTTTTCACGAGCTTCGCAACGGTATACTATATGACCATCACTTTAAATACGGCTAACAGTCTCCCCCTAAGGGGTGGTCATGTAATATGTGACTTCACTTCGTTGGTGTTGCAGACTTTGAAGCTCGTTGTCTTGAGAGTTCTTTCATAGTTCCTTTCATGACTTGTGATCTTGGATCTTTGATCTTTGCCTTGACTTGATCTTGTAACTTTTCCAGCTTGTGTTCTTGTGTCTTTACCCACATACTCATGTTTTGAGTTGACATGAAAGCTTGTTAACAATCTCCCTTGATCATCAGAGTAGCGGAAGTCTTTGTCTTCAGATGTTCTTGAGCTTTCTTCATTTAAATGAGCATGTTATCTTGAATTACGACGCCACCGTTTGCATTCCTCCGGTTTCCCGTTATACAGTAAGAATACTGTACCTGTGATTAGGTAAGTTCAAAGAACTTCCTTGACAGGGTTTCCGGCTGCGATAGCTGTTCTCAATACTTGAATATATCGAAAGATAATTCATAGTAAGGAGTGAATCATGCAGTTCCATTCTGCTGATTAAGTCGTCAATTCAATTTCCTGGAACAAGTTTGAATCAATTACGAATCAAGCCATCGTTGCTTTCCAGTTGACACAAGTTTGATTCATATAGAATCGCACAAGTTACCTACCGCAGTGCTGTTTGATGATGACACTAGAAGGATTTCCATTCGTCATTGTAAATACTGAAAAGTATTACTCTGAATGTTCTGGAAAGATCATAAAGATATTGCGTCGAGACCTGGAACGAGTTTGAATCAATTAAGAATCAAACCATTGTTGCTTTCCAGATAACATATGTTTAATTCAAGTGAATCTTACATATGACCTACCGCAGTGCTGTTTGATGTTAACACTGGAAGGATTTCCATTCATCACTGTGAATACTAAAGAGTATCACTCTGAATGTTCTAGCAATACCACAAGGATAGAGCGTAGGACTCTGTAAATCATCGCTTGTGTTCTAATGATGAACAACAATTGATCTATGGAATAAGTGTCCTAATGAGATTTTTGATGAATCTCGTTGGCTCTAGACTCTATAAGTGCACGTTTATTTGGTGATCGGAGGCTGGAGCAGACTGCCACCTATTCAATATCTACTATCTCGGAGTGAGAAAGTTGATAGAACTGAGTTGAACTCCGTGACAATAAAACAAACTTCTTTTGAGAGAAGCTTGAGTAGGCTGGGAAGGGTTGTGCATTGCATCACTAGGTCCATGATGCTTTGTCTTCAGTATCAGAAATCATCAAAGTGATTCTGATAATAGATGTATTGACCCGGTTTCTGCCTAAGTTGTATGGAGGGCTTCTTTCTTTACACCATTTATCCTTACATTTCTTTTTCATTCTTCAACCCCTTCAATGCTTACCAAGACGTCATAACTAGCACCTTGTTGTGATTGTTCCAGTGCTAGCTTAAGTCATTAGTCGGCGTTATTCCCGTACACTCAACTACTCCATCTTTCCTAAGGACTTCTAAGTTCTAATGGATTGTCCCTGGGAAGATCCCTCCGGTTCTGGTTGGATCATAGGACGAATACCTAACCACCTTTTGACACCAATATCGTCGTGATTAATTGTGTTGAAGGGTATAGATATCGTAACCAGAAAAACCTGTTGAAAAAGCAATCAAGGTGTTGATGAAATCAGTGTTTACACCTTGAAAGGTTTTTTTGTATCACCAAAATACTCCCCCTACATATGTGCATCATAAAAGGAAAGGTTTTTGCACATATTAGGAAGAGAAATCACTTATATCGCATTTTAATCACTATTCTCCCCCTCAAAAATTGCATGAAATTGAATTTTTTGTGAAACAAGTGATGAAACATGGAGAGAATAATGTGTCATGAAACTTTGGAACAAATGTTTATGAAATCATTATACTCCCCCTTGAAAAGAGATTTTATTTAAATAGGGGAGTATATGAGCACATTGTCTTGAAATACCTTCAAAAATTGTGCTCAACAGTCCGTGAAAATTGTGTTCATGAGCTTAAAACTTTGAATGTTTTGATATAAGCTCATGACCGAGAAAGACGAATTTCTCGTTGTTGAGGATAAGTCAACGACTTTCCTTTCTTTTGGGGACCGGGTTATAATCTGACATGTGACTATAAGCCATTATGAGAAGAAAAATAGAAAAGACATGTTTTGAAAACATTTTAACTCTCATTCGAACTTTATGTACGTACCCGTGTCGTTATTGAACAACATTTCTAAGCACGTCCATATTATCGATGCTGAGAGACATGTCGGAGAAGAATATTTTTGGTATTTTTTGAAAGATTTTCTCATTTTTTATTTTGTTTTTATAGTTTTATATTTTTGTATTTTGATTTTCTGATAGATATATACAAGGTTACTGCGAATGTGCAAGACGTTCAAGTTCATCAGGAGTGAAACTACGCATACCAAGTCGACGAACCAAGAATTCAAATCTGTCTTGAGAAAGAGCTTTGGTGAAGATGTCGGCTAGTTGGTAGTCCGTCTTGACAAAGAACAGTTCGATCGTTCCTTTTTCCACATGCTCCTTAATGAAATGGAATCGGACAGCTATGTGCTTGGTCTTGGAGTATGGGACTGGGTTGCAGGATATGGCTATGGCTGATTGTGAATCACAATAAATAGGGACTTTGTTAAAGTAAAAGCCATAATCCGTGAGTTGTGTTCTCATCCAAAGGACTTGAGCACTACACACGGATAGAGACACATATTCTGCTTCCGCGGTTGACAACGCTGTACAGTCTTGTTTCCTTGATGACCAGCTCACTAGCTTCTCGCCTAAGAATTGTACCCCACCGGAAGTGCTCTTGAATGTATCATGACACCCTGCATGGTCGGCATCTGAAAACCCAGTGAGATTAAAACCAGAATCCTTCGTATACCAGAGACCCATGTTAATGGTTCCCCGGAGATAACGAAAGATCCTTTTAACCTCATTGAGGTGCTTCTCGGTTGGCTTAGCCTGGTACCGAGCACATAAACAAGTAGCATGCACATTGTCCGGTCTGCTTGAGGTTAAGTACATAAGGGACCCGATCATACTTTGATATTTTGTAGCATCTACAAATGTCCCTTTCTTATCCAAATCAAGCTTGTGTTTAGTGTCCATTGGAGTACCAATAGGATCACAGTTTTCCATGCCAAATTTCGTTAGAATCTCAAGCACATACTTGGACTGATTTATGAAAATACCACGGGGGGATTGGTGAACTTGGAGACCAAGAAAGAACGTCATTTCCCCCATCATGGACATTTCGAATCGACTTTTCATAAGGTCGGCAAATAATATGGAATATTTTGGGTTAGTAGAACCAAATATAATATCATCTACATAGACCTGAGCCACCAAGATGTCGTTTTCGTAGTGCTTGATAAACAACGTTGGATCAATGGTTCCTTTGCTGAAGTGATTTTGTAGAAGAAATGATGATAATTCGTCGTACCATGCCCTCGGTGCTTGTTTCAAACCATAAATTGCCCTTTTCAACTTATAGACATGGCTTGGATGTTCAGTATTAATGAAACCTTCAGGTTGACATACATACACATCTTCTTTTAACGGCCCATGCAAGAAAGCCGTCTTCACGTCCATTTGATACACTGTGAATGATTTGTGTGCAGCGTATGCCAAGAAAATCCTAATAGCTTCCATCCGAGCAACCGAGGCAAAGGATTCTGCAAAGTCAATTCCCTCCTTCTGTTTATAACCTCTCACAACTAACCGAGTCTTGTTCCTAATGACCGTTTGCTCCTCATCCATCTTGTTTTTGAATAACCATTTCAGAGTGAGGGGATCGATATTGTCTGGTCGAGGTACTAACTCCCATACATCAAGCCGGATGAATTGATTGAGTTCTTCTTGCATAGACTCAATCCATGATGCATCAGTCATTGTTTCTTTCACACTTGCTGGTTCCATTGTGCTGACTGATAGTGCATAGATACACATATCACCATCGGTACGCAGCTGATTTCGTGTTAAGACCGGTCGTGAGAGATTGCCAATCACTTGAACCAAAGGATGATTCTTAGTCCATTTGTGTTCATGTGGAAGTGTATGAGAAACTTGATGCGAGCTCGACGGATCCACATATGGTGTTGAAGGCTGAGTAGTACTTGTGGAAGCCGCAAATGGATTAACAAACTCATGTTCGTTGAGCATCGCATTGTTTGCATTTTCAGCAACTATTTCATTCTGAATATGAACATGATTAGGAATTTGCTGAGAATGTTGTTGAGTTGCGTCGGCAGTCGGAGAAGTGGTTGGAATATTTGGAGGCAATATGGTTGAGGTTGACGTAGATGGTGTAGGAGTAGATGCCGCTGGTGTAGATGCAGTCGGAGGTTCTTGAACTACCGCAGCAGGTGCAGCCGGGGCATTTTGAGGAACACCAAATGACAAAGGACCCTCCATATATTCATCATAGATTGGCCCAAATAAAACTTCCAAGTCACGTTCTGATGGTTGTAACGATGAGATTGCTGACGGTGCAAATTGAAGCGCAAGTCCTGAACTTACGTGTCCAGAAGTCTGACCTTGAAGCTCGGGATGTGAACTTCTATGCTGAGAGGCCATACCCGAGAGTTCATCAAAGGTAACGTTCATAGTCTCCATTACCTTTCTTGTCCTTCGATTATAAACCCTGTAAGCACAAGCAGTTGAAGAATAACCAATGAAAAAGCCAATATCACCTTTAGGTTCAAGTTTACCGATATCTTCACGATCATTCTTCGGATAACATAATGCACCGAAGACATGTAAAAATGAAATATTCGGTTTTCTTCCATTAATGATCTCATAAGGTGTTTTATTGAAACGGGTGTGAATAATGGAGCGGTTTTGAGTATAACATGCAGTTGCTATAGCGTCGGCCCAAAGGAATAACGGTGCACTAGAGGAGAGAAGCATCGTTCGAGCAGCTTCAACTAATGTACGATTCCTCCGTTCCACAACTCCATTCTGCTCTGGAGTTCTTACAGCCGAAGTTTGATGAGAAATCCCAACTTCGTCAAAATAAGCTTTCAATTTCTGATTGGTGAATTCTGTACCGTTATCCGTTCTCACAATAATGACAGGGGCTTGCAGTAGTACTGATGTTTTCTTCAAGAAGTTAATAATTACATCAGGGGTTTCATCTTTTGAAGCAAGAAAATGAACCCATGTGTAACGAGAATAGTCATCCACAATGACAAGGACATACCGCTTTCCATTAATACTTTTGATTCTCATTGGGCCACACAAATCCATATGTAGGAGATGTAACCTATTCGTTGAGTTGGGAACAGGTTTGGGTTTGTGAGGCTTCTTCTTACTTTTACCTTGCTCACATGAAGGACAAAGATGGTCTTTTGTATATTTGAACTTTGGAAGACCGGTAACGAGATCATCTTTCGCGAGTTGGGTGATGGCATCGAAATTGAGATGAGATAACCTTTGATGCCATAACCACGACTTTGTTGATGTGGCTCGGGCCATGAGACAAATTGGAGAAGCAGCAGACATTTGAAAAAGATCAATGGTGTAAAGGTTGGTGGTACGATTTCCTTGCAACAGATCAATTCCTTCAAGATCTCTTACAAAACATGTATGACTTCTGAAAGCGACCTCCAAGTCTGAATCACAAAATTGCCCAACCGAGAACAAGTTATGTCCCAAGCCATCAACAAAAGAGACTCTGGTGATGATTATATTTCCCTAATGAAGATCACCATAGCCTAGAATTGCCGCAACATGATCATTTCCAAATCGAACAGTTCCCATGAAACGCCATACAAAGTTCTTGAGAAGGCTTCGATTCCCAGTCATATGTTTGGAACAGCCCGAGTCCACGCACCAGAGACAAATTTCAACAGCCTGCCAATGATAAGAGAAACAAATATTTTGGCAACCGATGAAATAGGTTCCTGTAGGGTTAGAAGATAATTAAGCCGTATCACATACCGACGTTTCACTGTCAGTATGAGATCTACTAGTGTCGATAATTTTGCCACTACAGTCAAAATTTCTACGAGTAGGCAACCATTTAGAGGTGAGTCTAGGGCTACTAGGCTTAGCAAGACTTTCTGTGGACCCTACATGCGTACTTTTTGGAACATACACCTTAGCCTTAGGAGTGCGTTGTTGTTCACTGACTGACAGCTTGTCAATTCGAGTGTAACCACCATAATTCAAACCATTCATAGTCAAACCACAAGCATCATGACTAAAAGTAAAGAAACATTTATTACATTTAGCACAAATAACTTCAGATTTTTCATTCCGAATAGCAAGCTTAAAGTCATTACATTCAGATGAATTAGGTTTCTGATTATGATTAAAAAGCGGTAAATTCCTAGGGTGTTCTTCTACTTCCACATTATTGATCTTGGGGCGACTACTTCTAGAGGCAAAAGGGACCCTATCATTCCTTGTATTGCTCGTAGGTTGTGGCCTTCTGCTCTTAGTGTAGTTGTTTATTCCTGTAGAAGAAGACACGCGTCTATTAGAATTAGCACTTTTTAAATCAATAACTTGTGGTTGAGTTATAGTGATCGGTTTTGTCCTAACGCTTGCTTTACGTTGTTTGCTAGGCACAGAGGGAGAACTAACACGAAACATTTCTGGGGCAATCACAGCAGTTTTCGTTCCAACAACCTTGGGAAAAGGTGTCACAGCAATACGAGTGGGTCCCGAGGTTGCTGGTTTCTGGATCATCGTATCCACAATTGAGCTAGGTTCAGAAGTCTTATCTTTTAACAAGGCCTTTAACTTACAGTTCTCACATATTTTATCAATAAGTTTCTGATAGACAGACTTACTTTGTTCAACAGCCCGCTTATATGAAACAACAACAGATTCTAAATCTACAATCTTAGCCTTAAGCTTCTAAACATTACCACCACTAGCACTCTCTAACCCTAACGAGGCCAAATTCGTTTCCGAAACCCCTCCTAACTGAGCCTGCAACCGTGCGATAGTTTGTTGCATTTCATTGTGAGCTTTTTCATACGAAATCTTGTCATATTTGCATTCATCACATTTTTTGACAAATTTATTCCAAAGATCGGTGAATTCTTTATCCTTTTTAATGACATAAGATTCCATTTTCTCTTTCATAAGATCAAGCTCAGTTTGGAGGTTTTCATTATGCGACATAGAGGTACCTAACTCAACAGGGCTACTATCAATACAATCACGAGCTTTAGAGAGGCGTTCAAGATCGTTTTCCAAAACTTTAATTTTATCAAGAGATTCATCAGCTTCCTTCGTCAATGATTTAAAGTCTTCAACAAAGTTTGCTAATTCTTTTAGAAAAGCGTTTTCCAAATTTCCTAACCGAGCATCCACTTGATTAATAATCGGATTAATATCGTTTTGAAGAATTTTTTGAACCTCAATCTGAACAGGTGATGTAAAATTACCTCCAGTTATTTTTGAATTAACAACACGTTTAAGGATGACAAAGTTATCTTTAAGCTCGTTTAGAAATCGGCGAGTGATACTCGGTTTAGGAGGGTCATCAGACAATTCCTCACTTGGTAGCAAAAGCATTTCAGTACTCGTTTTAGACCGAACAAAAACAGTTGGAGGATTAACTTTCGGATAATAAACGGGTATCACTTCTTTATCAAGCTTTTTCATTCTTAAACGAGTCTCTACAGCAAGTTCAATAGTTTCCTCGGAATCATGCACACTAGGAGGATCATGCTCATCAGACAATAGCACACTACCATTATATAAAGTTTCATTAGTGGCCTGAACTTGCTTAAGGTATCTTGGTTTAGGGGGAAGAGGACAACCTAAAGCCATTTTGTATCGAGTGTAATTTATCTCATTCACTTTTGGTGCGAGCATATTTATCGTCTGCATAGTTTGGCCATGTTTTACTAAAAGGTTGTCTAATTCTCTAATCCTATCCTACGCTTTGCAAAAATCCTCAAGAAGCCCATCTTCTCGAATTTTGAAATCATGTTTTAGCTTTTTTCTTTCTTCTTTTAAATCAGAAACAATAGATTTTTCAGTTGAAAGCTGTTTATTAAGAGAAGTGATTTCATCATTCAAATCGCTTATCTTTTTAGCACTACTTAAGTGTAAGGCATTTAATTTCTTAGTGGTGCATTTTTCTTGATAAACCGATGTAGCATGAGCTTGTTCAAGTTCCTTGATTTTAGCATGATGAATCTCAAAACTTTTCTCCCGTTCCTTATATCCCGCAAGCTCAGTGGTCAATTTGGCATTAGTTTCTCTAAACTTATTATTAACCACTGTAGCATGATCTACATCCTTAGCAAGCTTATCAAATAGAGATTTATAATACGCATGTGTCTCATCAGGAAGGGTTGTAGGCTGAGCAACTTGATCCACACTAAGGTCCACACTAGGCTCATTCGAAATAATATTACTATTATACGTTTGATCCTCGTGTGTCTCAATGTAGGGCTCAAGCATCTCAGTATACTCTTCCTCCTGATTAGACATATTATATATATCATTATCATCAAGACTTGGATGTACCTCAGAGGGACCGTCTGAATCATAGACAGGAGCTCTGTCATCATGCATTCCTGAGGTTGATGCTTGCTGTAAGTTTGCCATCAAGATGTAGTTGGCATTCACCTCTTCTTCCTCGTCATATTCTGCAGCAGAAGCCATAAGATCAAATTCCTCAGCTTGAAGTGGAATCCCTGCCTTTTCCTTTTGTGCTATGAGAAGCTGAGTCTGAAGATAAGCAGCATCCCTCTTCTTTTTGGCTGTGCAATCTCTAGCATAATGACCAAATCCCCTGCAGTTGTAGCACTGAATCTGACGATTGTTGTTTCCATTTCCCGTACCAGTATTCTCAGCCCTTGCAGCCACAATGTTTCCCATCTGGTTACCAACCGCTGGCACAACTATTAACCCATTCTGATTACCCACATTCGAAACACCCGGATTTTGACCACGGTTTTGACCATACTGATTTCCTGCATTGCCAACGGTCTGCCTAGCATCTGACCATATTGTTGAAACTGAGTCCCCGTGTTTCCAGCAACTACCAATTGACAATCTCGATTCGCATTCATGAACGGTTGAGCAATCTGCCTATTTCTAGTGTTCGAGGAGATTCTCTGATTGTTGTTGGTGGGGTTAATGGTGAATTTGAATGCCTTTGCAAGTAGGGCAAGACCAGTATTAATAGCATGAGTAGGATCGGTGATGTCATCAAAACAGGCAATGGGTTGTTGTAAGTAATTCATAGCAGCAGGATGTTGATATCCATAAGCGGTGAGTTGTTGTTGTTGTTGTTGTGGCAGGAAGTTACTTGATGAGGGTTGATGGTAGGGTACCATGGGATATGACATAGATGATGGAGAGTTTGCCATAAAAGCCAATGGATCTTGTGTCTTGGCACGTCTTTCTGCCCTAACTTCGTTAGCTTCATCTTGATTCATCTTCAAATAGTCATAAACTTGAGTGTAGTCCACGACATGAAGATCCTTGGTTTGATTGACAAGAGTGACATATCGTGACCATTCAGAAGGAAGATTATCAAGAAATTTGATGTTGGCAGCAATTTGTGCAGGTTCATGTTTGTTTCTTCTAAGATGGTTCATGAAGGTTGAAAACCGATGATAATAAGGTTCAATTTATTCCCCTTCAGTAGACGTAAATTTCTCCCATTCACGAAGCAACTTAGTTTCCTTTTCTTGTAAACCGATTTCACTGCCCTTCATCATTTTCTGAATCCTAAGCCACATCTCGTGTGCGGTTTCACAACTATCGACAACAGCATAAACATCTTCAGGAAGTCCCATAAGAATGACTTGAATTGCTTGATCATCAGCGTCGAGTTGTTTGGATTCAGCTTCAGTTAATTCTTCATCCGTTTGCTCATGACTAGAGTCAGCCACTGGGTTAGCATTCATAGGATCTCCAGGCACAATAATTGTTCTTCTAACATACGGACCCTTTTGAATCGAGTTGACAATCAACTTTCCCAGAGGTTTACATTTTGCATAACGAAGGAGACGACTAGCCCATGTAGTGTAGTTCTCCTTGGTAAGCATTGGTGGACGATTCTCAGTACCTGCAGCATAAATATCTTGTTGAGACGTCATCGTAGAAGTCGTGTGAACAACAGGATCTCAATTCGTAGAAAACGTGTGGTGATGTTGAAATTCCGAAACTTCCGATTTTTTTCTCAGTCCGACAATAAATTCCTCAGTCCGACAAAACGGTAAGCTGAAAAAATTGTGTATCGCCAAATTTTGAAATTGAGTTCGAGATAGCCAAAAACTAGTAGGGAAAAATTTTGATTTTACTTGACCTAAAAATAAATTTTAACTTTTTTTTTTTTGATCTTCGTGTAAACTATGTTCTGAGACTAGTCTAGATGGTGGCTAAGATTAAAAATTACTCAAACAAAATTTCCATCGGAATGTCCATCGGAATATTGTATCGGAATGTGCTTCTATCGGAATGTCCTTCGATCGGAATGATGGATCTGTCGGAATGTTGATCTGTCGCAATGTTGTTTGTATCGGAATGTCTAGATCGGAATGTGTCGATCGGAATGTCTAGATCGGAATGTGTAGATCGAAATGTCTAGATCGCAATATAGCCAAAATAAATTGGACAGAGTAACGACTCACAAAACCCCTGAGACCGTCGGAATCCCAGATCGTAATGTTCGATCGGAATGTCATGTCGGAATAAGGTATCGAAATCCTTAGATCGCAAAGTAGAACCTATTGGTTATTGCGATATGGCCTCACTCCCTTTTTACTTTCCGATGGTGAAACTTGCAAGAATTTCGGAATGATGAAAAAACAAGAAATTTCTCAACTTTTGATCCAAAATACTTTTGTTTAATCCAAAACCAAGATGCCCAAATCACTACTACACGATTTAAAGAAGGTATACGACTTAGAAACACAAACAAACACGAATTTTTTTGATGTTTTGGCGAAAAACAATCAAAACCACACGAAATACTTAAATACGAATCCCTTGGCGAATGATACCACTTGCTGGATTGATTCACACGACTTATAAGAACAAGAAATAAAGATGAAGATTAAACCAAAAAAAAGGAAAGATTAGATTAGATGAAGGAAAAGAGAAAACAAGGTTGTGAATTCCTAGTGAGAGAAACACATACGTTTCTCTCTCTACAAAACAAATGAAATGGAAAACACACACACAAATGAGGCTTAGGAGGCCTTTTATACTAAGTAGTAAGTGTTTAGGAGGCCTTCCTCATTTGTGTGTTCGGGACTAATTCCCGTTACATAAGCATTAATAACTAAGAACTCTCGACACCGTTGAATAGTATTTTTCACGAGCTTCGCAACGGTATATTATATGACCATCACTTTAAATACGGCTAACAACTACATATTTCATGTAATTAAACTTTACCTTAAAATATATTAATTAATTAAATTAAGTTTTAATTAATTATATTAGTGTATATGAATAATTAAATTATTAATTATTTTTAACATAAGTTTATTTAAATAAAATGTACATAGAAATATAATATGATTTCTATTTAAATAAACGTTATAACCCAAGTCATATTTTAATTAAACCATAAATTAATTAATAAAATTAATTAATACAAACATAACATAAAGTATTTTAGCTAAATGGTTTAATTACATGTCTTGTAAAAATCGTCAAGTACCCGAGCCCAAAACCCGACACCAAACAACCGAGCACCACAACCCGAAGGTTGCGGCCTCTTGCTGTCGTGCCCCGTCCGAGCCAACACAACCCCACACCGAGAGCCAAGGGCTCTCGGTTTGATGTTGTTGCCCGAAACAAACACCCCCAGCTTGCGCTAGGGTTCCCCCTGCTGCGACAACCTTGCCACCGAGACCATTCATGGTCTCGGTTCCCACTGTCGGGCCAAGTTCCCCACTGTTTGGGGTTCTTGGTCTTGCGGCTGGCAGCAACCAAACACCGCCGCCAACCTAATGTTGCGGCTGGTGGTACTAAACCAACGCCGACCCCAATGGGGTTGTAGCTGTTGGAACAACAACACCACCGAGACCCTATGTGGTCTCGGTTGGCTGCGATCGGGACAAAAACCAACCCCCAACCCGTGCTTTGTTTTATTCTTGATTTATCTATAATAATTACGTGTTTTCTTGATTTGTTTTTAATGATCATAACATAATTAAATAAAAACAAGGAAAAAGGATTCGAGTGATACCAAACACGTGATAAAAAAGGAATGAACACGAACACAATACCGTTGTTAAAAACAAAGATCAAAATAAATCGTCCTTGTGGTTTCTTGTTGTTCGCCGCGGCCAAGAGAGAAGAAGGAAGAGAGAAAGTGTTTAGGGTTTTTGTTAATCTCTGTGTTTTATGTTTTATGTAATCCTTATTTGATTACATAAGTATTAATATTGGATTGGGCCTTGGGCCCCCTCTCTTTTCTTGTTTGGACGCCAACTAACCACACACACCTACAAATACATTTGTTTTTCGTGACTTAAACTGTTATCGTGTGTGTTCGTTTAATGTTCGTGTTTTTATGTCTTGTATATATTAAGTATTATACTTGAATACTTATCGTGCATTTACATGCATGTTTACATACGTAATACTTACAATAATTAATTAATATACATAACGTTCGTATTAAATATTCATGATTCATGTCGTATATTAGTTAATTTTAAAGTTTAAATTTAACCGTAATTTCGTGCATTTAGTGATCTTAGGGTTTTTAAAACGGGTTTTACAATATGATACTCATAAATGACCAAAGTTAATTCCTCTTCGGTCATGATAGAGCACCAAATGTGCATATCACACTTTGGATCTGTAAGGCCAACGCTTGACCCAACGCCATCAGAGTCGTTGTCGGACATTACGGAGGATGCGTAGAGAACAACGGAAGAGAAATAAATCGAAGAACAGAAAACTCACCTGGAAAATGTTGGAGATAAACTAGCCTCGGAATAAACACACGGTAAAGAGGAAAAGTAAAAAGTAAAAATGAAATGGGAACATCAAGTATATATAGAGGGCGCCTCAAAAATCGGAAAGGTCGCATTAATTGGTAGGACGCGTGGCACATTTTGGGCCACATAAACAAGTTAGTGCAGTACACGTGGCTATTCGAGAATCTTCCTAACGGTTCAGAGAGAAACCCTAGAAAAGCCCAAGCCCAAAGTCTATCCGAACCCACCAAAGGCCAAACGATCAAGTATATTATCATCCGTAGCCGAATAACATTATACTGGGGGGACATGTTCGTGTATGGTCCCGGTCAAGAGCCGGAGACCATGCCACGTGGCCAATCCGGAGTCCGACCGGAGCATATAGTTACAGCGGCATGAAAGCGACGTCATCATAAACCATGGCCCATCTATTACTTTGGCATATACTCAAAGAAGAAAGGAGACAATGTTAGAGGTGAGTTAGATACAGACCCGTTAAATACAGGTACGAGTGGTCCCCATCACAGGTATATCCACAGTACTTTATAAATAACACACACATTTATTACCATAACATATTGAATGCTCTGACAACACACTTTAATACTTATTGTGCCCCTCGTCTCCGACAAACACTTACTCTCACACCAGAGCTGGGTCTAGGGATAACACCCGGAGTGAGGCTAACGTGTATTTGTTCTTGTGTTTAGGTATCCTAAAGGTTACCCGACTTACAAAGAGGGACCTTTTTTCTCGGTAAGTCCTATAAAAAAATTTTAGCATCTACAGTAACTGTGATATATCATTCGTAAAATTCAAATAACATGTCAAATACTGTTCATGACACCTTATACTCTTATGTTTAAAGTATCAATACTCTTCATATACCTTCAAAACTACCTAAGTGTTATTTTAATTAAAAAGATGAGTTCGACAAGATACTTTAGTATACAATATTTCAAAACTACGTAAGTATTAATTCAAGGGGGTGTTTGGGGTTGACTAGAAAAAAGGGTGTTTGGGTATATAAACAATGGGAAATAAAACAAAGAAAACAGTGGGAATAAAACAATGAAAGTAGTGGGAACGTATAGAGAAAGCAGTGGGAAGAGTTGGGCAGAAAAGGGAAGTTTTATTTCAAGTTTAGCGACAGTTTTTGCGACAGTTTTTGCGACAGTTTTTCTGTCACAGATTGTCACGACATTTTTTATACAATTTTTAAAAAGCAGTTTTTAGCGACACTTTTAGTGACTCAGATTTCTGTCACTAATTCATTTAGACAGATTTTAATATAGTTGTTGAATTGTTTAATGCGGCCGAGAAGGGAAATCTCGGTAGGCTCGGCGCATAATTATAAGAATAAAAATGAAGATTTTTAAATTGTATTTAAATGAATTAAATTAAAATAGTTTTTAATATTTTAGAAGGGTATAAATTTATTATATAAATTAAATTGTTTTAGAAACTTTCTAATTAGAAACCTTATGTATTAACGAATTAATTATTATAGTATTAAATAACGTCAAAACACGTTTATATCGTAATTATTAGTAGGTCGTTAGAAAGAATTATTATAAGATCAGATTTATCAGTTAAAATACGTACAGAACTTCAGAAATAAATAAATAAAGATCAGATCACTTATTCGCGTCTATTATTATTGTAGCTTACGTGAAGCCCGAGTAGTGTTCGTTCAGTCTTCCTTCAGTCAGTTACTGGACAAGAGGTACGGATTTTCCGTCCTTTCAGTAAGGATTTCCCTTCTATGCATGATTAGGATTTCCGTAATGTTGTGTAAGATCATTTATATCTTTAATATTTGTGTTGAAATTTGTCCACTCCACTAAGTGAAGTAAGAGTATAAATGTCAAACACATAAACAACTTAAGTGTGCCAATCAGTTAGGACATGTTTGGTTCACTTAAATTGTAGTAATTTGTTGTAATGTAATTTAAATTTTAATTCAATAAAGTGTTTGGTTGCATAATAGATGTAACTGTATTTTTTTTAAATTACAATGGACCCACCATATGGATGTAATGTGAATTACATAGACATTATGAAGGAATGTTTAGAATTACAAAGAAATTGCCTATTTAAATAAATAACCCACTTGTCATCATACACATGTCATATTTTTAATTTAAATTATATTTAATTTACATTACATTTTATCAACCAAACACATAACATATTTTTACAATTTAAATTACAATTCATTCACATTACAATTCCTTTTATAAATTACAATTACATCATGCACATTCAACGAACCAAACGGGGTTAGTGGAATGCACAAATCAACTCCCATAATTTATATTTAATTTATATATGGGGTAAGTACAAAAGTAGACATAATCTATACCCTTGGTTTCCAACTAAGACAAAAAAAATTCACTTCTAAAACCGATCAACTTACTTACATTTTTTACACATGTTCAAGTGATCAACCTTTTTTATAGAAAAAAGTACAAAAAAGATTGATTACTGAGACACACGTAAAAAATATTAGTAAGTTGATCAGTTGATGAAAAGTACATATCTCTTTTTGGAAGTGAAAATCTTTAGTTGGAGACCAAGGGTATAGATTATGTCTAATTTTGTACTTACCCTTTTATATATTGTTGGTTTTATTTTTTAATATATTTTATTAGTTTGTGAGTGTGTGAGGTATTTAGTAAGACTAGTATCGTACTCGTAATGCAGCGACGGATTGCGCAAGTATGAATTGACTATTTTTTCAATCAATTTAATGTTTTAGTGTAAAAAGCTTGAATCAAAATAAATCAAACCCACTAAAAATCAAAAAAATAATAAACTCGTAAAAACATATCAAAATAGATGTTAAATTAAAGAACACAAAATTTTATAAAATATGGTGAAACTAGATGATAAAAAAAGATTAAAAGATATTTAAATTTAAACATAATTGTTTTTTAATAAGTTGTTAAAAAGTTTGTTACAAAAGTTGTTCTAAAATAAATGGATGATCAAAATTACACCTTATTAGGTTTGAATTAAAAATGATTTAATTGTTGAGATTTGCTTCAGTTCTTGATTTGAAATTAGATTTGGAGTTAGGATAAGAATATATCTTTTATATAGTAGTGTCGATATAGATATATTTAAACTTAGTATTTTAATGAAATATGAAATTTCTACTTACTACGGGGTTAAAATGAGAATTGAGTGGATGATGAGAGAAAACTAAGTTATTTGTTAATTAATGATTAAAGAGGATGTTATGCAACACAACCAAAAAGATGTTATACAAACAATACATTTTTTTATTTTTTTTTGTTTTTTTTTTCAACTTTTGTGGTTGATTTTAACAGTTATGTCGCTATAAGAAAAAAAAAGCAGTTGTGACCGATTGATCATGAAAGTTTATGGACTTATATTTAATAGTCGTATGTTAGGATCAAACTAGGGATTACAGGATTACACACAATACGTATAGAGTTAATTTATTTAATAGATATATTTATATGTTTATTAAATTAAATTGAACAATAACTTTAACGGTCGTTAAATATTTAAGAGTTAAGGTTTTACGAACGTTGTGGAATAAAAGAGAAGAGGAAAATAAGGTTCCAGAACACCCCATTGGGGTGTTGCCGACCGTCGACTACAAAGGGGAAGGGAGAGGAAAACTTGCCTTATATTTATATTACCTTGGGCTACAAGTTTTTCTAGGCCTATATAAACATCCCTAAGCCCTCATAATTCTTCACTCCATCTTCCCCCTCTTTCTCTCTTGCGATGGGCGACCAAACACCCCTAAGCGTTTCGTTTGGTTTTTTGGTTTAGCAATAATCAAGTCCTAGCCCCTCTCTAGGGTTGTTGGGTTGATTTTCCACTAGATAAAGAAGCTCGGTTTACACGTACTAGCCTTACGGTTAACTCGTCGTAATACGTGTGTACAAGAACGTAATATAGTCTTACTTTAGACTATATATTGGTGATTCGACATAAACCCTAATTTCGTGAATTTGTTCTTGTTAGTGGGAATTGCTTAGCAAAAGGTATGTAACCCTAATTCGATTAATTATAATTGTGTTAATTATGATATTGTTAAATCTCTTCCGCTATATGTGCTTTGATCTTTTTTAGGATTTTAATAATTGTTATGAACTATATAAACCTTCAGTGGCATCGAGAGCCGTTTTAACATGTTATAATTATCAAAAATCTAATGTTTTTTAACTAATAATTGTTTTGAATTAAAACTACATGTTTTTTTAGGTTTTCTTAAAATCTTTAGGGTTTTATTTTTTATAAATCGGTTTTGGATGATTTTTTTTACAAAATAAAAATATAAATATTTGAAACCCTAAATTACATGTTGTATGATTTTATATTAAAATTGCATGATTAATTGTTATGTCATGTAGATTAATGGTTACGATCCGTATAGATTTAAGTGTTAAGTGATGTGGGTAGATCCATGATGAACATGCATGTTTTTTCATGGATCGTAAAATCGAATGTGTTACGTGTTTTATTTTGTTTCAATAAATCTAGAATTAGGGAAGACTTTTTATGTACATAAAAACCTTATATTTTTAACTTATTTAATAAAATCGTATGCATGAGGCAATTTGATTTATTTATTGCACATATAAATTGTTATTATGTGTTTATGATTTAGTTTTTTTGTACCTTGTTGTTTACATGCGTTTTATTGTATGTTGTAAACAAGGGTAATTTTTTTAGGAAAAATAATATGGACTAAATCATATTAAAATTAAGATTTGTTTTGAGACATAAATTACATAGAATTATACGTGGACTGGTGATTTACAATAATAATTTAACGGCCTACTCAATTTTGACAAAATATAAAGTGGGTATAACGCGCTGCTGGTCATGTACCCGGCTAAGGAAGGAGGTTATGCCATTATCGCTGACTAAATTCCCGGATCGCATGTGCGTCAAATTGGAATTACCTACGATTATTATTTGTATTATACCTTAAGGTTGATTTACCGCAAATTCACATCCGAAACACAATGAATAAGGTTATTGCTTTGTGCTTTAGCTAAGTTCTAGAAAATGTACGTTGTGAATAGTTGTGGGTAAAATCTTTGATTGGTTTTAACCAATACCTCAACATATTATATGTAAAAATTTAGTCTCGAGAAAAAGTTTACTAAATGTTATATCAAACTTATGATATGGAGATGTATGCATGCTTCTCCATACATTGATTTTGACATCAAATTTATATCATTAAAATTTAAGTTGAATGCAATCTAATTGAAAGACACTTGAAGTTACAATGTCGTCATATGAGATTTTGGACGATGTTGTGATGGAGAGAAAACTTTTCATAGAATAAAAGTTCACATGTTAAGTTTTACGTTCTTTAGATTAGACGACTTAATTAAGTTACTCAGTGAGATCTGGAAACTTAAGGTATTCAGAGGGAATGAAACATGTTTATAATGCAAAACGTTCTTTTGGCAATGTAAGTCCCTAAAATATCTAGAAATTGGAAATTGTTTGCCAATAAATTGTTCGACAAGTTACTACGTTGAATACGTTCATTACTAGCAGATCAACTGATGTAATGGATTTATGTCAATATAGGTTATAGTTTCAAGGAAAATACTATGGTTAATTTACCGGGATAATTTTAATTTCTTGAAAGTATTTATCAAAAATACTAATAATTTGAACTTATTTCTGTAGAAATGACTCAACCCGACAACAACGCTTTAAGTTCCGCATCAAAACATTTTTTGATCGTCCAGAACTTACTAGAAAAAACTTCAATGATTGGTATCGCTCACTATGAATTTTCTTGAGAGTAGCGGGTACTATTGATATCTTGTCCACGGCCGTCCCGACCGACCTTGCTGAAGGAGCTTCTGAAGCCGAAAGGCTTGCACACAGCGCTGAATTAAAGAAGCACTATGATGTGGCTTGTTTAATGCTTGGAAAAATGTCACCTTCTCTACAAAAGAAGTTTGAGCTTTATCCTCCCATGTGCATGCTTGAAGAACTCAAGGCTATGTTTGAGAAGCCCTAAGCTGTGGAGATCTACGATTTAGTAGATGCTTTGCATAGCTATAAGCAATCCGCTGGGAAATTCGTAAGTGCAAACTATATGGAAATGAGAGGTTACATGGAACAGCTCATTGCACTTGGGAAACCCTTTGACCATGATATGGCGATTAACTTGATCAATAGGTCCCTTAACAAGGACTTTAATGATTTTTTTAGGAACTATAATATGCATTGCACGGGGAAGACAATGATTTGCATGCAATGCTCATTGACTATGAAAAGGGGTTAGAGGACAAGGCATCTACCTCTACTCCTCCTATACTAACCATACAAAATGGTAGAGTGAGTAAGCCAAACCGCGAGCGAACAAGAAGAAAGGAAAAGGCAAAGGTGATAAAGGCAAGCAAGTTGCGAATTATCAAAAGCTTAAGGAGAACTTTGCCAAGAAGAATCACTCTTAAAAGGATGAGACTTGTCACTATTGCAAGGCAAGTGGTCACTGGAAGAGGAACTGCCTTCTTTACCTCGAACAGTTGCGAGAAATAAAGAAGAAGTCCGAGCAGAGCGTTGCAGCTTCTGGTACTTTATTTATGATTTAATTATTTAATTTGACATACAAGTTAAATTCCTGGGTATATGATACGGGATGCAGTATTAAAATTTGTAATACGCTGCTGGGATTTAAGTTGGAAAGGAAGTTATCCTATGGGGAACAATATCTACAAGTGGGCAATGGTGCACAAGCAGCTGTTGAAGCTATGGGAACGTTTAATTTATTTTTAATTTCGGGTTTAGTACTGATTTTAAACGATTGTCATTATGAACCTTAATTGTTAGGGGTGTTATTTCCTTTTCTTGTTTGTTGAATCTTGGATTTATTCACACTATTGATAATAATGAAATTTTTGTTTTCAAAGATGGTATTTTCTATTTTAATGCAATTGCTGTGAATTGTGTGTTTGAAATTGACATGCATGATAATGATTCCAAGTATAATAATAATTATGTCTTTAGCATGAATAAGAAGAGAAAGTTAGAAAATAGCTCTTCTTATCTTTGGTATTATAGACTTGCCCATATTGGGAAGACTCGCATACAAAAGCTTCAAAATGAAGGTCTTTTAGAAAATATCAATGATGAACATTTGATAAATGTGATTCTTGTATCTTCGGGAAGATGACCAAGAAACCTTTTAATACCAATACTAAAAGGGCTACTGATCTACTTGGTCTAATACACACGGATGTTTGTGGACCACTTAGACATATGTAAAAGAAAGGTGTTAGCTACTACTTAACATTTACGGATGATTATAGCCGGTATGGTTATGTTTATTTACTTAAGCATAAACATGAGGTATTTGAAACATTCAAAGTGTTTAAAGCATAAGTAGAATTGCAACTATGAAATAAGATTAAAGCTCTTCGTTATGATAGAGGTGGTGAGTACCTAAGTTAAGAGTCTAAAGATTATTTAAGTGAGAATGGAATTGTTCAGAATCTTACTTCTCCCTGTACTCCACAACAAAATGGTGTATCCGAAAGGAGAAATCGTACACTATTATATATGGTGCGATCTATATTTAATCTTACAACTTTGCCATTATCCTTTTGGGACTATCCTTAGAATCTGTTGTTCGTATTTTAAATATGGCTCCCACGAAGAAGGTAAATAAGACACCATATGAAATATGGCATGGAAAAAATCCTTATTTGTCTTATTTAAAGGTCTGGGGTTTCGAGGCGTATGTGAAACGTGACTCGGGTGATAAACTCCAACGACGATATGTGAAATGTATCTTTGTGAAATGTATCTTTGTAGGATACTCTAAAGAAACTATGGGTTACTACTTTTATTGTCCACCTGAGAACAAAGTTATTGTTGCTAGGTATGGATACTTCCTTAAAAGTGATCTTGTAAATCAAGAATCCAGTGGGAGAAATTATGATCTTGAAGAGATTCATATAGATACATTACCTTCTGATGGAAATACTAGCGAAATAATTCTTGTAGAACTAGAAAGTCTGGGAGTTCCACCAGAAATAATTCCTCTGCGTACGTCTGAAAGGACTATACATACACCAAGAAAACTATGTCTTAACATAGAGGATGATGACGATGAAGAAGTAGGGGATCTTGGTGAACCTGCTAATTATAAATCCGTCATACTTGATCCTGAAAAGGATAAGTGGATGGTTGCAATGGATGAGGAATTGAAATCCATGAGAATTAATGATGTTTGAATTTTTGTGGATCCACCACCAAATGCTAATGTAGTGAAACATAAGTGGATATAAAAAAAGTAAACTGACATGGATGGTGAAGTACAATCCTATAAAGCTCGTTTAGTAGCTAAAGGTTTTACATAAACTTAGTGTAGACTACGAGGAGACGTTTTCTCCTGTAGCAGACTTAAGAGCTATTAGGATTCTCATATCCATAGCAGCATACTATGACTATGAGATATGACAAATGGATGTTAAAACTGCCTTCTTGAACGGTCGCTTAGATGAAGACATCTATATGCAGCAACCAGAAGGATATGTTGATCCTAAGTATCCAAAACGCGTGTGTAAACTTCAAAGATCTATTTATGGTTTGAAGCAAGCCTCACGTCAATGGAATAAACGATTTGATGAAGAAATCAAGAAGTTTGGATTTATTCAAAATCGTGATGAGCCATGTGTATATCACAAAGCTAGTGGGAGTGATGTAGTATTCCTAATTTTATATGTTGATGACATATTAATCATGGGAAGTAACATTCCAAGACTTAAAGAAGTTAAAGATTCTTAGGAAATGTTTTTCTATGAAGGATTTAGGAGAAGTTGCATACATTATGAGAATTAAAATCTATCGAGATAGGAGTAGACGGTTAGTTGGTCTTAGTCAAGATGCTTATATTGACAAAATATTGAAGAAGTATAATATGCATAATTCCAAGAAAGGTTTTCAACCTATGGAAGTTAAGCATAATCTACATCATGAGATGGACGCATCTACTCTTGAAGAGGAGGCATACATGAGAAAGGTGCCTTATGCTTCGGCTGTAGGATCTATTATGTATGGTGTAAGATGCACAAGGCCTTATGTGGCGTTTGCTTAGAACTTGGTCAGTCGTTGCCAACAGAATCCATGGAAGCTCCACTGGACTGTTGTTAAACATATTCTAAAGTATTTGAAGAGTATGAAATAAATGTTTTTGGTATTTGGAGGGAAACCAGACACATAAATGAATGTAACAGGTTCATGTGATGCGTCTTGGCAATGTGATAAAGACGATACGAAGTCTCAGACGGGTTACGTGTTTGTTATCAATGGAGGAGCAGTTGACTGGAAGAGCAAGAAGCAGACAACGATTGCAATGCATGTGACTCAATCTGAGTACATGGCTGCTTCAGAAGTTGCAATGGAAGTTGTTTGGATTAGGAAGTTTATTGGATATCTTGGAGTGATGCCTTCAATCAAAGAACCTATTGATATGTATTGTGACAATTCTGCTGCAATCATATTCGCTAATGATTCTGGAGTCATGAAAAGCGCCAGACACTTTAAAAGTAGATATCACTACGTCCGAGAACAAGTTGAAGCTCGTGAAATCAAATTGTTAAAAGTTCGCACATATGATAACGTAGCTGATCCTTTAACTAAGGCGTTGCCCGGAAAGGTTATTGAACATGCCAAAAGCATTGGGCTTCAATTAGCTAGAGATTTCATGCAAAATCTGTGATTAGTATTTGGATAAAGGATGTTAAGATATTATTATTTAATGAAATAAAGCTTGAGTTACGTTTAATCTTGTTATATAATTTTGTATCCTATTTTACATGTTTTAATCCATGAATATTATTGTATTCTAAATGTCCGTTGTCGATTAATAATATGTGAATATTATTAAATCAAGACAAATTGAAATTGTGATAGAGTATAATTGAAAGTATATTGATCGATTTTGGATGATATTCGATGAATCGAATATTGGACTTATCCCAACTATATGATTATACTTTATGGATCTTTGCCGTTAAGTATATCATAAATAGTTATCCTCGGACCTGAGATACCAGGAAACTGTCATGGATCTAGTGAATCTCTGTGAAATAATCTAACACTAAACGTAACTGGTAGCTATAAGGGTTATTTTCAGAAGTGTTTCAAAATTCATAGGTTTTGCTTGTAGTCAATATGAACTCTATTTCCTCCAATTTATTTGGAGTTTAATACAGTTGGGCCCCTCGTGGGATTAGTAAGATGTTTGTGTGACCGCACCCAAATGTGTTTTGGTAGTCTTGTTGAATATGTGAACGAGAAACTAATGGTTAATGAAAGGAATGACTAAGATCCATATCCTTATTAACGTTGTATTAGAAATGAAAGATTAATAATAATGATGAATCATTAAAAGGTTTTTCTAGGAGACGTTACTCGAGTTGTACTAGAGGCATCGGCGTGTATCTAGACGCTAACCGATGTGATCACACTATTTGAAATATGTTCAAGTGGGAGCTGAAAGTTTATGGACTTATATTTAATAGTCGCGTGTTAGGATCAAACTAGGGATTACGGGATTGCACACAATGCATATAGAGTTAATTTATTTAATAAATATATTTATATGTTTATTAAATTAAATTGAGCTATAACTTTAACGATCGTTAAATATTTAAGAGTTAAGGTTTAACGAACGTTGTGGAATAAAAGAGAAGAGGAAAAGAAGGTTCCGGAACACCCCATTGGGGTGTTGCCGACCGTCGGATACAAAGGGGAAGGGGGAGAGGAAAACTTGCCTTATATTTATATTACCTTGAGCTATAAGTTTTTTTAGGCCTATATAAACATCCCTAAGCCCTCATAATTCTTCACTCTATTTTTTCCCTCTTTCTCTCTTGCAATCGGCGACCAAACACCCCTAAGCGTTTGGTTTGGTTTTTTGGTTTAGCAATAATCAAGTCCTAGCCCCTCTCTAGGGTTGTTGGGTTGATTTCCCACTAGACGTTGAAGCTCGGTTTACACGTACTAGCATTACGGTTAACTCGTCGTAATACGTGTGTACAAGAACGTAATATAGTCTTACTTTAGACTATATCTTGGTGATTCGACATAAACCCTAATTTGGTGAATTTGTTCTTGTTTGTGAGAATTGCTTAGCAAAAGGTATGTAACCATAATTCGATTAATTATAATTGTGTTAATTATGATCTTGTTAAATCGCTTCCGCTATATGTACTTTGATCTTTGTTAGAGTTTTAATAATTGTTATAAACTATATAAACCTTCAGATCACACATGTAATTACCACATCAACGCAAACTTAACTTTCTTTCTCCCATATCATATACAAACCAAACATCAATAATAGCAACCGCTATAAGAAACATTACATAATAATTAAAATAATATTATATGATAATTAAAAGCACACATTTTTTAATAGAATTACAATTGATGAAATTTCAAATGGAGTCGGTCTTATGAGTTTCTTTGTAGCGGAGGTTATTAAATCGGTAAGGTGTGGGCTTATTTCCTTTTATCTGTTTTTTTTTATTTTTCTTATGTATCCTATTTTTTTTTATTTACTACTTTATTAATCTTTAATATTAATGGATGAATTAAATTAATAAAAAATTTATATTCATATAGTGACGGATCCAAACTAATAACAATCCAATCCATTTCATGAATAAAATGTGATCTATTATTCAACCAACAAAACTACTTGTTACGAATAGCATCTTGCTGTTTTTCGAGAAATGCTACAAACTTTAAAAGCGTGTTTAAATGGTTTTGTCTTTTTCATCTTGTAACATAAAGGAAAGGTTAAAAAGAATAGATTTGATTTTTAAATGTTTTCGTTCAAGTGTGGTGTGTCACTAATGGTTTTTTAATTCTTTAATTTTGGTGGCGTGTCACTAATGGTTTTGTAGTTCTTTAATTTTAGGAAATGATTTGCACACTCTCTTAATTGATTGGCACACTAAAAAATTGAATGTGTCTTGATATATATATTTTTGAATCATGTCTATTTTAAAAGGGTATAAATGTCAATACATAATAATTTTGAGTGTCCTAATTAATTAAGGGAATGTACAAATCACCTCCCTTTAATTTTGGTTTAAAGTTAATGGGTTATCTCAATCATATTTTATTATATTTAATTGATGATTAAAATATTTTACTAGAGCGTGATTCTCCTTAGAAAGAATGTGAGATGTGAGATATTCATATTTTTGAAAAATCTTTTGAAAAGTTCATAACTACCTCACTAAAAATATGTCAAGTGATCATTTGTGGGGATGTCAGAAAAACCGAGAAATCAATAGATAAAACTGACCGTTCAATCCGAAATCGAAGAAACCCAAATCCAAAAATACTGAAACCTAAGAAAAATAAAAAATATCTATTTACCACGGTTCAATTTTGATTTTGATTTTTACATATCCACAGTTAATTGAACCGAACCACACATATTATACATAAAACTGTACGATTTGTACCAAAGATTCTAAAAGGCTCGCAAAGGTGTGAAACATTTTTTTTTTTTTTTTAAAAATAAAATAAAAAATACTGAAACCTAAAATAAAAAAATAAAAAAAAGGGGTGTGAAGCTTGAGCTGCACGTCATGCAATAAATCAAGACTTGAGCTTAAAACTTGAAGTGAGACGATAAATGAAAAACGTGATAAATCGCCATAAAAGATGTTTTTTTAAATTCAATTTAGATAAAAATGAGAAATATTACATTCACAAATAGTATCTTAACTTTATTATTTATGTGTTATACTTTTTGTGACTTCGATGTATTTATAATATGATATAAATATATAAATTTATATATATTTTCGTGACATTTTAATTCACGACTTAAAAATGCCATGACTCGACATAGCTCGCAAAAACATGAAGTTTGATCATACCGACTCGCCACACCTCACGCAAATGAGAACCTTAGGTACCCGATAAATAGTTAAAATCGTCTAATTAAGCGAACCTAACCTTCCTAATCATTTGTACTAGAGGTGGCAAAACGGGCGAGCGGGTGTGTACGGACGACGGGTAAAACGGGCGGCGGGCTAAACGGGTGCGGGCTAAACAGACAAGGGCTAAACAGGCGGGCTAAATTGGCGCAAGCTAAAACAGGAAAAAATATATAAAAACGTAAAAATAAAAAATAATAATACTTGTTTGAAAACCGAGGATAACAAAATTAAATATAAAATTTTTCGTTGAGTAGCTTAATTAGTAATTTTTCATGCGCTTATTAAGCCCATTTATTGTCTTACATGTGCGCGCGTTTAGAACTTCCTTTAAAAAAGTATCAAATGATACCCATATTTAATAAAATGAGCAATTTACCAGCTCTAATTTTCAATGTTTCGAAACCCGGGTTACAAATTGACCCGGTCGAATCACCAGGTCCGAGTCAAACCAAGTCAACTTGGATGAACCCGGTTTTATAAAAGAAATTATTATTATTATTTTTTTAATAATTAACAAAAACTATATATGAAAATCATAAAATTTCCTGTATATTGAAGATATAAATTGTTTACCAACCAATATAATATGTAAAAATAAAATATCGTCGTAAATATGTAAAATTTAGTATATTCTTTTTTAAAAAACTCGAAAAAATCGAAATCCGGCCGTGTCTCAAAAACCGGGTTGACCCGAGTCATCCCAAACTCGGCGAGTCAAGTAAGGTTTCGAAAAACCCATTTCCATATAACCCGTTTTTTCGACAGGGTTGACGGGTCAAAACATTTAACATTTCTCTAATTTGTACCGATAACAAAACCCTCACAGAAATCCCAAAAGCGGGAAAACACACTTTTAATTGGTCAAAATCAAAACCCCCAAATTTCAAACACACTTCTCCTCCCACCCACCCACCATTGAATTGAATTGAACCAAATCAATGTCGGCAGGAGGAGGACGGGCAATAAAAGTCCTAAACGTAGCCGAAAAGCCCTCCGTTGCGAAACAAGTCTCTTCGATCCTTTCGCGAAACCAAGGCGGATTGAGAACACGCGAAGGCAGGTCTCGTTACAACAAGATATTTGAATTCAATTGCAATATTCAAGGTCAACAATGTCAAATGATGTTCACTTCTGTTACTGGTCATTTAATGGAGATTGAATTTGATGGGAGGTTTAAGAAATGGCATTCCTGCGACCCTGTTGATTTGTTTCAGGCCCCCATTCATAAAAATGTTCCTCAGGTTCGGATTATGTTTTGTTTTGTTTTGTAAGTAATTGGATTAGGTTGTCGTCTTTAGGTTATCCCGGGAAGTTGACCTTTTTTTTAAATTTGATGTATGCGGCCTAATTGGGTTTTCAGAAATGTCTCTTGTCATCCAAGATGTTCATTTGGGGACACTTACCGACGCAAAGCCAGGATTTTTAGTTAAGGGGGGCCGGGGCTATATAATGCTTTTTTCTTACATGGGTTGTTTTGTAAGTAATTGGATTAGGATCGTCTTTAAGTTATCCCGGGAAGTAATTGGGTTTTCAGAAATGTCTCTCATCATCCAAGATGTTCATTTTGGGACACTTACCGAGGCGAAGCCAGGATTTTTAGTTAAGGGGAGCCGGGGCTATATAGTTAGGGGTAGGGGTGGGAATCGGGTCGGGTATGGTCCAATTCGGGTCAGGCTAAAAATAAGTTATCCGAATCCGACCCGAGTTACACAAAAATAAGTTACCCGATGCCTGACCCGTTTTGAATTCGGGTCGGCTCGGCTCGGCTCGGCTTTCTTGACACCCTTAATTAGGGGGGCTAAATGTAAGAAACTAGTAGAAGAGTGGTTTGTAATATAAAAAACTAATGAATGAAATGTGTTGATTAGGGGTGGCTCAACAGTCAACACCCACTAGTCATCCTATTAACTCTGCCCCTCGGCGATAAGGAACTTTTTATTTTGGTAACCATAGTTTCTGACTTGTTAGCCGGCTAATTCAAGGGGTTTGAGCCCAGTGCTACATAGACTTAAACTGGTTAGAGCCAAAAAAAAAAGATTGCACCTAGCAGGAAATGGCATTCTTGTGACCCTGTTGATTTGTTTCAAGCGCCAATTCTTAAACAAGTTCCCCAGGTTAGGATATATTTTTTTTACATGGGTTGTTTTGTTTTGTTTTGTAAGTAATTGGATTAGGATCGTCTTTAGGTTATCCCGGGAAGTTGGCCTTTTTTTAATTTTTTATTTTGATGTATGCGGCCTAATTGGGTTTTCAGATATGTCTCTCGCCATCCAAGATGTTTGTTTGGGGACACTTACCGAGGCAAAGCTATTTTTAGTTAAGGGGGGGCTGGGCTGTAGAATAAGGGGGGCTAAATGTAAGAAACTAGTAGAAGAGCGGTGTGTAACATAAATAACTAGTGAATGAAATGTGTTGATTTGGGGTGGCTCAACACCCACTAGTCACCCTATTAACTCCACCCCTCGGCGATAAGGAATTTTTGTTTTGGTAACCATGGTCTCCGACTTTTTAGCCGAATTTACGGGGTTGGGGCCCAGTGCTACATAGACTTAAACTGGTTAGAGCCAAAAAAAAGATTTGCACCTAGCAGGAATTGAATTTGAGACCTCTCACATTTTAGTGATGATAGACACAAGCTTTTTACCACTAGTTAGATTACTATTACGAAAAAAACTATATGATAGTTTAGGGCATTTTGGGTTCTTGATAAGCAGTTTATCAAAGATCCAAAACTGATGATCCGCAACAAAGGGTATGTATGGTGGCAGCGTTTTCGAGTGTTTGAAATATAAAGCTTGATTGGCAAGAATTGAAATGTAAACACTACTTCTCTAACGCTTTTGCCAAACCGAAACACAGCCAAAAGTTAAGTACACGAGTAATCCCAAACACTCTTTATAACCGCTTATCTGCTGTATTATACAGTTACTAAGCACTTTCAAATTTGTTGCGATAAAAATGACGCCTTATATAAAGGATAAGCAGTTTCGAGGGTGTTTGATTTTGATCATTCAAAGTCTCTGACTATTTCGATAATGAAATTAGTAGGTTTCCATAGTTGCTTATTTATGAGAAAAAGGCTTATTAGGTTATAGTGCATCAAAACACAATACAGCATATGGTATTTCAACTTTCAAGTTAAGTTAAATAAGTGCCGCCGTCTGGTTTTCTCCGAACACCTAAAAGTGCTTAATGGCATTTTCAAAATGCAATAAGTCCATTAGCCGCACAAATAAGCTTACCCAAACACCTCTTAAGGAACCAATATCGTACTGTACAAAACTTTTGTGAGATGAGCTGTTTGAGAATTCAATGTCTAAATGTAAGTGGTATAATATGATGAAGGGATTGGACTGATAAAAGATGTACGTTTTTGAACATCAGTGTTGTTGGGTTGGATGAGTTATCATAAGGAGTTTACTTATGTTAGCTAACTTAGCTCACAGATGAATGTGAAAATTGTGAATGCATATAAAAAACTTCTATTAAGGTGATATGAACCAAACTGATAACACTTTATTGATAACAAGGAGCAACCGTAGTCGGATGCTTAAAGACAAATTGATAAAGAAAATAAACTAACAGACAATGATAAAAGTAAAATACGATTTTCCTCCCCTAAACCCTGTGGTGATCCCCTCCTAATATAGGAGCAGATTACTTATTCCTCAAAACAATACCAAAAATAAACCAAAATAACATAATAACCATTAACTAATAGTTAATGGCAATTAGACCCCTCAACTCTTGCTGTAGACTTCCCAACGATTCATATCATTACCCCCGCCCTGAAAAACCACCTTGTCCTCAAGGTGGAGCTTGTTCCTCGTCACCCCACCTTCTTTCTCATTCTCCTCATCATCATCCACGAGAAGAACCTGAAGTGTTTTCTCCGGGCACCGATGTCCTGGGAAGTACTTCTCATCACAACGATAGCAAAGTCCTTTAGCTCTCTTATCCGCGAACTCCGAGTCGGTCATACGTTTAAACGGGGCCTCCCCCGTACCTACCCCTGCAGTCACAGCTAGAGGCCGAGAGTTATCACCAATGGTTCGGTTTGCAGGTTTGGGGGTTATCTCCTTACCCGTTTCATCAATGATTAAGGTTAAATCCATGGCTTGGCTCAAACCCGTGGGTTTCTGAGTTCTCACTGCCGTACGTAGCTCGTGTTTTAACCCCTTCATGAAGACCCCCTCAAGTACCTCCTCTGGTAACCTTGGTAATTGTGCAGCCATCTTCTCAAACATAGTTATATAGTCCCGACCGGTCCCGCTCTGGCTAATGGCAAAAAACTGTTCGTATAAGCTACCCCCTTGTGAGGATTGAAAACGAACTAGCATCCGTTGCTTCAACTCTTCCCAGCTCCGGAATGGTTCCCTGTCGTCACTCCATCGAAACCAAGACAGGGCTGGACCCTCTAGACATATCATGGCAGCCTTGAGTCGCTCTCCTGACGTCACGAGCCCTTGGATGTCAAAAAATCTCTCAGCCTGGTAAACCCATTCATATACATCATCCCCGTTAAAAAGAGGCATCTTAAGTTTTCGCAATCGATAATCAGCACCCGGCACCCACCCCCGTTCGTTCCCGTGAACCGGTGGCGGTGGTATTGTTCGGTTTGGCCCCGGAAAAAACCCACCAGTGTTTCCCAATGAAGCATCTGTGAAACTTTGGAACATCCCTTCGGTATTCACCGGTAGCCTGTGGTTATGGCTACTACGCTGCCCTGTCTGAAACGACCCAATAAGATCACCATTCGACCCATAGGGAATCGGAACTCCCTGCGGGTCAAAGGGAAGGCCAGAAAAACTTGTATACGCGGCTGAAAACGGTAGAGTTGGATGTTGTTGTTGTGCGAACAACGGCTGGGTGAAGGCAAAGGCTGGCTGTGTGGATGTAGTGGTGGTGTGAGGGTGTTGCAGCGACATACTGTGGTAGGGCTGCAGCGGTTGGGTGTGGATGGGCGGCGTTGTGGTGGACGGCAGTGTGGTGGTCGGCGGTGTGGTGGTCGCCGACTGTAGAGTTTTCAGCACCCGCATGATCTCCGCGAATTGTTGATCAGATTCAACCTTATTTTTGTCCATCTTTTCTTGTAACAGAATCCTGTGCTCCATGGCGTCTGCTTGAATCGTTGCCTGTTCCGTTTTGTATTGTTCGAAACTGGCTTCCAAATCGGTAATTTTTGTCATCGTGGATCAGAAATTCCCACAGGTAGCAGAATGAGAGGCTCTGATACCAATTTGATATGAACCAAACTGATAACACTTTATTGATAACAAGGAGCAACCGTAGTCGGATGCTTAAAGACAAATTGATAAAGAAAATAAACTAACAGACAATGATAAAAGTAAAATACGATTTTCCTCCCCTAAACCCTGTGGTGATCCCCTCCTAATATAGGAGCAGATTACTTATTCCTCAAAACAATACCAAAAATAAACCAAAATAACATAATAACCATTAACTAATAGTTAATGGCAATTAGACCCCTCAACTCTTGCTGTAGACTTCCCAACGATTCATATCATAAGGCTAAACCTATCATCATGTTACCAAAGCTACATCATTCTGAACATAATCTTTTTGGTAACTAGCTGTTTGACGTAAGAATTTTTTATGTAATGAATTTTTCAGTTAGTGTCATATGCTACTAATGATGAAATTCAAGTCTTTTTTGTGTGACAATTGTACGTTACCTCTTTCCATAACTGTAAAGTAGCTATTGTAGGATTTTGTAGGTCAGGTAGTTGCTTTGCAACCTATGAATTGTATGGATTTCAAGTTCATGAGGAAAATTGCTAACTGTATTTGAATTTATAAAAAACAGTACACGTGGAATGATATTGATGCCAATTAAAAAAAAAGGTTACTTGGCTTGTAATCAATTGTCAAGAGATAGCTATCATCATTTCTAACGATGCATTCTTTGGGCGATTTCTATTGCTGCAGTTGATAACGTTTTTTTACTTGTTTTGGTCAGTATTAATGTCTCTGAATATCTGAAATAGTTTATCTTGTGTATTTACTTGTGGTTTATGTATTCAAGGACAAGCTAGACATCAAAAAAACATTAGAAGAGGAAGCCAGAAAATGCCAGTGGCTTGTGTTATGGCTTGATGGTGATCGAGAAGGAGAAAACATTGCATTTGAAGTTGTGGATGTTTGTTCAAGTGTGAATTCTCATCTCAATATTTGGAGAGCTCGTTTCTCATCCACAAGCGATAGGTATGAGGGTCAAATTTTAGTTGCTACAAGCTCTATACTCTTTTATGGTCCATAGTTTAAAGTTCTACCTTTTTTTTGCTAGGGAAATCCAGCAAGCAGTCCAACAGCTTGTACGGCCTAATCAATTGTTTTCGGATGCTGTAGATGTTAGACAAGTAAGTACTGCTCACAAGTCACACTAATCTGTTTAACAACATGAATATTCTAATGGCTAATTGTTGTGAGTTGTGACGATACTCTTTTGTACTTGTTACCAATATGCATATCTTGTCTTTTACATATATTTGCACAACCTTGGCGGACTTTGAGACACATTCCTTATAGCAAGAGTTTGCATATGTTCATTATTAAAGATAATTTCTAGTATAGATCATGTTCTCTATGTATAAATACCCTATCCTACTGGGTAATTCTCATAAAATCATAGAATATTCCATCTTTCTGCTTCTCTAATTCCATTCAATTTGTATTGAGCATGAAGTTTGCCATTAAATTCGTCTATATCTTCATCTGTCTTTCTATCCCTCTATGTTCTGCATTCTCTTCTTGATAATAGTCAGCGGATGTCACTTTATGGGCTGTTAGGACTGGTTAGGAATTGTTTTTTTTTTTTGGTAAAGACTGGTTAGGAATTGTTCAAATTGGGTTCAGGTCAAAACGGATAACTTGCGTACTGGTATAAATAGGTGAACCTATTTTAATGAGACATAGAAGGTCAAATATAAGTGCAGAAGCTGTATAGTATAGTAAACACTGATGGGAGGCCTTCCAACTGTGCAGCTGATCTGCCCCATTACGAAAAGCATTTTGCTTTATATATTACACACTTGACCGGCTTGAGATATAACATAACCCAACTCTACTCATTTATAATTTAATGGGCCAAAACACCAAACACCTCCGTTAGCGATTATTGGAATAACTTTTGCCATATGCAGGAAATAGATCTTCGAATTGGTGCTTCCTTCACGAGATTTCAGACTATGCTACTGAAAGACGCATTTTCTTTTAATTTTAATACAGACGGCAGAAACCTTGTTCTGAGCTATGGTCCGTGTCAGGTATAATGATATTCTAATATTTTCTCTACATAGAATCCTGGTGAAGGTTTCCTTTTTAAGTAACTAAATAATACGTAGTATAAGATCACTGTGAATTTTGTCCATTTCAGTTTCCCACACTAGGATTTGTTGTAGAACGATATTGGGAGATACAAGCACATGAACCTGAAGAATTTTGGAAGATCCAGTGTTCCCATACAACTGATGATGGAACTGCTAATTTTAATTGGATGTAAACTTTCCTCTATTTGTGATCTTTTGTTTATGTTTAAATTTGTTGGCTGGCGTCTAACCAATTTATGCTCTCTGTTGCAGGCGCGGACATTTGTTTGATTACACGTGTGCAGTAATACTTTATGAGATGTGTGTCCAAGAACCCATTGCAACTGTAAGTGTTGAAGCAATTGTTTCTACTTAATTAGATAATATAAAGTACAGTAAGTTTATTCATGCTCAGGTCACAGAAGTTAAAAAGGAGGAGAAACCAAAATATCCTCCATACCCTTTAAACACTATCGAGCTAGGGAAACGAGCATCGCGTTATTTCAGAATGAGTTCTGAACAAACCATGAAGGTCTCTTTTGACTTTTTAGCAAGGCAGTGTTCATATGTTTCATTAATTTCTTTGAAAGAGAACGTGGATTGCAATTCACTCTTTGTTTTTGTTGAAATAATTATTTTTTTCATGTATTATCTAGCTGCTTTAATTATTATGCAGATTGCTGAAGAACTTTATACATCTGGATTCATAAGCTATCCTCGTACGGAGACTGATTCTTTTGGACCAGGGACGGACTTACATGTGGGTACCCTTCTCTTAATTACAAATAATATTTATTTTGCTTTTCCTGTATGCTAGTGCTATCAGTGTCATAATTAATCTCTTTAATATCCATTTGAAGATATCATTTTTTTGAATCATAAAAAATATTTTACTTTCATGTCACTAAGACATTATTAACTCCATATATCCACTCTCATTTTCTTACTTATGGCAAATTTATAAATTCTATAACCGTTTTGCATCTATTATTATCGCTGTAATACTTGATTGCTCTTGTTGACCGCATAATTCTAGTTGATAGAGTGATATGTGTTCAATAGTCTCTTTGAAGGTCCGCACGCTTTATGGAAAAGCATTCTTTTTCATAGTTATGTTTGGATATGATTATGGATGGCGTTTTTGCGCTTTTACTGTTTTCAATGTAAAAAGGAGTGATTATAAAATATCAAGTGTCCAGTGACTATATATTATCCTTGTTATGCATTTCCACATAAATTGCATACATGTTTAACCAACCGTATACTTTTGGGTTGTGATCTGTTTTGGATGGTTCTAGATACTTGTGCAACAACAACAGGAACATCCTGAGTGGGGCCCATATGCACAGCGACTCTTGGATCCTTCATCCGGACTGTGGAGGAACCCAAGTAGTGGAAAGCATGATGACCAAGCCCATCCTCCAATTCACCCAACAAAATTTTCATCTGGAGAATCTAATTGGCGCCAGGATCATCGTGTAAGTTTATAGTACTGAAATAATGTTGCAATATTTTATTACAGATGAACAATTCTTCATGATAATATAACACAACTTTGCTACAGAATATATACGAGCTGGTTGTTCGTCATTATTTAGCATGTGTTTCTCAACCAGCAATTGGAGCTGAAACTACAGTAAAAATTGACATTGCGGGTGAGATGTTTTCAGCGCTGGGCAGGACAATAGTTGCTGTGAGTTTTAACCTGGCCTTCTGAATTATTTTGTACAAATATAAGCAAATTACACTTATTGTCTACATATTTATAACCTTTGGTAATTTTTGTGGTTTTCTTTTTCTTGAGTCCGCTATACTTAAGCGTCTTGTTAATATAGCGGATTCCGTTGTTTGTATTTAGTTTGGTTGGTTTGGAATATATTGCCTTTCCAAAAAAAAAGAATTTATGTCACTGATTTACAAAATGAACATATCTTTGATGTTAAGAAAATGTGTTTTTTCAAAGAAGTTCAAAGCTCCCACGTTAATTGATTACTGATTTGTCTCTTTGACAACAGCATTTGATATGTAAAGCTTCTGAGTTATGAACATTCGGAATGTAGCTAACAAGGTCTTATATGTGATTTATGTTTATAGCCTACTAAATACTAGTTTATCTTCATCCTACCCCCCTATGCTCCCATGAATTAGTGTGAAGGTTTTGCATCTTTCAGATACTTAAATTTTGATGCCATGCTCTTATCTTTGTGTAAAAGTTATCCACGTTCAGAATATCTGCGCACTAGTACAATTTTTAATAGTTGTGTGTTGACGTATCGTGCAGAAAAATTATTTGGATGTCTATCGATTCGAATCATGGGGTGGATCACTAATTCCGAACTACACAGTTGGACAACAGGTTTGCGGCACCTACATAATAGTCTTCGCATAACTTGCCCATCTGCATATATATGGCTATTGTAGTTGTATAATATCTGGTTCGGCGTTTAGGCTTTTTTAATGTTCATGGGGCCATCCATTTGCATAATGAAGTGTCACGCAATAACTAAACTAATTAAATACTCCCCAGAATGCATATTACCAAGTGCCAATGCTGTAACATGGTCATGTATATTTTGTGTTAGTATATCCTATATTTAGTTGCTCAAGAAATGAATACTTGCTAAAACAGTAAAATGTAGAATGAGCTACGTCAAGTGTGAAGCCTCTTCCAACATCTCTTTGGTAATATGGGGGAGTAGTAGTAGCAGGAAAAAAAAGGAGCAGTTTTGAAAAACTGTAGAAGTTTTTCTTTCGTCTATGTTTATTTTAATGGCTGTCCCTATTGTTATTGTATGGAAGACATATATATCTAACTGTGATTGAAAACATTGCAGTTCACTCCAACATCAATGACTCTTGAATCAGGGGTTACAAGACCACCACCCCTTTTAAGTGAATCTGATCTTTTAGACTGTATGGACAAGGTATAAACATCCATGCTTGGTTCTGTCTTTGTTTTTTCAGCATTACATAGTACATATTTTTGTAACAGAAACTTATTTCGACCTTGTTATGTATTTCTCTTAGGCAGGCATTGGAACAGATGCTACGATGCATGATCATATCAAAAAGCTGACTGATCGGTTTTATGCTACTAAAGAGGGGTCGCAATTCAAGCCGACTAATCTTGTATTATTTCCATCTTTTGACATACATAAGTTTGCTCTCTTCCATTTTGATCTATATTAACTATGTTTTGACTGACTACAGGGTGAAGCATTGGTTATGGGATATGACGATATGGGGTGAGTAAGATTCTTTTTTACAGTAAAGTTGTGTCATCACTCAACATTTTATTTTACACCATATATTCAATATTATTTTGGTGAACTGAATATAATCAACCAGTAAACTGGCTCTTTAGCTCTTTGACTAGAATAAGACGTTAATTTTTTTCTTACTAAACTAAATATGAGTTGGAAGATAGATAATTATTTTACTCAAATATATAAAAGCTGAACAGTTAGTTTGACATTTCAGGTATGAACTTTGGAAACCGTATCTCCGCAGTATGATGGAGGAGGATATGAAAGCAGTTAGTCTAGGCACCAAGAGAAAAGAGAATGTTCTAGCAGCTTGCTTACAGCAGATGAAGGCTTGCTTCTTAGATGTAAGTTGACTGCCTATATTGTCAACAATATAATTGAATGCGTCTTTTGGTGTTTGTTTAGTATGTTCATTTGGAAACTGATAAGATACTATATTGCTTACAGTAACTTGATATTTTTGTAAATTAAAATAGCCAGCTTCTTGCTATTCATACGCGTCAAAAATGGGTTTATGTGTCTTCAAATTATGTTGCACATGTACATAGTTTACGTTAAGTAGTTGACTTGAACTGCTATACTTTGCAGACTAGGTTAAATAAAGTAAAGCTTTTCGAAGCCTTCGAAGTTTTTTTTGACAGAACAAATAGAGCAAATAGAACCGGTGGAGATGAGCAACAATATAACCAAGGACAGCTTGTGCGGAAATGTGATGTTTGCCAGGAATCAGATATGGTTCTTAGGAAAACACAGGTAGTTTTTTGTTGAATCTTCCATGGTTCATAGAAGTGGAAATCTTTTCCCTATATTCATATATTTCATGTATAAGCATAAAATATGCTAGATTGTGCATCAGTTTAATGCATGCCAGGACTTAGATTTTGTTCTTAGGAAAAAAATGGTATCTATGAAGAAAAAAAAACTTGCATTGTTTATATAAATGAACTTTTATTTTTGCATATACAATTATATTTTCACCTGTGTATACTCTAAGTTTATTTCCTTTATCACCATATGAGCTTTTAATGGTATTGTAAACTCTAAATATGATTGTCCCTCCTTTACAGAATGGAAAGTTCATGGTTGGCTGCTCGGCTTATCCGCTGGTAAGTGTAAAGCTCTTTTATGGTTATTTAATGCTTGAAACATGCAGTCTCGTTATTAAAAAAAACGTATCTTGTGTGTCTTCCAAATGCTGACCTGACCCTAATAACCCTTATAAGTTACCTACACTATCTTCTAACAAAGAAATACTGCTTACCTTTCATGCACACTTTTCTAAAGGTTTTATATAAATTGGAGGTCACAATTTCAACGCATTGACGTATGAAGCGGTCGATTTTGGATACTGTGATTCTGTGAATCCAAAATGGGTCAAAGAAAAAGTAAATTTAGAAAGAGAACAAATCAAAGGGACGAAATAGTATACAAAGTTGAAAGTCGTTTTAAGTTGGTTTTTAATGCATCCTAAACCCCTTAACTAAAGATTTTATTTGTGTAATATTATTGTGTTCACTTTTTATTAGTAATTTTTTTCTAAAAAATAAACTAAAAAAGTGTCTAGTTTAGCCCAATCAGACCAGAACCATAATTCTTTTCCTACTCTTTTCAAGCCGTAACCTGCTCGGCCCTTCTTGCCACTTTAAGTATTAACTTAATACACAATTGCAGTGCGCAAACACTATCTGGCTTCCTGGATCACTAGCAGAAGCAACTGTTACCCCAACTGTTTGCAATACGTGTTCTCCAGGTTTTTTTTATTTGCTTGATCATATGCATGTTGTTGATTGATAAGTTTGCTTGGAAGCTTTTTTCATGTTTAACGCTTTGATTAATCTGTGTAACTAACTATGTCAATAATATTGTTATAATGGAATTTACAGGCCCAATATTTAAGATTCAGTTCACATTTCGTCGGCTGGAGATACCACCACAGTTCAATATCCGTCATTTAGGTAATCTATCCTTGTATTTATTTAGTCTTATTTTCGGTTTAAAACTTGAAAGTGTATAAAAAATTTCCATTTTATTATACTTTTTAGTAGGGATGAGCACGGTACCGGTCCCGTAGCGATCTCGTACCGGATTAGTGGCACCGATTTTTTTCCGAACATAAACTAGTGGTACCGGTACCGTAACGAACGGGATTCGGGTACCGGTACCGGGAAATCGGGGTTTTCCCGTTTTTTTCGGGAATTTCCCGATTTGGTACCGGTCCCGTACCAGATTAGTGGTACCGATTTCTTTTTCACCTTATTTCGTAGTACCGGTACCGTACCGAACGGGAATCGGTACGGTTCCGGTTCGGTTACAGGATTTGGGTCGAAATGCTCATCCCTACTTTTTAGTGAATTCTAAGTAAACCAAAATGCTAATGGGATGAACAATGTTTTAATTATGACCAACATTGTACTGAAGTATTGTTATGCATGTAAAATAGGGTGTATTGGTGGCTGTGATGATATATTGAAAGAGCTTATGGAGTTGTCTAGTTCTGGGCATCGGAATTCTTCAAACACAGCAGGTATGTAACATATTCGACTGCAGCCGTAGTTGTGTTCACTACATTATTAGCACTTACATATATGATACTGTTACTTAGATGCTCCGTTATGTTGGCTTATAGTTATGTCTTCCACTCTTCCCGTTCATAAATAACTAACTTTTCATAATATAATTATTCATATACAGTATCATTTCCCTTTACAACTTACTTTTCTCGTAGTATAATTATACATATTTGTCTATAAGTAGAATTAGAAAAATTGTTTCAGCAAGAGGAGTAGGAACTGCTGCACCGTCTAGAAATAATGCTCAAAATAATCGGCAACAGCAGCAACCACAACGACAACAGCAACCACAACGGCAACAGCAACCGCAGCAGCAACAGCAACAGCAACAGCAAGGCCCTTGCAGCTTCTGTCACCAGACAGGACATGCTTCAAGTGATTGTTATTCACTCACTTCTCAAAACCGCAGTGCTCGGTCTCAAGGAGCCAACTCAAGCAATGGTATTGATTAATAACTTCCTTTCATTTCATCTAATTTTAGCTGTTAGCTGATGAATATGTCAACAATCTATGAAAGCATAGCCGTGCATCCTTTAAACCCAAATTAGCAATTCTAGCGATTGTCGTGATGCTCACATATTAACTATGTTAGAGTGGTATTTGAGAATTAATGATCTTCTCATATTCCCAAGGGCCACCCTCACCTCATTTGTTGTGTTAAATGACATTCGCTTTTAGAGTTTAATCAGTTTTCATTTTGTGCAGGTCCAGTTCCCTGCCCTGTCTGCGACTCACCATGCTCTTTGACAACCGCCAACACAGAAAATAACAGGGGTAGAAAGTTCTACTGTTGTAAGTCGACAGAGCGTTGCAGATTCTTTGTGTAAGTATTCTAGATTCACTATCCAAAGGGTACAGGTGGCAAGATGGCTGTGTTGAGTATGGGTCAAACTGGCCGAGTTGGGTTGGGTTGACCATCAAAAACATTTTTTGGTCCGTGCTTTATTTACAATGACCAAAATGTTTATATAATTACAGAAACAATTGTATCACGATAATAATCTAAATCTTTGAACAAAACTAATTCGGTGGTTGTGTGCATCGGTAATAAAGTTCGGGTGACCTTCACTCAGTTAAAGATAAAAATACAACCCTAGCCGCCTTTCTAAAAAAAAATACAACCCTAGCCGACCCATTTTTATTTAGTAAATGGATTGAAAACGCCACTTCCACAAAAGGTTGATTTTCACAATGTAATGATAATAAAAACTTTTTATTTTTCATACAGATGTTGGGAGGATGAAGTCCCCACTACAAGAGGTCGTGGCAGCAGTTCAGCAACCACCAGCAGGAGGGGTGGTCGTGGTGGTAGCCGTGGTGGAGGTAGAGCTGGAGCAAATGGTGGCGATGGGAGATTTGTATCGGCCACAGGTGAACCTGCCTCTGGCAGAAGCTGTTTTGTTTGTGGTGATCCATCACATTTTGCTAACGCCTGCCCAAGTCGTGGTACGCGAAACTGATATGCATCTGATTCCTTTGTCTTGCCAATCAAACCAAATATTTCCTCTTGTGTATGGGTCATAGTGAGATTATGGCTGCTTTTGATTCTATGATACTAATTGGATAGTCTAGTTTGTAAAGTTACATTGTTTAAGGATTAAAATATGGCTTTTTCATACTTTTAGAAGCAAAACATTCCTGCTAGTTGCGATGCATGATTTGGAACGTCAAACGACTAACTTTTATTTCACTATCTATGTGAATTTGTTCTAGTTATCTTAGAAGATATTCAACAGATGAAGTTTAGCTGTTCTTGACTAGGATTTCTTTCTTTTCGTTCTCTTAAACTACTGTTTGGTAAAAAACACTGTAATTAGCTAAAATGTTAAATCAGTCTAGTTATTCTATCTTTTTGTTAGTTTGTAAACTTTGTATATTGCTGATTGCTCAATCATAAAGCTATCTAAAAAGGTCCTTTGCTTCCTTTATTATATTAGGAAAACTTAATGTCGAAAGAATATGTGCAATCTGTGGGTAAGGGGTTTGCCAGCTAGATTGAATTAGCCATGTGCCCCCATGTTGAACATTGCTTTTTCATACCTACATTTGTTTACTATGTCGACAACAATACTCCATTTTGCCGGCATGAGTACGAGTGATGTAGACAGTTTTACCCCTCTAGACCGGAGTATTTGTTAATAAAACAAGAAGATAGGCTAAAATTATCTATTTCATATAGTGAGGTATCTCCTAAGCAAAATGTTTGAGGCTTGGATCATGCCCAATTGTATGTGAATCACTAATTACTAACTTAATGTTCAAAAAAAAGTTAGCAATTTGATTCAACAATGGGTTGATTTTCAAATGATAACCTATGTAGCTGATAACTACTATAGAATCCGTTTGATTTGTTGGTAGATTGTTAGTATTCTCTTTATAAAATAAATAGTTGCTAATAAATAGTACAGTAAACAAGTAGATAGATATATTTAGGTTGAGTACCTAGACCATGATCTATTATTCTACCTTACCAACTTGGCTACCCATGATGTAGTTGAGAATCTTATAACAAAGTCAACTTTCACCCTTTGGGGTATGTAGGTCACTTAACTTAATTAAGTTGCCATGTAATTTGCAAAATAAGATTCATGGTTGCTTCAAGATAATAAAGTCAAAGGGCCAAAATGTGCAGTTGACTTATCCATCCTGGATAAAAGATAAATATCAGGCTAATCTAGTCAGCAATGTGTTTAAGGGCAATTGCAATGATCATGGTTCAGGGGTCAAAGGCCTGTAAGAAGCACACCATTCCATCCCGAACTCGGTAGTTTATATCTATTTTGGTGACCATATATCGTAGGGGCCGAGGGGAAAAAAACCTCACGGCTCTTGTTCGTCATGCCTTTTCGATATGAAGAAAATTGCAAAATAGAAAAGTTGTCTTGTATGATCATAAATTTATAACATTTCGGAAGAGGTTTCTCATCACGGCTTCTGAAGGAATTCCAGATTCATAAGATTTCTTTTAAGAAAGCTTAATCTGTACTAAAATTATGTGATAAAATGAAAATCATTGTTCACATACAATTTTCTTATAAAAGTAGTAGCTCATAGTAGTAGTATTTTGCAACCTCTACTATTGATCATATATAGTCAATATATTACGTGACTAATTTTGTGCCTAAAGGAATGTGACACTTGTTTAGGTTTAATAGTTGTAATGAAAATCTAACGCAAATAATTTATTGGAGCGAATGCTTGGTCTGTTCTCGGAGCATCTGCCTGTCCTCGATCCTGAGGACGTAGGCAGACGGATGCAATTTTAATGAGGCCAAATTCTAAGTCTCAGAAGTCAAAAGAAGGCCCTCCTCGAGGAAGAAAAAGACTTAACTGTTCGGGCTACCACCATCGGTGTCTGGGGCCGCCGACTCTTTCTAGAAGATTATAAGTGTTAGGTAATATAATTTCGGGTCATTATCCAAAAAAATTCAACATTCTGCAAACACGCAAAAGGTCCTTTTCCTAGAGTTGATACGCGGTTAAGGAATTGGTAAAAAGGTCGTTTCGTGTAAGGTAGTGAACAAGACGCGAAACCAACAAACCGCGTTGGAGAAACCAAAAGATGTTCAAAGTTTGAGCTGATAATTACTTGATTATGAAAGTTTTCTAGAGTCTTTGTATCAAAGTTTTGTACACGTTATACAGTACTAGTTTGTTTCATATGATTGTTTTTAAATAAGGTCACGTCGACGGAAGAGGTCCACATGGGAAGATTGTAAGAAGAAATTAGTTAGGCTTATAAATTTTTCAAAATTCATAGAACAAGTCAAATTAAGGATGACACATTGAGTTAGTATTGAAGTAGTTGCATTATTAAAAATTACTAGCATGTTATTCATATAGTGTAAAGTTCTTTTCAGAACCAATAAAATGTACAAAATTACGAGAACCATATTTTATTCTTAATAATGTATATGTATTTTCTTGTAATGTTTAAATTATACGTTTAATAATTGTTTTATTGATTATAAATCCAAGTATGATGAGCGATATGAAGAGTGCACATGTATTTTTGTATTATCCATCGAGAAGGTAGTTATGATACAGACGAAACAAAATACATGTGCATGGTCCTTGAATACATGTATCTAATGACCTAACACGATGAGAATTCATGCACGTCTACATTGTGAACTAACACGATAAAAATACATGTACATTTTAAGAGTAATAAAGCGGTTCTCGCAGTTCTGTACATTTATTTGGTTCTGAAAAGAACCTCACCCTACTCGTATAATGCCACGATAAATAGTTAGTGATTATTTGTTTAGCGATCAAATTAATGTTGAAGTGTACAAAATTTGAATTAAAATAAGATAAACTTAGTAAAAGTAAAAAAGAATCGTAAAAATACATTAAAATAGATGTTAGTTTAAAAGCACGAAATTTAAGAAAATACAATGAAACTAGATGATAAAAAATAAATAGATTAATTTAAAAATAAATTTTATTTTTTATATAGAAATTGATTGTCAAAATTACATATCTTTATTTTAATTAAAAATTTTGTTCTCCTTGTCTTGGTTTTTGGGTTAGAATTAGGTTTGTGGTTAGAATGAAGATATACACAATGATCTAGTAGCTAACATTTGTTGTTTTTATTTTAATTTTTGATTTGAAGTGAGGATTGTAATTAAGATATGGACATACATTTTATAGAGATTATAAATATAGATCCAGATATAAATATATATATTTGTATAATGAAAAAGCATGTTGTTAAAATCTTAGGGTGCGTTTGGTAGTCTGGTGTAGCCACCTTTAGACTAAAAGACAACACAAATACTTTGTTTGATGTAAAAGTAAAAATCTGACATGTGGGCTTGATGTCCAAAATAAATAAATTTTACAATTCTTAGCAAGATAGTGGGTTTTGACATTGGGTTACTGACACACTCATTATAACAAATTTGGTATTGTTTTCATCCATACATATATTATAAGATAATCATATCAATTTTATATTACTTGCATAGGTCACGTGATTTTAAAAGAAAATCTTTTCATTTAATAATTTAATTATTTTTAATCATTATATTTTTAATAGTATATTATTTTTTCTTACATCAAAACCCAAATTTAAATCTAATCCTAAACCATCTACTTTATAAACCCACACCTAAAGTAAAACCCGACTTCAAACCAAACGAACCCTTAATTCTGGTCGTAACATTTTATGATTTTATGGTTCTGTAAAGAAAAATGATTTGAATTTTATACAAAATTTTTATAAATTTATCATATAGGATTTCGATTTTTATTATATAATCTTAAGATCTAATATGACCTGATCATGCTTTTTTTAAACCTCACACTAAGAAATTACAAGTTTATGAAATGTGTTTTGAACAATTAAAAAATAACATGTTAATCTTTTTAATCATTTTATAAACATATCTATGACAATATTGTCTATGAAATATTGTTATAAATTTGTGTTTATGACATATAATAATTTGTAAATATAAAGTAGTCATGCAACCTCTCAATAAAGGAGGGTTTTATTTGGTTTGAGTTTGTGTAACGACTGATCAAACTTTGTAAATTAATCAGCTAAAAGGTCAAAAGCTATGATTGCCTAAAAAAATATACTAGTTTTAATCCGATCTTCAATCTCGATATGGCAAAAACAAAAAAATCTTTGATAAAATCCTATTTTTAAAACCATGTGTGAAAGTAATGAAATCTCAAACATAAATTGTATATGTAAAATTTGTGAGATTTTGATACTTTAGGCAAATAGTGAATTGTATTTTAAAGTCACTTTTTTTTTTTTTTTTTTTTTTTTTTTTTTTTTTTTTTTTTTTTTTTTTGATGTCTTTGTTCAAACTACAATTTGATGCCTTTGGAAATTTAAGAATGAGGTAACTTCTTCGCGGAAAAAGGCAAGTAAAGATCTGACCCACATTTTCAATATAATGACATTTAAAAGTTAGACACATAATTAGTCTTAGAGACACCTAATCTTTTTCCTTCTAACAAAGGTAAAAATCATATTTAAATTGAATTGAACATATATATAACACTGTTTTCTCCTTTTGTATTTTTCCTTAACGTTTTGCTAGTTTTCTAATTCAAATGACGTTTAAAGAAAAAAAAAAGTTAGCTAAATTTGGACTATGTAATTCTTTTTCCCACTACAAAGGTGTATTCACTTTGTTTATAACTTACACAAATTGTACTATCTTACTAACATTTTTTTGGCGCAGAACGTTTAGGATTAGTCCAGGCTATCAAGAAATTTGAAATCTTAATATAGAAACATTTTTTATATGAGAATAGATTATAGCATTATTTTCGTTCAAAGATATGAAATTAGTTTGATGAGCATTAGGCGTTTTGATTTTTAATGCTCATTTGGTAAGCAGGAAAAAGTTCTACATAGACCCTTTCTTTACCATAGACTCAATCAACCAATCACAACCACCCATTTTTTTCATCTAACAACAAAAATATATTTTTTAAAAATTCAATATCTCACAAACCGTTAACCGTTACGCAAAACGAAACATACCATCGTGACGAGAATTAAATTATCTTTCAAACGAGGGGCACATGTATATACTTTCGACAAACTTTTTTTTCGACTTTTTTTCTTAAGTCACGTCTGAGATAATCATATATGATTCGTCACGAAACATATATGATTCGTCACGAAACATATATGATTTTCAGAAAATCATATATGATTCATATCACGAATCATATATGATTCGTGACGAATCATATATGTTTCGTGACGAATCATATATGATTCTCTTAGACGTGACTTAAGAAAAAAAGTCGAAAAAAAAGTTCGTCGAAAGTATATACATGTGCCCCTCGATAGAAAGATGATTTAATTTTCATTGTAATGGTGTATTTTTTGTCACTTGACGATTTACCGTTTGTGAGTTATTTAATTTTTAAGAAAAAGGTGGAAAGTTAATTTTAATGAATATGATTGGTTGATATGGTCTATGCTAAAAAGAAGGTCTATGTTGATCTCAACTCTTGGTAAGCAACAAATAGCTTATCTATTTTTTTTTCTTCAGAATACTCATTTTCAAACGCTCTATGAAGTAGTATTTAAATAACGTTAAACATTTAACTGTTGTTTTTACAAGTACGTTATCAAACGTTTTTTTAAATTAGTACTGCTCATTGTTACTGTTTACTAGCTAATACAAATTTTATCAAACACACCTTAAATCACAATAATAAAAAGAATTTTTTAAGTTATGAATTATGAGCACAATGTCACGCCCCACCTATTTTTCAAGGTTATCGGGATTTTGGACGGTTCCACACTTGACTAGAAGATGTAGTGGAATTCTAAGAACAATAAGGGAAGGTCTTGGAAGATTCACGGAAGCTCTTAGAAGCCCTTAAAAACCCTAAATAGAAGAGTGTAGAATATGTGTTTGTCTTGGAGTTGTAAATAATACCCCCGAGATTTGTGTATAAATTGAGCCATCCTCATCTGGGGAAGACATCTCTCAATTCAGTTGTATTATGTCTTGTAAAGTATTATCAAGTAATACAATCATTTTCCCTTTCACTTGAGTTCTTTCTTTGATGCTTTCTTAGTTGTCTAAAAATCGTTGAGTATTCGAGCAAGGCTGACTTAGTAAAGACTAAGTGCCGCACGGAAGACCTTGTAGAGACAAGTTCGTGAGAAGTGGTATTGGAGCGAGATCGATTCGAAGCGATGGCGAACGAACCCGAGAAGAATGGTGTTAGTCAAATTGTTATCGATGAGAACTGGGGTCGAGACGATACACGTCAAAACCCCTAGAAGAGAGGATCGTCTAAGGACGTTGTGGCAAGTTTGGATAAGAGAGTGGAGGGTGTGGAGAATCCATGCGGCGGTAAAGAACCAGTTGAAGGCTTGGAATATGACTTTGCGGGTATGGGGGACGAATTTAGAGAAGTCCTAAATGCTCTTAGTGGTGATATGAAGCGTGAAATCCTTGGCTTAAGAGATTTGCTCAAGGATGAGATCACGAAGATAAGGGAGGAGTTTGGGGAAGAGGTCTCCACACTTCGTCAAATCAGTGAAGACTTGCAAGTGGATGTGGCATTGTGCAAGCGGTCTTTGGCTAGTAGAGGTGACACTAGTAATCATGGGCCAAAGTTGGATGTTCCTAAACCATCATCGTTCGTTGGCAAACGAGAGGCTAGAGCGGTCGATGATTTATTGCGTGAGATGGAGCGATACTTGAAGGGAGTCAACATGGCGGATGATGCTACAAAGATCGAGATGGATACCCATTACTTGAAGGATACCGTGGCGTTATGGTGGAGACGTCGGCATGAAGATATCGAACGAGGTACGATTACTATCGATACTTTAGATGGTTTTGTGTCGGATTTCAAGAAGCAATTCTATCCAGGGAATGCTAAGAACGAGGCGAAGAGTCGTATTCATAAACTTAAGAAAATAGAAGCGATTCAAGAGTATGTGAAAGAGTTCACTACACTTATCTAGGAGATTTTGAAACTTTCTGACCAAGACTCTCGCTTCTACTTTCTTGATAGTTTGCAAGGATGGGTTAAGACGGAGTTGGAGCGACGTGGATTCCAAGATCTTGCTACGACGATTGCTCACGTCGAGGCCTTGATTGACATTAGTACGAGGAGGGAACCACCCAAGCTAAAAGATCGGAGAGCTATGAGAAAGGTGAGGAGAAAAGTAGGTCCAACCAAAGTTCGATTATTCGAAGAAAACTCCCACCGGGAAGGACAAAAACTTGAAGACGAGTTACAAGAGTGGTGGATGCTTCATATGTGATGGACATCACAGGGCTCGAGATTGCCCAAAAAAGTAAGCCTCAATAGGATGTCGGCTCATGAAGACGAAGGCACAAGTGATGGCGGAAGCATGGGTACAATGAGGATATTAAATGCAATCAAGGCGAAGGCGGAGGTTCCGAAGGTTGGGGAAGGGCCTACAATATGTGGAAGCAAACATCAATGGAGTAAAGGTTTATGCTCGTGTTGATCCTGGTGTGACTCATTACTTTGTGGCCATTGAAGAAACAAATCCCTCTCATTGTGGATTTGTTTGATCAACTTGGAAAGGCGAGCTACTTCACCAAGTTGGATATGAGATCGGGGTACTACCAAGTACAGATAGCGGAGGGAGACGAAGCCAAGACGACTGTATTACGAGGTATGGATCTTACAAGTTCTTAGTCACGCCATTTGGCTTGACAAATGCTCTCGCGGCATTTTGCACCCTTATGAATAATTTGTTTCACTCATTCCTTGATAAATTTATGGTGTAATACTTGGATGATATTGTTATTTATAGTCATACCTTAGAGGAACATGTCTTGCATTTGAAACAGGTGTTCCAAGTGTTGCGAGACAACGAGCTTTATGTCAAGTTGGAGAAGTGCTCATTCGCCCAAGATGAAATCGAGTTCTTGGGTCACAAGATCAAGAATGGAGGATTGATGGTGGACGGTGCAAAGATAAAGGCTATCCAAGATTTAGAACCACCAACCAAGGTGATGGAGTTGAGATATTATCTAGGCTTGGTGAACTATTATCGAAGATTCAACATGGGTTACTTGGCGATAACATCCCCTTTGACGAATCTATTGAAGAAGAACAAAGCTTGGGAATGGGGTGAAGATTGTCAAGCGGCGTTCGAGAGTTTAAAAAAGGCGTAGATGAAAGAGTCGGTGTTGAGACTACCTGATGTGACCATGCCTTTCGAGTTACACACAGATGCATCAGATTTTGCTGTTGGAGGATTTCTAATGCAAGATGGACACTCGATCACATTCGAGAGTCGGAAGCTAAACGAGCCGAAGAGGAAGTACACAGTTCAAGAGAGAGAGAGGACGGTAGTTGTCCAGTGCTTGATGATTTAGAATTATTTGTTGGGTACGAGTTTCGTGATCAAGACGAATAACATTGCCAGGAGTTATTTCCAAACCCAAAAGAAGCTAAGTCCAAAGCAAGCTCGCTGGCAAGACTTCCTAACCGAGTTCAGCTACCAATTGGAGTATAAGCCGGGGAGGCTAATGTGGTAACCAATGCATTGAGTCACAAGGCGTATTTTGCGTAAATTACTCAAGCTCAATTCTTCCTCCAAGATTGAAGCGATGAAGGATTGGAACATGATCCTATGACCAAGAAGATGATTGTCTTAGTGAAGGACGGGAAGACTCGGAGATTTTGGCTTAAGCGAGACATGTTGTTCGCCAAAGGATATCAACTTTATTTACCTAAGTGAGGTTATCTTAGGAGAGTAATAGTGAAAGAGTGTCATGATTCAAATTGGGTTGGTCAGCCGGGGAATAAGAGGACGTTGGCATTAGTCGATGGTACTTATTATTGGTCAACGATGGAGAACGATGTTGATACATATATTCTGATGTGCTTAATTTTACAACAAGACAAGATATAGCAAAAGAAATCCGGGGGATTATTGGAGCCTTTATCTACGCCCAAAGGACCATGGGAAAGTGTTTACATGGACTTTATCACATGCTTGTCGGAGTCAGAAGGGTGTGGGAGTATTATAGTGGTAGTCAATCGATTCTCGAAGTATAGTACTTTCATAGCCGCGACATCCGATGTTACCGCGGACGGTACGACCAAGCTCTTTTTCAAGAATGTGGTGAAGTATTGGGGAGTACCACATGTGATTGTTAGCGATCGAGTTCCAAGATTCACGAGGCGCTTTTGGACGGAGTTGTTCAAGATCATGGGGACGGATTTGAACTTCTCCATGGGTTTTCATCCCCAAACGGACGGGAAAATGAAGAGGGTGGATGTATTATTGGAGCTCTATCTTAGGCACTATATGAGTGCCAACCAACATGATTGGGCTAAACTTCTTGATGTCGCTCAACTCTCTTACAACATGCAACGAAATGAAGCCATGGGGAAGAGTCCTTTTGAGTTGGTTACAGGACACCAACCATCGACTCCCAATGACTTAGCCGCATCATACGATGGGAGTAGTTTGGACGCTTACAAGATGATGAAGGAAGGACACGAGAAAGCGGACTTAGCTCGGGCATCTTTGGACAAAACAACAAAGAAGATGAAGAAATGGGTGGATGAGAGGAGGAGATACATCGAGTTCGAGGTCAGAAATCAAGTGATGGTGAAGCTCTTGCCTCAACAATTCAAGTCATTAAGGAAGGTTCATAAGGGATTGATACAGAGGTATAAAGGCATATTCCCGTTGATTAGACGTGTTGGAAAGGTATCTTATCGAGTTCAAATACCGCCCAGGTTGAAGATTTATATAGTCTTTCAAGTTAGCTTTCTCAAACGTTATCATAGAGACATGGAAGATCCTGAATGAGGAGTATCGAAGCGAGCACCAACGAAAGTTGTTACTTCGTATGATCGAGAGGTTGAGGAAATCATGTCGGATCATACGATACGGAGACGAGGTGTCCCGAGCTATAAAGGGTACTTGATCAAATGGCGTGACTTGCCCGATAGCGAAACAAGTTGGGAGGCTGAAGACTTATTGTGGCAATTTGTTGATGAGATCAAGAGATATCACGAGGATGGCAGGATGAGGACGTCGCGAGCTTAGGTGGGGGAGGAGGTTACGCCTCGCCTATTTTCACAAGGTTATCGAGATTTTGGGTAGTCTACACTTGAATAAAAGACTTAGTGGAATTCTATGGAAAGTGGGAGAAGGTCTTGGAAGCCCTTGGAAGATTCATGGAAGCCCTTAGAAGCCTTAGACACCCTAAATCAAAGAGTGTAGAATATGGGCTTGTTTTGGAGTTGTAAATAGTAGTGTAGAAACTAGAAGGGGGGGGGGGGGGGGTTGAATAGTTTCTCATCGGTTTATCTCCTAATTAAAATTTCTTTCAATTAGGTGAGTGCACAAAACTATCTTTTACTTGAAAGCTAGTTGCATAATGATTAGGTTCAATTCTAATGCATTAACAATGTATAGTAAGTGTAGTGATAATGAATGTAAGTAAAGAGTAAGGAAAGAAACAACCTAGTAGGAAGACACCAAGAATTATAGTGGTTCGGCAACGAGGCTCTATCCTGGTTCCTACTCCACTCCTCGAGTACACCTTACTCGAGATTTCCACTATATCCACAAGCTCCCTTCTTGGCGGAGAAAACCTTACAATGTCGCTTACATTATTTTCTGACACTAAGCTAAATTTCGAGACCTAATCTTAGCTAGGACCAATCTACACAACGTCGCCCACTTCACTCTTTTACGACACAAGGCTAGATGTCGAGTTCTAATCCAAAGGTAGAACCAATCTTCACAATGTTGCCTACTTCACCATTTTCCGACACAAGGCTAGATGTCGAGTTCTAATCCAAAGCTAGAACCAATCTTCACGACTCTTCACTTTGAAGCTAAGTAAGAACTTCACACAACACAACTACATATCACTTTATAGTTTAGTGAGAACTCACAAGACACAACCACATCACTTTATAGTTTAGTGATAACTCACAAGACACAACCACATCACTTTATAGTTTAGTGAGAACTAACACAACTAATTACAACTCAACTAATCATATCCAAGTACACACATGTAGCTTGGATCTACACAACATAAATCCAAGCACACACATGTGCAATGGATGTACACAACTCTAATCCAAGTAAAATAGCTTGGATGAACACAACTAATCCAAGTATTCACAAATACATTGGATCTACACAAGACACAAATAAACAAATGATGAACATGACTAGATCTTTAGGAGAAAGTGATCTTCATCAATGCTACATCTTTAATCACATCACAAGTGTGTGAGTGATCTTCTCTTTGGACAAGGTAAAGAAGGAGATCAAGAGGACAATCATGAGTAAACATACTTAACACATTAATTGATCATTTACAAATGACTAGGATTAGATAGGAGAAAGAAGGATGAAGAAGATGTCCAAAAAGGGTTGATGAGAATGCATATTTGATCCACTATTTATAGGACAAAACATCCAACGGCTATATCTGCCTGCGGTTCCTTATTGGAGCCCGCGGTTCCTTATCGATAAGGAACCGCCGTAGGTGTTAAGGTACCGCCGGCGCAGAGTCTGCTCCTTTTTGTCTTTTAGTGAATTTGAAATATCTGAGGCTGTTTAAACCTTCAAAGGATATTCTTATGGCATTTGGAATATGCCATATTCAAATTTGCATTTTCACTTTAATAAAACATTTTATTAAAAATAAAGTTTATTAAAAATCTTTTGTTATGTTTGACAAAAGTGAGTTTTAAGGCTAATCACTTCTATGATCACTGTAGAAACTAGAAGGGGGGGGGGGGTGAATAGTTTCTAGTTACTTTTCAAAACATTTCGCATAAACCCATTGTGCGCGGTTCTTTAAACATACCCACGGTTCCTTATCACTAACAAACCGCGTGTCCCTTTAAGGAACCGCCGACAGTGGACGATGCCATTTGTTACATGTTAAACTTTAACAATCCTTTGTATCAAATTCTCGATCAAGCTTGACTAGATATGATATGTGTTTGATTGAAAGATAAATACTACTAGTAAGTAAACACACAAACACATCAAATCAAGAGTATCAAGCAATAGTCTAAACACTAAGCACACACGTACTAAGCATAAGCTTTTCCGCAAATAGGATGTTTAGACTAAGTGATGTACAATTGACCATAATCTAAACATGAAGCACACACGTACTAAGCCTTAGCTTTTCCACAACTTAGATGTTTAGGTTATGAGATGCACACAACACACAACAACAAGTATGCAACTATAAATACATCTAAAAAGGTAAAGACATAAATGTAAATGAAAGTACCGACATGATGATTTATAGTGGTTCGGTCACGAAGCTCCTCTTCGCCCTACTCCACTCCTCGAGTACACCTTACTCGAGAGTTACTTCACTAGTCAACAAAACTCCTTTCAAGGCGGAGAAAACCATATACATCGCTTACACATTTCCGACACTAAGCTAGATGTCGAGTCCTAATCTTAGGTAGGACTAATCTACACAACGTCGCCCACTTCACCATTTTCGACACAAGGCTAGATGTCGAGTCCTAATCTTAGGTAGGACCAATCTACACCCATCTACACAACTTCCAAATTGACACACCAATTTGGATCTACGCAACTACACAACTCTTCACAACTACACAACTACACCACCCTTCACAACTACACACCTACACAACTCTTCACCTTAGTTATGTTTTATGGCCCAACATAAAAAACCTTTTGTTTTATGGCATAAACACATAAACCATATAGATATAAGTACTCACCACTTAGATCTATGACTCTAACACTATATCTAAGTATTAACAAACTTGGATCTACACAACTAACACCTAATCCAAGGATACCCATCACTTGGATCTTCTACCCTTACAAACACATCCAAGTGAACCCAACACTTGGATCTTCTACATACACATAGTAGGAAAACAATGATTTGATCTAGAAGGAGAGATCTTCATCATGTTATGAACCCAACACTTCATGGTAATGAAAGTGTTATTTTCTTTGCACTTGAGAGGATGATAGGATTGAAGGAGAGAATCACATCTTAAACAAGATTAATCTAAACTAACTAATCAAGGTGTTTAAAGATGTTTTTGAAGAAACTGTGCAAAAACGGTTAAAAGAAAAGCTGGAAATGATGCACTATTTATAGGGCAACAATGCAACGGCTATAAAGACCCGCAGTTCCTTATCAATAGTGGGGATATGCCATCTGGGGTAGTTTATACCCTCAAAGGATATTCCTTTGGCATATGGAATATGCCCAAATTCAAATTAAAGAATATTCTTTGGAATATACCTTAGGGAATATTCTTTGTAATATTCCAAATTCAAATTTCCATTTTTCTTTTTAATAAAACATTTTCTTAAAAATAAAGTTTATTAAAGTATTTTGTCACATTTGATTAAATGTGAGTTTTAAGAAAATATTAATCCTTGATCACTTAGTTAGGTTAATGACAAGTTTATTCATACCTTGAGTGATGCATGCCCAATGCGATCTTGGAGGCGTCGAGAGAAGTATACAAAAGTATTCTTGAGTGATTACGAGTACCTTAACATTTTAAATAATGTATTGCGAATTATACGTTTGTCATCAACAAAACACAAAGAGATTATATCGACAAAACATCGTAATGTTTGCACTAACAATCTCCCCTTTTATGATGATGACAAACAAGTAAACCGCAACACTAAAATGTATAAGTTACTCGTTTACACTTACTTCTCCCCTTTTTGTCGAATCAAAAAGGTAGTCAACGTCTTTGAAGAAGAGAAGAATCAACGTCAAGAGAGCACACATCTAAAGTGGTAATCATCGATAACACGTCATTTGAAGAAGAGAAGAATTGACGTCACGAGAGCTTGCATCCGAAAGGTAGTCTTTATTTGTAGAAGAAGAGAATCGACTTTGATAGAACATGCATCCAAAAAGCTAATCATCCATTGTGGTTTTCGGTTGAGAAGCGAGAATCCAAACCGTAGACCCATCATCTAAAGATATTGAGCTTACGTCATCCTAGTGAAGTCTTCAATAAACATAGGTTAACCAACTCCATGCATATGAAAATGCTTATCTTCGAGATTCCAAAATTCATTACTTGCAAGAAGTTCGATGAATGCATTATAAGTCAGTCAACGATCGCAAATGTAATGACTAGAAATCTTGAAAATGCTCCCCTTGATATGAGCTCCCCCTTGCTTGAGGCACCAATAAAGCAAGGATAGTGACAAGCTACAAAGAAGGGTTAGAAAAGTCCTACAAAACAAAGTTAGTGGACAAGAGCATATATGAATAGCAATGTCACCCAAGCACAATTAGCTTTAAACATCTTAAGTACAAAGAGAGGGACTCAAGAGAAAGCTAAAACAATCTTAACTTTTAGAAGTGTCAAAAGTATGACAAGTTAAGAAAAATAAGAGGGCTATTAGATAGAAAAGATAACCCAACTTATTCTGGTGACAAAAAACTATAAAAAGGATTATGGAGGGAAAAGAAATGTCTAATTTATAAAAAGAGAAAATGTTGTCGAGAGGACATACTCTACTTTAACATCATGGCAAAAATATAAAACTAAAGAGAGTATGACATGGACAATAAAAACAATTCCACATAGTCAAAAAGAGAGAAAGAAAGACTATGATGAAAAGAAAAATGAGGATGATAAACAAGTCGTTTGCACAAACAATGACAAGCATTAAAGAAGGAAGTGTGTACGCGATGCTATCAATCTAAAAACAAGTCAAAGGAGAGGATCTTGACAAGATCAATTCACAATTGTTGGAATAGAGGTAGAGAAGAAACGTCCATACTAACTGTAGTGATAATATGTCAAAGGGCAAAAGCTTAGAATTTTTGGAATCACCCAAGAAAATTCAAGATTTAACCAAAATCCTCTCAAAATGTTTAAAACTTTGAATTGTTGGAATCACCCAATTCAATTGTAAATTTTAATCGCAATCAATTCTCAACAACGAGAGAGACAAAAAAAATCTCAAACCAAAGACATTTTTGACCTTAAAAATAATTCCTTTATAAAGCTCCAAAAGCTTTAAGTCGAGAATCAAGGTACAAAAATAAAGAAAAACCAAAAGCGAGGATAAATCGACGCTTAAGAAAAATACTAGATAAAAGACATTATAGGCAAGGATGCATATGAATGTCGACACTAAAAAGATGACTCAATGATATATAGAAAGAGATCAAATAAGCCAAAGAATAGAAAAACCAAGATGGATGGTGTTAAGTATACGATAAACTACATGCTCAAAGTTTCATAGCTCTTCTCAATCATTATGAATGTTCAAAGAACAATTACATGATGAGGAAAGGGTGAGGCTCGACTCAAGTTAGTTTAGAAATGACAGAAGAAAGAGACTCGACTAAGAAGAGCATGATTAAAATAAATCGAAAGAGACTCAACAAAGAAGTTAAGGATAACTTCACAAAATAATTCAAGAATAATATACCTTATTAGGTGATAGTGAAGTCTTGAAGAAAAACGAAAGAAGAAACCCAAAAGAAAGTAAAAGAAGGAATCTTCAAGAAAACTCGTCAAAGATAGAGATAGACCAAAAACGAACAAAGGGACTCACTGGCCGTGGTTCGTTAAATAGGTCCGCAGTTCATTATAAATAATGAGCCGCTAGGTTATTTGAGGAATCGTGGACAGTGGGTGTCCAAAAACGATTATCGACTCAAAATAAAATCACTTGGTCAAACAATTTACCAAAAGTTGCTAAATGGATTGAAAGACAATGCTTCGGATATGACTTTTAACGGTTGCAATTGCAAGTTAAAATTACTTGAATATTTCGAAAGAAATACTTAAGTTGTCAATCTTACTAGGAGAGGAATTAGATTTAAATCTAACATTCCTTGACAACCGAGTGAGAAAATAAAGAATAAAAGAAAGATCACAAGGAAAACGAGATCCAAGACCCAAAGACAAATCATGTTGAAAAAACATGAAAGGAAATACAAGAGAATAAAGATCATACAAAGATGTATGAAACACAAGCCTAAAACTTAAGCATAATTTTAATCTTAGTTACACTAGAATTCTAAGATGTGCTCAAATTGGATGTATTAGCAATAAGCAATCCACATGCTTAATATGAAAGACAAGGTGGTGGCGGAATTTGGTGGGGAAGGCTTGGTGATAATCTTGTAATTCAACTCATCATAGATATAAGTCATGACAAGATGTTGATATTAACAACAAATACAATATGTTCCATGATGCATGACATAATTATGTGATGGAGGAAGAACACAAAAGGGATAGTGGTGGAAAAGGAGAATTTCCAAAATCAGTTTTCTTAAAATGAGAAAAGATTTGATAAGGTGTGTTCTTTGGTGAATTTGGTTGAAAGAGATTTGAGAAAATTGAGGATAATCAAGACTTTCATTTGTGAAAAATACACTTTGCTTTGGTGTGAAAGATATTTCAAAATGCTTTGGGTTAATAAGAGAAAGCACAAGATATTTTGGGAGTGACCAAAGGTTTGAAACAAGGATTCCAAAGGGTGATGGAACAATTGGGAAGTTTTGGAAAACCCATTTTTTGAAGGTGTCTGTCCGCGGTTCCTTTTCTCCACCGGCGGTTCCATATCGATATGGATCCGCGATCTCTATAAAGAACCGCCACAAAGGGTGTGTTTCGGAGGATAAGGGAATTTTCTAATTCGGAAAATCCTGATGTTCTAGTCTAACTTATCATAAAGTTATGCTAAAGAGCAATAAAAACTAGAACACACAGAAAGGAAAAACACATAGGTTCAATTAGCACGTAAGAAGAAAGCTAAGAAAAACCTAATGGCTACAAACGAAAAAGACTCCTAATGACATACAAAGTTCATCGATGTAAACTATCATTAGTCATATTTAGGAAGATCCATTTAGCCAATTTAGAGAATGAGTATGAGACTATCACTAGAGGTGCTCAATGAAAGCTAAGCACGACCGTTTTTACGAGTTATAAAATAACCCATCTTCCCACATGGAAGTAATTTAACCGTTAGGTCAAATTAAGATTTTAGTGCATAAATTCTCTCGTTGTCATTCTCAAGTTAGACAAAATGTAATTCCAACATTTGTCTAATAAAGTGTAACAAGGATGAAAAGTGTATGACGACATAATGCACAACCTAATAAGGGTAAAGAATGCACCATTGCATATCTTATCAAATAAGTCTAGTTAAGGTTATTTACCTTAATAGAACTTGAGGCCAATAACTTTGAAGTGTATAAACAACGTTTAGACAAAACAAAGTAACACTCTTGATTGGTCTTTCGGAAATGACACATTTACAAATTGCATTGCAATGTAAGTTACTTGAGTATTTCGGATGAAACATCCAAGTTGTCAAACCGACTCCATTGTGCATTATAAGCAATTATTAAACAAATATGTCTAATAATTTGAACAAGTAGATTCAATATACCATCATCAACACAAGTGTGAGTTATGATCCGATTTATATTATTAATAAACCACATTTATTTCTACACTTAAAAACATGTCAATTAGATTCGATAATGATACCAATCATAGTTTGAATAATGAATTGATATTTAATCGAAATCTTTCTTGATTCCCATAAACACTCCTTTAAGAGAAAATAGCTAAGATTTTCAAAGGGTATTTCATGTTTTATAGTGAGACATTAATCTACTTGAACTAATAACACAATGATTGACTAAGACGACCCACATCAATAGATTTGACAAGCTCCCAAAGCTTTCAAACCTAAAAGTGTTAAAGAACATGCCAAGGTGTACAAAATGTTTATGTACCATTTGTAAACCAAGAGATGTTAATCCTATATGCAATGCACACATAAATAGACAACTAAGTAAAACTACTACCAATAGTAATGATCACTTAAGAATGTCCAAAGACAAAAGAAAAAGCACAAAAGCATTCGTCTTCGTTTTGAGTGTTAGATACACCAACGTATGCATAGCTTGATTTTATTTGAAAATACTTTTCGACCCATTTAAAAATTTAATTAAGTTCAACATTTTATAATATATCAATTTTCACAGATATATCAACAAGAGATATCCAACTTAATAGAAAAGAGTAAAACATAAGTTTTACGACAAACCGACGCTTAATACTTTGGACAAAGTATGGAACTTAGAAAACATCCAAAGTTTAAAGTTTGAATAAAGGTTTGGAAGATTTTTTAATAGATAGGAAATTTAATTACGCTCTAAATGACGGGTGGCACAACTTCTACGGACTTATGATTGATTTTATATGATTTTTCAAAGTTTGCAAAAATCTGTGTCGGACTGACTGCGGTTCCTTATTGATAAGGAACCTCGGAGAACAGATAAAGAACCGTGGTCAGTAGGCAAAAATTGAGTTTTTGGCCAAAATCATTTGGAAACATTTTGGAAGGACTTAGGACTCTAAAAAATCATTTTAGACACATAGAACTCGTATTTTAGAGTTAATTATGACACAAAATATTTTTATACTTCCAAATATGAAAAGATTTGTAATCAAACTATTATACGAAGTTTATTTAATCACCAAAACTTGTACGAATGAAACAACAAAACACATTTCATAAGTAATCACTCTTCATGAACAATTTGATACAAAGATCGTCTCTATTTCTAAAAACTGTTTTCATTTTTTAAAAACCATCTGTTTTGAAAAAGAGAGCAAAGATCGATTCAAGCTTTAAAGTACAATATACTTCAAAGATCTTGAATAACCACGCTCTAATACCAATTTTAGAAACTATAAGGGGGGGGGTGAATAGTTTCTAGTTACTTTTCAAAACATTTCGCATAAAACCACTATGCGCGGTTCTTTAAACATACCCGCGGTTCCTTATCACTAACGAACCGCGTGTCCCTTTAAGGAACCGCCGACAGTGGACGATGCCATTTGTTACATGTTAAACTTTAACAATCCTTTGTATCAAATTCTCGATCAAGCTTGACTAGATATGAGATGTATTTGATTGAAAGATAAATACTACTAGTAAGTAAACACACAAACACATCAAATCAAGAGTACATCAAGCAATAGTCTAAACACTAAGCACACACGTACTAAGCATAAGCTTTTCCGCAACTAGGATGTTTAGACTAAGTGATGTACACTTGACCATAATCTAAACATGAAGCACACACGTACTAAGCCTTAGCTTTTCTGCAACTTAGATGTTTAGGTTATGAGATGCACACAACACACAACAACAAGTATGCAACTATAAATACATCTAAAAAGGTAAAGACATAAATGTAAATGAAAGTACCGACACGATGATTTATAGTGGTTCGGTCACGAAGCTCCTATTCGCCCTACTCCACTCCTCGAGTACACCTTACTCGAGAGTTACTTCACTAGTTAACAAAACTCCTTTCAAGGCGGAGAAAACCATATACGTCGCTTACACATTTCCGACACTAAGCTAGATGTCGAGTCCTAATCTTAGGTAGGACCAATCTACACAACGTCGCCCACTTCACCATTTTTCGACACAAGGCTAGATGTCGAGTCCTAATCTTAGGTAGGACCAATATACACCCATCTACACAACTTCCAAATTGACACACAAATTTGGATCTACGCAACTACACAACTCTTCACAACTACACGACTACACCACTCTTCACAACTACACACCTACACAACTCTTCACCCTAGTTATGTTTTATGGCCCAACATAACAAACCTTGTGTTTTATGGCATAAACACATAAACCATATACATCTAAGTAATCACCACTTAGATCTATGACTCTAACACTATATCCAAGTATTTTGGATCTACACAACTAACACGTAATCCAAGGATACCCATCACTTGGATATTATACCCTTACAAACACATCCAAGTGAACCCAACACTTGGATATTCTACATATACATAGCAGGAAAACAATGATTTGATCTAGAAGGAGAGACCTTCATCATGTTATGAACCCAACACTTCATGGTAATGAAAGTGTTCTTCTCTTTTCACTTGAGAGGATGAGAAGATTGAAGGAGAGAATCACATCTTAAACAAGATTAATCTAAACTAACTAATCAAGGAGTTTAAAGATGTTTTTGAAGAAACTGTGTAAAAAGGGTTAAAAGAAAAGCTGGAAATGATCCACTATTTATAGGGAAACAATGCAACGGCTATAACGACCCGCGGTTCCTTATCAATAAGGAACCGCGGGTTCCTTTAAGGAACCTCCGGCTTGGAGTTCGTGTATTTTTGTGCTTTAGTGGGGATATGCCAGCTGGGGTAGTTTATACCCTCAAAGGATATTCCTTTTGCATATGGAATATGCCAAATTCAAATTAAAGAATATTCTTTGGAATATACCTTAGGGAATATTCTTTGGAATATTCCAAATACAAATTTCCAATTTTCTTTTTAATAAAACATTTTCTTAAAAATAAAGTTTATTAAAATCTTTTGGCACGTTTGATTAATGACAAGTTTATTCATACCTTGAGTGATTCATGCCCAATGCGATCTTGGAGGCGTCGAGAGAAGTATACAAAAGTATTCTTGAGTGATTACGAGTACCTTAACATTTTACATAATGTATTGCGAATTATACGTTTGTCATCAACAAAGCACAAATAGATTATATCGACAAAACATCGTAATGTTTGCACTAACAATCTCCCCCTTTTTGATGATGACAAACAAGTAAACCGCAACACATATTAAAATGTATAAGTTACTCATTTACACTTACTTATCCCCTTTTGTCGAATCAAAAAGGAAGTCAACGTCTTTGAAGAAGAGAAGAATCAACGTCGAGAGAGCACACATCCAAAGTGGTAATCATCGATAACACGTCATTAGAAGAAGAGAAGATTTGACGTCACGAGAGCTTGCATCCAAAAGGTAGTATTTATTTGTAGAAGAAGAGAATCGACTTTGATAGAATATGCATCCAAAAAGCTAATCATCCATTGTGGTTGTCAGTTGATAAGCGAGAATCTAAACCGTAGACCCATCATCTAAAGATATTGAGCTTGCGTCATCCTAGTGAAGTCTTCAATCAACATAGGTTAACCAACTTCATGCATAATAAAATGATTATCTTCGAGATTCTAAAATTCATTACTTGCAAGAAGTTCGATGAATGCAATGTAAGTGAGTCAACGATCGCAAATGTAATGACTAGAAATCTTGCAAATGCTCCCCTTGATATGAGCTCCCCCTTGCTTGAGACACCAGTAAAGCAATGATAGTGACAAGCTATAAAGAAGGGTTAAAAAAGTCCTACAAAACAAAGTTAGTGGACAAGAGCATATATGAATAGCAATGTCACCCAAGCGAAATTAGCTTTAAACATCTTAAGTACAAAAAGAGGGACTCAAGAGAAAGCTAAAACAATCTTAACTTTTAGAAGTGTCAAAAATATGACAAATTAAGAAAAATAAGAGGGCTATTAGATAGAAAAGAGAACCCAACTTATTTTGGTGACAAAAAAAATATAAAAAGGACAATAGAGGGAAAAGAAATGTCCAATTTATAAAAAGAGAAAATGTTGTCGAGAGGACATACTCTACTTTAATATCATGGCAAAAATACCAAACTAAAGAGAGTATGACATGAACAATAAAAACAATTCCACATAGTCAAAAAGAGAGAAAGAAGGACTATGATGAAAAGAAAAATGAGGATGATAAACAAGTCATTTGCACAAACAATGACAAGCATTAAAGAAAGAAGTGTGCACGGGATGCTATCAATCCAAAAACAAGTTAAAGGAGAGGATCGTGACAAGATCAATTCACAATTGTTGGAATAGAGGTAGAGAAGAAACTTCCTTACTAATTGTAATGATAATATGTCAAAGGGCAAAAGCTTAGAATTTTTGGAATCACCAAGAAAATTCAAGATTTAACCAAAATCCTCTCAAAAGGTTAAAAACTTAGAATTGTTGGAATCACCCAATTAAATTGTAAATTTTAACCCCAATAAATTCTCAACAACGAGAGAGACAAAAAAAATCTCAAATCAAAGACATTTTTTACCTTAAAAATAATTCCATAAAAATAATCCCAAAAGCGAGGATAAATCGACGCTTAAGAAAAATACTAGATAAAAGACATTATAGGCAAGGATGCCTATGAATGTCGACACTAAAAAGATGACTCAATGATATATAGAAAGAGATCAAATAAGCCAAAGAATAGAAAAACCAAGATGGATGGTATTTAGCATACGGTAAACTACATGCTCAAAGTTTCATAGCTCTTCTCAATCATTGTGAATGTTCAAAGAACAATTACATGATGAGGAAAGGGTGAGGCTCGACTCAAGTTAGTTTATAAATGACAGAAGAAAGAGACTCGACTAAGAAGAGCATGATTAAAATAAATCGAAAGAGACTCAACAAAGAAGTTAAGGATAACTTCACAAAATAATTCAAGAATACTATACCTTATTAGGTGATAGTGAAGTCTTGAAGAAAAACGAAAGAAGAAACACAAAAGAAAGTAAAAGAAGGAATATTCAAGAAAAGTCGTCAAAGATAGAGATAGAACAAAAACGAACAAAGGGACTCATTGGCCGGGTTCGTTAAATAGGTCAGCGGTTCATTATAAATAATGAGCCGTTAGGTTATTTGAGGAACCGTGGACAGTGGGTGTCCAAAAATGATTATCGACTCAAAAGAAAATCACTTGGTCAAATAATTTAACAAAAGTTTCTAAATGGATTGAAAGTCAATGCTTCGGATATGACTTTTAACAGTTGCAATTGCAAGTTAAAATTACTTGAATATTTCGAAAGAAATATTTAAGTTGTCAATCTTACTAGGAGAGGAATTTGATTTAAATCTAACATTCCTTGACAACCGAGTGAGAAAATAAAGAAGAAAAGAAAGATCACAAGGAAAATGAGATCCAAGACCCAAAGACAAATCATGTTGAAAAAACATGAAAGGAAATACAAGAGAATAAAGATCATACAAAGATGTATGAAACACAAGCCTAAAACTTAAGCATAATTTTAATCTTAGTTACACTAGAATTCTAAGATTTGCTCAAATTGGATGTCTTAGCAATAAGCAATCCACATGCTTAATATGAAAGACAAGGTGGTGGCAGAATTTGGTGGAGAAGGCTTGGTGATAATCTTGTAATTCAACTCATCATAGATATAAGACATGACAAGATGTTGATATTGACAAAAAATACAATATGTTTCATGATGCATGACATAATCATGTGATGGAGGAAGAACACAAAAGGGATGTGGTGGAAAAGGAGAATTTCCCAAATCAGTTTTCTTAAAATGAGAAAAGTTGATAAGGTGTGTTCTTTGGTGAATTTGGGTTGAAAGAGATTTGAGAAAATTGAGGATAATCAAGACTTTCATTTGTGAAAAATACATTTTGCTTTGGTGTGAAAGAGATTTCAATATTCTTTGGGTTAAGAAGAGAAAGCACAAGATATTTTGGGAGTGACCAAAGGTTTGAAACAAGGATTCCAAAGGGTGATGGAACAATTGGGAAGTTTTGGAAAATCCATTTAGCCAATTTAGAGAATGAGTATGAGACTATCACTAGAGGTGCTCAATTAAGGCTAAGCACGACCGTTTTTATGAGTTATAAAATAACCCATCTTCCCATATGGAAGTAATTCAACCGTTAGGTCAAATTAAGATTTTAGTGCATAAATTCTCTAGTAGTCATTCTCAAGTTAGACAAAATGTAATTCCTACATTTATCTAATAAAGTGTAAAAAGGATGAAAAGTGTATGACGACATAATGCACAGCCTAATGAGGGTAAAGAATTCACCATTGCATATCTTGTCAAATAAGTCTAGTTAAGGTTATTTACCTTAATAGAACTTGAGGCCAATTACTTTGAAGTGTATAAACAACGTTTACACAAAACAAAGTAACACTCTTGATTGGTCTTTCGGAAATGACACATTTAAAAATTGCATTGCAATGTAAATTACTTGAGTATTTCGGATGAAACATCCAAGTTGTCAAACCGACTCCATTGTGCATTATAAGCAATTATTAAACAAATATGTCTAATAATTTGAACAAGTAGATTCAATATACCATCATTAACACAAGTGTGAGTTATGATCCGATGTATATTATTAATAAACCACATTTATTTCTACACTTAAAAATATGTCAATTAGATTCGATAATGATACCAATCATAGATTGAATAATGAATTGATATTTAATCGAAATCTTTCTTGATTCCCACAAACACTCCTTTAAGAGAAAATAACTACGATTTTCAAAGGGGATTTCATGTTTCATAGTGAGACATTAATCTACTGGAACTAATAACACAATGATTGAGTAAGACGACCCATATCAATAGATTTGAGAAGCACCCAAAGCTTTCAAACCTAAAAGTGTTAAAGAACATGCCAAGGTGTACAAAATATTTATGTACCATTTGTAAACCAGGAGATGTTAATCCTATATGCAATGCACACATAAATACACAACTAAGTAACACTACTACCAATAGTAATGATCACCTAAGAATGTCCAAAGACAAAAGAAAAAGCACAAAAGCATTCGTCTTCGTTTTGAGTGTTAGATACACCAAAGTATGCATAGCTTGATTTTATTTGAAAATAATTTTCGACCCATTTCAAAATTTAATTAAGTTCAAAATTTTATAATATATCAGTTTTCAAAGATATATCAACAAGAGATATCCAAATCAATATAAAAGAGTAAAACATAAGTTTTACGACAAACCGACGCTTAATACTTTGGACAAAGTATGGAACTTAGAAAACATCCAAATTTTAAATTATTAATAAAGGTTTGGAAGAATTTTTAATAGAAAGAAAATTCAATTACGCTCGAAATGACGGGTGGCACGACTTCTACGGACTTACGGTTGATTTTATATGATTTTTCAAAGTTTGCAAAAATCTGTGTCGGACTGACTGCAGTTCCTTATTGATAAGGAACCTCGGAGAACAGATAAAGAACCGCTGTCAGTAGGCAAAATATGAGTTTTTGGCGAAAAATCATTTGGAAACATTTTGAAAGGACTTAGAACTCTAAAAAATCATTTTAGACACATAGGCTCGTATTTTAGAGTTAATTATGACACAAAATATTTTTATACTTACAAACATTAAAAGATTTGTTATCAAGCTATTATACGAAGTTTATTTAATCACCAAAACTTGTACGAATGAAACAACAAAACACATTTCATAAGTAATCACTCTTCATGAACAATTTGATACAAAGATCGTCTCTATTTCTAAAAACCGTTTTCATTTTTTAAAAACCATTTGTTTTGAAAAAGAGAGCAAAGATCGATCCAAGCTTTAAAGATCTTGAATAACCACGCTCTGATACCAATTGTAGAAACTAGAAGAGGGGGGGGGGGGGTTGAATAGTTTCTAGTTACTTTTCAAAACATTTCGCATAAACCCACTATACGTTGTTCTTTAAGCATACCCGCGGTTCCTTATCACTAACGAACCGCGTGTCCCTTTAAGGAACCACGGACAGTGGACGATGCCATTTGTTACATGTTAAACTTTAACAATCCTTTGTATCAAATTCTGGATTAAGCTTGACTAGATATGAGATGTGTTTGATTGAAAGATAAATACTACAAGTAAGTAAACACACAAACACATCAAATCAATAGTACATCAAGCAATAGTCTAAACACTAAGCACACACGTACTAAGCATAAGCTTTTCCGTAACTAGGATGTTTGACTAAGTGATGTACACTTGACCATAATCTAAACATGAAGCACACACGTATTAAGCCTTACCTTTTTCGCAACTTAGATGTTTAGGTTATGAGATGCACACAACACACAACAACAAGTATGCAACTATAAATACATCTAAAAAGGTAAAGACATAAATGTAAATGAAAGTACCGACATGATGATTTATAGTGGTTCGGTCACGAAGCTCCTCTTCGCCCTACTCTACTCCTCGAATACACCTTACTCGAGGGTTACTTCACTAGTCAACAAAACTTCTTTCAAGGCGGAGAAAACCATATACGTCGCTTACACATTTCCGACACTAAACTAGATGTCGAGTCCTAATCTTAGGTAGGACCAATCTACACAACGTCGCCCACTTCACCATTTTTCGACACAAGGCTAGATGTCGAGTCCTAATCTTAGGCAGGACCAATCTACACCCATCTACACAACTTCCCAATTGACACACCAGTTTAGATCTACACAACTACACAACTCTTCACAACTACACAACTACACCACTCTTCACAACTACACACCTACACAACTCTTCACCCTAGTTATGTTTTATGGCCCAACATAACAAACCTTGTGTTTTATGGCATAAACACATAAAGCATATAGATCTAAGTATTCACCACTTAGATCTATGACTCTAACACTATACCCAAGTATTAACAAACTTGGATCTACACAACTAACACCTAATCCAAGGATACACATCACTTGGATCTTCTACCCTTACAAACACATCCAAGTGAACCCAACACTTGGATCTTCTACATATTCATAGTAGGAAAATAATGATTTGATCTAGAAGGAGAGATCTTCATCATGTTATGAACCCAACACTTCATGGTAATGAAAGTGTTCTTCTCTTTGCACTTGAGAGGATTAGAGGATAGAAGGAGAGAATCACATGTTAAACAAGATTAATCTAAACTAACTAATCAAGGAGTTTAAAGATGTTTTTAAAGAAACTGTGCAAAAAGGATTAAAAGAAAAGCTGGAAATGATCCACTATTTATAGGGCAACAATGCAACGGGTATAAAGACCCGCGGTTCCTTAAGTACCCCACGGTTCCTTATCAACATGGAACCGTGGGTTCCTTTAAGGAACCTCCGGCTTGGAATCCGTGCATTTTGTCCTTTAGTGGGGATATGCCATCTGGGGTAGTTTATACCCTCAAAGGATATTCCTTTGGCACATGAAATATGCCAAATTCAAATTAAAGAATATTCTTTGGAATATACCTTAAGAAATATTCTTTGGAATATTCCAAATTTAAATTTCTATTTTTCTTTTTAATAAAACATTTTTCTTAAAAATAAAGTTTATTAAAATATTTTGTCACATTTGATTAAATGTGAGTTTTAAGAAAATATTAATCCTTGATCACTTAGTTAGGTTAATGACAAGTTTATTCATACCTTGAGTGATTCATGCCCAATGCGATCTTGGAGGCGTCGAGAGAAGTATACAAAAGTATTCTTGAGTGATTACGAGTACCTTAACATTTTACATAATGTATTGCGAATTATACGTTTGTCATCAACAAAACACAAAGAGATTATATCGACAAAACATCATTATGTTTGCACTAACAATCTCACCCTTTTTGATGATGACAAACAAGTAAACCGCAACACATATTAAAATATATAAGTTACTCGTTTACACTTACTTCTCCCCCTTTTGTCGAATCAAAAAGGTAGTCAACGTCTTTGAAGAAGAGAAGAATCTACGTCGAGAGAGCATACATCCAAAGTGGTAATCATTGATAACACGCCATTTGAAGAAGAGAAGAATTGACGTCACGAGAGATTGCATCCGAAAGGTAGTCTTTATTTGTAGAAGAAGAGAATCGACTTTGATAGAACATGCATCCAAAAAGCTAATCATCCATTGTGGTTGTCGGTTGAGAAGCGAGAATCTAAACCGTAGACCCATCATCTAAAGATATTGAGCTTGCGTCATCCTAGTGAAGTCTTCAATCAACATAGGTTAACCATCTCCATGTATAATAAAATTCTTATCTACGAGATTCAAAAATTCATTACTTTCAAGAAGTTCGATGAATGCAATTTAAGTGAGTCAACGATCGTAAATGTAATGACTAGAAATCTTGCAAATGCTCCCCCTTGATATGAGCTCCCCCTTGCTTGAGGCACCAATAAAGCAAGGATAGTGACAAGCTACAAAGAAGGGTTAGAAAATTCATACAAAACAAAGTTAGTGGACAAGAGCATATATGAATAGCAATGTCACCCAAGCGAAATTAATTTTAAACATCTTAAGTACAAACAGAAGGACTCAAGAGAAAGCTAAAACAATCTTAACTTTTAGAAGTGTAAAAAATATGACAAGTTAAGAAAAATAAGAGGGCTATTAGATAAAAAAGAGAACCCAACTTATTTTGGTGACAAAAAAATAATATAAAAAGGACTATAGAGGGAAAAGAAATGTCCAATTTATAAAAAGAGAAAATGTTTTCGAGAGGACATACTCTACTTTAATATCATGGCAAAAATACCAAACTAAAGAGAGTATGACATGGACAATAAAAACAATTCCACATAGTCAAAAAGAGAGAAAGAAGGACTATGATGAAAAGAAAAATGAGGATGATAAACAATTCGTTTGCACAAACAATGACAAGCATTAAAGAAAGAAGTGTGCACACGATGCTATCAATCCAAAAACAAGTCAAAGGAGAGGATCTTGACAAGATCAATTCAGAATTGTTGGAATAGAGGTAGAGAAGAAACGTCCATACTAATTGTAATGATAATATGTCAAAGGGCAAAAGCTTAGAATTTTAGGAATCACCCAAGAAAATTCAAGATTTAACTAAAATCCTCTCAAAAGGTTAAAAACTTAGAATTGTTGGAATCACCCAATTCAATTGTAAATTTTAACCGCAATCAATTCTCAACAACGAGAGAGACAAAAAATCTCAAATCAAAGACATTTTTGACCTTAAAAATAATTCCTTTATAAAGCTCCAAAAGCTTTAAGTCGGGAATCAAGGTACAAAACTAAAGAAAAACCTAAAGCGAGGATAAATCGACGCTTAAGAAAAATACTAGATAAAAGACATTATAGGCAAGGATGCTTATGAATGTCGACACTAAATAGATGACTCATTGATATATAGAAAGAGATCAAATAAGCCAAAGAATAGAAAAACTAAGATGGATGGTCTTTAGCATACGATGAACTACATGCTCAAAGTTTCATAGCTCTTTTCAATCATTGTGAATGTTCAAAGATTAATTACATGATGAGGAAAGGGTGAGGCTCGACTCAAGTTAGTTTAGAAATGACAGAATAAAGAGACTCGAATAAGAAGAGCATGATTAAAATAAATGAAAGAGACTCAACAAAGAAGTTAAGGATAACTTCACAAAATAATTCAAGAATACTATACCTTATTAGGTGATAGTGAAGTCTTGAAGAAAAATGAATAAAGAAACCCAAAAGAAAGTAAAAGAAGGAATCTTCAAAAAAAAAAAACTCGTCAAAGATAGAGATAGACGAAAAACGAACAAAGGGACTCACTGGCCGTGGTTCGTTAAATAGGTCCGCGGTTCATTATAAATAATGAGCCGCTAGGTTATTTGAGGAGCCGCTAGGTTATTTGAGGTCCGCGGTTCCTTTTCTCCACCGGCGGTTCCATATCGATATGGAGCCGCGGTCTCTATAAAGAACCGCCCACAGAGGGTGTGTTTTGGAGGATAAAGGAATTTTCCAATTCGGCAAATCCTAATGTTCTAGTCTAACTTATCATAAAGTTATGCTAAAGAGCAATAAAAACTAGAACACACACAAAGGAAAAACACATAGGTCCAATTAGCACGTAAGAAGAAAGTTAAGAAAAACCTAATGGCTACAAACGAAAAAACTCCTAATGACATACAAAGTTCATCGATGTAAACTATCATTAGTCATATTTAGGAAGAGCCATTTAGCCAATTTAGAGAATGAGTATGAGACTATCACTAGAGGTGCTCAATTAAGGCTAAGCACAACCGTTTTTTCGAGTTATAAAATAACCCATCTTCCCACATGGAAGTAATTCAACCGTTCGGTCAAATTAAGATTTTAGTGCATAAATCTCTAGCAGTCATTCTCAAGTTAGACAAAATGTAATTCCTACATTTTTCTAATAAAGTGTAACAAGGATGAAAAGTGTATGACGACATAATGCACAACCTAATGAGGGTAAAGAATATACCATTGCATATCTTCTCAAATAAGTCTAGTTAAGGTTATTTACCTTAATAGAACTTGAGGCCAATAACTTTGAAGTGTATAAACGACGTTTACACAAAACAAAGTAACACTCTTGATTGGTCTTTCAGAAATGACATATTTACAAATTGCATTGCAATGTAAATTACTTGAGTATTTTAGATGAAACATCCAAGTTGTCAAACCGACTCCATTGTGCATTATAAGCAATTATTAAACAAATATGTCTAATAATTTGAACAAGTAGATTCAATATACCATCATCAACACAAGTGTGAGTTATGATCTGATGTATATTATTAATAAACCACATTTATGTCTACACTTAAAAACATGTCAATTAGATTCGATAATGATACCAATCATAGTTTGAATAATGAATTGATATTTAATCGAAATCTTTCTTGATTCCCACAAACACTCCTTTAAGAGAAAATAACTAATATTTTCAAAGGGTATTTCATGTTTTATAGTGAGACATTAATCTACTTGAACTAATAACACAATGATTGAGTAAGATGACCCACATCAATAGCTTTGACAAGCTCCCAAAGCTTTCAAACCTAAAAGTGTTAAAGAACATGCCAAGGTGTACAAAATGTTTATGTACCATTTGTAAACCAAGAGATGTTAATCCTATATGCAATGCACACATAAATAGACAACTAAGTAACACTACCACTAATAACTGAGATTTACTAGTTGAAAAAGTTCGTTTTCTCGGTATCTTCTCGAATTGATTTCCGGCTAATGTGCGACTCTATTGTTTTTGGTGAAGAATAATATTTGTGGTTTTGGTAAAGTAAATGTGCAAGACTTTAAAATAAAAGACAAGTAATTAAAACTAAAAACTAGTTAAGACGTAAATGGAGCAATATTTAAAACTTTAAAAGTAAATGACGAGAAATTAAATGACGTAAAATTAAAACTTAACAAAAAGTAAATTGACAATCAAATAAAAATGCAAAACGAAATTAAAATAGACTAAAAACAAAACGAGAAACATTGATATTTTTACTGAAACAAAATAATCAAAATAAAACAAAGTAACCAATCGGAATACACCCGATCGGAATCCAATCGGAATCCGATCGGAATGTACTCCATCGGAAAGTGCATGATCGGAATGTGCAAACAGGGACATGATCGGAATAATCGATAATAGCTCAATCGGAATGTCAAAAATTAAAACTAATCGGAATGTTTAGAAAAGGGCCAGATCGGAATGTTAAAAATATAACTAATCGGAATAAGGGGAAACAAGCACAATCGGAATATCCATAAAACAAGCCAATCGGAATATCTAAACCCTTTTCCGATTTGGTGATCGGAAAAAGGGTGTGGTCGGAATAAGCTGATCGGAAAAGGGGTTTACCCTTTCCGATTACAATGTTGATCCGAAAATTAAGCAAGCTATAAGCTATAATGATAAGCTCACACTAAAGCTTAGAACGAATCAAAAGTGAAAAAGATTAAATAAGCTCAAATAACAACTTATCAACTTAAAATAAGCACACTCTTAAATCAAACTATAAAAAAAATGAACTTTTAAGAAAACTTTAAATCAAATAAACATTAAGATGAAATAAAATCAAGGATGAACATGAGTCAAAGATAAGCAAAATAAGAAAGGTAGAAGAAGATGATTAAAAATAAGAACTTGATTAAAAGAAAGGATTCCAAATTAAAAGACTTACTTGAATTGAAGAAATTAAAAGTGCATAACATGAAATTAAAATGCAAGAAAATAAATGACAAGATATGAAAATGGTGGAAGTGTGGTTTGTCAAGCCACCAACAACATGAAAATGAAACTAGCCTAAACTATATATAGGGGTGATTAGAGAGGAGCTTAGGAAGCTTCCTCCCTCTTTCCTCTTTTCCTTAATTGCACACTTAAGTCCTTTTCTTCTTAATTGTTTGTTAATCTTGGACTTAATGACTTTGTCTCGGGATTTCTTTGAACTCGTCTTGAATTTTCTTCATAAATAAGACTCGAGTTCTTCGGCTTTTAGTAAACTTCCGTCTTTTGACTTTTTCTTCGATAAATCTTCAGAATTGGTCTTGGACTTCCGTTCTTTTTCCACTCTTGATCTTTCGACTTCATCTTTCGTCTTTTTCTTCGATAAAAGCCCGTGAAATTCCGTGTTTTCTCCACTTTTCACCTTTTCGTCCTAAATCACAACAAAAACGCAAACCACGCATAATTCCGACATAAATGACATAAAATACACGTTTTGGCTCGGTTATTATTGTAATTAAGTGGTAAAAAGGATGGGTGTTTTCACACCTATCAAATCCCCTACACTTAACCATTGCAATGTCCTCATGCAATGCATTAGTTGCAAAGCAAGTTTACATTTTTTGTCATAATTAATCCATGTTGGCCTTTATTAAAGAGATAGAAAATTATAAACATACAAAGCAAAGAAATCAAAAACATACCTTTGGGTTTTGGAAATGTCGTGAATGATCATCATCCTCAAGTTTTCACTTTCTCCAAACCAAGCTTAGAAACGAGATCATTGTTATTATAAGTTAGCAAACTAACACGAACTCATGTGGGCCAATTATTCACTTAGACTCCCTTTTTCCTAGGTGTATCTCTTATATTTTATTGTTGTCTTGAATGATCACGAGGATGCATTTTTGACTTATTTCGATAGTTATTTAGTCCGAAAATAAAGTGAACGATTTCATCAATAATTAGCTAAAGGACAAAATCTTTTAAAACTGCTTCTCGGGACCTCATAAAGTTCATATCTTGGCATAACTCGCTTCGCGATTTGAGACCTTTCTCGAACCGATATTTGGCAGCGACTTCATACTTCAAACCTTGAGAGACGTTCATGAAATTATGGTCTTCTCTTCATAATGGAATTTCTTCACTTGAAGTTTTGAGAGATTCATACTTGGACCACGACTTCTTCATTTTTCTCCAATCTTTATTTTGGACTTTGATATACAACGATCCGCCTCCTTTTATGACTTGGATCTATTTATCCTCATACCTTGCTAGGGTCTTTTCGGATACACTTCTCCATGACTTTTGGGGAGTTTTTGCTTTTCGTCGTGTGTCTCGATCCTTCATATTGATTTTCGATAAATGATTCTTCACATCACTTTTGGATCTTTAGCAACAAAATGTAGCCCTCATGCCTTGTTAGGGCCTTTTCAGACTCGCCAATCTTCGCATCCCGCTTCAATAAGTTATGCCTTGGCTATGAACTCTAATCCGTACCGAGCAACTTTTAAACGATCTTGGGCTAGAAGCTAAGTAACTTTTCAAATCGTACAACCTTATATATTGCAGATAAATTTATTAGCAAGCGATGAGAGAATAGGCTTATAATTAACTCACATAAATTCACGAAAGAATACCGAACTTATAATTGACTCTATCATCTCTCGTTCTCCACAGTTTAAAATCTCAAGGAATGAGACTCGTGGATGCTTAGCCTATTAAATCAAAGTTTTGGGTTTTCGAGTCATCTATAGGATCTTGCAAATTCTTAGACTTTTTCAAGTTTAGAAATCGCATTTTAAAGTTCCCTTGATAAACGACTCTCTAGGATCAATTATAGGAACTTGCGAAAAGTTATTGTTCTTAACCCGTGAGAGTTAAGACTTTCGCGTTTTATAGCTCCCTATATAAAAGCCTAGCAAAACTTGACTTAAACACGTTAAGGATACTAGCTAGAGTAAACTTAGATAAGTAAACTCGGGTTGAGTCTAAAGATTCACAACGTTTGAAAATAAAAACCACTTTATTAAAATTTTATTCTAGCAAGGAAAGAAAATAACTATACAAAGGGAAAAAACTAATAGGCCAAAATAGATCAAAAATTTTGAAAAATGTCGAAAAATTGATTTTCCGGTTAAAATGAGGACAAATACAAGGAAAAGGCCACTTAACTTCGATAGAAGTCCCCCCTACACTTAATATAAACATTGTCCTCAATGTTTAAGCATGTGGGAGTAAACTCCCCTACACTTAGGACATTGTGCACTTTGTTTAAATCTTGCTAAGAAAGGGACAACTAAAGAGATTCCTATTTTAATATTGAGAAATATAAAATAGTGAATCGAAAAGAGTTTAGGATAGAACCGGGAAAAAGGGAACACGGAATCACGGTTCGTCAAAAGTCATCAAGTCTAATCCCTGCACATGATAAGAAAGAAAGCAAGAAATACCACGGGGCTCCCCCTACACTTATGGTGAAAATAGATAGATAATTGGGTTGCCTCCCAAAAAGCGCTTGTTTTTGTTAACCGAGTCACGAGCCTGACTCGTCCCCGAATTAAATGGTCCATGGGGAAGCCTCGAATGTGATACCGGGATCAAAGACCTTGTCCTCGTTCCCGGTTGACATCAACAAAGGAGAGGCGGGGGGATAAGTCTTGAATGGGAGAAAAGTCCTTTCAACATACAAGAAGTATGTGAAATGAAGATCCACGGGAGGTGGGTTGGGTAAAGTAAGCACATTGTCCTCCCCCAAAGACAATAGATGTTGAGCAAGCGGCAAAGCCGTATTGTTATCAATTATAGCATAATCAATGTCACCTCCCGGGTCAAAGCACTCATCCTCCGAAATAGTGGCTAAAGGGGAGGATGAAAGGTGCGCGGGAGGGGGACTTGGGTCAATACTTTCAAGTAGCAAATTATCAAAAATAATATCCCCCTCCATGTCATTGTCATCATTACCTGGTGGTATGGAGTGAATGTCGATTTCTTCCAGCAATGGGTCATTATCTTCAACGGGAGGAATAGATGGAGGCAAAGAAGCGGAAAGAGGAGGAGAAGTTAACGCTTCAATTTGAGCAATAAGAAGATGCACTTTCTGTAATCTATCGTGAAGAAGCACGTCTTCCACCTTATCCACAAGATCATGTTCATCGGTGAACTTCTCGTAAACCGGAGAGAATAAATCGTCATCGTCTGCATCTCCCGGTGGAGAATGAGAAATTTCAAAAGTGAAATTCTCATAGCAGAGAGAAGAATCGTCATCACTAGGATCAACCTCTTCCGTAAGAGTAACGTCGTCCTCAAGCTCCATAGCAGGTAAGTCACAAACCTCATCATCCAATACCTTGTCGAGACCAATATCACTAAGCTCATTCAACGAATCTAGATCCTTAGATGCAGTAGGAACATCGACAGTAGGAGCAGCAACGTCAGAAGATTGGTTGAAAGTATAGACATCATCGTCGTCGTCATCATCATAATAGATGGGACGAGTCCAGTTAGGAGTGACGTAGTCGGCTAACTCTTCCTTGATAACCTCCACATCTTTAAGAAGCTCATGCAGCAACTTTTGTTGTTCATCGCCCCGAGTATGTTCAATTTCACCAATTCTATCCCACGCTGTAATTAAACATTTTGGTGTAGAAAAGAAGGGAAAACGACTAAATTGGCTCAAAAAGGTGTCGGTGGTTTTCAAGGTTTCGTCCACATCAAGCAAAGGTTGCTTTTCCGGATGCAAGTCAGCTCAAAGTTGAGCTATACTCTCTAGAATGCCATTCAAAGAAGTGAGTTGTTGATCAAGACTAGTTTGCTGAGAGGATTGATGATTGAGGGTGTGATGTGGGGGCTCAAAATTATAGACACTAGGATGATAGCACGGTACTTTCTCAAAGATTTGCGACGGATCACAAAAAGAAGCATCGTGAGGGCCCCCACAAATATAGCACCATGGGTATGGAGAGAAACTGGGTGCTTCTTGTGGATAGCTATTATCATTGTCATAATTGTACCCCGGTTCTTTCCCGTGTCCATACGGGTATTGAACCGGGCACGAAACATGCCAATGAGAATCGCTTCCACAATAGATGCACGGGGGAACAGGAGGAGGTGGCTTCAAAAAGGACGAATTAGTCGAGTTGCACAAAGGACAAAATCCGAATAGGAATTGTGTATTGTCGATATCGTTTCCGCACCGCTCACATGTACACCATTGACAAGAGTCGTTCCCGTACAATCATCTCCCACACCCGACGCAATGGACATAAAAATCCATAAAGAAAGATAGAGAAGCAAGAAGAATATTTTTGGTGCAAAACTTTTGAAAAAGAAATGCTTTTTATGATTTTTCAAATGTTTTGGTTCTTTTTTTTTAAATTTTTGGACACGAAAAATAACGTTCACAAGTGAACGGATCCCAAAGCCAACGCGTCTCTCACAAAAACCGTTAATCCTCACGAAAAGAGCCGGCAGCGGCGCCATTTAATACATGAGATTTACTAGTTGAAAAAGTTCGTTTTCTCGGTATCTTCTCGAATTGATTTCCGGCTAATGTGCGACTCTATTGTTTTTGGTGAAGAATAATATTTATGGTTTTGGTAAAGTAAATGTGCAAGACTTTAAAATAAAAGACAAGTAATTAAAACTAAAAACTAGTTAAGACGTAAATGGAGCAATATTTAAAACTTTAAAAGTAAATGACGAGAAATTAAATGACGTAAAATTAAAACTTAACAAAAAGTAAATTGACAATCAAATAAAAATGCAAAACGAAATTAAAATAGACTAAAAACAAAACGAGAAACATTGATATTTTTACTGAAACAAAATAATCAAAATAAAACAAAGTAACCAATCGGAATACACCCGATCGGAATCCAATCGGAATCCGATCGGAATGTACTCCATCAGAAAGTGCATGATCGGAATGTGCAAACAGGGACATGATCGGAATAATCGAAAATAGCTCAATCGAAATGTCAAAAATTAAAACTAATCGGAATGTTTAGGAAAGGGCCAGATCGGAATGTTAAAAATATAACTAATCGGAATAAGGGGAAACAAGCACAATCGGAATATCCATAAAACAAGCCAATCGGAATATCTAAACCCTTTTCCGATTTGGTTATCGGAAAAAGGGTGTGGTCGGAATAAGCTGATCGGAAAGGGGTTTACCCTTTCCGATTACAATGTTGATCCGAAAATTAAGCAAGCTATAAGCTATAATGATAAGCTCACACTAAAGCTTAGAACGAATCAAAAGTGAAAAAGATTAAATAAGCTCAAATAACAACTTATCAACTTAAAATAAGCACACTCTTAAATCAAACTATAAAAAAATGAACTTTTAAGAAAACTTTTAAGAAAACTTTAAATCAAATAAACATTAAGATGAAATAAAATCAAGGATGAACATGAGTCAAAGATAAGCAAAATAAGAAAGGTAGAAGAAGATGATTAAAAATAAGAACTTGATTAAAAGAAAGGATTCCAAATTAAAAGACTTACTTGAATTGAAGAAATTAAAAGTGCATAACATGAAATTAAAATGCAAGAAAATAAATGACAAGATATGAAAATGGTGGAAGTGTGGTTTGTCAAGCCACCAACAACATGAAAATGAAACTAGCCTAAACTATATATAGGGGTGATTAGGGAGGAGCTTAGGAAGCTTCCTCCCTCTTTCCTCTTTTCCTTAATTGCACACTTAAGTCCTTTTCTTCTTAATTGTTTGTTAATCTTGGACTTAATGACTTTGTCTCGGGATTTCTTTGAACTCGTCTTGACTTTTCTTCATAAATAAGACTCGAGTTCTTCGGTTTTTAGTAAACTTCCGTCTTTTGACTTTTTCTTCGATAAATCTTCAGAATTGGTCTTGGACTTCCGTTCTTTTTCCAATCTTGATCTTTCGACTTCATCTTTCGTCTTTTTCTTCGATAAAAGCCCGTGAAATTCCGTGTTTTCTCCACTTTTCACCTTTACGTCCTAAACCACAACAAAAACGCAAACCACGCATAATTCCAACACAAATGACATAAAATACACGTTTTGGCTCGGTTATTATTGTAATTAAGTGGTAAAAAGGATGGGTGTTTTCACACCTATCAACTACCAATAGTGATGATCACTTAAGAATGTCTAAAGATAAAAGAAAAAGCACAAAAGCATTCGTCTTCGTTTTGAGTGTGAGATACACCAAAGTATGCATAGCTTGATTTTAATTGAAAATAGTTTTCGACCCATTTCAAAATTTAATTAAGTTCAACATTTTATAATATATCAATATTCAAAGATATATCAACAAGAGATGTCCAACTTAATAGAAAAGAGTAAAACATAAGTTTTACGACAAACCGACGCTTAATACTTTGGACAAAGTATGGAACTTAGAAAACATCCAAATTTTAAAGTTTGAATAAAGGTTTGAAAGCATATTTAATAGAAAGTAAATTCAATTACGCTCGAAATGACGGGTGGCACGACTTCTATGGACTTATAGTTGATTTTATATGATTTTTCAAAGTTTGCAAAATCTGTGTCGGAATGACTGCGGTTCCTTATTGATAAGGAACCTCGGAGAACAGATAAAGAACCGCGGTCAGTAGGAAAAAATTGTGTTTTTGGCCAAAATCATCTGGAAACATTTTGGAAGGACTTAGGACTCTAAAAAATCATTTAGGACTCGTATTTTAGAGTTAATTATGAAACAAAATATTTTTATACTTCCAAACATGAAAAGATTTGTTATCAAGTTATTATACGAAGTTTATTTAATCACCAAAACTTGTACGAATGAAACAACAAAACATATTTCATAAGTAATCACTCTTCATGAACAATTTGATACAAAGATCGTCTCTATTTTTAAAAACCGTTTTCATTTTTTAAAAACCATTTGTTTTGAAAAAGAGAGCAAAGATCGATCCAAGCTTTAAAGTACAATATACTTCAAAGATCTCGAATAACCACGCTCTGATACCAATTGTAGAAACTAGAAGGGGGGGTTGAATAGTTTCTAGTTACTTTTCAAAACATTTCGCATAAACCCATTCTGCGCGGTTCTTTAAACATACCCGTGGTTCCTTATCACTAACGAACCGCGTGTCCCTTTAAGGAACCGCCGACAGTGGACGATGCCATTTGTTACATGTTAAACTTTAACAATCCTTTGTATCAAATTATCGATCAAGCTTGACTAGATATGAGATGTGTTTGATTGAAAGATAAATACTACAAGTAAGTAAACACACAAACACATCAAATCAAGAATACATCAAGCAATAGTCTAAACACTAAGCACACACGTACTAAGCATAAGCTTTTCCGCAACTAGGATGTTTAGACTAAGTGATGTACACTTGACCATAATCTAAACATGAAGCACACACGTACTAAGCCTTAGCTTTAACGCAACTTAGATGTTTAGGTTATGAGATGCACACAACACACAACAACAATTATGCAACTATAAATACATATAAAAAGGTAAAGACATAAATGTAAATGAAAGTGCCGACACGATGATTTATAGTTGTTCGGTCACGAAGCTCCTCTTCGCCCTACTCCACTCCTCGAGTACACCTTACTCGAGAGTTACTTCACTAGTCAACAAAACTCCTTTCAAGGCGGAGAAAATCATATACGTCGCTTACACATTTCCGACACTAAGCTAGATGTCGAGTCCCAATCTTAGGTAGGACCAATCTACACAACGTCGCCCACTTCACCATTTTTCGATACAAGGCTAGATGTCGAGTCCTAATCTTAGGTAGGACCAATCTACACCCATCTACACAACTTCCAAATTGACACACCAATTTGGATCAACACAACTACACAACTCTTAACAACTACACAACTACACCACTCTTCACAACTACACACCTACACAACTCTTCACCCTAGTTATGTTTTATGGCCCAACATAACAAACCTTGTGTTTTATGGCATAAACACATAAACCATATAGAATTAAGTACTCACCACTTAGATCTATGACTCTAACACTATATCCAAGTATTAACAAACTTGGATCTACACAACTAACACCTAATCCAAGGATACCCATCACTTGGATCTTCTACCTTTACAAACACATCCAAGTGAACCCAACACTTGGATCTTCTAAATATACATAGTAGGAAAACAATGATTTGATCTAGAAGGAGAGATCTTCATCATGTTATGAACCCAACACTTCATGGTAATGAAAGTGTTCTTCTCTTTGCACTTGAGAGGAAGAGAGGATTGAAGGAGAGAATCACATCTTAAACAAGATTAATATAAACTAACTAATCAAGGAGTTTAAAGATGTTTTTGAAGAAACTGTGCAAAAAGGGATAATAGAAAAGCTGGAAATGGTCCACTATTTATAGGGCAACAATGAAACGGGTATAAAGACCCGCGGTTCCTTATCAATAAGGAACCGCAGGTTCCTTTAAGGAACCTCCAGCTTGGAGTTCATGCATTTTTGTCCTTTAGTGGGGATATGCCATCTGGGGTAGTTTATACCCTCAAAGGATATACCTTTGGCATATGGAATATGCCAAATTCAAATTAAAAAATATTATTTAGAATATACCTTAGGGAATATTCTTTGAAATATTCCAAATTCAAATTTCCATTTTTCTTTTTAATAAATTTTTTTTTTAAAATAAAGTTTATTAAAATCTTTTGTCACATTTGATCAAATGTAAGTTTTAAGAAAGTATCAATCCTTGATCACTTAGTTAGGTTAATGACAAGTTTATTCATACCTTGAGTGATTCATGCCCAATGCCATCTTGGAGGCGTCGAGAGAAGTATTCAAAATTATTCTTGAGTGATTACGAGTATCTTAACATTTTACATAATGTATTACGAATTATACGTTTGTCATCAACAAAACATAAAGAGATTATATCGACAAAACATCGTAATGTTTGCACTAACAATCTCCCCCTTTTTGATGATGACAAACAAGTAAACCGCAACACATATTAAAATGTATAAGTTACTCGTTTACACTTAATTCTCCCCTTTTGTCGACTCAAAAAGGTAGTCAACGTCTTTGAAGAAGAGAAGAATCAACGTCGAGAGAGCACACATCCAAAGTGGTAATCATTGATAACACGTCATTTGAAGAAGAGAAGAACTGACGTCACGAGAGCTTGCATCCGAAAGGTAGTCTTTATTTGTAGAAGAAGAGAATCGACTTTGATAGAACGTGCATCCAAACCGTAGACCCATCATCTAAAGATATTGAGCTTGCGTCATCCTAGTGAAGTCTTCAATCAACATAGGTTAACCAACTCCATGCATATGAAAATGCTTATCTTCGAGATTCAAAAATTCATTACTTGCAAGAAGTTCGATGAATGCAATTTAAGTGAGTCAACGATCGCAAATGTAATGACTAGAAATCTTGCAAATGCTCCCCCTTTATATGAGCTCCCCCTTGCTTGAGGCACCAGTAAAGCAAGGATAGTGACAAGCTACAAGGAAAGGGTTAGAAAAGTCCTACAAAACAAAGTTAGTGGACAAGAGCATATATGAATAGCAATGTCACCCAAGCAAAATTAATTTTAAACATCTTAAGTATAAACAGAGGGACTCAAGAGAAAGCTAAAACAATCTTAACTTTTAGAAGTGTCAAAAATATGACAAGTTAAGAAAATAAGAGGGCTATTAGATAGAGAAGAGATCCCAACTTATTTTGGTGACAAAAAAAAATATAAAAAGGACTATAGAGGGAAAAGAAATGTCCAATTTATAAAAAGAGAAAATGTTGTCGAGAGGACATACTCAACTTTAATATCATGGCAAAAATACCAAACTAAATAGAGTATGACATGGACAATAGAAACAATTCCACATAGTCAAAAAGAGAGAAAGAAAGACTATGATGAAAAGAAAAATGAGGATGATAAACAAGTCGTTTAACAATGACAAGCATTAAAGAAATAAGTGTGCACGCTATGCAATCAATCCAAAAACAAGTCAAAGGAGAGGATCTTGACAAGATCAATTCACAATTGTTGGAATAGAGGTAGAGAAGAAACGTCCATACTAATTGTAAGGATAATATGTCGAAGGGCAAAAGCTTAGAATTTTCTGAATCACCTAAGAAAATTCAAGATTTAACCAAAATCCTCTCAAAAGGTTAAAAACTTAGAATATAAACCCCTTTCCACCATGGAAAGGGGTGTTGGTTGTTTCATTCTTACAAGGAATACACATAGTTTTTCTCTCACTTCTCTCTCTACTTTCTCTCACTAGAAAACAACAACCCTCTTGAAATATCAAAGATTATCACTTTTCTATAATTGGTATCAAGAGCTATGGGATGAAATAAAGATTGGTTTTGTGTTGTTCATACTTTTCTAAGTGTGTTCATGTGTTTTTTATTCATTTTTACCAAAGTTTCAAAAAAAATTCGTGTTTTTGTGGTTCCAAGTGATCTGTATTTCTTCTAAATAGTTTTAGTAACGATTTGGAGATATTGGTTTCGCTAGAATCGCGAATTCCAAGGTAAAAATCTCTTTTTTCTTGTTGCTTACAAGTCTCGAACTATTTTCTTGTTACGATCTGATTGTTGCGATTGCATAAACCCTGGGGGTTTCTACTTGCGATCCAAGATCACGATCACATCTTACGATCTACTTGCGATCATAGACTACGATCACAGAGTGCGATCATAGACTACGATCAAGTGAATACGATCATAGACTACGATCAAGTGAGTACGATCATAGACTACGATCAAGTGAGTACGATCACAGGATACGATCATAAAGTGCGATCATAGACTACGATCACCAGTGAGTACGATCATAGACTACGATCATCAAGTACGATCATAGACTACGATCACCTGTAAGTGCGATCACAAGATACGATCATAGAGTGCGATCATAGACTACGATTACCAGTGAGTGCGATCACAGGATACGATCACAGAGTGCGATCATTTACTACGATCACCAGTGAGTACGATCATAGGATTCGATCATAGAGTACGATCATAGACTACGATCACCAGTGCGATCAAAGAGTACGCTCAGCCAAAATTTGCAAGACTTAGAGGATTTTTTCAACTTTGCATTTCTTTGGAGACATTAACAAAAACACACAACCAAAAGATCATAACATCTTTATTTAAACAACACTAAAACACATAATCTTATTTCATTGCTCGATCATTTTGATAATCCTTATTCAAGTGTTCAAAAATGAATCCTCATTCATTCATGCCAATAATGACATCGCTTACCGATATTTCAATCATCTCGGGTACCGATACCCGCCCACCGTTGCTCATCAAAGACTTATTTGAAGCATGGCAAGGTCGCATGAGAACTTACATTATGGGTAAACCCAATGGGAGACTTATGGTTCAATCCATTGAGAAAGGTCCACTCGATTGGGGAGAAGTTACTGTCGACAATGTGACGCGGCCAAGGTTGTTTCATGAGTTAACGGATGCTAACAAAATCATTGTCGATGCGAATGAAAGGGCTGTTCAGACCATACTTCAAGCTCTTCCACCCCATATTTATCGAATGGTAAGCGAACACACAGTGACAAAGGATCTTTGGGACCGCTTAGCTGTTTTGTTACAAGGGAATTCGCTAACTAAGCAAGAACGAGAGTGTCAATTGTATGACTTGTTTGATAGGTTCACATACATTCCAGGGGAAACACTTCATGACTACTACTGGAGTTTTACTACTTTGATGAATGATTTGAACGTGTATAATCTAAGGATAGCTCAGTTTCAACTAAACACCAAGTTCTTGAACACGTTACCCCAAGAGTGGAGCCAATATGTCACCGATGTTAAAATGATTCAGGATTTGCACAAGTCAAATTTAGATCAACTATATGCTTTCTTGCAGCAACACGAGAAGCACGTGATCCAAAAACGCATCTCTCAGGGTTCTTATTCCGAACCATTGGCATTAATGTCAAATCATCCAACGTTGTCATATCACAACTCTCCGGATGCTTTGGGACACCAATCTTCCTATCAACCATTGTATCAAACTCCGAGCTTTCCATAGTATTAGATCTTGCCACAACCACCTACATCTTATCAGCAACAATACAAGAAACCAGCAATATCATCACAAGGAGATTCACATCATTTACCTTATGCTTCACAACCATACTCACCTTATCAACCTCCAACAAACCCTGCCATCACTTATCAACAACATGAGGCTCCTCAACCCCATTACTCACAACATGTTAGTGCTCCTTCAAATCACTTTGTAGCTCAACCATCACTAGTATTCTATTGTGATGACGAGATTCCAGTTCCTGAGTTTAGACAAGGGGATAATCCTACTGATATACTTGCTCAAATGTCTGCTTACATCACTCAAGCGTTGAACAAAAGAGGTTACAAAGGACCATCTCCAACAAACAATCAGATGAGGAATTCTTCTAACTCTCGTCAACAAGCTACAATCCAAGATGGCAGAGTCATTGTGCAACCACTTCAGGGGAGACCAAGTTCATCTAATACTGGTGCACGTCCATCTAACACTGTTGCTACAAGGGGTAATAACACTGGCAAAATGAGGATGATCATATGTTATAACTGCAAAGGGGAAGGGCACATGGCTCGAGAGTGTTAGCAGCCAAAAAGGAAAAGGGATAGCACATGGTTTCAAAAGAAGATCTATTTGGTTAATGCTCAAGCCCAAGGACGAGAGCTCGATAAAGAAGAGTTAGCATTTCTCGCAGATCCAGGAGTTACGGACAATGACGGACTCACAACAGCCATCACGAACAATGCCGCATATCAATGTGATGATCTTGATGCATACGATTCTAACTGTGATGATCTCAATACCGCCAAGGCAGCTCTCATGGCAAATCTTTCACTTTATGGAGCTGACACAATTTCTGAGGTACCAACTACTGCCAATGATACTAATGTTGTACCTTATCAAGTTGAGCAAGTGCCTGAGTACCCGGAACAGCCTCCGGTTATTAGTAACTCAAACGAGGAGACAAAAAATGATAGCGCAAGTCCCCAGGCTTTGAGTGAAACACAACCGGGAGCTATTACGTCTACAAATTCATTTGCTCAACAAGATTTGGTTATGGTGTCGGCATCTATGCTTGGCCAAATGAATAATGCGGTCCTTGAAACCCTCGGTGTTAATCAGACATTATCTGCCGAGCTTGCTTTGTATAAGGAAAAGGTTAAAACCTTGGAATTAACTCCAGTGACCACTACCTTAACCAATCCTGAATTTGATAGGTTTAGGAAAGTCCAAATGGATAATTTGCTAGAATTTGAGAGTTTAAGAGCAAATCTTTCGAAAGAACTTAAAGAAAAAGAGTCAGTCGTTAATAACTTTCTAAAACTACAAACGGATTTCGAAATTCTCGATTCTAAAAGGGTTGAAACGGAAATTAAGGCGTCTGAGAAAGTTAAAAAGACTGAAGTTTTGCTTTTAAAACAATACTATGCTTCACATTTAGTACACTTGTTTCATTCTTCTTTTAAAGAATTCACTCTATCGCGTCTAGTAGACCTCCTACCTAACCCGGGGTATGCAAAGCAAGCATTTAACCACAACCCACGACTTTATGATGTAACAAAGTTAGGATTGGTCTTATATCCGATTGTGTTTTCAAATGAATCTGCGAGTATGTCACTACATGAAGAGAATTGGTTAAAAGTAATTTATACATATCCTAATATGATTATGCACAGCTTAATGCAAAGTATGCAAAAATAGATCTTAGAATTCGCTTTAATATGCAAAAGGAATTTATCCATACACCAACTTACATGCCTACTAGAGAAAGCCTTAGTATACTTCCTACACTTGTTAATTCGGACGAACCTAAGGAAATTCCAAAGAATATTCCACCGGTAAGTACGGTATTGCTAAGCTTGGAAGAGATTCAGCGATACCTAACCGGATTTGACAAGGTCATCAAGGAATGTACGACTTCAACGGTTCAAACCCTTGGAGAATGGGCTTTCGAACACATGAAAATGGTGTTTGAGAAAGAGATCGTTCCGTTTGTAGACAATATTAAAGAGGGATTTTTAGATCTTGGGGATAATCTTAATTTCGAAATGGCTGAAGTTCGAAAAGTTTTCTATGAAATGGATGATGCTTATGAGCAACATCTAATTGAGAAAGAAAAGATTTTGTCCGAATATGACCGATTCTTGGAACATATAGTGTCTCTCGAAGTAATGCAAGTTGTTACTATTGAATATGCTCTTGAGATTACATCTGCTGTGAATAAATGTGATGTTGTGCATGATCTTTCTGTGAATATTGTTGCACCTGTAAATAATGTAGATAATCATTCCTGTCACGAATCCAACGCGGAATTCTTAAAGCTTCAAGATTCTTATAACGGACTTTCAAAACGTTTTGACGAGCTTGAACAACACTCTATGACTCTTGAACTTTAAAATCAAACTCTTTCAAAAACAAATGATTGTGAAAATCCGTTGAGACTAGTGACAAGATGATTCAGGTGGTTCATGCTTTAGAGGAAGAAATTATGAGACTTAAGAGAGAATCATTAGCAGAGAAATTGGAACTAGAGGCTGCAGATATTAAAAATCATGCCCTAGAAGATATAATTACTTCTATGCTAGGGGAGTTTGAAAAAGTAAGGCAGGGTGTCTCACAAGTTTCTGGTTCAATAGAAGAACACCTCACTTTTAATGCGACAGAGCAGAAGTCATTAGTTGACCAACTGAACCATAAGTGTGAGGAAATCTCTGACTTAAATATTCAACTCATAGACAAAAACATGGTTTTGGCTGAATTAAAGGAGACACTTCAACTCAAAGGACAAGAAGTTTTTGATAATCCAGCTACACTCTCTGCCCCGACCTCTAGTGCTCCAAAAACTAACAAGGTGGTGATCACTAAGAACCCATATAATAAGAACAATCCACTATCATATAAGCTCTATATGGAGCATGCAGTTAAGCATGTAGATCTTGCTAGGGATGTTGTAGATGATCTTTATGAACTAGATCCCTCGAATAGTCACTATTACTCTGCTCATGCTTACATTGAGAAGGTAAAACAATGCTTAGAGCATTTGAATTACATAGGACAACCAGGTTCTGCACCACCGAAACAATAAACCCCCACCATTGCCATTACTCCATTTTTAATAAAACCCCAGGAACTAAGCCTGTTTTAAACACACCCATCAAGGCTAAATCCAAATTTGTCACTAATGTTCCCTTGGCTTCTACAGGAGTAATTATGTCTACTAAGGCTAAAGGATCTCACGACAAGAAAGATAGGATCAAGCCTTCCACTAGTAGGACTGCGAAGAAGAAAGTAGAAGTTCACCCTAGGAATGTTATTTCAGCTTTAAATAAAAAGAATCATGTAGCTAAGACAAAAGGTTCTCCCTCTGAGTGGAAACCTAAACAAAATGTGAATTCTAATTTGAAATGTTGAAATTGTAATGAATGCATGTTTTCTCAGCGTCATGATTTATGCCTTGTTGACCATGTTAATGAAATGCATGCCATTAGAAACAATATTGAATGGAAACCAACGGGGAAGAAATTCACCCAGGTTGGATGGCAATGGTTACCCACTGGTAGGACCTTTACTGCAAATGGAACTAAGTGCCCTTTAACTAGGATCACATCCACTGAAGTTAGGTCTCAGCGTCCTTTAAAAAGGAACACAAGCACTAAAAATGAAAAAAACGCCCTTTTTACTAGGTCTGCCTCTACTATTGTGCCTACCAGTAAAGAAGTACCTAGTCAAAAAGCACCTCAGAATACTTGACAACTAGAATCTAAGCCAACAACTAGTAAGAAAATTTAGAAGCCTAAAAACTCCTCTGATAGCAAATCTAAGATAATTACATCTGTACCTGCTAACTCAGAGGAACAATTAGATTCCGATACATCGTCTTTGTTTGGTGATATTTTCAGGTCATCCAAATTATTCTTTGGTATTTGGACTCGGGGTGCTCCAAACATATGACCGGAGACCGCTCGATGCTCAGAAATTTCATCAGCAAGTTTCTAGGAACGGTGAAATTTGGCAACGACCATATTGCGAATATCATGGGTTACGGTGAATATCATATTGGGAATGTTACGATTTCAAGGGTGTATTACGTTGAGGGACTTGGTCATAACTTATTCTCAGTAGGACAATTTTGCGATTCAAACCTTGAGGTTGCTTTTCGACAACATACTTGCTTCATTCGTGATCTTGCAGGAAATGACTTGTTAAAAGGTTCTCGAGGGGATAATCTCTACACACTGTCCATTCAAAACATGATGGCCGCCTCTCCTGTATGCCTTCTCTCCAAAGCATCTAAGACCAAGTCATGGTTGTGGCATCGCCGGTTATCTCATCTTAACTTTGATGCTATAAACCATTTGGCTAAAAATGAACATGTTCATGGTCTTTCAAAACTTAAGTTCGACAAGGATCATTTATGTTCCGCGTGTTCTTTGGGGAAAAGCACCAAGAAATCATACAAACCTAAAGCTGAAGATACCAACCAAGAACCACTGTATCTTTTGCACATGGATCTTTGCGGGTCAATGCGTACGGCTAGTGTGAGTGGTATAAAATACATCCTCGTCATGGTGGATGATTTCTCAAGGTTTACATGGGTAAAGTTTTTTTAGAAACCAAGGATCAAGCTCCAGATTATATTATTACTTTCTTAAAAATTATCCAAGTACGTCTTAACGCTACTGTTCGCCGCATTTGCGCTGATAATGGAACTGAGTTCGTTAATCAAACTCTACGAGACTATTATGAAGAGGTCGGTATTTCACATGAAACTTCTGTTGCTCGCACTCCACAACAAAACAACGTCGTGGAAAGACGTAACCGTACACTAATGGAAGCTGCTAGAACCATGTTGATTTATGCGAATGCTCCTTTATTCTTATGAGCTGAAGCAGTGGCAACCGCATGTTATACCCAAAACCGCTCCATGATTCGTAAGCGCCATGGAAAAACTCCATATGAGCTCCTTCATGGACATAAACATGATATTTCATTTCTTCATGTGTTTGGTGCACTGTGTTATCCAAAGACTAATAGTGAGAATTTGGGCAAACTTCAACCGAAGGCTGATATTGGAATTTTCATTGGTTACTCACCCGCAAAGAAAGCTTACCGAATTTATAACCGTCGTCTTGGCAAGATAGTAGAAACTTTAGATGCCGATTTTGATGAGCTGACAACGATGGCTTCTGAGCAACACATCTCTGAACCCGCACTTCATGAGATGGGAACCGGTACGATTAGTTCCGGATTAACTCCCAACAATCCTACTTCTCCATCATTTACACCACCTACAAGGCCCGAGTGGGATGAGTTATTTCAACCTATGTTTGATGAATTCTTTGATCCACCTAGTGATGATTCTCTAGCACCTGCAGCAGTAGCTCCTATTCCCGAAGTTGTTGCTCAAGATAATGGAAGTCAGTCCGAGGCATCTACTGTCACTATTGAACCAGATGCCCCATCCCCTACCAATTCACAATCTACACCTGAATCATCACCCCCACTCGTTCCTAATGATGTTGAAGAGGATTACTATGATCACAATTTGGAAATTGCTCACTTACAAGAGCTTCCATTCTTTGGTTCACAAATACCCGAAAACCCTAACGGTGCGTCTACCCCAGAGGAAGCTCCTACAATCATTCGTTTTTGACCACCATAGATTGAAACTCACAACACTAAATGGACAAAGGATCACCCAATCCGCAATATTATTGGTGACATCGATCGACCAGTCTTAACACGCCACCAACTCCAAGAACATGCATTATATTGCTACTTTGATGCATTTCTTTCCGATATTGAACCTAAAAACTGGCAACAAGCCATGACACAATCATCTTGGATTGAAGCCATGCAAGAGGAACTTAATGAATTTCAACGTCTTGAAGTGTGGGAATTAGTTCCTTTACCCAACAACGTTGAAATCTTTACATTGTTGTGGGTATATAAGGTTACACTCGATGAGTTAGGTGGAGTGCTAAAGAACAAAGCTAGATTGGTTGCTAGAGGTTACAAACAAGCTTTGGGTATTGACTTTGAAGAATCCTTTGTTCCTGTTGCACGATTGGAGGCGATTAGACTATTCCTTGTCTATGCTGCTCACATGAATATGATCGTCTACCAAATGGATGTTAAGACAGCATTTCTTAATGGTGAATTAAGGGAAGATATCTACGTAAGCCAGCCGAATGGATTCGTCAACTCGGAGTATCCTAATCACGTGTACAAGCTCAAGAAGGCTCTTTATGGGTTGAAACAAGCTCCACGCGCGTGGTATGATCTTCTATCGTCTTATCTCATCTCGAAAGGCTTATCCAAAGGAAAAGTGGACCCAACATTATTTATTCTCAAGGAGGACAACGACATGATACTGGTACAAATTTATGTTGACGATATAATATTTGTTGCCACTACTCAAAGACTGTCTGACCATTTTGAGAAAATCATGTCCACACGTTTTACGATGTCGATGATGGGAAAAATTTCATTTTTCTTAGGGTTGCAAATTTCTCAAAATCCCAGCGGCATCTTCATTAATCAATCAAAATTTGCTCTTGAATCACAAAAGAAGTATGAAAATTGTGACCCCGTGGATACTCCAATGGTGGAGAGATCCAAGTTAGATAAGGATAGGGAAGGGATATATGTCGATCCTAAACTTTACCATGGAATGATCGGTACCCTTCTCTATCTCACTCCTAGCAGGCCTGATTTGCAATTTGCTATTTTCATGTGTGCCCGGTATCAGGCTCGGCCTACCGAAAAGCACTTACATGTTGTGAAAAGGATCTTTCGGTATCTTAAAGGAACACTTCATCGTGGTCTGTGGTATCCGAAGGATTCCTCTATTGCACTAATATCATATGCATATGCGTATTATGCTGGGTGTCAAGATACTAGATGTAGCACTTCTGGCAGTGTGCAACTTCTTGGAGATAGACTTGGTAGTTGGGCATCCAAAAGGCAGAAAAGCGATGCGATATCAAGTACAGAGGCTGAATACATTGCTATGTCCGGTTGTTGTGCTCAAGTTCTTTGGATGAGATCACAATTAACTAACCACGGTCTTGGATTCAACAAAATCCCGATGTACTGTGATAACAAAAGTGCAATTGCCCTTTGCTGCAACTACGTTCAACATTCTCGGGTGAAGCACATTGACATACGCTATCACTTCATCAAAGAGCAAGTGGAAAATGGAGTGATCGAACTGTATTTTGTCAACACTGAGTATCTGTAGGTCCTCGAAATCTTGGATTATCCTTGTGTTGGAAAGGATTTAAAGAAATAGATAGATAGATGAAGAACTAGAGAGAGAAACTAGAGAGAGGTTGGAGAGAAAATGAAATATTAGATTAAGTGTGTGTAAAGTGAATGACCAACCCCTCCTAACATGCTAGGAGGGGGTTTATATAGCCCACCCTACATGTGGGCTATATGGACTATATTGGATCACGAGCCCAATATCATTGGAGTGACCGATCCTTTCTAAATACGTAAAAAACGTATTTCCAACAATCTCCCCCTAAGGGAGGTCACTCCAAGTTACAATGTCCTAAATAGTCTATAGCTCGTGATCTATGCTAATAATGATGTGACCGAGACTTTCCTTGGAAAAACGTATTTCCAACAATCTCCCCCAAAGGGAGGTCACACCATTTTACAAAATCTTAAACCTAGCATACTATGCTTTAGTCTTCGATCTTGTTCTTGTGAATATGCTGATGAGATCTTTGACTTTAGTCTTGAGCATGTTTCCTTGCTTTGATCTCGTGCATTCATCACTTGTGATATTTGCCTCTTCGTGACTTCATGTTCCACATACTTATACCTTTGTAATTCTTGAAAGCTTCAGAGTTCGATACAGCGGAAGATTTAACTTTTAGGCTTTCTTGAATTTAGATGAGGTATTAAGTGCATAAAGTATAAGCATGCGAGGACGACTTCTTCTTGGATTCCGCAACGCCACCGTCTTCAAATGCCGCAACATAAGTAGACACGAACGAAATGGCTTTGAACATTTCATTCTAAATCGGTAGCATTTTACCTCCGGTCGGTGAAGACCGTTGGACGATATTAGATATCGTACCCGTGACGGATAGTTTCAATTAAGTAACTTCCTGACAGGATTTCGCGGGTAAACCCGTTCTCTTTATTCGACCGTCCAAAGCTGACTGCGAACATAAAGAGTGAATCATTTGGATAATAATATCCGCATGATTTGAAGCCGTCAATTCATGTTCCTGGAACAAGTGAAATTCAATTAAGAACCGCACCATCGTTGCTTTCCAGTTGTCACGAGCTTGATTCGTATAGAATCTTGCAAGTTACCTACCAAGTGCTGTTTGAGGTTAACACTAGAAGGATTTCCACTCATCACTGTGAACACTAAGGTATCACTCTGAGTGTTCTGGCAAGATCACTAAGATATTGCGTAGAGGCCTGGAACGTGTTTAAATTCAGTTAAGAATTTAAACAGCTGTTGCTTTCTAGTTATCACAAGTTTGATTCATAAAGAATCGCACAAGTCACCTACCATGAGCTTTTAGATATTCGCTCAAGAAGGATTTCCATCTTCATTGTAAATACTTTCGTATTACTCTGATGTTCAGGCAAGATCATGAAGATTTTGCGTAGGACTCTTAAAATCTTTCTTACTTTTCACAGTGTGTGAAGAAGCAAGGAAATATGAAAGTGTGTCCTAATGAGATATTTAATGATCTCAAATGGCTCTAGACTTGATCGTGCATTTTGGATTTTAGTGATCGGAGGCTGGAGAGGAGTGCCACCTTTTCAATACCAATTTATTCGGGGTGAATAAATCAATAGATAATGTGTTGTCTCCGTGTGATTAAAACAAATACCTTTTGAGAGATATCTGAGTTAGCTGGGATGGGTTGTGCATTGCATCACTGGGTCCATGATGTCTGTCTTCAATATCGAGAATCATTAAAATGATCTCAATAGCATATATGTTGACCCGGTTTCTGCCTAAAGTTGTAAGGAGGGCTTCTTTCTTTACACCCTTTATCTTTACAATTCTTTTTCATTCTTCAACCCCTTCAATGCTTACCAATACGTCATAACTAGCACCTTGTTGTGATTGTTCCAGTGCTAACTTAAGTACTTGGTTGGCATTCAGCTACGTTCACAATCTTTCTCCACCTTTCCTAAGGACTACTATTTCTAGCTATGGAATGTCCTTGGGAAGATTCCTCCGGTTCTAGAAGAATCATTGGACTTAACCTATCCTACCATCCTTATGTCACCACAATCTTCATCGTCGTGAAATAAATGGGTTTTGGGTAAGTATATGTCACCATGAAAATCCATTTTGATATGCAAATCCGTTTTGCTCCCCCTTAACATATGCCACGATATTCGAAAACATTTCGCATATGTCAGGATGAGCCATCACGTTAAGTCAAACCATTTGTGATAATATCCCATATTAAATCATATTTTCTCCCCCATATTAAAAATATTAACCCAATCGATGTTTTTAATATCAATTGATTTAATAGCATTTTAAGAAAATTTGGGAAGAAAAATGCAAATCCGATTATCTTCATGAATTACACAAGCTCCCCCTCAAATTAATGAGGGTGTTCTTGAAACGTAAATTAAATACCTTTTAAACACAAGTGTAAGGTATTTATCACGTGCAAAGATCATATATGATAATGTATTCACAAGATAGCGATTTATGAGGTTGGACCTGAATGATGAAGAACATCATATGAAAGAGGCACATGGTTCTTGTCACGAATGTTGGTCGCCTCATCACGTCTGAAGTTATCTCTTGACTCCATATGTACGATTGATATCGTTGTCTTGACACCAATATGTGAACTTGGCACCTTCGGCGTCAAAGATTCTGAATGCTGGGCAATTGCTCCCCCTCAATTGTTGACCCGTGTTCTATTGAAAGAGCTGTAGTCACCGTTTGAGTAGTCGCATCGTCGAGTATGTAGATACCAATTGTAGATTGCTATGGTTGTAGAGATGATAGCTTCATAAAAACAAGACTTCTCTTGTTTTAACAAATAAATGCACTGAAACGTACATAGATTTGTGTTAGACCAAGTTATAAAGTAAACTTGATCCCTTACAAGGTTTTAAAGTAAACCTTGCCCGAGAAAATTAATTCCCGTTGTGAGCCAAAGCTTTCATTAGAAATACTTGGCTTTAATGTGAAAACCGGGTTGCAGTCTGAAATAACTACAAGCCATTTTGAGCATGTTTTAAAACATTTGAACTTCTGCTCGAACTTTATTTACAACCCCGTGTCATTATTGAATGACATTTCTAGTATCGTAAATATTATCGATTCCAGAAGACATGCTCTTTTTATCAAAACATTTTTGAACACACAGTTTTGAAAGATTTAGAAAAACCTTTTTGAGAAATTCTCGAAAAATTGTGTTCATTGTTTTGAAAACCAAATACTTGAGCTTAAGATGTTGAATATCTTACAAAACGAGCTCAAGCCCGAGAAGTTGTAAACTTCCCGTTGTTAAGGATAAGTTTATCATCGGCGATAAACTTTCCTTTTAACTGAAGAACGAGTCCTAAGTTGACATTTACTTAGAAGTCGTTTTCATGAGCTTGAAAAACTTTGAATGTGTTAACGAAAAGCTCATGACCGAGAAAGGTGAATTTCTCGTTATGAGGAAAAGTTCTCTTATTTAAAAGATTCACTTTCCCTTCTGAGCGTAAAACCTGGAATGTTTTAATACAAGCTCATGACCGAGAAAGATGAATTTCTCGTTAAGAGGATAAGTTATCATAAAAGATAATCTTTCCTTTATTTTAAGTTCGAGTTACAGTCTGACATTTAACTGTAAGTCATTGTGCATGAGCTTAAAAACTTTGAATGTTTTTAATATAAGCTCATGCCCGAGAAAAATTAATTTCTCGTTGTGAGGATAAGTTTATCATCGGCGATAAACTTTCCTTAATTTGAAGATCGGGTCATCATCTGACATTTAATGAAGAGCCATATACACGAGCTTAAAACCTTTGAATGGTTTTAGGATAAGCTCGTGTCCAAGAAAACTTAATTTCTTGTTAAGAGGGTAAGTTATCGTTGCGTAGATAAACTTCCCTGTCTCTGGAGTCCGGGTCATCGTCTGTCATTTAACGAGGAGCCATTGTGCATGAGCTTAAAAACTTGGAATGTTTTTGATATAAGCTCATGCCCGAGAAAAATTAATTTCTCGTTGTTAGGATAAGTTTATCATCGGCGATAAACTTTCCTTTCTTTGAAGATCGAGTTATAGTCTGTGATGTGACTATAAGTCCTGATGCACTGTAAGCTTAACTGGAAATCCCCTGATATACTTGTTTTTTAGATATCAGCTTCTTTAGCAACCAAACTCCGAGAGTGTCCTTAATTGAGTGGTATACAATGATTGGACCGCTTCTTTCTTTTGGGACATTCTTTTTGGTACCTGCATTCTCATTAGAAGTTTGCATGCTTTGATATGGGTTAGCGATATCTATCTTAGAAGCAAGTGGGGGTTCACAATTTTCTTTTCTTGTGCTAGAGGTGACCTGAGGAGATGATTCACTTGTCTTAGCTGGAAAACGTTTCCTTTTATAGAAAACCTTAAGTTCAGGCTTAAGTGATGTATCCTCCTTTTCAATTTCCTCCCTATTAGTCTTAGTAGAATCAGAGACTATCCTAGTTAAAGGGCACTCGTTTCCTACAAGAGTGAAAGTTCTACCAGTGGGGCGCCACATTTTACCAATGGGTTTGATTTTAGCTATCCACTGGGTTTTAAGTCTAGCACGGGAGTTCACCTCATTAAGTAATTTCTTGACACAAGAATCGTGATTGGCTTTAAAGACACATTTCCTACATGTTTTACAAGTAGCATATTTAATGTCCGAGTAAGATCTAGAATTCCTAGATGATTGATTGATGCTCCTAGGATATGATATGCTATGGTTAGCAGTGTTGGGTAATCTAGAAGGCATCTGACTAGGTTTAAAATTCCTATCTCTTACTTGTGTCTTCTGAATAGCTTCCCTTAGACCAAATTTATGGCGAACATCATTTGAACTAGTTCGAGATGTGTTCTTTAGACTATGTCTAGGGAGGCTAGATGCAATCATGTGATTAGGTCTTGCAAGAGCTGTTTTAGTCACAATGGGCCTAGATAGTGGAGTGACTGGTCTAGAAAGATGAACCATATCAACTTGGGAGGTAAACCGCGATCTCGAGGATTTTGGTCGCTCAGACATAAATGCAGTCGGTTGTCTAACAGACTGAATTTGAGGCGGTTTCCCCAAGATTGATGGTTTTTCAAGCTTAGTATCCACACTAGATCCTTTAGTTTTTCTCAATTCATTTTTCAACGCAGCTATAGCAAATACCTTTTCTTGTACTTGAGCCTTTAAAGTCTCATTCTCTTTGAGCAATTCATCTTGGGATGCCAACTTAAATTCAAGCGACTTAATTTGTCTCACAAAATTATCTTTTTCAGCTTTAGAATCTTGAATTTTTTGATTTAATTTTCTTTCAAGAACAACGTTTGAATTTTCAAGTTTTTCAAAATACTTTTCAAATTTGTCCGTTTTCTTCGAAAATTCAATTTTGGCATCCTCAAGAGCTTTAGATTGCTGAGCTAAAATTGTTTCAAGCTCTTTAATCTTGGAATCAGAATCGGTTAGAGAAGCAGTCATAAAGCATTTATCATGATGAACTATAGCATTCTGAACAATTTCTCCCCTATTTTGACTCACATCGGATGAATCTGAAGTGGTAAAACTATCACCCTTTTCCATCCCATGTTTGTCATAATTAGGTTTGGAATACGCAACATGCGGTGGTTCATCGGCATAGACATCATATACCACATTCCTTAGTACCGTGTTTGTAGACTCTTCGTCAGATACAGGTATGGTGGCATCAATCCCTGACATGCTGCTTGTATCATGCGTTCCTCCCGAATCCTTGCTCTTGTAATCTTTAGGCTCCAAGTTTTCAACCTTATGATAATTCTCCTCTTGCATCTGCATCGTAGATTCTTGCACTCCATTATCATACTCTTGCTGAAGTCTGGATCTTTCATAAATCGAAGACGAAACCGATGTCATAAATTTCAACAGTTTATCACGGAAATCTTTAACCTCGTTCTGTGTGTATTGAAAAAATGACCGGCATATCTCTGAATTGTCAGACTTGATGATATTGAATTGGAGGAAAGGCGTGAGTTGTGTCACTAGAGCTTGATATGCAGATGCTGATGCGGAGTGATTAAAGTCTTCTTTGTGAAGTTGCTCAGCTAGTTGGTTCAAGTTGAGGAACATTGAATCGATGAATATATAACCATCTTGACCGAAGAGTGTCAAAAATTCGCTTCCTCCTTGAAACCAAGAAATGGTCACTAGATGAGACTGGAGTAGTCGAAAGAACGTAATACCACTTTCTCTAGCTGTGTTTTGCATGAGAAGCAAGTCTCCCTCTCGAGATGTCGAGTTCAACGAATCCATTAAAAATCTATGATAAATGAAAGTAAGGATTACTTGTCGATCGATCAATGAAAGAAAGTAATTGTGTTTGTTGTTGTGAGTAGAAGTCGAGAAATAATGTTAAAATCCCCTAATAATTGTTCTCGATAAACCAAAAATTCCAAGACAAAATTACACACACAAATTTTCAAAAGCACGTTTTTGAAAAATCTTGAAATACTTGTCACTGTGTCGGAATCCTCAAATTTAATCCGCCGGAATACCCATCGGAATGTCAGATCGAAATGTCCAGATCGTAATGTCAGATCGGAATGATTTCAGATCGCAATACTCAGATAGCAATGTAACCTTGTAGGAATGATTCAGATCGTAATGTCCTATCGGAAAGTTCAGATCGCAAAGTCCTATTGGAATGATTCAGATCGGAATATAGCTGACAAAATTTGGGCAGAGTAACGACTTAACCACTTCCTTATAACCGTCGGAATCCCAGATCGCAATGAACGATCGGAATGTCCAGATCGGAATATGTGATAAAAATCCAGCGATCGCAATGTAGAAACCTAACCCTTTCCGATGGTTAAGTTATTGCGATGGAGGCCCAAGTACAGTTTGTACTTTCCGATGGATATGTTTGCTTGAATTTCGGAAATAAGAACACAATGCCTTTTTGCACTTTTGATCCAAGAAAGAACGTGTTTTAACCAAAATCAAGATACCAAAATCTCTACAACAAGTAACTAGATAACGTGTATCAAGATCAAAGCATAAAAACACAAAAAAAAAAATAAAAAATTTGGACGTGGGTATGGATTATCAAAACACAAAATCAAGAACACAAGAACAAAACCAATCAAACCAAGGCTCTGATACCATTTGTAGGTCCTCGAAATCTTGGATTATCCTTGTGTTGGAAAGGATTTAAAGAAATAGATAGATAGATGAAGAACTAGAGAGAGAAACTAGAGAGAGGTTGGAGAGAAAATGAAATATTAGATTAAGTGTGTGTAAAGTGAATGACCAACCCCTCCTAACATGCTAGGAGGGGGTTTATATAGCCCACCCTACATGTGGGCTATATGGACTATATTGGATCACGAGCCCAATATCATTGGAGTGACCGATCCTTTCTAAATACGTAAAAAACGTATTTCCAACAGTATCAGCTGGCGGATATATTCACAAAGGCCTTAGATCGAGGACGTATCGAGTTTTGATCGAAAATCTAGGCATGAAATCATTCTCACCAGCGACACTTAAGGAGTTGGCAGAAGAATCTGCAGAATAGTGGTGGTAAACTATTCTAGAGTATCCTTTTATCGTGATCTTGTATATTATCGTATATATATAAACCACCAAAAGCAAAATACAAAAATATAAAACATACAAAAACCATAAAAAATATAAAATCAAGAAAATCCAAAAATATTTTTCATTTTAATCGGGCATGTCTTTTAGTACGGTAATATTTACGGCCTTAGAAATGTCGATTAAAATTGACACGGCCATAGCTAGAGTCCGTATAAAAGTTGTACATATTTTAAAACATGCCCATACGGCTTGTAATTATTTCTGACTGCAACCCGCTTTTCACATTAAAGTCATGTATTTCTTTTGAAAACATTGGCTCACAACGAGAATTAATTTTCTCGGGCAATGTTTACTTCAAAACCTTGTAAGGGATCAAGTTTACTTTATAACTTGGTCTAACACAAATTAGTGTACGCTTCAGTGCACTTATTTATGTTAAAATAAGAGAAATCTTATTGCCACCAGAATCGTTTCAGAAAATCATTAAACGGAAAAGGTCTTCATGGATATTTGTCTCCTTAAAAACAACGACTACAGCTCTTTAAATAGAAAACGGGTCTACGTTTAAGGGGGAGCAAATATCAAATCATTTTTTATTTGACAAATCTTTAAAACAGGTTTTCAGAAAAATGTAAAAACGTTATCTTCTTCATCATTTGCTAAGTGTGCCTTGTGATCGTGTTAATTTGCCAAGATAAGAAGTCATGGGTTATTGTATTAACAACCTTTTCTAACTGGGGGGCCAAAATTGCAACTTTTACAATTAGGGGGACCAAGATGCAATTTATTACATTTACTTTGACCAAAGTCAAATCATTTCACCCCCCCCCCCTCCTGTTTATCACTCATCGTCACACACATAATTTTTTTTACTCCATCCGCCATTGTTAAAAAGCTTCGATCCATCTACTTTAAGTGCTAAACCAGCTTACATAATCTAGGTATTATTATTATTATCACATCATCTTATTTCTATGATCATCTACCTTCTATCATCATGAATTGAACCGGTTTACATCAATCCAAATTAACTAGGGTTTTCAAGTTTATGATGAATATGCTAAATATATAGTGGGTTTTGTTAATCTGAGCCAGATAAATATTGGTTTTTAACAGTTTCGCCTAAAACATTGCCTAAGTCCCGAAATCAAGATCACCAGGTCTACATAGGTTGTATCGCCCAGACTGCGATAGCAATGGATCGTATTGACTGCGATGGTTATAATGCGATGACTCACTACGATGAGTTCATTGCGATGGGCTCGTTGCGATGAGTTCATTACGATGAGTTCGTTACGATGACTTGTTGCGATGAGCTCGTTACGATGACTCGTTGCGATGAGTTCCTTGCGATGAGCTCGTTGCGATGACTCGTTGTGATGAGTTCGTTGCGATGACTCGTTGCGATGACTCGTTGCGATGAGTTCGTTGCGATGAATCGTTGCGATGAGTTCGTTGCGATGACTTGTTGCGATGTTCGTTGCGATGAGTTCGTTGTGATGACTCGTTGCGATGAGTTCGTTGCGATGAGTTCGTTGCGATGAGTTCGTTGCGATGACTCGTTGCGATCAGTTCGATGGACCAACATTTGCAAGGATAACTAGATGTGTTTACTTTTTCGATGGTCTTGGCTATTGCGATAGAAATTCAAGACATGCTTGTGTTACATAGTCTAAGACTCATTGTGATTTGAGTTACTAAAATAAACACTATTAGATTATGTTGTTAAAAAGATAACTATTTTCTAAAGTGTAGTTTCGTCTTAGTGTGATGTTATGCAATGTGGTGACGTTTGTTGTTTTATTCCCTATGCTTAGGATATGCATAGTTTATGAGATATATATATATATATATATATATATATATATATATATATATATATATATATATATATATATATATATATATATATATATATATATATATATATATATATATATATATATATATATATATATATATGTATATATCAAGTGTGCATGTGTTTATCTATAGCAGGAAAATGTCGATAAACGAAGAACAACAAAAACAACTAGATCTTGTCCTTGTTCCACTTAGTGCCAGAATGCCTCATGCACCAAACAATTTTCGTGTTAAAGACGATTTTGATCCCACTTTGGCGGCATTCAAAATTACAACGGACATCCTAGATTGCTCACCGATAAAGGACGCATTACGTGCCACAGCATCAGTTCCTGAAGTATACATGCGCGAGTTTTGGGCAACAGCAACAATTACATAGGGAAAACAATTGTCAAAGAAGATTATCTCTTTCAAGCTCAACAAGAAGAACTTGACACTTGAATTGCGACAATTTAGGCAACTATTCAAGTTTCCTAGGTTAGCAAAAGGAGAACATTTTGTGCCTGACCCAGATATAGATGAAATGCTTCGAGTAATTCGAGAATTGAATTATGAGGGTGAAATTGAATTTCTATCCCAGTTTAATACGTCACATATTGGACAACCTTGGAAAGCAATTGTCACTATCTTAGTAAAATGCCTTACTTCCAAGATTCGTGGAGCAGATGCAATGAGACCCTCTCAGGCTAATATCTTTTGGGGGCTCTACACTGGATCTAAAGTAGACAATGCACTACAACTTTGGGAGGAATTATGTCATCAATTTACAAGTTCCAAGAGGAAAGCGGTGCATCTCCCATTTCCAAGGTTCACAAAACTCATCATCAATTTCTTCATGAAGAGTGACCCAGCTATTGATCCTCGTGGGAATTTCTTCTATCATACTCAAGATAACGACGATGTGTTGGATACTATGACTGCTGATAATCACTCCACAAAGTATTCACTACGACCACCTCTTGTGTCAGCCATCATGATGAATGAAGGGATCAAGGAAAGTGATCACTACCAAGAGACACTATTGGATACTGAAGCACAGTTTAAAAGAGCAAATGTAGATCCCTCTGAGATACAAATAGGTAAAAGGAAGAAAAAGATGGCCAAGCCTAAAAGGACTTCTTCTTCCAAAGATAAAGGCACAGGGAAAGAGCAAATAGTTGATGAAGATGATGAAGATGAGATGATCCACACTGATGTTGAACAGGATGAAGTACCCCTAAAAAGGACAAAGAGAGCAAAACAAACCAAAGGTAAAGAAGCACTTGTTGCTGTAGATGAACCAGCTCAACAAACCATTTATGAAGCCAAACAACTGCGTATCACTCTTCAGCAGAGCAAAGAGGAGGCTTTTGCAACATCCAAAGGATCAGGCTCCACACTGTTCGATGACTTAGACGAATTTGGTAAACCGGATGATGATATTCTCTTTTATGAAGATCCAAATGATGAAGATGCTGATAACTTCAACTTTGAAATTCGTGAGCATAGTGAAGAGGGTGGTGGCAGTGACAACACAGAAACAAATTTGCTATATCATGATGCCAGTATCACCACATCCTTACCGGAACCAACTAACACTGTGATTAACGACGATGCTCATGCAACTCTCATTCCAGGAACTCAACTTCAAAGTAAGTCTACTTCCGGCTCTGATGATGTTATGAAATATCTTAACCTTGAAGGGGAGGGCGTCGAGGTCACAAATACTGATCCATCGACAAATGAAAATATGGTGGATGTTCCTATAACTTCTGTTACATTAACTACCATTCCACCACTCACCCCCCAGTCATCACTAATGTCATCACACCAACTCTCACACCCGTACTTGTTGAACAACCTGTATCAACTACCGCCCCAACGACTGAATCTACACCGTCATCAATCCTTGAACAACCTGCATCAACTACCGCCCCAATGATTGTACCTACACCGTCATCTATCCTTGAACAACCTGTATCATCCACAACCTCTCTAACACTCGTGGTTACACCTCCACCATCAGTACAACAAGTATCATCCACCTCCAACCCATTCCTCATAGTCAGTGATCCACTTATTCAGACTCTTCAACAACAGCTGGAGGCTCAAGCTAAACAAATAGCAGCACTAAATGAAAGAATCACCAATCCCGACACACAAACCCTCAAGGAACCGCACCCTGACGAGCCTACACTTAAGAAAATATCTGACAGCGTTTCTAAACTTAAAAGTCAACATAAAACATTTCTTGGAGAGAAGAAAACTCGTGACAAAGAGAATGCTGCCTTTCTTGGGTCAATTAATGCTACTATGACCAACATCATTCGACGTGAAGTGAATTCATATGTTGATCAGGAGCTACCAAATCTTTTCAGCACTGGTTTATCTACTCTTCAACTAATGCAATTGTTGCAAACACGACTGAAAGATATGGGGCCTCGTAAATCGAAAAATAGACGAAAAGTTCTGTAATATCTTAACAAAGCAATCATTGAAGATACACCTGCAGATACTGAAGACTCTGAGTCTGAAGATGAAGACGAGCTAGAGGAGGCAGATAACGAGGGTAACGGTGATGAGGATGATGGTGACGATGATCAAAATGAGGAAGAGGATGAGGAAGAAGAGGATAAGGATAAGGATGAAGATGAAGAAGAAAACCAGGAAGAAGGGGATGAGGATAACAAAGAAGACGAGGACGAGGATATAAATGGGGATGAGGATGATGATGATGATAATGATAATGAGGGGAATGGAACCAGAAAGGGTGATAAGAATGACAAAACGGGTACGAGTGGCGACGAGTCAAATAAGGGTGAAGGTGATAAGGAAACTGAGAAAGGTATTGAGGAAGCTGAAGAAAGAGTTGTTGAAACTGCAGAAAAGATTGTGGACGCTACGGTGCCAGAATCTCAGCATACTGACACAGGTATGTCTACTGAACCGGTTTCTACTACTGCTTCTCACAACAAAACTGCAGAACCTATGCAAGAAGACGAAATTCCAGTGTCCACGCATGAAGATGAACCCACAGTGTCTATGCCAGAAGACGAAATTCATATTTCTATGCCTGAAATGATATACCGGTGTCAGAAGAAAAACCTTCCACACCTACGGAAGATCAGCACAATTCTGATATGGAAGTCGAAGACTTAAATGTACCAGAACCGACTTTTGCTGAATCTCTTATCATATATGACACTGTACAGGAGAAACTCTGGCTCACAAATGCAGCACCACAACATCCTTTCGCCACAGCAACAGAAATGGAGCTAACTCAATACCTAAACAATCCAATCGATTTCTCGGCCTTTCTAAGATATCATCATGGGAAACCAACAATGACTCCGGATCTTATCAAAATGGCAGCCACAGATGTGGATTTCTTTGCTACTTTGAAGATCAGCCATAATGAGGCGGAATATCACTTAAATGAACTTACAAAGGCAATGAGAGCGACGACTACGGGAATTCAGACTCCAGTGTTACGGCCTCTTACACCCACATTCATCGCCGGTTCTACAACAATTCCAATAGAATATTTTGTATGTCATGATCTCGAGTATCTTGAAAAAGGCGCGAAGAAATATGCTACATCACTTACTATGGTCAAGGCAATAAATCTAGAGAATGTACCTTGGATTGAAGACAAAGTACCTGATGTGTTATGGAGAAGGAAGTTGCTCAAGTTTTATGATACTTATGCATCACTTGGCATCTCTCACTGGAATGCAAAGAAAAGGTTAGCTTACATTCACTTTCATCGTCCAAAAAGAGGTTCTTCTATTGTTGCAGATCGTAGAATTAAAAGCATACAAGGAGCAACTACTCAGACTATATTCGGTTATGATTATTTGAATGTAATCGTGTTCAAACGTACCGATGAAAAAGAATACAGAATTGAAGAAAGTGATCTCCAGTACCTTCGCCTTGAAGACATTGAAGATCTTCTGTTGTTATTGGCTCAAGAAAAGGTCGACCATTTACCACTGAGATAGTCATTGCGTTGAGCTCAAACCTTCGCCAATATGCTCGAAAGATCGTCATCAAACACCGGGTGGAAGATTTTCAACTTGGAGTGGAGAGTTTTCAAAAGCAGCTAAACTTGCAACGTCCCCACACAACTCCGTTCAGTAATTACCACAAAGAGAAAAAGCCTTACATGGGGACTACGACACGGGAAGCAGGGATATTTTATCTGAACGAGATTGGCGTCATGCAGTTCATGCGATTCTCTGAACTGCATAAATTCAGTGATGGTACGCTTAAACATGTTCGTGATGATCTGACTGTTCTCAATGCCGGTCAATTGCTTCCAGCAGTCAAGTACAACTGGACGGACCAATGCAAAATAGGAGCTAAGTACGCGATTAAAAAGATCGAGGAAAAGTTAAGGGAGCGCCGGTTGCTAAGAAGTTTGGAACGATTCGTAGGTGGAAGACCATATGAAGCTCACCACAAGTTCACGGAACGATCTATTTAATTATAGATCGTCTTCTATCAGGTCAAATCCATTTGTCTATTACTGTGAATATGTCAATATATGTATAATCGGCTTTTGTGGCTTGTTGTAGTGTGAAAGTATGAAATTTTTCACGAATTTCTCACGAGATTCCAAATCTTTCAAACATTTCATACTAAAGCACTACAACTTCCCTCATTAATTTGAGGGGGAGCATTAATATGTTCTATGGCCATCAACCAATTTCATTTTTAACCCAAAGACCGGTTAATCCATTAAGATCCAAAAGTTTAATGGTTAACATTTTAGATAAGAGAAGAAAATAGGATTAAGGAGACTTGTAAAACATATGTGGCTAAAATGAAAAAGGGCTTAATAGAAAATCCAACTTGATATATGCTACACATATGTTAAGGGGGAGCATTTTGTTGATAAAAACACTGAAGGTACATAAACTTTTGATATTTATATCACAAGTACCTTAGTGATTTTAAGGAATTTTTCATGAAGACGAATACTTACCCAAAACACACTTAACTCACGACGAATGTGGTGACAAAAGGGTGGTAGGATTAGGTATTAGTCCAATGATTCTTCCAGAACCGGAGGAATCTTCCCAAGGACAATTCAATAGTTAGAAAATAAAAGTCCTTAGTAAAGATGGGGAATGGATTGTGAACGTAGCTGAATGTCGACCAAGTACTGATGCTAGCACTGGAACAATCACAACAAGGTGCTAGTGATGATGTATTGGTAAGCATTGAAGGGGTTGAAGAATGAAAAAGAATTGTAAAGATAAAGGGTGTAAAGAAAGAAGCCCTCCTTACAACTTAGGCAGAAACCGGGTCAACTCATCTTGAAGACAAAAGTATCATGAACCCAGTGATGCGATGCACAACCCCTCCCAACCAACTCAAATATCTCTCAAAAGATATTTGTTTTAATGTCACAGAGTTCAACACGTTATATATCGGTTTATTCACTCCGAATAAATTTATATTGAAAATGTGGCAATCCTCTCCAGCCTCCGCTCACTAAAAACAAAATGCACTATTGAGTCTAGAGCCACGAGATCATCAAAAGTCTCATTAGGACACAATTTTAAAAAATTAAAGATTTTTTATGAGTCCTACGTAATATTTTTGCAATATTCCCAGAACATCTGAGTGATACGAAAGTATTACAATGAAGATGGAAATCCTGCTTGAGCCAACATCAAACAAGCTCATGGTAGGTGACACGTGCGGTTCTTTAAGAACTAATCTTGTGATAACTGGAAAGAAACGATGGTTTAACTCTTAATTGAGATTAAACTTGTTCCAGGGCCTCTACGCATTATCCAAGTGATCTTTCCAGAACACTCAGAGTGGCACTCTTTAGTGTTCACAGTGAAGACTGGAAATCCTTCCAGTGTGTCAACATCAAACAGCACTGCAGTAGGTGACAAGCAAGATTCTATTTGAATCAAGCTCGTGATAACTGGAAAGCAACGATGGTGAAAATCTTAATTGAAATTCACTTGTTCCAGGTTTCATGAATTGACGGCTTCAATCATACGGATCTTTAATCCAAATGATTCACTCTTTATGTTCGCATTCAGCTTTGGACGGTCGAATAAAGAGAACGGGTTTACCCACGAAATCTTGTCAAGGAGATCTTAATTAGAGCTACCTGTCACAAGTACGATATTTATTATCGTCCAACGGTCTTCACCGACCGGAGGTAAAATGCTACCGAATTAGAATAAAATGTCAAAGCCATTTTATTCGTGTCTTATTATGTTGTTGTATTTGAAGACGGTGGCGTTGCGGTGTACCAGTTGAAAGTCTGACCTAAAAGTCTTCCGTTGTATCGACTCTGAAACTTTCAAGAATTCAACAAAGGATAGGTATGTGGGACATAAGTCACGAAGAGGCGCACATCACAAGAAGAGAAAGAATGCACGTGATTGGCCAAAAGAATATGTTCCAAGCAAAAGCCTGATGTTATTCAACACATATTCACAAATTGAAGAAAAATTAAAGAAGAAAAGAGAAAGTGGACTACGAGCTCAAGAACGAAGATCTAACATGCTAGATTAGGACTTTGTAAATTTGGAGTGACCTCCCTTTGGGGGAGATTGTTGGAAATACGTTTTTCGTATTAAGAAAGTCTCGGTCACTCCAACAATATAGTTATAGGCTCGTAGTATAAGTTTAATTAATATTTACATTAGCCCGACCCATGAGCATGTTCATGGGCCGGAGGCCTAAGTCCACTAAGGGACTTGGGTATATAAACCCCTTTCCACAATGGAAAGGGGTGTTGGTTGTTTCATTATTACAAGGAATACACATAGTTTTTCTCTCACTTCTCTCTCTACTTTCTCTCACTAGAAAACAACAACCCTCTTGAAATATCAAAGATTATCACTTTTCTACACATCATCAACACAAGTGTGAGTTATGATATGATGAATATTATTAATAAACCACATTTATGTCTACACTTAAAAACATGTCAATTAGATTCGATAATGATACCAATCACAGTTTGAATAATGAATTGATATTTAACCGAAATCTTTCTTGATTCCCACAAACACTCCTTTAAGAGAAAATAGCTAAGATTTTCAAAGGGTATTTCATGTTTTATAGTGAGACATTAATCTACTTGAACTAATAACATAATGATTGAGTAAGACGACCCACATCAATAGCTTTGACAAGCTCCCAAAGCTTTCAAACCTAAAAGTGTTAAAGAACATGCCAAGGTGTACAAAATGTTTATGTACCATTTGTAAACCAAGAGATGTTAATTCTATATGCAATGCACACATAAATAGACAACTAAGTAACACTACTACCAATAGTAATGATCACTTAAGAATGTCCAAAGATAAAAGAAAAAGCACAAAAGCATTCGTCTTCGTTTTGAGTGTTAGATACACCAAAGTATGCATAGCTTGATTTTATTTGAAAATAGTTTTCAACCCATTTCATAATTTAATTAAGTTCAACATTTTATAATATATCAATTTTCAAAGATATATCAACAAGAGATTCCAACTTAATAGAAAAGAGTAAAACATAAGTTTTACGATAAACCGACGCTTAATACTTTGGACAAAGTATGGAACTTAGAAAACATCCAAATTTTAAAGTTTGGATAAAGGTTTGGAAGCATTTTTAATAGAATGGAAAATCAGTTACGCTCGAAATGACGGGTGGCACGACTTCTACGGACTTACAGTTGATTTTATATGATTTTTCAAAGTTTGCAAAAATCTGTGTCGGACTGACTGCGGTTCCTTATTGATAAGGAACCTCGGAGAACAGATTAAGAACCGCGGTCAGTAGGCAAAAATTGAGTTTTTGGCCAAAATCATTTGGAAACATTTTGGAAGGACTTAGGAATCTAAAAAATCATTTAGGACTCGTATTTTAGAGTTAATTATGCACAAAATATTTTTATACTTTCAAACATGAAAAGATTTGTTATCAAGTTATTATACGAAGTTTATTTAATCACCAAAACTTGTACGAATGAAACAACAAAATACATTTCATAAGTAATCACTCTTCATGAACAATTTTATACAAAGATCGTCTCTATTTTTAAAAACCGTTTTCATTTTTTAAAAACCATTTGTTTTGAAAAAGAGAGCAAAGATCGATCTAAGCTTTATAGTACAATATACTTCAAAGATCTTGAATAACCATACTATGATACCAATTGTAGAAACTAGAGGGGGGGGGGGGGTTGAATAGTTTCTAGTTACTTTTCAAAATATTTCGCATAAACCCATTGTGCGCGGTTCTTTAAACATACCCGCGGTTCCTTATCACTAACGAACCGCGTGTCCCTTTAAGGAACCGCCGACAGTGGACGATGCTATTTGTTACATGTTAAACTTTAACAATCCTTTGTATCAAATTCTCGATCAAGCTTGACTAGATTTGAGATGTGTTTGATTGAAAGATAAATACTACAAGTAAGTAAACACACAAACACATCAAATCAAGAGTACATCAAGCAATAATCTAAACACTAAGCACATACGTACTAAGCATAAGCTTTTCCGCAACTAGGATGTTTAGACTAAGTGATGTAAACTTGACCATAATCTAAACATGAAGCACACACGTACTAAGCCTTAGCTTTTCCGCAACTTAGATGTTTAGGTTATGAGATGCACACAACACACAACAACAAGTATGCAACTATAAACACATCTAAAAAGGTAAAGACATTAATGTAAATGAAAGTAACGACACGATGATTTATAGTGGTTCGGTCAAGAAGCTCATCTTCGCCCTACTCCACTCCTCGAGTACACCTTACTCAAGAGTTACTTCACTAGTCAACAAAACTCCTTTCAAGGCGGAGAAAACCATATACATCGCTTACACATTTTCGACACTAAGCTAGATGTCGAGTCCTAATCTTAGGTAGGACCAATCTACACAACGTCGCCCCCTTCACCATTTTTGGACACAAGGCTAGATGTCGAGTCCTAATCTTAGGTAGGACCAATCTACACCCATCTACACAACTTCCAAATTGACACACCAGTTTGGATCTACACAACTACACAACTCTTCACAACTTCACAACTACACCACTCTTCACAACTACACACCTACACAACTCTTCACCCTACTTATGTTTTATGGCCCAACATAACAAACCTTGTGTTTTATGGCATAAACACATAAACCATATAGATTTAAGTACTCACCACTTAGATCTATGACTCTAACACTATATCCAAGCATTAACAAACTTGGATCTACACAACTAACACCTAATCCAAGGATACCCATCACTTGGATCTTCTACCCTTACAAACACATCCAAGTGAATCCAACACTTGGATCTTCTACATATACATAGTAGGAAAACAATGATTTGATCTAGAAGGAGAGATCTTCATCATGTTATGAACCCAACACTTCATGGTAATGAAAGTGTTCTTCTCTTTGCACTTGAGAGGATGAGAGGATTAAAGGAGAGAATCACATCTTAAACAAGATTAATCTTAACTAACTAATCAAGGAGTTTAAAAATGTTTTTGGAGAAACTGTGCAAAAAGGGTTAAAAGAAAAGCTGGAAATGATCCACTATTTATAGGGCAACAATGCAACGGGTATAAAGACCCGTGGTTCCTTAAGTACCCCCGCGGTTCCTTATCAATAAGGAACCGTGGGTTCCTTTAAGGAACCTCCGGCTTGGAGTCCATGCATTTTTGTCCTTTAGTGGGGATATGACATCTGGGGTAGTTTATACCCTCAAAGGATATTCCTTTGGCATATGGAATATGCCAAATTCAAATTAAAGAATATTCTTTGGAATATACCTTAGGGAATATTCTTTGGAATATTCCAAATTCAAATTTTCATTTTTCTTTTTAATAAAACATTTTCTTAAAAATAAAGTTTATTAAAATCTTTTGTCATATTTGATTAAATGTGAGTTTTAAGAAAATATCAATCCTTGATCACTTAGTTAGGTTAATGACAAGTTTATTCATATCTTGAGTGATTCATGCCCAATGCGATATTGGAGGCGTCGAGAGAAGTATACAAAAGTATTCTTGAGTGATTACGAGTACCTTAACATTTTACATAATATATTACGAATTATACGTTTGTCATAAACAAAACACAAAGAGATTATATCGACAAAACATCGTAATGTTTGCACTAACAATCACTAAGCATGATTAAGATATGTTAGTGTAATGATTATTACCTTGATGATAGTGTTTGTTAGATAATTAATTTTATGATTGTGTTTGACAATAAATATCTTTTTAATTTGTCGTGATCAAAACTAAGAAAGAACCGGACTTTTGCTAGTAGCTCCCCCTTGGTGCTTACTCCCCCTTGCTTGGGGCACCAAGTCAATGAGATAAGGTGACATGCTACACAAAGGTTAGAAGAAAGAAAAGAAACACCAATGTATATATGTGCACTACTTATTAACTAACTTGAGAGGGAGAAGGAAAAGAAATCTAAAAATAGAAGCAAGCATTTGCTAAGTATGTCCAAAGGGTGTGTATTGACAACATCATAGTTCAATTGGTGGAATAAAAGAAGAAAAGAAACATCCAAACCAATCAAAGATGATTTAAAATGTCAATGGGTTAATATTTAGAATTTATGGAATCACCCGTAATTAATTTTAAGTTTTAACCATGATCAAATCTTTAACAAATGTGTGAAATAGAATTAGAGGGAAAGATAACACACATAACATTCATATTACATAAATATGAAATAACATACAAGATAAATATTCATACACACAATATGAATATTTAAAGCAAAAAATATAGAAATAGACCACTGATAACGCATAAATCCAACATGTTTTTAGGAGCATTATCCGTACCTTTGTACATGTATATTGGTTAATTATATGATACTTTTGTGCATATTTGTGCCCAATTATGTTTGCAAGTCTTTGTGTAGCCAATTGCAGGAATGGAGTATAAAACAACATAAAAATGAAGAATTGTACGAGTACGAAGAATCCTAGTCAAGTTCAAGACCCGTGTACAAGTTACAAACCTTTGAATATTAATTTCGGGTGCAAGAACAAGTATTTCCAAGGAGCAAATAAAGATATTCAGCATGAAAGTTGCCACCATCAACATACATCCAACTTGCCACTAGCAAGAGTGAAGTTGCCACCATCACATGGGAGTTGATTTGCCTCCATCATGAGTGAAGTTGCCTCCAACATTTGTCTAGGCAAAAATGTGTCTACATACATGCAAGATCATACAAGAAGTTTCTAGACATGCTTTGGCTCCAAGTATTTGTCTTTGGCTCCAAGCCATGCATTCACTCCATGCCATCAACTAGCTTATAAATAAGACCCTTGGGGTCATGTAATCATATATCTTCATATGCCTTTCACATATCTTTTCACTTTTCAATCATCTCCTCATACTACATCAAATAAACTCTCTCATCCTTGTCCAAACTCCCATTCCCGGATTTGAACAAGGTGGTGCTAGAAAAGTTAGTTTTTGAGTCCAATAAGCAAAGTTATCATCACGAAACTCTTAGAGATCATTAACCTAATCATTAGTAACATTTTTACACTTTGTAAGACTCTTGATTATGACTTATAATACTTTTATTTCTGAGTTTATTTTATCATTTGTTATGAGTAGCTAAGTTTCATTCTACACTTGGTAGGATGATGTTGTGGTATGAAGTAGTGGTTGTGATTGTGATTTATGTTTATTTCAGTGTCAAACTTTCCTATGAACCATTAGTACTTATGTTTCATGTGACAATTGTTATCAAAACTCAATTTGTTGGTAAAGATTTCATAGGTCGAAAGGGTTATTTTCTATCAACAAGTCATAGCCGGTTTGTCTATGATTGGCTATCTTTTGTATTGATCATTTCTTAAGAAGTTTTGGTTATCAAGAAACATAGTTATAAGTGTTAGCAAATTCGTGAAACGACCGTGAATCGAATGTGTTGAAATTGGATTAAGTCTTGAATTGAGTGATTGAGTCTAATGCTTGTTTTCTTTAACCAAGGTCTTGACGAAGATTAACGCTTTTGAAAACAATAGATTGGATTATCCATCTAATTATCATAATCATATATTAACGTGTCATCACAATCATACCACTACGAATGCTCAAACTAGTCTTTACCAAGTGTACCTTTAATCATATTATTTATCTCATCATTTTTACTTATTATTTGTTTGTCAACAATTGCTACAATCAACGATTATAGTTTCATTTTAGAATAATCACAGGTTTTCCAAATCCCCGTGAACGATCTCGGTATTACCACATAAAAGCTATACACAAACGAAAAGGTTATACTTGCCCGTGCGTTTTTAGTCAATCCGGTGATTCGTGTTTATAAATTTAAAACTTGTTACCAACACCACGCATCAAGTTTTTGGCGCCGCCTGCCGGGGATTTGATTGTGTTCTTAGTTTCAAAATCATCCTATAATCAAACTCATTGTAGTGTCCTCATTGCAAACAAACCCAAAAATAAAAAAAAATCTGGCAGGAGAGCATTGCCGCCGGCAACACCCTCCTGTCGCCGACAACGTCATCACAGAAGCCCCTTTGTCGTCCGGTAAAGAGCTCCTGCCGCCGGCAAGCGTCAAACAGAAGGTATTTTGCCGTCCGGCAACCCCTGTTTGACGTCGGCAAGGTCCCAGACACTAAATATATATATATATATATATATATATATATATATATATATATATATATATATATATATATATATATATATATATATATATATATATATATATATATATATATATATATATATATATATATATATATATATATATATATATATATATATATATATATATATATATATATATATATATATATATATATATATATATTTATGTTCTTATTTTGTTTGATTTATTTAATTTCCTATTTACTTATTTTCTTATTAGTTATATTTTGTTTGTTTTTGTTTTTGTTACTTGTAATCCTTTTCAAAAGTCGTTCAAGACTTGAATGAACACACGTTCTTCCGGTCAAGAATTGCTTAGTCCATACACCGATCCTGAACGTTATATTCACCAATCTCGAAAGAAAAACCGCAAGAAACACCCCCTTGTTTCTTTTAAAAACCGAATCTCAAAAACCAAAAACCCACCATTTGATAATCTCTTAGACGCATTTGTCGTCTACAACCCATTTAACGATCTACCATTTCCAATTGCTTGTTCCGTTATGGAGCCGACGTCGATGGAGACGCCATAAAACTCAAACTCTTCCCATCATCTCTATCCAGAGATGCAAGAGTTTGGTATAACGAGTTGACGCCCGGTACCATTTAAACATGGGAACAAATGAGAACCGCTTTTGTTAGCCGTTTCTTTCCACCCGCCATGTACGAAAGACTCATGGGAGAAATCCGAGGTTTCGCCCAACTTCCGCAAGAAACACTCATTGATGCGTGGAATCGAATGAAAGACCTACTTCGTAGTTGTCATGGACATGGTTTATTAAAATGAACCATCATCCAAATCTTTTATCATGGTCTCAATGAACCGACGCAAGCAATCCTTGACGCCGGTGGACTCTTTCTTTATAAGACTCTCAACGAAGCATATCAATTGCTCGAGGACCGAGTTCTCTTAAAACTCGATTGGTCCAAAGATAACCGAACTAAACCTTTCAAGAAAACCGTTGCTTTCGTTGAAAGTGACGAAAATTCCAAACTCATGGAAAAGATGGACGCTCTCACATCTAAATTTGACTCGCAATTCAAAACCATCAAAGACGAAATGAAAGAGATGCGAGGCGAATGTACTCTTTACGGAGGACCACACCCATCCACGGCGTGTGATGATACACCAATAAGAGAACCGCCACAAGAAGCAAACTACGCCCACGGAGGTTACCAAGGAAGTGGTTATCGAGGTAACTACTACGGTAGAAATTCTGGCATATGGCGTGAGTATCCCAAAAACGAAAATCGTAGCTCACAACCTCGTGAGAACGATAACTCCGGTCCATCAAACGAAAAGAAACCCGAAGGGTCGACCCTAGAGAAAACGTTGTTAGCTTTCATAGAATCTCAAAAATCGACAAACACGCTCATTAAGAACCAATTCTTCGATCTCAAAGCCAACATTGAAAGAGGACAAAGACACCACACCGCAACCATTAATGATCTCGAAACCAAACTCGGTCGAATCACCGATCAATTACCAATCGACCAAGTGGTTCGCTACCAAGCAACACTCAAACAAACCCAAAACCATCTACGGATAAACCATACCGCCCACCACCCGCCCGTAATGAACATGTGAATGCCGTATTCACAAGGAGTGAGCTGAGTTATGATCCACCACAAAACCCGAACACCAACGCTCCCACTTTCGCCGATGAAAGTAAAAACAAGGCCGATGAGCCCGAGAAGGAAGAAACCGTTCCTCCTTACAACCCCAAACCAAAAAAACCACACCCATTCCAACACCAACACCGAAGGCGTATGAACCAAAACTTCCGTATCCTCAACGCCTACGAAAAGAAAAGATGGAGGATCGTATTTCCAAATTCCTTAAGATGATCAAGAAAGTTAAGATCAATGTTCCACTTGTTGATATCTTAACCGACATGCCCAACTATGGGAAATTCCTCAAAGATCTTGTGAGCAACCATAGTAAGACAGAGCAAATCTCTGTTTCGTTTCTAAATGAAGAATGTTCTGCAGCCTTGCAAAGCAAACTTCCACCAAAGCTCGGAGATCCGGGAAGCTTTCTCATACCATGCACCCTAAACAACAATGTCGAATGTCACGCCTTGGCCGATCTAGGCGCAAGTATCAATCTTATGCCATACTCATTATACAAGAATCTTCCAAACAATACTTTGAAACCTACGAGTATGAGTATACGTTTGGCTAACCACACCAACCAATATCCCATTGGGATATCCGGGAACATGCTTGTTCAAGTTGGCAAATTCATATTTCCCGCCGACTTCGTAATCCTTGAGATGGAGGAAGACAATCAAGTCCCTCTCATTTTAGGACGACCTTTTTTGCACACCGCCGATGCTATCATTCATGTGAAGAATAAAGAACTCAACCTTGGAGTTGGTGACGATCGAGTCACATTCTTAGTCGATAAAGCTATGCAACACTCCCATTCCAATGATGACACATGCTTCCGCGTGGATGTTATCGATGAAGTAACAGAAGGAGAGTTGGACGCATTACTTGATGACAACGCACCATTCCAAACAACTTCGGAAAAGATTAGCGATATCTATCGTGATCGTGAATTCGAAGAATTCATGGCCCTTGATTCTGAAGTAACTCTCAAAGAAGAGGAAAACAAGCCGTTTGAAGTTTTGCCTTCGAAATCAAACTTTATAATTCACAAATCTATTCATGATCCACCGACGGATCTTCAGCTGAAACCTCTTCCCGAACATCTCGAGTACGCTTATCTAGAGAAGGACTCACTCCTTCCGGTGATTATCTCATCCAAGCTCGAGAAAGATGAGAAGGAACGTCTCGTTTCTATGCTCAAAAACAAAAAAGAAGCATTTGCTTGGAAAACATCCGATATACTGGGTATTAGCCCAAATTTTTGCAAACACATGATCAATATCGAAGACGATGCCAAACCCGTTATTGAGAGTCAACGTCGACTTAACCCAAACATGAAGGAGATAGTAAAATCCGAAATCATCAAACTCCTTGAGACAGGAATCATCTATGCCATAGAGGATAGTCCTTGGGTTAGTCCTATTCATTGCGTTCCAAAAAAGGAGGAATGACTGTTGTGACTAACGAAAATAAAGAACTTGTTCCTACAAGAACCGTTACGGGTTGGCGTGTGTGTATTGATTACCGCAAATTGAACGATTCCACACGAAAAGATCATTTTTCCTCTACCATTCATGGACCAAATGTTGGAAAGATTAGCGGGGAACAAATTCTTTTTTTTTTCTCGATGGCTTTTCCGGATATTTTCAAATACCTATCGAACCATCCGATCAAGACAAGACCACTTTTATGTGTCCTTTTGGAACGTTCGCTTATAAGCGTATGCCTTTTGGTCTTTGCAATGCACCTGCGACTTTTCAAAGGTGTATGATCGCAATCTTTCAAGACATGATCGAAGTATCCATGGAAGTTTTCATGGATGATTTTGTTGATCCCAAACTTAGATCGATTAAGCTTGTGTATACGAGATTTGATCAAGTTATACACGTAGAGAAACTTTGTTTATGTATAAAGTAATCTAAGTGTTATGCGGAATTAACACTTAAACAAGAACACACAAAGATGTAAAACAAACTTTCACTTGATTGATAATAACGAACTTGCTTACAATGAAAGTGTTCAACGTATGAAAAACTTATTTATCAAACATAACCTAAAGGTCTTCTTTTATAGACATAAGAAGCCTTGTACAAGAGTCTACGCATCAACTATTCTAGGTAAAGATAATTATAGAAAATACAATGTTGAACTTATCTTTACTAGAAACAAACTAGAAACATAATATGCGTAGACCATATCTTTCTATCAGTGCTTGTCTTCAACCTATCAACGCTTGACTTCTTCTTGTCAACGCTTGATCTGTCAGCGTTTGTTTTCTTCTTATCAACGCTTGTTTTCCTCTTGTCATCGCTCAAGTGGACTGGCTACATTTTATTCCCAACAATCCTCCCCTAAACTTGATATCTACTCTAGTAATCAAGTTTCTGAATAAAAATTAAGAACTAGGAGGAATCTTACAACTCTTATCATATTGGCAATAAACATGTCTGATCAAATCTTTGGCCACGTCACTTGAATATTCAATCTCCAGCTGTGTTGTCTTCATCTTCTCCAAAACTTCTTTGGACATGGAATACTGACCATCTACAAGAAGATACTCAGCAAACTTTGTAGAGCTCAAGTAGTACACACCAGCAGCTGAATACAAACGCCATTGAAGACCACTAAGATCATCCTCAAGATCCTTCCAAACAACAGGATCTTCTTTTTTTCGTCCACACATTCTCTTGAATGTTGACCAAAGTTTTATTCCATTGACTGAAGTAGGAGCTTCAATCTCATACTTGGCTTCCAACAACCTCCAAAGGTCTACCAAGTCTTCTCTATCCACACTTGCAAAGAGAGATATAAGAGTAGTAAAAGTGTGTACCTCTTTCCCATACCTGCCAATCTTCCAAAACCCACTTTCATCTTCTTCATAGCTTATAATAGGGTTTCTGGCATCAAGAGGTAACACTTGTACCATATCTGAAGCTTCCAATGGTGAGAGCTTGATGCTCCTTCTTATAACAGCTTCACTAGGCTTCAATCTATCCATATCTTTAGGAGCCTCAAGAGGAACTCCCTTTTTCAAAGGTCTTGGAACAATCATTGCCTTCTTAAGCTCCATCTCTTCTGCAAGTTCTTCTTTCCTTTCATCTGAAAGAAGTCTCAAAATGTTCATTACCTGCACTTTTACCCAAATGGGATAAGCCTTGTACTCCAACTCTTCAAAGGATAATCCAAACAATTTCTTATAGGTCCATCCTGTTTCATGACATCTGAGTAGCATGTAGTACAACTCCCCTCTATCCCTCTTCAGTAGTGAGAGAACATTGCTAGCTTTGTGTTTCAGAATAACCTTGCAGTCTTTTTAAACTCTTAGAAGAATCTCCAAACCCCAAATCTGGTCTGAAATAGTCAAATCTGGATTCTCCATACACCTATCTTCCCAAGCATGGTACATCTGAACAACTTCTGGCATATCAAAATCTACTTGCAATTTCAACTCTCTAAGCTTCTCTCTTGCCAAATCATCACCATATTCAAGTCTTTCTGGTTGATATGAGCTTAAACTCATATCCTTTTATCAACAAATAACCCTAAAACATGAAGCAAAATACCCATTTATCTTGTAAAAAGCAGTGTTATGTGGTATGTTGTGTTTGTGTGATCTTATGTAGGTAAAAGGATACAATTTCAAGCAAACAAGGAAAAATCAAGCTCAAATGGATGAAAAAGACAAAAGAGGATCAAAAGTGACAAGACTTTGAAGTTCAAGGACCTATCTTGACAAGTTGTGAAAGTTGAAGGACTAGAAGTGCAAATTATGAAAAGTCAAGATTCAAGTTAAACCTGGTCAAACTATCAAGTCAACTCAGTCAAAGGGCCATTTTGTACAAGTTATCAAAGTTAAAGGACCAAAAATGACAAAGGAATGAAGATCCTAGCTTGAAATGGGAATCTGCCAAGTATAGGGACCAAATCTGCCAACGTTGGAAAGAAATGCAAGTTGAATCCATGTGTCAAAAGTTTAACCAATGAGAAGAGAGAAAAGACATGACCCGGATTGCCACTTCACCCTCATTATTACCCACTACCGCCGCTTTTCATTAATTACAAAATCACAACAGTACAATCCGCAACACATGCTCTCAACGAATATAAAAACGCCACGTGTCCATCTCCTTCAAAGAAAATATTGCCAGGATCGGGATTTTTATAGAAGACGTTTCATGAGAAGTTCAAAACACCAAAGTTGCTCAATTTTGGAAGACGAATTCAATGGTGCAATCCAATTAACATATCATCCATTGAATTAAAAATGCCCAAATCAGTTCATAACCTTCAAAGTGGGATTTGCAGAATATTCCACGTGTCAAGCTATGATTGGATCTGCCACGTCACAAACCCCAACAGAATCTCCTATCATGCTTATAAATAGCTAGGATGTACCTCATTTCTAATTGTAGCTTAATTTTGTAAAAACACATAGTTAAATTTCCCTTTCCCTTTTTCTCTCACTTTTCCCCTAACTACTCAAGAGTCTGACAAACTCTTGAGTCAGTTAGTTAGTTGTTAGCTTGTAACCAACCTTTGTAACTGAATTCATGCAATAAAATTCAAACTTCATTTTCCCGCCAAATTCTGTTCTTCTCAATTCTGTTACTACTTGCTGTTATTTGATCATCCTGTTGTTGATTTGTGATTGTTATGATCAATCATTGATCATAATTGTCATTGGAGGAGTTTTGTAGCTGTTTGTTCAGAATTCAAGTCAATCCTTTGTTCCTTTGAAGATTTGTAGCAGGATGATGAATGTAGATGAATTGTAGCTGTTTGATTGTTGATTTTAGTTGAATACTAGTGATAGGTGGTGGTATCACTAGTGCAAGAGAGCTCAGCGCTCCTCTTCTTCCCAAAGGACTTCTACAATAGGTTTCATAGCTCTTGTTTTAAGTTCCTCTAAACAGTCAATTGCATGCTCAATTTCCTAGTTTAATCTTGATGGCTGCCTGTTTTACTTGATAAATAGTTGTTGTTTGATTGATTTTAGTTCATTTGTAGTTTCTTCTTACCTACTTGTTCATTGATTTGAGATTCATTTGTAGTTTCTGCCTTATCTCAGTCACATTTTAGCTTTGCACTTAATTGAGTTCTAGTTGAGATAATTGCTTGTTTTCAGTTTCAATAGCTTTCATATTGTCTACTTAAACTAGTCTGTTAAAGCTTTTGAATCAGTTTAAACCATTACTCAATAAGTCTTTGTAAAAGTTTGATCAAATCAGATAAAGGAGTGTTTGGTAGTAGCTTTTAAGTGGTTTTCAAGTGTTAAGATTTGGTGTTTAGGAGTTCATTTCTAGTCATTAGGTGTTAACAAGTAGTTCTAGGTCATTTGCAAGTAAAAATAACAGTCAAACAGGCAATTGGCTAACAAATAGTTTGGGTCATTCTTATTTCAGCTTAAGTTTAGTAAACTTGTTACTTTCAATTGCTGAATTCTCTTTCATTCCTTGATGAAATTTGCTCAAACTTGTTTCCAGACTTAGTTTACATCATAAACTTTCAGTCTCTAAGAGGAAAATCTACAGTTTTAGGAATTAAGCTAGAAATAAGCTTTTTAGTCAAGGTCTGAGCAAATGCTATTCTCTGAGATAAATTGATGACTGATTTCTTGGTTCTCTTAATCCTCTTCATAAAACTTATGATTTTCTTTCACCAATCCATTTAGAAAGTGTTGAATATCAAGATTTGAAGTTTTGAGCTTTTTCATAAAAATTGGTCAAACCTGGTCAACATAAGCTCAAAAGAGCTTATTTCAGATTTCTTCTTCATTACTGGATGAAAATGGTTCTAGTTTGATTTCCCCTTCTTTAAATCAAGTACTTAATCATTTTAATCACAAAAATCAGGTTGTGACTGATTGAAATAAGCTGTAGCTTATTTTGTGCTTATTAATAAGCACTCAATTGCTTATTTTGGACTTTTAGCTTAATTCCTCAGACACACATAGCTTAAATTGAATTTTAAGAGTTTTGCAAGTGGTTTCAGCTTATTTGGTTGAGTAATAAGCTCAAACGAGCTTATTCTTCATATTGTCCCGTTTTTAGTTAAAAGTTTAGTTTTATTGCACTTTAGTCCCTTCATTTCATTCAGTTTGGTAAACCTGGCTAAACTTCCAAGTTATTAGGGTTTGCTTAAAATTAGTCCCTGGACTTTGTGATTTGTTACATTTCAGTTATCAAGTTTGTTAGTTTGTTACTATTTGGTTAGTTTGTTATCAGTTTTACAAGTTTGGTCCTTATAGTTAACTGTTTTGCATTAGTAGTCCTTATAACTTTTAGAATTTAATTTTCAAGCATTTAATTTTCCTAGAATTTACATTTTCAGTCCTTTTAGTTTCAAGTTTTGCATTTTATATTTTACTTGAATAAAATTTGGTATTTGCAACTTGTTTTACGTATAAGTAGGTTTATATTTTTCATTTTTAAATAGTTTTGTTTGAATTAGCAATAGATTACCAAGCAAGCTTGAACAACCAAGAACAATAATAAACCTGATATTGGTTGGACTTTCTATTAGTTAAGAACTGAGAAAACGAACTTGCATTATACACATTTCAAATGGCGCCGCTGCCGGTTCTTTGACTACACGAGAGACTATCGATTGACGGTTTTCATTGGCTTTTGGGATCCGTTCATTTGGTGAACGTTATTTTTACGTATCATAAATCAAAAACAAATAAAAAATCAAAAATATAAAAATATATAAAAAACTAAAAAATTAACAAAACAATTCTTTTCCTAAATAATTGACCAAAAAAATTAAAAAATCCAAAAAGCAATCTTTTTCCTAAGAGATTGCACCCAAAAATATATATTATTGGATTCTCTCGGTTTTTATGTACATATAGTATTTTCCTTTAAAAAACTCATAAATACAAAAATATTTTCCATATATTATTATAAGTAAATACGTATACGTATAAGAACAATCAATCTACATATCTTCCATAAGTATTGCCAAGGCAATACACCATGTTGAGGGGCGTTCCGGTCCTTGACACGCGTATCGATCAAACAAAATAAAGCAAGAATAGATAAATACTCTCAATAAGCAATAATTCGAAGAATACGAACATTTAAGTGAATAGAAAGGCGATGTGCTATAAAATGCCATCTAAGGGTCAATAGGTACTTAAGTGCTTCGCGCCACCTAACCCCCCGTTCACTTGGGAGTATTCTAAGAAGGAAAGCTTCATTGAGGGTCTTGCACCCAAAGTAGTAATACATATATTGTTATTTTCTTGTGGATATTTAATATTGAAACTCGAAGAGGATAATCTTATTCTTTTCAAAGTCACACGAGAGCTTCTCTCTCATTCCTCGTATTGAGTTGCATGCTCACTCGCGGGCGTGCACAAATACCGATTGGTGTACAACCTCTTCCTCCGAAAAGGAAGAAAAAGAGAAAGAGTAAGACCACCACCGTCCACCAAGCCGATCACGAGAATCGTGCTTTGTCACCACCACAAGAAGCCATGGCTATTGATAACCGTACTTTGTATAAACGCATGCAATCCAACATTCATGGATATGTTAGTGCCATTAAGATTCCCGACTTTCCCGCTAACACATTTGAGCTACATACATCTATGATCAATATGGTTTCTGCATCACCTTTCTTTGGGAAACAAAATGAGGATCCCCATGCTCACCTTAAGAGATTCCTTTCACTTTGCAACACCATTAAGCATAATGGGGTTCCACATGAGGTCATTAGATTGATGTTAGTGTCATTTTCCTTAGATGGGAGTGCTAAGCATTGGTTAGACACCCAACCACCCGATAGTATCACCACATGGGATGATTTTACCACTAAGTTTTTGAACAAATTCTTTCCTCCACAAAAGACTATGGCTTTGAGAAATTTGATTATGGGCTTTACACAAAAACCTAGTCAATCCTTTGGTGATGCTTGGGAAGAGTATAGTGAGTTGTTGAGGCGATGCCCTAACCATGGAATGGATGATCTAGGCCAAATCAATACCTTCTACAATGGCCTTAAACCTCACCACCAAGATTCACTAAATGCTTCCGCGGGAGGGAGTATTCTTTTCAAGACATACCATGAGGCTTTGAACATTATTGAGACTAAGGCATTGGTTCAAACAAATGATCCATTTGAAGAAAGAGTTCATGTGATCCAAAACACTTCTCAAACACCTTGTGATAACCAATTCCTTAAATATCACCAAGAGATCCTTCAACAAGTCAAACAAGGACAACAAGAAATGACTCAAGAGATAGTTCAAGCCTTTAAGAGCATGACATTGAACAATTCTTCAAACAATGTGAATGCCATCACCATTTCTTGTGTTACTTGTGGAGGCCCCCACTCTTATGAACAATGTGACAAGGTGCAAGGGTATCAAGGGGAATGTTATGCTTATCAAGAGGAACACCGTGAACACTTCAAGCCTAACATCAATCCAAATAACCTTTCTTACAAATCCCAAAATTATCTTACTCCACCCGGCTTCCCATCCCAACCACCCACCCAAATTCCACAAAATCCTCCTCAAATTTTAGCAAGGAATCAAGGGCAAAGACAACCATACCAAGGAAATAACTACAAGGCACCAAATCAATTTCAACCTCAAGCAAGTACCTTTTATCCACCAAATCAAGGATTTAACTCCCAACCTTTACCTTTCCAACCTCAAGGTTTTCAAGGTTATGTGCCACAAGAGTTAAACACAATGGATCTTTTGCAAAAGATGAATCAAGAGAATGAAAAGAAATTCCAAGCTATAGACAAGAAAATGAATGACCAATTCAATAAGCTTTTGATGACATTAAATCAAAGACCACAAGGGGCTTTACCTTCTAACACACAAACAAACCCTAGAGCTAATGTCAATGCTATTACAACAAGGAGTGGTACAACAACAAAGGATCCTTCACCTCCTAAACCTACTATTGTTCAACCCACTTGTGCTCCTACTTGTGATAAGCCTTCTACTTCTACTCCACCTCCTCAAAGTGCTCCTATTCACTCAAACACACCTTCTCAACTACCTCATACTTCTCCTTTACCTTCCACACTTCCCAATGAAGAGGCTAACAAAGACAAATCTTCCACTTCAACACCTGTTCCACCTACACCCAAACCTACTCTTCCATACCCTTCAAGGTTGAAAAAGGACAAGTTAAAGAACAAAGATGACATACAAGTCTCCAATTTCTTAAGGATGTTCAAGCAACTCAATATCAACATATCCTTTGCGGAAGCTCTTGCTTATATGACAAAGTTTGCTAAGATGTTCAAGGATTTGCTCTCAAACAAAGAAAAATTGGTTGATTTGCCCAACACATCACTTAATGAAAATTGTTCCGCGGTGTTACTTAAAACCTTACCAACAAAACTTGGAGATCCGGGGCGCTTCTTGATACCTTGTAATTTTCCCGGTGTTGAAAATTGCATGGCTTTGGCGGATTTAGGGGCAAGCATAAATCTCATGCCTTTATCGGTTTGGAAACAACTATCTCTTCCCGAGCTCACTCCCACTAGAATGACTCTTGAACTAGCCAACCGAACCATAGCTCACCCCGTAGGTATAGCGGAAGATGTGTTTGTAGGTGTGGATAAGTTTACCTTTCCGGCCGACTTTGTAGTGGTCGATTATGACATGGATCCTAGAGTGCCTTTGATTGTTGGTAGACCGTTTTTGAGAACGGGTCGTACCTTGATAGATGTGGCGGAAGGAGAATTAATTATGAGAGTAGAGGATGAGAAAGTGGTGTTTAAGTTAGGGAAAGTTTGTGATAGAAAAGAGGTTAAGGAGTCTAGACCTTGTGAGACTATTAACATTGTGGATGTGCTAGATGAAGTGTGTAATGAACACTTTCATGATGCTTGTAAGAATGCTAGTGATGAGATTCCACATGTTGAAACCGTGGCCTCAATTGCTCCCTCTTTAACACCTTTTGGAGAGAGTGATTTCCTCTTGGAGGAATTTGAGTCCAACTTTCTTGGTGATGATGATTCTCCCATTAATTGGGAAGAAGATATTCTTACAATCCAAAAGTTGCTCAATGAGGACCCTATTCCTTCCCCTATTCCACAAGAGATTACCATTGAGGAACCTTCCATAGTAAAACCTTCCATAGAGAGTCCACCTCCCATTGAACTTAAGGAACTTCCATCCCACTTAGAATATGCTTTCTTAGAAGGAAAAGACCAATTACCGGTGATTATTGCTAAGGAATTGAAAGAGGATGAGAAGGAGCAACTTATTGAAGTCCTTAAGAAACATAAGAAAGCTTTAGCATGGAAAATATCCGACATAAGGGGAATTGATCCACATTTTTGTACTCACAAAATCCTTATGGAGGATGATTATAAACCCGCCATTCAAAACCAAAGGAGAGTTAACCCAAAAATTCATGAGGTTATTAAGAAGGAAGTGATTAAACTCTTAGATGCGGGTATGATTTACCCCATTTCCGACTCTCCATGGGTTAGCCCGGTTCATTGTGTTCCAAAGTAGGGTGGAATCACCGTGGTGCCTAATGAGAACAATGAGCTTATTCCCACGAGACTTGTAACCGGTTGGAGAGTTTGCATTGATTATAGAAAACTCAATGAGGCAACTAGGAAAGACCATTTCCCGCTTCCCTTTATGGATCAAATGCTTGAACGCTTAGCGGGAAATGAGTACTATTGCTTTCTTGATGGCTTTTCGGGTTATTTTCAAATACCCATTGACCCTAAGGATCAAGAAAAGACCACATTCACTTGTCCATATGGTACATTTGCTTACAAGAGGATGCCTTTTGGCCTATGTAATGCACCGGGGACGTTTCAAAGGTGCATGATGGCGATTTTCCATGACATGATAGAGCAAACCATGGAGGTTTTTATGGATGACTTTTCCGTATTTGGGAACTCCTTTAGCTCTTGTCTCACCAATCTTGAGAGAATGCTTAAGCGTTGTGAGGAAACACGTTTGGTGCTTAATTGGGAGAAATGTCACTTTATGATAAAAGAGGGGATTGTTTTAGGACACAAGATATCCAATAAGGGATTAGAAGTTGATCGAGCCAAAATTGATGTGATTGCTAAGCTTCCCCCACCCACCTCGGTTAAAGGTGTGAGGAGTTTCTTAGGTCATGCGGGTTTTTATAGGCGCTTTATACAAGATTTCTCTAAGATAGCTAGACCGATGACTCATCTCTTGGAGAAAGAGGCTCCTTTCATTTTTGACCAAGCTTGTTTAGAATCTTTTGAGACACTTAAGGAAAAATTGACAAAGGCTCCCGTTTTGGTTTCTCCAAATTGGGAATTACCTTTTGAGCTTATGTGCGACGCTAGTGATTATGCGGTGGGGGCCGTCTTAGGACAAAGAGTTAATAAGCATTTCCAACCTATACACTATGCGAGTAAAACCATGACCGGTGCACAACTTCATTACACTACCACGGAAAAAGAGTTGCTTGCTATAGTATATGCTTTTGAGAAGTTTAGACCATACCTTGTGCTTTCCAAGACCATAGTGTATACGGATCATTCCGCTCTCAAGTATCTTATGACAAAACAAGATGCTAAGCCTAGGCTTTTGAGATGGGTTTTGTTGCTTCAAGAGTTTAAGATAGAGATTCGTGATAAAAAAGGGGCCGAGAATTTAGCGGCGGATCATTTGAGTAGACTTAAGCATCCTTTTCAAGGAGATTTCCCACATCAAGAAATCAATGAATCCTTTCCACTAGAGGAGCTCATGTCTATCTCTTCCCAAGAGGATGCCACACCTTGGTTTGCGGATATTGCAAACTATCTTGTGGGCAATGTGCTTATTGAGGGTCTTACTTATCAACAAAAGAAAAAGTTTCTTAAGGAAGTTAAGTATTACTTTTGGGATGATCCATATCTTTTTAGGCAATGTGCGGACCAAATCATTAGACGGTGTGTAGATGGGCCCGAGGCATTTAAAATCTTAGAGGCATGTCATAAAGGACCTACGGGTGGACATTTTGGGCCTAACTACACCGCCAAGAAAGTCTTTGATTCGGGTTACTATTGGCCTTCCATTTACAAGGATGCTCAAGAGATGGTGAAATTTTGTGATGTTTGTCAAAGACAAGGAAAAATTACACAACGTGATGAGATGCCACAAAATTTTATCCAAGAATGTGAGATATTTGATGTATGGGGAATAGATTTCATGGGACCTTTTCCATCCTCTAAGGGAAACAAGTATATACTTGTGGCGGTGGATTATGTGTCCAAGTGGGTGGAGGCTAAAGCCTTACCTACTAATGATGCTAGAGTGGTTGTAAAGTTTTTGAAACAATTGTTTGCTAGATTTGGTGTACCTCGGGCCATCATAAGTGATCGTGGTACGCACTTTTGTAATGATCAATTCACGAGAGTTATGAAGAAATATGGCGTGAATCATAGACTTTCTACCGCGTATCACCCTCAAACAAATGGTCAAACCGAGGTCACAAATCGTGGTTTAAAGAGGATTTTAGAGAGAACGGTGGGAGAGCATAGAGCTTCTTGGTCGGATAAGCTTGGTGATGCTTTGTGGGCGTTTAGGACGGCTTTTAAGACACCAATTGGTTGTACTCCTTATAGGCTTGTCTATGGAAAAGCGTGCCACCTCCCATTTGAGTTAGAACATAAGGCATCTTGGGCTCTCAAGTGGGCTAACTTTGATTTAAACCAAGCCGGTTCACATAGGAAAGATCAAATCAATGAGATGGATGAGTTGAGAGCCAATGCCTATGAGAATTCTTTGCTTTACAAGGAAAAGACTAAGAAATTGCATGATGCTAAGATCAAGAATCGTGAGTTCAAAGTTGGAGAGCCGGTTCTCCTCTTTAACTCAAGATTGAAGCTTTTTGCGGGCAAGCTTAAGTCGAGGTGGTCCGGTCCATTCACTATTGCTCAAGTGTTTCCATATGGAACTCTTGAGTTGTCCCAACCCGATGGTCCAAATTTCAAAGTGAATGGTCACCGTGTTAAGCATTACTTTGGGGAGGACATTTCCGTTAAAATGGTCCAAGAGGTCCCCATTTTCCCCATGAATTAATTCATTGAGGGACGAGTCGAGCTAGAGACTCATTAACTCAAGCATCGTATAACTAGGTTTAGAGTGTTGTAGGCTAGAAATAAAGGCATAGATTTGGAGATAAGTGTAGGGGAGACCTTCTTTTGTCTTCATGCTTGTTTGTAGGGTTGCTCACTCATCTCATGCTTTGGAGCTTATGGAGGAGGCCCTTGTATCCGGTTCACTTCGTTACTTTAGTGATTTTTCATTGACACCTTGTGCTTAAACATGATTTCACTAATAGTAGTCTTTTCCTTAACTTGGGTTAAGCAAAGTCTATTCATTGTCATAAGTGTAGGGGAAGTTTTTATACTTCCATGCTCTTAAACATTGAGGACAATGTTTAGCTTAAGTGTAGGGGGGTCTTCTATCGAAGTGACCTTACCTAGAACTTGTCATTGTCTTGCATGATAACATGGGAAATTGAATTTTAAACATTTTTCAAATTTTTGATCTACTTTGGCCAACAAAAATATGCATCAATCATTTTTCATTTGCATATCACATTTGTATTGTATATATTTCTTCTTTTATTTTTCATCAAAAATATATAAAAAGGAAAAATATAATAAAACATGGTTTTAACAAGTTTAGATTTCTTTGACATATTAGGCCCGCCATGGATATTTTGACTCAACCCGAGTTTGCTTATTTTGGCACTCTCTAGCTAGTATCCTTAACCATGTAGTCCTTCATTGGTCTATTAGGCTAAGCTTCCACCAATTTCATTCTTTGAAATTTTAAATTTGTGGAGAATGGGAAATGATAGAGTTGAAGCAAGTGTAAAAAGGGCTAGATAGACTTCATGGCAATTACTTGTGGCTAAACCCTTCTCTTTTCTACCTCTATTTTCTTCGCATGTATATAATTGTTAATAAATAATCAAGTACGGTTTTAATTGGTTCGTAATCTCTTATGCATTTTTGGCTAATCATTTATGGTTGATATGAGTACGTCTTAAGATTCTAAGTTAGCACGTTTTATGTGTACTAGACTTGTGTCATGCTCCATATTTAGCGGGTGTTTTTCCTTTTCTTCTTTGCAATTTTCTTGGTGAGGAATAAAGAAAAATAAGAGCGGCTTATGAAAAAAAAATGAGTGGCTAGAAAAAAAAAAAAAGAAAAAAAAGAAAAAAAAAATAATGCAAGACTCCCAAGAGGGGCAGTGTGGTGTTAATTATAGTGACTATTGAGTTCCAATATTACCTTGACGGGTTGCGGGGATTCAATAGATTGCTCCAATCCAATATTACCTTGACGGGTTGCGGGGTTGAAGATCCAAAATCTCAAAAAGATGCGGATGTAAATTATTGCGTGAGTTTTATTTTTCTTTCCTTAGCGAGTGTGTAGTTACTTATGAAAGCATGACATGAGGATTTTACACATAAGGCGAATGACTTATTACTCTTAATACGGACTTGTATTAATTGTGAGCGGTTTTTCAAGTAATGGATGAGAGGATTACTTAGGATTAAAACCGTGCTTCCTTATTTTTGGATTTTACACTTCTTATATTTCACACTTGAATAATGACAAATTTGCCTTCAAGCAATTTGCTCAATTAATAACCGATTCCACATTTAATTGTCATGAATAAGTTGATGCACTTTTTACTTGTGAATGCAATGATCCCGTTTACTAGCTTGGTATGGGGAAAGTGAAACTTGAGGGTGATAAATGTTCATGGTATCCAAGCCCTAATTCAAGTCATTGAATTCTTTATGAGTTATTTCCATCAAAACCATTTCAAGAAAAATCAAAAAGATATAGATAGAAGTGTATTTTGATTCATTGCATTATTAAAAGTCAAAATCATGCATCATCTAGATTAGAGTAGTGTAGATGCATCTCATATGGCCAATGTGGATTAATTATGAGGGGAATGTAAATTTTTAAGCCTTGAAATATAATATTGCATGAGGACATGGCAATGCTCAAGTGTAGGGGAATTTGATATGAGCTTAAACTCATATCCTTTTATCAACAAATAACCCTAAAACATGAAGCAAAATACCCATTTATCTTGTAAAAAGCAGTGTTATGTGGTATGTTGTGTTTGTGTGATCTTATGTAGGTAAAAGGATACAATTTCAAGCAAACAAGGAAAAATCAAGCTCAAATGGATGAAAAAGACAAAAGAGGATCAAAAGTGACAAGACTTTGAAGTTCAAGGACCTATCTTGACAAGTTGTGAAAGTTGAAGGACTAGAAGTGCAAATTATGAAAAGTCAAGATTCAAGTTAAACCTGGTCAAACTATCAAGTCAACTCAGTCAAAGGGCCATTTTGTACAAGTTATCAAAGTTAAAGGACCAAAAATGACAAAGGAATAAAGATCCTAGCTTGAAATGGGAATCTGCCAAGTATAGGGACCAAATCTGCCAACTTTGGAAAGAAATGCAAGTTGAATCCATGTGTCAAAAGTTTAACCAATGAGAAGAGAGAAAAGACATGACCCGGATTGCCACTTCACCCTCATTATTACCCACTACCGCCGCTTTTCATTAATTACAAAATCACAACAGTACAATCCGCAACACATGCTCTCAACGAATATAAAAACGCCACGTGTCCATCTCCTTCAAAGAAAATATTGCCAGGATCGGGATTTTTATAGAAGACGTTTCATGAGAAGTTCAAAACACCAAAGTTGCTCAATTTTGGAAGACGAATTCAATGGTGCAATCCAATTAACATATCATCCATTGAATTAAAAATGCCCAAATCAGTTCATAACCTTCAAAGTAGGATTTGCAGAATATTCCACGTGTCAAGCTATGATTGGATCTGCCACGTCACAAACCCCAACAGAATCTCCTATCATGCTTATAAATAGCTAGGATGTACCTCATTTCTAATTGTAGCTTAATTTTGTAAAAACACATAGTTAAATTTCCCTTTCCCTTTTTCCCTCACTTTTCCCCTAACTACTCAAGAGTCTGACAAACTCTTGAGTCAGTTAGTTAGTTGTTAGCTTGTAACCAACCTTTGTAACTGAATTCATGCAATAAAATTCAAACTTCATTTTCCCGCCAAATTCTGTTCTTCTCAATTCTGTTACTACTTGCTGTTATTTGATCATCCTGTTGTTGATTTGTGATTGTTATGATCAATCATTGATCATAATTGTCATTGGAGGAGTTTTGTAGCTGTTTGTTCAGAATTCAAGTCAATCCTTTGTTCCTTTGAAGATTTGTAGCAGGATGATGAATGTAGATGAATTGTAGCTGTTTGATTGTTGATTTTAGTTGAATACTAGTGATAGGTGGTGGTATCACTAGTGCAAGAGAGCTCAGCGCTCCTCTTCTTCCCAAAGGACTTCTACAATAGGTTTCATAGCTCTTGTTTTAAGTTCCTCTAAACAGTCAATTGCATGCTCAATTTCCTAGTTTAATCTTGATGGCTGCCTGTTTTACTTGATAAATAGTTGTTGTTTGATTGATTTTAGTTCATTTGTAGTTTCTTCTTACCTACTTGTTCATTGATTTGAGATTCATTTGTAGTTTCTGCCTTATCTCAGTCACATTTTAGCTTTGCACTTAATTGAGTTCTAGTTGAGATAATTGCTTGTTTTAAGTTTCAATAGCTTTCATATTGTCTACTTAAACTAGTCTGTTAAAGCTTTTGAATCAGTTTAAACCATTACTCAATAAGTCTTTGTAAAAGTTTGATCAAATCAGATAAAGGGGTGTTTGGTAGTAGCTTTTAAGTGGTTTTCAAGTGTTAAGATTTGGTGTTTAGGAGTTCATTTCTAGTCATTAGGTGTTAACAAGTAGTTCTAGGTCATTTGCAAGTAAAAATAACAGTCAAACAGGCAATTGGCTAACAAATAGTTTGGGTCATTCTTATTTCAGCTTAAGTTTAGTAAACTTGTTACTTTCAATTGCTGAATTCTCTTTCATTCCTTGATGAAATTTGCTCAAACTTGTATCCAGACTTAGTTTACATCATAAACTTTCAGTCTCTAAGAGGAAAATCTACAGTTTTAGGAATTAAGCTAGAAATAAGCTTTTTAGTCAAGGTCTGAGCAAATGCTATTCTCTGAGATAAATTGATGACTGATTTCTTGGTTCTCTTAATCCTCTTCATAAAACTTATGATTTTCTTTCACCAATCCATTTAGAAAGTGTTGAATATCAAGATTTGAAGTTTTGAGCTTTTTCATAAAAATTGGTCAAACCTGGTCAACATAAGCTCAAAAGAGCTTATTTCAGATTTCTTCTTCATTACTGGATGAAAATGGTTCTAGTTTGATTTCCCCTTCTTTAAATCAAGTACTTAATCATTTTAATCACAAAAATCAGGTTGTGACTGATTGAAATAAGCTGTAGCTTATTTTGTGCTTATTAATAAGCACTCAATTGCTTATTTTGGACTTTTAGCTTAATTCCTCAGACACACATAGCTTAAATTGAATTTTAAGAGTTTTGCAAGTGGTTTCAGCTTATTTGGTTGAGTAATAAGCTCAAACGAGCTTATTCTTCATATTGTCCCGTTTTTAGTTAAAAGTTTAGTTTTATTGCACTTTAGTCCCTTCATTTCATTCAGTTTGGTAAACCTGGCTAAACTTCCAAGTTATTAGGGTTTGCTTAAAATTAGTCCCTGGACTTTGTGATTTGTTACATTTCAGTTATCAAGTTTGTTAGTTTGTTACTATTTGGTTAGTTTGTTATCAGTTTTACAAGTTTGGTCCTTATAGTTAACTGTTTTGCATTAGTAGTCCTTATAACTTTTAGAATTTAATTTTCAAGCATTTAATTTTCCTAGAATTTACATTTTCAGTCCTTTTAGTTTCAAGTTTTGCATTTTATATTTTACTTGAATAAAATTTGGTATTTGCAACTTGTTTTACGTATAAGTAGGTTTATATTTTTCATTTTTAAATAGTTTTGTTTGAATTAGCAATAGATTACCAAGCAAGCTTGAACAACCAAGAACAATAATAAACCTGATATTGGTTGGACTTTCTATTAGTTAAGAACTGAGAAAACGAACTTGCATTATACACATTTCACTGGTTATTCTATTATCATCACACTTGAATCTAAACTTGCTTCATCACTTCCTTCTTGTTCCTCTGAAGTGACAACAAATGGTGATTCACCAACCTTCTTTATTTCTTGTTCCACAAGTTGTGCATCCAATCTTCTATCAAACTCTACTTGTGCTGCATTCTTTGGAACATCTACTTCTACCATGATTCCTTTACCCTTATCTAATGGATCAATGATGGGTAAGGATGATGGTAATACCTGTGAAGATACTTCTTTGATGATAGCTGATGACTGGAATACATCAACCTCATCTACAGGTCTGTCAACGCTCAAATTTCTTGTGTCAGCGCCCAATTTGCTCATGTCAGCGCTTGGTGTGTCAGCGTTCAAATTTTGCTTGTTAACGCCCAAATTACTTGTCTCAGCGCCTCTTGTAATTTGCTCCAACATAGCTGTAAAAGACAAGTCTAAATTGGTAGGAGTTACCAGAGATCTGTCAAAACCTGGTTGCTTCTTCAATTCAGTTAGGGCTTCAGCAACACCCAAAGATTCACCATCATGTGAGCCTTTATCACTCACATTAATCTGCTCATCCTCCCCTTTGGAAGATTCCTCCATCCCACGCCTTGTGCTAGTATTCTCCAAAATAACAATCCTCTCCCTCAATTGCTTGAGTTCAAGGCCTTGTGTACTGACAATTTGTACCAAGTCTGCATTTTTCTTTTGCAAGCTTATGCAGACAACCGTCAATTCCATTAAGGTGTATGGTTCCAATCTACCCTCCTCTAAAATGGGTATTTGACCTCCCAAGTTAGATTCATGGGGCATGGATGAGGTCTTAAAGATGTTAGGACTGTCTTGGCCTGCATCTAAGCCAGAACCAATAGTCTCAGCCTCATCCATAGCACCATCCACACTTGTGGTGGTGGTTCTCTCTGCTACATGGCTAGGACCACTAGAGGAGAACACTCCAGTAGTCCTTTGGCGTTTTTGCAACCTATATTGTGGTGGGGTAGAAGATGATGTGGATTGGGTGGATGTGGGAAGGTTAAGGGGTGTTTGAGTCTGTGAAGGAATGGTGTCAACGTCTGGATTAGGTGTGTCAATGCCAACATTTAATGTGTCAGCGTTGAAGGGTTCTTGGTCAATTTCCATGTGTTGAGGTGAAGGAAAAGGTTCTGGTATTGGGTCAAGTTGTGGTCGTGGGTCTGGTTGAGGTTATGCTGCTGCAATAACAGCAAGCATAGCTGGGGTGAGAGGTAAGTCACGGGGAGGGGGTGAGTTCATCTTGGTAAAAATAGCTTTCTTTTGCACAGGGATCTCATAAAAGTCATCATGATCCCTTGTGCAGTAATTTTGCACATCAAAAACTATTTGTAAAAATCTGGGATAAGCCAAAGTCATCTTATTCCCTTTGTTTTTACACATGCCATCAAAAATCATTTTAGAATAATTAAACTTTTGCCCATTTGTAATGTACACAATTTCACTAGCAATTGATCTATTAATTTCATTGTGTGTAGTACACTTAGGACTCAAACATTGCAAGATGACATGTATGAGGTACTTCCAGGCTAGGGGAAACTCTTGTTTATGATATTTGTTTAAAGTTCCCTCATCAGGGAAAGGATAACCCAAAGGCCGAAGCCCTTGTTCTATTTCATGAATGAGGAGGGTGGTTATGCCAGCTGCATCATCAAGATGCAAAGCCTGGCGAACCAAGGCTTCAGTAACCACCCATGTACGCCCATGAACAATAGATGATAATGTAGTCACATTATTAACTGTTGAGGAACTAACAGTGTTCCAAAACTGCTTAATATGTGTGACAAAGATGAGAGGAGCATGAGAAAGAGCATACCTAATTGGGGATGCATTCAAATACGCCACCATCTGGGTGTATTGTGGAAACAGAGTGTCATCAACGTCCAAATATGCAATCATGTTGTGTTGACTCCTGAATCCCAATACTAAATCACCTGGTTTAAATTTTGGTGCCATTGTAGAAGAAAGCTGTTTGTGAATGATTTAGAAAGATGAATTATAGGAGAAAATTGTTAGACAAGAATATTAGATACCCTGGTTAAAAAATAGGAGCCAAATATATAGGAGAGATAGATGTATGTTATTGGTCAAAAATGAGGCAACTATTTTCAAAATATCATGATGAAAATATTGAAAAGAAAATAAGTTATCTCATGCATTAATTAAAAGTTATCTGCTCCTAAAATTACGGCCCCAAAATTCGTCAAAAATAACAACTGGGTAGGTCCCAATGAGTGTCAACGGTAAAAAATAACCCATCAACGCCCAACGGCTGTATTCTTGTCAACGTTTGCCAAAGCCATGTCAGCGTCTAAATTGGTCATAACAACGCTTGGAAAAATACTTGTCAGCGTCGAAAAATAAAAGTAATAAAAATGAAAAAGGACCTTAACAAAGTAATTTATCCTAGTGAAGATAACCTATAAGTTGATAATTATTATAGGGCGGCAAGCACTGTCTAGTTATGCACACTTGCTTATGCAAGATAGACATAACAGTCCTCTAGTGTCCCTTGCTAACCAAAACTCTTAACAACTAAGTTATCTCATAAAATTCCTTGTAACTCCCAGGTAAACCCATGATAAAATCATTCCAAAGTCTCCCAACATACCACAACCAATTCTAGGCCAAAAATGTCTTGGTAGTATGCACAGTATATCAACTTTGCATGCTACAGTGCCTCATGATTTAGTAAAACTAACTCACACTCACCTGTGGACACAATCTAGAATTGTGATAAGAGTATCATAAGAATACCCAAAAGTCCTAAAGGTTCCTAAAACCTCCCCTTAAACTGTGATACATATGTTGCCCAAAAATATGCATGTACATAAAAATTTATGTCAAGATAGGAATATAAATATTCCAACCATCATCCATAAATAAAAACATGCTCAAATGATTCTCCAAGGATCCATAAGCAACTCTGTATCCAATGGTACAATGCTAACACCACCTGCACACTTAGATTAAAAACCACAAAACTAACATTGTTGCTGACAACGCCACGATAACACTTGTCAGCGTTAAGGTAACCTTTGTCAGCGTTAGAAAAATATAGTGGAAAATCTAACTTCAAAAAGACCAATAACAATGCATTATCCTGTACATACATTTACAATAAGACCCCCAAAACACATATTATGTGAGATTGATCATTCCAATACTTGTTACCAAGTATTGAAACCTTCCAGCATCGAAAGGTTTAGTTAATAAATCAGACACATTTTCTTCTGTGTCAACCCTATTTGGTTGTATTAAACCCTTTTCAAAACAATCGCTTATAAAATGATGTCTAATTTCTATCTGTTTTGTTTTAGAATGATGTACCGGATTTTTAATAATGCATAAAGTGCTGTTATTGTCAACAAAAATCTTGGTATGCATGAAATTATACCCATAATCCAACAACTGGTTCTGAATCCATAAGACTTGTCCACAACAAGCAGCTGCAGCAACATACTCTGCTTCAGTTGTAGAATTGGCCACCACTGTTTGTTTCTTGCATTGCCAAGATATCAACCTACTCCCAAGATAACAAGTTGTATTCACAGCCTCAGCCCAAAAAGCTATGGGAAAGTGAGCATCAGCCAACATAGTCCTGGCTGCTTCAATTAGGGTTCTATTCTTTCTCTCAGCAACCCCATTTTGCTGTGGGGTTCTGACAACACTAAACTGCCTAGTAATCCCTTTCTTGGCACAAAAATCATCCAACAGTTATTTCTAAACTCACCACCATTATCACTTCTAAGCATTTTAACTTCATTACCAGTTTTCTTCTCAATCAGAAACACGTTTTCAAAACGCAAGTTCTTGGTGAGAAGAGTTCCTTTGCCTGTGATAGTTCCATATCCGCCTCCAAAGTAAACTTTATCACCATCCTTAATGGGAGTGAAGTTTGTTAGATAATCTTCCTTCCCAGTCATGTGCCTAGAGCATCCACTGTCCCAATATCCATAATCATTGACCTGTTTTTGAATGCCTTGCACATAAAGAAAACAAATTAGTTTTCTTTAGGAACCCAAGCCTTAGCAGACTTGGATTCATCTGGTTGTTCAACAAGAACAGACTTAGTTCTCATAACAACCCCTTGTTCATCCCTTTTTGGATGAAATACCCAGTTAACCCCAATTGGTTTTGTGATGACCTTTGAAATATAATTAAATCTATTACAGGTCATAGAAATCCCATTAGAATTAGGGTTTAGATCTTGCTTAGGTCTCCATGTCAAGCTAGAGGAAGCTTTAGACCCCTTTCCCTGTGGTTGCAAATATTTAGGTCTGGCAACGTTTCTGTCAGCGTTGGATTTGGTCTTGTCAACGCTGAAATTACCCTTGTCAGCGTTGAACCTAGGGTTTGCTACAGAAACCCATTGCCTATTAGACCAAGTATTGGTCTTCTGAAATGGTCTTTGTCCATGAGTGTTAGACCCTTTAGTGAAGAATGGGGCTGGTCTAACAACTTGTGGACTTTGCTCCACAAAAGTTTTGGGTCTGACAATGTTTGACCTTTTAACAACGTTGACTTTGGAAGCGTTGACACACTTTTATGCTAAATGTGAAAAGCTACCACAAGTGTAACAGTCTTTTCTAGATACAACTCTAGGTCTAGAAGAAAAGAAACCTGTTCCATCATTACTAACTTGGCTTTTTGGTGACCTAGTATTCCTATACATTTCTGCATACTTAATGCTAGGTTTCTTAACAGTGTTTGAGCAAAGGTCAACAGTCTTGCCAGTGATTGGGTTTGTTACTTTGATAGGGGTCGACTCATTTGGACTATCACAAAGCATGCCACCCTTGACAAACAAGGTAGGGTTGGCTTTCTTCCATTCATTCAAGTCAGTCAACTTTTGCCTATACTCTTCAACTGGGGTAAGGACTCTTGGTGGAGGAATAAATTCCTCTTCTTGGAGTTCTGGTAAACCAGTCCAAGATAAGTCCTTTCTTTGGACACTATAGAAGTCCCCAGCTGGTGGTGGAACAACAGAATAGTCATTCATCCCAATCCCAGTCATGTCCTTAGGATCCCTCTGTTTATTAACACATTCTCCTAGGGTTTGTGAGGCCTTATCAAATCTCTGAATTTTAAGGTCAACATTATCCTTATTCTTGATAGCCTCATCTAACTTAGCCTGTAATTCAGCATTGACCCTTTCCATGATGTTTCTAACGTCATTACTAGCATTTAAATCATGTTTTAAGATATTTATTTGATCTTTTAGGTCAAACTCCATTTCTTATACTCAGAAACTGTCTTCTCAGTTTGAGTGAGAGCAATTTGATAGTTAGACAACTTGCATCTCTCAGTACTCACATCACTTAACAATCTTAAAACCTCTTTGTTAAGTTTTTCAGTATTTAAACGACAGCCCTTACTACAAAAAGCATCATCGTATACCTCATTATCTGATGAAGAGGAGGAATGTGGCATGAGAGCATATTGAACATGCTCTTCTTCTATCTCAACAACTAAAGCTTTATCCTCTTCCTCATTCTTAGCCAAATAGCTCCAGTCCCATCCAATACCATCAATTTCTTGCACTGCCACCATGGCCTTAGGATCCTGAGCCTTAACAACTTGGCTTGAGGGTTTTCCAGCATCAGATCTTCTTGGAGATCTGCATTCCCTCATAAAGTGCCCCATACAATGACAATTGTAGCACTCAACCTTGGATTTATCAAATCCAACAGTGTCCTTTGCATTAAAGGTCATCTTCTTCTTGAACCTTCTATTCCACCTGTTTGCTCTTATACTTGCAAGAGCCATGTTCTACTTTATATCCATCTCCTCCAAGTGCTCATCACTTATTTGCTCAAGGTCCTCATATGTAATCACTGAACCATTAGGAAAAGAAGCAATGTATGCATACACAGTATCCAGATCCAAACCAGCAGGCTTAACTCTTGGTGAGTCACTTTTGTATGTGTCAGCGTCTGAATGTGAGGCGTTGACAGGATAGGATCCAGCATTGACACATGTTGATACAGTAACTGGGTGCATGTATTAGTCCTTCTGATCAAATTGACCTTCACTATGTGAGAAGAAGGCCATGCTACTATTGGTAGAGTTACTTCCATGCTCCAAAAGAGTTTTATTCTCCAACAGCCTCAGTTTGTTGTAGATATCATCAAAAGTAGAACTTTTGTGAGCGTTATTGGCAAGTATAGATCTTGCCTCAATCTTCCACGCATCACCAAGGCTTTTAAGAAAAGTGGCAATAATGTCAACATCACCAACTTGTGTCCCCATGAAGGACAACTTACTTGTAATGTCAAGCAGTCTGCTTCTCACACTGCTAAGCTTCTCATTAGGTTGAGCCTTAAAAACAGCATACTCATGCATGAGTTGCTTCTTCTTCTCTTCCTTAGTATCAGCATTACCACCATATGCAACTTTAAGGGCTGCCCAAAGGTCTTTTGCAGACTCATAACCTCTGTATTTGTGCTGATTTTCTTGTCCCAAAGAGAGTTTTAGAATGTTTAGGGTTTTCATATCAACCCTTTTTCTTTGCTATGTCTTCAGCATACACAGCTCTACCATCATCAAGTTTTTCTTTCTTATCTTCTTCTGAACATCCTTGAACAGCTGATCTTGTAGCAATGGCATTAGCAATCTTTTCAGCTTTATTGAATGTGTTTCCATATTCAATAATCTCCTAGAGAGTGTAGTCATAGATCCCCATATATTGCTCAAAGTTGAATTTCCACAGCTCAAAGTTGTTTGCATCTAGCATGGGAATCTTGATGTTGTGGTTTGAGGAAGAGGAGGTTGCTTCTGGAGTGGACATGATGTTTTTAGGGTTTTGTGAAAATTAAGGTTTTGGTGATTTTAGGGTTCTTGTGTTCTTTAAGATCAAAAGTTTCTTAACAAGCTCTGATACCACTTGTTGATCCTAAACTTAGATCGATTAAGCTTGTGTATACGAGATTAGATCAAGTTATACACGTAGAGAAACTTTGTTTATGTATAAAGTAATCTAAGTATTATGCGGAATTAACACTTAAACAAAAACACACAAAGATGTAAACAAACTTTCACTTGATTGATAATAACAAACTTGCTTACAATGAAAGTGTTTAACGTATGAAAACTTATATATCAAACATAACCTAAAGGTCTTCTTTTATAGACATAAGAAGCCTTGTACAAGAGTCTACGTATCAACTATTCTAGGTAAAGATAATTATAGAAAATACAATGTTGAACTTATCTTTACTAGAAACAAACTAGAAACATAATATGCGTAGACCATATCCTTCTATCAGTGCTTGTCTTCAACCTATCAACGCTTGACTTCTTCTTGTCAATGCTTGATCTGTCAGCGTTTGTTTTCTTCTTATCAACGCTTGTTTTCCTCTTGTCAGCGCTCAAGTGGACTGGCTACATTTTATTCCCAACAATCCTCCCCTAAGCTTGATATCTACTATAGTAATCAAGTTTCTGAATAAGAATTAAGAACTAGGAGGAATCTTACAACTCTTATCATATTGGCAATAAACATGTCTGATCAAATCTTTGGCCACATCACTTGAATAGTTAATCTCCAGCTGTGTTGTCTTCATCTTCTCCAAAACTTCTTTGGACATGGAATACTGACCATCTACAAGAAGATACTCAGCAAACTTTGTAGAGCTTAAATAATACACACCAACAGCTGAATACAAACTCCATTGAAGACCACTAAGATCATCCTCAAGATCCTTCCAAACAGCAGGATCTTCTTCATTTGGTCCACACATTCTCTTGAATGTTGACCAAAGTTTTATTCCATTGACTGAAGTAGGAGCTTCAGTCTCATACTTGGCCTCTAACAACCTCCAAAGGTCTACCAAGTCTTCTCTATCCATACTTGCAAAGAGAGATATAAGAGTGGTAAATGTGTGAGAGCTTGATGCTCCTTCTTATAACAGTTTCATTAGGCTTCAATCTATCCATATCTTTAGGAAACTCAAGAGGAACTCCCTTCTTCAAAGGTCTTGGAACAATCATTGCCTTCTTAAGCTCCATCTCTTCTGCAAGTTCTTCTTTCCTTTCATCTGAAAGAAGTCTTAGAATGTTCATTTCCTGCACTTTTACCCAAATGGAATAAGCCTTGTACTCCAACTCTTCAAAGGATAATCCCAACAATTTCTTATAGGTCCATCCTGTTCCATGACATCTGAGTAGCATGTAGTACAACTCCCTTCTATCCCTCTTTAGCAGTGAGAGAACATTGCTAGCTTTGTGTTTCAGAATAACCTTGCAGTCTTTTTGAACTCTTAGAAGAATCTCCAAACCCCAAATCTTGTCTGAAATAGTCAAATCTGGATTCTCCATACACCTATCTTCCCAAGCATGGTACATCTGAACAACTTCTGGCATATCAAAATATACTTGCAATTCAACTCTCTAAGCTTCTCTCTTGCCAAATCATCACCATATTCAAGTCTTTCTGGTTGTTCTATTATCATCACACTTGAATCTGAACTTGCTTCATCACTTCCTTCTTGTTCCTCTGAAGAGACAACAAATGGTGATTCACCAACCTTCTTTATTTCTTGTTCCACAAGCTGTGCAGCCAATCTTCTATCAAACTCTAGTTGTGTTGCATTCTTTGGAACATCTACTTCTACCATGATTCCTTTACCCTTATCTAATGGATCAATGATGGGTAAGGATGATGGTAATACCTGTGAAGATACTTCTTTGATGATAGATGATGACTGGAATACATCAACCTCATCTGCAGGTCATTCAACGCTCAAATTTCTTGTGTCAGTGCCCAATTTGCTCATGTCAGCGCTTGGTGTGTCAGCGATCAAATTTTGCTTGTCAACGCCCAAATTACTTGTCTCAGCGCCCCTTGTAATTTGCTCCAACATAGCTCTAAAAGACAAGTCTAAATTGGTAGGAGTTACCAGAGATGTGTCAAAACCTGGTTGCTTCTTCAATTCAGTGAGGGCTTCAACAACACCCAAAGATTCACCATCATGTGAGCCCTTATCACTCACATTAATCTGCTCATCCTCCCCTTTGGAAGATTCCTCCATCCCACGCCTTGTACTAGCATTCTCCAAAATAACAATCCTCTCCCTCAATTGCTTGAGTTCAAGGCCTTGTGTACTGATAATTTGTACCAAGTCTGCATTTTCCTTTTGCAAGCTAATGCAGACAGCCGTCAATTCCATTAAGGTGTATGGTTCCAATCTGCCCTCCTCTAAAATGGGTATTTGACCTCCCAAGTTAGATTCATGGGGCATGGATGAGGTCTTAAAGATGTTAGGACTGTCTTGGCCTACATCTAAGCCAGAACCAATAGTCCCAGCCTCATCCATAGCACCAACCACACTTGTGGTGGTGGTTCTCTCTGCTACATGGCTATGACCACTAGAGGAGAACACTCCAGTAGTCCTTTGGCGTTTTTGCAACCTATATTGTGGTGGGGTAGAAGATGATGTGGATTGGGTGGATGTGGGAAGGTTAAGGGGTGTTTGGGTCTGTGAAGGAATGGTGTCAACATCTGGATTAGGTGTGTCAACGCCAACATTTAATGTGTCAGAGTTGAAGGGTTCTTGGTCAATTTCCATGTGTTGAGGTGAAGGAAAAGGTTCTGGTATTGGGTCAAGTTGTGGTTGTGGGTCTGGTAGAGGTTGTGCTGCTGCAATAACAGCAAGCATAGCTGGGGTGAGAGGTAAGTCACGGTGTGGGGGTGAGTTCATCTTGGTAAAAATAGCTTTCTTTTGCACAGTGATCTCATAAAAGTCATCATGATCCCTTGTGCAGTAATTTTGCACATCAAAAACCATTTGTAAAAATCTGGGATAAGCCAAAGTCATCTTATTCCCTTTGTTCTTACACATGCCATCAAAAATCATTTTAGAATAATTAAACTTTTGCCTATTTGTAATGCACACAATTGCACTAGCAATTGATCTATTAATTTCATTGTGTGCAGTACACTTGGGACTCAAACATTGCAAGATGACATGTATGAGGTACTTCCAGGCTGGGGGAAACTCTTGTTTATGATATTTGTTTAAAGTTCCCTCATCAGGGAAAGGATAACCCAAAGCCCGAAGCCCTTGTTCTATTTCATGAATGGGAAGGGTGGTTATACCAGCTGCATCATCAAGATGCAAAGCCTGGCGAACCAAGGCTTCAGTAACCACCCATGTACGCCCATGAACAATAGATGATAATGTAGTCACATTATTAACTGTTGAGGAACTAACAGTGTTCCAAAACTGCTTAATATGTGTGACAGAGATGAGAGGAGCATGAGAAAGAGCATACCTAATTGGGGATGCATTCAAATACGCCACCATCTGGGTGTATTGTGGAAACAGAGTGTCATGAGCGTCCAAATATGCAATCATGTTGTGTTGACTCCTGAATCCCAATACTAAATCACTTGGTTTAAATTTTGGTGCCATTGTAGAAGAAAGTTGTTTGTGAATGATTTAGAAAGATGAATTATAGGAGAAAATTGTTAGACAAGAATATGAGATACCCTGGTTAAAAAATAGGAGCCAAATATATAGGAGAGATAGATGTATGTGATTGGTCAAAAATGAGGCAACTATTTTCAAAATATCATGATGAAAATATTGAAAAGAAAATAAGTTATCTCATGCATTAATTAAAAGTTATCTGCTCCCAAAATTACGGCCCCAAAATTCGTTAAAAATAACAACTGGGTAGGTCCCAATGAGTGTCAACGGTCAAAAATAACCCATCAACGCCCAACGGCTATATTCTTGTCAACGTTTGCCAAAGCCATGTCAGCGTCTAAATTGGTCATAACAACGCTTGGAAAAATACTTGTCAGCGTCCAAAAATAAAAGTAATAAAAATGAAAAAGGACCTTAACAAAGTAATTTATCCTAGTGAAGATAACCTATAAGTTGATAATTATTATAGGGCGGCAAGCACTGTCCAGTTATGCACACTTGCTTATGCAAGATAGACATAACAGTCCTCTATTGTCCCTTGCTAACCAAAACTCTTAACAACTAAGTTATCTCATAAAATTCCTTGTAACTCCTAGGTAAACCCATGATAAAATCATTCCTAAGTCTCCCAACAGACCACAACCAATTCTAGGCCAAAAATGTCTTGGCAGCATGCATAGTATATCAACTTTGCATGCTACAGTGCCTCATGATTTAGTAAAACTAACTCACACTCACCTGTGGACACAATCTAGAATTGTGATAAGAGTATCATAAGAATACCCAAAAGTCCTAAAGGTTCCTAAAACCTCCCTTTAAACTGTGATACATATGTTGCCCAAAAATATGCATGAACATAAAAATTTATGTCAAGATAGGAATATAAATATTCCAACCATCATCCATAAATGAAAACATGCTCAAATGATTCTCCAAGGATCCATAAGCAACTCTGTATCCAATGGTATAATGCTAACACCACCTGCACACTTAGATTAAAAACCACAAAACTAACATTGTTGCTGACAACGCCACGATAACACTTGTCAGCGTTAAAGTAACCGTTGTCAGCGTTAGAAAAATATAGTGGAAAATCTAATTTCAAAAAGACCAATAACAATGCATTATCCTGTACATACTATTACATTAAGACCCCAAAACACATATTATGTGAGATTGATCATTCCAATACTTGTTACCAAGTATTGGAACCTTCCAGCATCAAAAGGTTTAGTTAATAAATCAAACACATTTTCTTTTGTGTCAACCCTATCTGGTTGTATTAAACCCTTTTCAAAACAATCCCTTATAAAATGATGTCTACTTTCTATGTGTTTTGTTTTAGAATGATTTACAGGATTTTTAATAATGCATAAAGTGTTGTTATTGTCAACAAAAATCTTGGTATGCATGAAATTATACCCATAATCCAACAGCTGGTTCTGAATCCATAAGACTTGTCCACAACAAGCAGCTGCAGCTACATACTCTGCTTCAGTTGTAGAATTGGCCACCACTGTTTGTTTCTTGCATTGCCAAGAGATCAACCTACTCCCAAGAAACTGACATCCACCAGTTGTGGATTTTCTATCAAACTTATCACCACCATAGTCACTGTCTGAATATGCAATAAGCTCCAATGGTGAATCTTTTGGGTACCACAAGCCAAGATCTGGATAACATCTAAGGTACCTAAAGATTCTCTTGGCAGCATAAAGGTGACATTCTTTGGGAGTCACTTGATGGCATGCACATGCACACACAGCAAACATGATGTCAGGTCTTGAGGCTGTAAGATACATCAATGAACCAATCATTGATCTATAGTGCCTGACATCCACATCTTTTCCATCTCCAACCTTTCCCCAAGGGTGTTCTCTATCCATAGGAGTAGTAGCCCTATTTTCATATGGAGAAAAGCCAAAATTCTTCAAGATCTCTGCTACATACTTATCTTGATAGATGAAGATACCATCTTCTTTCTGCTGAACTTGTAACCCTAGAAAGAAGTTCATCTCCCCCATTGCACTCATATTGAATTTGTCTGTCATAAGCTTGGAAAAGTCTTCACTCATCTTTGGATTGGTGAAGCCAAAGATGATATCATCAACATAAACCTGAACAAGTAAGACATCCTTACCAGCCTTCTTTGTAAATAATGTCTGGTCTATGGTGCCCCTTTTGAATCCATTTCCCACCAAATAAGTGGACAATGTGCCATACCATGCTCTTGGGGCTTGATGAAGTCCATACATAGCTTTCTTGACTCTATACACCTTGTCTGTATTCTCTATATCTTCAAAACCAGGAGGCTGCATAACATACACCTCCTCAACAATTGTGTCATAGAGGAAAGCACTCTTTACATCCATTTGATAGACAGTGAAGCCCATGCAAGAAGCATAGGCTAGAAATATCCTTATAGCCTCAGTCCTTGCAACTGGTGCAAAGACCTCCTCATAGTCTATCCCTTCCTCTTGTGTATATCCCTGAGCCACTAAACATGCCTTGTTTCTGACCACGATGCCTCTTTCATCTTTCTTGTTTCTTAGAACCCATCTTGTCCAAATAGGTCTGACATACCTGGGACAATCAACCAGCTCCCAAACATCCTGAATAGCAAATTGGTGAAGCTCATCCTACATTGCTTCCACCCAACTTGGTTCTTTGAGAGCATCAAAAATCTTCTTGGGTTCCTGTTGTGACAGAAAACAGGCAAAAAACATGCTTGAACAAGAGGAGTATCAACCTTCTTGTGTATATTGGCAATAAATCCACCAAGATTCTGATGAGATCTTCTAGTCTGAACAGGAGTCATAACATCCCCAATAATTTGAGAAGTGGGGTGATTCTTCATAGTAGAAGTGAGAACTCCTCCCTCAAAAAGTCTGTTATCTTCAATCTCATCCTCCAAGTTGCCAATATCTTCTTCAGACTCTCTTCTATCAATATTTGTATGAACCTCTTCATTCCTGCTTGAAGGTTCACCTTGTTCAAAATTTAAAGAGAAAATATGCTCAAAAGTGTTGTCAACACCTGAACCAAGGTTGTCAGCGTTTGGACCATCAACGCCTGAAATGGTGTTGTCAACGTTTGAGCCATCAACGCCTGAATTTGTCCTGTCAGCGCCAGATTTTCCTTTTGTCAGCGCCTGAAGGACCATGCATGTTGTTAACTGGTGATACTTGGGGACCACCTTTATCCTTTACAGCAGCAGCAGCAGCAGCAAATGCATCTGTCCATATGGGAATAGTAACATACTCAAGTATGGGTGATGATTTGTCTGCTTGTGATCCAACCTCTTCATTAACCTGTGTACCTGAAACATCAACAACTGGTTCTTCCACAACATTTGAAGTTACCTTCACAATGTCTGGATTAGTAACAGGCATATAATTCAAAGTCCTAGATAGAGGTTCCAAGTCAAACAACCAATTTGGACCACTTTCAGGATCACTAGGTTTACTCTCTAAAAACCTAACATGTACCCTTTCAAGTATACGTTTTCCTTCTTAAGGTAAACCCTATATCCCTTACTCTGCACTGAATAACCCATGAAGTAGCCTTCATCACCTTTAGCACTAAATTTACCTAAGGCATCACTAGTATCTAGAACAACTACATGACAACCAAAAGGTTTAAGAAAACCAATATTAGGTTTCCTTCCCCAAAGTAACTCATAAGGTGTTTTGTTATGTATCTTGTTGACCAATGCTCTACTCTGAACATAACAAGCTGTATTCACAGCCTCAGCCCAAAAAGCTATGGGAAAGTGAGCATCAGCCAACATAGTCCTGGCTGCTTCAATTAGGGTTCTATTCTTTCTCTCAGCAACCCCATTTTGCTGTGGGGTTCTGGCAACACTAAACTGCCTAGTAATCCCTTTCTTGGCACAAAAATCATCCAACATTTTATTTCTAAACTCACCACCATTATCACTTCTAAGCATTTTAACCTCATTACCAGTTTTCTTCTCAATCTGAGTAATAAAGTCAATTAAAGTATCAGTAGTGTCACTTTTCATAGCTAAAAAGAAAGTCCAAGTAAACCTAGAAAAGTCATCTGTGATGACAAAGCAGTATGATTTACCATTCAAGATTTCTATATTAGTTGGACCAAATAGGTCCATATGCAGCAAGTGAAGTGGTTTAGAACTAGAGTGCACCTATTTAGACTTAAATGAGACCTTGTGCCGCTTGCCTTTAAGGCATGCAACACAAGAGTGGTCATTGTGGAAAGCCTTTTCAGGCAAACCATCAACCAAGACAAGTCTCACAAGCCTGTTTATATTCTTAAAGTTTATGTTCCCTAGTCTCCTGTGCCATAGATTACTCTCATCAACTGAAGCTTTAGCATAAAGACATGACATATTATTATTCATCCTAATACCATTAAGATTCACATTATAAATGTCCTTATGCCTAGGTGTTCTATAGTCAATATATTTCTCATCTGGAATTTTAAAATCCTTGCTTAACACCAAGTATTCAGTATCAGTAAAATCCTTCCTTAACAAGAAGGTGAAGAAGAATCTGATGTTGTTTTCAGTTAAGGCCACGTCTACTTCAAGTTCCACAAGTTCCAACTCATCTTCGTCATCTGATAATGAGGTATGTAATGACTCTTCTTGTAGGTTAAATACTGAAAGACTTAACAAAGAGTTTTAAGACTGTTATCAGATGTGAGTACTGAGAGATGCAAGTTGTCTAACTATCAACTTGCTCTTACTCAAACTGAAAAGACTGTAGATGAGTATAAGAAAATGGAGTTTGACTTAAAAGATAAAATAAATATCTTAAAACATGATTTAAATGCTAGTACTGATATTAGAAACATCATGGAGAGAGTCAATGCTGAATTACAGGCTAAGTTAGATGAGGCTATCAAGAATAAGGATAATGTAGACCTTAAAATTCAGAGATTTGATAAGGCCTCATAAACCCTAGGAGAATGTGTTAGTAAACAAAGGGATTCTAGGGAAATGACTGGGATTGGGATGAAAGAGTATTCTAGTGTTCCACCACCAGCTGGGGACTTCTATGGTGTCCATAGAAAGGATCTCTCTTGGACTGGTATTCCAGAACTCCAAGAAGAGGAATTTATTCCTCCACCTATAGTTCTCTCTCCAGTTGAGGAATATCAACAAAAGGTTATTGACCTAGAAGAGTGGAAGAAGGCCAACCCCACTTTGTTTGTTAAGGGTGGGATGCTTAGTGAGAGTCCATTTGTGCCTACACCCATTGAGAGTCCAGTAGTATCTACACCTATCACTGTGACCAATCCCATCACTGGAAAAGCTGTTAATCTTGGCTCCCCAATTAAGAAACAACTTAGTGTTAAATACGCTGAAATATATAGGAAACCTAGGTCATTCAGAAGCCAAGCAAGTGTTAATGGGACAGGGTTTTACCATTCTAAGCCTAAGTTTGTGTCCAAAAAGGCTTGTTACTCATGTGGGAGCTTCTCACATTTGGCCTATAATTGTGTGAGTGGATACAATTCATTCGCTGACAATAGGTCATCCAATGTCAACCATAGAACTTTTGTCCACACTAGACCACAGGCTACTAGACCAGATCCTTTCTTCTCTAAGGCAGCTAATACCCATGGAAAAAGGCCCTTTCAAAAGACCAACACTTGGTCAAACAGACAGTATGTTCCTGTAGCAAACCCTAATTTGGGCGCTGACAAGAACAAATTCAGCGCTGATAAGAAAAAATTCGGCGCTGACAGGAACAAGTTCAACGCTGACAGGAACAAATGCAATGCTGACAGCTCCATGTGGTGTATGAGACCTTATTTTAGACCATATAAACAAATATACTTGGTTAATAAGTGTAAAGGGTCTGAAGCATCATCCCACTTAACATGGAAACCTAAACAAGAGCAAAACTCCAATTTTAATGGTATTTCAATGAGTTGCAATAGATTTAAATATCTTGAGAAGGTCATTACTAGACTCATTGGAACAAATTGGGTGATTAGGTCCCAAATGGATGAACAAGGATTTGTGGTAAAGAATAAGACCTTTCTAGATAAACAACCAGATAGATCCAAGTCTGACAAGGCTTGGATCTCCAAAGAAAACTAATTTGTTTTCTTTTTTAGCAGCCTATCCAAAAGCAGGTTAATGGTCAAGGATATTGGGATAGTGGATGCTCAAGGAACATGCATTGTTGGTCTTTCCACTGTTATTATTTTTATCCACTGACATGTTATCTCTACCCATTGTCGTGGGAAAGGTATCCTCTGTTGGTGTGTTTTTGTGGTTTTTATCTAACTATGCAGGAAGGAGTTACATTATCGTGCTCAGTGTCTCACAAAGGATGAGAATATTGACAAGGGATCGAGGTCTACTTATACTTAGTGACATGAGTATAAGTTCTTTATCACGTGGATAGTACAAGACATGGAACATAGGTTTGGGTTACTCTACTTCTACATCAAGAATACTTTATTTATTTTTCTTCAAGATCATTATACAGAGTCTACATTTGGAGAATCTTCAAGATTGCATACATTGTTTACTTCCCTGTTGATGTGACAAAAAGGGGAAGACATACATGCTACACTTGAGGGGAAGCAATTTGAAGATCATGTACAACTTACAAGAGATACACAAAGAGTTTTGCCGACATCAACTAGGGGAAGATTGTTGGGTCAAAAAGTTGATGTGGCAGAAACTCAAAAACGAAGACAACATGAAGACATTTGTCTAAGCGTTGTCAAGAGCAAATCAAGCGTTGACAAGAGCAAATCGGAGGTTGATGGCTCAAGCGTTGTCATGTACAATCCAAGCATTGTCATGTACAAACTAAGCATTGACAGAAACGTAGACAAGAAGCCTTTGGAAGATTCTATTTGGAAGATTTACATGTTTTATTCATTCTTATCTCTTGTAAAACCCTAGTCCTTACACTATAAAAGGAACCAAGGGTTATTAGGTTTTATATATCATTCATACACAATGTAAACCTAAAAGCGTGTGTCGACTAGACGTGGGATTCAATGTATACACGTCTAGTGATTGTTTGTTATTAATATAATGAACAATCCATTTGTTTAATTCATGTCTTGTTCCCCAAACACCTTGTTTAATGGTTGTTGTTCTATTCCGCTGTGATTGTATGATCACATGAACAATGATCATTCCAAGTAGCTAAAAGATCGAGGAAACCAAGGTTTCCACAGATTTCTCAGTCTTCGGAAACTCATTCGAGTCTTGCCTTTTTAATCTAGAGCGCATGCTCATCCGATGCAAACAAGCTCATCTCGTGCTCAATTGGGAGAAATATCACTTCATGGTGACTGAAGGAATTGTGCTTGGACACAAACTCTCCGGAGCCGGATTGGAAGTATACAAAGCCAAGATCGAAGTGATATCCAAATTACCACCACCCACTAACGTTAAAGCCGTTAGAAGTTTTCTAGGACATGCGGGATTCTACCGCCGATTCATAAAAGATTTTTCCAAAATCGCTAGACCGATGACCAAACTCCTTGAAAAAGACATAGTTTTTGATTTCAATGAAGAATGCATAAAGGCATTTAACAAGCTTAAAGACAAGTTAACGAATGCACCGATCATGGTTTCACCGGATTGGTCGCGACTGTTTGAACTTATGTGTGATGCAAGCGATTTCGCTGTAGGAGCCGTAATAGGACAACGTGAAGGAAAAAATTTCCGTCCTATACACTTTGCGAGCAAACCCTAAATAGCGCGCAACTCAACTACACAATCACCGAGAAAGAACTACTTGCCATAGTCTTTGCTTTCGACAAATTTCGATCCTATCTCGTGTTGTCGAAAATGATTGTATTCACCGATCATTCCGCGTTGAAATATCTATTCTCAAAACAAGACTAGATGGATTTTACTACTCCAAGAATTTGACATCGAAATCCAAAACAAGAAAGGAGCTGAAAACGTCGCTGCCGATCATTTGTCGCGACTTGAAAATCCAAACATAGAAGAGTCAAGGGATGAAGATATCGACGATTATTTTCTCGATGAAACTCTTATGAAAATCTCTACGGACGAATCTCCGTGGTTTGCAGATTTTGAAAATTACCTCGTTGGAAGAATTCTAAGAAAAGGTTTAACCTATCACCAACGATGTAAATTTTTTTCCGACCTAAAACACTATTTCTGGGAAGATCTCTATCTTTTCAAGGTATGCCCCGATGGCATGATTAGGAGATGTGTTTACGGCACTGAAACAAGGAAGATCCTTGATGAATGTCATCATGGCCCTACTGGGGGACATTATGGTCCTTCCACCACCGCGAAAAAAGTCTTCGATGCTGGTTTTTATTGGCCAACAATTTTTAAAAAGGCCTACACTCTAGTCAAAAATTGTGATGCTTGCCAACGTATGGGTAGCCTCTCACGAAGAGACGAAATGCCTCAAAACAGCATCCAAGTTAACGAAATATTTGACGTATGGGGAATTGATTCCATGGGACCCTTTTCCAAATCCCATAAGTTCGAATATATCTTAGTCGATATTGATTACGTGTCCAAATGGGCCGAAGCTGAAGCTTTACCCACGAACGATTCACGAGCCGTAATCAACTTTCTGAAAAAACTTTTCTCTCGCTATGGAATGCCGAAAGCTTTAACTAGTGATCGAGGTTCCCATTTTTGCAACAAACAAATGGAGAGAATCTTAAAGTGTTATGGAGTCACCCATTGATTTGCAACCGCGTATCATCCACAAACGAGTGGACAAGTTGAAAATACCAATAGAGCCTTAAAACAAATACTCGAAAAAACGGTTAAGGACAATCCTTCCGTTTGGTCAAGGAAACTTGACGACGCTCTATGGGCTTTCCGAACAGCTTTGGCACAACACCCTATCGTTTATTGTACGGTAAAACGTACCATTTGCCCTTCAAAATCGCGCACCGTGCTTATTGGTCATTGAGAAGCTGTAATCTCGATCTCAAAATCGCTGGAGAAAATCGATTCTTGCAACTGCATGAACTCGATGAATTAAGACTCCAAGCTTATGAGAATTTGAAATTGTACAAAGCAAGTACCAAAGCTTATCACGACAAGAAACTTCGAATCCGAAAAGAATTCAAGAAAGAAGATAAAGTTCTCTTGTTTAATATGCGCTATAAATTCAAAGCCCCCAAGCTTAAACAAAAGTGGTATGGTCCTTTTATAGTAAAACATGGATACCCGTCCGATTATGTTGAATTGTATGACAAGAATGGAGGAAGCTTCATTGTTAATGGACACCGTGTTAAACTATACCATGAGGAGTGGAGTGAACATTTTCCGCTCAAAGAAAATAAAGAAAACTAAAAAGAAGTACGAGTCAGGCTGATGACTCTATAAAAAAAATAAGCGCTTCTCGGGAGGCAACCCGTGAGTTTTAAATTTTTAAGTGTGATTTTCCTTTTAAAAATAAATTCATGCTTACACCCCACATTTTTAACCAATGTTTTGCTTAAGTGTGAGGGGTGGCATGTGTCGATTTTATAAAAACCTATAAAAACCAAAAATAGAGTGTTTTTTCGTATTTTTGTGTGTTTTATCTTTTTTGTAGGTACCGCAAGTTGAAGGCGAAGACACAACTCTTGTATGATGCATGATATGCCCGTGATTCTGGTTTTTCTCTCATTCCCTTACTTTTGTTCAGTTTTATCACATTGAGGACAATGCTAAACTTAAGTGTGAGGGGGTTGTAGGGAAATCGAGAAAAAAGATGCTTAATTGCCATATTTTTGGGCTATTTTAAAACTTTTGTTCTTGTTTTGCCCTCGTAAATAAAAAGTTTCAAGCAATGTATATAAATAATTAAGAAATTATCCAATTGGTAATTTTTGAAAATTTGAGATGTATTTTTTTGTCAAAATTACCCAAGTCAAAGTCTCATATAATAGTAGAATAAAAATCCAAAAAATAGGAGAAAGTTGCAAGTTACATGTTTGTCAATACAACATGAACTTTGCAAGTATGTTGATACATGGCTAGGAGTTTTAGCCAAGAAAAAAATATATAAAAAAAGAGAAAAAGAAAGAAAAAAGTCAAAAAGACAAATAAATAGCCAATGAGCTATAATGTTATGAAGTTGAAGGAAGAAGAAGAAATAAAAGGTATCGATTAGCCAATGTGCTAAGTCGTGATACATGTTGCTTCAATTCATATGTTATTAGTGTAGTATAGTTAGAAATAAAAGACTTTCTAGATTTTTATGGGTATTGACTTTATATCTCAATTTTCAACCTTAAGAACTTAAGTCAATGAGTTTTATCTTGTACTTGTACTTGGTAGACTTGCATCGAATTTTCGTAAAGATACATGTACCTTTGGATTTAATTTTCTTTTCTTCTTGCTTGAGGGCAAGCAAAACTTAAGTGTGAGGGGATTTGATAACGCATAAATCCAACATGTTTTTAGGAGCATTATCCGTACTTTTGTACATGTATATTGGTTAATTATATGATACTTTTGTGCATATTTGTGCCCAATTGTGTTTGCAAGTCTTTGTGTAGCCAATTGCAGGAATGGAGTATAAAACAACATAAAAATGAAGAATTGTACGAGTACGAAGAATCCTAGTCAAGTTCAAGACCCGTGTACAAGTTACAAGCCTTTGAAGATTAATTTCGGGTGCAAGAACAAGTATTTCCAAGGAGTAAATAAAGATATTCAGCATGAAAGTTGCCACCATCAACATACATCCAACTTGCCACTGACAAGAGTGAAGTTACCACCATCACATGGGAGTTGATTTGCCTCCATCATGAGTGAAGTTGCCTCCAACATTTGTCTAGGCAAAAATGTGTCTACATACATGCAAGATCATACAAGAAGTTTCTAGACATGGTTTGCCTCCAAGTATTTGTCTTTGGCTCCAAGCTATGCATTCACTCCATGCCATCAACTAGCTTATAAATAAGACCCTTGGGGTCATGTAATCATATATCTTCATATGCATTTCACATATCTTTTCACTTTTCAATCATCTTCTCATACTACATCAAATAAACTCTCTCATCCTTGTCCAAACTCCCATTCCCGGATTTGAACAAGGTGGTGCTAGAAAAGTCAGTTTTTGAGTCCAATAAGCAAAGTTATGATCACGAAAATCTTAGGGATCATTACCCTAATCATTAGTAACATTTTCCACTTTGTAAGACTCTTGATTATGACTTATAATACTTTTATTTCTGAGTTTATTTCATCATTTGTTATGAGTAGTTAAGTTTCATTCTACACTTGGTAGGATGATGTTTGTGGTATGAAGTAGTGGTTGTCATTGTGATTTATGTTTATTTCAATGTCAAGATTTCCTATGAACCATTAGTACTTATGTTTCATGTGACAATTGTTATCAAAACTTAATTTGTTGGTAAAGATTTCATAGGTCGAAAGGGTTATTTTCTATCAACAAGTCATAGCCGGTTTGTCTATGATTGGCTATCTTTTGTATTGATCATTTCTTAAGAAGTTTTGATTATCAAGAAACATAATTATAAGTGTTAGCAAATTCGTGAAACGACCGTGAATCAAATGTGTTGAAATAGGATTAAGTCTTGAATTGAGTGATTGAGTCTAATGCTTGTTTTCTTTAACCAAGGTCTTGACGAAGATTAACGCTTTTGAAAACAATAGATTGGATTATCCATCTAATTATCATAACCATATATTAACGTGTCATCACAATCATACCACTACGAATGCTCAAACTAGTCTTTACCAAGTGTACCTTTAATCATATTATTTATCTCATCATTTTTACTTATTATTTGTTTGTCAACAATTGCTACAATCAACGACTATAGTTTCATTTTAGAATAATCATAGGTTTTCCAAATCCCCGTGAAAGATCTCGGTATTACCACATAAAAGCTATACACAAACGAAAGGGTTATACTTTCCCGTGCGTTTTTTGTCAATCCGGTAATTCGTGTTTATAAATTTAAAACTTGTTACCAACACCACGCATCAACCACAAAGCATAAACTACTCTAATAGTGATAATATTACAAGATTGTTTAAATTTTATTGACTCAAACAACTAAAGTACAAAATGTGCATTGGTTGGAAAAGAAAGACGACGAAGCATTATCGAAGTTTTGTTCACGGGAACGAAAACTTTGAGAGGAGGTCGAGTGAGGAGTAATTCAAGAAAATTTAGCTTGTCATAGATATGAGCAAGTTCAATTTGTTGAAAACAACAACAAGCACACGAAGAACCATGATGCAAAACAAAGTCGTTAGATGGGGGAGGTCCATCAAGATTAGAGGTTGAGGGAGATAATGGATAAGAGATGTTTTCACAATGCCTAGTGAGGTTAGGGAAATAAGATAGGTCATTGAGTTTAGGAGAGTTGAAAGGTTTAGGTGGTGGTGGAAGAATTTCTTTTTCTCTGGTAATTGGATTTATAGAGTAAGTCTCATTGCAATATTGAATCGGAGAGAAAGAGGAATTCTTGGAGGATTTTAGAGAAGAAGAGTCATGAGGATTCTTGTTCTTTTTTATCCAAATGGGTTTAACCGAGATTTTCGGTTTCTTTGAAAGCTTAGAAGAAGAAGCTTTAGGTTGAGAAGGTTGTGACAAAGAAATGTCAAGGTTAGGAAAGGAAGAATTAGGCATTATGAGGGATGAAGGAAAGAACTCCCAAAAGATTTGAAATGAAAAAGAAAGGTTTTAGGGAATGTTTAGCCAAATTGGGTAAACAAAGAATCTTAACCAAAACAGTGGTCAAAGAAGAAAGACCAAAAACAAGCCAATAACGGCTTTACTGGGCGCGGTTCTTTAAAATAGCCCGCGGTTCCATATCGACATGGATCCGTCTGGAGGCTAAGGAACCGCGTCTAGTGGACTGCAAAACTTGATTTTCAAAAGTTTTGGAGAAAGATAAGACTTTTTCAAAATTTTGCAAATCTTGGATTTTTACCTCTTTTAGCACTAGAGTATACTAGGGTTTCATAAAAGCAACACATTCATAAAGAATGTCTTGACAAAGGGTGACAAAATATTTAAATAACATTTTGGTCGAATTTTAAGTCAAGTTTTTAGAGGTTGTAATAGACTTAGGTTCAATTTTAAATAAATTGAAGTTGTTTAATGTGATCACATAGATTAAAGCACATAAAAACTAAATCCATAAATCATCCACATGAGAAAATCATGAGGGAAAGAAAAGGAAATACAAGAATTAAAAAAACAATTAACTACTACAAAGATAGCTAACAACTAGGTCTTGAATTCATAGTTCTCTTTTAGCTTGATCTTCTTTTGAAAAACATGTTAATTTTAAAGTCCATCATTTATCTCCTAGGAGGTGGAGGATTAGAAAATAGGTTCAACAAGAAGCTTTGCAACTTGATGTGATCCCCAATCATCTCCAACCTAAGGATATCAATGAGGTGAAAGTTGTTCAAGCAACAAGGACAATTAGTTCTATTGTGCATGAAAAAATCAAAACAAGTGTGGATCTCCCAAGAGACAGGAAATGGGAACACCCAAGAGAGGAGTGTTGGAGGTAGGAGGATGTGGGGAAGGCATGGTATCCAATGGTGAAATAGGTGAGATGGGAGAATTTGGTGGAGTGAATGGAAGAGGCTAAAAAACAAAAGGAATCCTTTGATGAGGTTGTGGTTGAGCATTCACGTTTAAGGGAGGGCTAGAAATGAGTGGAGAGGAAATCTTATTCATTCTTGATTGGAATGAAGAGGAGGTACAACCATGTGAATGGTTAGTACCATGGGTTGAGGTTGTTTTCCATGAAGCAAGTGGTGGTGAAAGTGACGAGGAGATGAGAATAGGTGAGGCTTCACTTTTTGGTTTGAAAGAAGATGGAGAACCAAGTTTAGAGGACTTGAGATTCACCTTAAGGCTTCTTTTGGATGATGAGGTTTTGGAGGAGTTGGATGTTCTAGTGGATACCATGGTTAAATGTTGAGGTTAAGAGAAGAGTTGAAGGGATGAAGAACACAATCAATAAGAGGGGGTTTAAGAAGAGAAGGGGATGATCCAAACTAGTAATAGGTTAAAATCATTTTACGTGAACAATGAAATTAGGTAGCCTAGTTTAGGAAAGTGCAGGTTTTACAAAAGTTTTATCAAAGTTTTACACAGATTAAAGAAAACAGTGTAAAGTAAAGATTCTGTTGAAACAGTACTGGGCGGTTCCTTACGTAGGTCCGCGGTTCCTTATCGCTAAAGAACCACGACATTGATATGGAACCGCGACCAGAGGTGTTTGAAAATAGCACTTCCTTAAACTTTTGCTGGCCCAGATTTTATACTAAGGTTTATCAAGCTAAAGAGAACTGATAATCAAAGACTAGGAGGCTATCTAACACATAAGATGCATAGAGCCATGTAAATTGAAAAATCGATACTATGGATAATTAGGATTAAAATACTAGGTAATCCAAACACAAATTGTTAGTTAAAGAATACACAACATCCTAAGAATAGACACAAAAGAAGAGATAAAGTTCAACAATCCATACATGTTTACACACATTTTAATCTCATAAGAGTGGTATATATCATTCATCTATGAGCATTTCCTCCTTGCCTTGATTCACTTCTGATTCGATCCTGAAGATGAAGATTGAGACAATACTTATAGTCTGAATCAATGTCTAGTGAAGACAATTGAGAGATATATGATGACAAATCATAACGAGAAATGAGAGAATTATCTTGAGAGACATTTTCATCTTCATTTGAGTCATGCGTGAGAATTGAAGGGAAATTTCCTTCAATAGGAAACATGACTCGAACCACGGAGTGAAAAGAAGAAGAATTAAGAGGAGGATGATCAAGAAGAACTCTCTTAAGAAGCCGTGAGAGAATCATGGCATAAGGAAGGGTAGACCGAGATCCATTGAGAACAAATCTTATCCTTTTAGCCATGAAAAATGCAAGGTTGTATGGAGTAGTGGTAACAACACAATACAACATATGTGCAAGACAAGCAGGCACATGGTTGCGATCACCAACCAAACACATTGCATTTTCCCTAATGATTTCGGCCCAAGGGACCATAAAATCACTAAGATCGCTAGTTAGTAATTCCCAAGGAGTGAGAGCACGAAATTCTCCTTCAAAATTACCAAGAATAGGATGTTCACGAGGTGAAGCAAGGGCACGAGAGATGGCCGAAGCCGAAGGAATCTCAGTCAAGTAACGCACATCAATAGGGGCCGATTCTAAGTGGTTTAAACCCCAAGCATCGGAGAACCTACATTGACCTTTGTATGGAACTCCGAGAATCTCACCAAATTCCTCGAGAGTGTATACAAAGGTTTTACCCTTGATGGAAAATCTTATAGATAGACCATTGTTGATGTGTATTAACTTAAATGAGTTAAATAATTCCATGAGGAAAGAAGGAAAGATTGGCTCATCAATATCAAGCAAACAATCAAATCCAATGGTATTGAACATGAATCGAATAAAATCAAGTCCACGAAGGTTGGAAGGAACAATACATCCTTCATGGAAACAACGAGATTCGAGATTATGATAAGTGTTTTGAAAAGAGCGAGTGTGATTGGTCAAAGAAGGATTAGGCATGTATCTTCTAGTGAGTAGATGGTCATTTTGATATCCTGTGGTCATGATGATTGTACCTAAAAATAACATATAAACATATTTCTCCAATTACTCATATGTTACATATAAACCAAAGATCAAGGAAAGTGAGAATGTGTTTTATCAATCTCTTGATAAATCAAGGTTTAATCCTTATCATTCTCATATTCATAATGTACCTATTTCACCATTGATCAAAACATATGAACTATGTAAGATCAACAATGAACTAGAACATTGGTTTTTCAAAACAAGGTTTTTAGGTAAGCATTTAACAATGCCATTAACAACTTGTTCATGGGTTCATATCAATTCCATCAATCAACTAAACTATTTAGTCAAAATTCGGATTTGTTCTACAAATGGTTTTTAGTGAAATCTCAATGAATATGAACCTAATGAATCATAGTAACAATACTATGTCAACTCTTATTCCTAATAAGGTTCTAATTCAATGTCAATTTTAAAAATCCCCAATTATGAATGTATGAACCCTAGAACAAATTAGATGAAACTGAAAGAAATAACTTACAATTAATTAAACTTGGATGATTAATGAGTGAAACCCACGAACTTGAATCAAATAATTTGAGTGATTGAAGGTTTTTGAAGCTTCAACAATGGTGGAAAAACAAACAAAACCGTCGGTTGTGCGTGAAGGAGAGAGAACGACTTATTTGAAAAAGATATTTTAATAAAACTGGCGCTCTGACAAAAGCTACTGCCCGCGGTTCCTTATCGATAAGGAACCGCGCCTCTAAGTCGCCAGAGATAAAGAACCGCCTACAGAGGCAGGTTTTTATCAAAGAAAGACAATGAATTTTTGAAAACCAAAGTTTTTAAAATACTTAAAAATATATCTTAAACCTTTTAGGATATCATTGGACCACCACAACACTAGGTAATAATGCCTTGTTGAAGGATTACGAGTTGAATCGAGATAGGAAAAGACCGAAACGAACAAACGACTACTCGTAGCAAAAAGGCAAATGGAGAGGAGTAAAGAGAAGTGAATCAAGACCGAGAACATTGCTAAAGAGACAAATGACATCCTTCAAATTGAGGAGGTGAAGAGCTTGTGTCATATATAGTGGTTTAAGACGTGCCTTTCCAGCGAAAGTCTAAACGGCTTTGGTAATGAATTAAACCAAGCAATTTTGATGCATAGAATAAGATGATTTTTAAGAGTAGTCTTATTTTATTTCAAAACATGAGCAAAGTATAGATTCACTTTCTCTCCCACATGATCGGATAATTATTGCTAGAATTAACAATAACAATATCCTTGGAATATTTCAATTCCAAATGTTTAAAATTCACCTACAACTTAATGAAGTAGTTTGGTATCTCAAGGGATTCACTAATCATCCTAGAGATGAGATTAATTGCACAAGTTACACATGATATAGGGCCTACTAACCGTAAGGGTGCAAACCATGGAAATCATGCTTGATACTTTAAGCTTCTACTAACCCACCCTACATCTCCATAGTGAGTCAAGTATCTAAGCAATGAAGGTTTGAGAGGGAAAAAGAAAAGAATCACAAACCACAAATAAATGTCAAGGCAAGGATACCAAAAACAAGCATATAGTCAATTAATGATTAAAAGAATGATCAATAGGGCGTGTGGAAGAACGAAAGCGTACCTTGGCCACAAATTTGCATTCCGAGCTTTCAAGGAACCTATGCAAAGCCCAACAATGACTAATAGTGACTACTAAGTCTTCAAAGACTAGTATCACTTCTACCCATCTTGATATCATCATTCAATGATGTTGGAAATCAAAGAAGATGAGTCTTCTACAAGTGTAAGTAACTCAATCCACAATCAATATAATGATTTATCTTCATGAGTACCTACACATAACAAGATGTAAACTAGTAGATACATTTCAAGAGTAAATCTAAAATGCATTAATACTACTAATTTAAGTAATGTGCAATATTAACATTTTTTAAAAAGCTTATTTTCAACAAAAGATAGTTATGACCAAAGAAAAACTTTAGTACAACTTAACCTTCTAATTTGAGGAGACAATGGATCGATCCAAGTTATAAAGTACAATATACTTCAAAGATCTTGTGTCACTATCGCTCTGATACCAATTGTAGAAACTAGAAGGGGGGGTTGAATAGTTTCTCATCGGTTTATCTCCTAATTAAAATTCCTTTCAATTAGGTGAGTGCACAAAACTATCTTTTACTTGAAAGCTAGTTGCATAATGATTAGGTTCAATTCTAATGCATTAACAATGTATAGTAAGTGTAGTGATAATGAATGTAAGTAAAGAGTAAGGAAAGAAACAACCGAGTAGGAAGACACCAAGATTTATAGTGGTTTGGCAACGAGGCTCTATCCTCGTTCCTACTCCACTCCTCGAGTACACCTTACTCGAGATTTCCACTATATCCACAAGCTCCCTTCTTGGCGGAGAAAACCTTACAACGTCGCTTACATTATTTTCCGACACTAAGCTAAATGTCGAGACCTAATCTTAGCTAGGACCAATCTACACCGGACCGAATTTGCTCGGTCCGGTCCGCTCCGGTTCGGTTTTCCGGTCCGATCTGGTCTGGTCCGATCCGGACCGACGGTCTAAATGCTCACTCTTTGTATAAACAGAGGCATCCACATTTGGAGAAAACATCTCCCATTTCACTTGTATTCTGTCTTGTAAAGTATTCTTAAGTAATACAATCATTTTCTCTTTCACTCGTGTTCTCTCTTTGAAACTTTCTTAGTTACCTAGATCGTTGAATATTCGAGCAAGACTGACTTAGTACAAACTAAGTGTCGCACGGAAGACTTTTGTAGAGACAAGTCTGTGACATTTAAGATTACTCGAGGCTATCAAATTTTTTTGTATGATTTTAGAAGCTGAAATTTCAATATAGCAACATCTTTTTATATGAGTATAAATTATAGCATTATTTTTGTTCAAAGATATGAAATTACTTTGATGAGCATTAGGCATTCTGATCTTTAATGCTCATTTGACAAGTAACAAGTAGCTTATCTATTCTTTTCATAATTCTTATCTCAAACGCTCTATGAAGTAGTATTTAAAGAACGTTAAATATTTAACGGTTGTTTTTACAACTACATTATCAAACGTTTTTTAATTAGTACTGCTCATTGTTACTGTTTACTGCTAATACTACTTTTATCAAACACACCTTAAAGCATAATAACAATTTTTTTAAGTTATGAATTATGAGCATAAAATAAAAATACAAAGGTTTACAGAAAAGTAAAAAAAAAATTAAGTCTGCATAGTCTTTTAGTATTTTCTTGTAATTTTCTAGTATATAAATATTTTTGTAATACCTTTTTGTATTTTTATATAGTGCCGTTAAAAATACAAGTTAGAAAAATAAATTGGCTTAACTCAGTTGGCTATTAAGGTTCTATTAAATAGTTTTTTTAGGGTTTTTTTTTTAAGATCTTAGGTTCAAGATCTGTCAAAAACCTTTCAAGATGCTTGCATGTCATTACACGACTTGACCCACTAACCAGTAATATTTATCGTTCTAAAAAAAGAAAAATCAAATAAAATAACTAATTGTTAACTAAGTATCGAAGTATATCTTACGAATAAAGTAGTGCTTCTCAACAAGCAACAATATAGAAAAGACCCATAACAAAGTTGCAATAATTTATAGGAAAACATTGGAGTAACAGTCACCTTTTTTTAATAGTATACTCCGTATATTATTTGAAAATTTGAATAACAAGAATCGGGATTGCAGTCCTTCAAATTCCAGCTCATCAACTGACAGTTTCATCTGCCCCACACTTTTTGAATGTAATCCCTCGTTTCCTGCCAAATGGACTGTTTTTATTGGGACTTATTTGCTGTCACCACATCACCATTCATCCCCCTCTTTCCCAATTGTTTACACTTTTTTTAGCAATTTTTTTATTTTGTGGTAACAAGTCAGTATATTGTGAAAAAAACGAAACTAGCAATTAATGCATACATAAGTTATGAGTAAATACTTCCTCAAAAAGAAATTATGAGTAAATACAATACTAGCAATATTCTCATTAAAAATTGATAAAATATGTGTTTGTGATATATAATAATCAATAAATTTAAATAATATACAAAAATATCAAAAGAAAGATGTTTTAAGATTCAAATTCAGTTTTATGATTTTGATATTGCAAAAACAAAAAAAATCATGAACATGATCTCCATTTTGAAGATCTTACCAAAGTGGCTAATTACATTTATAACTCTTTTATGTATTTTTTTTACCGATCTTAGGATTATATGTAACTATTAATGTCTTTATGCATGGTTGGATTTGTGCCGCAACCATTACACGTCAAACCCGTTTCTGAATCAACTTTTCTCATACGCGTGAGTATGTTGTACTAGTAATATATACTTTTATTTATTTGAGATATGTTCACGCATTCAGGGGCGGAGTTAGAAAATTTGGCTCTGGAGGTCAAACTTTGATAATTTTTATAAATTACAATACAAAATAGTTCTTAAAAGGTCAAATTATTAAAAAATATAAAATATTTTCGAAAATTTACACTATAATTTTTTCGCTCGAAAAATCAGACGACCCCTTAACCCCCTCCATGCCTCCGCCCCTGCACCCATTACAAGTTTTACAACATCCCTTCGTTTTAACAGCATGCAATAATGTATTACAAAGGGGTCAAAAAAATCAACTCAAATATTTATGTCGATAAGCCAAATAAAAAAAAAGTCAAATAAGTTAAATGAACGATTCTTTATTTAATTTCCAATAAATCACAAAAACAAAAATATTAATTATCGACATGACTATTAAAAATAAAATACTTTTATCTTTGATTTTGAAGTCCCTCGATAGTTACTCTCTAAAAAACAATCGTAGTAGACATCTCACAACAAGATCAATATCAACAATTTGATAAGGTAATATTCTCCAACTTGTAATCCATATGCATAGACTTGCTAAATAATTTTTTTTCATTAATATCAAATTAAAGGTTTATAAACATTCTACTATCATAACGCATCACCGCGTTAACTGAAGTTATCAACTCGTTGGTTGAATGCACCATGAGGTGCGAGAATCAATCTGCGTTGTGTTTTTATTTAGGGTAATCATGGTTCCGTTGGTTGCTTCGTTTGACAACCAACCTCACGTTCATTTGTAAAATTAATTTCCGTTTTTACTGTCGAGGTATGTAATTTTTTTAATACCACTTTATTTATATAAACTCATAAAAATTACCAGATAAAATTATTTTCATCAATTAATTTTTTGAGAGAAATGTAAAAATCATCCCTGTGGTATGTCGAAAAATCGAATTACATCCTTCGTTAACTTTTTGGACAACAGTCATCTCTCCGTTAGTGCGCGGGGCACAATACATCCCTCATGGACTAACGGTGCAAATGTTTTCTCGTTAAAAATTAACAAAATCTAAAAGAGAGGGTATTCTTGTCTTTTTCCTTTCCCAGGGATGTATTGTGAACCTTATCATAAATAGTTTCAAAAAAAAAAAAAAATTTGAAAAAAAAAATTATTTTCAGAAAAAATAAGTTTTATTTTCTTGAAAAAAAATTTATTTTCGAAAAAAAAAATTATTTTCGAAAAAAAAGTTTTATTTTCTAAAAAATAAGTTTTATTTTGGAAAAAAAAAGTTTTATTTTCGAAAAAATATGTTTTATTTTCGGAAAAAAAGTTTTATTTTTGAAAAAATATGTTTTATTTTCGGGAAATAATTTTTTTTTTCAAAAATAAAACTTTTTTTTCGAAAATAAATTGTTTTTGAAAATAAAACTTTTTTTTCGAAAATAAAACTTTTTTTCGAAAATAAAATTTTTTTAGAAAATAAATTTTTTTTTCGAAAATAATTTTATTTTTTTTGAAAATAATTTTTTTTTTCGAAAATAAATTTTTTTTTTCGAAAATAAATTTTTTTTTCGAAAATAATTTTTTTTTAGAAAATAAAACTTTTTTTCTGAAAATAATTTTTTTTTTTCAAAAATAAACTTTTTTTTCAAAAATAATTTTTTTTTTTGGAAAATAAAACTTTTTTTCCGAAAATATTTTTTTTTTTCGAAAATAGTTTTTTTTACAAGAAAATAAAACTTATTTTTTCTGAAAATATTTTTTTTTTTCAAAAATAATTTTTTTTTTTGAAACTATTTATGATAAAGTTCACAATACATCCTGGGAAAGGAAAAAGAAAAGAATACCCTCTCTTTTAGATTTTGTTAATTTTTAACGAGAAAACATTTGCACCGTTAGTCCATGAGGAATGTATTGTGCCCCGCGCACTAACGGAGGGATGGCTGTTGTCTAAAAAGTTAACGAATGATGTAATTCGATTTTTCGACATACCACAGGGATGATTTTTGCACTTCCCTCTAATTATTTTTTTAACATTTTACCTTTATGTCCTGTTTAAGCCTTCTTTACAAGTGGATGCCACCACAATCTCATTAAAAAAAACATCTTTTCAAATTTTAAACACTTATCACAAATTAATCAATAATTAAATTCCACCGTCTTTTTCTTTAAATTATAGTAAAAAAAAAAACCCATTATTTATTTATTTTCTTCACAATTGAGTACTAAAATTGAAAACCTCAATTCCATCATCACTCTGTGAAAATTATCAAAATTGGGAAAAACAGAGTCAAGATCACAAGACTGTAAAATCCATTTTTATTAAAAAAAATTTTGATGATTTCAAGATTTTCATCAATTTCTTGTTGATTTTTCTAGATATCAGGTGCTTTTTTTATTTTTTTTTAATAAAGTTTTGATTTTTATATATTTTTATGATGTTTAGTGACTGACCCATGTGCTAATTTTGCTTCTTTTTATGTTATTTTGTATCTTTTTTATAGATCCTTTGTACCCTGTTCCTGTTATTGGTTTTATTTATATTTCAAGATTTGGTTCTATGAATTATGTAAATATTTGTAATAGTTCAAGAATGTGTTGTTGATAGGGACATTTTACTAGAATGATCTTTGTTGAGACAGTTGTTTCTTGCAAGCAACGTGTTTGGTTTGATCTTTATTGTGCGTTTTTTGTGCTTTTCTTCGCGTATTGGTTATATTGGTATCTGTTGGATTGTTACTTGTAACCATATTGTCAAGTGTATTTGAAGTTTTCGTTTTGGTTTGTAATTTATGCGTTGTGTGTTTCCATAGATCATTGTTCCGTCTAGGTGATTCTTTATGCGGTTTTTAGAATGTCTTTTGTTTGGCGAAAAGTATGATGTGTGATTAACGGATGGATTTTTTGTTGTTGTTGCAGGAGTTCTTGTCTGTGATCTTTTTATTGAGTTCGGTTGATAGTGAATCAGATTGATGTACAATGCAGAGGTCACGTAAAGCTCTTCTTGCTAGAAGAGCTTCGGGAAAGCCTGAGCTTGGGAGAAACAACTTCTATAAGGTTTCGTTGTCGCTTGTAGTTTTTATTTGGGGGCTTCTGTTTCTGTTAAATTTATGGATCGGTCATGGCGATGGTTATAGAGGTCAGTTACATTCTTATTTATGTTATAAAAAATTTCCAAAATTTTTAATTTGGAATTTGAGTGGTTTGAGCTTAAGAGTACCTGCTTGTGCATAATCCATCGAGAATTTAATAAAGAGATTAATTTTTGATGTTTTTCATGGCATGCAATGTTTAATACATTCCAACAGACCAAACATAGAATTAAATTTTAGTGCAAACGATGCACAAACAAATAAAATAGAGAAAACGAAGCTGCGTTCAGCTGTATGTTAGCTTTAATTATGTCTCGTTGGGTTGTTAGATCTATGTTTTGATGATATCACATGGTTTAGTGTTTGGTACTTGAAGTCTGTGATGATTACGGGTGACAATTATGATCCATTTACGAATGTATTGGTCCATTTAGGATGTGTGTATCCTCAAACGGGTCAAAAAGAAGTTAGCTAATAAGGGAACTGGTCACAGAGGTCAAACGGGCAGAAAGTCACCCAAATTCTATTTCAACTCATACTACTTTCCAAATTGTTTTATTGCAATAAGTTAGATTTTTGCTAAAGTGTTATTATTTTAAATCAGCGCAGAATTTTAGTATACTGGGCGGGTCAACGAAACCCCAGTTTATGGTATCATTGTTACGTGTCTGAGCTCTATGGTCTATATACCAATATCTACTGTCATATACCTGAATTTATCGTATGTCACTATGCATGTTATTCATCTCATATGAATCTGTTGTTCTGGTTTTATAGATGGCTCTGAAGATCTTCCAAAAGGTTTAAGAATATGGGATGACTTCAAATCAGACCCTGATAAAGAACCCTATTGCTCATCATCATCAAATGAGTGTCCCGCTATAGACCTCGACCCAGAATTCCTTATCGAGGGTGATTACATTGATCACACCGAAACCAAGGAAGATATTATTAGTCAAGAGTTTGAAGTTGATAAAAAAGAACCAGACTCTCTTTCCATTACTAAATCAGAACCAAAAGGGTCATCATCAAAAACCGAAAGATCAAGACCCGTACCTCTAGGTCTAGATGAATTTAAAAACAAAGCTTTTAACATAAAAACTCGAACTTCAAACGGTAATATGGGCAGTATAATTCATAGACTCGAGCCTGGTGGTGCAGATTACAATTACGCTTCTGCTTCAAAGGGTGCTAAGGTTTTATCTTGTAATAAAGAAGCAAAAGGCGCGTCTAACATCTTGATAGTTGATAAGGATAAATATCTTAGAAACCCATGTTCAGCTGAAGATAAGTTTGTGGTTTTAGAACTTTCGGAAGAAACGCTAGTTGACACCATCAAAATTGCCAATTTTGAACATCATTCGTCGAATCTTAAAGAATTCGAACTTCTTGGGAGTTCAGTATATCCTACTGAAACTTGGGTAAAGCTTGGAAATTTTACTGCTGGAAATGTGAAACATGAACAAAGATTTGTTCTTCAGGAGCCTAAATGGGTTAGATATATAAAGCTGAACCTTTTAAGTCATTATGGCACAGGGTTTTATTGTACATTAAGTTTTGTACAAGTTTATGGAGTCGATGCTGTTGAAATGATGCTAGAGGATCTAGTCTCAGAGCAAAATACGAAGTTCTCATCGAAAGAACATGAAAGTGATCCAAAAGGTGAATCATTTGATCATGAATCTGTTGGTGGAGTGGAACCCGAGTCATCATTAGAAGAATTTGAGGGTACCCGCGTAGTTACAACTATTGATGTGCCAGACCCACTAGCAGAAGTACGACAACAGCAAGCTGGAAGGTTGCCTGGTGACAGTGTTATCAAGATTTTGATGCAAAAAGTTCGGCTTTTGGATATTAATCTATCATTGCTGGAGAGATACCTTGATGAATTAAACTCTAAATATGGATATATTTTTCAAGAAATTGACTCGGAAATTGGTGAGAGAGATGTGATCATGGAGGAAATCAGAAGAGACGTGAAAATTTTTCATGAGAGCAAGGAGACCTTGGTATGTATTACTCATATCTTTATACTCTTATATAGTTGACATTTTTATACCCTATCAGAATCAAAGGTAGTTTGTCATGCACGTTTTTAGTACTGTTATCTACATCATCAGGGGTGTGTTAGACATCTAATAGAGATGCTAACAGATTCATGATCAAATGACATACAGTCAAAAGCAAAACCTGCAGATTCTAGTTCATAGTGATATTCTTTTTCATACTTATTCAAGGATATTTTAGATATTAAGCTAACGTTAAAATGCTTTATTAATTTATGCGACGAGTCAAAACTTGCAGTTTTTTTTGTTTGGAATAGGAGGCGTCCTAACATTCAAGGTTATTTTATATTCTTCATGGTAGCTCGGAAGTTATAACATTTTTGCATTGGACTATTATTGCAGACGAAACAGGTTGATGATCTAGTATCATGGAAAACCCTCGTCTCTTTTCAGCTGGAAGATATTGCAAAGAGCAATGCTTTCCTCAGGTAAACTTTATTATTTTTCATCACTATTCGTGGACATCTTAGTCATTTACGACCCATTCAACTGGCCTTTTTTTCCTTTGCGCATATTCGTAAAATGCTGTTTCTTTGTCTGATACTATTACAAGCATTATATTTTGGGTTTGATCCTAACGAGTAACGAGTACGTGTGAATTTTTGATGCAGATCGGAAGTGGCAAAGGTGAGGGAGAATCAAGTACATATGGAGAATAAAGGGATTGTTATATTTCTTGTTTCGTTAACTTTTGGGTTGATAGCCATTGCCAGATTATTTCTGGATAAAGTTTTGTTCGTTATATATAGTAGTAAAAATAGATCAGAAGAGAGTAGTAAGACGGCGGATCGTTCTTGGATGTTCCTGCTTGTGAGTTGTACGATTATCATCGTTATACTCTCATTATAGTCAATTTTCTTATTTATAATTTTGCCTGTTTTCAAGTTAAAATGTATTATATCTCTCTATTTACTGTAAGATGGAAACCTTTTTTTGGTAAATTTAAGTAAAATATTTGCATGTTTTGGCCATTTTCGATCATAGTCAACGCCGTTGATTTTGTGGTATTGATGCTCAAAATCTGTGAAACGTCCAGATACTTGACTTCCCTCCAGATTAATTGATGCTACTATACTCATAACTTGATTTTGAGGTTATGAAGTCACACAAATGTCTCCATTGTTTTCAACCGAATGTTTAGAGCATTTTTACTGTTACAGATACATTACGAATGTAAATCAAAATGCCGGGGGAAGCAATCTCGGTTGAGGTCAGACCGAATTGCGTGTTACTTGCTTCTACAGAACCAATTGGTTACTTTATAGTGGGATCACACAAACTATATGCACTGTTCATCCTTTGCAGGAGTACCGTGGTGCCAAACTCGTTTTAACACTCGAAATTTGTTGGCGCACCACACCAAAGGTTGGTGCCAAAGTTTGTGACGCCAAAGTTAACAGCCACGTCAAACTAGTTTTTGTTTTTTTGTTTTATTGTAAAGAGTGCGGTATATGTGGATTTATGGTACTATTTTTTTATCATTCGACACTATTTTTTATTTGGCTTACCACACTACAAAATGTAATGCCAAATGAATTCTCGTGCCAATCCTACTTGACACTCACTTTTTCGTTAGCACGAGCCTTTGAACCCCAACACCTCTTAAACTAGACATAGTAGTCACCGATCTTCTCGTATCGATATCATCATCACATCACTATTTAACATATCGCTACTTTCCTCACCTTCCGGTTACAATGGTGATAAACAATTCTCATTCCATACAAACATATGCGTGTTAAAAGAAAATCACTTCTATTATTATACAACGTATTAAAAAACTATTATATTATTAAAAATTATTAAAAAATTAATTTACAACACTATACGCATAATGTACAACTATATAAACATAATTAGTAATTAACTAAAACATAAAAGATATTTTAATACTCATATTAAAACTAATTAATACATAATAATTAATAAATACTTAAAAATAAAAATAATTAATCTATACTACATATAAAAGAGATTAATATCTCTCTCATATTAATTATTTAAGTAGTATATATTCATATGCATATTGTACAAGCTATATATACTAGAAATTTAAGTAATTACTAATATTTAAGTAACACAAATATATATGCACATTGTACATGCTAATATAGCACATCGGTTACAAAACTTGAATTGAATGGCGTCATTATGATTATCTTCATTATGAATTTAATAAAAAAATGTTCAAAAAATTAATATTAAATGGCTCGCCATACATTTATTTACTTGTGTAAAGTTTTTATCCAAAAGAAACATGTTACCGAAGAATATTTCTCGCTAAAAGTATGATTACAGGTACCCGCCGCTGCATTGCGCGGGTACTGATGAGACTGTATTTATACATAGTCTCATCGTCCAAATCGGGCTTAAAACGCTTAAAATATCATCAAAATACCCAATATATGCCTGTGTTTGTTCATTGTGTATTTCAGGTACGGATATCATGAATTCACCAAAAGATCAAAGGAATCAAGCAAAAACGAACACGAGAAACGAAGCCGCACAAAGAACCGGACCCGAATCATGATTTTCCAGTGAAGTCCTTGAAGAATTGAGAATTGGCAACTTTGGTCCCTCAACTTATGAAGACTTGTCACAAATGACCCTCCATTATTCATTTGTGCAAGATATATCCTTGATATTTGAAGACATGTGCATGATTGGCCCTTGGAGAATGCCTTTTGTACACTTTTGATCCTTGGTAAAAAGTTTACCAAATCATGTGCCAAATTTGACACATGCTTGAAAGATATAACAAAAGAAAAAGGGAGTAAAAGCTGATAAAAAAGAAATGGAAACAAGTTGAGAGTGTAAGGACTGTTTTTGCCAAACAATGCAATCAACCTCAGCCAATCACCATTACACGTCATCTCCCACCACCAATAAACCCACGCCACCTCACTTTACCCCCCACGTCATACTCCACTTACCATTTATTTATTTTAACTAACTTAATCAGTTCAAAAGTGGGGGTAAACACGTTTTTTGAATTTAATCACCCTAAAACCCAATTAAACACCACTGTTCATCCCCTTCTTAACCCATATAAACCCTAATCTAATTACTAAGCAAATCAAAGGGGTTTAGCCCCATTGTTTCCAGATCAGTAATTGATGACCATGTGAACCAAACCCACTTCACACACTTGAATCTTGTGACCCCTGGACCCCACACGGGACAACTCCCCCCAAAAATGGCAAACTCAGCATCTTTGACTCCATCCACGGTTTTGATGCATCTACTTGCTCCCTAAGTGTAATCAAACGACTCAGAATCATTGGCATCCAACTGGCATCACATGTGGCCACTTTTGACCAAAAATCAAGACCAAGAAGACAAGGGCAGACTTGGAAATTTAGATATTAGGGTTTAGCATTTTTTCTGTATTCTAGATGATTCTACCATTCAGTATATAAAGGGTGCATGTACCCTTTATTTTACTTTGTTCCAGTTTTTGTACCCTTTTTAATCAAGTAATGAAAATGAAAAGTATTTCAAATTGTGCAAAATTACTGAGTTCCATTTCATTGTTTTCCTAGTGTAATATTTTAGTTTATTGCATATTAGTTAAAAGGTTTTTCAAAGTTAGTCACATTTTTAAGCAATTTCAGAAATTCAGTTCTTTTTTTAAAAAACCTTTCATCAGCTTGAATAACAATCCCACTTGAAGTGAAAGTGGATTGTGGGATTGCCTTCAGCTTGGAGTTAAGTTTTGGGTTAAGTTGTTATTGATTTCAAAAAGATACAGTTCTAAGGATTTTATCAAAATCCCATCCTTTTTTCACTGATTTTAACTTACTGTTCAATAAGCCACCATAAGCTGCTTAACAAACAGCTTATTGGGTGCTTATTCAACTTGTGTTCTTTGCTTGGTTTGTTTTGTTGTGTGCAGGTAACAAGAGGGCAGCAAACAAAGACCAGTCATCTCCATTTGATTTTTATTTTAAAGACATTACATCTCCCTGGTTCTGTTGTTGAACCTCAACAGGGAGACTCCACAAGCTTGCATAAGCCCTTTTTCCACCTTTTTGAAGGCATCAGCTGAACTAGGTTTGGCTTGAACCCAGAAAGCTTAGGATATTGAAGTTTATGTGATTTTTCTTGTGTGTGTGTGTGAAATCTGTGTTCATGCTTATTTCTTTGCTTGATTATGCTTAATATAAGTTTGTATGCATGTTTAGTTTGGTTGGAATCAGATTTGAGTTTATTTGATTGCAATCTCTTTGTTAATTGTTGATTTTAAAATTTTAAGGGGGTGTTTGGGTCTGCTTATTAAGCTAGGAACTTGACAATTTCTAGGGTTAAAAACAGATAAAAAACACTCCATAAAGGTAGTTATATTAAGTAGGGTATTTGGTTTAAGTTAAATAGGAGTATTCAAACATTTGCATGCTCATTTTCTTGGTGATATAGCTGAAATCAGAAAGTCCATCATTACTGCTTGTTTAGCTTAGAATTTGCCTATCAATCTATGAAATATGTTAGATAATAGGGCATTCTAGGGATTTAGATCAATTGTAAGTGATTTGGTTGGGTTGTATGCAAAGATTTGAGCTCTGAAATTCATCTATTTGCCATTTAGATCAGTCACTGTGTGCCCAGACCCCCTAGCCATTTACAGTAACTGCAATTTGGTCCTTTGTGTGTGATTTTTGCATTAAGCTTGCTTATTTTCTTGTTTATTGTGACTCCCCACACTTCACTGAGTGTGGGGGTGCCCATCTTGTCCATTAAATCCAAGATTTGAGCTTGAAATCAAGCTCAAACCCACCAGACCCGTTTATTTTCATTAACAGTGGGAACTCCTTTCCCACTGCCTTTGCTTTTGTTTCCACTGCTTCACAAAAAGACAGAAAACAATACAAGTGTCACTATCACATCTTACTTTTTTGTCTTTAGTGGTAAAAATTAGGATTTAGACTTTGAAACTTTTTGCATTATTTTTCTTTTTTAATTTATGATTTTTCAGTATAATTTAATTTTAAGTTACTGTTATTCTTTATTTTTTAGATTAAAGTGCTATTTTAATTACTTTTTAAATATCTGTTTTTGTCTTTTAGTGTAGAAAAGTTTTATTTTTCAGATTTAAATTTTTTCTTAGACTTAGAATATTAGTTTAAGATTTTTGGTTTTAAAATTAGTCACTGTTCACTTTTTAATTATTTTTTATAATTAAATTAGGGTAATTAGGGTTTATTTAATAAACTGTTTTGTCTTTTAGTGAAAAATTTTACATTTTTCAAACTTTTTCAATTTTCTACTGTTCATTAAGGTAATTTAGGATTTTTAATATTGTTAAATTAATTTTGTCATTATTTTATTATTTTTTAGGATTATTTTAATTTAAAAATAGTTTTTAGTGATTAAAAAATAGAAAAATAGTTTTTAAAATTTATGAAAAATACTTTTTAGTCTTTAAATAATATAAGTTAGTTATTAGTTCAATAAATTAATATTTTGGACATTTTGTTAATTATATTTAATTTTAGGGCTTTAATTATCATTAAAAATTGAATATTTAATTAATAAAAGGTTTTAAAATATATTTGTTGGATTTTTATTCTTATTTATATTATTTAAGACTTAGTTTAATCTTTTAATTAATTTTTAGTTTTAAATTTTTAATTTTGTCGCATTTTACGTATTTACGTCCGCGTTTTACGTTAATTCGTCGTAGTGTAATCGTAGTCGTAGCTCGTCTTTAATTTTTCTCTTCTAAACCAAAAACGTCACTAATTCAAACATTGTTATTTTATATATTGGCACATAATCCACACACCTCCTTCGAGAACGAACTTAGAATTTATTCGATTTGTCGGTTTTTCATTAAATCGTCAAGTTTAATACTTACCGCATTTATACGTTCTTTTTCCTAAAATACGTATTTACTACCCCTATCATTTGGCACCGCTGCCGGGGAGGTGTTTAGTGTGCCATTACTATTAGTATCGTGTTTGTGTGAGTAGTGCGTTTTTGCTTTTTATTTTTGGAAAACGTGAATATCGTACATACTCATTTTTGTTATTTTTATCTATTATATTATAGTATCCAAATAAATCGTGTTTAATTTTCCTAAATTAAACACACAACAATCTTTACTATATTGTAGATATATTGGTTTTCGTTTTTTGTGAATATATTATTACTATATTGTACTACGTAAGAACAAATAAATATACAAGTACTCCAAATACGTGAGAAATCACAACCTTGATTCGGGATTTCATCACTCGATCATTGTATTCGAATCCAAAGCAAAAGTTTAAAGGCAAAATAGATAAATACTTTCGTGAGGCTTAATTTTTATTAACACAAACTATAAGGTGGGTATAAGGCGGTTGTATTTCACGACCTAAAGGAAAAAGGCTCTTAAGTGCTTCGCGCCGCCTCATTTCCTCCGCTTGCTTGTGCGTGTTTTGAGAAAGAGGGCTAATCGAGGGTTTGCCGCCCAAGTATTATCTACGTATATTATATTTGCTTGTGTTTTCAAGATTAAACCCTCTTGAACGTTTTGGTGTTCCACCAACGTTCTAAAGTCATCGAGAACGTTCACTCCACGTGATCGTTTTCATTCTTTGAGGCTCCTTTAATCGAGAAAGTCGATTCGAGGGGAGATTTGTAGATTTGTGTCTACGTAATACATTCAAAAATCCAAAAAAATTAAAAAAACCAATCAAAAACCAAAAAAATTGAAAAAATCAAAAAGCCGCAAAAAGAATCTTCTTTGCTACCACCCATTCTACGCTTAGTGCATGCGCACTCGATCGAAGGATTATTCCAATTCTAGTGAAGCTTCGAATCGACGCAATCGTAATCGAAGGAATCGACGACGTAGACGAGAATTAGAAACCGACGTTCCTAATATCGTTGTTGAAGAGACCGTAGAGGAGATGGCCGACAATCGTTCTATGATGGAATTGCTCCAAGCGCCCACCGAGGGTTATGGAGACGCGATCGTAATTCCCGCTATCGAGGCGGAGAATTTTGAGATCAAGAGCGGAATGCTTTCGTTGATCCAAGCTACGAAGTTTCGAGGTCGTGAAGCCGATAATCCTCACGACCATATTCGGAATTTTGATCGTCTTTTGGCCACGAGCAAGTTTAAGAACGTCGACACCGATGTCGTCAAGCTTATGCTTTTTTCGTACTCGCTCGATGGTGCCGCCAAGGATTGGTACGAGAAAGAGCCACCTAATTCGATAACTACGTGGAAGGATCTCGTTTCCAAGTTCGTTAATTATTTTTTCCCACCGTCTAAGACAACGTTTTTCAAGAATGAAATTACGAAATTTGAGCAAAAATCGAATGAATCTTTTAGAGACGCGTGGGATCGTTTTAAGGAATTGCTTAGGCAATGTCCTCACCATGGTTTTTCCGAGTTGCACCAAATCGATACGTTTTACAACGGTCTTAATTTTCACGAACAAGACTCGTTGAATTCCGCCGCCGGTGGCAACTTTTTGTGTAAAACTCCGAGAGAAGCTTTGATAATTATCGAAAACCGATCCAAGGTTTACCAACTCTGGCAATGCACCGAGTGTTGCCAATGTCGCCAATGTTAGTAGTTCTAATCGCGACATTGAGAGAGTTGATGCAAAAGTCGACAAGCTTACGAATGTGTTCACGTCTTATCTCATTGAGATGCAAAAGAAAGACGCTCCCACTACGGTGAAAGCGGTTGAGGTTTCGTGTACGTTTTGTGGTGGACCTCATAATTATTACGAGTGTGCGGCTACGGATGGCCAAACGTCGAATGTGAGTGCGTTAAATGGAAACAACAATTTTTCAAATCAAAATAACGCCGGTCCATCACAACAAGGCAATTATAACCAAGGCAACAATTTTCAAAATCGAAACAATTTTCAAGGAAATAATCAACAAGGAAATTTTTCGAATCAAAATCAAGGTTATAATCAAGGTCGTAATATAACTTGGCAAAATCGAGATAACAATCAAGGAAATATTTTTTCAAGTGGTAATCAAGGAAATTTTCAAAGAAGTAATCAAAACCAAGGCAACTTTAATTCTAATCAAAATAGTTCGTCAAACGATTTTCAAAATTACATGAAAACGAATGAGGCTAATATGAGACGATTAGAGGGAGAAATTGGTACTTTGAAAAACGACTTTACAAATACTTTGAAATTGCAAAACACGAAGATTGAGCAAGGGCAAATTGATATTAAAAAGATGTTTTCGGCCATAATGAACAAAGCCTCGGGTTCGTCATCGAGTTCGTTACCTAGTGACACCGTTGCTAATCCGAAAGAACAATGTAAAGCCGCCTCGTCTCGTGAGAAAGGTCGTGTGATTACCCCTAACCTTGAAGGATTCCGTGTTGTTTATCCCTCTCAACCCTCGACTTCTAAGACGTCTTCTTGTTCTAAAGTCGATGGGGTGAACGTGGCGACCAAGGAAAAGAGTGCACACCCTCGTGTACCTCAAATTCCATCCACGGTTCAAAAAGAGAGCTTTGTCGACCTTACCAAAGTAACCCTTGAAGAAACTTGTGCTTCGATCCTTCTTAAAAAACCCAAAAGGCGTATGCCGAGAAAGGAAAAGGATCCGGGCCAATTTCTATTACCTTGTGATTTTTCCGAGATTGAGGGATGTCTAGCCCTTGCCGATTTAGGTGCTAGCATCAATCTCATGCCTCATTCTCTTTGGAAATTGATGAGATTGCCTTCGCTTACCCCCACGAACATGACAATCGAGCTTGCAAATTGTACGCCGCTTATACCAATTGGAATAGCCGAGGATGTCTATGTTAGGATTGGAAAGTTTGTTTTTCCCGCGGATTTCGTTATATCCGATTACGAGTGTGACCCTAAATGTCCCATTATTTTAGGCTGACCATTCTTATCGACGGCTAGAACCGTAATCGACGTTCACGAGGGGAGACTTACTATGAGATATGGGGATGAGAAAATAGACTTTTTCGCTAGAAAATCCCAAGGATTTAATGAGAATGAAAAAACCGAGGTTTCAAAACCTAATGATTCAAATTCTAATGATTTCAAAATGTTTACTTTAGCGGAAAGGATGAAGCTTGATGCATGTTTTGAAAGAATTAAGAAAAACGGTTTTAAGGATGATGATTTTAATGATAAAGAATACGTGTACCTAATTCAAAAGGGTATGTGTAAATACATGGATGAAAACTCACTTTGGGATGTTTTTAGCGAAACAAGTGAAACACCAATTCCGAAGGGTGACGTTAATGCCATCACGACAATGACCAAAATGGATTCGTCTTCACCACCTTCGAAGGACCACGTCTTTGAGGCTTCAACTTCTAACTCCATCGAAGTGCCTCCTTTGCCTAGCCCAACACCCGTTGAGGCTAAAGGGTTTATCGACATCGATCCTCTCGTCTTAGAAAAGTCACCTAAGCATAGTCATTTGACTTGTAAGTCCATGGTTGTGAGTGCTCACATCGACTCTTTCTTTGACGATGACGATGCCGATTTTGCCGAGCTTGATCACGTACTTCGACATCCACATGCAATTTTTGATTCTCCTAAGAAGAAACATGTGAAGTACGATGATTATGAGTTTGATCCCGAGATTGAGGAAATCATTGAACGAGAGCTAGTTCTTATGCCTTCACTTCCACCTACGAGTGAGGTCGACCTTTCCAATATCGAGGATGAACTAAATGAGTTGGAACGTCTTATTTTCGATGACGAACCAACTCATGTGACCACTAAGAATCCAATTCTCGAGGAGTTACCTAATCAACACTCCTCATTTGAGAATGACGTTTACCACATTCGTGAGGATCTAACTTATCAACGATCCCGACAAAAGAATGATGGTTTCGTGCTTGATCGTGATCTCTTCGAAAGAGTTTCTAAGATACTCAAGGAGGGGAATGACAAACCTTGGTTTGACAAGCCTATCTTTGATGAAGAAATCGATGAGATCGACGTTCATGAGGATGACGAGTATGTTGACCCCGAGGGGGCGGTGTTCTTTATTGACAAACGTTTTGAGAACTTATATAATCCACCACCCCCTAACCGCGACTTAAATGTGAGAATTTTTAGCGCGACTAATTTTGAATTTGACACGCCAAAGATTTTCGATATTATCAAATCGGGTTTTCATAAAGAGTTTTTGAACGATGAAAAAGGAAAAGATTTTAAAAATGTTTTAAATGATTTTTCTACATGTTTAACTCCGTCATCACATCGTTTTATGAGTGCTACCACCTCGTCTACTCCTTTTGACGATGGTGTGTGTGGTCTTAGTGTGGGGGAAGCCCCAAATGTTCCCTCACATTTCTCCACCGAGGACGAGATTTACGATCCCGGAATTGCTTGTAAAGGGAAATCTCGGTCTTCCACCGATGCAATAAATGGAAATCTTATCTATTTGCTTGGTGTGAGTCTACCTCGAGTAGCTCATAAGTTTGACTTACCCATTGCCCCACCTTTCTACTTCTTATCTCTTTTCTTCTACCCCATTTGGGTTTCGGCTTCGGTTGAAGTAGCGTTGTTTCGTCTTTCATCCGAAAACGAAGACGCTATCTTTGACCCCGGTATACGTTTATTGGGTTTTTAAAGTACTCCATGTACTTTTGGGCCTTGTTTATCATGTAAGCCCCACTAAAAATGACCTTACCAAGATTATCCCTAAATAATCACATTTATGGGGATTCGAGTCGAGCTTTTGACTCGGTTAACAAAAACAAGGTGCCTCGTGGGGGATTCTCATGCTTATCCTTGTACATATTATCGCTTTCTTAGTTAATGTAACGAGGGGACTTGTGCTCTTCCTACCTTTGTTTCGTGGTTGTTTGTGATTGTGATTTATTAGGTTCATCGTCACCATTGAAGCCTCTCGTGTTCGTTTTACGGATCACTCGAGCTTCGATCGTTGCCTTTGGAGATTCTGATATCCGATGATATCCTTTTATGTTCTAACGTTTATCTTATTAGCATAATTCATAAACGGCTTTTAGGTTATTCGTTTTACCCTTTCCATGCTCGAGATTAAGCATTCGACTTCGTCTCTAGTATGGGGGTGTTTACACCCCTAGACTCGAAACATTGAGGACAATGTTTAGTTTTAGTATGGGGGGGGGGTGAGTAGATACTTCACCTTGCTTACGTCAACACGCTATCCTATATTCATCTTTTTGCTATCGTTTTGTTGCAAATAAGGCCAAAAATGGCCAAATTTTAAAATTTTTCTTGTTTTTCATAAGTGTTTAAGACACGAATGTAGGTTTTCCGATGGTGAGAACGAGAGTAATTTTTGACTCGACCGTGCGTGTTGAGCACTTAGCTTCGATTCCTTAACTTTTTAGGCTAAGTCTCTTAAATGAGGACGAGAAATGATAGAGTTATTTATAAGTCTCGTAATCGTCACGATCTTATGTGTAGTAATTATTAGCTTATTCTCCCCACGCTTTTGCATAATAAATTGTTAATAAATATTGATTTGGTGGTTTAGTCACTATTGTTGGGTTTCTAATTTGTTTTGGTAGCTTCCATGTAATTAAATTGGGAAAACATTAAGGTATCGCCAGCGTCACGGTTTTGAAGTATTGGCAACCCGAATAATCGAAAGCTTCACCTAATAATAAGATTTCAAGTGCTCACCTAAATTAAGCAAAAATTTGAAGCTCACAAGGCCGAAAAATCTATGCCCAAATTGAAAGTGAATCAAGCCTTAATCTTCGAAGCTTTAAAGATTTAAAATTCGCTTTAGCGTGAGGATATACGTCTTTGGCTAATAAAACCACCGATGAGGCGGATAATAAAAGGCAAGGCAAGACCGAAGTCATAATAAAAGCTTCATGGCGAAGTTGAATAAAAGATGAAGGTAAACCAAAGATAATAAGGCCCTTCCGTTAGGGGGCATATAAAAGTCTTGGTAATAAGTCTCATGTTCAAAACCGTTATAAAACCGTGTTTATCGATCCTTCTTGTTGACTTAATTTTTTGACATCGTTGTCTATTAGGATGAATTATTGATTTGATGATTTTGGTTACACCGTTAAGTTTCTATTTTTAGACTTAATATCTATTCACGCATAAGTCAATGATGTATCCTCGTGATCATTAAGACAAAAATAAAATATAAGAGATACCAAGTAGGAATAAGGGAGTTTAGGTGTGTAATTAACACTCATGAGATGTGTTCGTGTTGCTAACTTATAATAACAATGATCTCGTTACACACTTAGCATGGAATTGGGTGAAAATCGAGGACGACGAAATTATTTCTAACGAAGCATTCACGTGTTCTTGTTCTATGATCCCAAAAGTAACGTTCTCGTGATGAAAACAATACGTTATGTCTAAAACACGTGTAGTAGCTTATTTAAATTTACGTCTTTAATAAATGTCATCATAAAATGAATTTTGGAAGTGCTATGATACTTAATTCTAGCATTGCGTGGGGACACGGCAATGGTTTAGTATGGGGGAGTGATGAGACTGTATTTATACATAGTCTCATCGTCCAAATCGGGCTTAAAACGCTTAAAATATCATCAAAATACCCAATATATGCCTGTGTTTGTTCATTGTGTATTTCAGGTACGGATATCATGAATTCACCAAAAGATCAAAGGAATCAAGCAAAAACGAACACGGGAAATGAAGCCGCACAAAGAACCGGACCCGAATCATGATTTTCCAGTGAAGTCCTTGAAGAATTGAGAATTGGCAACTTTGGTCCCTCAACTTATGAAGACTTGTCACAAATGACCCTCCATTATTCATTTGTGCAAGATATATCCTTGATATTTGAAGACATGTGCATGATTGGCCCTTGGAGAATGCCTTTTGTACACTTTTGATCCTTGGTAAAAAGTTTACCAACATGTGCCAAATTTGACACATGCTTGAAAGATATAACAAAAGAAAAAGGGAGTAAAAGCTGATAAAAAAGAAATGGAAACAAGTTGAGAGTGTAAGGACTGTTTTTGCCAAACAATGCAATCAACCTCAGCCAATCACCATTACACGTCATCTCCCACCACCAATAAACCCACGCCACCTCACTTTACCCCCCACGTCATACTCCACTTACCATTTATTTATTTTAACTAACTTAATCAGTTCAAAAGTGGGGGTAAACACGTTTTTTGAATTTAATCACCCTAAAACCCAATTAAACACCACTGTTCATCCCCTTCTTAACCCATATAAACCCTAATCTAATTACTAAGCAAATCAAAGGGGTTTAGCCCCATTGTTTCCAGATCAGTAATTGATGACCATGTGAACCAAACCCACTTCACACACTTGAATCTTGTGACCCCTGGACCCCACACGGGACAACTCTGTCACCCCCAAAATTGGCAAACTCAGCATCTTTGACTCCATCCACGGTTTTGATGCATCTACTTGCTCCCTAAGTGTAATCAAACGACTCAGAATCACTGGCATCCAACTGGCATCACATGTGGCCACTTTTGACCAAAAATCAAGACCAAGAAGACAAGGGCAGACTTGGAAATTTAGATATTAGGGTTTAGCATTTTTTCTGTATTCTAGATGATTCTACCATTAAGTATATAAAGGGTGCATGTACCCTTTATTTTACTTTGTTCCAGTTTTTGTACCCTTTTTAATCAAGTAATGAAAATGAAAAGTATTTCAAATTGTGCAAAATTACTGAGTTCCATTTCATTGTTTTCCTAGTGTAATATTTTAGTTTATTGCATATTAGTTAAAAGGTTTTTCAAAGTTAGTCACATTTTTAAGCAATTTCAGAAATTCAGTTCTTTTTTTTAAAAAACCTTTCATCAGCTTGAATAGAAATCCCACTTGAAGTGAAAGTGGATTGTGGGATTGCCTTCAGCTTGGAGTTAAGTTTTGGGTTAAGTTGTTATTGATTTTAAAAAGATACAGTTCTAAGGATTTTATCAAAATCCCATCCTTTTTTCACTGATTTTAACTTACTGTTCAATAAGCCACCATAAGCTGCTTAACAAACAGCTTATTGGGTGCTTATTCAACTTGTGTTCTTTGCTTGGTTTGTTTTGTTGTGTGCAGGTAACAAGAGGGCAGCAAACAAAGACCAGTCATCTCCATTTGATTTTTATTTTGAAGACATTACATCTCCCTGGTTCTGTTGTTGAACCTCAACAGGGAGACTCCACAAGCTTGCATAAGCCCTTTTTCCACCTTTTTGAAGGCATCAGCTGAACTAGGTTTGGCTTGAACCCAGAAAGCTTAGGATATTGAAGTTTATGTGATTTTTCTTGTGTGTGTGTGAAATCTGTGTTCATGCTTATTTCTTTGCTTGATTATGCTTAATATAAGTTTGTATGCATGTTTAGTTTGGTTGGAATCAGATTTGAGTTTATTTGATTGCAATCTCTATGTTAATTGTTGATTTTAAAATTTTAAGGGGGTGTTTGGGTCTGCTTATTAAGCTAGGAACTTGACAATTTCTAGGGTTAAAAACAGATAAAAAACACTCCATAAAGGTAGTTATATTAAGTAGGGTATTTGGTTTAAGTTAAATAGGAGTATTCAAACATTTGCATGCTCATTTTCTTGGTGATATAGCTGAAATCAGAAAGTCCATCATTACTGCTTGTTTAGCTTAGAATTTGCCTATCAATCTTTGAAATATATTAGATAATAGGGCATTCTAGGGATTTAGATCAATTGTAAGTGATTTGGTTGGGTTGTATGCAAAGATTTGAGCTCTGAAATTCATCTATTTGCCATTTAGATCAGTCACTGTGTGCCCAGACCCCCTAGCCATTTACAGTAACTGCAATTTGGTCCTTTGTGTGTGATTTTTGCATTAAGCTTGCTTATTTTCTTGTTTATTGTGACTCCCCACACTTCACTGAGTGTGGGGGTGCCCATCTTGTCCATTAAATCCAAGATTTGAGCTTGAAATCAAGCTCAAACCCACCAGACCCGTTTATTTTCATTAACAGTGGGAACTCCTTTCCCACTACCTTTGCTTTTGTTTCCACTGCTTCACAAAAAGACAGAAAACAATACAAGTGTCACTATCACATCATACTTTTTTGTCTTTAGTGGTAAAAATTAGGATTTAGACTCTGAAACTTTTTGCATTATTTTTCTTTTTTAATTTATGATTTTTCAGTATAATTTAATTTTAAGTTACTGTTCATTCTTTATTTTTTAGATTAAAGTGCTATTTTAATTACTTTTTAAATATCTGTTTTTGTCTTTTAGTGTAGAAAAGTTTTATTTTTCAGATTTAAATTTTTTCTTAGACTTAGAATATTAGTTTAAGATTTTTGGTTTTAAAATTAGTCACTGTTCACTTTTTAATTATTTTTTATAATTAAATTAGGGTAATTAGGTTTATTTAATAAACTGTTTTGTCTTTTAGTGAAAAGTTTTACATTTTTCAAACTTTTTCAATTTTCTACTGTTCATTAGGGTAATTTAGGATTTTTAAAATCGTTAAATTAATTTTGTCATTATTTTATTATTTTTTAGGATTATTTTAATGTAAAAATAGTTTTTAGTGATTAAAAAATAGAAAAATAGTTTTTAAAATTTAGGAAAAATACTTTTTAGTCTTTAAATAATATAAGTTAGTTATTAGTTCAATAAATTAATATTTTGAACATTTTGTTAATTATATTTAATTTTAGGGCTTTAATTAACATTAAAAATTGAATATTTAATTAATAAAAGGTTTTAAAATATATTTGTTGGATTTTTATTCTTATTTATATTTTTAAGACTTAGTTTAGTCTTTTAATTAATTTTTAGTTTTTAATTTTTAATTTTTAATTTTGTCGAGTTTTACGTATTTACGTTCGCGTTTTACGTTAATTCGTCGTAGTGTAATCGTAGTCGTAGCTCGTCTTTAATTTTTCTCTTCTAAACCAAAAACGTCACTAATCCAAACATTGTTATTTTATATATTGGCACATAATCCACACACCTCCTTCGAGAACGAACTTAGAATTTATTCGATTTGTCGGTTTTTCATTAAATCGTCAAGTTTAATACTTACCGCATTTATACGTTCTTTTTCCTAAAAGACGTATTTACTACCCCTATCAGGTACCCTGCTAGTACTACTTAATATAAATTAATACACCTCATTTCTTAAAAATACAATTATATATTCACGTTATACAACAATTATAAGCATATATTTACAAAATGTACACATGTTATCTACCTAAAATGATGGTGTACATCGTTTTGAAAACCGAACCGAACCAACGGGGTCGACTGGAAACCATAGTCACAATCAATTCAGCTAGCCAATAAAAATCGTCAAAAGACGAACTAGAGAGAACCTATCAAAACGATAAGAACGACCTCATTATATAAATCTGTACTATTTTTTTTAAAGACACAAACCTGTACAAATTATAAAAAAAAATTGTAATTTCTCTCTAAAATTTTAAATAATACAACCATACAAGATTTTAATACAAACATATACAACATCAAAACTTCATAAATTTATTTATGTATTCATTAAATGACAAAATGAATATAAATATGTGTTTAATTTTGGACCATATAAGTTTTTATAAATTTGCATGTTCAAAAACATATATCGTATATGTTTGTATTTTAGCACAAATTTAGTAAAACATATATCGTCTATGACTATTTTACGTTAGTTTTTTTAAAAGACGAAATTTAAATTTTTTTTTGAATAAAAAACATGCATTAAAAACTAAAAACCATACAAATCACTCCTCACAAGTGAGGTGAGTTCTACAGGAAAAGAAACATCCCAACTAAAGTTAGAAGTGGTAGAAAATGCTTGACGAGCAACCCAATGAGCTACTTGATTATTTCCTTGGTTAACCCAAGAGAACGATAATTGCAAAGTATCTTCCCATAAGCAAATGTCATCCACAAGAGCCGCTAAACTCCAAGGTGGGGGATCTTTAGAAGATGATAAGGAGATAGCTAGTTGAGAGTCGGATTCCACTATAGCAGTGGACCACCGATTGACTGCTAGTGAGCACGCGCAGTGTACCGCAATTATCTCTGCATGGAGAAGGGAAATGGCATAGCAAGGATTACCTAGGGCATAACGAAGATAACCTGTAGAATCGCGAACAACAACTCCAAAAGCGGTCATAGAATTCTTGAAAGCAGCATCGCAATTTAACTTCACCGATGAGCCGTGTGTGTGTGTGTGTGGGGGGGGGGGGGGGGGGGGGTTATCCATTGTGGAGAAGATTGCTGGGTGGAATCAAGGTTGGTGACCGGTAAGGAGGCACTCATAGTAGACTAAGAGGCAACATACTTTTGGAATTCATTGAGTTGAGCAGTAATGGATGCTAACGTGTTTTGCGGGGATAGATGCACGTTATCGAATACAAAGCTATTACGAGATCTCCATATAAACCAACAAGTTGTTGCCACAATTGATAGAACTCGAGAGATGTTATGAGTAGAATTGGTGCTATCAATAAAGGTTTGTATTATACCGTAAATATTAAAACCTAGTGGAGGAGGTCGAAAACATAAAGGAGAACCAAACCATACAGGAAGTGTCCAGGCGCATTCAAAGAGTAAATGTTCAATGGATTCGATGCAAACATGACATATCGGACATGCGGGAGACGGAGAGCATCGTGTTCTAAATAAGTTCTCCATTGTGGCGACCGAATTAGTCATGGCTTTCCAGAAAAATAATTTGATTTTTGGTTGCACCGGAATTTGCCAAATAACACTCTAGAATTTTGATGATGGATTTTTACTTGGTTCACCAGTCACATCACATGTATCCTTTAATGCAATAGCGTGCTTGTAGCCTGATTTAACGGTGTATTGGCCCTTGGGATCGAAGTGCCAAATAAGCTTGTCCATAGAGCCGGTATGTGAGATTGGAATTTGCATAACCAATTCGGCTTCAGTAGATGAAATATGCTCACGCAGCATACTAATGTTCCATTCTCCATGTTCAATATAATCAGCAACAATGGTGTGATTATGGAAAGGTCCACGTGGTGAACGAATATAGAAGTCTTTAGTGAAAGGAACCCACTTGTGTGTCCAGAAAGAAATGTTTCTCCCGTTCCCAACTTTCCATCTTAAACCATGTAATAACAAATCACGACCATGAAGCAAGCTACTCTAAAGCCATGAGGTACGTGATCCCTTTTTAGCGACAAGAAAGTTAGAGTTAGGAAAGTAGATACCTTTAAGAACTTTTCCCCAAAAAGCGTCAGGATTCATAAGTAGCCTCCATCCCTGTTTGGCGAGAAGAGCCGTGTTAAAGGCCTCAAAGCCACGAAATCCTAATCCTCCTTCATGCTTAGCTTCTGAAAGTATTTTCCAATTTTTCCAATGGATATGTTGCTCATGTGAATCACCTCCCCAAAAGAAACGACGAACATATACCATGAGTTTGTTCAAAAGGGCTAATGGAAGTCGAAACCATTGCATTGCATATGTCGGAATAGCTTGAATGATTGACTTGATCAAGACCTCTCGGCCAGATTGGGAAAGAAGTTTCTGTTTCCATCCTTACATCTTTTAGAGGACTTTGTCTAATAAAAAACCGAACATCTCTGTTTTCTTTTGGCCGAAAATTGATGGAAGACCTAAATATTTTGCTCTAGAGTCCATTTGTTGCACACTAAGAGCCGAACATAGGGTTGTTGGGAGAAAAAAAGGCAGATGATTTCTGGTAGTTGACTATTTGACCCGAAGCCTCACTATATGAATTCAGAATTGAGATAAGAGTAGTGCACTCAGCCTGTGAAGCTTTTAAAAAGAACAAAGAGTCATATGCGAAAAATATGTGGGAGATAAGGGGGCAATTGCGGGCCATTTTAATACCTGATAAAGCGCCCAGAGTCATTGCTTTAGTAACTTGGCGAGAAAGAACATCAACAACGATAAGAAAAAGATAGGGTGAGATGGGGTCTCCTTGACGAAGGCCCCGATGTGGCTTTATAACCCCCACTGAATCACCATTCACCATAAGCTCTAGCTCGTAAGTGGTGAGGGAATTAACTGTTTCTGTTTCAAATTATATTCTATCTTGATGTGAGCACGTTCGGGTTCCCACTCCTCTGGCTTAGTCGTCGTTTCTTTGGTCAACACGTGAAGTCTATGTTTCCATAGTTCAGGAAGATCGATGAATACAAGGACAATATAATCTTATATTGTCATAATTTATCTTTTCTATTTTTATAGTTCACCTATTTTAGGTGAAGATTAGTTTAGTTTTTTAAAAGTTATTTCATTTCCTTAAGTCAAGATATCTAGCTTTCTCTTCAAGATTTATAAGTTTATAAAATCATTGTAATAGGTTTAGTTTTCAACAGATTATTATGAGTTTATAAGAAAAGAGATTGTTTTCTCTTGAAGTCCCAGTTAGGCACCCTTATGAGGGTTTATGGAATTTATTTGTTTATTGTTCTTGTGTGATTTTTTGCATTTATAACGGTCCCGCCATCATATCTTTTTTTTATATACTCAACTTAGTTGTCTATTGATAAAAGTAGATAAATGAGTTTGATTAAATTTATTTTGTTTAAAATTATTATTTCGAACTTAAAAAAAAAACTGTAATTAATTAACTAAAGGTAAAATTATCATTCACACTTTTTTTTTAAACTGTACGTTTTTTGTTGAAAGATAATAATTTTGTAATGAGAAAAGTAATAAAAAAAAAACGAAAAGGAATGGGTTATTCATACCCGTGATGTGTTGCAAACCCCCCTTGTAGGGGTGGTCATGGTCCGAAAACTGGACCAGACTGAATTGGTTCAAAAAGCCAGACTAACGATAAGATCGAATAGTTCGGTCGGGTTCGATCTTCGGTTCAATCTTCGATCCGGTTCCACAAGACATAATCGTCAATTTTTTTGTAAGAACGAATTACACCAACTGAACCGGCGACCGAATGTAATGAAGAACATAAACAGAAGACTAGTGCGGTCCGATTGATCTAGTTTTTCTATGTCTATTCAGCAATACCCTTTTATTTTTTTGTGTTTTTTTTGTTATTATAGTTTTGTTTATATTACAAGATTGTAGAATAAAAAGTATAGAGAAAAAAATATAATGTTTAACAAGTTAAAAGTGTTAAATTTAAAAAAAATTAAAAATAAAAACCGACATAAAAAACTATGATAATGGGCCGGTGGTACTCATAACATAGCCCAAAATGAAAAGTTATATTTAACCGACATTGGGTTGGTTATATAAATAAAACCCAATTCTACTTATTTTTTTCTACAAGCTCCTAGAGAGAGGTGCAAGGATTCGAACAACACAACAATCTTCTTCATTACCAGGTTGCCTTTCATAAACCCTAACCCTAATTAATTGCTATGTTTTTATTTTCTATACATTCGATTTTATGCTATTAGTGATTGAAACCCTAGCTAGACATATGTAACTATATCAATTAAACCTAATCATTAACGATGTTATATATTCTATTAGAGTAAATGATATCCGGTTGTATAATGGTTTTGTTTTTTATGATAATGGTACTGATTCATTGGTTATTCGATGAATTAGTTGGTTAGGGGTTTGTTTCGGCTTATATCTGCGCTTAGCAGCTTATTTGATTTCCCCTTATTTTTAATACGCCCCGATTTTCTGGCTTATTTTGAGACTTTATATAAGTTTATTAAATATACATATGAATCAAATAAGCTATAAGCTCATGTATAAGATGAAACAAACACCCCCTATATTCTGTTCTTTAGGGGGAGTTAGTTTAAAACTGATTTTTGAGCTTATTTGTTTTGTGCGTCATAACTGCGGCCAGAGAGTCAAATAGGTCAGGAAGAAAGAGTCTGAGGTTAAGACATTTTTTTGCGGCTTATTTTGAACCTTGTATAAGGTCAAATTTTAAAATAAGCCAAAACAATTGCGCTTATGAAACATAAGCAGAAATATATTAAGCTCAAAAGCCCAACTATAAGCTTAGAATAACCTTTAGGAAAAGTGGATAGTGTATGGGGAAGTATAGAAATATTCTTTAGGGGTTGTTGTTTCGACTTATATGTAGGCTTATGACCTTTTTTTATTTCCCCTTATATTATTCTGGCTTTTTTTTAGATGTATGGGCTTATATAAGCTTATTAAATATACATATGCTTCTTAGGGGGACTTAGTTTAAAACTGATTTTTGAGCTTATCTCTTATGCTTCATAAGACAATTTTTGCGGCTTATTTTGAACCTTGCCTTATATAAGGTCAAATTTTAAAATAAGCCAAAACAATTGTGCTTATGAAACATGAGCAGAAATATATTAAGCTCAAAAGCCCAAAAATAAGCTTAGATAACCTTTAGGAAAAGTGGATAGTGCAAGGGGAAATATAGAAATACGTAACGAGAGTGCAAATTCTACTGTTCTGAAGTTTAGTTGCAAATTACAGTCAAACATGTTTTCTACTTTCTTTTTAGCTTCCTCCATAACACTAACATTGTGGAAGGTGCAAACTAACTAAAAGAACTTCATAGAATCATCGACAAAACAATAGATTCATATCTTATATGATATTCGTTATGTAACTAAGGCGAATGTAATGGATGACGATTACATATCTAAGATACAAAACTAGGCCTGTCTAGCATCTTCTATACACTTTCGTTACCAGTTTCTTAAATGCATGTATTATGATTGTTTGCACCTAATGGCAGAGAATATCCTGATATCCAATTATCCATCTATCTAGAGAGGTATACACCAACAGTTTTTTTGAAATTGGAGATAAAAATAGGTATAATAGAGACATGTAGGTGGGTAATTCACATAAACTTTTAGGCTACTGGCCTGGTATGAGTCTCAGAAAGGGGTATAAAGGTTTTTTTTTTCAAGGAAAAAAAGGTCTGTTACAGCTAGTTTGTGCTTTTGCTTTTAGTTATGAAGTTTCGGATTTGCTTATAGGAGCATTATATAAAGCTTAAGACTTACGTCTTGTGATTTCTTTAGTTAATGGGAATCCCTCTAGCGTTAGGAACTATACTAGAAAGCAAAATGTATCCAGTTAGAAGAACTAAAATTGATTTACTATTCTAGGACTGAGCTGCAGATTGCATATGAGTTGACTCAGCTGGCCTTCCTGCTACCTACAATGGTCCAGGTTGGTGGTAAGGTGTGGGTCCAGGTCAAGGTTGGATTCATTGGCCACAATGACCTTTTTGGATACATATACGCCTATGGTCGTGAACTAATCTATTTATGCGTAACTACTTAACATACTTAGCGGATTACTTACTTATCTTCTTTTTCTTTCAACTGCCATCACTCCATTCTTGTATTGTTGTAGAAGGTGAGAGCCTGTTTTTCTTTTGGTTGCAACTGAATAAAAAGAAATCGTATCTTTTCATGCTCTCATCTTCTGTGATTCTCTTATATATAGCTCGTGCATATAGCTTTTTTGCATACTTAGATATAGATCTTTTTTTGCATATAGCTTATCCTTGTTTAAATTTGGTCATGCTTAGAAGCTGGATTTGGTCATAGTTCTAGACAAATCTGTATTATTCTTTTCTTAGGGCCATACTAGGCACATAAGGATCTTGCACATTGATATTACTCGTAATATAAGATTGCTAAGAGCCTAAGATTAGCATGAATTTATACAAAAAGCGGACGTGTTTGCATTTCCTCGTTCAGTGAATAACAAATTTGATGTTGATTAGGATCTAGGACAACATAGAAAACTTAGAAAGTGTCGTGCCAGTGTCTTATTGTGAGCCAGTCAAATATATCTTGTTTGTATGGTTCTGTAGATGGCAAAATGGGTGGACTGGGTATTTGGCAATTGACTAAATGGGTCTTCTTATTTTCGAATTTTCCAAAATAATTGGTGTGTTAGATAGGATCACAAAATCTGCATCTCTATAATAATATACTATAAAACACACTTTCGGTGAGTTTTAAAGTATTCATACATTTGAGCCTTTAAACAACTAATTAGTATTAACCACTCAAGGGTGGCCTAGTGGCAAAAAGATTTGTGGCTATCACTCCAAAGTGTGTGAGGTCTCAAGTTCAATTCCCACTAGGTGCAAACAACCTTGAAGTGGCCACGCCAACCTCCTGAAAAGGGAGGGCTTTACCTGGTTTGAGTCTGTGTGGCGGTGGGCTCAAACCCCGTGGATTAGTCGGAAATCACGGTTACCAAAAAAAAAACAACTAATTAGTATCTGCGGAAATCCTTTTTGTTCTGTAGAGCTGTTGATAGTTTTCATTTTTAGCTATCTCCTATATAACAGTTATGCTGATGAAATTGGATTGTTTGTTGATTGCAGACTCTTTTAGTTCAGTAAATCATGGCAAAGCATCATCCTGATTTGATCATGTGCAGGAAGCAGCCAGGAATTGCAATTGGGCGGCTTTGTGAGAAGTGTGATGGAAAATGTGTAATTTGTGACTCTTATGTCCGTCCTTGCACACTTGTGCGTGTCTGTGATGAGTGCAACTATGGGTCCTTTCAAGGTCGCTGTGTCATATGTGGAGGTGTAGGTATTTCCGATGCCTATTACTGCAAAGAGTGTACACAGCAGGAGAAAGATAGGGATGGCTGCCCGAAGATTGTCAATTTGGGAAGTGCTAAAACTGACCTGTTCTATGAACGCAAAAAGTATGGATTTAAGAAACGTTGATGCTGCATTCTCTTTTGGCGTGACATGAGGATTCTAGTTCACTAGAATTATTATCTCATTTATCCTTGGAAACGTTTGTGTTAAAGAGTACCTCTAGCTGTATTTTTGTTGATTTGTGGCCTAATGCTAAATGTGGTGCATGAGACCAGCTGCTAATCATCATAGACTTGTTACAATTTGAATCAAGTTAGAATTTGTGTATGTGATGGTGTTTGAATTTTGATGCCTTCTGGTTTTCCGCATTGATGTCTGATTGCTTGTTTGTTATGCTATAATTTTCTGTTTGCGTATTTGGTATCTTCTTTTGGTTCAATCTGAGTCTCCCTGGCGTAGTTCTAAACTTCAAGGACACCTAATATAAAGTTTAGTCATCTCCTAAGGTGTGTTTGTATATATCTGAGGACTTATTTAGGCATCTGATCATTTTGTACTTGTAACATCATGGGTGAGCTAACCACCATCAAGTGGCTTAGCGGTAAGGTCCTTGACTCTCAAAGGAGAGGTCAAGGGTTCAAACCTCACTAGGTGTGTACACTTGGGGGTGGCCATGGAGGTTCACCTGCGATGACTCCGGGCTATCCAAAAGGATAGTCGCCCTGGGATTAGTCGGCTCGCAATGTCGAGTCGGAAACCTAGGTATACCCAAAAAAAAATCATGGGTGAGCTTTGTGGGCTGTTTATGTCAATATTAAGTTCATGACCAATTACCGATCCTTCAGTTCCTCGGAAATTCTTCTGCCGCCTATCTCAAGCCAAGCTTCTTCGTTCTATAAATCGGATCCTAGTGTCGATCAATTTGTATCTTTCAATATCATCTGTTATTTTAGTTACCAATTAGAATGAATAATTCGTAAATCAAGTTTACAGTTCACACTTCACATATATATGTTTTGGAAGAGTTAACAAACATCATTCTCATAACGATACTGATTATCAAATATTTTTCGGCTTTGGTACATGTGCAAAAGGTAAAAGTCTGACACTAGCAAAATGTACGATTTTTTTCACACATCATGATACATATACATACATATTATCTGACAACACGAAACTTTTCTTTTACTTCGCAAAGGATAAAGACGAAAATAGTCAAAATCATCCATTTAATCCACTACTTAATCATGGCTTAAAATTTTGAAATATTTAGTCATACATCCATTAAATCTTTGCCATATGTCCACTAATGGAATATTATACATGATATTAAAATGTCAAAAATAACCTTGTTATTTAATTCTCTCCTCTTTCTTTTCTCTTTTCTTCTTTTTCTTCTTTTTCTTCTTCTCATATTTTCAACAAATTCATCTGGGTTACTTAAGTAAAGTTTTCTGTTTGTTTTTTTTTAATTTAGCACTTTTTACCACTTGTCTTGGGCGAGAAGAGGTATTGTGTTTGTTTTTTTCAGCGATAGAAGGTAATAATCACTTCTGACCTCTTTCAAATTACATACTAAAACTTTGCCTACTTGCCTCTTCTTCTCTCTTCTTCTCACAAAGTATCACATCCATCTCCCCCACCATCATCCATCCGCCAGCGGCCACCATCCAAGCCACCGAAAACCATCATCTCAGCAGTTATAAAAAGGTATGGGATTTTCATTGATTCTTTTGTTATACATGTTATTTATAAACTATAAAGATGGATGTTGATGGGACATTCACACCTAGAAATATTAGAAAGAGTTCAATCTCCATGAACGGCAACTCAGTTGCTCCTGAGCATTATTAACTATGTCAGCCCAGATTTTAGAAGCAGCTTTCAATTTGAGAATCTACAAATGTCACAAGAAACAGAATTATTACAAAAACAAAAAGAAGTGTTTTAGCTGCATCGGGTACTAAAAATTGTGTTGCTTTCAGTTCAATGGCTAGAACAACAAATAGAAAGATTAGAGAATGACATGTAAGCTCTTCATAGGATGTATGAAGTAATGCCACAGTGGTGGTGGGTGTGGTGATGAAAAAAGAAAGAGGAAATAATAAAAAAAGAATAAAAAAGTAGGGGTATTTTTTAACATTTTGGATCATATTCGTCAAAATCTTAAGCCATGACCATATAATCATTAGTGCAAAACTTACCATTTTGGTCTTTTTTCCAATTCGCAAAGGACCCATATCAGGCAGCTACCTAGTCTAGATTTTGTGCTAACAGTAATAGTAATCAGCCTCAAAGTTGCAATCCAACACTTGAGATGATCCAAGTCAGACATGAGGTCCTGGCCACACTCACAACTCACAACTCAACCACTGTTCCTCCAGAGGTAAATTATATGCAATTTACTCAATTATATTTTATGACTTCCATCTAGGTAGTGGGAAAATAGTAGGGTTGCATCAATATAACACCAATAGCTAAACAACATTAGTACCAACTTCACCTATCGGTCAAAAGTGTAATCTACATAACTATATTTCTCATCCAAACTGGTACACTTGAATTGTACATAAGATTATGCAACAAAGTCACTCATTCATAATCGTAGATTTATATTTTAATCATTGAGAAAAATATACAACACAGTATCATAAGTTTCACAGACCAGATAAAACCACACAAAAATCATAATAACATTCGCAACAAAAATTCAATTAAAAACAACTTATAGTGATCAATTCTTGAATAAGAGGCGAAAAATCCACTACATTAATGGAGTAAGGAATTACTTGTAAAAATTATAACCATTGCAGATGCCTATAATATTCTCAGCCTCACAACATCAGGTGCATCAACATCAACGTTGACGTCTACTTCATCATTCTTCAACATTATCAAGATCATGATTCTCTGCCTCTCCCAACAAAAAATCTTCAGAATGATTCATTTTTTACCTCAATTTGTTGAGTTTTAAGCCCGCCCGCAAAATGCAAAATAATTTAAGTTACAGCCCACCTCATGGCACCAAGGCATAACCCCACAGATAGTAAGTCGAATACAGCACTATATTGTAACCCTATTCACCGGCTCATAGTTTTTTCTCGGACTATTTTTAACTTTCGTATCAGGAGATAAAGTAATCTTTAATTGAGAAAAAAATGTTTATTATGAATGAGATTTGATCAAGTTCAATTCATTCTCGAAAGCATGGTATTCTAAGACACTATGAAACCTTGAATGAGGTCCACTATATCACAAACTAAGAAGCATTACACTCGAGCACTTATTGATGGGCGTGTTCACTTTAACACACGACCATCAATAAGTGCTGGATATAATATTTCTTAGCTTGTATATAATGGAAGCCATCGAAGGTTTCATACTTTCGAAAACGAAAGACAACTATATATGTGGACACAATTATTGAACTTGTTCACATTTATAAAAGGTTGTTCAAATCTGAGATGTTTTTTTCTAAAGTTAAAGATCACTCTGATTTCCTGATACATAAGTTAAAAACAGTCCGATACCTTTCATTGCGGCTGATAAACGAAAGCCCTCTTCCGGCACACCCACTTCAGGAACCACCACTTGGGCCTGAACCAGATCTGCAGCTTCTTCTTCAACTTCTTGATCTTGGTTTTGGGTGTTTAAAGTTTTTGAAGAAGAAGGTTGTGATGAAGAAGATTTTGTGAGTCTGTTGAGACTTGAGAGAGAGGGCGGTCCGACTTTTAATATCGAAGAGCTGTAGATGAAATTAGGTATTTGAGGTTAGAACCCTAGGCCCTAACAATGAAAGCCCATAATAGCCCAAAAAGCACAACGGCCATGTTTAGTGCGGCGGCAAACTCAAATTTGATCTGGACCGGAAAACCGAACCGGACCGGAAAATCGAACCGGATCGGCACACCGAACCGGATCGGAAAACCGAACCGGTCTGGACAGACTCGAATCGAATCGAACAATTTCGGTATGATCTCCGGTCTGGGGTTTTAGATCAATTGGGTCCTCGGTCCAATCCGGATCCGGTCTGATTTGGTCTTACCAAAATCTCTTCGATTATGCTTAATAAAACCAGACCGAAGACCGAACCGGACCGGCCCAACCCAGGCTAGACCGGACCATTTCGGTCCGGGGTTTCGGAACATTTTGGTCCGGGGTTTCAGATCATTCCGGTCCGGGGTTTCGAACCATTTCGATCCTCGACCCGATCCGATCTTAATCGGTCCGGTCCGGTCCCAAACCGATACTCAACCCTACTCGATACTGATGGTTGAGACGAACAAATGTTAAACCCGTAATCATTAAATTTGTATTCATATTAAAATCGAAATTGTAAAAAAACTGATTTAAGATTAAAAAAATACTAAAAATGAAAATTAAATAAAAATAAAAGTATATCTATAAAAAAAGCTAGCGGCGCAGCTTGTTGCCCGTTTGCCTTCTCCTAATATGTAAATTATATTTATAAAATTAAAAAAAAAAAAAGTATATTAAAATTTATTTTAGATTAACGAGCACAAAATTTTAAAAAATTTGATAAAATTAGATTATGAAAAATATAAAAAAGTAAAATTGTAAAAAAAATATTTCATATATAATTGATAAAGACATTAATAACTTATTTTATTTAGTAAGTAAAAATAGTTAAAAAGACAGTTTTACTATTTTTAAAAGGTCTTAAATATTTTATAAAATAATTATAGATAGAGTTAATATAACCCATTAGATTAAATACAACAAAATTCAATATGTTATTAATTCTTTATATGTACTTAGTACTTATACGAAGTTTTAGTATCATGTCAAAAATGAAAAATATGATGATATATCTATTAGAAGAAGAAATTTTGAGTTTGTTGAGAGAGATGGCGGTTTTATTTTTAATATAAAAGAGATGTTGAAGAAGAAGATTATGTAGATAGGTAATTGAGTTTAGCATCGGTGATAAAAAGAATTAGGGCATTTACATCGGTATTTTTGTAAAAATTTAAAGTTACACTAATATCTTTACAAAATTTTAATTATCTAAATATCTTTTCAAAACATCATATATATTTAAAAACAAATTTGTGTCATGTTTTGATAAATTTAATATTAGAATTTTTTATATGAAAGTTTTTTAATATGCGAGTTGATATGTACATATATCATTTTACTTTGCACACATAAGATTAATATGTAAAGAAAACAATACTCTCATGTTATTTTCACCCTTTAATTTAACATCTTTATGTAATCAATTTAATTTCATATTTTACTGACGATATATCAACCTTTTCTACATCGTAAATAACTGTTGTGGCAACCTTCAATTCTCGCTTTAGTTCGGATCCCACACTCATGGTTGACAGTGAACTAAACTGAACAAAAACAAACTAGTCAAATTCTTAGCCAAAAATAATGAGCTAAAATGGATGCCAAAAATGATCTACTGAGCTTAATATCGTATGCAAATTCTCCTTTTCATATATGTACATTTAGTGTTTAGTATATTTGTGACTAGGAATAAACCGCAAAGACGAGGCTCTGTTTATTATTGTAACTTAAATGCTACAAGGCCTATATAATGTCATGTGTAAATCTGATCATAACAATGTTTTCTAAAATAAATAATATGAGATTTATAGTGCTTTATTATTATCAACAATATCTAATGATGAAGTGAACGATACCTCCTGATAGATTGGGAATCGAGATAGAATAAAAGAATGAATTGTAACAAAAGAACAATATGAGAGTATTATTGTCTCTGCATATTAATCTTATGTGTGTAAAATAAAATGATATGTCATATCAGTTCCCTTTTAATATACTAGATTGTTACCCGCATAAAGCAGCAGCGAAATAATATTTTTTTCGTTACCAAAAAACCTTTACTTTATTCGATGTTTGAATGTTTAAGGATATATTACATTATAAAAAGAGTCGTAAACATAATTTAGTTTTAAAATGACAAAAAATACTAAATTTTGAGATACTCATTTAGCAATTTCTTAAGCTTTACATGAATTATGTTAAGGTAGGCTCAAATCCAATGTATCATACTAACATTTATACATGGTAGCTAATTCGTATTACGGTAGAGATTAAATTTCTATAATGTTTTTGGATATCTTATGTTAAAAAAGATTGTGCTCGTGTTTAACACATAGTACATGTAAATTACAATTTTTCAAAAAGAACAAATTGAAAAATAAACGAAAAGCAACCTTGGGAACAAAAATTTAAACAGTGCAAAAGCAAATATTACCAGATACTTTTTTAAATCTATTTTGTGTTTTCTTCACCTTCCTGGTAGCTCTTTCATTCTCCGGCAAGAAAGCTCCTGACGATCGTCAATCCATCATCACCGCCGTCATCTTTCAGTTAGGGTTTTGACATCAGCAAAAGACAGCCGACGCAACGAAAAGAGAAGGATGTTGGTGGTTAACTGACATCAGCACCCATCTTTTTATAACAAGTAAGTGTAGGAGTCTGAATTTTTAGACTTTCTAATTTAAGAATAGTCTCAAATGCTTTATAATGTAGTATAGATATGCTTTTATTATTTATCCTTTTTTAAGCTAAAAAACACATAGTATTAAAGGATTTGATGACGTCTTAAATTAAAGGGTAATAGCTGTAAAATATCATTGTACTTATTAAAATGTGTCGACTTTAAACACTTACTCATTAATCTCGTGACTTTACGATTGTACTTTCAAATTATTCCGATTATACCAATATAAGCCGGAAATGACTACATTACCCTGTTAGATGACTAATATACCCTTTGTCTTCTCATTCATTCCATATGTAAATATCAGATATCCAATGTGAAATGTAGATCCATGTTTGATTTACCTCAAATCTGTTCATCCATAAGAATGAGCACAAGCTTTCGCCTTGTTCTCTATCTACGGCTAAAGCGTACATCCATGTTCGATTTACCTCCCAATAGTGGCTGTCTTGTAGAATTATTTTAAGTACCGTTGTTCATAAAATAGTACAAAATTGATTGTCCAACATTCGTGAAAAGGCGAATAATATTCAACATATAAATAAATTTGCCCAAATAAGACAACATCTAATTCAATGTATCGCACAAACGAAGCATAAAAGAATACAGAGTTTGATTAAAATTAGTGCCTGCAAATCGGCAATGACAAAAAAAAAATCGACAAACCTTAGAAAGCTTATCATAAGAATCATCAGTTTTGGAATCCAAATTAGTCAAAACATCTTTTGGGATATTATCGACAAGCCATTTAGGCCATCCATCAATTAATTCATCTGAACCAATCTTCTTAACAACCGCAACTCCTTGTTTACTAATAACCTCCCCATCTTTTGGGATATTATCCACATTTTAATTTGTTGCTTTATATCATTTATTGAATATTTTGACTTTGAGCTTGTTTCTTGTTACCGCTTGTAAGTTAATGGTCACGTGAAAAACTTTTAATGATTAATAATAAAAGCTTTAATGGGAAAAGATGCACCTGAGATCTGATTAATAGAGCGGTCAACGGTGTGATGGAATCTTCTGAGAAAGGAGAAAGTGCGAAGAAGGTGATGATGAGTTGACGGTTATGATCGGGAGGTTACCGGAGGTTAAAACGGAAGAGATTTGGCAGCTATTCGATCTCCATGGATAAGATCTGTGGAAATAAATGTAATTATGTTGAAGGAGACAAAGGTAATATAGTCATTTCCGGCTTATATTGGTGTAGTCGGAACAAATTTAAAAGTAAAATGGTCATGCGGCGGAATAGTAATTGGGTGTTACATGGTGAATCATACATCAATAGTATACAGAACACTGATCATTAAAAATGTCATTTAATAGAAATAGTACATGAACAATTGTGAAAATGTTATAAATGTCTGAAGCAATAATTATTAAGTCTCCATTATTCTCAAAGTTACAAAATCCACAAATGAGCTCTATAATGCTTCCTACATGATGCTTGACTCCATGCACACATTAGTACCTACTTTAGTATCCTAAGAAAAAACATGCTAGAAGGTCAACATAAAGTTGGTGAATTAATAGGTTTAGTAAATCATAGTTCAAAACCGCAAAACATCACAGAAATAGTAATGCACAAAGTAAATACTATAACACAACTACATTTCCTATTGCCTGTAAACTAACGCTAGACTGTTAAGTCCCCAACATATGAGTACCCTCCAAGCAGGGCCGTCTCGTGGATTTCGGTGGTCCTGTGCAATGACTACGTGGAGGCCCCACCAAATATCAAAAGAACAAATAAAAATAAAAATATTGTAAAAAATATAAGTAATATCTCAAAAACAATAAAATAACCATACTAAAAGACACGTTCAACCGAGTAACAAACATCAAAATTAACTATTTAAATAACTATGTAAGTAGTGCGATTCTTCTAGCATTCTTAGAAGCAAAGTTGCTTATTAGATCTTCATAGTCAACACTTTAACAATTTCTAAAACACATCGAACAATAACAGAAAATATATAATTAATATTATGGGTCACCTATAATATTTAGATACTTTGTGGTAGATTAAGGTAAATAATTAATCAAACTAACCAAAAAAAATTAAAAAAATTAAAAAATGTATTCTAGAAAGCAAAAACTTAACTGATACCAGTAGAAAGAACATTGTGTTTGACTGTTTGAAAACTTACTTGATTGATGGAGTGAAATCGATTGAAAAAGAACAAAAAAATGCTTTCCGCCGCAAGTCCCAAACTCGATTTCCAAATTCTTTGAGACGTTAATACGGAGTAAATTGTCAAACTAATTAGTGGGGTCTGTTATTATCCCTATTATTTATATATGTTATGGGATATGGGCTTTATCTCATTGGACCACAAAAAATTTGCCAATGCTATATTTGGTTACAAATTAGAATTATAGTCTGACTTAGTAAAAAAAAAGAAAAAGTAGTCTGACTATACTATACATAACGAATACTAGTACAAATTTGGTGGCCCTTAATTTTTGGTGGTCCTGTGCCTAGGCACATGTGGCACTCCATCATAGCCGGCCCTGCCTCCAAGAGTTATCAAGTGTAACGACCCACTTTGACAAGTAGACCGTTATGTCACATTTATGGCGTGTCATCAAAGCATAATAAAGGCATAACGTCATAAAGACATAAAAGACCAATAGGAAAGCTGGAATCAAACATCCACTCTCCACATAAACTCAACATAAATAAGAATAAAAGAAGACTAAATGACAAAACATATGTCCAACTGAAGCATAAGTATTAAAATACATAAGGGAAGAAAACTAAGGTAGCTCTCATCCTAAGCACATACTCGCGATGCCCAATATCGTCCTTCGGTACCTGCCGTATAAGACATGAAAAGAAAATATGGCTGAGCAATATGCTTAGTCAACGGATATATAATGACATGATAAGAATAATTGAAAATGAGTAATCAACAATGAAAGCAACGGAAAATGTGTATGTCCTAGAAAACCTGGTAAATGATTTATAAACAAAAGGAATCTTTTGAAAAGTCTTAAGTTTATGCATGCAATATAATTAAATGCCCACGAGCTCATATAAGTCATAACATATTATCAACGTGCATAAATACATAGAGGGGTGACCTCTAATAAATCATAAACTGGGTGGAGGGATCAACTCTAATGTGATGGATGTAGAGCACACACCAACAATCACCTTGTACCTGTAAACATGTAACTAGGATGCACCCATACGTCCTAAAATAATCATAATAATGGCCCATGTAAACTGAAGGGACGCCGCTAGAAATCACTCTCGTCGTGGAAGAGTCATGATACCGGTGCCTCAAGTTTCATGGTTATGGTATCTCCATAACTAGGTGGTCATGGTCATGCATGTATATAGCTCAGGTAATTTAAAATGATAGCATAGAAAACAATGAAAAGTTTTTTGATATGAAAACTGGGAAAAACATATGGCAGCAAACGGGGAATCCTAATCATGCATATAAAGAGATGTCCTTACCAAGGACGGAATATCCGTACCTTATGTCCAGTAAACATAAAAAGAGATGAAGAACGTAAAGGTCCTACTCCGACTTCACGTAAGCTACATAATAGAGGACGCGTATGAGTTGCTTGTTCATGTATAAATTACTTGTTCTTAGTTTAAGTTACTTGTTCATGACTTGTTTTACGTGTTCATGACTTGTTTTACTTGTTCATGTTTTATCGTATCTTTCCCTTAAAATTATATGTTTCATGCGTTCTTGACTAATGTATTACATGTTTCTTGTGTTATTATACTTGGTATTTCCATAATTAGTACTTTCCATAAATAACAGGTTTCTATATATAGTAACTTTCCAAAAATAGCAGGTTCCCATATATAGTAAGTTTCAAAAAACAATAAGTTTCTAAAAATATCAAGTTTCCATATTTAGTAAGTTTCCATAATTAGTAAGTTTCCATATTTAATCATAAGCTCGTTTAACATACATAAGTAATATGCCTTGTTAATCGAATTAGCTAGTTTTATAAGTCATGGTATTATATGTATATTAAATAAGCTAGTTCTTATAAGTCATGGTAAATGATCATTATTATATTAATAAGCCCATTATAATAATTAACTTTCATATATCATAGTTTATAAATAATTATTAATTAATAATGTGTCATGTTTAATACTTGATTATTAATTAATAATATATCCTAGATTTAATTTAGTTATTAAATAATATCATCATGTCATGTATCATAATTAATTATAAGTAAAATAGTTCATGCATTATAATTAATTATATCATAAGTCTTGATTCCAAATAACTAATCTTAATTTAAGTTACATAAAAATAAGCCCATGTTAATTTAGATTAATCTAAATAAGTTGCAAATATTCCGAGTTAATAAGTTCATGTAAATTAATTAAGTCTTGGTTAATTTATAATTAATTTAAATAAGTCATAAGCCCAAATCAAATAAGCTAAAAGTTAAACCAAACACCCCCTTTTGGTTCTCTTTATCTTTCCCAGCCAAAACCCAAAAACAAACACCCCTTTAGGGCTTCCTACTGCCCAACAGCTTTGCCAGTGCCGCCCTTATGGCTGCCACTGCCTCAGCAGCAGTTTCCACCGCAACACCCCTTTAGGGTTTCGGCCGCCAAGCAGAAGTACCCACCGACCGATCAAAGTACCCACTGTTGGCCATGGGGTTGCGGATGACAGACCACACCAGCCGCTGTGGCTTGCGGCTGGTCCATAAATCCCACCGAGCACCCCCATGAGGGTCTCAGTTTGGTCCGAACCCAAAACCTTCGCCTAAAATATGATATGTTCTTGGTTCGGTTATCAATAACATGTAATTATTCATTTTAACTTATAATCATTCATGATTTCTTGAAACAAAGATATAGGATTAAAGTTCTAGATAATTACCGAGGAAGATAGAAATGCGAAAACATGAACACGAACACATCCTTAATCAAACAAGATCAAAACAAATTTTCTTCTCTTCCTTTTTGTCTTTTTTTGCCGGCAACTACAACACACACACAAACCCTAGTTTTTGTTTTTCTTATTTTGTGTAACTTATGAATGAGAAGCAATTCCCTGTGTTGTAATTTTTAACCATGGGCCGGGCCTTAGCCCTTTTCCTTTCTTTTTTTAAAACCGTCCAAACATCCCTTTATATATATGTTTTTAGTGTTTATTTAATTTCCCGTGTATTGTATATACGTAACTTAAATTCATGTTAAACCTTGTCATGCATTATTAAATATACGTAAATACTTATGGGTATACATTTCATATACGTAATACTTGTCGTGCGTTAATAAATATTTAAAGGTTTAATTAATTCGTATTTTCATGTATTTTATATTTTCATGTACTTTATGCGGGTTTTAAAACTCTTCCACTTTAAAAAGAATAATTCGCCCTCGAATTAGAAAATGGTGTGGATGAAAAGGAGATACTCGGATCATGGAAGGAAATAAGGATAAGAAGTCCGGATGGACTCCTCGGTTTCCCAAATAGCTTCCCGCTCGGGATGGGTCCTCCAAAAAATCTTGACGAAAGAATAGTGTTGTTCCTCGTGACTATATCTTGACGATCTAGAAAAGATATTGGTTCTTCAACGTAAGATAGATCCTCACGAATCTTATCGAGTGGATAACAAAATAACGTACAAAAGATACACGAAGCGATACTATACGCAATGACATAACAAGAAAAATATTAGTGACCTCTGAGCAATGATACGAGAGACATATTGTGTACGTAGTACGTGAACAATTGCGAACGTGATACGTGAACAATTATGAACGTGATACGTGGACATATGGTGAATGTGATATATGAAACATATTGTGAACGTGTGATAACGGAGGAGGTAACACCCAAACGATACGAAAAGAGACGTGAAATGTGACGTGAAACGTCTGTCTAAGGATGGAAAGCTGTGCTAAACTTGAGTCTGGTCTCTCACGCTTTCAACAACCCTTCCCCAAATGAGGCGTGAAATGTAAATAGAGAGATGAAACGAGAACATGAACGCGAACAAGGTCGTGATCGCGAATGTGAGACGTAAATATGAAGGTAAATGTGAATATGAACGTAAACGTGGTGAACGTAAATTTTTATCTGATATGATTGTTGATGGAATAACCGTAAAATCGTACGATCTCTTGTTGAAATATCCGTGTCAACTGGTTAACTGCATAATTCTTACGGATAGGGAGGAAATGTGCAGACTTTGTCAACGATCGGCAGAAATTCCGATAGCATCATGCCTCCTCTAAGTTTTCACATGACTCGTCGTAGAGGTGGTGCCTCAAATTTTTCGCGTGCGAAAACTACGGCTATTAACTCCAAATCAGGAGTAGGATAACTCACTTCATAGGGCTTTAACTGTCGTAAAGCATAGGCGATTACTTTCACATGCTGTATGAGTACAAACCCAAACCCAGAGAACATCACTGAAATCTGGAACCACCTGTACCATATGGAAAAGTATGAATAATCGCAGGACTTGACGATGCTTAAGCTCTTCGAAGCTCTTCTCTCGTCCGTCGTTCGAAACAATCTCTCACTCTTACGCATGACTTAACCAAGGGTACGGTCAGTCGTGAAAAGCCTTCAACAAATCTGCGGTAACAACCAACTAAATCCAAAAAACCACGTACTTCAGTCACATACGTCGGTCTTGGCCATTTTGTGATAGCCTCCACCTTTGCCGGATCCATGGTAGTCCTTCCTGCTGAAACAATGTGGCCAAGAAATGTCACTTTACTCAACCAGAAATCACATTTGGAAAACTTATCGTACAATTGCTTATGTCGAAGAATCTGCAGTACCGTACGAAGATGATCCTCATGCTCTTCTCTAGACTTAGAGAAGGTCAGGATGTCATTGATGAACACAAAGACGAACTTGTCCAAGAATTTATGGAGAACTCGATTCATTAAGTCCATAAATACAGCTGGAGCATTCGTGAGACGAAAATACATAACCACGAATTCATAATGACCATAACGTGTGGCGAAAAGTAGTCTTGGAAATGTCCTGCTCTTTCACTCGCAACTGATGATAGCCTGATCATAAATCGATCTTGGAAAAATGCCTAGCACTTGTATTTGATCCAACAAGTCATCAATACGTGGAAGGGATAACGATTAGGAATGGTGATTTCATTCAATTTACGGTAGTCGATACATAATCTCATGCTACACGTCCTTCTTCTTTGATAAACAAAATCAGTGCACCCCATGGTGATACACTCGGGCGAATAAACCTTGTTCCAACAATTCTTGCAGTTGATCCTTCAGCTCCTTTAACTCAATGGGAGCCATGCGATAAGGAGCTTCGAAGACAGGTTTAGCTTCCGGAACAAGCTCAATGATAAACTCAACCTCGCGGATAGGAGCTATTCCTGGAAGCTCGTCTGGAAATACGTCAGTGAACCCAGACATAATCAGCTGATCGTGAAAAGAAGAAACTTTAGAAGTCGTGTCCTGAATGATAGCTAGAAAATCTTCGTAGCCATGGGATAATAAAGCATGTGCTTGTAAAGTAGAAATACTTCTTATAGATTTTTCTGGTAGAAAACCATGATGAATGTATTCAGGAGCTTGAATATTGCCGAATATGACCTGATATGAATGGCAATCAATCGTAGCGCGATGTGCTGCTAACCAGTCCATACCCAGAATCATATCGAACTCGCACATGTCCAAGGAAAGTGCGTTAGTAGAACGGATCTTGTTGTCAAACTGAAAGGAAAGCCGTTGTACACATGGGTGATACGAACAGTGTCTTTCATGGGAGTGGATCTACGTAATATATGATCAAGAAGGTGCCCTGTCGATACAGGAAGTAAACGTGGTAGATCTCACTGAATGTGTTTCGTCTGTCTCACACGGAACGAACACTGCGTGTCCAAACATGAACAATACTCCAGTAATGGTACCTGAATTTTAGTGGTCTGATTCATATGTGGCACCACAGGATGGGTATACCCCTTGGAGGGTATCCTGAATTACTGAGGCTCTGGTTTAGAAGATATACGTAAGTTATGTGTCTTGACTCATGTCTTCAGAAAATATACGTATGACATGTGTCTTGACTGGTGTCTTGACTAGTGTCTTGACTAGTGTCTTGACATGTGTCTTCAGAAAATATACTTGGGACATGTGTCTTGACTGTTGTCTTGACATGTGTCTTCAAAAATATACGAGAGACATGTGTCTTGACTTGTGTCTTGAGGTGTGTCTTCTAAAAAATATCTGTGAGACATGTGTCTTGACTGGTGTCTTGACATGTGTCTCGAAAAGTGAATGTGAATAAAGTTGAAAATTTTGGTTATAATGCCCGAATTGGCGGATCGGTTGGACTGCTGACCCTTGTATTTAAGGTCACGTCCGTTACCGGAGTTTCTGTCGTTATTGCCAAAATAATTGTTGTCACGGTACTTGTCACTATCGCCTTGCCTGTCAGCTCCACAACGGTTATTATTCTGACCGCGACTCGTGCAACTATTCTGCTAAGTGGTCGGCTGCTACTAGTTCACACTCTCCTGAAAAGACAACTAAGTGACGCGTGACATATAACTGAGAAGGTAAATACGTAACATGGAATGGTAACGTCTGGTGGATGAAGTATATCTCTTGTTTGGTCGTTCCGATCTATCGCCTTCGTCTTTGTCTCGGAGGATCTCCAGGTTGCGAGTAGCATCAGTACTTGAGCAACATCGATAAGTGAATTACGCCTGAGATGACGAGGATCGACTAGCGAATACACATGGATTACGGTAAGTGGAAAACACCTGGAGTACGGTGCGTAGAGTACACCTGAAATACGGTACATGGAGTACACATGGAATGTACGTGAGATGATCGGTACGAGTGTTATCCATCTGACATGATTTTAAATGAGGCAAATGATTAAAAGGTTTGAAGACCAAACTGAAGAGAGCAACATGATAGCCTAGCTATTCCAGCGTAGACATAATTTCAGTTGCATAAGAAGCACAAAAGCATAATTAAACGAAAATAAACAATGACCGTCATGATAGCATGGTTAATGAAAACCAACCATGACTATCATGAAAGCATGATTAAATGAAATCCATCAATGTCTAGCATGAAAGCATAATCAACATGACGAAACACGAAAACATAATCAACATAAGGAAACATGAAACCTAAACAGCATAAGAACATAATTAATATGAAAAGTATGAAAACATAATCGACATAAAAAATGAAATCATAATCAACAGAGATTTAACATTGACTAGTGTGGACGACTATGGTTCAACCCGCACTAGTCAAAGTTTTCAAAAGACATAAACATGTGACTAGGTGTGGACGACTATGGTTCAACCTATACCCGTCTAAAATATGAAAAGAAACAACATGTGACTAAGTATGGACTCCATACCAGTCTAAAATGTGAAAATAATAAACAATGTACTAAGTATGGATGACTATCGTTCAATCCATACTAGTCTAAAATGTGAAAAGAAGAAACATGTGACTAAGTATGGACGACTATAGTTCAATCCATACTAGTCTAAACCCAAGAGAAAACATCATAGAAAAAATTAACAACATGTGACTAGGTATGGACGACTATGGTTCAATCCATACTAGTCAAAATTCGAGTGAAAACATCATGAATAAAACAAAGACATGTGACTAAGTATGGATGACTATGGTTCAATCCATACTAGATAAAACTTAAGAGAAAAACATCATGATTAAGAAATTAATAAAGTTCTAAAAAGATCAATACATGGAAAATAGTAACTTCAGTTTAGGAAGATCCTTGTGACTACCCACTAGTCACAGGTCAAGTTTTAGAGCCTACAGGTCGAAACCTGGCTCTGATACCATAATTGTAATGACTCACTTTGACAAGTATACAATTATGTCACATTTATGGTGTGTCATCAAAGCATAATAAATGCATAACGTCATAAAGACATAAAAGACCAACAGGAAAGCTGGAATCAAACATCGGCTTTTCACGTAAACTCAACATAAATAAGAATAAAAGAAGACTAAAGGACAAACCATATGTCCAACAGAAGCATAAGTATTAAAATGCATAAGGGAAGAAAACTAAGGTAGCTCTCATCCTAAGCACATACTCGCGATGCCCAATATCGTCCTTCGGTACCTGCCGTATAAGACATACGACTGAGCAATACGCTCAGTGAACGGATATATAATGACATGATAAGAATAACTGAAAATGAGTAATCACCAATGAAAGCAACGGAAAATGTGTATGTCCTAGAAAACCTGGTAGATGATTTATAAACAAAAGGAATCTTTTGAAAAGTCTTAGTTTATGCATGCAATATAATTAAATACCCACGACCTCACATAAGTCATAACATATTATCAACGTGCATGAATACATAGAGGGGTGACCTCGTCATGCTATTAGAGGGGTGACCTCTAATAAATCATAATCTGGGTGGAGGGATCAACTCCAATGTGATGGATGTAGAGCACACACCAACAATCACCGTGTACCTACAAACATGTAATTAGGATGCACCCATACGCCCCAAAATAAACATAATAATGGCCCATGTAAACTGAAGGGACGCCGCGAGAAATCAGTCTCGTCGTAGAAGAATCATGACACTGGTGCCTCAAGTGTCATGGTTATGTTACCTCCATAACTAGATGGTCATGGTCATGCATGTATATAGCTCAGGAAATTTAAAATGATAGCATGTCAAACAATGAAAAGTTTTATGATATGAAAATTGGGGAAAACATATGGCAGCAAATAAAGAATCCTAATCATGCATAGAAAGAGATGTCTTTACGAATGACGGAATATCCGTACCTTATGTCCAGTAAACAAAAAAAGATATGAACAACGTAAAGGTCCTACTCCGACTTCACGTAAGCTACATAATAGAGGACGCGTATGAGTTGCTTGTTCATGTATAAGTTACTTGTTCTTAGTTTAAGTTACTTGTTCATGATTTGTTTTACTTGTTCATGACTTGTTTTACTTGTTCATGTTTTATCGTGTCTTTCCCTTAATATTGTATGTTTCGTGCGTTCTTGACTAATGTATTACATGTTTCTTATGTTATTATATTTGGTATTTCCATAATTAGTACTTTCCATAAATAGCAGGTTTCTATATATAGTAACTTTACAAAAATAGCAGGTTCCCATATATAGTAAGTTTCCAAAAACAATAAGTTTCCAAAAATAGAAAGCTTCCATATTTAGTAAGTTTCCATAATTAGTAAGTTTTCATAATTAATCATAAGCTCGTTTAATATACATAAGTAATATGCCTTGTTCATCAAATAAGCTAGTTTATATGTCATGGTATTATGTGTATATTAAATAAGCTAGTTAGTATAAGTCATGGTAAATGATAAATTTATATATTAATAAGCCCATTATAATAATTAACTTTCATATATTATAGCTTATAAATAATTATTAATTAATAATATGTCATGTTTAATACTTGATTATTAATTAATAATATATCATAGATTTAATTTAATTATTAAATAATATCATCATATCATGTCATGTATCATAATTAATTATAAGTAAAATAGTTCATGCATTATAATTAATTATATCTTAAGTCTTGATTCCAAATAATTAATCTCAATTTAAGTTACATAAAAATAAGCCCATGTTAATTTAGATTAATCTAAATAAGTTGCTAATAATCTGAGTTAGTAAGTTCATGTAAATTAATTAAGTCTTGGTTAATTTTATAATTAATTTAAATAAGTCATAAGCCTGAATCAAATAAGCTAAAAGTTAAACCAAACATCCCCTTTTGGTTATCTTTATCTTTCCCAGCCAAAACCAAAAACAAACACCCCTTTAGGGATTCCTACTGCCCAACAGCTTTGCAAGTGCCACCCTTATGGCTGCCACTGCCTCAACAACAGTTTCCACCGCAGCACCCCTTTGGGGTTGCGGCTGCCAGGCAGAAGTACCTACCGACCGATCAAAGTACCCACTGTTGGCCCTAGGGTTGCGGATGACAGACCACACCACCCGCTGTGGCTTGCGGCTGGTCCATAAATCCCACCGAGCACCCCCATGAGGGTCTCGATTTGGTCCGAACCCAAAACCCTCGCCTAAAATATGATATGTTCTTGGTTCGGTTATCAGTAACATGTAATTATTCATTTTAACTTATAATCATTCATGATTTCTAGAAACAAAGATATAAGATTAGAGTTCTAGATAATTACCGAGGAAGATAGAAATGCGAAAACATGAACACGAACAGATCCTTATTCAAACAAGATCAAAGCAAATTTTCTTCTCTTACTTTTTGTCTTTTTATGCCGGCAACTACAACACACACACAAACCCTAGTTTTTGTTTTTCTTATTTTGTGTAACTTATGAATGAGAAGCAATTCCTTCTGTTGTAATTTTTAACCGTGGGTTGGGCCTTAGCCCTTTTCCTTTTTTTTACGACCGTCCAAACATCCCTTTATATATATATATGTTTTTCGTGTTTATTTAATTTCTCGTGTATTGTATATACGTAACTTAAATTCGTGTTAAACCTTGTCATGTATTATTAAATATACGTAAATACTTGTGGGTATACATTTCATACACGTAATGCTTGTCGTGCATTAATAAATATTTAAAGTTTTAATTAATTCGTATTTTCATGTATTTTATATTTTCATGTATTTTATGCGGGGTTTTTTACTCTTCCACTCTAAAAAGAATAATTCGTCCTCGAATTAGAACATGGTGTGGATGAAAAGGACATACTCGGATCATGGAAGGAAATAAGGAAAAGAAGTCCAGATGGACTCCTCGGTTTCCCAAATGGCTTCCCGCTCGGGATGGGTCCTCCAAAGAATCTTGACGAAAGAATAGTCTTGTTCCTCGTGACTATATCTTGACGATCTAGAAAAGATTCTGGTTCCTCAACGTAAGATAGATCCTCACGAATCTGATCGAGTGGATAAGAAAATAACGTGCAAAGATACACGAAGCGATACTATACGCAATGACGTAACAAGAAAAATATTAGTGACCTCTGAGCAATGATACGAGAGACATATTGTATACGTAGTACGTGAACAATTATGAACGTGATACGTAAACAATTATTAACATGATACGTGGACATATGGTGAATGTGATATATGAAAAATATGGTGAAAGTGTGATAACGAAGGAGGCAACGCCCAAACGATACGAGAAGAGACATGAAATGTGACGTGAGACGTCTGTCTAAGGATGGAAAGTTACGCTAAACTTGAGTCTAGTGTAAAACCCGCATTAAAATACCATGAACAATACACATGAATAGTACACACATGAAAATACGGGAAAATTAAAAACTTTCCATTTATAATATTATTCACATGTCACGGTATTTAATAACATGTAGTTACGTAAATATTATAAATGTGTTAAGTACACGACTTATAAAAATCACGACATTTAAAACATAAATGATCATGTAATTAATTGAAAAACGGAAAAGCTACGGGTTTCTCTGTGGGCTTCCTTTAGGCCGCGGCTACACAAGAAGAAAAGGAGAAGACGGGCTTGGCCCATGACCCAATATTATATCCATGTAAATAACAAAACACAGGAAACCTAAAACATAATTTAGGTTACAGGAAAAAGTTTGTCTCTTGCCTCCTTTTGCTCTTGCCGCCGGCCACCATAAACCACAAGAACAAACCGGACAATTTTCTTGATTGATCATTCATGTGTACGTGATCGTGTTCATAATCTATTCTTTCCACGTGTTCGGTAAATTAAACACTTCCTTTTTGTTTTTAATTCTCTATTGAATTCATGTTAATTATTTAATTAATCATTAAAACAAGTTAAGAAAACACATGGGATTAATTAAATCATGGTAAAAGGGGTGTTTGGTTCGGCTTTAGGTTAGCCGAGACATAACCGAGACCCCCAAGGGCCTCGGTTTGTTTGATCCGACGCCACCGAGACCCATAAGGTGATCGGTTGGGCCGTTGTTCGGGCGCAGCAAGGGAAAAACCCCCGACCGCAGGTCGGGGTGTGGTTTTGTTGTGGACTGAAAGCCAACCAATACCTTAGGGTCTCGGTTGGGTTCTTTTGGGATGACAGTAGGAACCGAACTCAAGCAGGGGGAACCGGCTCACAACCGGCATGAACCGGTGTGAACCGGTTGAACCACTGGTGTCAGTAGTGGCTCGGCAGTGGGTCTCGCAAGCCACCAGTGGCAACCGGCTAGCCGGTCTAGCCACTGGTAGGGCTGTTGGTTTCGGCTTATGTATGGGACCGGGTTTCGGGCTCGGATAATTTTTAGAACACGGGTTCGGGTCTCGGGTTAAATATTAAAATCAGAAAAACATCTTAATTAAATTAATCACTAGACTTTTTAATTTAATTAACTTCATGACTTAGGTTAAATATTAAAATTAATATTACATGTATAACCTAAAGTATTTAACTTAGCTTAATTTAATTAAAACATGTATTTTAATTAAATTTCATATAACGTATAGTTTAACTAATTAACTAGTTATTTAATTAATAAGCTATAACCATGACTTGTATTATACTATTTAAACTTTATTTATTATTTATAATCCAGCTTGTTTCTAATTATGAAAACTTACTTTTTTTGGAAATTTTCTATTTTTAGAAATTTACTATTTATGGACACTTGTTATTTTTAGAAAGTTACTTAGTATTACAATACACGTATTATAATACACCAATACATGAATAACACACAGTAGAACATCAGAATAACTACAGTTAACACAGTAAACAATAAAACATGATAGAATATATATAACAAGCTAATAACACATGGAACCAGTAAAACACACGTAATTCAGACAACTCATACACGTCCATATCTCTTATGTAGTATTATCCATCGAGGCAGAGTAGTCTTCATCATTTCCATTAGCTTCTACTGGACATAAGGTACGGATTTCCCGTCCTTCAGTAAGGACAATCTCTTCTTTCATTAGGATTTCCCGTATGGAGCCAACGGTTTTCCCTAGTAGTTATAGATTTAAATGCTTATGTTTATTAGTTACCTTATCGATATACATGCATGACCAGTTTCACCTAGTTATGGAGGTACCATAAACATAAGACTAGAGGCACTAGTGTTATGACTTCACCACGGTGGAGTGATAGCTCGTGGAGTCCCTTTTAGTTATTTGGCCATTATTTTTATTATGTTATCATGTGGGGCGTATGGGTGCATCCTAGTTACATGTTTCAGTAAGGATTTCATGGTGAATGTGGTGAATGCCTTGCATCTTTCACAAGGGGCTGATCCCGCCTACCCATTTACAAATCAATTAGAGGCATCCCCTCTAATTTGCATGACGAGGTCACCCCTCCAAGTATCCATGCACGTTGTTGACCTCGTGACCTATATTGGCTTTTGGTATATTAACTAATACAGATTTTTATAAGTAACATAAGCTATGTTTTCAGAACTAAAACCAGTTAACATGACAAACAACTAGGTTTTCCAGGATTTATTCATTTCTGCCGCTATTCATGCTTTATGCTCTTTATATGCTTTCACATTCTATGCTTCCCATGCTTTATTGTATATCTGTGCACTGAGCATAAGGTACGGATTTCCCGTCCTTCAGTAAGGACAATCTCTTCCTTCATTAGGATTTCCCGTATGCAGCCAACTATTTTCCCTAGTAGTTATAGATTTAAATGCTTATGTTTATTAGTTACCTTATCGATATACATGCATGACCAGTTTCACCTAGTTATGGAGGTACCATAACCATAAGACTACTTTTCCATGTTCCCAAACGGCAGGTACCCAAGGTCGCAAGTAGGAACTCCAGAGTATGTGCATTCGGATTGGAAGCTATCCGACCTCTTTTACGTTATGCATTTATTCCTACTTTATCATACTTTACTCCTTTTGGACATTGTTTAGTCCTTTCATTTACAGTACTTAATATTGCTTGTGTGTGAGTTACTAGACTACCGAAGTTTGATCCGGTATTTCTATTTATGGTCATGAATGTTTAGACATTTACCTTGCATGCTTTGATGACACGCCATAATTTACTGTAGCATTCTATCCTAACAAATGGGGTGTTACAATTATGGTATCAGAGCCAAGGTTTCGACTTGTAGCTCTGTAAAACATGACCTGTGACTTACGGGTAGTCACCAGTGTCTTCCTAGAACTGACAGTTGGTTTTCATGCATTCATTCATTTTAATTTTATTTCATGCATTCATATTATTGTAGCAGGTTTATGACTAAGTAATGGTTGGTACAAGACTGACCCTATTTAGTCGCATGTGCTTTTATCAAAACTTTTAACTTTGGGACCGACCCATAGGCGTCCCCTCGCCATGTCTTTTGTTTTGAGTGAACTGTCCATAGGCGTTCACTCTCGCGCATATAAAAGTTTTTATAAACTAAATCATGCATTTTAAACTATTTCATGCATTATAAACGCTTCATTGATTTATACATTGTTCAAGCATTTTATGTCATCTCATTTCAGATTTATGATTTATGTTGCATTTTGTTTTTAAACTGTCAGATGGTGAACTCACGCAATACTCCAGATTTGACTACAGCTGTCAATGCAGCTCTACAAGCCCTCCTTCCCCAACTTCGCAATGAAATCAGAGACGAAGTTCATGCGGAATTCCAGGCTCATGGCAATCAGAACAACAACAACAATCCTCCACCTGTCACTTTTATATCTTGGTTGGAGAGATTTAACGAACATCGACCCCATTCGTTTGAGCAGACTGACAGCCCCAACGAGGCTGAAGCTTGGATTTATCACATCGAGAGGATTTTCGATGCGATGGGTTGTGACGTGTTTTCAAGGCAAGACTGGCTTGCTATAAGTTTGAAGGTGATGTGCTGTAGTGGTGGAAACCAGTCAAGCAGTCCAACGGTGGTGATAATTGGGTTGCACAGCTGACATGGGGCCGGTTTAAGGAGCTCTTCCTTAATCAGTACTTTCCACATGCTGAGCAAGAGAAGCTCAAGAGGGACTACCAAAACATTCGATAGGTTGCTGGTGAAAACAGCAACGATTTCATGCAAAGGTTTCTTGGTTTGGCAGGATTTCTGGGTCCAGCCGCAGGAACTGCTGCAGAGCAGGCTAAGAAGTTTCGTTGGGCACTTCGCACTTCGGTCGCCAACAACTTGGTATGTGCTACTTTCACTACAGTGGCACAAGTGGCCGATGCAACCCGTAAGCTCGAGATGCTTCAGGAACGAGGGGAGCTTGGTGATGACAGAGCAGTGAAGAGGTATCTTCAATCATCAATTATAATCAATTCATTTCCATCAGTATTTTTCATTTCATATAATCCTCTGTTCAACGATATTCCAGGCAGAAGACTGACGACCATAAGCCTGTGGTCGCTCAGCAGCAAGCATCTAAGGGAAACGGTCAGACCAACGACCGTTCTGATTCTGAGAGGCGTGACGGTAATGATAGTTACCGTAACAACGCTAACAACTCAAACAATAGCAGGTCCCTACATTAACCTTCCTTCATGTTAAACTATCTTATGTTATGATATTCTGACACTCCAACAATTGTTAATTCAGAAACAACGATAACGGCAGGGATTAGGACCGTAGAGGTTCACAGCCTAATCGTTCTACCTTATCTGGTAAATTTTACACCTTCTATGTAATCATGTTTATGCTCCACGATCATGTCTCATGCATGTAATCCTTAAACATGCTCTCAGCTAACTAGGACGCTTACTGGAGGATTCACGCATCATGTATGTCCAACTTGTTCGCGCAGACATTCTGGTATTTGTCGCCGAGATACTAGTGGTTGTTTCAAGTGTGGCCAACAAGGCCATCAGCAGAAGGACTGTCGCTAGGGTGAGATAGAAGGCACCTCTAGACACGCCGACACCAAGCCACCTCCTACTTCTGGTCGCGTGTTCACTACTACTAGAGACCAGGCGAATAAGACTTCAGGTTCCACCACTAGAAATCTCTTTATGAATGGTTTGGCAGCATGTGTTCTGTTTGATACTGGAGCGACGCATTCAGTCGTATCCACTACTTTTGCTGTACGTGTTAGGATTTCCCCGATGCCATTAGATAATGCCTTATGTATTTCTATGCCACTTAGGGACTCTGTACAAATCACTTAGGTGTACAGAGATCTTCCCCTAGAATTTGATGATAAGATCTACAGAGTTGACGCACTTCCTTTGGACATGTGCGATTTTGACTTGATTTTGGGCATGGACTGGTTATCCAAACACCAGGCTACGATTGACTGCCACACTTATCGGGTTATCTTCGGTGATGTTAAATCTCCAGAGTACATACACCATGGTTTTCTGCCAGGGAGGTCAGTACAAATTATTCCATCCATGGAGGCGCGTGCATTACTATCATACGACTGTCAGGGCTTCATAGCCAATATTCATGACATTACTGTCGAGTCTCCATCGATCCAAGATCAAACTATTGTGTCAGAGTTTCCTGAGGTATTTTCAGAAGAACTTCCGGGCATACCACCTGTTCGTGAAGTTGAGTTTGGAATCGAGCTCATACCAGGTGCAGAGCCGATTTCCAAAGCTCCTTACCATATGGCTCCTATAGAGCTTAAGGAACTAAAAGATTAGCTACAGGAACTTCTGGAAAGAGGTTTTATCCGTCCAAGTGCATCGCCATGGGGTGCACCAGTACTTTTCGTGAAGAAGAAAGACGGCAACATGCGTTTGTGCATAGACTATCATGAGCTGAACAAGATCACGACCAGGAATCGTTATCCTTTGCCGCGTATTGATGACCTATTCGATCAACTTCAGGGCGCCAAGTATTTCTCTAAGATAGATCTGAGGTGCGGCTACCATCAGTTACGGGTTAAAGAGCATGACATCTCCAAGACTGCTTTCCATACACGTTGTGGGCACTACGAGTTCGTAGTCATGCCATTCGGACTCACTAATGCTCCAGCTGTCTTCATAGATTTGATGAACCGTGTCTTCCATAAGTTTCTGGACAAGTTCGTTATCGTTTTCATTGATGACATTCTGATATTCTCCAAATCCAAGGAGGAACAAGAGGAACACCTTCGTACAGTCTTACAGATTCTTCGTCAGAAGCAGTTGTATGCCAAGTTCTCTAAGTGTGAGTTCTGGTTAAGAAAGGTGGCATTCTGGGACATATTGTATCCGTAGAGGGGATCACCATGGATCCTGCAAAGGTCGAAGCTATCACTAAGTGGCCGAGACCTACATCTGCAACTGAGGTCAGAAGTTTTCTGGGTTTAGCTGGCTACTACCGCAGGTTTGTAGAGAACTTTTCACGGTTAGCCTTACCTTTGACTAAGATGATGAGGAAAGGATAGAAATTCGTCTGGACGGGAGAGCGAGAGAATAGATTTGAAGATCTTAAGCAGAAGTTAGTGACTGCACCTATTCTTACTCTCCCTTCTGGCTCAAGTGTATTTCAGATATACAGTGACGCTTCAGGAAAGGGTTTAGGCTGCGTTCTCATGCAACATGGGAAGGTTATTGCATATGCATCACGACAGATGAAACCTTATGAAGAAAGTTATCATACTTACGATTTAGAGCTTGCAGCAGTTGTTTTCTTGTTGAAGATCTGGAGACATTATTTGTATGGTGAATCATGTGACATATTCACCGACCACAATAGTCTCAAGTACATCTTCACCCAAAAGGAACTGAACATGAGACAGAGGAGATGGTTAGAGCTATTGAAGGACTACGACACCAAGATTTAGTACCATCCTGGTAAGGCGAATGTGGTGGCAGATGCTCTAAGCAGAAGGTCGGGTATGATTGCTGGCATCTGGATTGCAAAGGAGATCATCCGTGACCTAGAGATGATTGATATTAAGTTTTGTGTACAAGGAAAGCACGGTTACTGGGCTAATATTAGAGTAGAACCAGACTTACATTCTAGGATCAAGGAAGCACAGAAGGACGATGGTGAGATTTGGGCTATCATTCAGAACCTTGATCAACAGACGGAGTTTCGTGTCGACGACGACGGTATCTTATGGCAGGGCACTAGACTAGTGGTTCCTGATGACTCTACACTTAGGGAAGCTGTGCTGACTGAAGCTCACAGTTCTCCATTTACCATACATCCTGGTTCTACCAAGATGTACCACGACATCAAGCAACACTTTTGGTGGAGCGGTATGAAGTAGGATGTTGCCACCTTCGTTCTTAAATGTATGATCTGCCAACAGGTGAAATCGAACACCAACGAGCTAGTGGTTTACTACAGCCATTAGATATTTCAGCATGGAAGTAGGACAAAATCTCCATGGATTTTGTTATTGGTCTTCCGGTTACTCAAAAGAAGAACGACGCTATCTGGGTTATTGTGGATAGGTTGACTAAATCTGCTTATTTTCTACCGATTCGCAAGGAGCATCCGGTCAGCAAATTAGCAGACATTTTCCAGAAGGAGATCATGAGACTACATGGTTCTCCATCAGAAATCATCTCTAATAGAGATCCCCGTTTCACATCATGTTTCTGACAGAGTCTGTAGAAAGCTTGGGGCACCAGACTTAAGCTCAGCACTGCCTTTCATCCTTAGACCGACGGACAGTCAGAGCGTACCATTTAGACATTGGAGGACATGCTACGATCATGTGCTCTAGAGTGGCCAGGAAGCCGGGATGATTATATATTTCTAGTGGAATTTGCATACAACAACAACTGCCACGCTAGCATCAAGTGTGCTCCCTTTGAGATGTTGTATGGAAGAAAGTGTCGCGCCCCAATTTGTTGGGATCAGGTGGGCGAACGACTGCTTGAGGGTCCAGAGATGATTGAAGTAACCAATGAGAAGGTCGATGTCGCCAAAGCGAAGATTCAGGAAGCTCGTGCTCGTCAGAAGAGCTATGTTGATAAACGTCGTAGAGATGTATCTTTTAACGTATGGGATCACCTTTTCCTCAAGGTATCACCTGCACGAGGAGTTAAACGTTTTGGAATCAGATGGAAGCTCAGTCCTCGCTTCATCATACCGTTCGACATCATAGAACGCGTTGGTGAAGTGTCATACCGTTTAGCGTTACCGCCTCAGCTATCACACGTTCACAACGTGTTCCATGTGTCCTTACTCAGAAGATACAACTATCATCCAGTTCATGTTGTCCAGTATCCACTTGATCATATTCGAGAGGATCTTTCATATGTCGAAGAACCCGAGAGAGTTCTTGAACGACAAGATCGTGTCATGCGGAGAAAGACGACCCCTTTCGTCAAAATCCTCTGGAGGGATCATCCTGAGCGGGAAGCCACTTGGGAGACGGAGGAGTCTATACGGACTTCTTACCCTTATTTCCAGTTCTGATTCGGGTATGTTTTCTTTCAGATTACGTTTCTCCAATTCGAGGACGAATTGTTCTTTTAGAGGGGAAGAGTTGTAAAACCCGCATTAAAATACCATGAACAGTACACATGAATAGTACACACATGAAAATACGGTAAAATTAAAAAACTTTCCATTTATAATATAATTCACGTGTCTAGGTATTTAATAACATGTAGTTACGTAAATATTATAAATGTCTTAAGTACACGACGTATAAAAAACACGACATTTAAAACATAAACGATCACGTAATTAATTGAACACGGAAAAGCTACGGGTTTCCCCGTGGGCTTCCTTTAGACCGCGGCTACACAAGAAGAAAAGGAGAAGACGGGCTTGGCTCATGACCCAATATTAAATCCATGTACATAACAAAACACAAGAAACCTAAAACATAATTTAGTTTATAGGAAAAAGTTTGTCTTTTGCCTCCTTTTGCTCTTGCCGCCGGCCACCATAAACCACAAGAACAAACCGGACAATTTTCTTGATTGATCATTCGTGTGTACGTGATCGTGTTCATAACCTTTTCTTTCCACGTGTTCGGTAAATTAAACACTTCCTTTTTCTTTTTAATTCTCTATTGAATTCATGTTAATTATTTAATTAATCATTAAAACAAGTTAAGAAAACACATGGGATTAATTAAATCATGGTAAAAGCGGTGTTTGGTTCAGCTTTGGGTTAGCCGAGACACAACCGAGACCCCCAAGGGACTCGGCTTGTTTGATCCGACGCCACCGAGACCCACAAGGGGCTCGGTTGGGCTGTTGTTTAGGCACAACAAGGGAAAAAACCCCGACCGCAGGTCAGGGTGAGGTTTTGGTGTGGACAAAGAGCCAACTGAGACCTTAGGGTCTCGGTGGGGTTCTTTTGGGCTGACAGTGGGAACCGAACTCAAGCAGGGGGAACCGGCTCACAACCGGTATGAACCGGTGTGAACCGACTGAACCACCGGTGTCAACCGTAGCTCGGCAATGGGTACCGCAAGCCACCAATGGCAACCGGCTAGCCGGTCTAGCCACTGGTAGGGCTGTTGGTTTCGGCTTATGTATGGGACCGGGTTTCGGGCTCAGGTAATTTTTAAAACACGGGTTCGGGTCTCGGGTTAAATATTAAAATCAGAAAAACATGTTAATTAAATTAATCACTAGACTTTTTAATTTAATTAATTTCATGACTTAGGTTAAATATTAAAACTAATATTACATGTATAACCTAAAGTATTTAACTTAGCTTAATTTAATTAAAACATGTATTTTAATTAAATTTCATATAACGTATAGTTTAATTAATTAACCAGTTATTTAATTAATAAGCTATAACCATGACTTGTATTATACTATTTAAAATTTAATTATTATTTATAATCCAACTTATTTCTAATTATGGAAACTTACTATTTTTGGAAACTTTCTATTTTTAGAAACTTACTATTTATGGAAACCTGCTATTTTTAGAAAGTTACTTAGGGGGCGCTTGGTTAAACTGACGGGAATGAGAATGGGAAAGGGAAAGGAATACAAAGGAATGCAATGAGCATTCCCTAGTATTATCATTACCATTATTGGTGCTTGGTTACTATAAGTTGCAGTGGTGATTGGATATGATGGCAATAACGGCTGCGATGATGACGATGTTGGGAGGGGAAGCATTAATGAAATTTAGTGGCGGCTAGTGGTGGTTGAGGACGTCAGCCATTGCAACAGACGATTATGGACTTGAGGTAGTCGGCAGAGGTGGCGATCGAAGGTGATGGGTGGTGGTAACGACCATGATCGGTGGTTTTTTGAGCGTTGACGGGTGGTTGTTGACGGTTGGTGGTTGCGATAAGCGGTTGTGGTAGATGGTACAGGTAGCGACGAGATATGGAGGTTGTAGCAGTAATGATGGTCGACGGTGTGGTGGTGGTAGCGGTTGCGCCATCGGTAGTCGTTAATGATGGTCGTAGAGTGTGGTGGTCGCTAGTGGACAAATACACAGTTGAATTCATGGTGAGGTGGTAGCGACCGGTGGCAATGGTGGAGGCGGAGAGCGGTGGTGACGTTGGGAGGGTGGTGATAGCGACAATAGTGGTCATCAGTGCGATATTGGTAGGGAGGCAATTAATGGAAATTAGTGGCGGCTAGTGGTGGTTATGTACGACAACAGTTGTAACAGACGACTGCGAACTTGTAATAGTCGGCATAGGTAGCAATCAGAGGTGGAGGTGGTGGTAACGGTGATGATCGGTGGTTTTTGACGGTTGATTGTTGTGGTAGATGGTATAGGTAGCAAATTTAGAGGTTGTGACAGTGGTGATGATCGGCGGTGTGGTAGTGGTATCGGTGGCGCTATCGATAGCCATTAAGAACGGTGGTAGTGTGTGGTGGCGGCATCAGTAGAGGTGGTGGTCGCTGGTGGACAAATGCACACTTGAATCTATTGTGAGGTGGTAGCGGCCGGTGGTGGTGGCGGCGGAGAGTGGTGGTGACGCCGGAGAGTGGTGGTGGCGACAATGGTGGTGGTCAGTGATAGTGGTGGTGGTCAGTGGAGACACACACATACCTGAATCTATTACCTCAAATCCATTACCCCCAACTTACAGGGGAATGATTCATTACCCAGTAATGGGTAATGATTACTTATACTTCTCTTAACCAAGCACTAGTAATCATTATCATTCCTATTCCTTACCCTCTAAAACCTCTAACCAAGCACACCCTTAGTATTACAATACAAGTATTATAATACACTAATACATGAATAACACACAGTAGAACATCAGAATAACTACAGTTAACACAGTAAACAGTAAAACATGACAGAATATATATAACAAGCTAATAACACACGGAACCAGTAAAACACACGTAATTCAGACAACTCATACACGTCCATATTTCTTATGTAGTATTATCCGTCGAGGCGGAGTAGTCTTCATCATTTCCATTAGCTTCTACTGGACATAAGGTACGGATTTCCCATCCTTTAGTAAGGACAATCTCTTCCTTCATTCGGATTTTCCGTATGCAGCCAACTGTTTTTCCCAGTAGTTACATATTTAAATGCTTATGTTTACTAGTTACCTTAGCCATATACATGCATGACCAATTTCACCTAGTTATGGAGGTACCATAACCATAACACTAGAGGCACTAGTGTTATGACTTCACCACGGTGGAGTGATAGCTCGTGGCGTCCCATTCAGTTATTTGGCCATTATTTTTATTATGTTATCATGTGAGGCGTATGGGTGCATCCTAGTTACATGTTTCAGTCAGGATTTCATGGTGAATGTGGTGTGTGCCTTGCATCCTTCACAAGGAGCTGATCCCTCCTACCCATTTACCAATCAATTAGAGGCATCCCCTCTAATTTGCATGACGAGGTCACCCCTCCAAATATTCATGCACGTTGTTGACCTCATGACCTATATTGACTTTTGGTATATTAACTAATACAGATTTTCATAAGTAACATAAGCTATGTTTTCAAAACTAAAACTAGTTAACATGACAGACAACTAGGTTTTCTAGGACTTATTCATTTCCGCTGCTATTCATGCTTTATGCTCTTTATATGCTTTCATATTCTATGCTTCCCATGCTTTATTATATATCTGTGCACTGAGCGTTATGCTCAGCCGTCTACTTTTCCATGTTCCCAAACGGCAGGTACCCAAGGTCGCAAGTAGGAACTCCAGAGTATGTGCATTCGGATTGGAAGCTATCTGGCCTCTTTTACCTTATGCATTTATTCCTACTTTATCATACTTTACTCCTTTTGGACACTGTTTAGTCCTTTCATTTACAGTACTTAATATTGCTTGTGTGTGAGTTACTAGACTACCGATGTTTGATTCCGGTATTTCTATTTATGGTCATGAATGTTTAGACATTTACCTTGCATGCTTTGATGACACGCCATAATTTACTGTAGCATTCTATCCTAACAAATGGGATGTTACACCTGGTCTCCCACGCTTTCTGCAACCCTTCCCCAAATGAGGCGTGAAATGTAAATCGAGAGATGAAACGAGAACATGAACTCGAACAAGGTCGTGATCACGAATGTCAGACGTAAATGTGAACGTAAACGTAAACGTGAATATCAACGTAAACGTGAACGTGAACGTAAATTTCTATTTGATATGATTGTTGATGGAATAACCGTGAAATCGTACGATCTCTTGTTGAAATATCCCAGTCATCTGGTTAACTGCATAATTCTTACGGATAGGGAGGAAATGTGCAGACTTTGTCAACGATCGGTAGAAATTCCGATAGCATCATGCCTCCTCTAAGTTGTCACATGACTCGCCGTAGAGATGGTGCCTGATAGGTGTGAAAACACCCATCTTTTCTACCACTTAATTACATTAAAACGGGACCTAAACGTATATTTTATGTCGTAAATGGCAGAATTATGCGTGGTTTGTGTTTTTATTGTGTTTCAGGGTCAAAATGTGAAAAGGAAGGAAAACACGGTCTTTCACGGGCGTTTATTGAAGAAAAAGACAAAAGACAAAGTCAAAAGATCAAGAATGCAAAAAGAACGGAAGTTCAAGGCTTATTCTGAAGATTTATCGAAGAAAATGTCCAAAGACAAAAGTTTAATAGAGCCGAAGAACTCAAGTCTAATTTATGAAGAAATTACAAGACGAGTTCAAAGAAATCCCGAGACGAAGTCTTGAAAGTCAAAGAATTTAAGAAGACTGAAAGACTGAGGACCAAGAAAGAAAGAACGAAAGAGGAAGCCACCAACCACTCTCCTCTCCTATAAATACCACCCTCACTTTTTGTGAGAAGGTTGGTTAGTTTTAGTTTTAGGAGTAGGAGTAGTTTAGTTTTAAAGAGAGAAAGTGACAGTTTCTCTCAATAGAACTTTAATCTTTCATCTTCCTTTCTTGTTTTTAATTGAATCTTTACTTTTACGCTTAATCTTGTTTTGAATTTAATCTTTTTAATCTTTCTTGTTAATCACGTTATTGTTTTCATAATCTTTTTCATCAAGTTTTTACATGAAGTTCAAATCTTTTAATTTTCGTGTGTTTCTTTTGATGTTTTTATGAGTTTTAACCTTCTCTCTAGCTTATTGATAGCTTATTAGAGTTGTTCTTAGCTTATTGTCTTTGAAAAAGTGCTAAAAAGTTGCTTATTTTCGTCATACATCTGGTTCCTATTTTTTAGGAACGTCTGATTCGATTTTGGAACTTTTCATAAAGTTGCGAAATTGAACTTTTTCAAAAGTTGCGAAATTGTACTTTTGTCTGATTCGATTTTGGAACTTTTCATAAAGTTGCGAAATTGAACTTTTCATAAGTTGCGAAATTATACTTTTTTCTGATTCGATTTTGGAACTTTTCATAAAGTTGCGAAATTGAGCTGATTCGATTTTGCAATCATTGCGACATTGTGCATTGCGACATTGTGCATTGCGACATTGTTGCATGATTTTGCAATTATTGCGAAATTAATTCATTTTTTTATTAATTACGAAATTATGTCATCTTTGTCCAATTTTATTTTTAAACTTATTTTTCCTGCCATTTTTACTTAGCTTTATTTTAATTGTTTCGTCTTATTTTTACGTCAATTTATTTTTACTCGTTTTGTCTTAATTAATTTTCGTAATTTTAATTTCTCGTCACGCTTTTAAATTCCCGTCATTTATTTTAAATTAGAGTTAGATTTACTTTAACGTCATTTTCATACACGTTTTGCATATTTATTTTAAAACAACCAAAAATATTTGTTTCACCAAAAACAGTTGAGTCGTACTTTCAACCGTGATCAATTCGAGAAGATTCCGAGATTAATCTGAACCCCATGCAAAATCATTGTATTAAATGGCGCTGTTGCCGGCTCTTTTCGTGAAGATTAACGGTTTTTGTGAGAGACGCGTTGGCTTTTGGGATCCGTTCACTCGTGAACGTTATTTTTTGTATCAAATATTTTCAAAAATCCCAAAAACATTTGAAAAATTATAAAAAGCATTTCTTTTTCAAAGTTTTGCACCAAAAATATTCTTCTTGCTTATCTATTTTTCTTTATGGATTCTTATTTCCATTGCGTCGGGTGTGGGAGACGATTGTACGGGAACGACTCTTGTCAATGGTGTACATGTGAGCGGTGCGGAAACGATATCGACAACACACAATTCGGATTTTGTCCTTTGTGCAACTCGACTAATTCGTCCTTTTTGAACCCACCTCCTGTTCCCTCGTGCATCTATTGTGGAAGCGATTCTCATTGGCATGTTTCGTGCCCGGTTCAATACCCGTATGGTCACGGGCAAGAACCGGGGTACAATTATGACAATGATAATAGCTATCTACATGACGCACCCAGTCTTTCTCCTTACCCGTTTTGCAACAACTGTGGGGGTCCTCACGATACTTCTTATTGTCAACCAATGAATTATTATGAGCAAAACCCGTGTCCTCAGTTTTCTTCACCAATGGATTATTATGAACCAAATCCGTGTTCTAATTCTTCTCAACCGATGAACTACTATGAGCCACATCCGTGCTATAATTCCGGTTTTCAGAATCTTGAGCCCCCACAGCACTCACTCGATCATCAACCTTGTCACGACATGAGTCCCCAAGAATCGATTGACGATCTCGCTAACGCTTTGCAAGACCAAAATAAAGAGCTCTTACAAACGATGCAAACTTATATGGAGTTACTGTCTAAGCAGCGCGAGCAACCTAGTACTCATGTCCCTGAGCTTATTATCGGCCCTTTAGATAATGAGGACAGTGATGACGATATTGAGGTGATTTTCGACGAGGAGGAATTTCTAAAGCAACGCAAGACTTCCCCCATTCCTCCTTCGTCTCTTGCTCCGTCATTGACTCCTTTTGGAGAAAGTGACTTTCTTTGGGATGATATTCAAGCTAGCTTGGGTCCCCGTGATCTTAACTCTAACGATTCTTCAACCGATTGGGCAGAAAAACTTCTTACAATTGAGAAACTTCTCAAGGAAGATCATGTCCCTCATCCTTCTCCTGAATCGGTTACTAATGAGGATCCATCATTAGTTACCCCATCTAGCGATGAACCCAAACATCCAATTCTCGAGGAGTTACCTAATCAACACTCCTCTAATGAGAATTACGTTTACCACATTCGTGAGGATTTAACTTATCAACAATCCTCACAAATGAATGATGGTTTCGTACTTGATCGTGATCTTTTCAACCAAGTTTCTACAGTCCTTATCTGTCCTGAAATCAAAAAGATCAACGTTCATGAGGATGAATGCTTTGACCCGGGAGGTGACATGGACCATTCTATGAATGATAACTTTCTGACTCTTCCAATTGGTCCACATCCATTGTCTTTGGAGGATGACAATGTGATTCCTCTACCCACCCCACCTCCCGTCAATCTGGACTTCACTTGCTTTTCTTATATTGAGCGGACTTTCCTCCCATTTGCTACTTTTCCTCCTGCCTCCCCTTCTTTATTAATGTCCTCCGGGAACGAGGACAAGGTCTTTGATCCCGGTATTGCATTCGAGGCTTCCCCATGGACTATTTAATTCGGGGACGAGTCAGGCTCGTGACTCGGTTAACAAAAACAAGCGCTTTTCAGGAGGCAACGCGATTATCTATCTTTATCTGTTTTAATCATAAGTGTAGGGGGAGCCCCGTTGGTGTTTCTTGTTTTCTTTCTTATCATTGCAGGGATTCGAGCTTCAAAGACACACTCTTGATGACTTTTGACGAACCGTGATTCCGTGTTCTCATCTTCCCGGTTCTATCCTAAACTCTTTTCGATTCACTATTTTATATTTCTCAATATTAAAATAGGAATCTCTTTAGTTGTCTCTTCCTTAGCAAGATTTAAACAAAGTGCACAATGTCCTAAGTGTAGGGGAGTTTAATCCCACATGCTTAAACATTGAGGATAATGTTTATATTAAGTGTAGGGGGGACTTCTATCGAAGTTAAGTGGCATTTTCCTTGTATTTGTCCTCATTTTAACCAGAAAATCGATTTTTCGACATTTTTCAAAAATTTTAATCTATTTTGGCCTAGTTGTAGTTCCCTTTATTTTTGCTACTTTTCTCTTATTTTAATAAAATGGTTTTAACAAGTTTAGTTATCTTAGATATATTAGGCCCGTTGTGAATATTTTGACTCAACCCGAGTTTACTTATCCAAGTTCACTCTAGCTAGTATCCTTAACCGTGTAGACCTTAATTGGTTTATTGGGCTAAGCATCCACGAGTCTCATTCCTTGAGATTTTAAATTGTGGAGAACGAGAAATGATAGAGTTGGTTACAAGTTTGGTATTCTTTCATTAACTTATGTGAGTTAATTATGATCTTTTTCTCCCCTCGCTTGTAAATAAATAAATGCAATAAGTAAGGTCGTACGGTCTGAAAAATTACATAGTTATTAGCCCAAGATCGTTTAAAAGTTGCTCGGTATTGATTAGAGTTCATAGCCAAGGCATAACTAATGAAACGGGACGCGAAGATTGGCGAGTCCGAAAAGGCCCTAACAAGGCATGAGGATTCCATTTTGTTGCTAAAGATCCAAGATGATGTGAAAAGCATTATTCTAAAGTCAATATGAAGGATCAAGACACACGACGAAAAGCAATCAACTCCCACAAGATCATGGAGAAATCTATCCGAAAAGACCCTTACAAGGTATGAGGATAAATCGATCCAAGTCCGAAAAGGAGGCGGATCGTTGTATATCAAAGTCCCAAATAAGGATTGAAGAAATAATGATGAAGTCATGGTCAACATTGAAGAAAATATCTCAACTTTCCCAAGTGAAGATATACACTATATTTGAAGAGAAGACCATAATTTCAAGAACGTCTTCTCAATATTTGAAGTATGAAGTAAATGCCAAATATCGGTCCGAGAAAGGTCTCAAATCGTGAAGCAAGTTATGCCAAGATATGAACTTTTTGAGGTCCCGAGAAGCAGTTTTAAAAGATTTTGTCCTTTAGCTAACTATGGATTAGATCGTCCTACTTTATTTTCAGCCTTAATAAATTATCGAAATAAGTCAACAATGCATTCTCGTGATCATTCAAGACATCAATAAAATATAAGAGATACTCGTAGGAATAACGGAGTTTAAGTGATTAATTGAACCACATGAGTAAATGTTTGTTATGCTAACTTGTACTAACAATGATCTTGTTTTTAAGCTTGGCATGGAGAACGTGAAACTTGAGGGTTATAAACATTCATGACACACAAGCCCTAATGTAAGTCTTAGATTTCTTTACAAGTTTCTTCCTTGTTGCATCTTGTTATTTTCTATCTTTTTTATTTTCCTTAGTTGTTTAATAAAGGCCAAAGTAGGTTGATTATGATGGAAAGTGTAAACCTTGCTTTATTGCTAAGCATTGCATGAGGGCATTGCAATGATCGAGTGTAGGGGATTTGATAGGTGTGAAAACACCCATCTTTTCTACCACTTAATTACATTAAAACGGGACCTAAACGTATATTTTATGTCATAAATGGCGGAATTATGCGTGGTTTGTGTTTTTATTGTGTTTCAGGGTCAAAATGTGAAAAGGAAGGAAAACACGGTCTTTCACGGGCGTTTATTGAAGAAAAAGACAAAAGACGAAGTCAAAAGATCAAGAATGCAAAAAGAACGGAAGTCCAAGGCTTATTCTGAAGATTTATCGAAGAAAATGTCCAAAGACGTAAGTTTAATAGAGCCGAAGAACTCAAGTCTAATTTATGAAGAAATTACAAGACGAGTTCAAAGAAATCCCGAGACGAAGTCTTAAAAGTCGAAGAATTTAAGAAGACTGAAAGACTGAGGACCAAGAAAGAAAGAAAGAAAGAGGAAGCCACCAACCACTCCCCTCTCCTATAAATACCACCCTCACTTGTTGTGAGAAGGTTGGTTAGTTTTAGTTTTAGGAGTAGGAGTAGTTTAGTTTTAGAGAGAGAAAGTGACAGTTTCTCTCACTAGAACTTTAATCTTTCATCTTCCTTTCTTGTTTTTAATTGAATCTTTACTTTTACGCTTAATCTTGTTTTGAATTTAATCTTTTTAATCTTTCTTGTTAATCACGTTATTGTTTTCATAATCTTTTTCATCAAGTTTTTACATGAAGTTCAAATCTTTTAATTTTCGTGTGTTTCTTTTGATGTTTTTATGAGTTTTAACCTTCTCTCTAGCTTATTGATAGCTTATTAGAGTTGTTCTTAGCTTATTGTCCTTGAAAAAGTGCTAAAAAGGTTCTTATTTTCGTCATACATCTGGTTCCTATTTTTTAGGAACGTCTGATTCGATTTTGGAACTTTTCATAAAGTTGCGAAATTGAACTTTTCAAAAGTTGCGAAATTGTACTTTTGTCTGATTCGATTTTGGAACTTTTCATAAATTTGCGAAATTGAACTTTTCATAAGTTGCGAAATTGTACTTTTGTCTGATTCGATTTTGGGACTTTTCATAAAGTTGCGAAATTGAGCTGATTCGATTTTGCAATCATTGCGACATTGTTGCATGATTTTTCAATTATTGCGAAATTAAATCATTTTTTTTATTAATTGCGAAATTATGTCATCTTTGTCCAATTTTATTTTTAAACTTATTTTTCCCGCCATTTTTACTTAGCTTTATTTTAATTGTTTCGTCTTATTTTTACGTCAATTTATTTTTACTCGTTTTGTCTTAATTAATTTTCGTAATTTTAATTTCTCGTCACGCTTTTAAATTCCCGTCATTTATTTTAAATTAGAGTTAGATTTACTTAAACGTCATTTTCATACACGTTTTGCATATTTATTTTAAAACAACCAAAAATATTTGTTTCACCAAAAACAATTGAGTCGTACTTTCAACCGTGATCAATTAGAGAAGATTCCGAAATTAATCTGAACCCCATGCAAAATCATTGTATTAGTGCCTCAAATTTTTTGCGAGCGAAAACTGCGGCTATTAACTCCAAATCATGAGTAGGATAACTCACTTCATAGGGCTTTAGTTGTCGTAAAGCATAGGCGACTACTTTCCCATGATGTTTGAGTACAAACCCAAACCCAGAGAAGATCACTGAAATCTGGAACCACCTGTACCAGATGGAAAAGTATGAATAATCTTAGGACTAGACGATGCTTAAGCTCTTCGAAGCTCTTCTCTCGTCCGTCGTTCGAAACAATCTCTCACTCTTACGCGTGACTTAATCAAGGGTATGGTCAGTCGTGAGAAGCCTTCAACAAATCTGCGATAACAACCAACTAAATCCCAAAAACCACATACTTCAGTCACAGATGTCGGTCTTGGACATTCGGTGATAGCCTCCACCTTCGCCGGATCCATGGTAGTCCTTCCTGCTGAAACAATGTGGCCCAGAAATGTCACTTTACTCAACCAGAACTCACATTTGGAAAACTTATCATACAATTGATTATGTCAAAGAATTTGCAGTACCATACGAAGATGATCCTCATGCTCTTCTCTAGACTTAGAGAATGTCAGGATGTCATTGATGAACACAAAGACGAACTTGTCCAAGAATTTATGGAGAACTCGATTCATTAAGTCCATAAATACAGTTGGAGCATTCGTGAGACCAAAATACATAACCACGTTCTTGATTATATGTTTCATGCGTTCTTGATTAATGTATTACATGTTTCTTGTGTTATTATACTTGGTATTTCCAAAATTAGTACTTTCCATTAATAGCAGGTTTCTATGTATAGTAACTTTCGAAAAATAGCAGGTTCCCATATATAGTAACTTTTCAAAAGTAGCAGGTTTCTATAAATAGTAAGTTTCCAAAAACATTAAGTTTCCAAAATAGTAAGTTTCCATATTTAGTAAGTTTCAATAATTAGTAAGTTTCCATAATTAATCATCAGCTCATTTAGTATACATAAGTAATATGTCTTGTTCCTCGAATAAGCTAGTTTTATAAGTCATGATATAATATGTATATTAAATAAATTAGTTATTATAAGTCATGGTAAATGATAATTATTATATTAATAAGCCCATTATAATAATTAACTTTCATATATCATAGTTTATAAATAATTATTAATTAATAATGTGTCATGTTTAATACTTGATTATTAATTAATAATATATCATAGATTCACATTAATTATTAAATAATATTATCATATCATGTCATGTATCATAATTAATTATAAGTAATATAGTTCATGCATTATAATTAGTTATATCTTATGTCTTGATTCCAAATAACAAATCTTAATTTAAGTTACATAAAAATAAGCCCAATTTAATTTAGATTAATCTAAATAAGTTGCAAATAAGCCAAGTTAATAAGATCATGTAAATTAATTAAGTCTTGGTTAATTTTATAATTAATTTAAATAAGTCATAAGCCCGAATCAAATAAGCTAAAAGTTAAACCAAACACCCCCTTTTGGTTCTCTTCATCTTTCCCAGCCAAAAGCCTAAAACAAACACCCCTTGAGGGATTCCTGCTGCCTAGCAGCTTTGCTAGTGTCGCCCTTATAGCTGCCACTGCCTTAGCAGTAGTTTCCACCGCAGCACCCCTTTGGGGTTGCGGCCGCCAGGCAGAAGTACCCACTGACCGAGCAAAGTACCTATTGTTGGCCCTGGGGTTTCGGCTGACAGACCACACCAGCCGTTGTGGTTTGCGGCTGGTCTAAATCCCACCGAGCACCCCCATGAGGGTCTCGTTTTGGTCCGAACCCAAAACCCTCGCCTAAAATATGATATGTTCTTGGTTCGGTTATCCATAACATGTAATTATTCATTTTAACTTATAATCATTCATCATTTCTAGAAACAAAGATATAGGATTAAAGTTCTAGATAATTACCGAGGAAGATAGAAATGCGAAAACATGAACACGAACACATCCTTAATGAAACAAGATTAAAACATATTTTCTTCTCTTCATTTTTGTCTTTTTCTGCCGGCGGCTACAACACACACACAAACCCTAGTTTTTTTTTTCTTATTTTGTGTAACTTGTGAAATGAAAAGCAATTCCCTGTGTTGTAATTTTTAACCATGGTCCGGGCCTTGGCCCTTTTCCTTTTTTTTAAACCGGCCAAACATCCCTTTATATATATATGTTTTTCGTGTTTATTTAATTTCCCTTGTATTGTATATATGTAACTTAAATTCGTGTTAAACCTTGTCATGTATTATTAAATCTATACTACATATAATAGAGACTGAAATCTCTTTCTTCATTAACTACAAAAAATTAAGTAGTATAACTCTTTTAGCACAGTGTACAACCCTTAATGCAAACAATAATGCACTACATCATGTTTTTTTATTAATGTCAAAATTTAAGTAATACAACTTATGAAGCACATTATGCAACTTTTAATACAATCTTTCATCACAATTAAATATCATTTAAATAATAGCAATATAATTTAAAAAGACAGGTTTAAATTTTTTTAATGCACAGATACATTAAAACACATAATTAATATTACTTTTAGAATACACATTATTCAAAAGTACAACAATATATTTACGTTATCATAATCCCTTATAAAGCATATTGACATGTTATCTTTAGAATACTTGAAATTTTAACTTACAACATACTAAGTCATTTGTACGACTAACTAAGCCATTTTTAGAATACTTGAAACATGAAATTATAACATATATTCCATTAAACTCTATCATTAAAATATCCAATCACCTTATTTTACAATTTAAATAACACATGGTACAAGTATTAATACTTAAAAATTTTAAGTTAGAATACATAATACAATTTGTACAAGCAAAATAAGCATACTTACTGAAAATAGAAAACTTAAAACATGTAATTATATTATTAGAATCAACATATCATATTAAATTATATAATTAAAACACCCTTCACTCTATTTTACAATTAAAACAACATGTATTACAAGTATCAATACATAATTAGAAATCAATTAAAATATAAAAGCATAATTCAATACTCATATTCAGTCTCATTAATACATTATAATTAATATACACTTAAAAAGAAGATTAATTAATACTAATTAATTAATATAACTAATAAATTTCATTACTTAAGAATAATATTATATATACACATTGCAGACCAATTAAAAGCATATATCCATAAGTTTGTACGTATTTTGTCTACCTAAAATAATGGCGTACATAGTTTGAAACCGAACCGGACCAATGGGTCACAATTAGTTCAGCTAGCAAAAAAGTCGTCAGAATAAGAACCAAAAAGGCCTCGTCTAAACCGATAAAAACATTCCCATCACACACACACACACACATACACACACACACACACACACACACATATATATATATATATATATATATATATATATATATATATATAGATATATATATATAGAGGATGCATCTCCTTTCGGATTCTTCTATGTCAACCTAGCATTTCGAAACGAACAACTCCAGCCAAACTAGCAATTGGACAGGTCCCAGCTTACTAAGTAAATCGGCTACATTCTCCCGGAAATAAAGAGGGATGCCGGATGTAGAACCCGCTATCGAAGAAGACAACTCCCATCTAGGTCAATGGAAGTCAATCGATCTCGAAAACAGAGAAGAAAGCAGCATCCCGCTCAATGCAAGTAGGGAGAACCCGTTCTTTATCTTGTTTCATCAGCAAATGTGGCAAACGGTGGTCTTATCCTCTTTTTCTTATACAAACAAGATATCTGCTAAAGTAAAGGTGAGTAAATAAAGTAAATAAGAAAAAATCTTTATGAAAGCAAGTCCTATCGAATGGAGTCAAGGCATGCCTTAAGGTAGCGACTGACTTTTTCAGGTGAGATGGTTCATTAGATAAAGGCTCTTGCTACTTCCCACGGGGGGGGGGGGGGGGGGAAGTCAATAGCGTAGATAAGGAAGTGGCTATTCTTGTTTGTTCATGACTCCGCCGCGCTCCTATTTCATGGAATAAGCGCCTTTTCTCTTACAGATAAAAGAAATGGATTTATTCCGGCTAGCTCTAAGGGAAGGAAAGAGCGCTATAAGAGAAAGAGTGCCTCGAGAATCTTTTTGATTTTTATTGAAAGCAGAGGAAGCATTCGATGCATCATAAAAACAAGTGCAGCTGCCAGAGCCCCTTACCAGCGGGGGTCCCGAGATATTCTATGATTAAAGGCTTTGTGGTTGTCACAAACTGGATTCGAACCAGCACCTCTAGGAGCAAAAGACAGGCCCAGCGAACTACCATTCATTCTGATCGCAACTTTGTTTACCCGGTTCCCCTCGCGGCTAAAGGGTACATCCGGGTCCGGCCGCATGGACCTACTTACCTTGCTTGTAGACCAGCTGCAGAGCTAACCCTTGTTCTATTGGTTTGATGCTACCAAGACCATATATCACTAAATCGATCGGTATCTTTACAAATTGATAAAGCTTTCGCCTCAATTCATACTTAGCCACGAGCAATCTACGTTTGTGATCTCGTATATTTTGCTTCTCCGACATCTTACTGACTTTCCCCCTCATCTTTTTGAAAAAAGCCGCTCCACGGTGGTAAAGTCTCATCTTGTGTGTTATTGTAAGAGAAAAATTAAAATTATAAAAATAAGAACCATTCACAACCATTAGATCTACTATTTTGCATTAGATGAGATTAAGAATTAATAGATGGCATTAATGTAATAAACTACAACACCTAAGGTCTTTTTGTAGCACATTTTAGTAAATAAAATAGCTATTTAATTTGTTTCTTAGTCATAACATTTGCCACTTTAATTCATTTCATAAAATTTGTACCCGTAATTCAAGGCTTTAAATTTAATTAATATGATACAAAATTAAGAAAGCTACTTGCACTAGTTTTTTCAACATCAATTTTTAACGGCTTTATGTACGAGACTTTTTTTCGACATAACATGGCTGATTTTTCTATTCTCTTCTGTCAAATTTTATTAAATCAAAAATCACGATAAAATGACGATACATGATACCATGTACATGAAGAAATTTAAATGGTGTTAAAGTTTTACTATAAATTGATACATTGACGCATTAAAATGACGAGATACATTGATACATTCCGAGATAAAATTTTATACATGCCGATTAAATTTTATTATATATAAAATGACTGATACATTGGTGCATGGCTGTACGATGATTTTTATTATAATTCAAATAACATGGTACATCGACAGACGGGATACATTGATACGTTAACACAAGATGCATCGGTACATTATCTCAGAAATAATTAATGCATCGTCTCCAAATAACTAATAACTGATGTGCCGAGTGCGTCATCTCGAAAATCACTAAAATAACTAAGGTACATCATTCCTCGTGAATCTTGAACAAGATATGGTTGCACAATCTAAACAAATCAAACCGTATTAGGCAAAACAACAACTTGGTTCTTGTTTTTCGTATAACAATAGATCGCTTATTTTTTTTGCTATAACCATCCGACTCTAGTACGTCAACGGCATCAGCCCACCGCCATCAGACTCTGGTACATCGTTACATCAACAGCACCAACCCACCACCATCATACTCTGGTACACGGTACACCGTCACATCAGCGACACCAGCGCACCACCATCAGACTCCAGTACATCGTTACATCAGCAGCACCAACCACCACCATCGTACTCTGGTACACCGTTACATCAGCGGCACCAGCCCACCACCATCAAACTCTGGTTGTGTGCATCATAAAAAAATATACCAACGATGTACCGGTTACTTTAAAGCGAAGCAAGGGTACAACGTCGTCTCAAACTACGACGACAATAGCGGCACATCGGCGGATCTATAATATTAGCTCTTTGTTCATGTATTTTGAATAAACAAATTGGCTTGTGTATATAGCCAAAAAGGTGTATAATTTGTTTTTCTCTGAACATAAAAAAGGTGTATAATTGAACTTCACAAAAATTAGATCTAAAAAATGAATGGGATAAAATAAAAGAGAGATGATCAAGTATTCTATTGTCATGAAAATGACGATTAAAACCAAAAGATGAAAATGGAGGTTGTTGAAAGTTTTTTGTTGTTATGAAAATGGAAGAGTGGATGACGGTTATGTTGAAAAATGAGAAGGTGCAAAAGTCCAATAATACCCTTTTTCTTATATATTTAATTCTTGATTTTTTTCCTAATTAAATTCTAACTGATTGTAACTTACTCTAATTTTATTGGTTGTCTAATAGTTCTTATATTTTTAACTTTAAAAAGTTCTTACATGATCCAAATTCTATATATATATATATATATATATATATATATATATATATATATATATATATATATATATATGTATATATATATATATATATATATATATATATATATATATATATATATACTATTTTTAACGTCCCATAGATGTGTACTACTTCTAACACAGACTGCACTTTGTCTCTAAAATTTAAAGTAGTACACCCTTACAAACTCTTGTGGTACAAACTTGCACAACACAAAAAATTCATAAATTTATTTTTGTATTAATTGGGGAGCAATACAAATTAAATTAAAAAAATATTACAAGTTAATATGTGAAACTGAGTATATTGATGTTCGTTTTCTCTCGATTCTTGACAAATTGAAAGTTCTAAAATCTCAAGTCTTTAATTGTTCTTGGTTGTTAGGGTATTTGGAAATTCTATGTCTATTTCAATCAACAAGTAAAAATTTAAAAATATTAAACCTACGTATCTGTAAAACACTTTGCAAATACTAAGTAATATTCACAAAAGTTCAAAATTAAAATTCATAAAAGTAAATGTGCTAAAAATGTAAGCTAAATGAAAGTAAAGGACTGAAATGTAAATTTCAGAAAGTAAAAGGACCAAAAGTGTAAAATCCAACAAACTTGTAACAAATTTTAACCAACTAAACAAACTTCCTAACAGAATTTGACAAAAACTGAAACTTAAAGGGCTGTAAACTTGCAAAACCTAAAAACATGAAAGATTAGCAACAGATTAACACAATTAAAAACTAGGAGGACTAAAATGCAATTAACTAGGAACTTTGAACAAAAACGGGCTAAGTAAATGAATAAGCTCGTTTGAGCTTATTAATGGACCAAATAAGCTCTAACTTGTTTCAAAATGCTTAAAATGGAAAATTAGCTAAGTATGCAAAAGGAATCTACTTAAAAGCTAGTGAAACTCAAATTAGCTTATTCAAATAAGCCAAGAATAAGCAAACTCAAAATCCAGACATCCACAATCTGATTTTAATGATTAATCTTGTCAAACAGCTTACAAGGAGTATGGAATGTCTTTCAAATTTGAAAATGATTAACTAGATAAGCTGGAAACTGATTTTAAGCTGAAAAGAGCTTATTTGACCAAACGTTGACCACTTTTTTGAAAAAGCTGAAAACTTCAAAAGTCACTCAAGACATGTTTTTGACAAGATCTGTGAAAGAAAATTGATACATTTATGAAGTGGAAATGAAGATCTAAGAAAACAGTTCAGCTTTCATTATAGAAACTTGCACATGCTAAAGAGCTTGTTAAAATGCTGATTTCACACTCAAAGTAGCAAACTATATAATTTCTTTACACAAACTAAAACTTTGGATGTTAAACTTCAACTAAGAACCGGTTTCAAGCAAAATGATTAAGTAATGAAGTCATGGCATAGATTTAAATCTAGCAAGTTTTCTGAATGAACTAATGAAAATACTTGACCCAAACTTTTTTCTAACCAATTGCCTTTTTGACCAATATTTTAACCACAAAACTGAACAAATGAGTTTAAACTAGTTTGCTGAATGTAAATGAACACTTATCACATATTCTATCAAACTTGAATCACAAAAACTAGGCAAATCCAAACACCATTTTACAAGACTGTTATCAACTTTTACAAAGCAATTTGGAACATAAGAATGAATCAAGTGATGACTGCTATCAAGTCTTATCTAATGAGTGAAATGAAAAGTTATTGAACTAAATTCAGACTTGTTCACACAATAAATCACAAAATGCACTCAAAGAACTTTGACTGATGAAAATGAAAGCTGAAATCAAGTAAATGCAGATTAAAGGTACAAGACTACTCAAATGCTATCAATCCAACAAAATTACACTATCATCAAACCATACACATGATCATAGCAGCAGGTAATGTTTACTCTAGGAATTAAGCATGTAATACAATTCAGGGGAACAAAAATCAGAAATATGACACCTTCTAGCTTGAAGCCTCCATTGATGGAGTAGAGGAGTGTTGTACTCTCTAAAACTACTTCCTTCAACCCAATTCAGCTACAATCAACTACCAAATCACCTCCATTAGCTATCTCTGAACCAAATCAACAAGTACTGCTACTAAACTACTACAATGGGAAATGGAATGAACTGCTAGGCTGAATCAAACTGGATAGCTTCCAAACGTCTCAAACACACTTCATTGGTCAATGTTGATCAATGACATCACAATATAACAACAGTAATGCAGGATTGAGTAGAGTAATTGAAGATGAGAATAGGAAATGAATATTTTTGTGCTTTTATTGATTTAGGTGGGAAAAGAGGTTACAATAGTTAACTAACTATCTAACAAACTCTTAAGTGTGTGTCAAACACTTAAGAGTTGTTATCTAACTGAATGAAGAAATAGATTTGAGAGGAAAACTAAAAGTGTGTGTTTTTTCACACTTTAACTACACAATGAAAATGAAGTAACTAGATACTATTTATAGAGGTTTGATGATGAGTTGTTGGGGTAGTCAACTTGTCATGACCAATAGGAGAATGCCAAGTGGCTTCTTCTGGTGAATTGCAAATTCTTCATTAAGAACACAAAAGTGGTTTTTAAATCCATTGATCTTCAGTCTAATTCACTTATGTAGTTGGATTTGTCTTCTCCTTTAGAGTCTTTTTCATGTATAAAGTTCTTCCTGAAATGCCTTGTAGCTCCAGTTCGATCCTGGGTTATTTGCTTGTTGAAGATGCCACGTGTCATGTTTTAATTGGGCAACGGCCAGGCACACGGATCATTATCCGTTTTGGATAAAATGAATTATGGAGTGTAGCTTTCTGATTGGTGGAGAGTGAAATTAGTGCGTTGCACTGTTTAAGATCCGTACATTAAATGAAAGGGTGAGTTGGCATCATACATGGCAATCCGAACCATTTATTTCTTGCATTTTGATTGGCTTAAATGGTAATGACTCGGATCAAGGCCAAAGTATATGCAAATTTGACATTTTCAGTCCCTCACTTTAGCAGATTCTTCAATGTAGCTCCTTTCTTCATTCCAATAGCAAATTTGGTCCTTTGACTTGCATTCTTGACTTTTTAAGTCCATTGACTTGTTTGACTTAAAGTTTGACCAAGTTTGACTTTAATCTTGACTTTTTCCAAACTTTGCATTTAACTCCCTCAACTTTTGAATGTTGTCAAGATAGGTCCTTCATCTTCAAATGGCTTGTCATCTTTGACCCTTCTCTTGTCTTTTCATCATAAATGAGCTTGATTTCCTCTTGTTTGCTTGAAATTGTATCCTTGTTACCTATTTAAGTACAAACACAAAACATACCACATAATACTGCTTTATAGCACAAAAGTTAGGTATTTTCTATGTGTTTTAGGGTGATTTGCTGATTAATTGATATGAGATTTTACTCATATCAAATCCTCTACACTTGAACATTGCAATGACCTCATGCAATGCTATATTTTAAAGCATAAATTTACATTTTCCCCATAATTAACCCACCTTGACCAATATGGAATGTTTTTACACTACTCTACACTATATGATGCATGATTTTGATTTTGTACAATGCAATGCAAAGAAAGAAATTCTATTTATATATTTTTTATTTTTCATAAATGGTTTTGATGGAAAAACTCATAAATAAATCAATGACTTAAATTAGGGCTTTGGTACCATGGACACTTATCACCCTCAAGTTTCACTTTTCCCATACCAAGCTTAAAAATGGGATCATTGCATTCACAATAAAAAGTGCATCAACTTATTCATGACAATTAAATATAGAACCGGTTATTATTTGAGCAAATTGCTTGAAGGCAAATTTGTCATTATTTGTAGCGTGAAATATAATAAATGTAAAATCTAAAAATAAGGAAGCACAGTCTTAATCCTAAGTAATCCTCTCATCAATTACTTGAAAAACCGCTCACAATTAATATAAATCCGTTTCAAGAGTAATAAGTCATTCGCCTTATGTGTAAAATCCTCATGCCATGCATTAATAGGTAGCTACACACTCGCTAAGGAAAGAAAAATAAAACTCACGCAATAATTTACATCCTCCGCCTTTTTGAGACTTTGGATCTTCAATCCCGCAACCCGTCAAGGTAATATTGGATTGGAGCAACTATCAAATCCCCGCAACCCGTCAAGGTAATATTGGAAATCAATAGTTACTATAATTAACACTTCACTGCCCCTCTTGGGTGTCTTGTATATTTATTATTATTATTTTTTTCTAGCCACTCATTTTTTTTATAAGCCGCTCTTATTTTTCTTTATTCCTCACAAAGAAAGTTGAAAAGAATAAAAGGAAAAACACCCGCTAAGTATTAAGCATGACATAAGTCTAGTACACATAAAACGTTCTAACTTAGAATCTTAAGACGTACTTATACCAACCATGAATGATTAGACAAAAATGCATAAGAGACTACAAACCGATTAAAACCGTTCTTGATTATTTATTAACATATATACATGCGAAGAAAATAGAGGTAAAGAAAGAGAAGGGTTTAGCCACAAGTAATTATCATGAAGTTTATCTAGCCCTTTTATACTTGCTTCAACTCTATCATTTCTCATTCTCCACAAATTTAAAATCTCAAATAATGAGAGTCGTGGATGCTTAGCCTAATAGACCAATAAAGGACTACATGGTTAAGGATACTAGCTAGAGTAAGCTTAGATAAACAAAGTCGGGTTGAGTCAAAGTATCCATGGCGGGCCTAATATGTCAAAGAAGTCTAAATTTGTTAAACCATATCCTTATTATATTTTTTCTCTTTTTATGTATTTGATGAAAGATAAAAGAAGAATATATACAATGTAAATGTGTTATGCAAATGAAAAATGATTAATGCAAAAATTATGAATGCATATTTTTGTGGCTAAAGTAGATCAAAAATTTGAAAAATGTTGAAAAAATTAATTTCCCAATTATCATGAAGGTCAATGAAAAAGTCTAGGTAAGGCCACTTCGATAGAAGATCCCCCTACACTTAAGCTAAACATTTGTCCTCAATGTTTAAGAGCATGGAAGTATAAACTTCCCCTACACTTATGACAATGAATAGACTTTGCTTAACCCAAGCTAAGGAAAGATCAACTATAGTGAAATCATTTTTTAATCATAATGTGTCTATGAAAAATCACAATAGTAACAAAGTGAACCGGATACAAGGGCCTCCTCCATAAACTCTAAAGCACGTGATGAGTGAGCAACCCTACAAACAACATGAAGACAAAAGGAAGGTCTCCCCTACACTTCTCATCAACTCTATATCCTTATTTCTAACCTACAACACTCGAAGTCAAAAAACTCTAAACCTAGTTATTCAAGCTTGATTTAAGGAGTCTCTAGCTCGATTCTTCCCACAATGAATTAATTCATGGGGAAAATGGGGATCTCTTGGACCATTTCCACGGAAATGTCCTCCCCAAAATAGTGCTTAACACGGTGACCATTCACTTTGAAATTTGGACCATCGGGTTGTGACAACTCAATAGTTCCATATGGAAATACTTGAGCAATAGTGAATGGACCGGACCATCTCGACTTAAGCTTGCTCGCAAAGAGTTTCAACCTTGAGTTAAAGAGGATAACCGGCTCTCCAACTTTGAACTCACGGTTCATGATCTTAGCATCATGCAATGGCTTAGTCTTTTCCTTATAAAGCAATGAGTTCTCATAAGCATTTGCTCTCAGTTCATCCATTTCATTGAGTTGGTCCTTTCTATGTGAGCCGGCTTGATTTAAATCAAAGTTAGCCCACTTGAGAGCCTAAGAAGCCATATGCTCTAACTCGAATGGGAGGTGGCATGCTTTTCCATAGACAAGCCTATATGGAGTACAACCAATTGGTGTCTTAAAAGTCGTCCTAAAAGCCCACAAAGCATCATCAAGCTTATCCGACCAAGAAGCTCGATGCTCTCCCACCGTTCTTTCAAAAGTTCTCTTTAAACCACGATTTGTGACCTCGTTTGACCATTGGTTTGAGGGTGATACGCGGTAGAAAGTCTATGGTTAACACCATACTTCTTCATAACTCTTGTGAATTGATCATTACAAAAGTGAGTACCACGATCACTTATGATGGCCCGAGGTACACCAAATCTAGAAAATAATTACTTCAAAACATTACTACAACTCGAGCATCATTAGTAGAAAAGGCTTTGGCCTCAACCCACTTTGACACATAATCCACCGCTACGAGTATGTACTTATTTCCCTTATAAGATGGAAAAGGTCCCATAAAGTCTATTCCCCACACATCAAAAATCTCACATTCTTGTATGAAGTTTTGTGGCATCTCATCTCGTTGAGTAATTTTTCCTTGTCTTTGACATACATCACAAAATTTCACCATCTCTTGGGCATCCTTGTATATGTAAGGCCAATAGTAACCCGAATCAAAGACTTTCTTGGCGGTATAGTTGGGCCCAAAATGTCCACCCGTAGGTCCCTTATGACAAGCTTCTAAGATCTTAAATGTCTTGGGCCCATCTACACACCGTCTAATGATTTGGTCCGCACATTGCCTAAAGAGGTAAGGATCATCCCAAAAGTAGTATTTCACTTCCTTAAGAAATTTCTTCTTTTGTTGGGAAGTGAGACCCTCTATTAGCACATCCCCCACAAGATAGTTTGCAATATCCGTAAACCAAGGGGTGGCATCCTCTTGAGAAGAGATAGACATGAGCTCCTCTAATGTAAAGGATTCATTGATTACCTTATGAGGCAAATCTACTTGAAAAGGATGCTCAAGTCTACTCAAGTGATCCGTCGCTAAATTCTTGACTCCTTTCTTATCACGAATCTCAATGGAAAACTCTTGGAGCAATAAAACCCCCATCTCAAAAGTCTAGGCTTAGCATCTTGCTTTGTCATGAGGTACTTGAGAGCGGAATGATCTGTATACACTATGGTTTTGGATAGCACAAGATAGGGTCTAAATTTGTCAAAAGCATAGACTATAGCAAAGAACTCTTTCTCCGTGATGGTATAATGAAGTTGTGCACCCGTCATGCTTTTACTAGCATAGTGTATAGGTTGAAAATGATTATTCACTCTTTGTCCTAACACGCCCCCCACGGCATAATCACTAGCGTCACACATAAGCTCAAAAGGCAATTCCCAATTTGGAGAAACCAAAACGGGAGCCTTAGTCAACTTTTCCTTAAGAATCTCAAAAGAGTCCAAACACTCTTGGGTGAAAATGAAAGGAGCCTCTTTTTCTAAGAGGTGGGTCATCGGTCTTGCTATCTTAGAGAAATCTTGTATGAAACGTCTATAGAATCCCGCATGACCCAAAAAACTTCTAACTCCTTTCACCGTGGTAGGTGGGGGAAGCTTAGTAATCACATCTATCTTAGCACGATCCACTTCTAAACCTTTGTTGGATATCTTATGTCCCAAGACTATCCCCTCTTTGACCATGAAATGGCACTTCTCCCAATTAAGAACAAGATGTGTTTCTTCACACCTCTTAAGCATACGTTCTAAATGGGAGAGATAAGAAATGAATGAATCTCCAAAAACCGAGAAATCATCCATGAAAACTTTCATAGTTTGCTCAATCATGTCATGGAAAATTGCCATCATACACCTTTGAAATGTCCCCGGTGCATTACACAAGCCAAATGGCATTCTCTTGTAAGCAAATGTACCGTAGGGACAAGTGAATGCGGTCTTTTCTTGATCCTTAGGGTCAATGGGTATTTGAAAATAACCCGAGAATCCATCTAGAAAGTAATAGTACTCACTTCCCGCTAAGCGTTCAAGCATTTGGTCCATAAAAGGTAAAGGGAAATGATCTTTCCTAGTAGCATCATTAAGCTTCCTATAATCAATACAAACTCTCCAACCCGTAACAAGTCTAGTAGGAATAAGCTCATTGTTCTCATTGGGCACTACGGTGATTCTACCCTTCTTAGGAACATAATGTACCGGGCTAACCCATTGAGAGTCGGAAATGAGGTAAATCATGCCCGCATCAAGGAGTTTGATAACTTCCTTCTTAATGACCTCATGGATTTTAGGGTTAACCCTTCTTTGGCTTTGAATAGCGGGTTTGTAATCATCCTCCATAAGGATTTTGTGTGTACAAAAATTTGGATCAATTCCCCTTATGTCGGATATTTTCCATTCTATGGCTTGCTTATGTTTCTTAAGGACTTCTATGAGTTTTTCTTTCTCATCCTCTTTCAAATCTTTAGCAATGATCACGGGTAATTGGTCTTTCCCCTCTAAGAAATCATATTCTAGGTGTGATGGAACGTCCTTAAGTTCAAGGGTAGGTGGACTCTCTATGGAAGGTTTCACCATGGATGGATCATTATTGGTAACTTCTTGTGGGATAGGTGAAGGAATGGGATCCTCATTAAGCAACTTTTGGATAGTGAGAATGTCTTCTTCCCAATTAATGGGAGAATCATCATTACCAAGGAAGTTGGACTCAAATTCCTCCAAGAGGAAATCACTCTCTCCAAAAGGTGTTAAGGAGGGAGAAATTGAGGCAACGGTCTCTACATGAGGCATGTCTTCACTATTACTCTTACAAGCGTCATGGAAATGCTCATCACACACCTCATCAAGTACATCCACTATGTTAATTGTTTCACAAGCTTGAGACTTCTTAGTTACTTTTCCTAGCTTAAACACCACTTTCTCATCCTCAACTCTCATAATTAGTTCTCCCTCCGCCACGTCGATGAGAGTACGACCCTTCCTCAAAAATGGTCTACCAACAATTAGAGGAACTCTCGGGTCCATGTCATAATCAACCACGACAAAGTCGGCCGGAAAGGTAAACTTATCCACTCCTACAAACACATACTCCGCAATACCTACCGGGTAAGCTATGGTACGATTGGCTAACTCAAGGGTCATCCTAGTTGGAGTGAGCTCGGGAAGAGAGAGTTTTTTCCAAACCGATGAAGGCATGAGATTTATGCTTGCCCCTAGATCCGCCAATGCCATGCAATTTTCCACCCCGGGAAAATTACAAGGGATCAAAAAGCGCCCCGAATCTCCAAGTTTTGTAGGTAAGGTTTTGAGAAACACGGCGGAGCAATTCTCATTAAGGGATGTGTTAGGCAAATCCACCAATTTTTCCTTATTGGAGAGGAGATCTTTGAACATCTTAGCAAATTTTGTCATATAAGTAAGAGCTTCCGCAAAGTAGATGTTTATGTTAAGTTGCTTGAACATCCTCAAAAAGTTTGAGACTTGTATATCATCCTTGTTTTTCAATTTCTCCTTTCTCAATCTTGAAGGGTAAGGAAGGTTTGGTTTAGGTGTGGGTTGAGTAAGTGTTGTGGTGGAAGATTTATCTTTGTTAGCTTCTTCATTGGGAGTTGTGGAAGGTAAAGGAGAAGTGGGGATAGGTTGAGAAGGTGTTGGTGGTGAAGTGGTAGAGCTTGGAGGTGGTTAAGAAGATGTAGAAGGCTTATCACAATTTGGAATCAAAGTAGACTTAACAATAGAAGGTGTAGGAGGTGAAGGATCATTAGTCGTTTTTCCACTTCTTGTTGTGATAGCATTGACATTGGCCCTTGGGTTTGTTTGTGTCTTATAAGGTAAAGCCCCTTGTGGTCTTTGATTAAATGCCATCAAAATCCTCTTGGTTTGCTCCTCCATTATAAGTCTAATTTGCTCTTGCATTCTTTTTTCACTTTCACGAGTTCTCCTTTCAACATACTAATGATTATCATGTGGCCCATATCCTTGATTTTGAACTTGAGGGTATCTTTGATTTGGGAAGGATGGTGGTGGTGGATTAAATCCTTGATAGGGTGGATGGAAATTATTTCCTTGATTATGAACGTTGTTGGGTGCTTTACAGTTGTTCCCTTGGTATTGTGTCCTTGGCCCTTGGTTCCTTTGTAACAATTGAGGGGGATTGGGTTGAGTAAGGGTGGGTGGATGGGGTGGAAATCTGGGTGGTGCAAGGTAATTCTAAGACTTGTAAGAAAGGTTGTTTTGATTGATGTTGGGTTTGAAATGTTCTCTATGTTCTTCTTGGTAAGCATAACACTCAACTTGATAACTTTGAACTTTGTCACATTGTTGATAGGAATGGGGACCTCCACAAGTCTCACATGAAAGAGAAATAGCATGCATATCATTGGTTGAATTGTTCAAGGAAAGGCCCTTAAGGGTTTGGATTAATTCTTGATTTGACTTAAGATTCATGTCTTGATTCCTTTCCATTACTTTGAGTATCTCTTGGTGACTCTTGAGGAATTGGTTATCACAAGGTGTTTGAGAACTATCTTGCACAACATGAACCCTTTCATCAAATTGTGTGTTAGTTTGCACCATTGATTTGGTCTCAATAATGTCCCAAGCTTCTTGAATGGATTTAGAAAGAATATTTCCACCCGCGAAAGAATTGAGTGAATCTTGGTGATGAGGTCTTAATCCATTATAGAAAGTATTGATTTGGTGAACTTCATTGAATCCATGATTTGGGCATTTTCTCAATAACTCCTTGAACTCCTTCCAAGCATCACTAAAGGTTTGACTAGGTTTTTGTTGAAAGCCTATAATTAAGTTTCTCAAAGCCGTGGTCTTAGATGGGGGAAAGAACTTGTTCAAAAACTTCTTAGTGAAATCATACCAAGTAGTAATGCTCTCGGGTAGTTGTGTATCTACCAATACTTGGCATTGCCCTCTAGTGAAAATTGTATCAATATCAACTTAATGGCATCATCGGTAACTCCATTATACTTAATGGTGTTGCAAAGAGCAAGAAACTTCTTAAGGTGTGGATTATCATTAGATTTCCCAAAAAATGGTGTGTTTGAAACCAAGTTAATCATAGATGTCTTAAGCTCAAAGGTATTTGCGGGAATCTCGGGTATCTTAATAGCATCGGCATATCCTTGCACATTGGATTGCAAGTGCTCCATCAAAGGTCGAGTGTCAACGCCGGCCATGGCTTCTTGTTGTGAGTGGATCAAAGCACGATTCTCGGGATCGGCTTGATGGACGGTGGTGTTTTTACTCTTTCTCTTTTTCTTCCTTTTGGGAGGAAGGGGTTGTACACCAAATGGTATTTGTGCACGCCCGCGGGTGAGCATGCAACTCAAATCAAGGAGTGAGAGAGAAGCTCTCGTTCGACTTTGAAGAGGAAGTGATTATCCTCTTCGAGATCCAATATGAAATATCCATAAGAAAGTATAATATACGTAAGTACTACTTGGGTGCAAGACCCCCAATCAAGCCTTCCTTCTTGGAATACGCACTATTGAACGGGAGGTTAGGTGGCGCGAAGCACTTAAGTACCTATTAACCCTTAAATGGCATTTTATAGCACATCGCCTTTCTATTCACTTTGTAGTTTGTATTCTTCGAATTCTTGCCTATTAGAAGTATTTATCTATTCTTTCTTAATTAAATTTGATCGATACACGTGTCAAGGACCGGAACACTCCCTAACACGGTGTATTGCAAAAGCAATATTTATGGAGATATGTGTATTGATTGTTCGTATACGTATATGTATTTACATATAATAATATAGAGAAAATATTTTTATATTTTTTGTATTTTTTAAAGAAAATACTATATATATGTAAAAAACGAAAAAAATCCAATAATATATATTTTTAGTTGCAATCTCTTAGGAAAAGGATTGCTTTTTGAATTTTTTATTTTTTTGTTAATTATTTAGGAAAAGAATTGTTTTTGTTATTTTTTTAGTTTTTATATTTTATATTTTTAATTTTTTTTATTTTTTTATTTATGATACGTAAAAATAACGTTCACGGGGTGAACGGATCCCAAAAGCCAATGAAAACCGTCAATCAATAGTCTCTCGTAATGTCATGAACCGGCAGCGGCGTCATTTGAAATTGAGAATATTGAAGTTCGTTTTCTCTCGATTCTTGACAAATTGAAAGTCCTAAAAATCTCAAGTCTTTAATTGTTCTTGGTTGTTAGGGTATTTGGGAATTCTATGTCTATTTCAATCAACAAGTAAAAATTTAAAAATATTAAACCTACGTATCCGTAAAACACTTTGCAAATACCAAGTAATATTCACAAAAGTTCAAAATTAAAATTCATAAAAGTAAATGTGCTAAAAATGTAAGCTAAATGAAATTAAAGGACTGAAATGTAAATTTCAGAAAGTAAAAGGACCAAAAGTGTAAAATCTAACAAACTTGTAACAAATTTTAACCAACTAAACAAACTTCCTAACAGAATCTGACAAAAACTGAAACTTAGAGGGCTGTAAACTTGCAAAACCTAAAAACATGAAAGATTAGCAACAGATTAACACAATTAAAAACTAGGAGGACTAAAATGCAATTAACTAGGAACTTTGAACAAAAACGGGCTAAGTAAATGAATAAGCTCGTTTGAGCTTATAAATGGACCAAATAAGCTCTAACTTGTTTCAAAATGCTTAAAATGAAAAATTAGCTAGGTATGCAAAAGGAATCTGCTTAAAAGCTAGTGAAACTCAAATTAGCTTATTCAAATAAGCCAAGAATAAGCAAACTCAAAATCCAGACATCCACAATCTGATTTTAATGATTAATCTTGTCAAACAGCTTACAAGGAGTATGGAATGTCTTTCAAATTTGAAAATTATTAACTAGATAAGCTGGAAACTGATTTTAAGCTGAAAAGAGCTTATTTCACCAAACGTTGACCACTTTTTTGAAAAAGCTGAAAACTTCAAAATTACTCAAGACATGTTTTTGACAAGATCTGTGAAAGAAAATTGATACATTTATGAAGTGGAAATGAAGATCTAAGAAAACAGTCCAGCTTTCATTACAGAAACTTGCACATGCTAAAGAGCTTGTTAAAAAGCTGATTTCACACTCAAAGTAGCAAACTGTAGAATTTCCTTACACAAACTAAAACTTTGGATGTTAAACTTCAACTAAGAACCGGTTTCAAGCAAAATGATTAAGTAATAAAGTCATGGCATAGATTTGAATCTAGCAAGTTTTCTGAATGAACTAATGAAAATACTTAGACCGAAACTTTTTCTAACCAGTTGCATTTTTGACCAATATTTTGACCACAAAACTTAACAAATGAGTTTAAACTAGTTTGCTGAATGTAAATGAACACTTATCACAGATTCTATCAAACTTGAATCACAAAAACTAGGCAAATCCTAACACCATATTACCAGACTGTTATCAACTTTTACAAAGCAATTTGGAACATAAGAATGAATCAGGTGATGACTGCTATCAAGTCTTATCTAATGAGTGAAATGAAAATTTATTGAACTAAATTCTGACTTGTTCACACACTAAATCACAAAATGCACTCAAAGAACTTTGACTGATGAAAATGAAAGCTGAAATCAAGTAAATGCATATTTAAGGTACAAGACTACTCAAATGCTATCAATCCAATGAAATACACTATCATCAAACCATACACATGATCATAGCAGCAGGTAATATTTACTCTAGGAATTAAGCATGCAATACAATTCAGGGGAACAAAAATCAGAAATATAAAACCTTCTAGCTTGAACCCTCTATTGATGGAGTAGAGGAGTGCTGTACTCTCTAAAAGCACTTCCTTCAACCCAATTCAGCTACAATCAACTACCAAATCACCTTCATTAGCTATCTCTGAACCTAATCAACAAGTACTGATACTAAACTGCTACAATGGGAATTGGAATGAACTACTAGGTTGAATCAAACTGGATAGCTTCCAAATCGTCTCAAACACACTTCATTGATCAATGTTGATCAATGACATCACAATATAACAACAGCAATGCAGGATTGAGTAGAGTAACTGAAGATGAGAATAGGAAATGAATATTTTTGTGCTTTTATTGATTTAGGAGGAAAAAGAGGTTACAACAGTTAACTAACTATCTAACAAACTCTTAAGTGTGTGTCAAACACTTAAGAGTTGTTATCTAACTGAATGAAGAAACATATTTGAGAGGAAAACTAAAAGTGTGTGTTTTTTCACACTTTAACTACACAATGAAAATGAAGTGACTAGCTACTATTTATAGAGGTTTGATGATGAGTTGTTAGGGTAGTCGACGTGTCATGACCAATAGGAGAATGCCAAGTGGCTTCTTCTGGTGCATTGCAGATTCTTCATTAAGAACACAGAAGGGTTTTTTGAATCCGTTGATCTTCAGTCTAATTCACTTGTGTATTTGGATTCGTCTTCTCCTTTAGAGTCTTTTTCATGTATAAAGTTCTTCCTGAAATGCCTTGTAGCTCCAATTCGATGTTGGGTTATTTGCTTGTTGAAGATGCCACATGTCGTGTTTTAATTGGGCAAAGGCCAGGCACATGGATCATTATCCGTTTTGGATAAAATGAATTATGGAGTGTAGCTTTCTGATTGGTGGAGAGTGAAGTTAGTGCGTTGTACTGTTTAAGATTCGGACATTAAATGAAAGGGTGAGTTGACATCATACATGGCAATCCGAACCACTTATTTCTTGCATTTTGATTGGCTTAAATGGTAATGACTCGAATCAAGGCCAGAGTATATGCAAATTTGACATTTTTAGTCCCTCACTTTAGCAGATTCTTCAATGTAGCTCCTTTCTTCATTCCAATGGCAAATTTGGTCCTTTGACTTGCATTCTTGACTTTTTAAGTCCATTGACTTGTTTGACTTGAAGTTTGACCAAGTTTGACTTTAATCTTGACTTTTTCCAAACTTTGCATTTAAGTCCCTAAACTTTTGAATGTTGTCAAGATAGGTCCTTCATCTTCAAATGGCTTGTCATCTTTGACCCTTCTCTTATGTTTTCATCATAAATGAACTTGATTTCCTCTTGTTTTCTTGAAATTGTTTCCTTGTTACCTATTTAAGCACAAACACAAAACATACCACATAATACTGCTTTATAGCACAAAAGCTAGGTATTTTCTATGTGTTTTAGGGTGATTTGTTGATTAATTGATATGAGATTTTACTCATATCAATATGCAACATGTACAAATAATTATTGTTATAAACCATAATTTTTTACATAAAATTATTTAAACTGTTCACAAATGTAAGTTTAATATTAAACGTCCGTTTGATTTTGAATCATTCAATTTTATATAAATTTTCATATTATAAAAAACATATCGTGTATGCATGTATTTTAGTACAAATTTAGTGAAATACTAATCATTTTGCTAATTAATTCGATTAAATCGTACATATCAAAATAAAAAGATTTTAAGGTTATTATAATACATGAAAACTGTACACATATAAACTATGAAAATTTTCTATATTTGCACGTTATATAATTATTATGACGAATGTTATAGAGAGATTAGCAAATACCTTTCAGGATTAATTATCACAATTTCGTAATGCTATTTTTATATGGAGTAATTTATTATTGCTTAAAGTTATCCAATTTAAAATTATCATCATTATTTGTAAAGTTCTTATCGAAAAATATGTATACTCATAAAATATTACGCTCGCAAAATTTTAGTTTCAATACCCGCAGCCGCAACGCGCGGGTACCCTGCTAGTATACGTAAATACTTGTGGGTATACATTTCATATACGTAATACTTGTCGTGCATTAATTAATATTTAAATTTTTAATTAATTCGTATTTTCATGTATTTTATGCGGTTTTACATCAAGTCTCACCAAAAAAGAACCCGACATGGTTACATTTGTTGTCCTGGCCTAGGCACAGTGAGCGCTACTCACTCTAATGGGTATAGTCAATCCTAAATATATCTATTTACAACATTCGAGCTATCACACAATTAACAGTTACAGTCCACGGGTCATGGGAATCAACAATAGGCAAATGTAATCAAAGTGTACACGTTTTGTTTGCGTCCTATAAAAATATGTTGCATGTTTTCTCTCCCAATATTGTTCAAAACATTTATTAAGGTAAAAGTGTGGGGCCATGAACTCACCTCAACAGTAGTGTCTGAATAATATCACAGATAATCCAAGTAGTACGCTCACGATACTGTCATTTACCTAAGTAATTTAAATGATCTAAGTATATGCATAAATAATGTCCAAATGCTTCCGGATAATTTAATTGTACATTTATCCTTGTTTAAATAACTTGTTATTCATTATCCTTCCTATATGAATTATTTATACGTAATTATATACATTTTATTATGTACGTATATTTACCTTTACTAAATAATTAGACATGTAATAAATTAAATAAAAATGATTTTTATACATTTATATCTTTATAGAATATTAATATTCATTACAAAGTTTCCCCAAGTTTCTTTTATACTAAAATAGTCCTTCAGGTTTCTTAAGTTTCCATTTTAAACATTATAATTTTATTTTAATAATTAATATATATAACTTTATTTAAATTGCACAATAGTCCTTATTCCATTTTAATTACAAAATAGTCCTTAGGGTTTTTGGTTCGCGAATTGGCAGTTTATACCCCTCAGTATTTATATAAAGATCCAATACTTTCATTTAATTACAAACTGGTCCTTAGGGTTAGAAATGTTTCAAACAGTGTACAACAACAACCCCTAATCTTTCGAAAATGGCAGATATCGTCCTTGTAGTTTATGGCTTTTATGTTTTCGAGTTTAAGAAGTGATAATTTACACCCTAATGTTTCTAACTTCACTTTTTGGCCACAATATTTTATAAAACATGTAGAAAATGATATAAACATTTTACAAAACTTTTCTATGTTTCTAAAATAAGCCAAGAATGGCTTATGGGCTTGTTGGGCTTATCTCGGCCCAATAAGGGTCCTGTTTGGTTTTTAATTGCTTAACTAGTGTTTTATAAATCAAATAAGCCCATTAAGTTATAAATAGAGTAAAAAACTTAGCTTATTCAAAATAATCCGATTTGGCTTATTACCAAATCATAGGGCCTTGGTGGGCTTAGATAGATTTGACTTGGGCCCGTTAGAATCTTATGGGCTTCGTGGGTCTAGTAGTCCGCATCTTGGGCCTATAAATCCGTTAAGAGTCTAGTGAGATCTAACATGTTTAGGGATTATATTCGGCTTAAGGCTTATTTTAGTTTCTTAAGGCTTAGGTCAATAACATAGATTTTAAAAGTGACTAGTAGTTTGTTTAAGTGTTCAAATCCACATATGTACATGCATGTTAATATATAGCCGAGAGATCTAGGGCTTGGTTTCTACATGTTTTATGTTATGCATGTTTGTTTCACTAGATTTTTGATAAGTAAATTGATTATATGCTAAGTATTATATGCCTAATATGTTCATCATGTTTATGTTAGTTCATGCATAGTATATATGTATGTAACTTATGAAAATGAGTGTAAAGACTTACTTGTTTTCCTAGTATGGTAGAATGATCAAGTAACTAGTGAATCCCGTAACCTTTTCTCCTTTGAAGAACCTATGTGAAAACCTAGCCGAAATGTATAACCCACGTGTTCTTGCTTCTTTTCTTGCTTCCTTGTTGCGTAAGGTACTAGAATGTGGATTAAATGCTAGTATATTTATGATGAAGGTTATGATTGGGAAATAAATGACATTTGAGACAAATGTGTAGAAACTAGAAGGGGGTTGAATAGTTTCTCATCTATTTATGTCCTAATTAAAATTCCTTTCAATTAGTTTTGTCTCAAAACTACCTTTTACTTGAAAGCTAGTTGCATAATGATTAGGTTCAATTCTAATGCATTAACAATGAAAAATAGTAGATGTGAGTGATATGATAATAAGAGTAAGTAAAGAGTAAGGAAAGAATCAACCTAATAGGAAGACACCAAAGTTTTATTGGTCCGGAAACGAAGCTCTATGTTTCTTCCTACTCCACTCCTCGAGTACACCTTACTCGAGATTTCCACTATATCCACAAGCCCCCTTCTTGCTGGAGAAAACCTTACAACGTCGCTTACATTATTTTCCGACACTAAGCTAAATGTCGAGACCTAATCTTAGCTAGGAATAATCTACACAACGTCGCCCACTTCACCATTTTACGACACAAGCCTAGATATCGAGTTCTAATCGAAAGATAAAACCAATCTTCACAACGTTTCCTACTTCACCATTTTATGACACAAGGCTAGATGTCGAGTTCTAATCGAAAGGTAGAACCAATCTTCATAACTTGCCTACTTCACAATTTTACGACACAAGGCTAGATGTCGAGTTCTAATCGAAAGGTAGAACAAATCTTCACGACTCTTCACTTTGAAGCTAAGTGAGAACTTCACAAGACACAACTACACATCACTTTATAGTTTAGTGAGAACTCACAAGACACAACCACATCAGTTTATAGCTTAGTGAGAACTCACAAGTCACAACTATCACAACTCAATAAAACACTTACACAACACAAATCCAAGCATACACATATAAAATAGATTTACACAAGACAAGATCCATGTATTCACAATTACATTGGATCTACACAAGACTCAAATAAAACAAATGATTAACATGACTAGATCTTTAGGAGAGGATGATCTTCATCAAGGCTTCATCTTTAATCACATCATAATTGTGTGAGTGATCTTCTCTTTGGACAAGTTAAAGAAGGAGATCAAAGAGATAATCATAAGTAAACATACTTAACACATTAAGTGATCATTTACGAATGATTAGGAATTAGAAAGGAAAGGATAGAAGAAAGAGTGTCCAAAAATGGTTATTGAAAATGCAGATTTGATCCACTATTTATAGGAACAAAGGCCAACGGCTCTCTGAGCGCGGTTCCTTAATTTTCATGTGGTTCCTTATCACTAAGGAACCACATAGGTATTTAAGGATCCGTGTTCATAGAATCCGCTCCCTTTTGTATTTTAGTGAGGGAGTAATATCTGAGTTAAGTTTTTACCTTCAAAGGATATTCCTATGGCATTTGGAGTATGTCATATTCAAATTTACATTTTCCATTTTAATAAAACATTTTCTTAAAAAGAAAGTTTATTAAAAAAACTTTTGTCACATTTGACAAAGTGTAAGTTTAGGATTAATCACTTTTATGATCACTAATCATGATATGTTAGTGCAATACTTAAATGATTATTACCTTGATGATAGTGTTTGTTAAATAATTCGTCTTATGATTGTATTTGACGATAAATGTCTTTTTAATTTTTTCGTGATCAAAACTAAAAAAGATTAGTTAACACTAATAACGTTTTTAGGCATTACTTTGCATTAACAATCTCCCTCTTTTTGATCACGACAAACTATAAACTCATTTATGTAAAATCCAAAATAGTTCGAATTATTAACGAGTTTATCACTATCATTTCTCCCCCTTTGTCGAAGCAAAAAGGTTAGCACAAGTCGTTGAGGAAGAGAAGAATTGACTTTGCTCGAAGCTCCCCCTTGGTGTTTACTTCCCTTGCTTGGGGCACCAAGTGAATTTGCTAAGGTGACATGCTACACAAAGGTTAGTAGAGAGAAAAGAAACACCAATGTATATATAGTCATTACCTACTAAGTAACTTGAGAGGGAGAAAGAAAAGAAATCTCAAATTAGAAGTAAGTATTGGCTAAGAATGTCCAAGGAGGGTGTTTTGACAAAATCAAAGTTCAATTGGTGGAATAGAGGTAGAAAAGAAACATCCAAACCAATTGAGGTGAAAATATGTCAAAGGATTAGAAACTTAGAATTGGTGGAATCACCCAAAAGCAATTGTAAGTTCTAACCATGATCTACTCTAAACAATGTGTGAAAACGAACTGAATGGAAATGGAGTAACACACATAACATTTATATTACACAAATATGAAAGAACAAGCAAGGGAAATATTCATACAGACAATATGAATATTTAACACAACAAATAAGGAAAATAAACAACAAATCATAAACTACTCTAGTAGTGGAAATCCTCCAAGATTGCTTAAGTTGACTCAAACAACTAAAACACAAAGTGTGATTTAATTGGAAAAATAAGACGACGAGGCATCATTCGAAGATTTGTTCACGAGAACAAATACTATTAGAGGAGGTCGAGTGAGAAGAAATTCAAGAAAATTTAGCTTGTCATACACATGAGCAAGTTCAATTTGTTGAAATCGACAACAAGCACACGAGCTTCCATGATGCAAAACAAAGTCGTTAGATGGGGGAAGACCATCAAGGTGAGAAGGTGGTGGTGGAGGAGAGGGAGATAATGGATAAGAAATGTTTTCACAATGCCTAGTGAGATTTGGGAAAGAGGATAGGTCATTGAGAGGAGGTATGTTGCAAGGTTTAGATGGTGGTGAAAGAAATTCTCTTTCTCTGGTAATTGGATCGATTGAGAAAGTATCATTCCAATACGCAATGGGAGAGAAAGAAGTCTTCCAAGGTTTGGAAGAAGAGGAATCATGATGATCCTTGTTCTTTTTGACCCAAATAGGTCTAACCAAGATTTTCGGTTTCTTGGAAAGCTTAGAAGAAGAAGCTTTAAGTTTAGAAGATTGTGACAAAGAGATGTCAAGGTTAAGATTAGGAGAGTTAGACATTGTGAGGGATGAGAAGAAGAACTCCCAAAAGAAGAGAATTCAAAGAAAATAGACAAGACAAAGATTTGAAATGAAAACAAAAGTTTTTAAGGAATGTTTATCCAAAATTGGTAAACAAGGAATCTTGAAAAAGACTGTGGTCAAAGAAGAAAGACAAAAAACGAGCCAAAAATGGCTTGCTATCCACGGTTCTTTAAAAGAACATGTGGTTACTTATATATAAGGGGCGTGCGATCTTTAGGGATCCACATACAGTGGACATGAAAATGCAATTTTACAAGTTTTTGAGAAAAAATAAGACTTTTTCAAAATATTGTAAATCTTGGATTTTTACCTCTTTTAGCACTAGATAATGCTTTGGTTGAACAAAAGACAACACACTCACAAAGAGTGTATTGACAAAGGGTGACAAAATATTTAGATACCATTTTGATCTAATTTTAGTCAAGTTTTAAGAAGTTGTGATAGATTTAGGTTCAATTTTAAATAAAATTGAAGTTGATTAGTGTGAGCACATAGGTTAAAACACACAAATACAAAATCCATAACATATATTCATGAAAATTCATGAATGAAAGGAAATAAAAGAAATGAATAACAAATTAACTATAACAAAGTTAGCTAAACTAGTTCTTGATAGATAGTCTTCCTTGGCTTGGTTTTCTTTTAAAAACATTTATTTTTTAGAAAATCATCATTCATCTCCTAGGAGGTGGAGGTATGGAGAACGATGTAAGCAAGAATTCTTGCAACCTCCTATGAAGTCCAAACATCTCCATTCTTAGGTTTTGAATGATATAGTTGTTATAGAGGAAACATGGACAATTAGCACCATGAGCTTCTAGAAAACCAAATAAGTATGGATCACCCCTAAAGTAGAAAATAGGAACACCCAAAAGAGGAGTGTTTGAGGGAGGAGGAGGAGGAGGCATGGTTTCCAAAGGTGAGATAGGTGAATTTGGTGGGATGAAAGGTGAGGTAACCAATGGCTCAACAAACTCATTCACAATGGGAATGCTTTGGAGAGGTTGAGGGTTCACATCCAAGAGAGAACAAGGAGTGAATGGTGAGGACAACTCATTCATTCTAGATTGGAATGAAGAGAAGGTATACCCATAAGAATGGTTAGTACCATGTGTTGAGCTTGTCTTGCATGGTGCAAGAGATGGTGAGGATGATGAAGAGATAAGAATTGGAGAAATCTCACTCTTTGGTGTGTGAAAAGATGAAGAATCAAGTTTAGGAAACTTGATTTTGATCTTAAGGTTTCTTTTGGATGAGGATTGATTGGAAGAATTTGATGATCTTGTGGACACCATGGTTTTGTGTCTAGGTTTAGAAGAGGGTTTGAAGGATGGAGAAGAAGATCAAACAAGAGAGGTTTAAGAAGGGAAGGGGATGATCCAAACTAGTAATGGGTTAATATCATTTTGATGAACAATGAAATTAGGTAGGCTAATTTAGGAAAAAGTTGGTCTTTTAGAATATTTTTATCAATGTTTACAAAGATTTAGAGAAAACAGTGTAAAGCAAAAATTCTGTCGAAAATGGAGCCTGCTGATCCTTAAATAGGACTACGGTTATTTATCACTAAGGAACCGTATGTATTTAAAGATCCATGGAAAGAAGCTTCAGAAAAAGGTTCCTTCATCAATTTTCAAAACCCTAGATTTTTCACAAGTCTATATCAAGCCAAAGTAGACAATAAACCAAAATCTATAAAGATAACTAACAAAAGAAATGCACAAAGATATGTGAATCGAAACAACGATCACATAAACATCTAAGGATTAAAATACTAAGTAATCCAACACAAAGTATAAGTTAGTTAACACCAAATTCTAAGAACAAGAAACATAAAATTGTCTAAAGAAAGGAAACAGTTCAACATTTCAAAACATGTTCACAAACATGTTAATCTTTGTACCATTACCATTGCTTCATTTCTTCTTCTTGCCAAGGTTCTTGATCATCTTCCCAAAGCTCTTGAATGTTCCCCTATGCTCCGTTCTAAAATCATGTAACTCACCACATGTTTGAAGATTTGAACGATAAACATGCTCAAGTGAGAGGTTTTCCGGAAGGTCACTAGTGGCATAGTGAGGAGGAGGAACAAGAGGGTCTAAACCGTCCATGAAAGTGTTCATAGATGGGGTGGAGTCACTCGAAGAGCCGAAATGAGCACTCGTACCTTCGTCACCACCATCACTTGGTGACATATGAGTGTCCTCATCATCGGACTATTGTGGTTCATTCCTTCTCGTACCATGATCACTTCTCGAATTTCGTGGTTGTACCTCTCGAATAGGCATCATGACACGATTGACCGGAGGAAAGCGAGAAAGATCGAGCTTGGGAATGTCTTCACCAACCTTTTTGAAAAGGCGAGTAAGGAGCATGGCATATGGGAGATTTGTGGTTGGTCGAGAGAGAGCATAGGTAATCCGTCGAGCGATGTAAAATGCGAGATTATACTTGCTGTCGGTAAAGATGCAACATAACATATGTGCCATACACGCCGGGATATGATCCCGGTTTCCACCAAGACAAAATACAATTTCCCTAAGAATGTCGACTCGTCGGACCAAACAATCATTAAGGTCGCTTTCGAGTATCTCATGACGATTTAAAGATCGCTTAGAAGAGTGGATACTTCGAACAGCGGTTGAGCTACGCTATTTGGTAATGGTATCAAGGATGAGGTCAAGGTCTAGCTCTTCATCGTCATTTGGAGCACTATCGGAAGACTCAATTAGAGCATCAAGTTTCCAAGCATCGGTGAACCGACAAGTACCAACAAATGGCACACGAAGAGCCGCGCCAAAAGCCTCGAGAGAGTATTGGATGAGCCTACCATTTAAGTTGAACCTAACAAATACTCCATTATCATTAGATAAGAGAATATCGGCTAAAGAACTCAAAGAGAAATTCGGGGTAAATATCTTCTTTGATATGCAACAAACAATCAAAGCCAATTTGAGCAAACATTGTTTTGATGTATGTATAACCCCTAATGTTCTCTTCGACAACTCTACCATCATGAAAACAATGGTTTTTGAGTGAACGAATGGTATTGACAAGGGTTGGTGAGGCACAAAATTCGGCAAGGTTCGGCATATAAGCTCTAGTATTACGGTGGTCATTATGGTATTCTGAAGGCATGATTAGTTACCTATAAACAACAAACAAAAATATTTTCCAATCACTCATATGCTACATAATGACCAAAAAGAAAAATCATGAGAAATGTGTCTGAACAAATATTTTTCAAACGAAGGATTAATCCTTAACATTTCCATGTTCACAATGAACCAAATTCATCATTGACAATAACATATGAACAATGTAAGATCAACCATGAATTTTGAATAACGGTTTTCGAAAATATTTTTGGGTAAGCATGAACAATGCAATTATCAATTTGTTCATGGGTTCCTAACAATTCCATCATTTGACCAAAAATATTTAGTCAAAATTCGGATTGTTCTACAAGTGGGTTTTAGTGAAATCTCAATGAATTCAAACCTAAGGAATCATAGTGATATAACTATGTCAACCCATATTCCTAGCAAGGTTTTAATTCAACATTGATTTTAAAAATCCCCAAATAAGAACCCTAGAACAGATTAATTGAAATTGAATGAAATAACTTACAATTAATTGATGTTGAAAGAGGGGTGAGTGAAACCCACGACTTGGAATCAATTAATCTTGAGTGATTTGGTGTTTTTGAAGTTCAACAATGGAGGAATGAAGTAACCCGTCGCCTTCTATGGAGAACAAAGGGATGGTTTGTTTGAAAAATTGTTATTTATTAAAAACTGATTACTTTAGTCACCTGGTGGGGCCGCAGTGCCTTATCGATAAGGAACCGTGGGTTAGCACCGTGACAATTAAGGAACCGCCGATAGTGGCCTATTTTTAACAAAGAAAAACAAATAAATTTTCAAAACCAAGTTTTTCTAAAATACTTAAAATATATCTTAAGCCATTTGGAAATCATTAGACCACTTCAATACTAGGTGATAATGCCTAAGTGAAGGATTACGAGTGGAAACGAGATCGAAGGAGATCAAAACGGAGAAATGACTACTCGTAGCAAAGAATCAAAAGAGAGAGGACTCAGGGGGAGTGAATCAAGACCAAGGTCAATGCTCAAGAGACAAGTGACAATCTTTAAGTAGCAGAAAGAAGAGCTTGTGTCATTTATAGTGGTTTAAGACGTGCCTTTTTGGCGAAAGCTTAAACGGCTTTGGTAATGAACTATATCAAGCAATTTTGTAAAAAATAGATTAAGATAATTTTCAAGAGTAGTCTTAATGCTATTTAAAACAATGAGCAAAATATAGATTCACTTTCTCTCCCACAGGATCGAACAATTATTATTGCTAGGACTTACAATAACAACATCCTTGGAATATTTCAATTCCAAATGTGTAATATCCAAACTTCAACTTATGGAGTAGTTTGGTATCTCAAGGGATTAATCAATCATTCTAGAGATGAGCAAATTGTACATATTACACATGATATAGGGCTTACTAACCGTATGGGCGCAAACCATGGAAATCATGCTTTATACTTTGAGCTACTACTAACTCACTCTACATCTCCGAAATGAGTCAAGTATCCAAGCAATGAATGTTTGAGAGGATATAAGAAAAGAATCACATACCACAAAAAAATGTCAAGGCGAGGATGCCAAGAACAAGCATATAGTCAAGTAATGATCAAAAGAATGATCAATAGGGAGTGTGGAAGGACGAAAACGTACATTAGCCGCAAAGAGCGCTTCAAGACTTCAAGGAGCTAATGCAAAACCAAAACTTGACTAAAGTGACTGATAGGTGCGAAAACATCCATCCTTTCACCACTTAATTACAATAATAACCAAGCCAAAACGTGTATTTTATGTCGTAAATGTAGGAATTATGCGTGGTTTGTGTTTTTGTTGTGATTTAGGACCAAAATGTGAAAAGGGAGGAAAACATGGGCTTTCACGGGCTTTTATCGAAGAAAAAGACAAAAGACGAAGTAAAGAGATAAAGAGTGCAAAAAGAACGGAAGTCCAAGACCTATTCTGAAGATTTATCGAAGAACAAGTCTAAAGACAGAAGTTTAATAAAGCCGAGGAACTCAAGTCTAATAAATGAAGAAATTATAAGACGAGTTCAAATAATCCCGAGACAAAGTCGAATAAAGTCGAAGAATTAAGAAGACGAAAAGACGAGAAAGAAAGAAAGAAGGAAGCAACACATGCTTAACCTCCCTAATCACTATAAATACCACCCATTTCACCACATTTCATTTTGTTAGCTAATTTGACAATTTAACTCTCCACCATTTTCATTACTTGCACATTTATTTTCATGTCATTTACTTAATTGTCAATTTAATCTTCTTGTTTTGCACCTTAAATTTCTTGCCTTTAATTCAAGTAAGTCTTTTAATTTTGTTTTTAATCTTTATTTTCCTTTAATCAAGCTTTTCTTTATCATTCTTATTTTGCTTCTCTTGTTTTGATTTGTCATAAATTCGGATTAAGCAATCTTTTGCTTAATCCCATTGCTTATTTGATTAAGAAGTTTGTCTTTTATTTCCATCTAAGTTTTTATACGAATTAAGCTATAAGTTTGACAATCTTATTGGCTTATTTTGTGTTTAGCTTATTTGTTTTTAAGTTTTCTTAAAAGTTTTATCTTTTTAAAGTCCATTTTATAAAGTTTTAGTATTCTGTGTCTTGAAAGTTTTTAAATTTGTGCTTATTTTATTCGTCTTATTATTGTTTTGGTTTAGTTTTTGTTATTTGCTTATTGTGTAAGTGCTTATTTAGTATTTGCTTATTTGTTTATTAGATTCTATCGTATTGCTTAAGGGTTTTACCAGTACGATCCAGCAAGTGTGATCGCATAAACCCCTAGGGTTTCTACTTGCGATCCAGTGTTGCGATCAAGGCTAAGATCACCAAGTACGATCACTTGGTCACGATCACTCATTGCGATCGCTGACCACGATCACTTGAGTGCGATCTGGGCAACATTTCTTGTTTCCATCGCATTGAGTGCGATCACTTGGCCACGATCTAAGCTACGATCGATTGTTACGATCGTGGGCTACGATCACCAAGTGTGATCCCTCCTTTTTTGACTGCGATCCAGGGCACGATCCTGAGTACGATCGCTGGTTGCGATCGTGACTGCGATCTGACTTGGTTTTGACTATATTTCCTGTTTTTTTTATTTTATTTCAAATTTAATTTTTCTCGCACTTTTACTTAGTATTTTTTTTGAACGAGTTTTGTCTTAGTTTATTTTTACAAAGTTTTAAGTTTTAAATTCATAATGTTATAAGTTTTCAAGTTTTCATTTTTATTTTATTGTCAAATTTACTTTTTGTCGAGCTTTAATTTTTGTCATTTAATTAATTTATTTACTTTTAAAAGTTTTAATTTTGCACCATTTAAGTTTTAATTAGTTTTAGTTTTATTTAACCGTCATTTACTTTAAAGTCTTGCACATTAATTTTACTTCAACGACAAATCTTTGTTTCCCACCAAAAGACGACTGAGTCGCACTTAAACCAATAGTCAATTCGGAAAGACTAGACACATACAATGAACTTAATTTTTAACTGAGTAAAATCGAGTTATTAAATGCCGCCGCTGCCGGCTCTTTTCGTAAAGATTAACGGTTTTATGTGAGAGACGCGGTGAATTTTGGGATCCGTTCACTTGTGAACGATATTTTTCTTGTTCAAAAATTGTTAAAAACCCATAAAAATTAAAAATTTTCAAAAATCCAAAAAGATTTTGATTTTTATATTTATAGTGTATATATTGTCTATTTCTTTGGTATCTTTTTCTTTTGCTTTTGCAGGTGTATGCGTACTAGATCTTCAACTTATTCTGAGCCTGAGACTCGTGAAGATTTAGATATGGCTGGTGTACACAACAACAATAACCCACCACACCTCAACAATATAATAACAATAATGTTCCCCCACCCGATCTTTGGATAATGGAGGAGCTTTGTCAACCCACCATGAATGGACGAGGAGGACCGATTGCGCCGATGCAAATCACGGCTCCGGAGTTTTCGTTAAAGCATCACATGATCCAACGAGTGCAGAACACTTGTCCATTTCGCGGATTATCGGATGATGATGCCAACAAACACCTCGACAAATTCATTACCGTTACTCAAAGCATGAAGTTACCCGGGGTTACTATGGATTTTCTACGCCTTCACCTATTTCCACACACCTTATCCCACCATGCCGAAAAATGGTTTGATCGTCTTCCGAAGAATTCAATTCATACTTGGGACGAGATGACTCAACGCTTTTTGTCGCGCTACTTTCCACCATCCATGGTCACGAGCCTTCGGAATCAAATAAGTAGATTTACTCAAGAACCCGATGAATCACTTTTTGATGCTTGGGAACGATATAATGTTTTGATCGATCGATGTCCAAACCACAACATGCTCCCTGTCACCTTAATTGATACTTTCTACAACGGTTTAACTTTTTATGATCGTGATACGATTAATGCAGCCGCCGGTGGCACATTTATGAAAAGGAGACCCGAGGAGTGTAGAGAGCTTATAGAGAACATGACTACTCATCACAAGAATTGGGATTCTTCTACATCTTCAAGGAATAACCCGAGAGTCACTGTTTCTTCTAATTCTGCAAACCCTGATATCGCCGAATTGACCCGCGCAATGGTCGAAATGAGCAAAAATATGAAACTCTTAGCTACAAATCAACAACAAGTTAAAGCTGTTGTAACTTCTTGTGAGATTTGCGGGGGTCCTCACTCATACACTGATTGTCCTTCTACTCATGACAATCCGGAAAACGTGTATACAGCTTATGGTAACTATTCAACGGAAAACTACCAAGCCCGACCTCAAGGTGATCGTAACTTGCTAAGTTACCGTTCTAACAACTTTCTTTCACCCGGTTTTTCTCCTCAAAACCACAACCCCAACAACTACAATAGAAGCAACCAAATCCCACCTCGAGCTTCTAATCCTTATCACCCACCCGCTCAACAAGCCCCACCCATTAATCATGATGTTGAAGCCTTAATGAGAACCCAAGGAGAGCAAATTAAGAATCTGCAAAGCGAAATTATCAATTTGAAAGGGGATATCACTAAGCAAGGTAATAACATTAGATCCAAGCTTCGACATGATATACAAACTTCTTTTAGCACTCAAACAAATGATTTGAAGAATATGCTGGCTAGTTTCTTACCAACCACTCAACCCTCTACTTCGGGCTCTCTACCTTCAAATACCGTCACCAACCTGAGAGCGAATGTGAGTGCTATTACTACACGCAGTGGAGCAACCTTAGTAGGACCATCTATCCCTCACCCAGTTACTCCATCTACACCTCCTCCACCACCATTTATCCCTCCTACTCCCACACCTAGTATTAGTTCTCCATTACCGTCTCCACCTCTTACTGAAGTACCCAAGAAGAACCCTTCACCAACCCCACCTTCCACCTATAAACCCAATATTCCTTATCCATCTCGCTTAGACAAGGCCAAACTGCAAACCAAGGATGACATTCAAGTGTCAAACTATTTGAAGAAGATTTCGGAAATGACCATCACTTTTAGCCTTGTTGAAGCTCTAGCACAAATGCCTAAATTTTTAAAGATTTTTAAGGAATTACTTAATAAGAAGGAGAAGATGGCCGAGTTTGTTAATACTCGATTGAAAGAAAATTGTTCTGCCGTCCTTCTTAAAGAACTTCCGGAGAAACTTAGAGATCCCGGTCGTTTTGTGCTACCATGTACTTTTCACCAAACCGAAGAATTTACTGCCTTAGCCGATCTCGGGGCAAGTATTAATTTAATGCCTTTAAGTGTTTGGAAAAAGTTATCATTATCAGCTTGCAAATCGCACTCTCGCTTACCCTCTTGGTATTGCCGAAGATGTGTTCATTAAAGTTGGCACCTTCACTTTTTCGGTCGACTTTGTTGTTGTTGATTATGAAATGGACCCTCGTATTCCTTTAATACTTGGTCGGCCATTCTTGAGAACCGGAAAAGCATTAGTCGATGTTGTCGAAGGTGAGTTAATCTTAAGAGTCAAGAATGATGCACAAGTTTTTAAAATGGGGAAGATCACAACCAAACCCACTGGAAGAGAATCAGCGAATATGATTAATGTGCTTGATGATTTTGTCATCTACAACAATCCTCTGTTCAATTCTTGCTATGATAATCCACTGTTCCAAGACGATGTGGATGATTCTCTCTCCAATTCTGATCCTCCACCAATTTATGATTCTCCACCGATCTATGATGCTTTTGATGATGATTCTAGTTACGATGAGGATGATTATGATAATTTTACTTCTGAGTATCCAGACATACCCACTTATGATGATTTTGATGAGGCTGATACTCTCTCGAGTGATTGTTCTCATGATGACATTGCACCTTCATTTGATGAAGATCCTCTACCAACCATGCTTAATCCTACTTTGGATGACTACTCATTTGAGGAAGACTTTGCTACTTTTCTCAACACTTACTTCCCAAATGAGAGTGATACTCCTCCTTTGGACTTTGATGATTATGGTCTTTATCCTCCTTTGGATATGAAGAAACCCGTTTCAAAGAAGAAGAAGCCGGACGACACCGATATCCGCAGCACTTATGTCTTAACTCCTCTCTATCCTCCGTCTGAGGATGAGATTGCGAGATTTATGATCGGATCCTCTTCAAGGTCTGTTGAGCCTGAGTGTTATTTTCCCCTAAAGGAAGAGGTGTTCGATCCCGGTATTGCAATTTCTAAGCCATCTCAGTATCCATCTGATGAAATAAAAGGAAAGATTTTTGGAACTTATGGAGATATGCTTGCACCTCATCACCCTTGCTACCACCGTGCTCCATCTTTGCTTAAGGGAACCTTGCCTACTCTTCTTTGGCTTGCCTTGTTCGCCTTAAGCTTGTGCTATTTGATGGACGAAAACCATGTCTTTGATCCCGGTGGAGTTTTTAGCTTCTTCCTATGCCAATCAAGGTCGAGTCAGGCTCACGACTCGGTTAACAAAAACAAGCGCTTCTCGGGAGGCAACCCGCAGTATCTATCCTTTTCTTTGTTTTTATAATAAGTGTAGGGGGATACCCTAGTATATGTTTGTTGTTTTCTTTCTTATGATGTGCAGGGATTCGAGCTTACAAATATCCATCTTGATGACTTTTGACGACCCGTGATTCCGTGTACCCGTCTTCCCGGTTCTATCCTAAACTCAATTGATTCTCTATTTTATATTCTTCAATATTAAAATAGGAATCACTTTAGTTGTCCTTTCCTTAGCAAGATTTAAACAACGTGCACAATTTCCTAAGTGTAGGGGAGTTTAATTCCACATGCTTAAACATTAAGGACAATGTTTATATTAAGTGTAGGGGGACTTCTATCGAAGTTAAGTGGTATTTTCCTTGTATTTGTCCTTATTTTAACCGGAAAAATGATTTTTCGACATTTTAAAATTTTTTGATCTATTTTGGCCTTGTAGTTTTTCCTTTGTTATAGTTATTTTATTTCGTTGCTAGAATAAATTTTAATAAAGTGGTTTTAATTTTTAAACGTTGTGAATCTTTTGACTCAACCCGAGTTTACTTATCTAAGTTTACTCTAGCTAGTATCCTTAACGTGTTTAAGTCAAGTTTTGCTAGGCTTTTATATAGGGAACTTTAAAACGCGAAAGTCTTAACTCTCACGGGTTAAGAACAAGAACTTTTTGCAAGTTCCTATAATTGATCCTAGAGAGTCATTTATCAAGGGAACTTTAAAATGCGAATTCTAAACTTGAAAAAGTCTAAGAGTTTGCAAGATCCTATAGATGACTCGAAAACCCAAAACTTTGATTTAATAGGCTAAGCTTCCACGAGTCTCATTCCTTGAGATTTTAAATTGTGGAGAACGAGAGATGATAAAGTCAATTATAAGTTTGGTATTCTTTCATGAATTTATGTGAGTTAATTATAAGATTTTTCTCCCATCGCTTGTTAATAAATTTATTTGCAATAAGTAAGGTTGTACGATTTGAAAAGTTACTTAGCTTCTAGCCCAAGATCGTTTAAAAGTTGCTCGGTATTGATTAGAGTTCATAGCCAAGGCATAACTTATTGAAGCGGGATGCGAAGATTGGCGAGTCCAAAAAGGACCTAACAAGGCATGAGGGCTACATTTTGTTGCTAAAGATCCAAAGTGATGTGAAGAATCATTTATCAAAAATCAATATGAAGGATCGAGACACACGACGAAAAGCAAATACTCCCGTAAAGATCATGGAGAAGTCTATCCAAAAAGGCCCTAACAAGGTATGAGGATAAATAGATCCAAGTCCTAAAAGGAGGCGAATCGTTGTATATCAAAATCCCAAATAAAGATTGGAGAAAAATAAAGAAGTCGTGGTCCAAATATGGAGAATCTCTCAAAAAGTTCAAGTGAAGAAATTCCTATAATGAAGAGATGACCATAATTTCAAGAACGTCGCTCAAGATTTGAAGTATGAAGTCGCTGCCAAATATCGGTCCGAGAAAGGTCTCAAATCGTGAAGCGATTTATGCCAAGATATGAACTTTATGAGGTCCCGAGAAGCAGTTTTAAAAGATTTTGTACTTTAGCTAACTATTGATTAAATCGTCCCACTTTATTTTCAGCCTAAATAACTATCGAAATAAGTCAACAATGCATCCTCATGATCATTCAAGACACCAATAAAATATAAGAGATACACCTAGGAATAAGGGAGTCTAAGTAAATAATTGGCCCACATGTATTCGTGATAGTGTACTAACTTATAATAACAATGATCTCGTTTTTAAGCTTGGTTTGGGGAACGTGAAAACTTGAGGATGATAATCATTCATGACATTTCCAAAACCCTAAGGTATGTCTTTGATTTCTTTACTTACTTTCTTCCTTTGAATGTTTATAATTTTCTATCTCTTTAATAAAGGCCAATGTGGATTGATTATAATGGAAAATGTAAAACGTGCTTTATAACTAATTCATTGCATGAGGACATTGCAATGATCAAGTGTAGGGGATTTGATAGGTGCGAAAACACCCATCCTTTCACCACTTAATTACAATAATAACCAAGCCAAAACGTGTATTTTATGTCGTAAATGTCAGAATTATGTGTGGTTTGTGTTTTTGTTGTGATTTAGGACCAAAATGTGAAAAGGGAGGAAAACATGGGCTTTCACGGGCTTTTATCGAAGAAAAAGACAAAAGACGAAGTCAAGAGATCAAGAGTCCAAAAAGAACGGAAGTCCAAGACCTATTCTGAAGATTTATCGAAGAACAAGTCTAAAGACGGAAGTTTAATAAAGCAGAGGAACTCAAGTCTAATAAATGAAGAAATTATAAGACGAGTATAATCCCGAGACAAAGTCGAAAAAAGTCGAAGAATTAAGAAGACGAAAAGACAAGAAAGAAAGAAAGAAGGAAGCAACACATGCTTAACCTCCCTAATCACTATAAATACCACCCATTTCACCACATTTCATTTTGTTAACTAATTTGACAATTTAGCTCTCCACCATTTTCATTGCTTGCACATTTATTTTCATGTCATTTACTTAATTGTTAGTTTAATCTTCTTGTTTTGCACCTTAAATTTCTTGCCTTTAATTCAAGTAAGTATTTTAATTTTGTTTTTAATCTTTATTTTCCTTTAATCAAGCTTTTCTTTATCATTCTCATTCTACTTTTCTTGTTTTGATTTGTCATAAATTCGGATTAAGCAATCTTTTGCTTAATCTCATTGCTTATTTGATTAAGAAGTTTGTCTTTTCATTTCCATCTAAGTTTTTATACGAATTAAGCTATAAGTTTGACAATCTTATTCGCTTATTTTGTGTTTAGCTTATTTGTTTTTAAGTTTTCTTAAAAGTTTTATCTTTTTAAAGTCCATTGTAGTATTCTGTGTCTTGAAAGTTTTTAAATTTGTGCTTATTTTATTCATCTTATTATTGTTTTGGTTTAGTTTTTGTTATTTGCTTATTGTCTAAGTGCTTATTTAGTATTTGCTTATTTGTTTATTAGATTCTATCGTATTGCTTAAGGGTTTTACCAGTACGATCCAGCAAGTGTGATCGCATAAACCCCTAGGGTTTCTACTTGCGATCCAGTGTTGCGATCAAGGCTAAGATCACCAAGTACGATCACTTGGTCACGATCACTCATTGCGATCGCTGACCACGATCACTTGAGTGCGATCTGGGCAACATTTCTTGTTTCCATCGCATTGAGTGCGATCACTTGGCCACGATCTAAGCTACGATCGATTGTTACGATCGTGGGCTACGATCACCAAGTGCGACCCCTCCTTTCTTGACTGTGATCCAGGGCACGATCCTGAGTACGATCGCTGGTTGTGATCGTGATTGCGATCTGACTTGGTTTTGACTATATTTCCTGTTTTTTTATTCTATTTCAAATTTTATTTTTCCCGCACTTTTACTTAGTATTATTTTGAACGAGTTTTGTCTTAATTTAATTTTACAAAGTTTTAAGTTTTAAATTCATTACGTTATAAGTTTTCAAGTTTGCATTTTTATTTTATTGTCAAATTTACTTTTTGTCGAGCTTTAATTTTTGTCATTTAATTAATTTACTTTTAAAAGTTTTAATTTTGCACCATTTAAGTTTTAATTAGTTTTAGTTTTAGTTTTATTTAACCGTCATTTACTTTAAAGTCTTGCACATTAATTTTACTTCAACGACAAATCTTTGTTTTCCACCAAAAGACGACTGAGTCGCACTTAAACCAATAGTCAATTCGGAAAGACTAGACACATACAACGAACTTAAATTGTAACTGAGTAAAATCGAGTTATTAGTGACTACTAAGTATTGAATGACTGGTATCACTCTCATCCATCTTGGTATCATCATTCAGTGATGTTGAGAATCAAAGAAGATGAGTCTTCTAAAAGTGTAAGTAACGCAATCCACAATCACTTAAGTGATTAATCTTCATGAGTACCTACACATAGCAAGAAACAAACTAGTAGATACATTTCAAGGATAATTCAAAAATGTATAAATGCTACTAATCTGGATGAGATGCAATATTACCAATTAAAAAGCCTATTTTTAATGAAAAAATAGTTTTGACCAAAGAGAAACTTTAGTACAACGAAACCTTCTAATTTGAGGAGACAATGGATCGATCCAAGTTTTAAAGTACAATATACTTCAAAGACCTTGAGTGACCATCGCTCTGATACCAATTGTAGAAACTAGAGGGGGGGGGGGGGGGGGTTGAATAGTTTCTCTTTGGTTTATGTCTTAATTAAAATTCCTTTCAATTAGGTTTGTCTCAAAACTACTTGTTACTTGAAAGCTAGTTGCATAATGATTAAGTTCAATTCTAATGCATTAACAATGACAAATAGTAGATGTGAGTGATATGATAATAAGAGTAAGTAATACTTGGTTTTTACACCACGTATCAAAATTTGTAGTCCCAAATCTTTTCGAATTGATTTCCAGTCTAAAGTGCGACTCAATTGTCTTTTGGTGAACAAGAGATAAGTTTGGTTGATTATCTATTTCAAACTAATAGCAAATAAGTAAGTGTCGTTGAGTAAAGTAGAAGTTTAAAGATTATACTAAAAATAACGAGTTAAAATAAATGCTTGAAAACTTAAAGACAATATTAGAAAAATACTTGAACACTAAATAAAACTAACACTTAGAAACTTTGTAAAAACAAGAAACTAAAACATTGGAAAACAAACAATTACTGCCAAATCGGAATATACAAAATACATTAATCGGAATGTGTAATCGGAAAACACTGATCGGAATGTGCAAAATGTCCTCGTCGGAAAGTCTGAAAAGGAATCAGATCGGAATCACGAAGAACCCTCTGGTCGAAATATGTGCAATCGGAATATGGGATAAAGTAGTTGATCGGAATGTGGGATAAAGTAATACAATCGGAATATCTAACTTGAGTCAAATCGGAATAATATGCAAAACCCCCAATCGGAATAATCAACAAGGCCACAATCGGAATACGAAACCCTATTCTGATCCAAGGTGATCGGAATAGAGATGCTTAAATCGGAAAACCCAAAACCCTTTTCAGATCTACCAATCGGAATAAAGGAGGGGGCTGCTGGTCGGAATGCTGCGATCGGAAAGGGGTTTAGACCCTTTCCATTTATATGGGATTCGATAAAAAGCTAGCAATAAGCTATTTTGATAAGCTAATCACCAAACTTGAACAAATCTATAATAAAATGAACTAAATAAGCACTAATAAGAACTTATCCAAACTTAAAATAAGCAAACTTTTAAATCAAATCATAAAAAGATGAACTTTTTAAGAAAACTTTTAAAAGTAAATAAGCTAAAAGAAGCGAATAAGCCAATAAGCACACAAATCTTAAAGCTTAATCGAATGATAGCTTATGTAAGCATAAAAAGATTAACTTTTTAAGCACGAAATCATTAAGAACAACACGGATCTAATGAAATTCGCACCAAAATTAATCTAAAAATCAAAGAAAGGTAGAATGAGATGAAAGATTAAAAGCTTAACTAGAACTTGATTAATGAAATCAACAATACACAAATGTTTAATCTTGAAAGATTAAAAGAAAGAAAGATGAACACTTAGTGAGAGAAAGTTGAGAACTTTCTCTCTAAAACTAGAAAGAAAAGTGAAAAAATGAAAACTAAAACTAAAAACTAACCACCCTCCTAATGTGTATTAGGAGGGTATTTATTGGAAAAATGGGAAGGAGTGCATGTGTTGCCTCTTCTTTCTTTCTTTCTTTCTTCACGTCTTCTCGACTCGATTTAATTCTTTGTCTTTTCTCGATGTCGTCTCGGGATTTGAACTTGTCTTGATAATTTTCTTCTTTAATTTAGACTTGAGTTCTTCGACTTCATTAAACTTCCGTCTTTAGACTTTTTCTTCGATAAATCTTCAGAATAGGCCTTGGACTTCCGTTCTTTTTGCACTCTTGATCTTTTGACTTCGTCTTTTCCTGTTTTCTTCGATAAAAGCCCGTGAAAGCCCGTGTTTTCTTCCTTTTTAATATTTTGGTCCTAAAACACAATAAAAACACAAACCACGCATAATTCCGACTTTTACGACATAAAATACACGTTTTGGTCTTGTTATTATTGGAAATAAGTGGTAAAAGGATAAGTGTTTTCACACTTATTAAATCCCCTACACTTGACCATTGCAATGCCCTCATGCAATGCATTAATTTTAAAGCACGGTTTACATTTTCCATCATAAATAACCCACCTTGGCCTTTATTAAATACTAAACATAAAAAAGATAGAAACAAGTAAAGAAATTAAAGACTTACATTGGGTTTTGGCTGCCATGAACGTTTATCATCCTCAAGTTTCACGTTCCCCATACCAAGCTTAAAAACGAGATCATTGTTATTATAAGTTAGTAAACTAACACGAACTCATGTGGGCCAATTATTCACTTAGACTCCCTTATTCCTAGGTGTATCTCTTATATTTTATTTTTGTCTTGAATGATCACGAGGATGCATTGTTTGACTTATTTCGATAGTTATTTAGGCCGAAAATAAAGTGAACGATTTAATCAATAGTTAGCTAAAGGACAAAATATTTTAAAACTGCTTCTCGGGACCTCATAAAGTTCATATCTTGGCATAACTCGCTTCACGATTTGAGACCTTTCTCGGACCGATATTTGGCAGCGACTTCATACTTCGAATCTTTGAGAGACGTTCTTGAATATATGGTCTTCTCTTCATAATAGGAATTTCTTCACTTGAAGTTTTGAGAGATTCTTCATTTTTGGACCACGACTTCTTCATTTTTCTCCAACCTTTATTTTGGACTTTGATATACAACAATCCGCCTCCTTTTAGGACTTGGATCCATTTATCCTCATACCTTGTTAGGGCCTTTTTGGATAGACTTATCCATGATCTTTTGGGGAGTTTTTGCTTTTCGTCGTGTGTCTCTATCCTTCATATTGATTTTCGATAAATGATTCTTCACATCACTTTTGGATCTTTAGCAACAAACTGCAGCCCTCATGCCTTGTTAGGGCCTTTTCGGACTCGCCAATCTTCGCATCCCGCTTCAATAAGCTATGCCTTGGCTATGAACTCTAATCCGTACCGAGCAACTTTTAAACGATTTTGGGCTAGAAGCTAAGTAACCTTTTAAATTGTACAACCTTATTTGTTACAGATAAATTTATTAACAAGCGAAGGGAGAATAGGCTTATAATTAACTCACATAAATTCAAGAAAGAATACCAAACTTATAATTGACTCTATCATCTCTCGTCCTCCACAGTTTAAAATCTCAAGGAATGAGACTCGTGGATGCTTAGCCTATTAAATCAAAGTTTTGGGTTTTCGAGTCATCTATAGGATCTTGCAAATTCTTAGACTTTTTCAAGTTTAGAAATCGCATTTTAAAGTTCCCTTGATAAACGACTCTCTAGGATCAATTATAGGAACTTGCGAAAAGTTCTTGTTCTTAACCCGTGAGAGTTAAGACTTTCGCGTTTTATAGCTCCCTATATAAAAGCCTAGCAAAACTTGACTTAAACACGTTAAGGATACTAGCTAGAGTAAACTTAGATAAGTAAACTCGGGTTGAGTCAAAATATTCATGACTAAGAAAAATTTAAAACCACGTTATTTAAGAAAGGAAAGAAAATAACCATAATGAAGAAAAATACCACTATACAACTAGGCCAAAATAGATTAAAAATTTTGAAAAATGTCGAAAAATCAAATTTTCCGGTTAAAATCAGAGCAAATTCATGGAAAAGACCACTTACTTCGATAGAAGTCCCCCCTACACTTGATATAAACATTGTCCTCAATGTTTGAGCATGTGGGAGTAAACTCCCCTACACTTATGACATTGTGCACTTTGTTTAAATCTTGCTAAGGAAAGGACAACTATAGTGAATTCAGTGTGAACATATAAAATATGAAAAATTGAATCACAAGAGTTTAGGATAGAACCGGGAAGATGGGAACACGGTATCACGGTGCGTCAAAAGTCATCAAGATGCTCTTTGAAGCTTGAATCCCTGCACAAGATAAGAAACAAGACAACAAACACATACGGGGCTCCCCCTACACTTCTTATGAAAGCAGTAAAGGATAGATCACGGGTTGCCTCCCGAGAAGCGCTTGTTTTTGTTCACCGAGTCATGAGCCTGACTCGGCCCAAATTTAGTTCATGGGAAACGTGGTGAGGGATGGAATCATCTCATGAGAGATGTCCTCACCAAAGTACAGCTTCAAACGCTGGCCATTCACCTTGAAATTGGGCCCATTTGGCTGAGAAAGCTTAATGGTCCCATATGGAAAGACTTTGGCGACGGTGAATGGACCAGACCAGCGGCTCTTCAACTTGCCAGAGAAGATCTTCAACCGAGAGTTAAAAAGTAAGACTTGATCACCAACGTGGAACTCTCTGTTCTTAATCCTTGCGTGATGAATGATCTTGGTATTCTCTTTGTAGATCAGTGAGTTCTCGTAAGCTTCATTCCTCAGTTCGTTGAGCTCGTTTAGTTGAATCTTGCGATGATCACCGGCTTTGTTGATGTCGAAGTTAGCCCACTTCAAGGCCCAGTGCGCCTTATGTTCCAGCTCGATGGGGAGGTGGCATGCTTTCCCGTACACAAGACGATAAGGTGTACAACCGATCGGGGTCTTATAAGCAGTACGGAAAGCCCACAGAGCATCATCTAACTTTTCGGCCCACGCGGCGCGATGCTCTCCCACAGTACGCTCCAAAATTCGCTTCAATCCACGGTTGGAAATCTCGGCTTGCCCATTGGTTTGGGGATGATAGGCAGTGGAAAGACGATGATTGACACCATACTTAGCCATGACTCTTGCAAATTGATCATTGCAAAAATGAGTCCCGCGGTCACTGATAATAGCACGAGGAACGCCGAATCGAGCGAAAAGCTGCTTTAAAAAGTTCACAACCACCCTCGCATCATTCGTTGGGAGAGCCTTAGCTTCAACCCATTTAGAAACGTAGTCAACGGCGACGAGGATATACTTGTTCCCTTTGGAAGATGGAAATGGCCCCATAAAGTCGATGCCCCATACGTCAAAGATTTCACATTCTTGTATGAAATTTTGAGGCATCTCATCTTTATGTGTGATCTTGCCTTGGCGTTGGCAAGCATCACAATGCTTAACCATTTCGTGAGCGTCACGATAAATGGTGGGCCGATAGAATCCAGAGTCAAACACTTTCTTAGCGGTGTAGTTGGGACCAAAGTGACCACCAGTGGATCCTTTATGGCAAGCAGCAAGGATTTGCAAAGCTGCCGGTCCATCAACACATCGACGAATGATCATATCAGCACATTGTTTGAATAGAAAAGGGTCATCCCAAAAGTAAGTCTTAACATCATTCAAGAACTTCTTCTTTTGTTGGGATGTTAACCCTTTGATGAGAACACCACCTGCTAAGTAGTTTGCAATGTCGGCAAACCACGGGGTGTCATCAAGATTGAGATTTATAGACATTAAGGTCTCAAGGGGGAAAGAGTCATTGATCTCTTTGTTCGGATGATCCCCTTGATATGGATCCTCAAGTCTACTCAGATGATCCGCGGCTAGGTTTTTGGCACCCTTCTTGTCACGAATTTCAATGTTGAATTCTTGAAGGAGTAAAACCCATCGAAGAAGTCTTGGTTTAGAGTCGTGCTTAGTCATCAAGTACTTTAACGCGGAATGGTCCGTGTATACGATGGTGGTGGATAAAACAAGATAGGGGAGAAATTTTTCAAAAGCATAGACAACAGCTAAAAGCTCTTTTTCGGTTGCCGTATAATGCAATTGAGCCCCTGTCATTGTTTTGCTAGCATAGTAGATTGGTTGGAAGTGTTTATTCACTCTTTGGCCCAAAACCGCACCAATAGCAAAGTCGCTAGCATCGCACATCAATTCAAAGGGTAACTCCCAATTAGGGGTAACCAAGACCGATGCCTTAGTTAGCTTATCCTTAAGAAGATTGAAGGCTTCGATACACTCTTTAGAAAAGATAAAAGGAGTATCTTTTTCCAAGAGGTGGGTCATCGGGCGAGCGATTTTAGAGAAATCCTGAATGAATCGACGATAGAAGCCCGCATGACCCAGAAAACTTCTCACGCCCTTCACGGTTGAAGGTGGAGGTAATTTGGTTATGACATCTACTTTAGCACGGTCGACTTCAAGACCGGCTTTAGAGATTTTGTGTCCTAGCACAATGCCTTCTTTTACCATAAAATGACATTTTTCCCAATTCAGAACAAGGCGAGTGTCTTCGCACCGCTTAAGCATACGTTCTAAATTGGCAAGGCAAGAAGAGAAGGAATCCCCACAGACCGAGAAATCATCCATGAAGACTTCCATGGTTTGCTCAACCATGACATGGAAGATAGCCAACATGCACCTTTGGAAAGTCCCGGGGGCATTGCATAAGCCAAAAGGCATTCTTTTGTAAGCAAATGTGCCATAGGGACAAGTGAATGTTGTCTTCTCTTGATCTTGGGGATCGATGGGTATTTGGAAATAACCCGAGAAACCATCAAGAAAGCAGTAATATTCATTACCCGTTAAACGTTCAAGCATTTGGTCCATAAAAGGAAGAGGGAAATGCTCCTTTCTCGTGGCATCATTGAGTTTATGGTAGTCTATACAAACTCTCCACCCAGTAACGAGACGGGTAGGAATCAACTTGTTGTTTTGATTGGGCACAACGGTGATTCCGCCTTTCTTAGGCACACAATGGACTGGACTAACCTATGGTGAATCCGAAATAGGGTAAATCATACCCGCATCAAGAAGTTTAATAACCTCTTTTTTGATGACTTCATGGATTTTAGGATTCACCCTTCGTTGGCTTTGAATTGTGGGCTTAAAGTCGTCCTCCATGAGAATTTTATGTGTGCAAAAGTGAGGATCAATTCCGCGAATATCGGAGATTTTCCAAGCGATAGCTCTTTTATGTTTCTTCGACACGGCGATAAGTCGGGATTTTTCTTCTTCTTTAAGGTCCTTTGCGATGATGACCGGTAACTTCTCGTTGTCTTCAAGGAAGACGTACTCAAGATGAGGAGGTAGGTCCTTAAGCTCAAGAGTAGGAGGATCCTCAATAGATGGTGTAACTAACGATGGATCATCATTAGTCACCTCTTTAGGAGAAGGAGGAGAAAACGGGTCTTCATTGAGAAGTCTCTCAATAGTACGAATGTCTTCATCCCAATCGGTGGACGAATTATCATACTTAATATCGAGAGGACCCAAGCTAGCTTCGAAATCATCCAAGTCACTTTCTCCAAAAGGAGTCAATGATGGAGCAATTGAGGCAACGGTCTCAACATTGGGTAGAGAAGAGAGAGTACTTTTGCAAGCATCATGAAAATGTTCTTCACAAGCCTCATCGAGAACATCAATAGCATTAACACTCTCATATGAATAAGGTTGCTTAGAAATCTTACCCATGTTGAAGACAATTTTATCGTCACCAACTCTCATGATTATTTCGCCCGCGGCTACATCAATGAGAGTGCGACCGGTCCTCAGGAAGGGACGTCCAACGATTAATGGAACACGAGGATCCATCTCGTAGTCAACGACAACAAAATCCGCCGGGAAGGTGAATATGTCAACGCCAACGAAAACGTCTTCGGCTATCCCCACTGGATAAGAAACCGTACGGTTAGCTAATTCCAAAGTCATTTTGGTGGGGACTAGCTCGGGGAGAGATAATTGCTTCCAAACACTTAAAGGCATTAAGTTTATACTGGTACCTAGATCGGTTAGGGCCATGCAATTCTCTACTCCCGGGAAGTTGCAAGGAATCAAGAAGCGACCCGGATCACCATGTTTGGTGGGCAATTTCCTTAAGAGAACGGCGGAGAAATTCTCATTAAGTTGGGTCTGAGCAATGTCAAGAAGCTTCTCCTTGTCACTAAGAAGATCTTTAAAAATCTTCGCGTATTTGGCCATGTGAGCGAGAGCCTCGGCAAAGGAGATGTTAAAATTCAATTGTTTAAACATTTTTAGAAAGTTTGAAACTTGAATATCATCCTTGCTCTTTTGCTTCTCTTTCCTCAACCTTGAAGGATAAGGTATATTGGATGAAGAAGAAGGCTTTAGGGGGGTAGGATCACTCACAACCGCGGGTGGTGGGGAAATGGGGGTAGAAGGCAAAGGAGGTGGGGAAAGTTGCTCTTTTTCCTTGTTCACAATCACGGGTGGAGGTGTAGGAAGCTCGGGTTCCGTATAACCTTTTCCACTACGAGTGGTGATTGCTTTCATCTCCCCTCTTGGGTTCGCAACGGTGTTACTCGGAAGAGTACCCGAAGAAGAGGGTTGATTACTTTGGAAGAGCGAACCGATCATATCACGTATGTTAAGAGCTTGAGTGCTGAAAGAGTCTCTCATGTCTGCACGAATCTCATTGCTTTGCTTTGCCATGTCATTCCTTAGCTCGACTCGAATATCGTTCCCATGTTTCGCCATTTCGCCCTTCAAGTTGACGAATTGACTCTGAAGATTCGTCACCATCTCTCGATTAGTCTTCATGAATGTCTCGACGTCTTGATTTAATGCCATCGGTTGATTGAGAGGTGGAGCTTGGTAAGCTTGAGAATTTCCTTGAGTTGGGTATGGGTTTTTTTGGGATTGATATTGATTGGTAGCACGAGGTTGGGATTGGTTGTTTCGGTTATAGCTTTGTTGTTGGTTTTGGTGTGTAGGAGGGAAATCGGGTGGAGCAAGATAGTTGTTTGAACGATAACTTAGCAAACGGTCTCCTTGAGGACGAGCTTGATAGCCTCCCGTGGGATAAGTACCGTATGTCGCGTTAACGTTTTCAGAAAAATTGCCTTGGGTAGAAGGACAATCATTGTAAGAATGAGGACCACCACATGTGTCATAAGAAATAGCAACGGCTTTAGCTTGTTGAAAGTGGTTTGTAGCCATGGTCATGAAATTCTTGTTCATCTCAGCGAGTTGTCAAGTAATTTCAGTCATCTCGAGATTGGAAGTAGTAGAAGAAACATTGACTCTCGGGTTAGATCTTGAGGATGCGGATGAATCCCAATTCTTGTGGTGAGTAGTCATGTTTTCAATCAACTCTCTACACTCCTATGGTCTCATTTTCATAAAAGTACCACCGGCGGCGGCATTGATCGTGTCACGATCACGAAAAGTGAGGCCATTGTAGAAAGTATCAATGAGAGTGACGGGGAGCATGTTGTGATTTGGACAGCGGTCGATCAAATCATTGTATCGTTCCCAAGCATCGAAGAGCGATTCATCATTGTCTTGCATGAATCCACTAATTTGGTTACGGAGGCTTGTGACCATGGATGGTGGGAAGTAGCGCGACAAAAATCGTTGAGTCATGTCATTCCAAGTATAATAGAATTCTTTGGGAGACGGTCAAACCATTTTTCGGCATGGTGAGAAAGCGAGTGGGGAAAGAGTTGAAGGCAAAGGTCATCCATAGAAACACCGGGGGACTTCATGCTTTGGGTGATGGTAATGAATTTGTCGAGGTGTTTGTTGGCATCATCATCCGGAATTCCGTGAAATGGGTTAGTTTTCACTTGTTGGATCATGTGATGCTTCAACGAAAACTCCTGAGCCGTGACATGCATCGGCGCAATCGGGCCTCCGCGTCCGTTCATGGTGGGTTGACACAATTCCTCCATTGTTCGTAAATCAGGTAGGGGGACATTGTTGTTGTTGTTGTTATTGTTATTCAAATTGGGTAGAGGTGGGTTATTATTGTTGTTATTAACACAAGCCATATCTAAATCTTCACGAGTCTCGGGCTCAAAATAGTTTGAAGATCTAGTACGCATACACCTGCAGAAGAAAAATACACAGAGAGAATATCTATATAATCTTTTTGGTGCAAAATCTATTGGAAAAGAATTGCTTTTTCTGATTTTTTAATGTTTTTGTATTTTTGAAGAATTTTATATTTTTTAGGGTTTTTAAAAATTTTTGAAGCAAGGAAAATAACGTTCAAAGAACGGATCCCAAAATTCAATGCGTCTCTCACTAAAAACAGTTAATCTTAACGAAAAGAGCCGGCAGCGACGCCATTTAATACTTGGTTTTTACACCACGTATCAAAATTCGTAGTCCCAAATCTTTTCGAATTGATTTCCAGTCTAAAGTGCGACTCATTTGTCTTTTGGTGAACAAGAGAATAGTTTGGTTGATTATCTATTTCAAACTAATAGCAAATAAGTAAGTGTCGTTGAGTAAAGTAGAAGTTTAAAGATTATACTAAAAATAACGAGTTAAAATAAATGCTTGAAAACTTAAAGACAATATTAGAAAAATACTTGAACACTAAATAAAACTAACACTTAGAAACTTTGTAAAAACAAGAAACTAAAACATTGGAAAACAAACAATTACTGCCAAATCGGAATATCCAAAATACATTAATCGGAATGTGTAATCGGAAAACACTGATCGGAATGTGCAAAATGTCCTCGTCGGAAAGTCTGAAAAGGAATCAGATCGGAATAACTAAGAACCTCTGGTCGGAATATGTGCAATCGGAATATGGGATAAAGTAGTTGATCAGAATGTGGGATAAAGTAATACAATCGGAATATCTAACTTGAGTCAAATCGGAATAATATGCAAAACCCCCAATCGGAATAATCAACAAGGCCACAGTCAGAATACGAAACCCTATTCCGATCCAAGGTGATCAGAATAGAGATGCTTAAATCGGAAAACCCAAAACCCTTTTCAGATCTACCAATCGGAATAAAGGAGGGGGCTGCTAGTCGGAATGCTGCGATCGGAAAAGGGTTTAGACCCTTTCCGATTTATATGGGATTCGATAAAAAGCTAGCAATAAGCTATTTTGATAAGCTAATCACCAAACTTGAACGAATCTATAATAAAATGAACTAAATAAGCACTAATAAGAACTTATCCAAACTTAAAATAAGCAAACTTTTAAATCAAATCATAAAAAGATGAACTTTTTAAGAAAACTCTTAAAAGTAAATAAGCTAAAAGAAGCGAATAAGCCAATAAGCACACAAATCTTAAAGCTTAATCGAATGATAGCTTATGTAAGCATAATTAGATTAACTTTTTAAGCACGAAATCATTAAGAACAACACGGATCAAATGAAATTCGCACCAAAATTAATCTAAAAATCAAAGAAAGGTAGAATGAGATGAAAGATTAAAAGCTTAACTAGAACTTGATTAATGAAATCAACAATACACAAATGTTTAATCTTGAAAGATTAAAAGAAAGAAAGATGAACACTTCGTGAGAGAAAGTTGAGAACTTTCTCTCTAAAACTAGAAAGAAAAGTGAAAAATGAAAACTAAAACTAAAAACTAACCACCCTGCTAATGTGTATTAGGAGGGTATTTATAGGAAAAATGGGAAGGAGTGCATGTGTTGCCTCTTCTTTCTTTCTTTCTTTCTTCACGTCTTCTCGACTCGATTTAATTCTTTGTCTTTTCTCGATGTCGTCTCAGGATTTGAACTTGTCTTGATAATTTTCTTCTTTAATTTAGACTTGAGTTCTTCAACTTCATTAAACTTCCGTCTTTAGACTTTTTCTTCGATAAATCTTCAGAATAGGCCTTGGACTTCCGTTCTTTTTGCACTCTTGATCTTTTGACTTCGTCTTTTCTCGTTTTCTTCGATAAAAGCCCGTGAAAGCCCGTGTTTTCTTCCTTTTTAATCTTTTGGTCCTAAAACAAAATAAAGACACAAACCACACATAATTATGACTTTTATGACATAAAATACACGTTTTGGTCTTGTTATTATTGGAAATAAGTGGTAAAAGGATAAGTGTTTTCACACTTATTAGTAAGTAAAGAGTAAGGAAAGAAAGGACCTAATAGGAAGACACCAAGATTTATAGTGGTTCGGTAACGAAGCTCTATCTTCGTTCCTACTCCACTCCTCGAGTACACCTGTAAAACCCACATGCTTTTACCATGAACAGTACACTTACGATCGTACGTACTGGATTTAAACTTTCCTTATATAACATGAACACGTAGCACGAATATTAATTACAAGAATTACGTACGTGTTATTACACGATAAGTATTGAATACGTGTTAGTACACGGTAATTATTAACGATAATAATTATAATCACGAGCATAAAATCATGAACATGAAATCACGAACAGATAATTATGTACTTACGTAATTATTAATACGACGAATGTCATTACGTACAAGTAATTATAATAACATGAATAATTAATAACTACGTAACACGTAAACACGAACATTTAACACGATTATTATTATTACGTATATTTAAATTAACACGGCAAGTAATTACGTACTTAATGTTACGTTTAACACGCATGGACATAACTATGAAATTCACGACATTTTAAATACATGAACACGCGTGCGTTTTATTAAACGTTTAATACAAACGAATAGGGAGATAGTTGTTGGGATTTTTAGACAAGAAAGGAAGACAAGACAAACATGGGGCTTAAGCCAATTTGGGTTTGATCGGCTCAAAAAGAAAAAAAAGACAGGGAGTAATCTTATTTTTGGACAAAACACAAATATTCTAAAACCCTAAAACATGGAAAAACCAGCCGCCACTTTACTCCTTCTTCTGCCTCTTCTGCCGTGGGTTTTCATCATCAAGGAACAAGATCAGACGTGGTTTTTAAATCCAGAAGATCAAAGATGGTGTCGTGTTTATGCTCCTAAACCCTAAAAACGTAAGTAGTTCTAGATCCTTTTTAATCATTCGTTTTATACGTTTAATTAATCACTAATCCATTAAAACGGGTTTAAAAACATGTATATAAACGTAAACCTAACAAGATTATAGGTTAGGGTTTGTTTTATGCGAAGTAGCACACATACCGAGACCCTCCCATGGTCTCGGTGGTAAGATAAGCTCACCAGCCGCAACCCTAAAAAGGATGTTGGCTTGGTTTTGTGCTAACGGTGGCGTCCAGCGAGCAAGCAGGGGAAACCACTGGCTGCGGCCAGTGGTATGGTTGTTCAGGAAGTGGGAACCGAGACCACCCAGGTCTCGGTGGGAAATTATAACAAGCAGGGGAACACAGAACTGCCAGGGGAAAACTGGCAGTTAAGGGGTTGTTTGTTTTTGGGTTTATAAACAGTTATGCGGGTGTTTGGCTGTCAGTTTTAAAGGAAATTAAGGGGCTGTTTGGTTCGGTTTATATGCAAACATAATACGAGTTTCACGGGATTCCACGGGTTCGGTTTTCGACACGTTTTAATAAATACTACATGAGTACAGGTTATTATTTTACGAATTTAATTAGCTTTACATGTTTATTAATTTACAAGGTAATTAAATTAATAAAGCGTGACTTATAATTACAAGATTAATTAAATTAATTTACCATGACTACTAATTAATTTAATTTGTCATGACTTGGGTTATTATTATTTAGACAAGAATACATGTTTTTAACCTAAGTATGTAACTATTTATTGTATACTATAGTATTAATTAATTATTACTCATGAATTATAATTAATAATTAACATGGACTTAGGTTTATTATTATTATTTAATAATACATGTTTCAACCTAAGTATTTAATTATTTATTATACACTATAATATTAATTAATTATTAAACATGGCTATAATTTATTAATTTTCAAGACTCAGGTTATATTAATATATATATTAATATATGTTTTAATCTAAGTATTTTAACCATGTAATTTAATTAAATCATGATTATATTTAATTAAATCTTATAACCTATAGTTTATTTAATTTACATGTATTAATTAATAAACTATACTATTTAATCCCATGACTTAGAATAATAATCAGTAAAACTTAAGCTTATCTTATTAGCTTAATAATCCAACTTATATCTATTTATGGAAACTTTCTATTTTTAGAAACTTATCTATTTTAAGCAATAAATCTATTTTTGGAAACTTTCTATTTTTGGAAACTTTCTATTTTTAGAAACATTCTATTTTAGGAAACCTACTATTTTTAGAAACTTACTTATTATTACACCACAAGTATAATAATACAAGAAATACAAGTAATACTTAATCAGAATATACATAATATACGATAAACACAGTATAACGTTAAAATCAGTAAAACAAGACATAAACATATAAAACAAGCTAAAACATGATATAAAACCAGTTACGTACTCAGTAATCAGAATACTTATACATGTATTCTATGTATGTAGCCTTACTGAGATCGAAGTAGGACTCTCTTCCGTTCGTCTTCTTCGTTCACTGGACTTAAGGTACGGATTCTCCGTCCTTTCAGTATGGACATTCTTCCTTATTAGGATTTCTCGTATGCAGCCAACTATTTTCCCCAGTATATGTTTTATATGTTTTTTTGAATTGCTTATGTTTAACTAGAATACCTAAAGCCATATACATGCATGACCAGTTTCACCTAGTTATGGAGGTACCATAACCATGACACTGGAGGCACCAGTGTTATGACTTCACCACGACGGAGTGATAGCTCGTGGCGTCCCTTTCAGCTTTTGGCCATTTATTATATTATCAGGTGGGGTGTATGGGTACATCCTAGTTTACATGTTTTTAGCATATTATTCAGGTGAATGTGGTGTGTGCCTTGCATCCTTCACAAGGAGCTGATCCCTCCTACCTAAATAGTATATTAAATTAGAGGCAACCCCTCTAATTTGCATGACGAGGTCACCCCTCCAAGTATTCATGCACGTTGATATTTCATGACCTATATTGGCTAAATGGTAAACATGTTAAACAGTTTTTATAAGATAAACATAAGGCTTTTCAAACTATAAAACCAATTTTATGAACATGTTCCAGGTTTTCCAGGACATATACATTTCCGCTGCTATATGTTATTCATGCTTATATTAATCATTTCATGCTTGTATATCCGTGCACTGAGCGTTATGCTCAGCCGTTACTTTCCTTTCCATGTCCCAAAACGGCAGGTACCCAAGGACAGACTCGAGCATTTGGAGGACATGCATAGGATGGAAGCTGCCATAGACTTCTCCTTTTGCCTTCATATACTTATGCTTGTTTAGTCTTTCATTCATTTCATTTACTTTTTTTGTTTTGGGCTTATGTTTGGGAACCGATGTTTGATTCCGGGTTTCCCTATGGTCATGTATGTTTTACTATATATTACCTTGCATGCTTTGATGACACGCCATAATTACGCGTAACGGTCCACTTATCAAAGTGGGGTGTTACAATTATGGTATCAGAGCCCAAGGCTTCGACCTGTAGGCTCTAAAACTTGACCTGTGACTAGTGGGTAGTCATCAGGAGCTTCCTAAGCCAACTTTTGTTATTCCATGTATTGATGTTTTCAGCACATTGTTGTTTCAGCCATGATGTTTTCAGCACCTTGATGTTTTAACCTTGATGTTTTCATCGATATTGTTTCACTAATATGGATGGACAACCGTCATTCATATTTAGTTATGTGTCATTGTTTCATGCATGATGTTCCTCGTGAACTGTGATTAATGTGAAATGAACCCCAGTAGTTCATAATTAGTCACATAAATTTTTTTTGATAAGTTTTGGACAGATGATTTTTACTTATTTATGTTTCATGTATCATTGTTGTAGGAATTATGACTAAGTAATGGTTGGTACAGGACTGGCCCTATTTAGTCGCATGTGCTTTTATCGAAAATTTTAACTTTGGGACCGACCCATAGGCGTCCCCTCACCATGTCTTTTGTTTTGGGACCGACCCATAGGCGTCCCCTCACGCATATAAAGGTTTTAATAAACTGCATCATGTATTCATGCACTGTTTACATGCATAAATTTTTTCTCATGATTTAGTGGCATAATTTTTTTTTCATGTCCCCTCATAAGTTACTATGTTTTTAGGTCAAGTATGTTTTCATACTGTCATGGTTAAACTCAGTTTCATGCTGATTATGTTATACAACTTCAGTTTCACCCTTCATGTTAAGTTGTTTCATGTTTCTCCATGATAATTCCGGCTTCACGTGATTATGTCTTATGTCTTCTTTGTTGTTTTTGGCTTTCATGCAAGACACTATGGAAATTCATGTAAATTCTGCTTTCATGATAGTCATGGTTGGTTTTCACTAATTATGCTTTCAGGAAAATCATCGTTGAAATTCGTTTAACCACACGTTAGTGTTTCTTTATGCAACCATAATGAGGTATATACTGGCATTGCCATGTTATCATGATGGTCTTCCTAACCATTTAATCAGTTTGAAATCATGTCAAATGATCGACCCCATACCGATCATTTAATGTACATTCCATGTGTACTCCATGTACCATATCCCATGTGCATACTTTCAATTTGCTGATATTCTACAAGATTGCTGATGCCGCTCATAACTTGGAGATGTTACTAAAGGTTGATGCTGCTGATGTTTGGAGACGCTACGAGATGCGGATGATGTTCACAACCTGGAGATCTTACAAGACGAAGACAAAGGCGTTAGAGCAAAGAAATTGGACGAGAAGATGCTTTACCACCATACGAGTTCCATCAATCATTGTCCCAAATTCTTAGTTACATGTCACACGTCATTCAGTTGTCGTTTCAGTCATGTGAGTGAAGACCGGTATCAGCCGGTCACTCAACTGAATAGTTACATGAATCACAGTCATGAGAATTACCGTCATGAAACGGACAAACAAGACGATAGTAACCACTACTACAACAACAACTATCCTAGCAATCGCAACCGAAGCTCTGGCCACGGAGGTGATCAGAAATACAAAGGATCAGTATTCCAACCGATTCGCCAATTCTGGCATAATAACCTAATATTTGTAGCTCTATTTGTTTCACATCTCGAGACACATGTGAAGACCTCAGTCAAGACACATGTCTCACATATACTTTTTGAAGACACATGTCAAGACACCAGTCGAGACACATGTCATGCTTACATTTCCCAAGACACGAGTCAGGACACATGACTCACGTCCAATTCTGGAACATCCCTAAGAAATTCAGGGTACCCTCCAAAGAGTATATCTATTTTGTTGTGCCATGTATTAATCAGGCCACAAGAATTTCAGTACCATCACCGGCGTATCAGTAAGGCCAGTCACGTTTTCTCGATGACACTTTCATTTCTTTCACCATATTTCATATATTCATGACCATGAAGGACGCCATCCGTATTCCCCATGTATACGAAGGTTTTCCCTTCAGCCTAATGATAAGATCCAAACTAGTAACTCGTTATCTCGGACAGACGCGAGTTGAATTTATCCTAATTATGGACTACGAACAGCACACCCTGCTACGATTCATGATTTTGTACAGTAATGTTCAGGCTCCTGAATACATTCAGCTTGATTTTCCATCAGGAAAATCTGTATAAATTATCTATGCTTTCCAAGCACGTGCCTTGTTAGCCATGGCTGCTAAATTCCTAGATGTCAGTTAAGACACGACCACTGAAGTCCTCTTTCGCGTAACCAACAAATTATTCCAAAATCTTCCCATAGATTCTAGCATAACACTCAAGGAGGAGGACGGTAACATGAGATTATGTGTTGACCACCGTCGATGTAAACAAATCACCATTCATAACCGTTATTCTCCTACACGTATTGAAACATGTCCAATCGACTTTAGGGTGTCAATCACTTTTCCAAAATCGGACTCATGATCATACTGCCAATAGTGGCGAGCGAAAGAGCAGGACATGTCTATGACTGCTATTTGTACACGACTCAGTCATGTTAGATTCATGATTTTGTTTTAGTCTCATAAATACTTTAGCAGCAATATGGACTTAATAAATTGAGTTTCCATGAACTCATAAACAAATTCATCAGTACTTTCATCGAGAACAACCTGATATTTTTCTAGGTCTAGAGAAGAGCAGTAAGACCATATTTGCACTATGTTGCAAATTCAATAATGATGAGATGGCATTTATACATGATCTCATCGTTCTTTTCGGGCTTTAAATGCATAAAAATGTCATAAAATACCATATATATGCTTGTGTTTGTTTACTTGTGTATTTTAGGTATGGATATCGTGAAAAAGACAAAAGATCACAAGATACAAGGAAAAAACAGACACGAGAAATGAAGCCGTACAAAGAACCGGGCCATAATCATGGAATTTTCAACAAATACCCTTGAAGACTTGAAGACAAACAAGATTGATCCTCATTCATTGAAGAAATGACACTTAAAACCCTTGTATATTCATAATTACAAGTTTGGTCCCTTAAGTTTGTCAAAATTACACAAAAGGTCCTTCAACTTTGAAGAAATGGCAAGATTAGTCCCTCAACAATTCAAAATTGCCAATAATGGTCCCTCATGAAGTCAAAGTTACAATGAAGACCTTTGAAGATCAACAATGTCCAAGATCAGCCCTTGAATTATCCAAAAATGGCAAATATAACCCTTGAAACACTTTTTATAAAGTTTTGTGCCAAAATTGCCAAGTGGTGAAAGTTGTTACAAGTATAATAGGGCGCTGACAAACTTTTATATCCAAATGACAAAAGAAAGGAAAGAGAAGGGTTAAACATGGGCATTTGAAACATTTAAACACAAAATGAGCCAAACACTTCCCCAATCCTACAAAACGGATCAAAAGGTATTACTGTAGCAGTCAAGAACCCAGATTTTACTCCACTTAAAACAAAGGGTAAAATGAAATTACCCTTACCCACACTTGATTCACACGCCTATAATCTCCTTCCAACCTTAAAACACTCACTCCCACTCACCAAATGGCCTCACCACCAAAACCGTTTCACCATCATGTGACAACTTCCTCACCAAGGATTGCCACGTGTCAAGATCAATAGCCCACATCATTTGCTTCATCACAAAGCTATTATAAACGGTTTGGATGCATTTTGGACAGCTCACATCAAGAAAACGTCTAGAAGGCTTAGGGCATTTAGGGAATTTCACTTCTAGGGTTTGTGAATAGTGTTTAGCCAGGCATTTGCCTATAAAAGGAGACCTCAACATGTGAGAGTCCCTTTGTTCCAGTTTTAGGCTATCAATCTTTGTAATTCCTTTTTAAGTAATAAAATTTGATTTTCTGAGTTTTGAGAAATCTTGTTCTTGTTTATTAAAAGTTTGGTGTTGGAATAGCCTAATTCTGAGTTCCATTTATATGTTTGAAGGTTTTTGAGGCAAGGTTTTAGTTGATAAAGCTTGGGTTTCAAAAATCAGAAAGTGCTTGTTTATTTGATCTCACCTTATTGTTTGTTCATCTTAGCAGCATTGGAAGCTGGTACTTGTTTTGCTAGTACCTCAGCTCAAACAATCCAGGGCCTGGATGTAGGTCTTGGAGGTTTGCACCTTCTTCCCTTTTCATTTTCTCTTAAAGTTTCTGATTATTTGTGATTTTTGTGGATTATTGCTTGAATCTGTGTTATTGTGGGTGATTATTGTTGATTTGGCTTGGTTTGATGTTATTGAGGTGTTACTGATCTGATTTGTGGGTTGAATCTTCATAAGCCTTTGAAAATTTGTGAAATCAAGTTTTAAAAGGGTGTTTGGGATTACTGCATAAGTTAGATTTGTGGATTGTTAAGTGTTTGTTTGTTGTATGCAAGTATTGGTATCTGTTATTTGGGTGCATATGTTCATCTGTTTGCAGGTTTTGTGGGTTTGAACACATTGATTCATAGATTGGCTATAAAATCTTCTTAACTTGGTAAAATTGGCTAGGATTTTGAGGACACCTAGATCTAAGCATAGGTTAAGGGTAACAAGTGCTAAATCATAGTTAATCACACCAGGGTAGAAGGATTTGAGGCTTGAAATTGGATCAAGTGTCAAGTATATCAGCAAACTGTTTCTGCATATTGTTCATTGTTCATCAGTAACTTCTAGTGCTTTGATCTTGTTGATTTCTTTGATTCAGTGTTTGATTCTTGTTGCTTTGTGTTTATTGTTAGTTTATATAGCTTGTGTATGCATCTGGTTAAGTTTGGTTGGCTTATTTTGCTTAAATCTGCTTATTAAGTGCTTAACTGCTTATTTGCATATCTGGAGCATATCTGTGGACTGTTTGGCTTATTGTGGCTTATTGTGTGGATCATTTTGTGATTTTATTGTTGCTATTGACTCCTTGTGGTTCACTGATCACAAGGGTGCCTTTGTTTCCAATTGAATCAAACCAGAACTCTCAAATAAGCTTGGTCAATTAGTCAAAGCAGTCGGAACTCCTTTCCCCTGCTGGTTGCCACTGATAGTGCAATTTTGGTGTCAGCTTATCAATAAGCTATAATAGCTTATTTTAACCAGCAACAACTTTGTTTTTGTAATAGGTGCTCATATTTTGACCCATTTGTTCATCCTGGAGCATTTGGGTGGTTGACTTTTAGGTTTGACTAGAAAACCAACTCCTTTGACTTTTACATAAGTTCATTTGTGCTTATTCTGGCTTATTGGTTGTGCTTATTGGATTTTTGTTGATTGATATTGCTTATTGAGTCCATTTGAAAGCTTTTGCAAGTTGAATCAGCTTCTGAGGTGCATTATTTCTCAAAAACGACTATTTTGTCGTTTTGTGGATTTTTGCTTTTCTATTTTCTGGATTATTGAGTGAGCTTATTGGAAATTTCTTTTGACAGATCTCTTAAGCATCCTAAAAGAGGGTTGTGTGTCAAATTAGAGCTTATGGCATTAGCTTATGGCTTAATGGGCTGAAAAGCCCAATAAGAATAAGCTTTGTGTTCAATAAGCTGTGATAAGCACATTTTCAGCTTTTGGGCCTTTAGAGTTTTGTTCTTAGAATTGAATTTTAAGTCAGATAGGGCTTTTCCAAGTCAATTGGGCCAAGTTTGACTTTTTGGGCCCAAAAGCCCATTTGTGTTGACTAAATTTGGATTTGGACCATTTGAGGGCCCATTAGGGGTATTTTGGTAATTTCACTTTGATTTTCTGATTATTTAGGTTAAAATAAACTAGTTTGCAAGTTTTTAGAATTTCTTATAATTTTTGGATTTTTAATATTATTTTATTATTATTTTAATATTATTTTTAAAATTTCACATTTTTCAACTTTTTACATTTTTCTTAGGTTAATTACATTAAAATAGGAATTTAGCTACTTTTAGAATAATTTTGTCTCTTTTAGATTAATTTTTATAATTATTTTAAGTTTTAATAGTTTTTAGATCATTTTAAATAGTTTTTATTAGTTTTAAAATTTCTAAAAATAGTTTTTAATCTTTTTAGGTCATTTTAGAGTTTTACCAATTGAAAAATCTTTGTTTGGGCTTTTTGATAATTTATTTAATTTTTAGGGCTTTAATTAGCATTTAAAAATTGAATATTTAATTATTGAAAAGGTTTAAAAAAGTTTTGATCATTGGTAAACTCTTAGTTTATTATTTTTGATTTTTGGCAATTTTTAGAATTTATTTTAATTTTGGTAATTTTTAAGGTTCTACGTTTTAACTTTCTAGTAGTGATTTTGTGTTAATTTTTATTTTTTTCGTCTTCGTCATTTTCTTTTCTAATCCCCTTCTAAACCAATCATTAATCACAAACATTTGGCAAATTTCTCACACACATATACCTCCTTGGGAAACGAACTTTCACACCATCAAGGGTCATTAGTGTTTACGTTTTCCTAAACGTACACTCAATACTTACCACTTTTACGCCTTTTTCCTAAAGGGTGTAATTTACCACAATCAAATAACAAGGGAAATTTCACCCTGAAATTTTCCAACCTAAATTTTGGTTGATTACAGTGACACGCTGAATCATAGGGATTCCTACGGTTAATCTTACCATGACTCAACTTATGCGTAAAGGAAAGAAACCTACACTACATTAGGTGTTCTACGAAATCCTACGCTAAGAGAAGTCTAGATTCAGAGACTCAGAGTTTCGCAAACTCCTATGTATCAAGTTCTATGAAGCAAGATACAGTTATGTTCATATCTACATACCTGTGATACCAACAGGTTAAGGTAGAACACCAACATACTAGGATGTTTTTCCATCATCAGAATTGTGAACAGAAATGGGACAAGATCTCCATGGATTTTGGTTACCAGATTAACGCAAACTCAGAAGAAGCATGATGCTATCTGGTTTATTGCCAACAGTTGATCAAGTCTTCGGAATCCTTACATCCGCAAGGATTTCAGAACCAACAGATTGATCGGACATGTTCCAGCCAAGGCTCATCCAATCACTTGGTAATCCCTCAACTAGCGGTCCAGACAAAGGTTCGCATTTGTCCTCCTTATTTACGTTCACGACTTGTTTTCACGCTCACGTTCATGACACTATTCACGTTCATGATCGTATCCTAGCTTACGATTTTACGTTCATTTTCGTTCTGGGAAGTTTTGCAAGAACTTGAGAGACCAGACCCAAGTTAGTATAACTCCCTATCCTCAGATAGACGTTTCACGTCACATTCCACGTCTCGCCTTGTAGCGTTTGGTGTACCGCAGTGGTATTCCATGTTCACGATATGTTTCACATGTCATGTTCATTCCACGTTCCTTATATCACGTTCACGATATGTTACAGGTATCATTAATCACGATATGTTTGCTCATACTACACTCACCATATCTCCACGTATCACGTTTAAAATTCTTCACGTATCACATTCAAAATTTGTCACGTACTACGTTTCAATATGTCTCGCGCATCGTTGCTAATTATCAGTTAAGTTAGATTATTTTGCATCATAACGTTTCAGTTACCCTTGCACGTTAATTCTTATTTCCTCGATCAAATCAGGGGATTCATCTTACGTTAATAACCATGAACTTTTACGTATCTCCAAGTCAAGGTCACGAAGACCAAGATTTTAAATCTTGAGAAGGAACCGTTCCAAGAGGGGAGCTACTTGGAAACGGACAAGTTCATTCGGACTTCTTATCCATTTTTATCTTATCAATTAGAGATGTCCTTTTAGTCACGTCACGTTCCATGTCCTTTTAAGCCAGGTCACGTTTCACGTCACCTTCATTTCCTTTTAGCTTGCATACCCTTCCGGTTTGAGTCAGGTATGTTACGCTTCCAGTTACAATATCTATAATTCAGGGACGAATTATTCTCTTTAGGGGGAAGAGTTGTAAACCCGCATGCTTTTACCATGAACAGTACAATTACGATCGTACGTACTGGATTTAAACTTTCCTTATATTACATGAACACGTAGCACGAACATTAAAATTACAAGAATTACGTACGTGTTATTACACGATAAGTATTAAATACGTGTTAGTACATAATAATTATTAACGATAAAAATTATAATCAAGAACATAAAATCATGAACATGAAATCACGAACAGATATACTTACGTAATTATTAATACGACGAATGTCATTACGTACAAGTAATTATAATAACATGAATAATTAATAACTACGTAACACGTAAACACGAACATTTAACACGATTATTATTATTACGTATATTTAAATTAACACGGCAAGTAAATATGTACTTAATGTTACGTTTAACACGCATGAAAATAACTATGAAATTCACGACATTTTAAATACACGAACACGCGTGCGTTTTATTAAACGTTTAATACAAACGAATAGGGAGATAGTTGTTGGGCTTTTTAGACAAGAAAGGAAGACAAGACAAACATGGGCCTTAAGCCCATTTGGGTTTGATCGGCTCAAAAAGAAAAAAAGACGGGGAGTAATCTTATTTATGGACAAAACACAAATATTCTAAAACCCTAAAACATGGAAAAACCAGCCGCCACTTTACTCCTTCTTCTGCCTCTTCTGCCGTGGGTTTTCATCATCAAGGAACAAGACCAGACGTGGTTTTTAAATCCAGAAGATCAAAGATGGTGTCGTGTTTATGCTCCTAAACCCTAAAAACGTAAGTAGTTCTAGATCCTTTTTAATCATTCATTTTATACGTTTAGTTAATCACGAATCCATTAAAACGGGTTTAAAAACATGTATAAAAACGTAAACCTAACAAGATTATAGGTTGGGGTTTTTTTATGCGAAGTAGCACACAAACCGAGACCCTCCCATGGTCTCGGTGGTAAGATAAGCTCACCAGCCGCAACCCTAAAAAGGGTGTTGGATTGGTTTTGTGCTAACGGTGGCGTCCAGCGAGCAAGCAGGGGAAACCACTGGCTACGGCCAGTGGTATGGTTGTTCAGGCAGTGGGAACCGAGACCACCCAGGTCTCGGTGGGAAATTATAACAAGCAGGGGGAACAGAGAACTGCCAGGGGGAAACTGGCAGTTAAGGGGTTGTTTGTTTTTGGGTTTATAAACAGTTAAGTGGGTGTTTGGCTGTCAGTTTTAAAGGAAATTAAGGAGCTGTTTGGTTCGGTTTATATGCAAACATAATACGAGTTTCACGGGATTCCACGGGTTCGGTTTTCGACACGTTTCAATAAATAATACATGAGTACGGGTTATTATTTTACGAGTTTATTTAGCTTTACATGTTTATTAATTTACAAGGTAATTAAATTAATAAAGCGTGACTTATAATTACAAGATTAATTAAATTAATTTACCATGACTACTAATTAATTTAATTTGTCATGACTTGGGTTATTATTATTTAGACAAGAATACATGTTTTTAACCTAAGTATGTAACTATTTATTGTATACTATAGTATTAATTAATTATTACTCATGACTTATAATTAATTAATTAACATGGACTTAGGTTTATTATTATTATTTAATAATACATGTTTCAACCTAAGTATTTAATTATTTATTTTACACTACAATATTAATTAATTATTAAACATGGCTATAATAAATTAATTTTCAAGACTCAGGTTATATTAATATATATATTAATACAAGTTTTAATCTAAGTATTTTAACCATGTAATTTAATTAAATCATGATTATATTTAATTAAATCTTATAACCTATAGTTTCTAAATCTACATTTATTAATTAACAAACTATACTATTTAATCCCATGACTTAGAATAATAATCAGTAAAACTTAAGCTTATCTTATTAGCTTAATAATCCAGCTTATATGTATTTATGGAAACTTTCTATTTTTAGAAACTTATCTATTTTAAGCAGTAAATCTATTTTGGAAACTTTCTATTTTTGGAAACATTCTATTTTAGGAAACCTACTATTTTTAGAAAGTTACTTATTATTACACCACAAGTATAATAATACAAGAAATACAAGTAATACTTAATCAGAATATACAGAATATACGATAAACACAGTATAACGTTAAAATCAGTAAAACAAGACATGAACATATAAAACAAGCTAAAACATGATATAAAACCAGTTACGTACTCAGTAATCAAAATACTTATACATGTATCCTATGTATGTAGCCTTACTGAGATCGAAGTAGGACTCTCTTCCGTTCGTCTTCTTCGTTCACTGGACTTAAGGTACAGATTCTCCGTCCTTTCAGTATGGACATTCTTCCTTATTAGGATTTCTCGTATGCAGCCAACTGTTTTCCCCAGTATATGTTTTATATGTTTTTTGAATTGCTTATGTTTAATTAGAATACCTAAAGCCATATACATGCATGACCAGTTTCACCTAGTTATGGAGGTACCATAACCATAACACTGGAGGCACCAGTGTTATGACTTCACCACGACGGAGTGATAGCTCGTGGCGTCCTTTTCAGCTTTTAGCCATTTATTATATTATCAGGTGGGACGTATGGGTGCATCCTAGTTTACATGTTTTCAGTAGATTATTCAGGTGAATGTGGTGTGTGCCTTGCATCCTTCGCAAGGAGTTGATCCCTCCTACCCAAACAGTATATTAAATTAGAGGCAGCCCCTCTAATTTGCATGGCGAGGCCATCCCTCCAAGTATTCATGCACGTTGATATTTCATGACCTATATTGGCTAAATGGTAAACATGTTAAACAGTTTTTATAAGATAAACATAAGGCTTTTCAAACTATAAAACCAATTTTATGAACATGTTCCAGGTTTTCCAGGACATATACATTTCCGCTGATATATGTTATTCATGCTTATATTAATCATTTCATGCTTGTATATCCGTGCACTGAGCGTTATGCTCAGCCGTTACTTTCCTTTCCATGTCCCAAAACAGTAGGTACCCAAGGACAAACTCGAGCATTTGGAGGACATGCATAGGATGGAAGTTGCCATAGACTTCTTCTCCTTTTGCCTTCATATACTTATGCTTGTTTAGTCTTTCATTCATTTCATTTACTTTTTTTGTTTCCGGCTTATGTTTGTGAACCGATGTTTGATTCCGGGTTTCCCTATGGTCATGTATGTTTTACTACATATTATCTTGCATGCTTTGATGACACGCCATAATTACGCGTAACGGTCCACTTATCAAAGTGGGGTGTTACAACACCTTACTCGAGATTCCCACTATATCCAGAAGCTCCCTTTTTGGCGGAGAAAACCTTACAACGTAGCTTACATTATTTTTCGACACTAAGCTAAATGTCGAGACCTAATCTTAGCTAGGACTAATCTACACAATGTCACCCACTTCACCATTTTACGACACAAGGCTAGATGTCGAGTTCTAATCGAAAGATAGAATCAATCTTCACAACGTTGCCTACTTCACCATTTTACAACACAATGCTAGATGTCAAGTTCTAATCGAAAGGTAGAACCAATCTTCACAACGTTGCCTACTTTACCATTTTACGACACAATGCTAGATGTTGAGTTCTAATCGAAAGGTAGAACCAATCTTCACGACTCTTCACTTTGAAGCTAAATGAGAACTTCACAAGACACAACTACACATCAATTTATAGTCTAGTGAGAACTCAAAAGACACAACTACATCACTTTATAGTTTAGCGAGAACTCACAACTCACAACTATTATAACTCAATAAAACACATATCCAAGTATACACATGTAACTTGGATATACACAACACAAATCCAAGTATACACATATACAATAGATTTACACAAGACTAGATCCATGTATTCACAATTACATTGGATCTACACAAGACTTAAATAAAACAAATGATGAACATGACTAGATCTTTAGGAGAGGATGATCTTCATCAAGGCTTCATCTTTAATCACATCACAAGTGTGTGAGTGATCTTCTCTTTGGACAAGGTAAAGAAGGAGATCAAGGAGATAACTATAAGTAAACATACTTAAGACATTAAGTGATCATTTACAAATGATTAGGAATTAGAAAGGAAAAGATATAAGAAAGAGTGTCCAAAAAGGGTTATAGAAAATGCAGATTTGATCCACTATTTATAGGAGACAAAGGCCAACGGCTCTCTGAGCGCAGTTTCTTAATTGTCCTGCGGTTCTTTATCACTAAGGAACCGCATAGGTATTTAAGGATCCGTGTTCATAGACTCCGCTACCTTTTGTATTTTAGTGGGGGAGTAATATCTGAGGTAACTTTTTACCTTCAAAGGATATTCCTATGGCATTTAGAATATGCCATATTCAAATTTACATTTTCCATTTTAATAAAACATTTTCTCAAAAAGAAAGTTTATTAAAAAATATTTTGTCACATTTGACAAAATATAAGTTTAGGATTAATCACTTTTATGATCAGTAATCATGATTAAGATATGTTAGTGCAATACTTAAATGATTATTACCTTGATAATAGTGTTTGTTAAATAATTCGTCTTATGATTGTATTTGACGATAAATGTCTTTTTAATTTGTCGTGATCAAAACTAAGAAATATTAGTTAACACTAATAATGTTTTTAGGCATTACTTTGCATTAACAAAAAGAGTAAATATTGTCGAGAGTTTTGAGCTAGGAGGAATGTGTTTGTGTTTTGGTTAAACTAGCTAGTAGATGTATATAAGTGTTAGTATTTTGTGTTTACCACTTTTGGCAACCCATGGTTTTCTCTAGAAAACAAGTACTAGCCGTTTATGAGTTAAGGTTTGTACATGCTTGATTTAAGGAGTGAAATGGGTGTTGTGGTTCTAGCCGTGAAATGAGAGTGACTAGGGATGGCTTTGGGAGACAATTTGTACATGAATTTATTGGTTTAAGGTTGTACGAGTAATTAACATGTGGGATAAACTTAGATATGCCTAAGGTTCATAGTTCTAGTCGCATAGTGATGGAATTCAGTTCATATGTAACTAGATTGGTTAGATTGCTAGGATCTTGGTTGGATTTGCATGTACTTAACATATCTTAGTTAGATTGCCAGGGATCTTATGATATCTTAGTTAGATTTAGGATAGTACTAGTTAGATTTACTTAGATCTAGTTGGATTTGCAAGATATTTAGTTAGATTTAGTTAGATTTTGAAGATTTAGGCTGGATCTACATAGTACTTAGTTTGATTGTATAGGTTTGTACAAGATTTGTATAAATCTTAGGCTAGATTTAGTGTAGATTGTATGTATCTTAGTAATACATATGTAGGATTTGCTAGATTTCAAAATGAGTGTATGTATATGTTTATGTATATAGGACGTGGGTTTTAGGATGCCAAAAGAGGAAAGAGCTTGTTTACAATGTATCATAGTTACCAATGTGTATCCAAAATATTATAAGTTGTATTATAATGTGACGATATCCATTATAGTGTATTTTAGGTAAATATATGTATATAGAAGTAAGTTTAGATACTTTGTTAATTATAGATCATATAATTATGATTTTGATATATAGTAAGTCTTGAAATAATGTATTGCAAAGGTCCTTGTATCTCATGTGGCTTAAATGTTGTCAAAGTGATCAAATGTGAGTAAGTACGTTCATAAATATCAAAATAATTATGAAAAGGATCACGTGTTCAAGTATCAATAATGCCACTTATATTCATGCATTACGTAAACAATAGTTCAATAAATTCATGCACATGTGATATAAAATGTATTCATGAAGTGACGTGTACATAAGGTGACATCATAATGAGTAAATATTCAAAAATATTACAAAATTTACGAGATTAATTAGTAAGTGTTTAAAGTCGACACATTTTAATAAATACGATGATATTTTATAGTTTGACGAGAACTTGTGTGCTCTATTCATATACACTCATTATTTAATTGATCAATATGTAAATACATGAAAAGAAAGAGAACCCAAATTACGTATTTGAGGATAACTGATGAGTTTGTTGTTTATGATATTGTTTAACTGGTAAAGAAAAAGTAAAACAATGTTTTAAAACTCGATTCGACTCGGTCGGTCGTACCGGTTGAACCGCAAACCGAAGTGTTGGTCGGTCTGTTGTGAGCCAGGTTATTGATGCAGTTTAAACTGGATTGAACCACCGGGTTTTGTTAGACCCGGTTCGAACGCGGACGGTTCAATCTGTACGAAAGAAAAAGAAGAAGAACGATGTAGGTAGATGTTCTAACAGACGTGTAGGCTATATAACTGAACCATAATTATGTCAAAGATCGACCAATAACGGCTTCAGATTCATGCACGGCAACGAAGAGCAATATGGTTTAGTGGTGAACCATAATTCTATCAAAAAACGATGACGCAAAACTCTTAAAGTTACCACCCTCTCAAAATATTACTCTTCCCGTCCCTAAATAATTGTTCATTTGGATTTTTCTTGGTCTTTTTTTTTTCAACTTTGATCTTAAATATTTCTATTTGTGTTATATAATACTTGATGCAAAATATATAGATGAACTGAGTTTTAAATGTATTTTCATTTTGGTTAATATACAAATATGTTACTAAAGTTTGTTAAAATATTCACTTAATTACTGATGTTTTTTTTTTCATTATAACGAGGTTACTCAACTATACGGGTTTTTTAATAGATTGCTGAATGTTTAAAAAAGTTATCCTCAGATTACTCTTAAGGTGGGCAACCAGATGATTTACCGGTTTTACTGTCCACGTCATCAGGAAAGTTTAAAATGTTACAAGCAAGTTACTATAGTTCACAAGTTTAACAAATATATTACTAAACGTTAGAAAAAGTTACGAAGTACAAAAAAAATTTACAATTTTTTTAGAAAAGATTTTTAATTTAAAAGTCACATTTTTAAATTTTTTTATTTAAATTTATTTTATAATTTAAAATGTTAAGATTTTAAATCTTGTAATGAGTAAAAAAAAGTTAAATCTTTTTTAAGATTAAAAAAATTAAGATTAATTATTTTTATGATTTTAAAAATTAAGATTTTTCTAAAAGTACGAAAAAAGTTACACTTTATAATGTAAGGATATAGGCTACAAAGAAATGATCTTAGAAAAAACAACCATTAAGTAAAAGGATAGACACTCCAAGATTTTGCAATCACATGAACTAACATGTAAGATTTTTTATAGCATAATAAGATTTATTTGCATTCATTAAACATAACGAGTCGTTACAGTTAGTACATGAAGTATTTATAGCGTTTAACCGTAATTTATTTTATTAAAAAAAGAAAAAAATGTCACATAGAAAGTTAACTTGTATTAGAAGGTTAAAACATATAAAGTAACTTATATCATCGGTTACCAAACTTGAGTAACCTATTTGTAACGAAAAAAAACTTTGATAACTTAGGTAAACATTTTGACAAACTTTAATAACATATTTGTATATTAACCCTTTTCATTTATATAAATTTCATCAAGTATTATATAACACTAAAACAGTTAAAGCCAAAATAAACAAAAAATACCAAAAAAATCAAATAAACATTTATTTAGGGAGAAAACAAATATTATTCTATATGTTTTAAAATTTTGAAAAGTAAGTGAGCAAAAAAATAACCAGTCATATCATAATTTCTACATACATACGTGTGATTTATACAAAACTTAAGGCTAGAGGTAGGGGTGTCCTTCGGTTCGGTTCTCGGGTTCTTTAGTTTATTCGGTTAATTTTTTTTGGGTCAACCCGAAAATCGAACCGAACCGAACTAGATTTCAACCGAACCGAACCAAAAATCGAATTTGAATTTGGTTCGGTTTTTGGGTTAACCCGAATAACCCAAATTATCCGAATTTTTCTAAAAAAATATGTAACTATATATATATTTAGCAAAAAAAAATTATTTCCAGTATAAAAATTACTTTTTTATATTAAGATTATATTTTAATAACTAATTTATATATATTAGGATTAAATTAATTATAATAACTATTATATATATATATATATATATATATATATATATATATATATATATATATATATATATATATATATATATATATATATATATATATATATATATATATATATATATATATATATATATATATATATATATATATATAGGGGCGCGCTATTTGCAGAACCTCTGAACCAATATAAACCAATTAGAATTTAGTAATATAAACATCTTTTTTATATTTAAAAGGGTATAATAGGAAAAACATATTTCTAGCTTTTTTTCTTAATTAAAAACGTTTTTATAAGACCTTTGATTTTTGAAATTAAAAAAAATTGTTTTTTAAATTTTTTAAAAAACATGTATGTTTTTTTTAAAAATATGTATGTTTTTTTAAAGACATGTATGTTTTTTTAAAAACATGTATGTTTTTTTTTTAAAACATGTATGTTTTTTTAAACATGTATTTTTTTTACTAATATTCATATGTTCTTTACCTTTAGATAACAAAATTATTAGCATAAAATGGTAAAATGCATATATGTTTTTTAGCGTACGTTTTGATTTTCAAATTTATAACAACAACATAATCAAATACGTACATGTAACCTCAAAAAAGCTATAACAAACTAAGAAGATATATACTACATAAAAATTGATATCAAATACAATACAATTCATGTAACAAAGTAGAATATAAATGTTCACGCCCTTTCAAAACATGTTTCTATTCTTCACTTTATAGTCCAATTCATTTGACCATATGCGCATGTCTTCCAATAACATATATGTACACCTGCCATAAAAACATATATGTACATTAAAGTTTCAAATCAAATTCATAAAAACATATATGCACGTTTTGCAAAAACATAAATGCACAATTGCATACTACACTTTCTTATCAAATTTATTAAAATATATGTTCACACCATCTAAAAATACATGCTTTCCATGGCCACTTGACGTCAACCACCAAAATAATAAGAATCCTTGTTTCAAAACAGTATCTAAAAATGTGAAATAAAAGGTAAAAAAATGAACATATTAAGTCAATTGATTCAAAGAAAAAAAAGTAAAAAACTCAATAAAGATATCAAATGGGAATCTATTTTTCTTCTCTTTTCTATAAAAAAACAAAATCATAAATAATATAAAGAATTTTAACTTTTAGATCCTACTAGTCATAGGCATTATCTTGATAGGTGTGTAAACACCCATTCTTTTACCACTTAATTCTGGCTAAAACGAGACCAAAACGCGTATTTAATATCATTTGTTTGGAATTATGCGTGGTTTTTGTGTTTATTGTGTTTTCAGAGCTAACCGGATGAATATTAAAGAAAACACGGGATTGCACGGGATTTATCGAAGAAAAAGAATCAAGATTAAGTCTATTGTCCAAGAGATGCAAAATATTTGAAGTCACTGGGCCTATTCGAAGATTTATCGAAGAAAAGGACCAAAGATGGAAGATTTACAAAAGTCGAAGAAACTCAAGTCTATTAAACGAAGAAATTAAAAGACGAGTTGAATTTAATCGACAACAAATCCCGAATCAGAATCGAAAACGTCAACTTTTCTGAAAAGACAAGAAGACAAGAAGAACGGGAGAAAGCCCACTCACCAACCAAAGGGAACACCTATATAAAGGGTTCCCCTCACACACTTTGCACCCAGTTTTTAGTTTTTCTTTTCTCCACTTTTTTTCTCCTTTCTGTTTCGTAGCATCACCAACACCACTAGGGTGTTTGGTGATTTTGATCTTTGATTTTCAATCTTGTAATTTTAATCCTTGTTTCGTTATTATTAAAACATTAAATCATCAATACAAGTTCTTGTTTAATCTTTCCATTTCATCTTGTTCATCATCATCTTTCTCTTCAAGTTCTTAAGTTCTTATTTTATTGATTTGATCTTTAAAAGTTGTTGGGTTTTGTGTTTTTGTTGATGAGATTTGTAGTTTATGGTTAGTAGATGCTTAGTGATTAGTTTATTTAAGTTTTTGGTGAAAAACTTGGTGATTTTTGGATTAAGATCGATTTTTCCTTGTTCTTCGGGTAAGGTTTCTGTTTTTGAGTTCCCCAGGTTCCGAATGAACCAAAAACTTCCGAACGAGCTGAAAACTTCCGGATGAACATAAGTTTCGCATGAGTTGATAGTTCCGGATGAATGTTATTTTCAAAAAGTTCCGAATAATGAATGTTTGTTTTGAAGTTCCGAATGAGTTTATGTTAAGAAAAGTTCCGAATGAGTTTTTTGTTTAAAAGTTCCGAATGAATTAAAAAGTTCCGAACGAGTTTTTTGTTTAAAAGTTCCGAATGAATTAAAAAGTTCCGAATGAATTGATTGTTCCGAATAAACTTCCGAATCAAAGTTCCGGATCAACTTCCGAACCAATCTTCCGAGTGAACGTTCCGACTCAAAGTTCCGAAGAAAGTTCCGGATTAACTTCCGAAGAAAGTTCCGAGTGAAGGATTTTCCAAAAGTTCCGAATGAAGACTTCCGGGTGAAAAGTTCCGGATCAATAGTTCCGAATAAAGGTCAAAGTTCCGAATCAATTTTCTTTTGAGCATCTTTAATTGTTACTGTTCTTACTGTTCTTAATATTTACTTTTTATTTTAATTCAAGTTTTTATTAATTGTCATTAAATTAATTGTTTTTGATTTAATTTTTCATTTTAATACATTTAAACTTTTTAGTAGATTAGAAAACTAAAACCCCCTTTTTTAGTAACCAAGAACAATCATTCCACTTAAGGCCGAGATCACTTCGAGAGGAGTGAGAGACATAAATCTAGAACCCATTGAAAATAGCTTGTATCAATCTTCAATTTTACTGATATTGATATTTGTGCTCTCGTTTGTGCCAATACCACTTATCAAAAGGTCAACAAATGTTGCAAACCTGAAATGCACAAACACTCGCCCGCATTACATAGCTATTGAAATATGTGACACTATACAAAACTATACCTCATTACAGTGGCGGAACCAGGAACTTCGATCATGGGGGGCGATGGGTGACAAATTTTTTTTTAGCGTAACCTAAAATAAGCCAGGTCGATTATAACTAATTGCTATTCGCTTCAATATATTCCTAGAAGCTTGCTATTAAGTACCAACCATAATCATGGTATGCGTACTAACAACGTTATTTATATATGGTTTAGGACTTCAGGTAGAAGTTTTGATATATATTATGGAAACGATTTGCATCATATTATTCTTTCATAACTTTGTACCAATATGTATACTACATCTCACTTTTGTATAGTGTCAAATATTCTAAAAAGCATGTATTATAACATAAAAATATAATAAAAACATTATTTGTGAAATAAGATTCTTAGTTCCCACCTACTCCACTACTTTCCCTTTTCCCTATAACTTCATCTTCTTTATTTCTTACTATGCTTCTTCTCCCATTTCTTCTTTGACATATATTTTGACCAGCAACTCAAACTAATAAGACTTTGATTTTTGATAATCTTAATGAGTGTGTAGGGCACTCTTAAGATTTGTATAGGGGCACTGAACCATTTTCTACCGGTTAAAAACTTTTTTCTATATAATTTACGTGTTTACAAAAAATCAATGCCCCCCCCCCCCGTACAAAAAATCTCTAAACCATCCTTAAGCCTAAGAAAAAATAATGCAAAATACCATCTTATAGTTGACGCTGTCGGCGTCCTCCGATCGACGTCTACGCGTCCTTCTCCAAACGACGCCGCGGTCTTCCTTCTCCAATCGACGACAAAAAATTCAATCGAAGGTATCCATCTTCAATCGACGCCGCCGTCGTCCTCCTCCTATCGAAGTCGCCGTTGTCCTTCTTCAATCGACGTCGCCGCTATCCTCCTCTTCAAGACACAGTCGCCTCGGTCCTCCTCCAGAACACAACCATGATACACACACAAACCAGACCTGTAACCATATGTGTTAAGGTTTGGGAGAAAATTAGATCTGAAGATCTACAATAATTTGTTAGGATGATTAATGATGAGATGTGTTTAAATGGGAGAGAGAAAAACCAAAGTACACGTACATATTAACTGATTTAAAGGACAGTTTTTATGAAAAATATATTGAAACACGTATAATTAGGGAGTTAGAAAATGCCGAATATGCCCTTTTTGTATTTTTGTTTTCTAAAATTAGTATTATATAATTTCAAACGTAAGATACATCATGCATTAATAGTTGTAAAAAATTTGGTTCTGTAGGTCCTGTATAAAAAAAGAGGTTCTGCAAATAGCACTCCACTATATATATATATATATATATATATATATATATATATATATATATATATATATATATATATATATATATATATATATATATATATATATATATATATATATATATATATATATATATATATTTATATAATTACGGTTTTCGGGTCCGATTGCTAAACCCATATCCAACCCGAAAACTATATTTGTAATTTGGTTCGGTTAGGTTATGACCCAAAACCTGAATTCTATTTTCGGTTCGATTCGGTTCGGTTCAGTTTTCGGTTTTTGTGGGTCAAACCCAAATTATGGACACCCTTAGATAAAGGAGTAGTATCAAAATAACCTACTGTCATCGCGTCACATCAATCTTTTCACAACTCATAAAAATTCATCATATCATGGAAATGGTAAAAAAAAAACTCACATCCACTTTATATAAAATATACATAACTAAAAAGTCCAACCTAGTCACAAACTTAGGGCATGCTTGGTTAAAGGTTATGAGCTATAAGGAATGGGTAAGATAATGAATAAGAAAGGTTGGTTAAGTATAATGCAATCACCCATTACCCAATAGTGGGTATTGACCCATTACCCAATAAATCGGGGGTATTACTTTTTCATTACCCCACTAATTAATCTGCCATAAAAACGCGCCAAAATAACCCACCACGTTCTACACAGAGATCATCTACATATCAATAAACTCTCACTTTCACTATTTCACACCATGATTATCTTCTGTATCTAACCATAAAGATCATTAATAACAATAAAGAAACTCCTTATCAGGTATATTTGATTCCCTTAAAGCATTCCAGGTTACGATTCTTGTTAGTTTGTTGAAACATGCTAGTTCAAAACCTCCTTGGACTTTATTGCAGTCACTGATGTTCACTTTATATGTTTTAGAGGTCTAGAATTAACCATATATATCATCAGCTCCAAGTTGTGAAGCACAAATTATATTTGCTTTAGCACTATTGTTTCATTGTATAATAATATGTAAAAGGTCACGAATATACTTATCAATATGGGCATATCTCACTTCGACGTTGACAAGGTTGTCGAGTTTTGCTACAACGATCCCATCAAGGTTAGAACCCTATTTCTTTTGCCAAGTTACATGAGAAAGTCGTATGTGCTTGGACTCTTGCATCCCGAAAACTAACATTTGCATCATGTCTTTGTTTTTTTTGGTTATCTAAAAAACTCTCGTTATCTAAGTTCGCTTATTATTGATTTGGTTCGTAAGACTTGTTTTTAAAGTTAGATTAAGGTTTAATTTGTAAGACTTGTTTTCAAAAATAGCTTACTGTAAGTTTGCTTACTATGTAATGTTGGTTTTGCTACTTGAAGCATAGTTATGAATATGTGTTCTTGTACAGGGAAACGTATCTGTAATACCAGCATTGCAAAAGTAGTTATCTGCAAGTGGTCTAACTTTTCTATAATATAAGTTAAGCTAACATCATTTAACAGTCGAATGTTATGTGTCGTGTTATACAATGTCCATTGTTTGGTCCAGCTCCCATAAACGAATTCTTTATTCTTATGTGGGCCATTAATGCCATTGATAATTCGAGTATTGTTTTGGTTACGACAATGGGTGGTAATTCATGTTAGCTTCTTTTTTTAATTCCTTATCTTACTTGACGTCATTAATTAAAAGGGATAAACAAAGTTTTACTGCTATTAACTAAACAACATTTAAGATAATGGTATTAATTATAGAGTATGCAACCAGGCGCCATCAAATACATTGAGAATACCTTTCCCTTCCCATTGCCTTTCTCTTTCCCATTATCAAGTTTGAACCAAACATGCCCTTATTAAAAAATATTAAAAGTATTATTTGAAAAAAAGTTGGTACATTTTGCCGAGTTGGAAGAAAGTCAGTTTTTTTATATCAACCACGCGGGAACTATAAATGAAATTAATGGTGTTTTGTTTGCCGTGTTGAACTCACGAGTCCCCACTTCCTCAGCCTAGAGAGATAAAAAGTTCTTAATTTAAGTGACCCACAACCCACTACATCTATTCACACTCTCTTTCCAATTAGCTCTTCACCATCTTTTTTCTGAATTGACTTTTCACCTCCATTGTTTCCGGTGATCAATGCTGCAGGAAAAACCATTTCCCACATTAAAGGGTTCTGATTTTTGAAAACCTTGAAAGTGTAGCGGGCATTTCCATTATTTGCTTGAGGTACCGATATCAATTTTTTCTTCCTATGTAACTTTAGGTATCTGTGACTCCGCCCCTAATTTACAACATGTGCTCCTTGTAATCATATATATCTTGTTCACTTCAAGATGATTATAAAGTTGCAATATTTTCTGCATCACAAAATAATCTAACTTGCAATTGCATTTCAAAAGATTTGGCCTCCCTTGACCAATGTTGACCACAATTGATCGCCATTAATCGCCTTTTCATTAATCGGCAAGGTTGATGGTCTTGTACCGATTAAGCGGCCTTGTAGACTTTTTTTGCAACAATGTTGATTTTATTTATATTTTTTTAAACTAGACATTATAAAATATTATAGGCAACTTGTGTTGGAGCATCATTATCACATTCACATCAGCGCCTATTAATATATATATCATAACTAATTAATTGCAGTTATTTTAATCAATTATACTTATACACTTACAAATGGTAAAGTATATGTAGCTCATGGCTGCTATGAACAAGTAAGTAAAAATGTCAAGAATAAGAAAATCAAGATGTTAGTACTTGTATATTGTATAAACAAGTAAGTAATAAAATAGCCTTACTAATATTTTCTCAATCAACAGAAATATGTCATCCCCAATCACAGAATTTGCTCACTTACAAATCCCACTTGAAGATGTATTAAAAGCCACCGACAACTTTGCTGATGGAAATATCATCGGGCGAGGCGGTTTTGGTAAAGTTTACAAAGGGAAGCTCTTGGTGTCTGGGGACATGTTAGATATTTCGGCACGGAGGTTAGATCGTACAAAAGGGCAAGGGGACGTTGAGTTTTGGACCGAAATTTCTATGCTTTCCAATCTCAAGCACAAAAGTATAGTCTCTATGATTGGATTTTGTGACGAGAAAAGTGAGAAAGTCATCATCTGCCATTATTCTGCCAAAGGAAGTCTCTACATGTATCTACGCGATCCGACCCTCGCATGGAAGGAAAGAGTGTGGATATGTGTTAAGGTTGCGGAGGCAATATGTTACATCCATCATGAAAAGAAACAAACTCATTGTCTTATACATCGTAACATCAACAGCTCCACAATTTTAGTAAACAGTACTAACTGGGATATCAAGTTATCTGGATTTGAATATTCTATCAAACATTCAGTAGATAGAATGAACCAGACTCTCCTTTCTGAAGCTATTGGCACAATAGGGTATATGGACCCGGCAATTGAAAAGACCGGAGGTGTTACCCACACAAGTCAGATGTATACTCCTTTGGGGTCGTTTTATTTGAAATTTTGTGCGGGAGAAGAGCATTTACTCCTAACGAAGATAACAGATTTCTAGCTCAATTGGCTAAATCTCATTACGAAAACGGTACACTGCAGGAAATAATCCATCCCGATCTACGGAATCAAATGAAACCTAAATCATTCCACTGCATATCAAGAATAGCGTATTCTTGCTTAGAAGCAGAGCGACCACAACGGCCTAGTATTCGACAAGTTTACGCTGAACTCGCAGAAGCATATCTAGCCACTGCATTTGAAGACAGTGTAAGACCTTCCTTCTATTTTCGATATTATTTTCATTATTATCATATTACGTTAAAATAGTCATTTTTTATAACTTTTTAAAATTTAAGTCGTACAATAGCAACGAACTTTCTCAAATGTACCGATTTAAAACGTGAATTTTTTTTGTTTCATATGTTACGTACTTTCATGTTGTTTTTTGTTAATTTGCACCAAGTTTTACCGACAACATGTTAAAAAGTTTGAAAACCGGATAAAAGTAAAGAGCCCACATGACATATTTACCTTGAGTAAATTGCATAGATTGTCCTTAACTTTGCAAAATACTACACTTATAATCTTAGAGTTAGACATAACTTTCAGAATATAAATATAAAATAAAATATAAAAAAAATATTTTTTTAAATTGCAAAAGATTTTATAAACTTTCTTTACTTAAAACTGTTTTTTAAATCTAATTGAATTAAAATGAAACTTTTTAAGTTTTTAAACTTTCAACTCCTTTAATTAATAAAAAAAACTCTAGATGTAATTTTGGACATACACAAAGATAGATCTATGTAATTTATTTTTACTATTATAAATTAATAAATGTTAGTGGAGATCATCATGTCCATAATCTAGCTACACACGATAAAACAAGTTTGATAGTGAAAATTAACATAAAACATGAAAGTACGTGACATTGATTGCAACAAGAAGAATTAATATATCAAATCAGTACATTTGAAAATTTTAGTTGCTATTGTACAACTTAATCTCACCAAATGATTTCACACTATCAAAGAGAGTTAGCATACGCAACATTTCATCTTTCTACATAAACTTCTACTTATTTTAAGCTACTTTTTCCAATTAAGTCATTAAACAATAGAGAAGACATAAACAAACATAAAAACTATAGAATAAACAGCACAGAATAATGTAAAGTTATTAAAGGAATATGTCTTAATAACAAACGCTAGATTCACATAACTTTTATAAAAAGAAAATTACATAACTATTGTATCATTTTTTTTTGAATTCTATTCTCTTTTTTGTATTCGCAAGTTCAGACGCATATCTGATATCTGTATAAAATATCTTTTCCACTCATGTAGATCTAACATTTCTTTATATTTTCTTATAGTAATGATTCTTGTATTTATAATGATTGCTCATTCAAAACCTAACATCGATATAGGATATGTCGTCTACGTCGTCTGGCATAAAATATGAAGTGTATCCAACCACTCCTAGGGCACGAGATGCCCCTAAAATGACGGCATTCAACCGCTTACACCGCTTACAGGTTATCTATTACTTGCTCTATATTTTGTTTATGTAAGGAATATAGGATCGTGTCTTAGAAAACTAGTTATAAGTCTCGTGCAAAAGGACATAGAAGCAGGTCACGTCCCATTGTCTCAACATGCCGTGCGTCTATAACCTCTTCCTCATAATAAGTCACATTAGAAATGCATGCCGAGGAATACAATTAGGAAACCGAACCGCCCAATCTACTTCGTTAACTCTAGGCCAATGACGTCCCAAACAGCATGAACAGAAAACGACTTCTCATTGCCATGTAAATCTTTCCATACTAATCGGTCTTCGCAATCATGACTAAGAGCAGGACCATGCAATAATACAAAATCGAAGCTCTAGTATACCAAGATAAAGGTACGCCCAACTTCCATTAACAATAATATTAGAAAACGCATTCGATAACAAGAACCCTTCGTTTGCACCCCCTCTTTGATTCTATTAGATAATGATTTTACTAATACACTTATAAAGAACATTGCAACAAGATATATGACGATAGTCATTTACTTGACAAGGGGTTTTTAACCTTTGGAAGAAGAGCAATAATAGTATGATTATTATCTTTAAGTAGTTTCCACTTGAAAAGAATTCGCTCACTGCAATGCAAACATCTCCTCCAACGATGTCCCAAGCTTCTTTAAAAAACATGGAAGTATACCCATCCAGACCACCTGATTATGGGGCTGATTATTGCCAATTGATACAAGACAAAAGCAAAGCTGAGATCCTGATCCTAATCAGTAGGATGGAGATCATCAACACATTACCCAGAATTCCCCAAGCTTAATAGAAAAGGAGAATTGGAAAGCAATGGTTATTTGTTATTGAAAACAAATGGTTTGTTACACAATCAGTTACAGAGAGAAAGGTTTATCAAAACATACATGAATGGAAATGATTTACATGAATGGGTATTTATACAGGAATGGGAAAAGATATTGGCTTATAACCACTTTTCCCGCCTAAACTGTTATAAGCATTTGTTGACTTTTTTTGTTGACTTTTACTTTTGGGTTGTATCACTCCAACGCCCTTGAAAACATTCTTGTCCTCAAGAATGTAAGTTGTGTTAGCAAAGATGTTTTGACTTCCTTGAGATGCTTCCCATATAGCAAACTCAGCTACCACATTTGCCTTATGTGCTGACCCAAACATCATGTGTACATTAGTAACTTGAACTACCTTTTCCTTTGTTGTTCCAAAATGACACTCTCCCAAAGTCATACCAGATACTTTTGCCATTTTAAACAATTTTATAAGTAACAACTAAATTCTTTTGGCTTGTATCACCCCAACTCCTTTGAAATCATTCTTGTCCTCAAGAATGTGAGTTGTGTAAACAAGCTTGTTTTGAGCTTCCTGAAGTCCTCCTCACATAACACTCTCAAGTACTCCACTTGACCCAAAATTAGTGACTACATAAGTAACTAACCCATTTGACTCATATTCTGACACAAACCTTGTGATTGCATCAATGATCTTGGTGATATTTATTGCATTTGTTCCCTGATGAGCTGACCCAAGATCTTTAACTGCCTGAATAGGTATTCCCTTTGACCCATTCATCCCATTCACTGACCCAAGCCTCCTGACTTCATTAGGAAGCACCCTTGAGTCATTTTATTGACATGTTTTGTCACTCCACTCCTCAAACAACCAACTTTGTCACAATAGTACTTATCCCAATTCATACCAAGAACTTTCGTCATAACTAATTGACCACCAAACAGGTTTAAAACCATCTTCCTACCAAACACCAACTTGTTATCTTTTCTTAGCTGATCTAGCATATTATCATCCCTTTTATTTGGCACTTGAGTATTTTCAGTCTTGATACAAATCTTAGCGTACTGCAACATTTTCAAACTCCGACAAACTCTGCAACATCTTTAAACTCCCACAAACTCTAACTCACATCACTAAACTCCTTCCTCCCAAACTGAGCTCTCCCAAGATAGAGTTTCCAAAAAGCCGTAGGAGCTCCTTTTGTCATGAGTTTAGGACTGATCTTCAAGTTCAAACTACCCACAAAGCTCACCAGCTCTTGACTAGGCTTCCATATAAGGTCTTTACAATCACATGAATTTAGCACCCATTTCATTGTTATCTCTTTCTCATTGGCCACCTCGAGATGTCAAACTCGACACACAAGCTAAACCTTTTAGGTGGAGCCACAACGCAAGTGTGTCCCAATACTAACCTTTTGACCAGCACACATGTTACTTTTGAAAGTGTTGCTGCACCCATAGCATAGTATGATTGTTTGACTTTCCTAATTGAATTTTGTTGACCTTTATGGCTTTATTAGCACATATCAATATTTCCTCCTTCAAACCATGCTTGACCACAAGCAACTCTTTTTTGCATTCAAATCCACTCCAGCAACCTTTGTTAACACCTCTAATCATCATGAATTTGCCTAAACCAAACACATTGTTAAACTGCTCATCTAAGTCTTTAATTCTTCATCTTTGTTGATATAACTTGTCATCACCAAATTCAAAACCGATATCACCTTCAGCCACATTTTCATTTTTTGGAACACTTTCTTGCACACTAACACATTTTTCAAATCCACATTTTCTAACTAAACAGTCTAGAATTGTAATTTTTCCTTTCAAACCATTTCCATATATCAGACAACCCATAACCAAGACTATTCCCATTCTTTTCACTCTTTCCTACTTTACCATCCTCTATCTTATTGCTAACCTTATCACGCGACTTTTTCTTTTATATCATCACTCACCCCATTATCCATCACTAGCGAGTCTTTGACACTTTGCACCAAACCAACTGAAGTATGATCACATGATTTTTTTTTTTTTTTTTTTTTTGAAAAATCTAAAAACACAATAGTGTTTCACCTCAATATTGAGATAAAACACTTTAATTTACTTTGATTTTCACGATTAAAAGTTTAATTACATAACTGTAGAAGGCAAGCGAGCGCTGCAAGCCCTTTTTGAATTACAAAGCTAATTCTAGTAAAAATCACATTTGTGGATTTAGGTGTCATAACGTTGCTATTCATAACGCGCTGAACTCTATTCACATGAATGTATCTTAACATTTCTATCAACATCTTTATCACAATTATTAAGACCCACAAAGCAACTATCATCAACCTTACAGACATCTTTAAACCCAATTTCTTGCTCTTTATCACATTTTCTAAAACCTTCATCAACACATCCAATTTGTTCTTTTTCCCCCAAATCAACTGTGTTATCTTGATTGCCAAACACCCCTTTATCCTTTTGGTGCCAATGTTTCTCACAGGATTTTGGTGTACTGACTGCAATACTTTGATTGAGAACTTTCCAACTTCTTTTCTTCCATTTTACACAAACTATACAACTCAGCCAATATTCACTCTAACCACTAATTCCAACTCCTTGTTCAATCCTGCTATCTATCTATATATTCTTGAACAGAACCACTTTGCCTCAACTTCTTGATTTCACCCAATGGGTCAACAAAATTACTCCCAAATCTTTTGACTAGTGCTTCTTTATAGACTTGCCAAGAAACAGTTTCTCCCACTATGTGAACAAGTTGTTGATGCCACATCAATGGAAGATCATCCAAATGAATGGATGCAAGACTGATCTTACCTTCATCTCGTACATGATCAATCCTAAAAAATTGCTCACACTTAAGTATCCAATCATGCACATCAGTACCCCTAAATCTTGGAAGTGACAACTTTGCAAACTGATGATTCGTACTCCTTTGATTACCCATTATTCCTTCTTCTCTGATCTTAACTATTTCTTCCCTTAAAAACATGTTAACTAACTTCCTAACAGATTCACTACTATCCATTTCTTGACCCATGATCAAGAACTCAAGCAATTCACACTCTCTTTATCCAGGAACATGAATAACCAACCAAGAACCATAAAACTGACTTAAGAACGCGTATTTGTGAGGTGGAAACGGATTTGGAAGATTATGACCGTATTTATGAAATGGCGCGAAAATTGAAATTTGAAAAAAACTTACAACTCTAATGGCGGATTAACAATCCGAGGAAAGATTGCTCTAATAGCACTTGATATTTGTAAGGTGGAAATGGATTTGGAAGATTATGACAGTATTTATGAAATGGCGCGAAAACTGAAATTTGGAAAAAATTTGAACAACTCTAATGGCTGATTAACAGAATTTGAGCAAATTCGAGGAAAGATTGCTCTAATACCACTTGATACAAGACGATGGAGATCATCAACACATTACCCAGAATTCCCCAAGCTTAATAGAAAAGGAGAATTGGAAAGCAATGGTTATTTATTATTGAAAACAAATGGTTTGTTACATAATCAAAGAAAGTTTTATCAAAACATACATGAATTTATGGAAATGATTTACATGAATGGGTATTTATTCAGAGAAAGGTATTGGGTTATAACCACTTTTCCCGCCTAAACTGTTTATAAGCATTTGTTGACTTTTTCTGTTGACTTTTACTTTTGGCTTGGATCACCAATCGAGAACGTAGCATTTTTAACCTCACTATCTAACACCATACGAACCATGTGATTAGCCTTAACAGGCTCCAACCTATTCGAGAATAACCATGGAATATTCAGCACACTAGTTTCACCCTCGGTTCCTAGAAATTGATTGTAGTGAGCAACAAAATCATTAGGAACCTGATTGTTCGCGTATGTCTCCGGCACATGGCCGAAGGCACGCTACAAGCGCCGAGGCAACTGCCACGTAGGAAAGAGAGTGTAGACAAGATCCCCCAAATCTTGGGAGACTCCGTTTTACCCAGCAAGGCAGGGCTTTACCCAACGGATCCAGTCATAGTCCGCCGCCTGCTTTTACACTGTGCCTGACATTAGGGTACTGTTTAATAGGTGCGCGTCTCTATGATGTGACTACACATCCAGGTATGCCCTAAGCTTTGGGTATAAATACCCCAAGGCATTTACTACACAACAACACACAATACACAGCATTTACTCTCAATTAATAGTATTTCTCCGGTATTCCGCGCCGGATACCACTCCTGTGATTGTTACTTACTTTCACGCCGGAGCTTGGTCTCGGGTTCACACCTGGGGCGAGTTAACGTGCGTTCTATCATTGCAGGGTAGGCCCATCCTACAAGCATACTTTACACGAGACCGAAGCTAAATATCCTAGGACCTTGTTCCTGCGGAAATTTGTTTCAACATTTGGCGCCATCCGTGGGACCCTAAACTCGAATCTCCAATTAGCTAACAATGGCAGGGGTTTCGGGGAGCGGGTCTCCTTTAACCATTTCACCAGAGCGTGATAACACCACCGGTGGAGGAGAGACAGAGACACCTTCCTCTTTACAACAAAAAATTCTTGACAACATGAGTGAGCTGCGGAATTTGGTCGGACGATATAACGCTGTCGGGCAAGAGCCTCTCATGCCTATGAAGTTGGTCTTCGATGACGAGACGCGGGATACACAGAGGGAGAGGCCAGCAATAACGCAGGCTCACAGGTCTGCGGACATGTCGGCCGAAGAGCTACAGAAACCATGCAAGGATGTTGTCTCCTCACCGTTCACCAGAAAAATCATTCAGTTTTCATCACCGAAACACATCCTACCAGCGACACTGAAGTTGTATACTGGAGCTACGGATCCCAATGATCATATTACGCGCTTCGCCGGTGCAGCTAACTCGGGAGAGTGGCCTATGCCGGTATGGTGTAGATTTTTCCAACAGACATTGGACGGGGCAGCTGGAGGATGGTTCGAAAGGTTACCGCCGGGCAGTATAGGACATTGGGACGAACTGAGGGATCAGTTCCTAGAAAGGTTCGCCTTGAGGAGAAAAAACCATAGAAGCCCCATGGAGATTACCAGCATCGTGAGGAAGGCTAATGAGTCACTCTTGGTATTTAAAGAGAGATGGACTGACGAGGCCAGCTATATACAAGGCGTTCCGGAACTCATGAAAATCTCTTCCTTTACTACCGGGGCTAAGTGTCCAGAGTTGTCTTGGCGTTTCTCCGATGACGAACCAAAGACGGTAGCTGAAATGTTTAGAAGGGTGGATGATTTTGCCAAATCCGAAGAGGCTTATAGGAACACAGAGCTGCCACAGGGGGAAGGAAGTGATAGAGGAGGAAAGGGCATAAAGGATGACAAGTACTTCCCAGGGAAGAACTTCAATCGCAACAAAAACAAAAATGACTACAGCCAAAACCTGCATACTCACCATACCTTCCACCAGTCAACCCAAGGAAAAATCAATATCAACGGTCCGGTTTAGAGACGTTGACAAAGTTTCCCAAGGAAATTTTAGCCACTGAGTTACAACTCCAGTTACCTCAACCACCTCCCACAAAGGGTATGGTACACCCAGAAAACATGGATAAATACTGTGACTACCATAGGAAGAAGGGTCATCTCACGAATGATTGTCATCAGCTAAGAAAGCAGTTGGAAGCTGCACTTGAATCCGGAAAGCTAAATCATTTGATCAAAGACTTGAGGGGAAGAGTGAACAAGGGCAATCAAGGAAGGGGAAATGGAGGAGGTGAGTACAAAGATAAAACAATAAACATGATAGGACACTACTGTGGAGAGAAGAGAAAGGAAGTATGCCATGTGGAAGTTGATTGGATGAATGTACCAATATACTTCCCTCCTTTAACCGAAGCCGAGACCTCGGACGATCCTTTGATATTTGAAGCAGAAATAGAAGGTTATTGGGTGAAGCGTGTATTCGTCGATGAAGGAGCGGCCATGGAGGTAATGTTTGAGCATTGCTTCATGAATTTGGATCCGGACATAAGGCGAAGGTTAACTCCTGATCCTGTTAAGGTCCTAAGTTTCTCGGGAGAAGAAACTCAGCCGATGGGAAAAATTGAATTGGAGGTCACGTTTGGAGCACATGGTATGGAGAGGAAAACAATAATGACCTTTTGTGTGATCAAAGCACCATCTCCTTACAACATCATTCTTGGCCGAACCGGGATCAAGAAGTTAAGAGCCATCCCTTCAACGATACACTCTGCAATGAAGTTTCCCACTCCTGGTGGCATCGCCACGCTGAAGACCACCGCCAGATCAATTTTTAAATGTAGGGTAATTGAAGATGGCCAAAAAATAGCAAAGGAAAAGGCTACGACCGTGGGCAAGGAGTTAGACAAATGGGTCGCCTTTGAAAAATTCAATGAACAAGAAAGAGTGGAGGGAGGAATGACAGAACAAGTCATCATCCATCCCGGTTATCCGGAACAATTGGTAACCATTGGGAGACTCTTCACAAAGAAGTGTAGGCTACAACTCATAGATCTATTGAAGAGTAGCACAAATGTGTTCGCTTGGGAACCATCAGATATGACGGGGGTCCCTAAAAGAATCATCAAACATTCGTTGAATGTATATCCGTCCAGAACACCTGTAGCCCAAAAGAGGAGAACGTTGGGGGAGGAGAAAAGCCGAGCTGTTCAAAAGGATGTCACGGATCTTCTAAAAGCCGGGATAGTAAGACCAGTCCGATACCCAACATGGATCTCTAACCCTGTTCTCGTAAAAAAGCCGGATGGTGATTGGCGAATGTGTGTAGATTTCAAAAACCTTAACTCAGCTTGCCCCAAGGACTACTATCCGCTACCCGACATTGATGTGAAGATCGGCTCGGTTATGGGTTTCAAGTTCAAGTGCTTTCTTGATGCATACAAAGGATATCATCAAGTGCTCATAGACAATGAGGACGAGGAAAAAACAGCCTTCTACACAGATGAAGGCACTTATTGTTATACCAAAATGCCTTTCGGACTCAAGAATGCCGGAGCCACATACCAACGGTTGGTAGACTCAGCATTCCGGTCACAAATAAGGACAAATCTGGAAGCATACGTTGATGACCTGATGATCAAAAGCAAGACTGAAGAAAAGATGATCGAAGACATCAAGGAAACATTTGATAACCTGAGAAAAATCAACATGAAGCTTAACCCAAAGAAATGTTCTTTTGGAGTCGAAGAAGGAAAGTTCCTAGGGTACATGGTGACTTCGGAAGGAATCCGGACGAATCCTAAGAAGACAAAAGCTATCGATGAGATGCGCTCACCTAGGACATGGAAAGAAATGCAATCCCTCAGCGGAAAGCTAGCAGCTCTAAATCGCTTCCTGTCCAGATCAGCCGAACGTTCACTTCCGTTCTTTGAAACCCTGAAGAACATAACGAAAGAAAATAAGGAACAGTACCAGTGGACGGAGCAAGCGGAAAAGGCTTTTCAGGAACTGAAGAAGGTGATCATGGAGCTTCCTTCATTAGCATCTCCATTAAAGAACGAGGTATTATATGTATACTTAGCTGCATCTAAAGAAGCACTGGGAGAAAGGGAAGGCATTCAGAAACCTGTCCGGTACGTCAGCAGGACGTTACATGATGCCGAGACGAGGTATTCGACATTAGAAAAACTGGCTTTCGCCTTGCTCCACCTTTCAAGAAGACTCCGCAGGTACTTCGAAGCACACGACATTCATGTCATAACCGACCAACCACTGAAACAAATATTGGGAAAATCTGAATCGTCCGGAAGGTTGGCAATGTACTCTGTGGAATTGGCAATGTATGAAATATTCTATGTGTCACGGAATTCAGTCAAAGGCCAAGTGTTAGCAGATTTTCTTAATGAAGCCCCCTTGGGACAGGAAGGAACAATGGAGATATATGAGATCGACGAGCAAGTAGAGCCAGAGGTAGCTTGGACGCTATACACTGACGGGGCATCCAGCTCCAAAGGAGCCGGAGCCGGAGCCGGTTTGGTGTTGACTAACCCAAAAGAGATGGAGTTCACTTATGCCCTAAGATTCAATTTCAATTGCTCCAACAACGAAGCAGAATATGAGGCATTGTTGGCTGGCCTCTGACTAGCAAGGAAAATGGGAGTCAAAGTGTTAGAAGCTAAAGTAGATTCCAAGCTAGTGGCCTGCAGTTAAATGGGGAATTTGTCGCCAGTGACGACAGAATGATGAAGTACTTGTCAAAGGCCAAAGAGATCATCACATGTTTTACAAAATTTAGTATCACTCATGTGGCCAGAACAACAGATGTGCTCAGCAAGCTTGCATCGGTGGCATTCAACCATCTCACCAAAGAAATCCTGGTAGAAATCCTAGAGTCTCGGTCCATAGACGCTCAGGAAGTAAATGATATAGTACAAGAGGAAGGGGACAATTGGATGACACCGATTCGGAAGTGTTTGGAAGAAGGCATGTGGCCATAAGACCCTAACGAAGCCAGGGCAATGAGAATGAAAATAAACCAATACGTCATAGAAGATGGTGTGTTGTTCAAGTCCTATTTGTCCCCCATGCTAAGGTGTGTAGGTCCGACTCAAGCCAACTACATCGTCAGAGAAGTTCATGAGGGGTCGTGTGGAATGCACTCCGGCACAAGATCAGTTGTGGCAAAAATCATGAGACAAGGATATTATTGGCCCACTATGCATCAAGATACATGGGAAGAAGTCTCGAAGTGTGAAGCATGTCAAATACATGGACCAGTCCCAAGACTCCCAAAAACAAAGCTGACTTCCGTCATGTCGCTGTGGCCTTTCTATCAATGGGGAATGTGAAGTTTTTGATCGTGGCAATCGATTACTTCACAAAGTGGATAGAAGCCAAGCCTCTAGCACGAGTCACCGGGAAGGAGGTGAAAAAGTTTGCCTGGCAAAATATTGTGTGTAGGTTCGGACTACCCAGGGTCATTGTGACAGACAACGGAAAGCAGCTGGTGGAAGGAACGTTAAGAAAGTGGTGTGAAAAATGGGGAATAAAGCAAATGAACACCGCCGTTGCTCATCCGCAGGCCAATGGTTTGGTCGAAAGAGCCAACAAATCGCTGATGCATGGACTCAAAGCTCGGCTAGGAAGGAACCTGACAGGATGGGTTGATGAGCTCCCTCATGTGTTATGGGCTCATAGGACAATGCTGAAGACAAGTAATGGTGAAACGCCATTCAGCCTAACCTATGGAAGCGAAGCAGTGATCCCAGCCGAAATGGGAGTCTCGTCCGCAAGAACCCTCCTATTCAACGAAGACAACAATGAGGAGGAGCTTCGGCTAAACCTAGACCTGTTGCAGGAGCGAAGAGAGACCGCAGCCATCGAGGAAGCAAAGTACAAAAAGAAAGTTGAACAATATTACAACAAAAGAGTAAAACTTTGCAACTTTAAGGTTGGTGATTTTGTCTATCGACGAAATGAGGCTAGCAGAGTAGAGAAGGTGGGGAAGCTCGGTCCTAACTGGGAAGGCCCTTACAGGGTCAAAGAAGCATACTACAACGGCTCCTACAAGCTCGAGACCATGAATGAACGGGAGGTGCCAAGAACTTGGCATGCAATCAACCTCCAGAAGTGCTTTATGTAAGAAAACAATGTAACAAATGGTCGAATGAATGAATGGAATTTTCATGTTGTTTTGGTAACACAACTGTCATTACATTTGCAAATCCTCGGAGTAGCTAACCGAAGGACTGTAAACTTGTAAAACACCAAGTGTTGGATGCGCCCGAAAGGCAATCCGGAGGACAAATTAAAAGCGGCTATGTGCCGATGTACTCCCATATATAAACCATAAATAATAAACACTCTAAGTGCTGGATGCGCCCGAGAGGCAATCCGGAGGACAAATTAAAAGCGACTAGGTGCCGATGTCTTCCCACATATGTAAAAAAATATATATAATAAACACTTAAGTGTTGGATGCGCCCGAGAGGCAATCCGGAGGACAAATTAAAAGCGGCTAGGTGCCGATGTCCCCCCACATATATAAAAAAAAATGAAAAACACTCTAAGTGTTGGATGCGCCCAAAGGGCAATCCGGAAGATAAATCAAAAGCGGCCGTGTGCCGATGTCCCCCCATAAATTATGATGAACACTCTAAAACGTCTAAGTGTTTCATAAAAGGGTAAACTTTACAATATAACTTAACCTTTCGATCCGGCATAAAAACATAATGTATAAAGATTCGTGTAAAACAGAAGGAATACATAATACATTTCACAAGCGATAAGTTATGAGTACATATTTATTGTTGCATAATCAAAGTACCAAATATCCAGCATACGAAGAATGTTATGAAAAAGGTAATACAGGGAAATTATTACAAGACATGACAATAATTGTTTGGTTACAAGCCTCTACCCGGCATTCCGGAGGCAAGAAGGAATTCAAAGAACAGATGTGTCAAGAATCTGTCTTCTTCTCAGACTGGTCAGCGTCTTTCTCCGTGACATCAGAAGTCACACCGGATGGAACCTCACTTGTTACCATGGAAGAAGACCCACCTTCCGGTTCTAGCAACAGCAACTCTCCAACAGATATGGAGTGAGAAGAGGAAATCTTATCAATAAAAGGGTAAGAAGCATCAAACAAGGCATCACAGGCAGGAACCCAAGTCTTCAAGGCGTCTCTCTTGATATTCTTAACTTTGGATAAGACTTGTTGCACTTGCGCCGGAGTCCTTCCGAGGCCGGTAGATTTCATGAAACCTGCAGAAAAAGCAACACTACATGCTCCACCAAGGGCCTTGCGATACTCACGACTCTTTATCAATTTCTTGAATAAGCAAGGGATCCCATCTCTAACCAACATTTGTTTGTCATGCTCAGCCTGGCTGAGAAGAACCGTGAGATGTTTGTTATTTGTCTCAGCTGCGGAAAGCTTCCCCGAAACATCTATGAGTTCATGACTCTTCAAAGAAAGTTGGTTAGTTGCATCGGCCGCGGTCTTCTTAAGAACCTCGTTCTCATCTTCAAGCGTTCGGATCCGAAGGTTCAACTCCTCCTCTCTTGTAGCACAATTAGAGTGAGAATCCTTAAGTTGTTGGTGGGAAACCTGCAACCTGCTCAACAACTCTTGCCCTTGGCTAAAAGACTCCTTTTCAGCAAAATGGGAATTGGCCATGTCAATATACTCACTATTCAGCTTCTCATATCGCTTCATCAGCTCTGCTGCAGCAATGGTGCTCTGAGCGACGGACCGGCAGCTATGACGAAGGATATCATAGTTAGACATCGCCTTCAAGTGTTGATCGTCAGCAGGAGTGGCAAGGTTGTATAAGAATTCCTTGGCAGCGTAGTTGGAGTCAACCCTAACATCCTCATTCAACCTCCAGTTCGGAATGTGCTTGGGAGGGTCAAACTCTTCACCTGCTACAAACGAAAGGACCAATATAAACACATGTGAATATGCAAGTAAGAAGCTAAAAGCAAGCAACAGAAAGAAGTGACAATGAAGAAAACATAAGAGAAAAAGGAGGAAACTAACCAGCCAGTTGTGAGTCCTGTTCAGCATGAGGGGAGGATTGGTCACTCACTTGGACAATAGAAGGAGATTTTTCCTTCATACCGGAGCCTCCAGCTGAAGTCTGAGAGTTAGGTTTAGCAACACTGATGGGTTGAGTGGAATGAGTTTTCTGGGAGTCTGCTTCGGACTCGGAAGGGACCAATGGACGACCTCTCTTCTTCGCTTTCTTATTAGAAGTGCTACCCTCAGCAATCGAAGGAGCTTTCCTCACCTTTTGCTTCTTTTCCTGCTTCTGTTTAGCCTCTAAGATCCGAGACGAAGGTTTCTCAACCAGCTGCTGAACATGTGTCAGCTTGGGAATTTCCTGACCAACAGGTAGGGGTTCGGTCACACGAGGAGTGGGCTTCTCATTCTCGGCGTAAGGTTCACCAATGTCGACCAAACCTTCATCAAAAGAAGGAAGATCCAAGAAATCTAGGAAGCTCATTTCTGAAAAGGGGAAAATAAAGGCAAGGCAAGCATAAGCAAGCCCGCGTGAGTAATAAAGAAGCAAGAACAAACAAAAAATAAAGTATACCTTTCTTATCAGCGTCTAAAAGTAACCGGCGCAGCTCCGGATGACTATATGGGAAAGAAAGACCAGCGAGGAAAAGTAGAACTTCGGGAGGAGTACGACACAAAATTGGTTTCTTCCCAAGAGCTTTGGCATGTTCAACGTTATACGAAGCATGCATATCATCGGTAACAACCGACTCGCGGTGTCTCCAAGGCATAGCAAAAGGTATTGCCCGACGGTCTATCAAGAAGAACTCAGTTTTCCATTTCTTAAGACTAGAAGTAGTCTCAATCAAGCACTTACCATACTCTCCTTCTCCTCGGCTCTCAAAGGAAAACCAATGTCCTTGCTTACTTAACCTATAGAACACTCTAAATAATGTTACAGATACAGGAATCTTTGAGCCGAAGCAATGTAGCTCGAACATCACCACTCTGTTCATACCTATAGGCACAAGCTGGGAAATATGTACTTTGAAATACCTAATCACGTTTAAAACGAATGTGGAAAAGGGGATCCGAAGGCCAGAATGGTCGAGGAATTGACGATAAATCCTAATCTTAGAATCAGGTAAGCGGTCCATGGTCAGATCCGGGTCATCCGGGTCAGGAAGGCAGGGCCTTAAAAGAGAGGGTATGTTATACTTACACACCACCACCTTCAAATCATCTTCGGTCATGCCAGACAAGCGTATGTGCATATCACATTTTGGGTCGCGCTTCAACGGCGGAGCCACCCTCGACTGAGCAACTTCTTTCCCAGTCATCCGGAACAAGCAGATGCACAAATATAAAAAGATAAGGGAAGAAGAAAAAATTATACCTACGGATGATGCGAAGGAAGAAGAAATGAAGAAATGAAGAAATAACAATGGTGGAAACGATATGAAATGAAAATGAGTAACACACATATATAGGGGGCATGGGCGAAGATATCGAGGAAACGCTGTTCACTCGCGAATCACGAGGATAAGGATCTACCGTTGAATTCAAAACGGCTAGACACGTGTCAAATCTCCATCCACCACCAAAAGAAAGGAAGTCCAAAATAAGAAATAAGGACGAACCGGTTCAAAAGACGGAACAGTTCAAAAAACCATCCCCAGACAAGGAGTAAGAGTTATTTTAAGTATCAGTCCATTATAAGAATAATGAACTAATACTTGGGGGGACATGTTCGCGTATGTCTCCGGCACATGGCCGAAGGCACGCTACAAGCAGACAAGATCCCCCAAATCTTGGGAGACTCCGTTTTACCCAGCAAGGCAAGGCTTTACCCAACGGATCCAGTCATAGTCCGCCGCCTGCTTTTACACTGTGCCTGACATTAGGGTAGTGTTCAATAGGTGCGCGTCTCTATGATGTGACTACACATCCAGGTATAAATACCCCGAGGCATTTACTACACAACAACACACAATACACAGCATTTACTCTCAATTAATAGTATATCTCTGGTATTCCGCGCCGGATACCACTCCTGTGATTGTTACTTACTTTCACGCCGGAGCTTGGTCTCGGGTTCACACCTGGGGCGAGTTAACGTGCGTTCTATCATTGCAGGGTAGGCCCATCCTACAAGCATACTTTACACGAGACCGAAGCTAAATATCCTAGGACCTTGTTCCTGCGGAAATTTGTTTCAACACTGATCACCCTCGTGAAACACATTGTTAACATCATTAATAACCTCAATGGCTTTCCTACCTATAACAACCTTGTGGAAATAGGCAGAATTCGAGTCACCGACTCTCAGCCAATCAACTTTAGTTTTTTGTTGTAAATAGGGCTCTTCATCTAACGAAGCCTCGTTAAAAGCTCGTAAATCGGCCGCGTCTTGGTCGCGTAACAGAATATTAAAGGGGTCTAAATCCAACGCCTTCTGGACCTCATCCAATTCATTACGTAAATTAGCAACTCTCTTGTGCAAATGCCTGTGGTCTTTTAAAAGCTTACGAAAGGGTTTCTTGAGAAGTTTCAACTTTTTAACCACTCGATACATAGCATAGCCATTGGCATTAGTGTCCCACGTTTTAGCAACTAACCCTTTGAACGCGTCTTTGTAAGTAAGAAAATTTAAAAATTTAAACGGTTGGTTTGTCAATCAAAACCTTTGGAATTTTATGAATCGATGGGGAATGATCCGAATTACGATAAGGTTGAAACAAATGATCCAGGAAATGTATCAATACATTCCAAATTACCCATGACCCTATCAATTTTCTTAAGAATAACGCCTTGACCTTAAGGCTTTTGGTTCCACGTAAAATGAAGCCCGGAGCTATTAATATCCTTTACCTAAATCTTTGCGATGCACTCCTGAAAGTCCCGCATAGCAATATCCACATTGGCTGGACCACTTGCAAAATCATCAAGACCTAACGCAAGATTAAAGTTTCCTAATAACGACCAAGGTCTACCTCTAGCAAGCTGCCCATGCACATGCAGGTTGTACCACAACTCACGACTAGGAATGTACTTATCATGAGCATAGACAAACAAGCACAATATGATTTTTTGATCTTGCTTAAACGTCACCGAGTGTGCAGAACTTGTGAATTTTTTGATATAACTATAACATCAACAACAAAAGGACCACAACCAAGAATAATACGAGAACCTTTGTCACAAAAATTGCCATTCGACGTCCATTCCCAAGTTTGAAAAACGCTCTCACACACACGTTTGAGCCGGGACATTCCAATATGAGACTCCAAAATCGTGCACACACTCAAATGATTATCACTAATCACTTGACGAATCTCTTTTTGTTTTAGGGATTGGTTCAAACCCCGGATATTCAAGGAAGCTGTGTTTAAAAAAGCGCCCTGAGGCAATGCGATTACGGGATGCGTGGTGAGGCGCACGCATCAGGCACGCATCAGCTAAAGCGTGCATCGGTGCTTTATTGCGCATCATCTACTTAGGCATTATAAAGTGAATTTGGTCTTAGTCATATGTATTGGGCTTTTTCTTATGTGCGTTTCTTTTTAAAATAGGGTCAATTTGACCAATTATAATAAATAAATCACAGAAATGATAACACTTCTGATGATTTTGGTAATAATTTATGTATTCTAACGAATGGAATCGCGAACTATGAAAATCCATGGTATATTTTGATCGTAAATTTGGTATTATTGTGTTTTGTGCATTGTATATAGTTTATAATTATTTTTTTATAAAATTGTCGCCTCGGGTACGTGATGCGCGGAACCCAGCCAGGAAGCAATGCTATACATGAGAAACCGTAGAAGAGAGAGTGCTCGCCCTCTTAGTGTTCTTGGATTCTAAATGATCAGAATGTATTGAAGATGCCATAAAACCAGAAGTTTCATCAAGAGGTATTTTCACCTCATTATCACTATCTACTTAATCATCACTATGCTTACTCGAAGTTCCTGATGTGCTTGCTTTGTTGCTTACATTTACTTCTTCTTCGTCTTCCATATTGCCTAAAACATCAAACGAGTTACCTTTAGAAACTACTGAATTTGTGGTGTTCGAACCCTTCTTTTTCTCAATACGACGATAATAGTAATTCGGTTTATGTTTAGACAAATAAAGACCCGATTTTTGCTTCCCATCATTAGTATTCTTAGTATTCTGACTCCGCTTCTTCTTTCCATCTGGTTCCCATCATTAGTATCCATCTGGTTCAATGCTCGGGTTAACAACTTTGGCAGGGACTTCATGGACACGTTTGAGGCATGACTCACAAGTGTGCCCAAATAGTTTACAATCATCACAACGTGGAGGACTCCATTCATATTCTATCCGAATAGTTTCCCGAGTATAACCTTCATTGTGCAAATTCGGTATAGCCACAACAAATTTGTCCTTAAAAGCATTCTCGACATTAACCTCGATCATAGCACGGGCATAACTACTTCGACCCTAAGAGTCTAAGCACATCGAATTCGTATACAAATCAAGCATCATGTTATAAAGAGGGTTAATAATTAATTTGATGGAAGAAGGAAGATTCATGTTTTGGATTCATGATTTGAAGCACAGGAAGGTGTTTTTTTGAGTATTTGACGAATTTGTTTTGTAAATTTGGTTATTTTGTGGCTTTCCCTCAATATAACTCCCGATGTTCAAGTCTATTATACTACAGTTTTAACTATGTTACGATTGTGCAGGTACAAAACTTGGAACACTTGAGGATTGAACTCAAAGATATACACATGGCTACTCAGAATTTTTCAGACACTTGTAAGATTGGGCATAGCCAATTTGGTACATTGTACAGAGCAGAACTCAAATGTTTTGATAGAGAATATCTTTCCTACGTAGAAGACAAAAGTTTTGGCAGTAAACATCTAAGACGGCCCTACACCGTAATAATAGAACGCATCGACTCTTATCGTGTGTTCCATAAGAAAATTGATATCCTTCGGAGTTGTAAGCATCAGAACATACAAACTCTTCTTGGATTTTGTGATGAAGATCCTCATATGTTACTTGTCTATGAGTATGTTCAACTTACTCACCTTTCTAGTTATTTAGATAAGGGTGTTATTACGTGGGAAAAATGCTTAAAAATTTGTCTTGACGTCGCACGTGGATTGAGTTACCTACATACTAATATGGAGGATCAAAAGATGGTAGTATACTCTGGTATAAGTAGCTCTGCCATTCTATTGGACGACAATTTGGGGGCAAAAATCTTTGATTTTGGATCCTCTGTGTTCCTACTTCGGTATCAAGATGTCGTTGCTCCTGACCTAGATATTAACACAGATCCAGAATTCGATGGAACAGATCCAGATTTCGATGGAACTAGCAAGCCAATTAGAGAGTCAGATATATACACTTTTGGAGTAATTATGCTTGAAGTCCTATGTGGGCGCTCTGCGTTCTATCGCGTTGAGCAAGGTTACAGCCATAGTTGGAAGGATGAATGGTTGGCGCCTTTAGCTCGACGATGGCTTAACAAGGGAATAGTAAAGGACAAGGTTGCTCGTTCTATAAAGGAGGAAAATTGGGAAAACAGGTTGTTTCTAAATAAAGGACCCAACGAAAATTCTTTGGACATTTTTATAAAAGTTGCGCGGCAGTGTTTTGCGGAAACACTCAACCAACGTCCAACAATGGAAGTCGTGATAACTGAACTTGAAAAGGCATTATCGTTTCAAGTAAGTCAATAATTATTAATACAGATGACCTTCTCTCCACTTTGTAGCTAGAGGTACTGATTCATAGTCAAACACAAAGAGTGTCAAAACTGAGAAAAAATAATTCAAAAAAAAAAAAACCAATCTTAGGACTATGAGATTCAATTTGGGATCTGTACACACAGTATATTAGTATATAATCACTAATGGATTTCGACACTGATCTATGCCACCATACTAAACCACAATGTGGCATGACATCTTGTATTTCATAAATTGGGTTGCCGTTTTAATTGATGCATAGTAAATTTGAAGAATGACCGACTCACTACTCAAAAACATTATAATATTAAGAATTAAAATTACTACAAATAAATACATTATAACTACTATCTCATTGCTCACAGGAAAACCACAAAGACCCCCTCAGAATGTCATTTGAGGACATTAAATCTGCAACACAAGACTTTAGCCGCGACAATGAGATTGGAGGAGGAGGTTTTGGGAAGGTATACAAGGGCAGGCTTCCACATGTACATGGTAATGGAAATTATACCATTGTTGCAAAGCGATTGGATACAAGTCTTGGTCAAGGGGACCAACAATTCTATAGTGAGCTACACATACTTTATGAGTATAAGCATGAGAATGTCATCGACCTTCTAGGCTATAGCAACGATGCAGGAGAGAGGATCATTATTTATGAACATGCATCAAGGGGAAGTCTTGATAAGTATTTGAATGATGTTGGTCTTACATGGAGGAAACGACTTCAAATATGCATCGATGCTGCCACCGGGTTGGCTTTTCTTCATGGAGGTGGTCAAGAACGAAATGTGGTGATACATAGGGACATCAAAACTGCTAATATTCTATTGTTTGATGATTGGAAGGCCAAAGTTGCTGATTTTGGGCTTTCCTTAATAAGTACAATAGATGAGAAGACAAGCTATATTATCGATCATGTTTGCGGCACACAAGGCTACTGCGACCCACTATACAGAAAATCGGGATTCTTAACGATAGAATCCGATATTTATTCATTTGGTGTAGTTCTCTTTGAGATCTTGTTTGGGAAATCAACATATACAATCTACAAACAAAAGAAATGGTCTCTACACAGTTTGGTTAACGACTACTTTGAAGAAGGAAAACAAGATGAGTTGGTGTTTGCGGCTTTAAAGGAACAAAGTGTACCAAAATCGTTGTCTATATTTCAGAAGATTGCGTATCAATGTTTACACGATGATAGAGAAAAACGGCCAACATCAGAAGAAGTTTTAGCACAACTCAAGATGGCATTGGATGTCCAAGTAAGTTTTCATAGTTTTACAATAAAGATACTAGTAGTAAACAATTAGAGTTCATTGCATGTGTATATAAGAACTGGTCACCAAAATTGTAATGGTAAACTTTATTGAACCTTCCAATATCGTTACAGATAAATGCGACTGGCACTTTGTAGAAGTTAAAATGGTAATGTGACATCACCGATTTACCTTGTACAAGAGTTCACTTAGATATCACCGATTTACTATATATATTTGTCTACAAATAAACGTTTTTCTTATCCAACAAGCCATTTTTTGTTGCCTATTTCTGTTTTAATTTCATATTTTAAAATGCACAAACAAGAAGAGAATGGATTAATCGCAGTATGTTAATTTTTTAATTAAGTTATACTTTTTTACACAGGATGGGAAAGAAAGTTAGAAGATAAACTGTTCGAAGGTTGCACAGAAAGTCTCCAGATGGCAAACGCCGCAATATGGTATTTCATATTTGTTTTGTTCAGTGTATCACCTCTTATGTAAAACTGTACAAAAACTATATTGCTACCAAGTTACACTATCTAGAATTAATATTTTTCGCAAAGGTCTGACCGCCACTGTCCCACTACGGTTGTTGTTGCGGGTAGTGTACTGGTGGGTTAAAATGGGTGGTGTCACGACGGTTGTGTAGTCGTGGTGGTGAGTGCTACAATATATTGTGTTGAGGAGTCATTTGCGGCAAGATGACGAGAGGTTGAAGGTGGATGTGGATGTAGTTGTAGTGGCTAAGGATGGCGACTGATGTCTATGGATCAAGTTACATTGTACATATACTAATGCTTTTTTTAGTGTGTGTGTGTGTGTTTAGTTGGTGATGGTGGATGAAGAAAGTAGAAGTTGTTAATTTACTACAGTATGACAAAAGGTCTGAGTTTAGTACCGGTATATATCATACCTTCCATTTTCTTTCAAGTATATCATCATCAAGAATCGACCAATTCCATTTTATATATCAGAAAGTTGCTTTAAAAGCATCTAACGTGAGGCGTTTTAGGCGCCTACTTAAATTTATATTAGGTTGCTGTGGACTTAAGATATGTTAGGATCAGGCCAATACAAAAATCAGGATAAGGTGTGTTTGGATTAGGCTACTATAGATATTAAGAATAAGGTATGTTTGGATCGGATTATCACAGAAGTGTGTTTGGATTGGACCATGACACTGAAGTAGTAACATGATGTATTTGGAGTAGACTAAAATGTATATATATCAGCTACCGCAGAAGTGTGATTGAAACAGAAAAAAAAAAGTTTTTATAAAGGTCACTGCACAATGAAGGGGTGTTTGGATCAGGTCATAACAGAAACAAAGAATGTTTGGATCAGACTGGAAATACATATATGATATGTATATATCAGCTCACTGCATTACTGAGGTATGTTTGGATCAGAAAGCTGCAACATTTGGAGCAGAGACAAAAACGGGTGTTAGGAGATGGTATATGATTCCATAATCAAGTCACTCCAAAATATTTGATCCGTAACAGATTACTACTAAAGCCGTAACAAGGGTTCTTATACATATAGTTCAAAAGGGGAGGGTTCCATAGCTACTTTATCTTCAAATGTGGGTTCCTAGTTATACTAGTCATAAGGTAGTGGCACTGATATTTTGCTATAGTATGTTCGGTCTTAGAGGTAATCTGAACAAGTGGTGCTCATGCTAAATGCTAAAATAAAGTTATGTTCTCAATTTTGTGTATCTTTCTGCATATCGAGTTTCTGATTCATGTAATCTGTTCATATTCAGTAACCACAATATGTGTAGTCGACAAGTAAAATGATTAGTGCAAGGATTACTAAACTTGCTTATATAACTCCTTAACAAGCTGTTGTGGTAAACCATTCAAGGGTGGCGTAGTGGTAAAAAGATTTGTGGCTATCACCGCAAAGTGTGTGAGGTCTCAAGTTCAATTCTCACTAGGTGCAAACAACCTTGAAGTGGCCACGCCAACCTCCTGAAAAGGGAGGGCTTTACCTGGTTTGAGTCTGTGTGGCTGTGGGCTCAAACCCCGTGGATTAGTCGGCCAATGAGTCGGAAATCACGGTTACAAAAAAAAAACAAGCTGCTGTGGTACCAATGTATTGCAACTTTAAACATGTTGATATTGCAGCTGACATATTTAAAAACCTGAAAGACAAAATCCGTGAAGAAAATATTAACAGTGATGCTCTGTTTGTGATATCAAAGTGGTGGTGTTCTTGACTGTGGATTAAATTACTTCAAAATTCAAAAGAAAATCAAAGCAGGGAAGAAGACAAGGATATATAAGTCATTTCACAGCCTAACGGCCAAAAGTCCACTTTAGCCTTATGTAAGTTCTTCATTATAAAATGTTAATAGTGAACTTGTGTTGGAGCATCATAATTGCATTTAGTCGTCTTAATCAATAATTTATACACGTAAAATATGGTATCGTGTAGCTCATGGCTAACCACTTGAACATGCCAGCTGCTATGAATATTATAAAAATGTGTTAAAATATTTGGACCTAATCAGATACCACTCTATAACTAGAGGGACTTACTTTGTTAACTTTGAATGTTTCAAGGTTACTTTGGACAAGTCTTGAAGGATGCTGATGAGGTGGAGGGCTTATGCTGGCTTATGTGAAAGTTGAAGACTTAGATGGAAATTAGAGACAAACGTCTCTTTGAAGCTTTGACTCTTGGGAATATAATGGGACGCTCCTCATTCTTGTCATTTATCTGGGTTATTTTCATCTGTGTGTTTTGTGTGTTCTCTCTTGTTTTTTAAATCATGTAACCCAGATCATTTATTATTTATCTTCGTAAAACTATTATCATTTAATCTTTAGCAGGTTTTGTTACTTTATCTTTGATTTATCTATGAAACGTTTGAGTTCAAGGTTCAATCTTGTTTAAATCATCCTTGTTAAGTTTTTCTTCATGGTATCAGAGCATGGTTGCTCTGAAATCGTTAAAAAATTTTTTTAGGGTTTTGAAAATTTTTGGGGTTTTCTTAAATTGATATGTTTTTTTGGAAAGATCTGCTATTGAGATAGCCAGATTCAAAAGGTTTACACTTTTTTGTGGTTTAATTATTCTAAAATCGATTTTTTAATTTTAGGGTTTCAAACTTTTTTGGGGGTTTCTTATATATTCATGTTCTAACTTTGCTCGTGGTGCAGGGATGTTGGTTCTTTGATCTATTTCATAGATCTGTTGGCGATTTATCTATTCCCTATTTTTTTCTTAAAATAGGGTTTGGAAAGGAGGTTCTATTTCTTCTAGACTAAGTGAATCTAGAGGAAATAGATCGATTGAGCTTTTGTGTTTGCACTGTAACACCTCTTCTCTCTCTTCTTTTTGTTTATTCATTTTTGCTTTACATATGTGGTTTCTTGGCTCTTTTTGTGGTTTGTTCATATTACGTTCTTGGTTACTCTCTCTTATACGTGTTTGTGTTTTTTGTGTGTGGACTTCTTATATCTGGACCCTTAATCTTGGTCTTGCCCTTGACCTACCACCCTTGAGTGGTTTGGATTCCTGGGAACTTTGTTGACCTTGGTTAAGTTATTTTTTTGGGTTTTTTGTGTTTATATCTGTGATTGTTCACCATGACTAGTGTTCAAGGTGACACAGATACTAAACACCAAGATGATCAGATTGGGGAAGAATCTGTCACCTTGATTAGCAAACTTGATATTAGTGACCCTTTGCATCTTCACCTAAATGACTCTGCCACATTGAGTATGATTTCTATAAAACTTAAAGGTACTGAGAACTACCAAGTTTGGTCTAATGCTATGCTTTTGGCTTTGGAAGGAAAAAATAAAACTGGTTTTATCAATGGTTCTTGTAAAAGATCCTTAACTAACTATGTTTTGGGAAAACAATGGGACATAGTCAATGCTGTTGTGCTTGGTTGGATTCTTAATTCTATATCTGAAGAGTTGTTTTTAGGTCAGATTTTCTCTAAAAAGGCTGAACATGTTTGGAATGACTTAAAGGAGACTTATCATAAGGTTGATGGGTCTGTGATCTTTAATTTGCATCATAAAATTAATACTTTGAAACAAAATGGTTCTAATCTATCTGATTACTATCATGGTTTGAATGCTTTGTGGAAACAGTATGATGCTATGGTTGAGCTTCCTAATTGTGTGTGTTCTGCTACTAGTGAATTTAAGAACCATAACAATCTGTTGAAATTAATGCAATTCTTGATGGGTCTTGATGACTCTTACATGACCATTAGAAGTTCTATTCTTTCTAGGGAAGTTTTACCTGATCTCAAAGGGGCTTATGCCATTATCTCTAGTGAGGAGTCTCACAGAGTTGCTTCTGGCAATGTGTCTAGTTCCTCTCAAAGGAATCAGACATCTGCTTTCTTTGCAAATGGGCCCACCAAAAATGTGGTTCAAAGAAATCAGAGTAATAACTCTGGTGGCTTTAGACCTAATTTCAATGCTACCCCCAACTACAATAGTAACCCTAGACCTAATATGCCCAATGGGAATACCTATAGGCCCAATGGGAACACATACAGACCTAATGGGAATACCAATGGGAATTCTGAAGTGATTTGTAAAAATTGTGGGTACAATGGGCATACTACTGATAGATGTTTTAGACTCATTGGGTACCCTGCTGATTTTGGAAAAAAGAGACCTGGCCAAAACTCTAAAGGAAAAAATGTTTCTAACAATTCTGTGGGGACTAATCCCAACTCTGTCTTTTTTGATGAACAACTTTCTGCTTTACTCTCTCTTATCAAAGAGAACAATGGGAGTGAGAAGGGTGTGCAAGCCAATATGGCAGGTACTTACCTAAACTCCAGTAAAGCCTTCAATGATAATTTTAGTAACTTTTTTTTTTCTAATATTCATTCTAAAGTTACTCAACATGGGAAAGTGGTTGACTCTGGGGCTAACCAACATATGACTAATGATGAAAAGGAACTGGACAATGTGTTTGATATTTTTCACTTAAAAATTAAAGTCAGTCATCCTAATGGGACTGAAGCTTTCATATCTAAGATTGGAAATCTAAAACTGGGAAATGGTCTTGTCTTGTTTGATGTGTTGGTTATTCCTGAGTATTGTGTTACTTTAATATCTGTGCATAAATTAGCCAAGGATAACAAGATATTTGTGGTTTTTGATGAAAATAAATGCCTTTTTTTTGAATCAGGATTTGAATCAGAAAAACATTCTAGGGATTGGTAATCAATGTGGTGGTTTATACTACTTATATACTAAAGGTATTAAGTGTAATGCTAGTCAAACTGTCCCTATTTGTTCTCTATCTTATTATGATTGGCATTGTAGACTTGGCCATCCTGGTGACCCTGCTTTAGACATCTTAAAAGCCACTTTGAAACTTGATAAACATGATAAGTATGACTTTTGTGAAGTTTGTCAAAGGGCTAAGAAATCCAGAAAGCCCTTTCCTTTAAGTGACCATAATACCAAGTGTTTGGGGGACATTGTTCACCTTGATTTATGGGGTCCTTATAAGGTGACTAGTCATACTGGCCATAGATACTTTCTGAACATTGTTGATGACTTTACTAGAGTTGTTTGGGTATATCTCATTAAGTCTAAGGATGAAGTTGTCACTTTTATTGATGTGTTTTATAAAATGATTAAAAATCAGTTTAAAAGAAACATTAAGATCTTTAGAAGTGATAATGGTACTGAATTTGTTAACCAAACTTTCAATAAGTTTTGTAACAACAATGGCATATTTCATCAAACTTCATGTGCCTATACCCCACAGCAAAATGGGGTGGCTGAAAGGAAACATAGACACTTGTTAAATGTGGCTAGGTGTCTTATGTTTCAGGGGGGAATTCCTTTGAAATTTTGGTCTGAATGCATTTTAACTGCTACCTTTCTCATTAACAGATTACCCTCTTCTGTGTTAAATGGAAAGTCCCCCTATGAAATGATTTACAATACTTGTCCTAATCTCTCTCTTATCAGAATGTTTGGATGTTTGTGCTTTGCTGCTATTTTGAATAGTCATGATAAACTGTCTGCTAAGTCTGAAAAATGTGTTATGATGGGTTATTCTTGTAACACCCCCAAATTTATACAACTCAGTACAGCGGAAGACTAGTTGGTGTTACGGGATAGCACATTACTCACATCATAGACAACGCATAAAAATCGCGTCGTTTAATAATAAATCATTTCCATTCATAAACATCAAAGTTACATCGGTCCCAAGTCATTATATTTCATACAAAGTTTTACAAAGTATTTGAATGGAAAATATTGTTTAGGTGCGGGCCATGAATTCTTGTCGTCTTCCCGAGAATTACCTTCAAGTACCTGAGATAAAACATGTTAAAAGAAAAGGTCAGCGATAACGCCGAGTGAATTCATAGAGTTTAATAAATTCCATCAATATAATATCAGTATAAAAGTATTACTGAAAATCATTTTGTACAAATCGTTTTGATAGGCTATAAAATAGCCAAAATCATTTTATACAAATCTTTATCGAAAATCATAATATAGGCATTTGCCTTAAAAATCATTATACGAGCCAATGTCGTAAAAATATCATACAATACGTCTTATGACGTTGTATAAAGTCAAATAAAAATCGTTATATGAATGTGGTTATGAAAACCAAAACACGAACATAATATCAGTAGTATGACCCTGTATTGCTAGTCAGGCAATACATCGTAATTCGAAGCGTCTAATAGTATTTCGGTGATTTGGATTATTATAAGCCGCATGACATTGTTACCTTACTAAACCAAAACGGGTAGCTAACCCGATACAAATTTTGCCCATCTAAAGTAGCGTGTCGTCACAAAGGTCACACTATGGAAATCTTCTCATACATAAATTCGCTTACCAATCAATGTGGCACGACGGGGATCAACCGTCAAGGCGCGAACTGGGGTGATCGTCCCTAAATAGTACTATTAAATGCATAAGCGTCTACCAACTCCCGGTAGTTCACAATTCATGCTAATGGGACTTTTAGTGACATAACCTAACTTTAATAATCCATTTTATTTCATCTATCGGGTTCATTAATCATTTATCGGGTCATACAATCGGGTCATTCAATCATTCGGGTACAAAATCAATAAACAAACAATCGGGACAAATGGTGTCCTATTTAATAAAAACTAACATGTTATCTCCCTCGCGGGTTTATAAAACATTTATAAAAACATTTAAAAGAGTGCGAGGCTATGAAATCACGTTGATATGGGAAGGCGGGTTATCGGCAATTCGGACGTACGGTACGTGCTTCAATCACGGAAACCTAGACAAATAATACTCGGTCTTAGACGTTTGTCCAATGACTTTATAAAAATATCAATTATGTATACATATGATGATTATATATATATGATGATCAAGTGGGTTTACATATTCTCATTTACTCATTTTTGTGCTATGTGTCGATAACTTTTATACTAGTTTTCTCGTTTTACCTATTTACGTGTTTTAGGTCCAATAAGCCTATTATAAGTTCTTAACTTGTATTAATCCTTTTTGTACTTATATTATCAGTACATACACTTTCAAGTTGGGCCCAAATGGGTTAAGTCCAATAACAAGTTTATAAGTGTTTTAGTCCATTTTTGTTGTATTATTAGTCCAATAACGTTAATTTAGTCCGTTAACGTCCGTATGTCCTATAGTTCGGTTTTTATCGGTTTTTACTTGTTATACATGTCTATATGTCAGTATATAAGTTTTATAAAGTTTTCATTAGACGGGTCCAACCATCTAAGTTTTATTTAACAAAAACGTTAATTTTACGGTAATAGCCGAAAAAGTCGTAAAAATCATGTTTATAGTTTTATAACTTATAAAACTTAACAAGTTACCATTTTTATAATTTATACACTTATTCCACCTTTTACATATTTATATAAATAGAATCCATAAGTTAGTGGGTTTTAATTATAATTTATACTATTAAAATTTGAGTGCTTATATAATAGTATTATTCTTTAATTTCTCAAAAATCTGATTTTTAACTTCATCTTCACCAAAACTGCCATATCTTGAGTTCTATATGGAGATAGAAGCTCAAATTTTTATCACATAAACTACATGATATGTGCTACATTTAACTCTTCTATAGCAACTGTTGAATCATTTCTAAATATTTTCTAAAAATCGTCCAAAACAGTAACCTCAGATTTATACCCTAAACTTGTTTTGATCATATCTCACTCATTACTTTGATTCCATTGCATGGCCAACTCTCACATGTGTAAAAGACCCATAACTTACTGTAAATCCATTCTACTTCATCATTTTATCAGTTTACCATATGGTTCTTTACTGTTTTTATACAGCCTATCATTTAAACAAGATTTGCCCATTTTTACTTATAGTTTTTCATCTTTTTATCCATGATTATCAACAACAAATCCCCACATAATATTTTTATCATCATATAATCATCATAAATATATACAGTAGGAAATAAAATACATGTTTACATAATCAAAATAACAAGAAGTTGAGGAGGACAATCTTTATACCACCAAGTTGATGTAGGTTATAATCAAAACATGGTTTTTGATGGAGAAACTTGTGCTTAGCCAACACCATCTTCAAGACCACCATGCTCCATGAACTCCTTGTGGAAAATCAGCCTTGATACTCCATGGAAACTCCTCCTTGGATGTTATAATCACCACCAATCAATAGGGTTTCAAAAGAGCTTCATCTTATGTGTAAATAACATAAGATTCCATGGTAAATTTTTGATCAAATTTGATGTTTAAGGGAGAAATGGGACGGCATGTTTAGGCTAGAGAGAGAGAAATGTGTAGTTGTTTGCATGTTGAAATGGTGGTATGTGAAGGTTTTGATGGTTTTGTTGTAAGGTAAGCTTAACTAGTAAGCTTAGTTAGACAAGTGTAGTGTAGCTACATAAGGACTTGACACCTAAGGGTGTTAGTGAGTATTTGGCCGCCCCATGTAAGCTAGTGGGGTGGGACAATGTATTTTGTCCCATCTCACTAGTTTACGGGTATTCCTCGATTCTAGTTTCCTCGATTTGCGTGCCCTCGGGTCGTTTTACGAAAAACGTTTTTATAAATTATGAATCAACGACACAAAACGAATCTAATAAAAATTGTTTCATCAAAAACGGAGTTCGAAAACGTAAATACGTAATCCTAAGGTTTCCGGTTTAGTCGTAAAGGACGTTAAAATAAAATCGTAAGTCCTAGTCTCTTCTCGTAAATTTGTGAGTTTATGAACCAACACAAATTTAAAACTCCAAAATAATATTCGTGGATAAATTTATTTTCTGAAATGTCGGACTGTCACCAAAGACGGTGTATGTAAACGTAAGCACGTAACGTTGAATCCTCCGGTTTAGACGTAGTCGATGCTACTCCAAGACGTAAATCCAAATTTCTTCCCAAAAATATGTGAGTTCATATTGTAACATTAAAATAATGTTTTTAAATAATATTCGAGAATAAAATATCAATCATAAATTGACGGATTGTCACAGCATTTACCCCTAAACAGGATCTTTGTCCTCAAAGATCATCTTACCTTACTACTCGCTTCTTATAGAGTTAAAGCCATGTGGGTATTTCCTCCACATTCGGTCTTTTCTCACAAGTGCAATTCATTACAATAAGCGAGTTTCATCAAACATAACTACGGGAATAAGATCAGGCTAAATGTTGACTTACTTTCTCTATCCATGATGTTCACGGGTTTCTGATGAATGCAACTTTTCGCCGATCTAAGCTTTACTAAAGAACAATCAGATTTTCACTTGAGAGATATTCCATCAAGTTCGATTTACGAAACATAATTTACGCAGTTCTTGAAGTCCTAGGGTAGATCCAGCTTTTATGCCTTTCAAACCAATCTTTTACATCATCTCAATGGTCCCATACAACGGGGACTTATATCCCATGATTTGTCAGATCATGAATTTATTTTTCCAAGGTTAAAAATTGTGGCATAACTTCGCTACCCATTTGGCACTTCAAGATCTATATTTCACATCCACTTCAACAATGCCCACTATCGGCGGTTAATAATCAAATCCTGATTTCAACAATCATTTCAGATTTCGCGGGTCGGGTATTTTGCAAGGATAGGTTCGTCATCATAGGAAACCTTAAACCTAAGAGACATGTCCAACTCACAATGGGTGCATGTCGGGTGTCTTCATCTCAACTCTTGCTTACAGATGCTCTAAGATTTAGATCCTAACAAGATTCGATCTCGATCCTAATTCGATGATTATCAATGATAATCTCTCCAAAGGAAAACGATTATATGGTCTATTACCAAAGGTCAATCATTCAAACATAAAACAACCCTTATATTACCTTGTATCGTTACTTTACCTCGTCCCTTCGATTTGGGGTGGTACATAGTACTCTCATCAAGGTTCGTTCTCAATGATTTCTGAGCAAATCTCTAGAAATTCGATGTGAAGCGAGGATCTTGATAAAGATGTTCGATACAGGCACACTATGTTTACATAATTCTTTTGCATTTACCATTAACGGGAATGATATTAGCAGATTTGGTCAGTCTGTCGACGATGACCCAAATCGAATCAAATTCAGATGATGACCTTTGCAATAGCTAGACGTTTACTAATGTATGAGGCGATGTCTGCCTTCATAATTCGTTATCAGTACAACTTCTTCAGACAAAGATACTTTTAGTCAAAAATGACATACATATAATACTTACTTACAAATTCCAACATAACTATATCTCACAATCTCCATATTTAGGCAACCATAAGTGGCCTTTAAAACATTTAACGCTATTGGCTTCTCTATTTTAATGGTTCACATTAGCCGCGAACCACTTTTATTATTTATATTATCCTTTTTACAAACATCGTTTATTTTTATATCGTTTGGCAATTTTATTTTGCACCTTCATTATTAAGAAATATATCCTAATTGGTTCTTTACCCTTTTTATATAATATGTCAGTATCTATATTCACTTCTCATGATGATGTAATTATCATGTCCACAATTCACTCAAATATTCTTTCTATATTATGCGTCAGTAATTACGTTCACCTTTCTGATGAAATAAATATCACAACCGTATTTATTCAAAATTCTTTCTTCATATCTTCTATGTTTTAGTTTCGTCTCTATTATCATTTTTATCCGTTTTACTCAATCCGTCGTCTAAAGCGTCGATAATTATAATAATTAATTAAATAATTATTAGTTAATTTCTATGAAGCGTAAACGTAAAAATTTTAAATTTCTTAGTTCGACCAATTATATAAAATGTTCAAAATAAATTTGGATTTAATTAACAAGATTTTTGTTGATTTATCGAAAATAATTAATAAGATTCGTAAATGTTTGAAAAATCTTTGGTTATATTTTGGTCAAAGTTTTCTTAGTTGAAAAGCAAAAATTGTCGTTTCAAGTTTTAAGTCATGGTTTAAATGATTTATTCAATCCTTCTTAAGTTGTCTAGAAGTATACACAAACATTTACCCCTAAACAGAAGTTTAGTTAAATGGTTTGTGTATAAGGGAATAATCCCTTTTAAAGATCCTTTGTTAAAACATTTGTCAAAACATATTTCCATTCCTTTTTGGTAAAATCCAAAGTCTTAAAAGGGCTCTTAATTTTTGAAGAGTCTATATGCATACATCTTACCATTATTAATCCAACGGTCATTTTATGTAAAGGATTAAGTTTTAAGTCTTATGTTAAATATTTAAGGTACATGTTTTCATTGTTCGGCCAATTCAGGGCAATCTATACATAATTATTAACTCATTATTATTCTTACAAACAAATGGTCCTTAATGATCACAAGCATGAATTTATCAAATTACAGCCTACACACGTGATTCACCAAATTTATGAATACTACATGTGTATTGTCAATCCAAACGACATCACGTGAAACTCATAACGTTCATTACAAGTACCGAATGTAGTGATTGGAATAAATAATCTTCTTCGCGGAAACGAAGTTGATAATAACCATGCCGTGGATCAGATCTTTAAAACATACGTTAAAACCTTGTAAATGATCGAACAAATCTTCCATTTCGAGTTATGGATATCGTTTTCGATTGTCAATTTACTCAGTCACAGTAATCTATAAATATAAGGAATGATAACACCATAGCTCTTCAGGATGACAGGCTTGGTATAATAAAATCTTTTTCCGACAACTCCCTCAGTTGTACGATAATTCCTTAAATTCAGATGGTGCTGACGTACAGTGCACAAGCCACAAGTGCAGCACCGGGAATATAATCAATACCAATTTCAATTTGCCTTAATGGCGAAAGTCTAGTTAATTCGTCAACAAATACCTCCTAAAGTGTCAGATAACAGAATTATCTTTTAATAAATTCATATTAACTTCTTCTAGATTACAATATCTATAACTATTTCACAATCATTCACGGTATAATTTCAAGTCTTAATACAGGATATGGTCATCCATCAAGAATTATTTAGATCACTTTTGATAATCAGCATCTTATCATTTAGGGGAATTCTACTCGAGTTCCCATCAATTAAGACAATGTCGTCATGTCATAATCAATCAATCCATTCTACGGGCACTATCAACTTTCCAGTTGCATTGCCGTCGATAAGATGTGAACTTCTCAAAAGACTAATAATAACTCATAATCCTTCACAAGTTCAGGGATATTAGGATACACAACTACTATTAAAAGAGTAAGGTCAACGCATAATCTATCCGAGAGAATTTCAAATCAGATACAGACGAAAACATTTAACGAATATGAACATATACCATGTTTTCATAATTTGAGTACGCATTCGAAAGCTCCTCGGATCGTTACCCAGGTCATTCAAATGAAATCAAATCATAAGAAATGATAAGAACGTCGATACATCCAGTCGGGTATCAACACTCGGTAACCAGATACTTTTCCTAAGAATCTCACTACGGGAGAATCGGACAAGAAAGAATTGTCAATTGTCAAATAAGACAATTTCCACAGATGAGTAAATTCGACTCAGAAGAATAGGTGTTACAGGCACATATGTAGGTGTCCCTAACACTATGTCCTTATTTTTCACTTCTTGCAGATCTCATTTAAATTTTATCTTTCACAATCCTCACAGAGAATGTAGTGTTTATTAATTAGTTTTATGGCGACTACTAATCAGCCTTGCATGGTCCATTCCAAATTGTATGTAGGTGCGCAACTATATACAATTTCAAGATTAACAATGCAATACTCAGTTCGTCAAAATTTTATCATCATGTTTATAATAAAAAAACATTTTCATGCTTAATTCTTAAATAAGAATCAAAAATAAATTTACAAGGATTTTTCTTTCTTATGGAAATAATTAAGTTTCCAAAGCGTTTCCTAAACAACTTCATTTTGATATCAATCACTTATAAATCTCACTTTGAATAATCCTTATTGTGATGAAAATTTAATTTTCTCAAAGGATACCGATTTAACTTTATAAAAACAATGTGTGATCTGCAAAAGAGTGATGAAGAGTTGTTCACCAAGATCTTAACTACAATATGATAGGAAATGAGCTTTAGCCAAATAATCATGAGGTTCATGACTTCGATGGCACTCAGGAATACAAAGAGAATAATCCACAACGTAACTCAATTCGAGATGAGTACTTGTTCAATGGTTGCATCACTAATGTGAACATTAGGATGAAGCAATAAAAGATAGATAACATCGATACATGTAGAATTTAGCAATCAAAGGTAGCCTTTCCATTAATCATAAACAAGTCAAAATTGTACCGTAACACATTACGTGTCACTATGTCATACAATTCTCAGAACTCATCCTACCAACTGATATCTCAGTTAAGTTAGGGATTATTTTTAAAAGATACCACAATGAATACTAATCTACAAGAGTCATTAGGTGTTCCACATGTCCCAGAAGATCCATCGGTCTCAATTCAGAAGAAGATTTCTTCAATTTATTTCTTGGACACTGGGCATCCTCGTTAGTGGACAATGGCCTAGGAACAACCCTTAATACGAATCAACAATCAATTAAAACCTTATAATTCAATCACAAAACTTAACGACTTCCTCTTATCAATCTTATATTCCATACAAGTTAAATTTTTACTTCATTCAAGTTTCAACCATATTTATACTCAATTCAATATCCTACCTCATATTCCAATACTTTCAATCTTATTCTTAGGCCTTAATAGGCAATAAAAGCTCGATATGAACAATACTTAATTTCCAATCCTATATCTCTTACAACAACAATTATCAAATGAGTCATTAATATGAAATGACTTAGTCATTCAACTAGATTTCTCGGAAAGGTATTAGTGGCATGAGGCTTTTGGGTAATGGTTCCAATAACAGCCTCAAGTGAAACATTCACCCCTTTCGATCTCAATTTAAGAATTGGATGACAACGAATCAGATGACATCTTTCTAGGTGGTAACGTTTTGTCAAACTCCACTCTATAAGGAAAGATCGTCATGACATCGATATCAGATTTAATCTCGCCAATTCTTTTTCAATACCGCAATCAACTAATATCTACATTTCTACGAATATCAACCATTTTGTTGGGATCATAGATATCCACAACTTGGTTTAGATCTAGATTAGCTAGAATTCCTACGAGAATAGCTTCGATTAATTTACTAGGGAATTTAGGGTTACTTGTGACAATCTACGTCGTATAAATACCTCGTATAAAAATCAAAATAATCATCAACTAATCACGTAATAAAATTACATCATATATATATATATATATATATATATATATATATATATATATATATATATATATATATATATATATATATATATATAGATATATATATATATATAATCCAAGTTATATATATATTAAAATAACACTTCTCATTCTGGCCTTGTCGGTAACTCGGGAATTCTTCGGCACCGTTATAGTCAAAAGATTTTTAGACATTTTTAAAAAAATGTTTATAGTTAAAAGATTTTGAAATGTTTTATTCAAAACCTTGGTTTTAAAAATCTTTCGTTCTCTATAACGAGAGCTCTGGTACCAAACTGTAACACCCCCAAATTTATACAACTCAGTACAGCGGAAGACTAGTTGGTGTTACGGGATAGCACATTACTCACATCATAGACAACGCATAAAAATCGCGTCGTTTAATAATAAATCATTTCCATTCATAAACATCAAAGTTACATCGGTCCCAAGTCATTATATTTCATACAAAGTTTTACAAAGTATTTGAATGGAAAATATTGTTTAGGTACGGGCCATGAATTCTTGTCGTTTTCCCGAGAATTACCTTCAAGTACATGAGATAAAACATGTTAAAAGAAAAGGTCAGCGATAACACCGAGTGAATTCATAGAGTTTAATAAATTCCATCAATATAATATCAATATAAAAGTATTACTGATAATCATTTTGTACAAATCGTTTTGATAGGCTATAAAATAGCCAAAATCATTTTATACAAATCCTTATCGAAAATCATAATATAGGCATTTGCCTTAAAAATCATTATACGAGCCAATGTCGTAAAAATATCATACAATACGTCTTATGACGTTGTATAAAGTCAAATAAAAATCGTTATATGAATGTGGTTATGAAAACCAAAACACGAACATAATATCAGTAGTATGACCCTGTATTGCTAGTCAGGCAATACATCGTAATTCGAAGCGTCTAATAGTATTTCGGTGATTTGGATTATTATAAGCCGCATGACATTGTTACCTTACTAAACCAAAATGGGTAGCTAACCCGATACAAATTTTGCCCATCTAAAGTAGCGTGTCGTCACAAAGGTCACGCTATGGAAATCTTCTCATACATAAATTCGCTTACCAATCAATGTGGCACGACGGGGATCAACCGTCAAGGCGCGAACTGGGGTGATCGTCCCCAAATAGTACTATTAAATGAATAAGCGTCTACCAACTCCCGGTAGTTCACAATTCATGCTAATGGGACTTTTAGTGACATAACCTAACTTTAATAATCCATTTTATTTCATCTATCGGGTCCATTAATCATTTATCGGGTCATACAATCGGGTCATTCAATCATTCGGGTCCAAAATCAATAAACAAACAATCGGGACAAATGGTGTCCTATTTAATAAAAACTAACATGTTATCTCCCTCGCGGGTTTATAAAACATTTATAAAAACATTTAAAAGAGTGCGAGGCTATGAACTCACGTTGATATGGGAAGGCGGGTTATCGGCAATTCGGACGTACGGTACGTGCTTCAATCACGGAAACCTAGACAAATAATACTCGGTCTTAGACGTTTGTCCAATGACTTTATAAAAATATCAATTATGTATACATATGATGATTATATATATATGATGATCAAGTGGGTTTACATATTCTCATTTACTCATTTTTGTGCTATGTGTCGATAACTTTTATACTAGTTTTCTCGTTTTACCTATTTACGTGTTTTAGGTCCAATAGGCCTATTATAAGTTCTTAACTTGTATTAATCCTTTTTGTACTTATATTATCAGTACATACACTTTCCAGTTGGGCCCAAATGGGTTAAGTCCAATAACAAGTTTATAAGTGTTTTAGTCCATTTTTGTTGTATTATTAGTCCAATAACGTTAATTTAGTCCGTTAACGTCCGTATGTCCTATAGTTCGGTTTTTATCGGTTTTTACTTGTTATACATGTATATATATCAGTATATAAGTTTTATAAAGTTTTCATTAGACGGGTCCAACCATCTAAGTTTTATTTAACAAAAACGTTAATTTTACGGCAATAGCCGAAAAAGTCGTAAAAATCATGTTTATAGTTTTATAACTTATAAAACTTAAAAAGTTACCATTTTTATAATTTATACACTTATTCCACCTTTTACATATTTATATAAATAGAATCCATAAGTTAGTGGGTTTTAATTATAATTTACACTATTAAAATTTGAGTGCTTATATAATAGTATTATTCTTTAATTTCCCAAAAATCTGATTTTTAACTTCATCTTCACAAAAATTGCCATATCTTGAGTTCTATATGGAGATAGAAGCTCAAGTTTATATCACATAAACTACATGATATGTGCTACATTTAACTCTTCTATAGCTACTGTTGAATCATCTTCTAAATATTTTCTAAAAATCGTCCAAAACAGTAACCTCAGATTTATACCCTAAACTTGTTTTGATCATATCTCACTCATTACTTTGATTCCATTGCATGGCAAACTCTCACATGTGTACAAGACCCATAGCTTACTGTAAATCCATTCTACTTCATCATTTTATCAGTTTACCATATGGTTCTTTACTGTTTTTATACAGCCTATCAGTTAAACAAGATTTACCCATTTTTACTTATAGTTTTTCATCTTTTTATCCATGATTATCAACAACAAATCCCCACATAATATTTTTATCATCATATAATCATCATAAATATATACAATAGGAAATAAAATACATGTTTACATAATCAAAATAACAAGAAGTTGAGGAGGACAATTTTTATACCACCAAGTTGATGTAGGTTATAATCAAAACATGGTTTTTGATGGAGAAACTTGTGCTTAGCCAACACCATCTTCAAGACCACCATGCTCCATGAACTCCTTGTGGAAAATCAGCCTTGATACTCCATGGAAACTCCTCCTTGGATGTTATAATCACCACCAATCAATAGGGTTTCAAAAGAGCTTCATCTTATGTGTAAATAACATAAGATTCCATGGTAAATTTTTGATCAAATTTGATGTTTAAGGGAGAAATGGGACGGCATGTTTAGGCTAGAGAGAGAGAAATGTGTAGTTGTTTGCATGTTGAAATGGTGGTATGTGAAGGTTTTGATGGTTTTGTTGTAAGGTAAGCTTAACTAGTAAGCTTAGTTAGACAAGTGAAGTGTAGCTACATAAGGACTTGACACCTAAGGGTGTTAGTGAGTATTTGGCCGCCCCATGTAAGCTAGTGGGGTGGGACAATGTATTTTGTCCCATCTCACTAGTTTACGGGTATTCCTCAATTCTAGTTTCCTCGATTTGCGTGCCCTCGGGTCGTTTTACGAAAAACGTTTTTATAAATTATGAATCAACGACACAAAACGAATCTAATAAAATTCTTTTCATCAAATACGGAGTTCGAAAACGTAGATACGTAATCCTAAGGTTTCCGGTTTAGTCGTAAAGGACGTTAAAATAAAATCGTAAGTCCTAGTCTCTTCTCGTAAATTTGTGAGTTTATGAACCAACACAAATTTAAAACTCCAAAATAATATTCGTGGATAAATTTATTTTCTGAAATGTCGGACTGTCACCAAAGACGGTGTATGTAAACGTAAGCACGTAACGTTGAATCCTCCGGTTTAGACGTAGTCGATGCTACTCCAAGACGTAAATCCAAATTTCTTCCCAAAAATATGTGAGTTCATATTATAACATTAAAATAATGTTTTTAAATAATATTCGAGAATAAAATATCAATCATAAATTGACAGATTGTCACAATTCTAATTCTCAGAAGGGCTACAGGCTTTTTAGTCTTGATAGAAAACAGTTTTTTGTCTCTAGAGATGTGAGTTTTTTGAGTCTATATTTCCTTTTAAGGACTCTGTCTCAAAAAACAAGCATGATGAGTCTAATGTTCCTAGTCTTAGTCAAGATAAAAATCTGTTAAACTTTTTTGATTTAGATAACCCTGAGCTACCTAATGATGATGAGAGAGTAATGTCTAGGCATAATAGTGACCATGAGTCACAAAGTGAGGGTAGCCACTCTTCTAATCATGGGAACAATATGGACACTGTTGATTCTCCTATTATTGGAGATGATGCTCATAACAGTGAGGATATTGAAGCTGGGTTAGAAGGGAGGCTGCAACACTTGATGATAACAATGAATCTGAAGGTCACTTGGATCAAAATCCAAGTGCTCCTACTCAGGGTGTTAGAAGGTCTACCAGAACCTCTGTTTTTCCTAAAAACTATAATGCTAATGTGGTTAACTCCAAAGTTAAATATGGTCTTGAAAAATTTATGGGATACTCTAAGCTTAATCCTGAAAACTTTTGCTTTATCACTCAACTTAATAAAAATAGTGAACCAAAAAGCTTTTTTGAAGCTTCTCAAAATCCTGATTGGGTCAATGCTATGAACACTGAACTTGCAGCCCTTCTTGAGAATGATACTTGGGACATTGTTGAATTACCAAAGGGTAGAAAGGCCTTAGGTAGTAAGTGGGTTTGGAAACTTAAGTTTAAATCTAGTGGTGAAATTGAAAGATACAAGGCTAGGGTTGTTGCCCAAGGCTTTGGTCAAAAAGAAAGAATTGACTTTGATGTAACTTTTGCTCCTGTTGTTAAGATGGTTACTGTTAGATGCTTACTTAACATTGCTATTGTGCATTCTTGGCCTGTTTTCCAACTTGATATTAATAATGCTTTTCTTTATGGTGATCTTGATGAGACTGTTTACATGAAACCACCCCAAGGCTATCTTGCTGGTGGTGATAACATGGTCTGCAGACTAAAAAAGTCATTGTATGGGCTTAAACAAGCTCCTAGACAATGGAATGCTAAGCTTACAGCTGTGTTAAGTGAAAATGGTTTTGTTCAAAGTAAATCTGACTATTCTTTGTACACTAAGTCTCTTGGTAATGTTTTTCTTGCCTTGCTTGTGTATGTTGATGATATTATTATTACTGGGAACAATGTTGCTGAGATTGAAAAATTTAAGATGTTTCTGAAAACTAAGTTTATGATTAAGGACTTAGGAAAGTTGAAATATTTCTTGGGTATTGAGGTTATTGATACTAATTGGGGCATTTGCTTAAATCAAAGGAAGTATGTGTTGGACCTTCTTTCTGAGTATGGTATGTTGGCTTGCAAACCTGCTAGCACTCCTTTGGTTACTAAACTTGCTGTTTCTAATGAGGCAACCATTGATGACCCTTTACTTGATAATATTGTTGACTTTCAAAAGCTGATAGGTAAGCTTATTTACTTAACCAATACCAGGCCAGACATATCTTATGCAGTTCACTGCTTAAGTCAATTCATGCACTCCCCTTTGAAATCTCATCTCAAAACAGCCTTCAAGATATTAAGATATCTTAAAGGTTCTCCAGGTTTGGGCATTCACATTAAGAAGACTTCTGGTATGTTTCTAAATGCTTATTCTGATGCTGATTGGGCTAAGTGTGTTGTTACTAGGAGATCTGTTACTGGCTATTGTGTATTTGTTAATAACAATCTTGTTTCTTGGAAGAGTAAAAAGCAAAACACTCTCTCCAAATCCTCTACTGAAGCAGAGTATAGAGCTCTTGCTTCAGTAACCAGTGAAGTTATCTGGATTCTAAAGATTTTGAAGGACTTAAAATGTGAAAATCTTTTACCTGTTACCTTGTACTGTGACAGTAACTCAGCTATCAAGATAGCTGCTAATCCAGTATTCCATGAAAGAACCAAGCACTTAGAAATTGACTTACATTTTGTGAGGGAAAAAATTCTGAGTGGTGTTGTTAAAACTTGTAAGGTGGATTCTGCTAATCAAATAGCAGATATCCTCACAAAGGGACTGGATACATTACAACACAATGCTCTTGTTAAAAAACTTGGCATGTGTAATCTGTATTGGGTATCTAATTAAGGGGGGATGTTAAAATATTTGGACCTAATCAGATACCACTCTATAACTAGAGGGACTTACTTTGTTAACTTTGAATGTTTCAGGGTTACTTTGGACAAGTCTTGAAGGATGCTGATGAGGTGGATGGCTTATGTGAAAGTTGAAGACTTAGATGGAAATTAGAGACAAACGTCTCTTTGAAGCTTTGACTCTTGGGAATATAATGGGACGCTCCTCATTCTTGTCATTTATCTGGGTTATTTTCATCTTTGTGTTTTGTGTGTTCTCTCTTGTTTTTTAAATCATGTAACCCAGATCATTTCTTGTTTATCTTTGTAAAACAATTATCATTTAGATAATAGGATCACACCAGATTAGTTGTGGTGATCTTTATCAGGTTTTGTTACTTTATCTTTGATTTATCTATGAAACGTTTGAGTTCAAGGTTCTATCTTGTTTAAATCGTCCTTGTTAAGTTTTTCTTCAAAATGTAATGAAGATGAGAATCAAGAGGTGTGAGGTTAATTAGTACCTGTAATATATCATACCTTCACACATTTGTAACCCATATTTTGAGACCAAATTACCAAAATTAACTATACCCTTCTTAACCAGCAGAAATATGGTATCCACAATCACAGAATTTGCTCACTTACAAATCCCCCTTGAAGATGTATTAAAAGCCACTGACAACTTTGCTGATGACAATATCATTGGGCAAGGTGGTTTTGGTAAAGTTTACAAAGGGAAGCTCTTGGTGTCTGGGGAATTGTTAGATATTTCTGCACGGAGGTTAGATCGAAGTCAAGGGCAAGGGGACGTTGAGTTTTGGACCGAGATTTCTATGCTTTCCGGTCAGAACTACTACGAATACATAGTCTCTATGATTGGATTTTGTGACGAGAAAAGTGAGAAAGTCATCATATGCAACTATTATGCCAAGGGAAGTCTCTACATGTATCTACGCGATCCTACCCTCACATGGTTGAAAAGATTATCGATCTCTTGTCATGTTGTGCGAGCAATATGTCGCATCCATTATCATAATCCACATAGTTATTATGTCATACATCATAACATCAACAGCTCCACTATATTATTAGATAAAGACTGGGAGCCATACTTATCTGGTTTTGAATTTTCCTTGAAACAATCAGTAGATCGATTGAACAAGACTCTCCTTTCTGAAGCTATTGGCACAATAGGGTATATTGACCCGGCAATTGAAAAGACCGGAGGCGTGACCCATAAGTCAGATGTATACTCCTTTGGGGTTGTTTTATTTGAACTTTTATGCGGGAGAAGAGCATTTATTCCAAATGAAGATGACAGATTTCTAGCTCAATTGGCTAAATCTGATTACGGAAACGGTACACTGGAGGAAATCATCCATCCTGATCTATGGAATCAAATGAATCCTGAATCATTCCAACACTTCTCAAGAATAACGTATTCTTGCTTAGAAGCAGATCGAGCTCAACGGCCCGATATTAATGAAGTTGAGATGAAACTCGTAAAAGCATATTTTTCCCAGTATGATTATGAGAAAAGAGTAAGACCTTCCTTCTGTTATTGATACATTTTCACTATTATCGTATCATGTTAAAATTGTCTTCTTTTAATCTTTTTACATTTTGATTTTACAAGCACATTTCGGACCATAAATCCAAAAAAAAACAAATCAAATTCAAATCTCTCTTCCTAGTGTATCCTTTCTAGGAGGTTTTACATCAAAGCAAATTCTATTCCTAAATCTCCAAATGATCCACAATCTAGTTTGAATAACATCGAAAGAATATCTTGTGTCGTATTAGACTTCCAATTCAAAAGCTAACATCGATTTGATAATATAGGATGTGTTTTCCATCGACAAAAAAGTTGAAGCAGATGCAACAACTCAAAGGTTAGAAGATGTCATTGACAGTGACAGTGTGTCATCCAATAACTCAAAGGTAATTAAATTACTCTATATTTTGCTTAAGGAGATTATGGTAAATACATGCTATGCTAAATTGATTATCTATCTTAAACTTGTATTTATGATAAGCTTTATAACTTCTACTGAACTTGTGCCATGATAACGGTATCATCTGTTAGGATGGCGAAACTTGCTCAAAGGAACCGGTTTAGTAAACACATCCGCATGATTGTGTTTGGTACCAATCTTCTCACGTTGATTCTTCTTTCGGTATGAATAAAGTGATATCGAGCATCAATGTGTTTAGTCCGGTCATGGTATACTTGGTATTTTGCCAAACAAATAGCACTCACGCTATCACAAAACACAATCGCTTCATCTTGTGGGAAACCAAGATCTTCAGTCAAACCTTTCAACCAAATTCCTTCCTTCGTAGCTTTTGTCAGAGCCATATACCTAGCTTCGATAGTAGATAAAGCAACCGATGTCTATAATGTAGCTTTCCAACTTACAACGAATTTCCAATAGTAAAAACATAACCTGTCAAGGATCTTCTAGCATCAAATCTGAGTATCCGGCAATCAAATATTCATGTTTACCATCGTAAATAAGGCTAACATCATATGTCCCTTTCAAATAACGAAAAATGGTTTCACCGCATTCCAATGCTCTATTCCGTGATGAGCCATATATCGTGACACACCACTCACTACGTGCGCTATATCCGGCCTTGTGTAGACCAAAACATACATCAAACTTCCAACAACACTGCATAGGGTATTTGGGACATATACTCTATCTCTGCTTCACTTTGAGGAGCACAAGCAAGGGATAAGCGAAAGTTAGCCGATGAAGGATTGTTTACCCGTTTTTCCGAACTCATGCCAAAATGAGAAATAATCTTCTCAAGGTAAACTTTTTTGTGATAAGAAAAGCATACCATGTTTTTGGTCTCGAATTATTTCGATACCTAAAATCTTTTGAGTTGCTTCTAAATCTTTCATATCAAATTATATGTTGAGAAGGATCTTCAACTTCTTAACCTCCTCTATATCTTTACCCGGTACAAATATATCATCAACGTACAAGAGTAAAAGAGTAAGTAGATAAGTGATCCCGATGGTGTCATTTTATGATAGATACAACCATCATAAGCACTCCTACTAAAACCATGCTTTACCATAAAGCTATCAAAACGCTTGTACCATTGTCTCGACGAATCTTTCAAACCATAGAGAGATTTTTGGAGCTTACTAACATAGTCTTCTTTTCCTTGAACAACAAAGCCTTCGTGTTAGCCGATATAGATTTCTTCCTCAAGGTCACCGTGAAGAAATCGTTACATCCAATTGCTCTATTTCCAAATCATGGTGTGCTACTAAACATAGCAACTCCCGAATAGATATATGACGTATTACTGGGGAGAAAATCTCATTGTAATCGATTCCCTGCTTTTAGCTATATCCCTTGGCAACCAAATATGCCTTGAATCTAACAATGCCTGAGCCTAGTAAGTCGGTTTTCTTTTTAAAAAACCCACTTACAACAAACAACCTTTCTTCCTTCGGGTTGTTTCACCAATTCTCATGTATTTTTCTTATGAAAAAATTATATCTCTTCACCCATAGCGACACTCCACATATCAGACTCTATAGAAGTAATCACGTCTCGATAAGTAGCCGGTTTAAGAGACTCCACCTCTTGTGCCACTTCTAATGCGTATGCAACATAGTATTGAAAACGAAAACGAATAGGAGCTTTTGAAATTCTACAAGGTCTATCAAGGGATATAGATCTATATTTCTCATGTTCCAAATGAGCCAAATTTTATGGATCGTCTAGTGAAGTAACATCGTGGTCTGTGTCTCCTAGAACTACGTGCTTCACCTGTTTAGCAACATGCTCCACCTTTACGGAAACACCCTCTTCAAGCTTCGATTCAACCGGATCTTGCTTTAAACGAAACAAGTAATCCTCGTCAAATGTCACATCTCGGCTAAGAATGACTCTTCTTTTTTATGGTGACCAAATTGGATAGCCTTTAACCCCGTCATTGTATCCAATGACAATGCCTATATTGGCTCTTAGCTCTAACTTACATTCACTAACATGATAATACGTGGGCCATCCAAAAACTCGAAGCTTCGAATAATCTACAGGTTTCCCACTCTAAACTTCAATCGGAGTCTTACAATCTGTAGCGGTATCAGGATATATATTGATAAGATAACAAGTCGTATTAAGGGCTTCAGCCAAAAACCTTCAATCTAATCCGACTTTCAATAACAAGCATTGAGTTCTCTCTAATAGAGTCATGTTCATTCATTCAGCTACCCGGTTTTTATAGGAGAGTAGCTAACCGTATAATGCCTAGCAATTCCTTCATCTCTACAAAAGGGATCAAACTCTCTCGAACAAAATTTCTAACCATTATCAGTACGAAGACGCTTGATCTTCTTTCCGGTTTGGCTCTAAATTAGAATCTTCCCATGGCTAAATTTCCCAAACGTCTCACTCTTTTGTTTCATCATAAACACACATGTCATTCTTGAGAAATTATCAATGACTGAGAGAAAATATCGAGCACCACCGAGAGAAGATACTCGTGAATGCCCCCAACAATCTGCATGAAGATAATCGAAAGTCACCTTTTTTGATGAATTGCTTTCGAGAAACTCGCCGCTTTTGTTTTCCCATAACACAATGCTCACAAAACTCCAAGTTAGAAACCTTGTGGTTGTCAAGTAGTCCTCGCTTACTCAATATGACCGCCTTTCTCACTCATGTGACCAAGACGCGTATGCCACAACTTTGTCATATCTGAATTACTTTTCTCATAACATGAAACTAAAGTTGTACCTGTGATTGTCTCACCTTGTAAAATGTAAAGAGAAGAAGTAACTTTAGATGCTTTCATAACCACCAAAGCTGCTCTCGAAACACGAAGTACACCACTCTCATTAGTGTAATAAAACCTTTCGAATCTAACACACCTAATGAGATCAAATTTTTTTAAGGTCTGGAAAAATGACCAACATTAGTAAGGTTTCTAACCACTCCATCATACATATTAATCCGAATTGTTCCTATGCCAACAACTTTGCATGGTGAATCATTACCCATGAAAACATGTCCACCATCAAACTCTTCATATGTCACGGACTAATCCCGATTCGAACTCATATTAAAAGAACAAGCATAGTCCATGGTCCAAACAAGAGGTGTACCTTTATAATCAACTATAGAGAGTACAACATCGCGTTCTGAACCCGAGTCATCTTTAACAACAACGAATATTTGATCTTTTTCCTTAAGCTTAGGACATTTGAACTTCCAATGGCCTTTTTCATGGAAATAATTACAAGTATCTCGAGGATTTGGCCTCGAGCTCTTGACTTCGATCTATCTCTATATATACCTTTTCCTTTGCGTGCTCGATGTCTACCCCTATCCTGGCCCATAACTATTCAGCCAACGGGTTGAGATTCCGAAGTTCCCGATGCTTAAGTTCTCGGGAATGCAAACTAGATCGAACATCTTCCAATGTGAGAGTGTCTTTACAAGCAACAAAGGAATTCAAAAAGTTCTCGAACGAGGCATGTAACGTTACTAGAAGAATAAGAGCGTCATCTTCATCATCAATCTTGACTTCAACATTGTTCAAATCCATCAAGATAGAGTTCAATGCATCAAGATGATCTTTTAGCGCCGAGCCCTCTTTCATTCTTAGTGAAAACAAACGTTGCTTTAATAACAACTTATTAGTCAACGAATTAGTCATATAAAGCTTTTCTAACTTCTTTCACACACTAGAAGTCGTTTCCTCATCAATAACTTCATACAACACCTCATCTAATATAGAGAGAAAAATAGTGAAATGCGCTTTTCATCTTGTGAGTTGTATTTTTCATTTGTCATATCAGGCGGTTTAGGACCAGCTAGAGGTGCCCAAATGCCTTGTTGTTTTAATAAGGTTTGAACTTTAATTCGCCATAAACTAAAGTTACTTTTTCCATTAAACTTCTCAATAACACTAACTGATGATGATGATGATGATGCTGGAGAAGACATACCTATTCAAAATCGGTTCACTAATGTTCACTATTGTTCTGATCACTAATGTTCTCTAACAAAACTGCCCACAACACAAATCCTGGTTATCCTAAATCCCATTCAATAAACACCTTTAATCTATCAAATAGAAGTCCCAAAACTACAAACCTGATATCTCCTAACTTCAAAACGATCGAACAACAAACACCAAACGAAAAACAAATCCAAAATGATATCAAGATATCGAATCTTGAAATCAATCAGAAGCTTGCTTTAAACACGATCCATTGGATCTAATACGGATTTGTTAGGGTGATGGAGTGACAAGTAGTAGCAGACGTCGACAAAAACTAATAGGACGAGGAACAACTAAAGATCACATTAAGAATAATTTCAGAAAAGATAACAATATGAGAAGTGGGAGCAAAAGAGTTGATGTTTTTATTATGATCAGAAGTGTTTTTATAACATACATACCCCTATTTATATAGCTAAAGAAACCTGAAAGATTGGTTTATTACTTCTTAAGATACATAAGCAGAATGACCAAAATACTCTCGGTACTAAAATTACCAAACTAACCTTAGGAGTTAAGTCACACATTTAACATCATCTCTATTTTTTATTCTCATTCTCTTATTTTACATCAACAAATTAACATACACATCATGTTGATTTTATTTTGTAAAACTTGTGTTCATCTACTATTATTTATTTCTTAATTAGTAATGATTCGTTTTTTTAAAAGATTTCTATTTAGTAACAATTGATCATACAAAAAGAAATTAAGATAATTTTTTAATAAAACTCTACCAAGATACTAGAGATAAAAGAAAAAAGTTACATTTTGATTTTACAATCAGATTTTGGATTGAAAATAAAAAAACTAATTAGTTTCAAACTACTTTTCTTATGTTAAATCCAAGAATGAGAAAAGGCTTTTATTTCCTCAAGTAGCTTGTCCTTTATAGGAGGTTTCAAATCAAAACAAATTGTATTCCTGAATCTCCAAATGATCCAAAATGCATCTTGAATAACAACATCGAAACAACACTTAAAAAGAATAGTGAGAACATTTGTCGTATTCGCCCATAGTTTAGACTCCCAATTCAAAACCTAATATGGATTTAATATTGGATATGTTTGCCATAGACAAAATAGTTGAAGCGGATGCAACAAGTCAAATGTCAGGGAATGTCGTTGAAAGTGTATCATCCAACCACCACTCAAAGTTATTAACTTACTCTATATTATGTTTATATTGTGTTTAAGGAGATTATGGTAAATAGAAGCTATGTTAAATTGATTATCTAATTTAAACTTGTATTTATAAAAAGCTTTATATTATTCTTTAAAACTTGTATCATGATAACTTATGTATAATCTCTCTTTCTTTTGATTTTTATTCTCTTATTTTAATCACAAATTAACATACACATCATGTGAAATCTATTTTTTAAAACTTATGTTGATCTAACATTTGTAATTTCTTTAGTAATAATTCTTTTGTTTATAAGAGTTCTACTTAATAACGATCGCTCATTCAAAGCCTTTTAATGGCATTTTCACCAATAAAAGTCTAGTATCTGATGTTGTACGATACCGAAAACAACCCGAAGTTCGATCCCAGAAAGCTAGATCGCGAGATGTATGAGACACAAATAGCGAACATGAGAGACTACAAAGAATCGAAAAATATATGCACATTGTATACCCTCAGTCACCCTTATATTAAAACCCTAATAAATTTCACAATTAGGAAGAAGAGTTGTTTTGAATTTGGATCAGCCTCATCCGTATTTAAAGGGACGAGGAGTTAGGCACCTCCTTAAGTCTAATAAAGAACTTCCCATACACCGACTTAATGAGGTTAGACGTTCCTTGACTTGCAAGACAAGCTTAATACTTTCTAATTCTAGTCTATTCCTAATCTATATCACAAATTAGACTTAAGCCTCTATCCTTTGTTTACGTTTATTCCTAATATATAAAAATTTCTACCTTCGGAGTAACACTTCAACTTAATCGATACTCAAATACCTTTTACATGTGTTGGAACCTCGAATCGGGGACCATCTTTTCGACCAGCTTCCATAGAATTCTTGAATTTCTTCTTCTTTTTAGCAGCGTTACCCTATGCACCTTCTTGCCCGAGTACTCGAGTTACCGTAATGTTTTTTCCCGCCTTTATAACAAGGTATACCTTTTCCTGCTATTTTACCAAGCAACTCGTGCTTGTCTTTTCTTCAGGTTGATTTTTCTTCAACCGTCATTGAGCTACTGCAGCATGATCGTTACTAACTTGAAAAACCTCAGCTTCACGATACCCTTGAGCTCTCTGAAATTCCACCTCAAACCAAACATGTTTATCAACATGTACTCCATGGACTCCTGTTTTAACACTAGGACCAAGTTGTTTGTACCTAACTTGTTATGACCAAGTTGCTTGAATCCAACTTGTTTTTAACCTTCATGCTTTAGTACATCAAAAGTTGTCACTTTTGCTTCCAAAGTATACACACAGTTCCTTTTCCTGTTCCTATTCATCATGAACCGAAAACCTTTGATCAACTTGATTCTACCCATCTGAATCTTCACAACATAACCATGAAATCAAACTTCTTAACCCTGAAACACACTTGACATCTTCCAGTATAAAGTTTGATCCATCATGCAACCATACCTTCATTTTTCATGTACCAATGATAATGCATCCTTAAAGTCATACAAGAAATCCCTCCTATGTGTCATATAATAAGACCGACCTGAATCCATTACCAATTAAGCCATATCATCATTCCCAACTACCACCGGGGCTTCTCCAAAATAGGTGTTATCCTCGTCATTAGAAGCATCAGAAGATTGATTATTACCCTTCTTGACTAACCCACTTGACTTCTTCAGAAGCCTGATTTAATGCTGATTCATGACTACGACGTCGTTACTTAGTCCGATTATTCCGTAGTTTTGTCTAAAAGCATCATGTTATCCGTTATCTAGCTCCAAACCACGTATTAACCTGAAATGAAAAAGAAAATAATTAAGTATACATTTACACAAGACTATATCAATAATGATAAATTTTCTAAGGGATTTAATACTAAAAAGTATGAAATAGTTGATGTTATCACCCTCCGCCATATCTATTTGACCAATCTCCTCCTCACATACAACCTTTCATGACCATCACCATTTGCTTCCATCATCTATTGAATTTTCATAGAATTAAATGTCGCGAGCACATCTTGTTGTTGTAATATATAAACTGATTAACATATTAAACATATAAACACACACTTAAATGCAACAATATAAGAAAAGCACATATAGACTTTATAATTAACATAAAGAATTAAAGAAACCATTACTCTAGAAACCAAGCTAGTGAAGAAACGAGACTCGAGAACATGCATGTGTGTTAAAACCGTGCGAGTCAGAATCCCAAGAGTCACTAAAGCAAACGACCTCTACGTGTATCCACACTGCACGTTCACCAATAACCCTCAGATGCACGTTCCAAACCAACAATCAAGAAAGAAAACTAGAAATCCAAAAGATTAAGGTTATTATATGTGGGCACCTCTAGAATTCGGCTAGAGTGAAAGAGAAAAGATGATAAGATGGAAATATGAGTTAGGGGTCCTCTATTTATACTAATATATTATGGTATCCCTAATTAGATAACGTACGACAAAATCTATCAAAACCCCATGTTTTCCCTTGTGCCACCCCTTTGGGCAGTGGTGGAACCAGAAAAATAGGATGTGGGGGGCAATTTTTTTTTTGACAATAACAATAAAATGCGTAAGAAAAAAGTATGATTGTAATGATAAATCGAGTATTTTTACCTATACGTGAAGAATTTATAAGGTTTTAAAGAATTTGATTTTGTGTTTTAATATGGGGGTGGGGGCGATATGAGTTTTGAGTGGGGGACACTCTCAAAGAAATGTCAAAATTACATTACGATATCGTCTTTTTCAGCTAGTCATGGGGGGCGCTGCCACCCGATACCTAAAGTATGGATCTGCCCTTACCCTTGGGCCGGAACCAAGCAAGCCCAACCCCTCTCTAGGTTTGACTTTTTGACTTGGTATATTACTCATGTACAATACATGTTAACTATGGGACCTTTTAGCAATTAAGCGCTAACTTTTTATTTAATTAACTATCGTTGTGTATTTTTTGTTGGTAAATTAAGTACATATGGTAACTATGCTTTTATATTCGAAGTGACCCCTTTTTTTTATCCTTTGCTATTACAGTTTTATCTTACCACAATATAATATATCATTAATTATCTGTGGCTAGACAATTTCCACTGATATACGCGAATACTCATCTAGTTTTACTAATATGTATACTAAAATTCCAACAACTTCATGTCAAGAACTAGAACAATTCGGTTAAATTCGAACGAGCTTATTCAAGATTGAGCTTGTTTTAATACGCGAGTCAACCAAGCTCAAAATCCGTTTTATGCTTGAAAGTAGTTTATCATCAAAATACAAAAACGAAGCAACGAGTTTAAATCTCGAACTTGATCAATATAATTATCTGAGTTATATTAAATATTCACCATTACATTTCACATTTAACATTAAATATTCACCATTACATTTCAGTATATAAACCCAAAAAACATGGAAAATTTTCATCAATTGTGTTAAATTTAAATCATACTTTACATGTATTATATGGACCTGAAATAAATCGAAATGATCAAAATCATACTTCACATGCAAATTTATAAAGGAATACGCAAAGAGATGTTAAAGTATATTATACTACTCAACTAACGTACGATGGTGCAGGTACCGAACTTGGAACACTTGAGGATTGGACTCAAAGATGTACAAATGGCAACTAAGAATTTTTCAAACACTTGTATGTTTGGGCTTAGCGACTTTGGTACATTGTACGTAGCAAAACTCGAATGTTTTGATAGAGGATATCTTTCCGAGGTAGAAGACAGAACTTTTGGAAGTGAAAATCCAAAACGACACTACACTGTAACAATAGAACGCATCCATACTAGTGAAGAAGATATGTTTCATAAAAAGATTGATATTCTTAGAAGTTGTAAGCATCAGAACATATTTAGTCTTCTTGGATTTTGTGATGAATGTCCTCAAATGTTACTTGTCTATGAGTATGATCACTTTACTCACGACCTTTACACATATCTAAAAACGGGCCTTCTTACATGGAAAAACTGTTTGAAAATTTGCCTTGATATCGCCCGTGGATTGAATTATCTACATATTAATATGGAGGATCAAAAGATGGTAGTATACTCTGGTATAAGTAACTTTGCCATTCTATTGGACAATAATTTGGGGCAAAAATTTTTGGATTTGAACTTTGTGTGTTCCAACAACAGTATCAAGATGACGTTGTTCCTAATTCAGATATTAACACAGATTCAGAAATCAATGAAACTGCCAGGCCAAGAAGAGAGCTAGATATATACAACTTCGGTGTAATTATGCTTGAAGTTCTATGTGGGTGCTCTGCATCCGATATATGCAGCAACTATGGTATAGTTAATGAAAGGTGGGCTACGGTTAATGACAATCTTGGTTGGGGCAAAGAATTCTTGGCGCCTTTTGCTCGACGATGGTTCAATGAGGGAATAATAAAAAGCTTGATTGCTTCTAAAATAATGGAGGAGAATTTGGATAATAGGTCTTTTCTAAATAAAGGACCCAACGAAAATTCTTTGGACATTTATATAGAAATTGCAATGTAGTGTTTTGCGGAAACACACAGCCAACGTCCAACAATGAAAGTGGTGATAACTGAACTTGAAAAGGCTTTATCGTTTCAAGTAAGTGCATAACTTCTAACAAAGATGATATACTCTTCACTTTATTTTCTGTAGCTAGAGGTACACTATGCTGATTCCTTGCAAAACGAAAAAAAGTGTCAATCTTTTGGCTTTTAAGGTTTAAATTGAAATCTGCCACACAAATTTATGCCACATTAAACCACCATCGCGTCTTTTTTTATCATTTTATATATTGGCACTTGGTCCGAAGACATGTTATATTTTAGAAAAAATTTCATATTTGGTCTCTTTTGTTTACACCAAACATCACGTTTAGTCCCTATCTCAAAATAAGTGCAAGAATCGTCCCTATCGTTTACAACTACGATCAAAATTGGTCCCTATTTTAGATGAGAGTTAGTTTTTCTCGTTATCTCTCGGAAGTATGGGGGTATTTTGGTCCTTTACTATGTTTGAGCACATTAAATACAAAAAGGATCTACAAATCAAAAAAGGAAAACATCCTAGCATCCCACGTCCACCATATCCTTCATCTCCACCAACTTCCAATCTTCATTTAAAAAAAAAGGATACCAACACCTCCACCAGATCCTTCATTTACAAAACAAAAAAAGAAAACATCCTACCATCCCACCATCACTGATCTTTAATCCCAACCAAAATTCCTTCACGTCATTTATATAAAATCTGGATCTACAAATCTTTAATCCAAATCACTCATCATTCATTCCATCATCGTTACCTCCTACTCTTAACCCCATCGTCCTAAACAATCACACACCTCACACATATCACCGTCACACTCAAACCTTCATTCATATCACAAGCAACAATCGTCCTTATTCTAATTCAACACATCCCGATATCAACAAATCCCATCACGTCACAATATCCATAATCCAAAAAAAACGATATCTAAATAACAAGATCTTAATCACAAAAAATCGAGATTACAAGTTCAAATATCTGAATGGATTTCATCCTCGTGGTCAAAGGATGTGATTTGATTATATCGAAGCTCGACGTTTTTCTAGAAGTGCGTGAGTATTGGATTTATGGTTTGGTGTGAATTAAAAAGATGTTGGGTTATGTGACGAGAAGCTGCAATACTGAAAAGGTGTTAGTGGATTGATAATGATGTTAGGTGGTGAAGGTAGGTGGTGATGTTATTAGGTTGTAAACCTTTTTTTTCCCACGTCCACCTTTTCTTTAGGTTGTGATGTTATTAGGTTTACAACAAATTGGTGGAATATATAGCTTGGTGAAACTGATTAATATAATCAGTCGAAGTAAATGGGTTTTTAGGTGGTGATGTTATTAGGTTGAAATGTGTAGTAGAATATATAGTTTCCGGTGATAAGTGGCCGGAGAAGACGAATATGTAGATAAAGGTTTAGAAGATTGGAAGTTGGTAGAGATGTGGAGACAATGGTCTGGAAAAAAAGTGAATGAGTGTGTGTAAGAGAATGTGTTTAATGTATTTAATGTATTTTATGTGTTTAATGCAGCTAAAATATTAAAGGACCGAAATACCCCTTCAATTTCAAAACTTAACGGCTAAAATTAACTCTCATCTAAAATAGGGACAAAATTTGATCGAAATTGTAAACGATAGGGACGATTGGTGCACTTATTTTGAAATAGGGACGAGACTTGATTATCAGTGCAAACGATAGGGACTATTCTTGAAATTTTTCTATATTTTATTAGGTGGATAGTAAATATGAAAAATTACTGAACGACTGCTCTATTACATTAATATTAAGAAATCATATTACTGTAGATAAATACATTATGACGACTATCTCATTACTTACAGGAAAACCACAAAGACCCCCTCAGAATGTCAGTTGAGGACATTAAATTTGCAACACGAGACTTTAGCCGTGAAAATGACATTGGGGAAGGAGGTTTTGGGAGGGTATACAAAGGAACACTTCCATATGTACATGGTAATGGAAATTATACCATTTTTGCAAAGCGGTTGGATACAAGTCTTGGTCAAGGGGACCAACAATTTTATAGTGAGCTACAAATATTGTGCGAGTATAAGCATGAGAATGTCATCAACCTTCTAGGCTATAGCAACGACGTAGGAGAGAGAATAATTGTCTATGAACATGCATCAAGGGGAAGTCTTGATAATTATTTGAATGATGTTGGTCTTACATGGAGGAAAAGACTTCAAATATGTATCGATTTTGCAACCGGGTTGGCTTTTCTTCATGGAGGTGGTCAAGAACGACATGTGGTGATACACAGGGACATCAAAACTGCTAATATTCTACTGTTTGATGACTGGAAGGCAAAAGTTGCTGATTTTGGGCTTTCATTAATAACTGGAATAGATAAGGAGACAAAGTATATTATTGATCATGTTTGCGGCACAAAAGGCTATTGTGACCCACTGTATGAAAAAACAGGTTTCTTAACCATGGAATCAGATATTTATTCATTTGGTGTGGTACTCTTTGAGATATTGTTCGGGAAATCTACATATGCAATCTACAAACAAATGAAACAGTTCCTACATAGTTTGGTTAATGACTACTTTAAAGAAGGAAAAGAAGATGAGTTGATTTTTGAGGCTATAAAGGAGCAAATTGTACCAAAATCGTTGTCTATATTCCAAAAGATTGCTTACCAATGCTTACATGATGACAGAGAAAAGCGGCCAACATCGAAAGAAGTTTTAGCACACCTGAAGATGGCATTGGATGTCCAAGTAAGTCCTTTTAGTCTTACAAAATATTTTTTTAAGTCATGACTTGCTTTGCTTTTAGAAAGGGGCATCAGTTTGCTAGTCAACTTTTGTTGTCAACGATATTGATCTTCGAAAACGAAAACAAGTAGATGAGAAAGAGAAAAATATGAATGATCAAAGACAACTTAACATATTTTAGGTGTTTTGACAGCTAGGTTTTACGGTTTATGAATGAAATAAGACGATATAATCCTAAAAAAATAATTAAAAAACGAAAAAAAAAAGATTCCGGCAAGTAACCAACGACCGGATGATAGCATTTTTTGTTGGTGCATCTTACTTAAAGTTATGATATCATATAAAATAGAGACTATTATTAAAGTTATGATATAAATACAAGCATAATAACCAATACCAAAACCTAAACCTAATAAACCACAAACTCACAATTGTACTTAGGCCAATGACTCGTCTAACACTATTTACCAAGTAAGCCATTTTTTGTTGTGTATTTTTGTTTTATTTTCATATTGTAAAATGCTCAATCATGTAAAATATGGATTAACCAAATTATGCTATTTTTTAAAATTAATTTACAGGAATGGGTACCAAAAAAAAGAAAGGGAAAAAAGAAGGGAAATAAAGGTAGAAGATAAGAAAGTCTCCAGGTGACAAATGCCTTCGCGATATGGTGTTTGATTTGTATAGTGTATCTCCTCTTATGTAAAACTTTACAAAGACTATATTGCTAATTTGCTACCAAATTACTCTACTATTTAACACCCTTTTATAAAAATTGGTTAGTTTGTACCGTGTTCACAATTCTATTAGCGTGCATTTGTTGTACATTCTTAACAGGTAATTGGGAGCAAGGGCGGATGTACTTGTTGGGTTGGGGGTGGCGGCGCCCCCTATAGCTCGACTAAAACGACGAGATTACAGTGTATTTTTTGTTCAATATCGATAGTTTTTTTAATGCCCCCCACTAGAAACACAATTTGCCCCCCACTCACACATTTAAGTCTAACATTTAACACTCGAAAACCTAAAAATCTTCCGTTTTAAGTTAAAATACTCGATTTTTTATTCAGATATTTGTTTTTTCGCTTTGCTATTGTCAAATTTTTTTTTCCCCCGCACTTGAATATCCTGCGTCCGTCACTGATTGGGAGTGTTATAGAATTAGTATTTTTCCAAAAAGTCTAACCACCACTGTCCCACTACGGTTGTTGTTGCGGGTAGTGGTGGGTTGAAACAGATGGTGTGACGACGGGTTTGTGTAGTCGTGGTGGTGAGTACTACAATGGACTGTGTTGAGGATTCATTTGGGGCAGGATGACTAGAAGTTGTAGGTGTATGTGGATGTAGTTGTAGTGGTTGAGGATGACTGAAATCTATCACAATAGACCAAGTTACATTGTACATCGCTTGTTATAGTAACATGATGTATTTGGAGTAGACTTAAATGTATATATATCAGGTACCACAAAATTGAGATGTGTTTGGATCAGGTCATTGCACTAGTGATGAGTGTTTGGATCAAGCAACTGCTGGAATGAGGGGTGTTTGGAACAAGAAATTTTTTCTTTATAAGGTCACTGCACAATGAAGGGGTGTTTTGGATCAGGTCACTTCACAAACAAAGAAGGTTTGGATACTGGAAATACCTATATATTCATTAGACCACCACAACGCCATCTTTTGGTTACATATACTGTAAGAACTTATAAACCGCATGATTATTATGTATTTTAATGGTGATTACATGAAACCTAATGGACCCTAAACCCACAAACCGGGCTGGGGCATATTTATTTACTAATACTCCCCGTAGTTTAAGCGGAGAAATCGCAAAAGCTCGAACTGGAGTAGTAAACTAGAAAAGAAACAAAATAAAACATGAAAAATAAAACATTAATAATGCCCTGCATCTTTGATTATCTTCCTAAATTCCAACTAGATCAACACAAATCCACAAAACTCTGCACAATGTCTCATTCTTCTTCATAAACGTCAACTGTGGATTGTGACATTTGCACAAACATCCAACTAAATAGACAACCGTGTGGATTTGTGACCTTTGCACAAATCACCAACACACGAAGAAGAAACAAAAGAGTTTAGATATTTTGAAAAGTTGAGTGAAAGATTAAAAATTTAAGATTTCTAAATCAAACACAAACGATTGAAAAAAAAAACGAACAATAAGACATAGCTTATTATTTTTATTTCATACCGAAATTAAAAATTGAATGGATTTATATTGAGAATATCCCATTGACAATTTTCTTTTCCTTATTTTACCAATGAGGTTGCTTATTTTTATTCTCTAATGACACACAAAGCCAAAGAGGTTGGTGATGCCATTCTGAATGGGGATATGGGATCTGACAGGAACGGATTTGTTTTTTTTATCGGTGGTATGTGATGAAGAAAAAACAATATGATCGGATTTTCTTTTTTTGAAAAGGGTTACTGTTTGCAACGGAAGTGTTTTTAGGGTTAAGGGATTGGGGTTTGGCCTGATACCATGTAAGAACTTATAAACCTCATGATTATCATTATTACATGAAATCTAATGGACCCTAAACCAACAAATCAGACGGGGCATATTTATCTACTAATATATACACCTATGCACGTGAGCAATTCTATTCATATGTAAATACTCACCATACTTTGTATAATTAGCATTTCTTCATTTTCTTCCAACTGACATCACTCCATTCTTGTAAGGTTGTGATTTTTGCTTTCAAGAGAAATCTGCATTATTCATTTCTTTAGGGTCATGCATGCCTATGCACTTTGAATATTGACTCGTAAGGAATATATACAAAGGAAAGACGTGTTTGCATTTCTTTGTTCAGTGAAAACTCAGAAGTGTAGTACCAGCCTCCCAGGGTCTTATTGAGTTTTCACCCAGTAAGTTCTCGTATTGGGTTGGCTTTGACTTAGGGAGGTAGCTATACGTTCACTTGTAAGCACTATATACCATTCTAACTTATGTACTTATTTCTTTATGGGTGAGAACTCAATAAGACAAATAAATCTTTAGGGAGGTGGCGAACATTTGTTTGTTTTTTATTTTGGAAATTTTCAAAATAATTAATGTGTTAGATAGCATCACAAAAAACACTTCCAGTGCGTTTTAAATTATTTGTCCATTTGAGCCTTTACCTAGTCGACAAACCAAATCGACTCATTTACCAAGAAGGCAAGAAATGGGTCAAAATTGTCTCCTGTGTGTGGCATCCATTAATGAATGCTTGAACTTTAAGGTAGAAGCGTGTACTGTACTTGGTAAAAGGCTTTAGCAATAGCAGGTGCTCAGTCTTAATGACCATAAGAATTGCAAATTACACACATAAGGCTTTAGCAGGTGCAATCAACAGATAATCCACTTTTATCATAATCAAGCCATCGTCTTTTAAGTAAGAGATAATTAAAATGAGAAGTGTCAACAGCTCCACAGATCGAGCAAAAGAATGTCCACATATGCTACTTTATTGTTTCACACTGAGACTTGAAGTGCATGGTTGCACGCTTATGCGTGTCTGTGATGAGTGCAACTATGGGTCTTATCAAGGTCGTTAAGTCATCTGTGGAGGTGTAGGCATTTCCGATGCCTATTACTGCAAAGAGTGCACACAGCAGGAGAAAGATAGGGATGGCTGCCCAAAGATTGTCAAATTGGGAAGTGATACATTTTGTTTTGGCCTGTCCCATGAACGCAAAAATTATGGATGTAAGAAACGTTGATACATTTTGTTTTGGCCTGACATGTGATTCTAGTTCATTAGAATTATTATCTCATTTATCCTTGGAAACATTTGTGTTGTATTTTTGTTGATTTGTGGCCTGATGCTATATTTGGTGATGGTATCACTGATACATGAGACCAGCTGCTAACGATCATAGACTTCTTACGATTTGCTTCGAGTTAGAATTTGTGTATTATGTAATGGTGTTTGTATTTTGATGCCTTCTGGTTTTCCACTTTCATGTAAAGATTAGCCGTGAAGAAACATAACCTGGTGGTACTAATTTTACATTAAAAAAAAGCTTGATTGAGGAGTTTTTGGGGAATTTGTGTGCAGTTGTCTACAAAATGCATAGAGTCATTGTACAGCTATAGTTTGGGGCCAAAAATGATTGAAAAAAAGCTTCACCACTTGAGTGAGTATAGCCTCATGCACGTATTGTCCCTAATGTCTGGGTGGCTGAGTCCACATAGGCCTCAAGCGTGAGGCTGAGGTCACGTACTTATGAGAAAAATCCGATTTTTTGTCCACAAAATGCTTGCATAGGTCACTACATGGCTGGTAAGGAATTCGTCTAGGGTATTTCACGTGACCATTCTAGGTTGATATAATTATGTTAGCAAGGTTTAATGATATTTGTTCCCAGTTCCCACAGTTCCAAAAAAATATCCAACAACCAACTAGCATCCAATCACAACATGTGCTCCTTCTAATCACTTTCAGAAGATGAGGTCGTGTATCCTTATAGCTTCAGCGTATAGCATGTACGCGGCTCACTAGGTGTAGAACGCACAACTCTGGGCCACGGCCCAACCAATGGATTAATATAAGCCCACCATATGTGGCATCCGTAAGACATGGCCGGATCAGCTTCCCAACAGCTGAGAAGACGCACCCATGCATTCTCTAGTTTGGAAGACTAGATCTGTGTTTTAAGAACATCGTGTTTCTGAATTCAATTTCTTGACATGTGAAGTTCATCATTTGCATAAAATTTTTGTTATCTTGATCAGTAATTTGTAAGTTGAAATTGTGTACGCGATCAATAAAACACCAATAGCCACATCAACCAACTTCAAGTATCGGTCAAAAGTACATTAAAATTTTAGTATCCGTCCAAACTGTACATAAAGATTATGTTAAAAACCAGCTTATAGTGATCAATTCTTGAATAAGGAGAGGCGAAAAATCTAGTACATTAACAAACAGAGTGAGGAATTACTTGTAAAAATTATAACCATAGCAGATGCCTATAATATTCTAAACCTCACATACATCCCCATTAGAGGTGGCAAATGGGTTGGTTTGGTTGGGTTTGGTTCATGGGTCAAATGGGTTGTGGGTCAAATGGGTTATGGGTCAAATGGGTCATTATTTAATAATGGGTCAAATGGGTTATAGGTCAAATGGTTTGGGTCGGGTCAACCCACTAACTTACAATATTTTCCTATCTTTTAACATGTTCAAACGTTTTTATCTGTATTCGTTATATTTTTACGTTTTGGTCAGTTTTTTAAGTTTTTCATCGATTTTTTTACGTTTTCATAAGTAATTTTACGTTTTCGTCTGGAAAGTTACGTTTTTGTCAGTAAATTTATGTTTTCGTCTGTAAATATACGTTTTAGTCAGAAAATTCACGTTTTCGTCAGAAAATTTACGTTTTCGTCAGTAAATTTACGTTTTCGTCAGAAAATTTTACGGTTTCGTCAGTAAATTTACGTTTTCGTAAAAAAAATTACGTTTTCGTCAGTAAATTTACATTTTCGTCAGTAAATTTACGTTTTCGTCAGTAAATTTACGTTTTCTTCAGAAAATTTACGTTTTCGTCAGAAAATTTACGTTTTCGTCAGAAAATTTATGTTTTCCTCAGTAAATTCACGTATTCGTTAGAAAATTAACGTTTTCGTCAGAAAATTTACCTATTCGTCAGAAAATTTACGTTTTCGTCAGTAAATTTACGTTTTCGTCAGTAAATTTAAGTTTTCGCCAGAAACTTTACGTTTTGGTCAGAAAATTTACGTATTCGTCAGAAAATTTACGTTTTCGTCAGTAAATTTACGTTTTCGTCAGTAAATTTAAGTTTTCGCCAGAAACTTTACGTTTTCGTCAGTAAATTTACGTATTCGTCAGAAAATTTACGTTTTCGTCAGTAAATATACGTATTCGTCAGTAAATTTTCATTTTCGTCAGTAGGTTTACGTTTTCGTTAGTAAATTCTCGTTTTCGTCAGAAAATTTACGTTTTCGTCAGTAAATTCACGTATTCGTCAGAAAATTCACGTTTTCGTCAGAAAATTTACGTTTTCGTCAGTAAATTTACGTTTTCGTCAGAAACTTTACGTTTTCGTCAGTAAATTTACATTTTCGTAATTAAATTTACGTATTCGTCAGAAAATTTACGTTTTCGTCAGAAAATTTAAGTTTTCGTCAGAAAATTTACGTTTTCGTCAGAAAATTTACGTTTTCGTCAGAAAATTTACGTTTTCGTCAGTAAATTTTTTCGTCAGAAAATATACGTTTTCTTCAGAAAATTTACGTTTTCGTCAGTAAATTCACGTATTCGTCAGAAAATTCACGTATTCGTCAGAAAATTTACGTTTTCGTCAGTAAATTTATGTTTTCTTCAGAAACTTTACGTTTTCGTCAGTAAATTTACGTTTTCGTAAGTAAATTTACGTGTTCGTCAGAAAATTTACGTTTTCGTCAGTAAATTTAAGTTTTCGTCATAAAATTTACGTTTTCGTCAAGAAATTTACGTTTTCGTCAGTAAATTTACGTTTTCGTCAGAAAATTTTCGTTTTCGTCAGTAAATTTACGTTTTCGTCAAAACGTGAATTTTTTGACGAATACGTGAATTTACTGACGAAAACGTAAATTTTCTGAGGAAAACGTAAATTTTTTGACGAAAACGTAAATTTACTGACGAAAACTTAAATTTGCCGACAAAAATGAAAATTTACTGACGAATACGTATATTTATTGACGAAAACGTAAATTTTCTGACGAATACGTAAAATTTCTGACGAAAACGTAAATTTACTGACGGAAACGTAATTTACTAACAAAAACGTAAATTTTCTGACGAATACGTAAATTTACTGACGAAAACGTAAATTTTCTGACGAATATGTAAATTTATTGACAAAAACGTAAAATTTCTGACGAAAACGTAAATTTACTGACGAAAACGTAACTTTACTGACGAAAACATAAATTTTGGACGAAAACGTAAATTTACTGAAAAAACGTAAATTTACTGACGAAAACGTAAATTTACTGACGAAAACGTAATTTTACTATCAAAAACTTTAAATTACTGACGAAAACGTAAATATACTGACGAAAACGTAAATTTATTGACGAAAACGTAAATTTATTGACGAAAACGTAAATTTTCTGACGAATACGTAAATTTACTAACGAAAACGTAAATTTTCTGACGAAAACGTAAATTTATTGACGAAAACGTAAATTTTCTGACGAATACGTAATTTTACTGACAAGAACGTAAATTTACTGAGTAAAACGTAAATTTTCTGACGAATACGTAAATTTACTGTCGAAAACGTAAATTTACTGAAGAAAACGTAAATTTTCTGACGAATACGTAAAATTTCTGACGAAAACGTAAATTTACTGACGAAAACGTAATTTACTGACGAAAACGTAATTTACTGACGAAAACGTAAATTTTCTGACTAATACGTAAATTTACTGACGAAAACGTAAATTTACTGACGAAAACGTAAATTTTTTGACGAATATGTAAATTTACTGACGAAAACGTAAATTTACTGATGAAAACGTAAATTTTTTGACGAATACGTAAATTTACTGTCGAAAACGTAAATTTAGTGACTTAATAATAAAAATTAACTTTTTAGACTATTGGATTTTTGTTAAAATAATAGGAACCATGTGACCTATTTTTAAACCCATTTGAACCATTCTCAAACCCATTTGACCCAAACTTTATTTTACACAAAGAAAGGGTTGACCCATCACTCTATTTTTTGCTCAACCTATTTCAACCAATAAAGTTATAAAATTGAACCCAAATGGCTTACTTTTGGTGAAATGGGTTGAAATTGCCACCTCTAATCCCCATCATCAGGTGCATCAGCATTAGTATCATCATCATCTACTTCATCGTCTTCTTTAACATTTTCAAGATCTTGATTCTCTTGAAAATTACCGCCTCTCTCAACAGAAAATCTTCTGATGATGATTCATTTTTTAACTAGTAAGTCATATCCTAACCCTATTCACTGGCGACTATTATTAACTTTTGAATGAGAAGATAAAGTAATCTTTAATTTCAGAAAAAAAAAACGTTTATTATCAATGAGATTTGAACAAGTTCAATAACTGTGTCCTACATACATATAGTTGTGCTCATCCTCCAAAGCGTGAACATGGCCGTATAATTGTCTTATCTGCCCAGAACTAAAAAGCAAGGGTATTGTAAGACACTAGCACTACAACATTTCTGAGTTTAGGGTCACCCTTTTCCTAGATTAAGTGGGGGCCACCAGTTTTACAAGAAAAAAAAAGTTAATAAGGCTGTGGGGACAAAGTGGGGTCCTCGTATCCCTAGGTGAAAAAAAATTATTTTTTATCTCTTTTAATTATTTAAAATTAATATAAATATTTTTTTTTAAAAGTTTAAAATTAAGGAGGGGCCCGTGTAACCTAGGGACGACTAAGTCGTCCCTAGGTGAAGGCAAATTTATTTTCCCCGTTTTTTTATCTCTTTTAATTATTTAAAGTTATTTAAAATTAATATAAATATATTTTTTTAAAAAGTTTAAAATTAAGGAGGGGCCCATATAACCTAGGGACGACTAAGTCGTCCCTAGGTGAAGACAAATTTATTTTTCCCCGTTTTTTTTTATCTCTTTTAATTATTTAAAATTATCTAAAATTAACATAAATTTTTTTTTTTAAGTTTAAAATTAAGGATGGGCCCATGTAACCTAGGGACGACTAAGTCGTCCCTAGGTGAAGGAAATTTATTTTTCCCTTTTTTTATCACTTTTAATTATTTAAAATTATTTAAAATTAATATAATTATTTTATTTAAAAAAAACTTTAAACATTATTAAAAATAACTTTATAAATATTAAAAAAACTTTATACATATTTAAAAAAACTTTATACATATTTAAAAATAACTTTATACATATTAAAAAAAACTCTATACATATTTTAAAAAAACTTTATACATATTTAGAAAAAACTTTATACATATTTAAAAATAACTTTATACATATTTAAAAAAAACTTTATACATATTTAAAAAAAACTTTTTACATATTTAAAAAAAACTTTATATTTATTTAAAAAAACTTATATGTATTTAAAAAAAACTTTAGATATAAATTTAACACTTAAACACGCGCTTAATTAAACATAGATATTACAACGATAATAGATTTATAAATAAGAAAAAAACACATCACAAACTAGTTAAAACTAAACATACAGATTAACACATAATAATAAAATACAAATTAACACATTAAAATAACAAATAGATTACTACTCAAAGCTAAGATTTTCCATTTCATTTAAAAGCTCATGAAGTATTGCAGCCGATTGACATGCGTGGTCTTCAGGATGCCTTTCCATTTCTAGTCTTGCCTCTAGCATCTTTATCTTTAGATCTTTGATCTTGCAATTAGAGCACTCAGTGGGTGCAGATTGAGAAGGACATGTAGAAGAACTTGGATGTGAACCTTGAGGTGTTGAAGATCCAGGGGAAGATCTTATACGAAGTTCGAGATCAAAATCATCCTTCCATTTAAAATATTTACATCCATAATCTTCTGTTTTTGGCTGTTACAAAGTAAACAAATAACATGACATGTCATTTTAATAATCACACGTATTACATAAATAAAACATTAGATTTTTACCTTCGAAAGAGGACATGCCTAGTAAAGTTTACCAAAGCTATGAGGTTGATGTGACTGTCTCAACACTATATATCCATTTCTACATGTACACTTATAAGCTTCAAGCGGATCCATCTTATGCAAAATCGGGTGGTGGTGGTGGTGAGTTTGGTATGAGAGGATAAGAGTTTGTGAGGATAAGAGCTACCATAAATAAAGATAAAAATTTAGGGTCGACACATTTAGGGACGACTTAGTCGACCCTAGCTTTCCCGCCAACAATTTCCAGCCAAGGTTTTCCCGCCAACATTTTCCTGCCAAATTTAGGCTTTCCCGTATAACCGTAGCATATCGACTCATCAGTTGAACCTCTAACGTATAACCTTTGTATAATAACATGTGTTTCCCTGCTTAAGCTCAGTATTTTTAGTTTAATGGTCACCTCAGCGCAATAATAATATATTGTCTTACACTCATCGATTGAACCTCTAACGTATAACCCTAGCATATCGACTCATCGGTTGAACCTATAACATATAACCCTAGCATATCGACTCATCGGTTGAATCTCTAACGTATAACCCTAGCATATCGACTCATCGGTTGAACCTATAACGTATAACCGTAACATATCGACTCATTGTTTGAACCTCTAACGTATAACCCTAGCATATCGACTCATCGGTTGAACCTCTAACGTATAACCCTAGCATATCGACTCATCGGTTGAACCTATAACGTATAACCCTAGCATATCGACTCATCGATTGAACCTCCAACGTATAACCCTAGCATACCGACTCATCGGTTGAACCTATAACGTATAACCCTAGCATATCGACTCATTGGTTGAACCTATAACGTATAACCGTAACATATTGACTCATCGGTTGAACCTCTAACGTATAACCCTAGCATATCGACTCATCGTTGAACCTATGACGTATAACCTTAGCATATCGACTCATCGGTTGAACCTATAACGTATAATCGTAACATATTGACTCATCGATTGAAACTCTAACGTATAACCCTAGCATATCGACTCATCGGTTGAACCTATAATATATAACCGTAACATATCGACTCATCAGTTGAACCTATAACGTATAACCCTAGCATATCGACTCATCGGTTGAACCTCCAACGTATAACCCTAGCATACCGACTCATCGGTTGAACCTATAACGTATAACTGTAACATATCGACTCATCGGTTGAACCTATAACGTATAACCGTAACATGTAGACTCATCGTTAGAACCTCTAACGTATAACCCTAGCATATCGACTCATCTGTTGAACCTATAACGTATAACCGTAACATATCGACTCATCGGTTGAACCTATAACGTATAACTGTAACATATCGACTCATCGGTTGAACCTATAACGTATAACCGTAACATATCGACTCATCGGTTGAACCTCTAACGTATAACCGTAACATATCGACTCATCGGTTATTAATTATTACAAACTAACTATAACGTATATTTTAATATTAATTATAATAGTTTATTTTGATTTTTATTATTAATTTATTATCAATTTTATTACATAGAAGGTATAATGTAAAAATGTATGAAAAACACCTAGGGACGACTTTTTCGTCCCTAAATATTAAGGTAAAGTCGTCCCTAAAAAATCCTCCAAAACACTTAGCAAAATTTTGGAAAACTTGAAAATTTTGGCCAAAATTTAAATAACCCGCTTGGGTTTGAGTTTTCCCGGTTATATTGACAACATACAACACACCACCGTGGATGTGTTTGAAAGAAACTTCTTTAATGTTGACGATGTTAATTCCCGGCCCTAAATCAGCTGCAAAGGACATTGATATTTTCTTGCAGCCTCTAATTAAAGAACTCAAAGATTTATGGGAGGGAGTCAGGACGAAAGACGCTGCTACGGGTACTCATTTCAAAATAAAAGCGGCGGTTTTATGGACCATCAATGATTTTCCAGCTCGAAGTAGTTTGTCTGGGTGGAGTGGGCAAGGGTACCACGCATGCCTACTTGTAATGTGGACACTCCATCGATGCGTATCAACAGCAAAATCGTTTATGTTGGTTACAGAAGATGGTTATGAACAAATCATCCAGAAAGGAAAAAATCTATGGAATTCTACGGTTCTCCCAAAAATAAGACTAAACCAAGAAAGTTTTCAGAACTTGATATCCAATTGCAGATTAGTAAAGTCTTTAAACGTAAACCGGGGAAAAATAAACCAATTCTCAAAGAGAACCGCCCCCATAATCGAGATGTTGAATTGAACTGGAATAAGCGTTCTATCTTTTGGGATCTTGAGTATTGGCCCTTTCTTCTACTAAAACACTGTTACGATGTTATGCACATCGAAAAGAATTTCCTTGAGGCTTTACTAAATACCCTGTTACAGAACGACAAATCCAAAGACACGCCAAAGGCAAGGCTAGACTTGGAAAAAATGGGAGTTCGAAAAGAGTTGTGGTTAGTTAAAAAAGATAACGGGAAGTTCGATAAGCCTCATCCAAAGTTCTCTTTCACTCCAGAAAAAAGAAAACTTTTTTGTAAATTCATTAAAGGAGCCAGACTACCTGATGGCTTTGGATCCAACTTCAAGAAAAAGGTGACCGCTGATGATGACAATATAACAAACTTGAAATCTCATGACTGTCATATAATGATGCATCAGTTACTTCGTTATGGAGTGCAACAATACTTGCCCAAAGACGTAGCAAAACCTATAATCGAGATTTGCTTATTCTTTAAGCAGCTTTGTGCTCGAAGTTTGACTGTGTAGGACATGAAAGAAGCTAAAAACAAATTGATCATTATGATGGTTAATTTAGAGCAAATATTTCCTCCTACTTTTTTCGACATAATGACTCATTTGGTTATACATCTACCCGATGAGGCTATTTTAGGTTCCGTTACTCGCGGCAGATGGATGTATCGATTTGAAAGATACATGAAAAAGCTAAAGAATTATGTACGAAATAAAGCAAAGCCTGAAGGTTCTATTGCTGAGGGTTATGTTGTAGAAGAGGCATTAACTTTTTGTTCGCGTTACCTTAAGGATGTCGAGACGAGATTTAACCGCCTTGGCAGAAATGAAGACGATTTGCCTGGACAACCAGATAAATTTGAGGTGTTCCGGACCGTATGCACACCGACGGGTGGAATCAAACCAACTCGTATGACTAATGATGACATGCAGGCAGTTACGTGGTTTATACTTAACAACAGTCATGAAGTCGAAGCAGACATCTCGGCTTACAACGAGTATGTTTCTTCCTTTTTTTATTTTATAATTTTGAAAATTCTTCTTTCTCGATGACTTGTTCTAATATCATGAACCTTTGCAGAGAAGCGCCTGATAATGTGGAAACGAGTTTTCCTGGGTGGTTTAATAACAAGGTAAATACATTATATATATTACCTTGGAGTTATTCCTCATCTAATAAACCTTTTTGTATCTCTTTTTTGTAGACTCGTGAAAAAAAGTGAGTGTGGGCTGTAGTGACGAGTTATTCTCTTTGGCATGTGGACCTATTAGTTCATGTACATACCCCTCTTGCACAGTGAACGGTGTGAAGTTTGTGGTATGTGAACGCGATATACTTCGCACCACTCAATGCAGCGAAGTTTCAACACCCGGGGTTTATGGAGAGATGTATTATGGTCAACTCGAAGAAATTATGGAGCTCACTTATATCGGCAACCGCAAGGTTTTGTTGTTTCGATGTAAATGGTTTGACACAATTAATCGTACCAATTGCATCAAACGCAACAGACGTTCTTACACTGAGCAAGGCATACATCATATTTTGACCGATAGGCTATTTCACCAAAATAACCCATACATTTTCCTAACACAAGCAACACAAGTATTCTACCTTGAAGACCTTGCTAGACGACCGCTTCATTGGAAGGTCGTCGAACAGGTTTATCATCGAGATGTGGTAGAGTCCGATGAAGATGCTATACATGGTAGCAGATCATCTGATGTTACACTGTCTGTTGCTTTGCCTAATTTGGGTCTTACGGATTTGAGTGTAAATACTCAACCAACGGAAATGAACGCCCCACCGGTTGATGATGATATTATTAATATTGAAGATGAGGTAGTTGCACACGTCATTGGTGATGTTGATGATGATGTTGATGATGGTGATGATGATTTAGTGTTGGATGATGATGAAGTGAACTCTAATAATGATGTTTAACAAGTTTTATCTAGCGACGATTCTGAAGATCACAATTGATATTAAGTTGTATTTTGAATGAAACAGTTGTTATATGCTTTAATGTGTAATTTTTTATTTGTAAACGATTGTTATATGCTTAAGTTGTAGTTTGAATGAAACAATTGTTATACGCTTAAATGATGATGAGTTGTTTTTATTTTTTAAATGTGTAATTTTGTATTTTAATGAAAATGTTTTTATATGTTAAAATGTGTATACTGATATGAATTTGTGTATTAGTATTAATTGGTTAATTAAATTGTGTGTAATTTTGTTTTTTAATGAAAATGTTTTTATATGTTAAATTGTGTATATTGATAAAATGTGTATACTGATATGAACTTGTTATTTTACAGATGGCATGTGTAGCTCCTAGATCACACGGTGGGGATGCTGGTGGTAGTCCAACCAGACGGCCCACACGTCCTGTACCGGCCCAGTGTCAGCGTAAGAAATCGTTATATTTTTTTATAACACTGATACTTTTAATTTATGTCACTTGAATTTTTACGAGTAAATAACATATATTTTGTAGGTTCAAATCAACGTTTTGAGACCAACCTAGAAAAATTAAGGAGGGCGTACAGAGATAATCACGAAAAACCTTTGGCAATTGGCTTTGAATTTAAAGATATACAAACCTTCCATATTCTCGGCGATTATGCATCCCTGTTGTCTCATCTTATGGGGGAATTAGTCCGGACACTTCCCCTGAACTGCGAATCGGACGAAATTCCAGACTCTGATAAAGCTCATATTTATCCTACACTTGACCATTGGAGCATTAGCCCAATGGGTGGAGCTCTTGTGCTTGATTCAAATGACCCAAGTTCAATTCCCATCCTTGGCATTTGTTTCAAATAGGTACCCGCCTCCGCAAAACCTATGGGCACACTGGAGAGACTTTATGGAATAAGAGATCGAGGGTCGAGTCTCGGCTCGTCTCACTCCAGGTGTTGCTCCTCTGGGCCAGGAGAGTTGTCGGAGCTATTTCTTGTGGGGTGGACAATGGCTGGTGCCAAAAGGCACCCGGGGTTGAGGTGTTCCCGCCAATCTTCACCTTTTTTGTGGAATATTTATCCTACACTTGAGGTCAAAATTGTTTATTTTACTTATATTGTTATTGTTATCGACATTTAGATATGTGTGTTATGTTTAATTTGTTTGTTATTAAATTCATATGTTTTTATGTATACATATTTCGACCTCCAGCCATGATACAATGATCGTACTCAGGTGGTGTGTGGCAATGGTGTGTATGATGTGTCGACTCGGGTTAGGCTTGCGTTGGAACTCCAACTGAGGTTGCTGTATAGAAAATACAAGAACAGGATCAAGAAAAATTATTATTCGAAATATGAGACGCCCGCACTGGCACAAGAACATGTACCGCCAGAGAGTGTGTGGGGCCGTAGAACCGAAGGTGAGTGGGCTGACTTGGTTGAGTGGTGGTCAGAGCCAAGTAGGGTGGCAAAAAGTCAGATTAATACTGTTAATCGTTCCAAAAACACGGTACCGACCACTCAAGGCAAAAAACCATTCGCCCGAGGAAGGAATGAATACGTAAAACTCTTTATAATTTTTGTGATTTTATTTAAAAGCGTTTATATTGTTTATTTATTATAACTCGTTATTAATTTATTTGATATTTTACAGAAAGTCAAGGAAGGGAAATACGAGGACCTGTTTGAAACATGGAGGAAGGGGCACTCAAGTAATGACACGTTTAAAAGTAAAGAAAACAAGGAAAGATATGTAAGTAATATATAAATCTTTACATGCCTTAGTAACTAATTCTATTTGTTTTAAACCCTTTTTTTTCTTTCCCAGCTGAAGATGAAAGCCCTCCATGACCAAGTGAAAGCCAAGATCGTCCCGCCCATGTCTGATAAAGAAATAGTGGCTCAAATCATGCCAAGTCAAAATAAGCAAAATGTGTCGGGACAAGGCAGGAAGTTACCGGGTAGTGCCAATAACACTTCTCGCAGGTTATATATCCTCAATAAAACCAAATGTAAATCAATTGTTCATATTTATGTCTTGTTGTATATAATGAAAAATTGTTGTTGTAACTTATCGCAGGCGCGGTGCTCCAGCTCGACCGGATTTTCCCTATCGTGATGAATTTCAGCAAATGATGGAACGACATGAGAAACAGATGGAGCTGATGAGGAAAGAGAACCAGGAGGCGCATCAGCGAGCTTACTTGGCAGCGTTAAAGGCAGATGCGGTGCAACAATATAGTCAGACGTCGTACCAGCATATGGCGCAATATCAGAGTCAATTGGGTGAGTTTTTCCAGAACTACAACTCATCAAATACTGATCACCTAATTAACCCTCCTACATTTGTACCCCTGCCCCGACCCTTTGTTATGCCCACCCTAGCTCTTGATTGGGCTCACTTAGTCCAACCCCTCTATCCTTGGGCACAACCATTGCAACCTCCTTCCATCGACCCATACCGACCATCTTTTCGCGACCATCTCCAACCACTCCAACCTCCCTATACCGGCACTTATCCTATTACTCCCGTCACCAACAACACATTTAACCATTGTTATCGTCCCACCACAAACTCGACTCATGAGATCGGCTCTACTTCACAATCCCTACCCGGAGGTTCTCGTGTAATCATGAATCCCTAATATGTGTGAAAACACCCATCCTTTTACCACTTATTTCTTGCTAAAACAAGACCAAAACGTGTATTAATATCATTTGTTTGGAATTATGTGTGGTTTGTGTGTTTGTTGTGTTTTCAGAGCCAACCGGATAAATATTGAAGAAAACATGGGATTGCATGAGTTTTATCGAAGAAAAAGACTCAAGACAAAGTTTATTGTCCAAGAGATGCAAAAGATTTGAAGTCAATGGGCCTATTTGAAGATTTATCGAAGAAAAGGACCAAAGATGGAAGATTTACATATGTCGAAGAACTCAAGTCTATTAAACGAAGAAATTAAAAGACGAGTTAAATTTATTCATCGACAAATCCCGAATCAGAATCGAAAACGTCAACTTTACTGAAAAAACGAGAAGACAAAAAGAAAGGAAGAAAGCCCACTCACCAACCAAGCCCAAGGCACTATAAATAGAGACCCATTCACAATATTGGAGACTAGTTTTCATTTCCAGTTTTTTCTTTCCTTTATTTTCATAGGTAACCAACACCATTAAGGTGTTGGTGATTTTTCATCTTTGTTAAATTCACAAATCTTGTAAGTTTTAATCTTTCCTTTGTTTGTTTAACCTTAATATTTCAATATAATCTTTCCTTTAATCTTATTCATCTTTCTCTTTTTGATTCAAAGTTTTAAGTTTTTATTTTGTTAAGTTTGATCTTCAAAAGTATGTGGGTTTTGTGGTTTTATTATTTTGGTTTGATGTTTATGATTAGTAGATGATTGGTGGTTAGTTTGGTTGAATCTTTGGTAAAAAACTTTGTTGATTTTGGTTAAATTCGTAGCTTTTTTGGTTTCCCTGTTCTTCGCGTCTTCAACATTCCCCAGATTCCGAATGAAGTAATATTCCGAACCAAGGGTGTTACTAATTTATTCCGAACGAAGGATTTTATCATTTATTCCGAGTAACCAAGTTTATTCCGGATCATCCTTATTCCGGATCAGCAGTTTTCATTCAGTTATTCCGAATCAGTGTGTTCATCCAGAATAATCAATATTCCGGATGAGTAGTTATATTCCGAATCAAGCTTTTTCAAAATATTCCGAATCAGTTTTTTTATTCCGAATGAAGGTTCTTGTTTAAGTTATTCCGAGTCAAGTTTTTATTCCGAGTAAACCAATTATTCCGAATCAAGCTTTTTAGTATTTTATTCCAGATCAGTCATTATTCCGAATCAAGGATTTTCAGAATATTCCGAATCAGTTTTATTATTCCGAATCAGTTTTATTATTCCGAACGAAAGGATATTCCGGATCAGCAAGGTATTCCGGATGAGCTTTATATTTTCCGATAAAGGACTTATTCCGAATGAGTCTGATATTCTGATTAAACAAGTATTCCGCATGAGTTATTCCGAATGAAGGGTATTGTTCAGTTATTCCGAACCAGCAGTTATTCCGAATGAAGCTTTGTTTCAATTATTCCGGATCAAGGCTTTTTCACATTTATTCCGGATGAGCAAGTTTTCCACATGAACCATTTATTCCGGACGAAGCTAATTATTCCGGATCAGTTTTTCTTTTGAGTATCCCAAATCAGTGGATTTGCAAGTAAGGGTATTTTACTGTTTTATTGTTTAATTTTAATTCAAGTTTTATTTTCAGTAATTGCTTTTAGCTTATCTTTATTTACTTCACGCATTTACCTTTTTAGTAGCATAGAAAACCAATCCCCTTTTACTTTCCACCAAGAACAACTAAGTCGCACTTTCAATCGGTAATCAATTCGAAAAGATTCGGAACGAATTTATTTTATACTTGGCTAAAAACCTAGTATTAAATGGCGCCGCTACCGGCTCTTTTCGTTAAGATTAACGGTTTTTAGTGAGAGACACGTTGGATTTTGGGATCCGTTCATCTTTGAACGTTATTTTCCTTGTTTTAAAATCTTCAAAAATCCTAAAAAATATAAAATTTTCAAAAATACAAAAAAATAGAAAAACCATAAAAACCAAAAATATTTCTGCTTTGTTAGTTCTTTTGGAGGTGTATGCGCACTCGATCAACGTCTTATCCCGAGCCCGAGACTCTCGATAACTTAGACATGGCCGGTGTCCACAACAATAATAATAATCCACCTCAAAACAACATGAATAATGACAACAATGAACCTCTACCGGACAATCGTCCAATGATCGAACTTTTGCAATCACATGTAGAGGGCAACAACGATGCTATTGTCATACCCACGATTGCAGCCAACAACTTTGAGCTCAAATCCGGCTTTATTCAAATGGTCTCCGCTCAACCATTCTTGGGGCGTACCATTGATGATCCTCATGACCACATCAAAAGGTTCCTTCAACTCACGAATACGGTCAAATTCAATGGGGTTTCACAAGAGGTAATTCGCTTGCAACTTTTTCCTTTCTCCTTAGAGGGACAAGCCCGACATTGGCTTGATAAGGAACCGCCACAAAGTATTCTTACGTGGACGGACTTAGAGACCAAATTCATAAACTATTTTTTCCCACCCTCTCGTACTACCGCTTTGCGGAATGAAATCATTACTTTTGAACAAAAGTACGATGAGACTTTTAGTGAATCTTGGGACCGTTTTAAAGAACTTTTAAGGAAGTGCCCACAACATGGTTTTACCAAAGTGCACCAAATTAATACTTTTACAATGGTTTAAGCATGAATGACCAAGATTCACTAAATAGTGCCTCGGGGGGTAATCTTTTGGTTAAGTCTTCTAATGCCGCTTGGGATATTATTGAGAACAAGTCTAGAGTGCAAACCAAGAGTGTTCGGACCAATGTGGCTAGTGCTAGCACTAATGAGAGCGATGGTAACTGAGATTTTGTATGGGTTCAGATTTAGTTCTCGAAATCTTCTCGAATTGATTACAGCTCAAAGTGGAATGATTGTTCTTGGTGACAAATAGGGGGTTTGGTTTTCTATTCTATTAAAAAGATAAATGAATGAAGTAAATAAAGATTTAAACCAAAAGTCAATGAAATAAAACTTGAAGTTAAACTAAACAATTAAATGATAAAGCTGTGAAATAACCTCACTAGAGAAATGCTCTATTCGGAATAAAGGTCATACGGAATACATGGTGCTATCCGGAATATATGACCATGCGGAATAAAGTGCTATTCGGAATATATGGCTACTCGGAATATATTTGTTATCCGGAATTAGATGGCTACTCGGAACAATTTGCTACTCGGAATATATGGCTACTCGGAATATTAGGCTACTCGGAATATTTCACTACTCGGAATAAATTGCCATTCGGAATGAAGTTGCTGCTCGGAATAAGTGGGCTATCCAGAATAATAAATATTCCGGATGGAAAAACTCTATGCGGAATAACAATGAACACTACTCTATTCGGAATGCTGGGAAGAAGAACAGTAAGCAGAAAGCAAAACAGGGGAACACGATTTTTAACTAAATCAAACCAAATAAACCAAATAGTTTAAACCAAACTAACCAATAATCATCTATTAACCATAAGGATCAAATCCCAACCATAAAAACACAAAACCACTAACTTTTGAAGATCAAATCACCAAAATAAAACTTAGAAAACTTCGAATAAAAAGATGAAGATGAACAAGATGAATGAAAAGATTATATTGATGATTAAGGTTTAAAGAATCAAAGGAAAAGATTAAACTACAAGATTTGTGAAAACAAGAATCAAAATCACCAAACACCCTAATGGTATTGGTGATACCTACGAACAAAAAGGAAAGAAAAGGGAAAAACTAAAACTGCCTAAAAAGTGTGAAGGGGAATTCTTTATATAGTCCTAGTGGTTGGTTGGTGAGTGGGCTTTCTCCCTTTCTTCTTGTCTTCTCGTCTTTTCAGAAAAGTTGACGTTTTCGATTCTGATTAGGGATTTGTCGACGATTAAATTCAACTCGTCTTTTAATTTCTTCGTTTAATAGACTTGAGTTTCTTCGACATATGTAAATCTTTCATCTTTGGTCCTTTTCTTCGATAAATCATCAAACATGCCCATTGACTTCAAATCTTTTGCATCTCTTGGACAATAGACTTCGTCTTGAGTCTTTTTCCTCGATAAACCCGTGCAATCCCATGTTTTCTTCAATATTCATTCGGTTGACCCTGAAAACACAATAAACACAAAAACCACGCATAATTCCAAACAAATGATATTAAACACGCGTTTTGGTCTTGTTTTAGTAAGAAATAAGTGTTAAAAGGATGGGTGTTTTCACACCTATAAAATCCCCTACACTTAACCATTGCCATGCCCTCATGCAATGCTTAGTGATAAAGCAAGTTAACACTTTTCTCATAATCAATCAACCTTGGCCTTATTAACATGCTACTAAAACAAAAATTGAAGTACTAAGAGAAATTAAAACTTTAAATGAAACAAAAGGATAGAAAACCATTTTCACTTGAAAATATCTACATGGAAATAACTTGCAAAGAGATCAAGGACTTACATTAGGGCTTTGGTGCTGCGAAGATTTATCACCCTCAAGTTTCACGTTCCCCAAACTAAGCTTAAAAACGAGATCATTGTTATTATAAGTTAGCAAATCAAACACTTACACACATGGCTTACTTATATGCTTAAACTCCCTTATTCCTAGGTGTATCTCTTATATTTTATTTTTGTCTTAGAATGATCATGAAGATGCATTTTTGGACTTATTTCGATAGTTTATTTAGGCTGAAAGCAAAGTAGGACGATTTGATCAATAGTTAGCTAAATGACAAAATCTCTTAAAACTGCTTCTCGGGATATCAAAAAGTTCATAACTTGGCATAACTCGGTTCACGATTTGAGACCTCTCTCGGGCTGATATTTGGCATGTACTTCATACTTCATATCTTGAGAGACGTGCTTGAGATAATGGTCTTCTCATCGTTAATAGAGTTTCTTCACTTGGAGACTTTTGAGGGGTACTCCAACTTTGTTGACCACGACTTCATGATTATTTCTTCAATCTCTAATTGGGATTTTGAGATACAACGATCCGCCTCCTTTTCGGACTTGGATCTATTTATCCTCATACCTTGTTAGGGTCTTTTCGGATAGACTTCTCCATGATCTTTACGGGAGTTGATTGCTTTTCGTCGTGAGTCTTGATCCTTCATATTGATTTTGGGAATAATGCTTTTCACATCACCTTGGATCTTTAGCAATAAGATTGAATCCTCATGCCTTGTTAGGGCCTTTTCGGACTCGCCAATCTTCGCGCCCCGCTTCATAAGTTATGCCTTGGCTATGAACTCTTATCATTACCGAGCAACTTTTAAACGATCTTGGGCTAGAAGCTAAGTAACTTTTCAAATCGTACGACCTTACTTATTGCAGATAAATTTTTAGCAAGTGATGGGAGAATAGGCAAATAATTACACCAAGTGATCTTGTGCAAGAATGCCGACTTATAATTGACTCTATCATTTCTCGTCCTCCACAATTTAAAATCTCAAGTAATGAGACTCGTGGATGCTTAGCCTAATAAACCAATTAAGGTCTACATGGTTCAGGATACTAGCTAGAATAAACTTGGATAAGTCTATTCGGGTTGAGTCAAAATAATCGCAACGGGCCTAATATGTCAAAGATTTCTAAACTAGCTACACCACTTTATTAATATTTTTGACTTTATTACGGGATATATACATATGAAAGCAACGATAAAAATTTAAAAATTACGAATATATGGCCAAAGTTAATTAAAATTTTGAAAAATGTTGAAAAATATGATTTTCCGGTTAAATGAAGGCATTTTAATGGAAAAGTCCACTTAAAACTTCGATAGAAGTCCCCCTACACTTAAGATAAACATTGTCCTCAATGTTTAAGCATGTGGGAAAAATCTCCCCTACACTTATGACATTGTGCACGTTGGTTAAATCAAGCTAAAGAAGAGACGACTAACGTGATCAATTTCAAATGTGAGTATGAAGAAAATTGAATCACGATAGTTGAGAGATAGAACCGGATTTCGGATAACACGGGAGCACGGTTCTTCAAAGGTTGCAAAAGTTCATTCATCCTTGTAATCACATCACCACACAAACACAAAAAACCTATAGAGGTCCCCCTACACTTAGGGGGTTAAAACGAAAAAGGATAGATACTCGGGCTGCCTCCCGAGGAGCGCTTGTTTTTGATAACCGAGTCACGAGCCTGACTCGACCCAAAATTAGTTCATGGGAAACGTGGTGAGGGATGGAATCATCTCATGAGAGATGTACTCACCAAAGTACAACTTCACTCGTTGGCCATTCACCTTAAAATTAGGTCCATTAGGTTGAGCGAGCTCGAGAGTACCATATGGAAAAATTTGGGCAATGGTGAATGGGCCGGACCAAGGAGATTTCAGCTTGCCCAAAAAGATTTTCAACCGAGAGTTAAAGAGTAAAACTTTGTCTCCAACTTGGAACTCTCGGTTTTTAATCTTAGAGTCGTGAATGAGTTTAGTCTTTTCCTTATAGATCAAAGTATTTTCATAAGCCTCATTACGGAGTTCATTGAGCTCATTGAGTTGGATCTTGCGTAGGTCACCGGCTTTGTTGATATCGAAATTAGTCCACTTCAAGGCCCAGTAAGCCTTGTGCTCCAACTCAATGGGGAGGTTGCACGCTTTCCCGTACATGAGACGATATGGTGTACAACCAATCGGAGTCTTGTATGCGGTACGAAAAGCCCACAGAGCATCATCAAGTTTATCGGCCCATGAGGCAAGATGCTCTCCCACGGTTCTTTCAAGAAATCGCTTTAAGCCTCGGTTAGAGATTTCAGCCTGGCCATTAGTTTGTGGGTGGTAGGCGGTGGAAAGATGATGATTGACACCATACTTAGCCATGACTCTTGCAAATTGATCATTGCAAAAATGAGTCCCGCGATCACTAATAATGGCACGAGGCACACCGAATCTAGCGAATAGCAATTTTAAAAAGTTACAAACCACCCTTGCGTCATTAGTGGGTAAAGCTTTGGCTTCAACCCATTTGGAGACGTAGTCAACGGCTACAAGGATGTATTTGTTTCCTTTAGAGGAAAGGAATGGCCCCATAAAGTCGATACCCCAAACATCAAAGATTTCACATTCCTGAATGAAATTCTGAGGCATCTCGTCTTTATGTGTGATCTTGCCTTGTTTTTGGCAAGCATCACAACGTTTAACCATCTGGTGAGCATCACGATAAATGGTGGGCCAATAAAATCCCGAGTCAAACACTTTTTTGGCGGTGTAGTTGGGACCAAAGTGACCACCGGTGGGTCCTTTATGGCAAGCGTCAAGGATTTCTAAAGCTGCCAGTCCATCAACACATCAGCGAATAATCAAATCAGCACATTGTTTGAATAGATATGGGTCATCCCAAAAGTAAGTCTTAATGTCTTTGAAGAACTTCTTCTTTTGTTGGGATGTTAACCCGTCAATGAGAATTCCACCCGCCAAGTAGTTTGCAATGTCCGCAAACCACGGGGTTTCATCAGAAGTCGAGTTGATAGACATTAAGGTCTCCAGGGGAAAAGAGTCATTGGTCTCTTTGTTCGGATGATCCCCTTGATAAGGATCCTCAAGTCTACTGAGATGATCCGCGGCTAGGTTTTCAGCTCCCTTCTTATCACGAATTTCGATTTAAATTCTTGGAGTAGCAAAACCCAGCGAAGAAGTCTTGGTTTGGAAACTTGCTTAGTCAACAAGTACTTCAACGCGGAATGATCGGTATAAACGATTATGGTGGAAAGGACAAGATAGGGGCGGAACTTTTTAATGGCATAGACAATAGCTAAAAGCTCTTTTTCGGTTGTCGTGTAATGCAATTGAGCCCCAGTCATTGTCTTGCTAGCGTAATGGATTGGTTGGAAGTGTTTATTCACTCTTTGGCCCAAAACCGCTCCAACAGCAAAGTCGCTAGCATCGCACATCAACTCAAAGGGAAGCTCCCAATTAGGGGTGACCAAGACGGGTGCCTTAGTTAGCTTATCCTTAAGCAAGTTGAAGGCTTCAATACACTCATCGGAAAAGATAAAAGAAGTATCTTTTTCCAAGAGGTGGGTCATCGGGCGAGCGATTTTAGAAAAATCTTTGATGAAACGTCGGTAAAAGCCCGCATGACCAAGGAAACTTCTCACACCCTTCACGGTTGAAGGTGGAGGCAACTTAGAAATAACATCGACTTTAGCACGGTCCACTTCAAGACCGGCTTTGGAGATCTTGTGTCCTAGCACGATGCCCTCTTTTACCATGAAATGGCATTTTTCCCAATTAAGAACAAGGCGAGTGTCTTCACACCGCTTAAGCATACGTTCTAAATTGGCAAGGCAAGCAGAGAAAGAATCGCCATAAACCGAGAAATCATCCATGAATACTTCCATAGTTTCTTCAACCATGTCATGGAAGATAGCCATCATACACCTTTGGAACGTCCCAGGAGCATTGCATAAACCGAAAGGCATACGTTTGTAAGCAAATGTTCCATAGGGACAAGTGAATGTGGTCTTTTCTTGGTCTTTGGGATCGATGGGAATTTGAAAATACCCGGAGAAACCGTCTAAGAAGCAGTAATAGTCATTACCCGCTAGACGCTCGAGCATTTGATCCATGAAAGGAAGAGGAAAGTGATCTTTTCTCGTGGCATCATTGAGCTTGCGATAATCAATACAAACTCTCCACCCAGTAACGATACGAGTGGGAATCAACTTGTTGTGTTCATTGGGAACAACGGTTATTCCGCCCTTCTTGGGCACACAATGGACGGGACTTACCCACGGCGAATCCGAAATAGGGTAAATCAAGCCGGCATCAAGAAGTTTGATAACCTCTTGTTTGATGATGTCATGAATGCGAGGATTAACCCTTCTTTGGCTCTGGATTGCGGGTTTAAAGTCATCTTCCATGAGAATCTTGTGAGTATAAAAGTTTGGATCAATTCCGCGGATGTCGGAAATTTTCCAAGCAATTGCCTTCTTATGATCTTTAAGCACGGCGATGAGGCGAGATTTCTCTTCTTCTTTCAAGTCCTTAGCAATGATGATGGGCGACTTCTTCTTATCTTCAAGGAACACGTACTCGAGATGGGGCGGCAACTCCTTAAGTTCTAAATCCGGAGGATTTTCGATGGGAGGCGTATTCAAAGTCGGCACATCGATAACAATATCCTTGGGAGATGGTGGAGAAATATTGTCTTCTTTAAGAAAGTTCTCAATGAGGCGAAGATCTTCATCCCAATCGGTGGGAGAATCGTCATGTTCTAAGTTCACATCTCCCATGGTGGCTTCCAAATCTTTCCAAAGGAAATCACTTTCTCCAAATAGAGATAGTGATGAGTCAACAGAGGAAACGGTCTCAACATTTGGAAGAGAGTTAGGAATACTTTTACAAGCATCTTTGAAGTGTTCTTAACAAGCCTCATCAAGAACGTTAATACAATTAACACTCTCGTATGAATAAGGCTGTTTAGAGAGCTTTCCCATGTTGAAGACGATTTTATCGTGACCCACTCTCATGATAAGCTCACCCGCTTCAACATCGATGAGAGTGCGACCGGTCCTCAAGAATGGACGACCAACGATCAATGGCACACGAGGGTCCATGTCGTAGTCAACGACAACGAAATCGGCAGGAAAAGTGAATTTGTCGACTCCTACAAAGACGTCTTCGGCTATCCCCACTGGATAAGCAACCGTACGGTTAGCTAATTCCAAAGTCATTTTGGTGGGGACTAGCTCAGGGAGAGATAATTGCTTCCACACACTTAAAGGCATTAAGTTAATACTGGCACCTAGATCGGCTAGGGCCATGCAATTCTCTACTCCCGGGAAGTTACAAGGGATTAAGAAGCGACCCAGATCACCAAGCTTGGTTGGTAATTTCCTTAAGAGCACTGCAGAGCAATTCTCATTAAGTTGGGTGTTAGCAATATCAAGAAGTTTCTCCTTGTCGCTAAGAAGATCTTTGAACATTTTCGCGTATTTGTGCATGTGAGCGAGAGCCTCAGCGAAGGAGATGTTAAAATTCAATTGTTTAAACATTTTTAGAAATTTCGAAACTTGAATATCATCCTTGCTTTTGAGCTTCTCTTTCCTCAACCTTGATGGATAAGGTATATCGAAAGAAGAGGAAGTCTTTGGGATCGAAGGATCACTCACATCCTTGGGTGGAGGAGGGGTAGAAGTAAGAGGTGGAGAAATTGGGGAAGTAGAAGGTTGGGGAATAGGAGCAGGTGACTCGTTTTCCTTAGTCACAATCACTGGTGGAGGTATAGGAAGCTCGGGTTCCTTGGTACCTTTGCCACTGCGAGTGGTGATTGCTTTCATCTCCCCTCTTGGATTCGCAACGGTGTTACTCGGAAGAGTACCCGAAGAAGAGGATTGATTACCTTGGAAGAAACCAGCCATCATGTACCTTAAGTCATTCGTTTGACTTGCCAAAGTGTTTCTCATATCAGCTCGCAGATCGTTCCCTTGTTTCACCATGTCTGCTTTCAAGTTGAGCACTTCCCGCTGGAGATTTTCCACAATCACATCATTGGTCCTCATGTAGGTTTCAACATCTTGGTGCAATGTGGTGGGTTGGTTGGGAGGAGGAGCATGGTAGGCGGGTGGTTGATAAGCAGATTGTTGGTAAACTTGGTTGTTTCTTTGAGGTGGATATGGTTGTTTGTGAGGTGGTTGGTATGGTGCACGAGGTTTTTGTTGTTGAGGAGGGCGATTGAGGTTTTGTTGTTGGTTTGGGTTGTTAGGAGGAAAACCAGGCGGGGAAAGAAAGTTGTTTGAGCGATAGCTAAGCAAGTTGCGGTCTCCTTGAGGACGAGCTTGATAAGCGGCCGGAGGATAGGTACCGTATGCTGCATTCACATTCTCAGGAGGGTAGTCTTGGGTGGAAGTACAATTGGTGTAAGAGTGAGGACCACCGCATATTTCACATGGTTGGCTGACAGCATTGACTTGAGCGTTTTTAGCATTAATGCTGTTGGTGTTGCTAGCGGTTTGGGTAGCAAGCGATTTAAGAAGCACAGTGATTTTGTCAAGTCGCTTGTCGTTGTCACTAGTACTAGCACTAGCGGCATTGGTCCGCACACTCTTGGTTTGCACACGAGACTTATTCTCAATGATATCCCAAGCGGCATTAGAGGTCTTAACCAAAATATTACCCCCCGAGGCACTATTTAGTGAATCTTGGTCATTCATGCTTAAACCATTATAAAAAGTATTAATTTGGTGCACTTTGGTAAAACCATGTTGTGGGCACTTTCTTAAAAGATCTTTAAAACGGTCCCAAGATTCACTAAAAGACTCATCGTACTTTTGTTCAAAATTAATGATTTCATTCCGCAAAGCGGTAGTACGAGAGGGTGGGAAAAAGTAGTTTATGAACTTGGTCTCCAAATCCGTCCACGTCAGAATACTTTGTGGCGGTTCCTTTGCAAGCCAATGCCGGGCTTGTCCCTCTAAAGAAAAGGGAAAAAGTTGTAAACGGATTACCTCTTGTGGAACACCATTGAATTTGACCGTATTCGTGAGTTGCAAGAACCGTTTGATGTGGTCATGAGGATCATCAATGGTACGCCCCAAGAATGGTTGAGCAGAGACCATCTAGATAAAACCGGATTTGAGCTCAAAGTTGTTGGCTGCAATCGCGGGTATGACAATTGGATCATTGTTGCCGTCTACATGTGCTTGCAGAAGTTCAATCATCGGGCGATTGTCCGGTAGAGGCTCATTGTTGTTGTTATTATTGTTGTTGAGAGGTGGATTGTTATTGTTGTTATTGTTTTGAGGTGGGTTATTGTTGTTGTTTTGTACACCGGCCATGTCTAAGTATTCGATAGGCTCGGGCTCTTGATAAGACGTCGATCGTGTACGCATGCACCTGCAAAAGAACTAACAAAGCAAAAACAAAGCAGAAATATTTTTGGTTTTTAGTTTTTTTTTAATTTTTAGGATTTTTGAAAATTTTATATTTTTTAGGGTTTTTGAAAATTTTATGAAAAAGTAACGTTCACGGCGAACGGATCCCAAAATCCAAGTTCTCACAAAAAACTGTTAATCTTAACGAGAAGAGCCGGCAGCGGCGCCATTTGGTAACTGAGATTTTGTATGGGTTCAAATTTAGTTCTCGGAATCTTCTCGAATTGATTACAGCTCAAAGTGGAATGATTGTTCTTGGTGACAAATAGGGGGTTTGGTTTTCTATTCTATTAAAAAGATAAATGAATGAAGTAAATAAAGATTTAAACCAAAAACAGTCAATGAAATAAAACTTGAAGTTAAACTAAACAATTAAATGATAAAGCTGTAGAAATAACCTCACTAAAGAAATGCTCTATTCGGAATAAAGGTCATACGGAATACATGGTGCTATCCGGAATATATGACCATGCGGAATAAAGTGCTATTCGGAATATATGGCTACTCGGAATATAAAGTGCTATTCGGAATAAGTGGGCTATCCGGAATAATAAATATTCCGGATGGAAAAACTCTATGCGGAATAACAATGAACACTACTCTATTCGGAATGCTGGGAAGAAGAACAGTAAGCAGAAAGCAAAACAGGGGAACACGATTTTTAACTAAATCAAACCAAATAAACCAAATGGTTTAAACCAAACTAACCAAGAATCATCTATTAACCATAAGGATCAAATCCCAACCATAAAAACACAAAACCACTAACTTTTAAAGATCAAATCACCAAAATAAAACTTAGAAAACTTTGAATAAAAAGATGAAGATGAACAAGATGAATGAAAAGATTATATTGATGATTAAGGTTTAAACAATCAAAGGAAAAGATTAAACTACAAGATTTGTGAAAACATGAATCAAAATCACCAAACACCCTAATGGTGTTGGTGATACCTACGAACAAAAAGGAAAGAAAAGGGAAAAACTAAAACTGCCTAAAAAGTGTGAAGGGGAATTCTTTATATAGTCCTAGTGGTTGGTTGGTGAGTGGGCTTTCTCCCTTTCTTCTTGTCTTCTCGTCTTTTCAGAAAAGTTAACGTTTTCGATTCTGATTCGGGATTTGTCGACGATTAAATTCAACTCGTCTTTTAATTTCTTCGTTTAATAGACTTGGGTTTCTTCGACATATGTAAATCTTCCATCTTTGGTCCTTTTATTCGATAAATCATCAAACAGGCCCATTGACTTCAAATCTTTTGCATCTCTTGGACAATAGACTTCGTCTTGAGTCTTTTTCCTCCATAAAACCCGTGCAATCCCATGTTTTCTTCAATATTCATCCGGTTGACCCTGAAAACACAATAAACACAAAAACCACGCATAATTCCAAACAAATGATATTAAACACGCGTTTTGGTCTTGTTTTAGTAAGAAATAAGTGGTAAAAGGATGGGTGTTTTCACACCTATCAAGCGACAAGATACTTGATAAGCTTACTTCGCTTGTTGAATCACTTGCTCTCCAAGCCGCCAATAATACCAAAGCTATCACTGCCCAAGCCAATGCTATGACTCAATCATGTGATATATGCGGGGGATCTCACTCATACACCGATTGTCCTTCAACTCACGACAATCCGGAAAATGTGTATGCCGCCAACGGTACCTATTCTACAGGAGGCTATCAAGCACGTCCTCAAGGTGACCGCAACTTGCTCAGCTATCGCTCAAACAAATTTCTTTCACCTCCAGGTTTTCCCCTACAAAACCCAAATAACCTCAATTACAACAATCAAAACCAACCACGTGCTCCAACTCCATATCAAAACCAAAGAAACCCATATCCACCTCAAAGAAACAACCAAGTTTACCAACAACCTGCTTATCAACCACCCACCTACCATGCTCCTCCTCCCAACCAACCCAACGCATTACACCAAGATGTTGAAACCTACATGAGGACTAATGATGTGATAGTGCAAAATCTTCAGCGGGAAATGCTCAACTTGAAAGCAGATATGGTGAAACAAGGAAACGATCTTCGAGCTGATATGCGAAACACTTTGGCAAGTCAAACGAATGACTTGAGGAACATGATGGCTAGTTTTTTCCGAAGTAATCAAGCCTCTGGATCGGGTTCTCTTCCGAGTAACACCGTTGCTAATCCAAGAGGGGAGATGAAAGCAATCACCACTCGCAGTGGAAAAGGTTTAAAGGAACCCGAGCTTCCTACACCTACACCGGTGATTGTGACAAAGGAAAACGAGTCTCCTTCTCCAATTCCTCCATCTTCTATTCCTCCAACTTCTACTTCTCCAATTCCACCACCTTCTACTTCTACCCCTCCACCACCCACGGATGTGAGTGCGAATTCTATCCCAAAGCCTTCATCTCAACCCAATATACCTTATCCTTCGAGGTTGAGGAAAGAGAAATTGAAGAACAAGGATGATATTCAGGTTTCGAACTTTCTTAAAATGTTCAAACAACTTAATTTCAATATCTCCTTTGCTGAGGCTCTCACTCACATGCCAAAATACGCTAAAATGTTTAAATATCTTCTCAGTGATAAGGAGAAACTTCTCGATATTGCTCAGACCCAACTTAATGAGAATTGCTCCGCAGTACTCTTAAGGAAATTGCCAACCAAACTTGGTGATCCGGGTCGTTTCTTGATTCCTTGCAACTTCCCGGGAGTAGAGAATTGCATGGCCCTAGCCGATCTAGGTGCTAGTATTAACTCAATGCCATTAAGTGTTTAGAAGAAATTATCTCTCCCCGAGCTAGTCCCCACATGAATGACTTTGGAATTAGCTAACCGTACGGTTGCTTATCCAGTGGGGATAGCCGAAGACGTCTTCGTTGGTGTCGATAAATTCACCTTCCCGACGGATTTTGTTGTCGTTGACTACGAGATGGATCCCCGTGTTCCATTAATCGTTGGACGTCCATTCTTGAGGACCGGTCGCACTCTCATTGATGTAGCCGCGGGCGAATTAATCATGATAGTTTGTGACGATAAAATCGTCTTCAACATGGGAAAACTTTCTAAGCAGCCTTCGGAAAACGAGAGTGTTATTTTTATTGACGTTCTTGATGAGGCTTGTGAAGAACATTTCAAAGACGCTTGTAAAAGTGGTTCTTCTTCTCTTCCCATTGTTGAGACCGTTGCCTCTATTGCTCCATCACTAACTCCATTTGGAGAAAGTGATTTCATCTTGAAAGAATTTGAAGCAACTTTGGGAGATGTGAACTTGAAATATGACGATTCTCCCTCTAATTGGGATGAAGACATTCGTACTATTGAGAAACTTCTTAATGAGGACCATATTTCTCCACCATCTCCTAAGGATATTTCTATCGATGAACCGAATTTGACTACGCCTTCCATCGAAAATCCTTCAGATTTAGAGCTTAAGGACCTACCGTCTCATCTCGAGTACTTTTTCCTAGAAGAAAACAAGAAGTCACCCGTGATCATCGCTAAGGACTTGAAAGAAGAATAAAAATCCCGACTTATCGCCGTGCTAAAGAATCACAAGAAAGAGATTGCTTGGAAGATCTCCGATATTCGTGGAATTGATCCTCACTTTTGCACACATAAAATTCTCATGGAGCACGACTTTAAACCCACTATTCAAAGCCAAAGAAGGGTGAATCCTAAGATCCATGACGTAATCAAAAAAGAGGTTATCAAACTTCTTGATGCGGGAATGATCTATCCTATCTCAGATTCACCGTGGGTTAGTCCCGTCCATTGTGTGCCTAAGAAGGGCGGAATAACCGTTGTTCCTAATGAAAATAGTTGATTCCTACTCGTCTCGTTACAGGGTGGAGAGTTTGTATAGACTATCGCAAACTCAATGATGCTACGAGAAAGGATCATTTTCCCCTTCCTTTCATGGACCAAATGCTTGAACGTCTAGCGGGTAATGACTATTACTGCTTTTTAGACGGTTTCTCCGGGTATTTTCAAATTCCCATCGATCCCAAAGACCAAGAGAAAACCACATTCACTTGTCCTTACGGAACATTTGCTTATAAAAGAATGCCTTTCGGCTTATGCAATGCTCCTGGGACATTTCAAAGGTGTATGATGGCTATCTTCCATGACATGGTTGAAGAAACTATGGAAGTCTTCATGGATGATTTCTCGGTTTATGGTGATTCTTTCTCTTCTTGCCTTGCCAATTTGAAACGCATGCTTAAGCGGTGTGAAGACACTCGCCTTGTTCTAAATTGGGAAAAATGCCATTTTATGGTAAAAGAAGGCATCGTGCTAGGACACAAAATCTCCAAAGCCGGTCTTGAAGTGGACCGTGCTAAAGTCGATGTTATTGCTAAATTGCCTCCACCTTCAACCGTGAAGGGTGTGAGAAGTTTCCTCGGTCATGCGGGCTTCTATCGTCGATTCATCCAAGATTTTTCTAAAATCGCTCGCCCGATGACCCACCTTGGAAAAAGATACTCCTTTCATCTTTTCCAAAGAGTGTCTTGAATCCTTCAGTCTTCTTAAGGATAAGCTAACTAAGGCACCGGTCTTGGTTACCCCTAATTGGGAGCTACCTTTTGAGTTGATGTGTGATGCTTGCGACTTTGCTATTGGAGCGGTTTTGGGCCAAAGAGTGAACAAACACTTCCAACCAATCCATTACGCTAGCAAGACAATGACGGGGGCTGAATTGCATTCTACCACTACCGAAAAAGAGCTTTTAGCAGTAGTGTATGCTTTTGAAAAGTTCCGCCCCTATCTTGTCCTTTCTACCACCATCGTGTATACCGATCATTCCGCGTTGAAGTACTTGATGACTAAGCAAGATTCTAAGCCAAGACTTCTTCGTTGGGTTTTGCTCCTTCAAGAATTCAACATTGAAATTCGTGACAAGAAGGGAGTCGAAAACTTAGCCGCGGATCATCTAAGTAGACTTGAGGATCCTTATCAAGGGGATTGATAGGTGTGTAAACACCCATCCTTTTTAACACTTAATTACAATAATTACCGAGCCAAAACGTGTATTTTATGTCTTTTATGTCGGAATTATGCGTGGTTTGTGTTTTTGTTGTGATTTAGGACGAAAAGGTGAAAAGTGGAGAAAACACGGGCATTTACGGGCTTTTATTGAAGATAAAGATGAAAGACGAAGTCAAGAAGTCAAGAGTGCAAAAAGAACGAAAGTCCAAGACCAATTCTGAAGATTTATCGAAGAAAAGGTCAAAAGACGGAAGTTTATCAAAAGCCGAAAAACTCAAGTCTAATTTATTGAAGAATTACAAGACGAGTTTGAAGAAATCCCGAGACAAAGCCATTTAAAGTCCAAGATTAAGAAGATTAAAAGGCTTAAGGACTAATGGTGCAATTAACAAAAGATTAAGAAGAGAAGGACTAAGCATGCAATTAAGGAGAAAGGAAAGAGGGGAGGAAGCTTCCTAAGCACCCCTTAATCCTCCCCTATAAATAGTCATTAGGATTAATCTTTTCATTTTTGTTGGCTAATAGTGACAATTAGTTCTTCCACTTTTTTAATTACATTGTCATTTAATTACTTGTCAAATTTAAATACTTGTCTTGCACCTTAAATACCATTTAGTTTCAAGTAAGTGTTCTTTTAATTCTTTTTAATCTTTATCTTTATTGTTTGATCTTATTCTACCTTTCTTTAATCTTTGATTTTCATGTTTATGTTCATGTTCATGTTCTTATTTTGATCAAAGTGGGTTTTGATTATCTTGATCTTTATTGTTAGTTTGATTGTTTTGGATTGTTTGTTTATGCTTAATAGATGTTTATTCACTAGTTTGATTTAATCTTGTGGTTGATTTTGCTTAGTTTTTATAAGATCCGTATAGTTTTGTGTTTCCTTGTTCTTCGGGGTGTTTGTTTCTGTATTCCCAGGTTCTGATCTTCCCAGACATTCCGAACGAAGGATTTCAAAGTCTGTTCATCCGGAATATTGGATATCCCGGATCAGTTGGGTTTACTCGGAATAATATTTATTCCGCATCAAGGTGCTTATTCGGAATATTAAAACATTCTGAATCAAAGGCTTTATTCGGAATAATATTCCGGATCAACCAAAAGTTCCGGATCAATCTATTATTCCGGATAGGCAGAATATTCCGGATAGGAATTTTCCGGATAGGCCAAACATTCCGAACAGCAAGGATATTCCGGATAGAGAAGATATTCCGGATCAAGGACTTCCATCCGGAATAAGTGACATATTCCGGATCAAGAGTTCTATTCGGAATAATATTCCGGATCAAGAAACATTCCGAATCAAGACCAATATTCCGAATAGAGAGGATTATTCTGGATAGGTGACATATTCCGAGTAAGCCATTTATTCCGAATAAGGGTATTATTCCGGATAAGCTGATTTTCAGGTTCTTTAATTTCAGTTTTTAATTTTCTGTTTTTTTAATTTCGAGCTTTATTTTTCCCGCCTTTTTCCTTACTCGCACTTTAAGTTTAATTGCCTTAGATTTATTTTAGCATTGCCTTAATTTTAAGTTTTAGTTGCGTTTTAAGTTTGCCTTAGTTAGATTTAAGTTTGCGTTATTTACTTTTAGTGCCCTTTAATTTCTCGTCACGCTTTTAAATACTTGCACCATTTACTTAAAACTAGACTTAGATTTTACTTAAGTCATTTTCTTTTACGTCCTTGCACATATTATTTTAAAATCAACCAAAAATATTTGTTTCACCAAAAACAATAGAGTCGTACTTTAAGCCGGAAATCAATTCGTTAAGATACCGAGAACACGAACTTTAATTTTTATACGGGCAAAAGCCTAGTTATCAAAATGGTGCCGCTGCCGGCTCTTTTCGTAAAGATTAACGATTTTCTGTGAGAGACGCGTTGCTTTTTGGGATCCGTTCACTTGTGAGCGTTATTTTTCTTGCATAAAATTTCAAAAAACCATAAAAATTAAAAATTTCAAAAATCCAAAAAGATTTTATTTTTATTGTGTATATATATTGTCTTTGTGTTTGGTATTGTTTTCTTTTGCCTTTGTAGGTGTATGCGTACTAGATCTTCTAATTATCAAGAGACCGAGACTCGAGAAGATTTAAGTATGTCAGGTGTTAACAACAATAATAATCTACCGCACCTCAACAATAACAACAATGTTCTTCCACAGCCCGATCTTCGGACAATGGAGGAGCTTTGTCAACCTACCATGTTTGGACGAGGAGGACCGATTGCGCCGATGCAAATCACGGCTCCGGAGTTTTCGTTGAAGCACCACATGATTCAGCAAGTGAAAACTAATCCATTCGCCGGAATGCCTGATGATGATGCCAACAAACACCTCGACAAGTTCATTACAATCACTCAAAGCATGAAGTTGCCTGGTGCCACAATGGATGTTTTATGCCTTCAACTCTTTCCACATACTTTATCGCATCATGCCGAGAAATGGTTTGATCGTCTCCTGAAGAATTCAATTCATACTTGGGATGACATGACTCAACGCTTTTTATCGCGCTACTTTCCACCATCCATGGTCACAAGCCTTCACAATCAAATCAGCGGTTTCATGCAAGATCCCGATGAATCTCTCTTTGATGCTAGGGAAAGATATAATGTCTTGATTTATCGTTGTCCAAACCACAACATGCTCCCTGTGACCTTAATTGATACTTTCTACAACGGTTTGACTTTTCGAGATCGTGATACGATTAATGCAGCCGCCGGTGGCACATTCATGAAAAGGAGACCCGAGGAGTGTAGAGAACTTATTGAGAACATGACTACTCACCACAAAAAATGGGATTCCTCCGCTTCTTCAAGGAACAACCCGAGAGTCAATGTCTCATCTACTTCAGCAAACCCTGATATGACCGAACTCACCCGCATGATGACGGAAATGAGCAAAAGCATCTTGCTTCTCGCTTCAAACCAACAACAACAAGTTAAAGCGGTTGCACCTACTTGTGAAACATGCGGCGGTCCTCACTCGTACACCGATTGTCCTTCTACACAAGAAAATCCGGAAAATGTGTATGCAGCTTATGGTAATTATTCACCGGAAAATTACCAAGCTCGACTACAAGGGGATAGAAATTTGCTGAGTTACCGATCAAACAATTACCTTTCACCCGATTTTTCTCCTCAAAACCAAAACCCCACCAACAACTACACTAGAAGCAACCAAATCCCACCAAGAGCTTCTAATCCTTATCACCCACCCGCCCAACAAACCCCACCCATTAACCCTGATGTTGAAGCCATCATGAGAACCCAAGGTGAGCAAATTAAGAATCTGCAGAGCCAAATTATAAATCTTAAAGGAGATATCACCAAGCAAGGGAATGAGATAAGATCCGAGCTTCGAGATAATATTCAATCCTCCTTCAGCAATCAAACCAATGATTTGAAGAATATGCTTGCTAGTTTCTTGCCTGCCGCTCAACCTTCTACTTCGAGTTCTCTACCTTCAAACACCGTCACCAATCCGCGAGCAAATGTGAGTGCTATTACCACCCGTAGTGGAGTCACCATCGTAGGAACACCAATCTCACCCCCATCATCTACACCTCCTCCACCACCATTTATCCCTACTCCTCCTACACCTAGTATTAGTACACCATTACCGTCTCCGCCTCGTCATGACGATGTTCCCTAGAAGGAACCTTCAACATCTCAACCTTTACCTGCTATGCCTTCACCTTCACCACCCAAACCCAATATCCCTTATCCTTCACGTTTAGGCAAGACCAAAATGCTAACCAAGGATGACTCTCAAGTGTCGAACTATATGAAGATGCTCTCTCAAGTGAACATTAACATTAGCCTTGTCGAAGCACTTGTCCACATGCCGAAATTTGTCAAAGCATTCAAGGAATTGCTTAGCAAGAAGGAGAAGTTGATTGAGCTCGCCAACACACGCTTAAATGAAAACTGTTCTGCAGTTATTCTTAAAGAACTTCCGAAAAAGCTTGGAGATCCCGTTCGTTTTGTGTTGCCGTGCATTTTTAACAAAACTAAAGAATTTACTGCCCTAGCTGATCTTGGGGCCAGTATTAATTTGATGCCTTTGAGTGTTTGGAAAACACTATCATTACCCGACCTTACTCCAACAAAGATGACTCTTGAACTTGCAAATCACACCCTCGCTTACCCCGTTGGTATTGCCGAAGATGTGTTCATCAAAGTTGGCACATTTACTTTCCCGGTCGACTTTGTGGTTTTTGATTATGAAATGGACCCTCATATTCCTTTAATACTTGGTCGGCCATTCTTGAGAATCGGACGAGCTTTAGTTGATGTTGCCGAAGGTGAGTTAGTTTTAAGAGTCGGGAATGATTCACAAGTTTTTAGAATGGGGAAGCTTACAAGCAAATCCTTTGGACGAGAATCTGTGAATGTGATTAACGTGCTCGATGATTTTGTCATCTACAACAATCCTCTATTCAAGTCTTGCAATGATAATCCACTCTTTCATGATGATGTGGATGATTCTCCAATTTGGACGCTTCTCCCATTTATGATTCTCCACCGATCTTTGATGCTTATGATGATGATTCTAGCTCAGATTCGGATGATTATGATGACCTTACCTCCGAGTATCCCGACCTGCACACGTATGATGATTTCGATGAGGCTGATACTCTTTCGAGCGATTCTTCACATGATGAAGATCCTCCGTCATCCATGCTTAATCCTACTTTAGATGATTACTCTTTTGAGGAAGACTTCTCTACGTTTCTCAACACTTACTTCCCTCATGAGAGTGATGCTCCTCCTTTAGATTTGAAGATTACCGTCTTGATCCTACTTTGGATTTGAAGAACATTCTTTCAAAGGAGAAGAAACCGGTCGACACCAATATCCACAGCACATATGATTTAACACCTCTTTGTCCCCCTTCTGAGGACGAGGTTGTGCATCTTCTTCGCGGATCTTCTTCCCATTCTGCTGAGCATGAGTGCTATTTTCCCCTAAAGGAAAAGGTGTTCGACCCCGGTATCGATATTCTGCAGCCATCTCAGTATCCACCTGATGAAATAAAAGGAAATATTTTTGTAACTTATGGAAATCTGCTTGCACCACTTCACCCTTGCTTCCACCGTGCTCCATCGCTGCTTAAGGGAACCTTGCCTACTCTTCTTTGGCTTGCCTTGTTCGCCTTAAGCTTGTGCTATTTGATGGACGAAAACTATGTCTTTGATCCTGGTGGATGTTCTTCATGCTTCTTCCTATGATGATCAAGGTCGAGTCTGGCTCACGACTCGGTAATCAAAAATCAAGCGCTTCTTTGGAGGCAACCCATGTATCTATCTTTTCGCTTTCTTTATCCTAAGTGTAGGGGAGACCCGTTGGTGTTTGCTATTTCCTCTCCTCTCTTAATCAGGGATTCGAGCGCTCAATGATCCACTCTTGATGATTCTTGACGACCCGTGATTCCGTGTTCTCATTTTACCGGTTCTATCCTAAACTCTTTTCGATTCACTATTTTATATTTCTCAATATTAAAATAGGAATCTCTTTAGTTGTCTCTTCCTTAACAAGATGTAAACAAAGTGCACAATGTCCTAAGTGTAGGGGAGTTTACTCCCACATGCTTAAACATTGAGGACAATGTTTATGTTAAGTGTAGGGGGACTGCTATCGAAGTTAAGTGGCTCTTTTCCTTGTATTTGTCCTCATTTTAACCGGAAAATCAATTTTTCGACATTTTTCAAAATTTTTGATCTATTTTGGCCTATTAGTTTTTCCCTTTTGTATAGTTATTTTCTTTCTTTGCCAGAATAAATCTTTAATAAAGTGGTTTTAATTTTCAAACGTTGTGAATCTTTTGACTCAACCCGAATTTACTTATCTAAGTTTACTCTAGCTAGTATCCTTAACGTGTTTAAGTCAAGTTTTGCTAGGCTTTTATATAGGGAGCTATAAAACGCGAAAGTCTTAACTCTCACGGGTTAAGAACAAGAACTTTTCGCAAGTTCCTATAATTGATCCTATAGAGTCGTTTATCAAGGGAACTTTAAAACGCGATTTCTAAACTTGAAAAAGTCTAAGAATTTGCAAGATCCTATAGATGACTCGAAAACCCAAAACTTTGATTTAATAGGCTAAGCATCCACGAGTCTCATTCCTTGAGAATTTAAATTGTGGAGAACGAGAGATGATAGAGTCAATTATAAGTTTGGTATTCTTTCGGGAATTTATGTGAGTTGATTATAAGCCTATTCTCCCATCGCTTGCTAATAAATTTATCTGCAATAAATAAGGTTGTACGATTTGAAAAGTTACTTAGCTTCTAGCCCAAGATCGTTTAAAAGTTGCTCGGTATTAATTAGAGTTCATAGCCAAGGCATAACTTATTGAAACGGGATACGAAGATTGGCGAGTCCGCAAAAGCCCTAACAAGGCATGAGGGCTACAGTTTGTTGCTAAAGATCCAAAAGTGATGTGAAGAATCATTTATCAAAGATCAATATGAAGGATCGAGACATACGACGAAAAGCAAGTACTCCCCAAAAGATCATGGAGAAATCTATCCGAAAAGACCCTAGCTAGGTATAAGGATAAATAGATCCAAGTCCTAAAAGGAGGCGGATCGTTGTATATCAAAGTCCAAAGTAAAGATTGGAGAAAAATGAAGAAGTCGTGGTCCAAATATGAAGAATCTCTCAAAAAGTTCAAGTGAAGAAATTCCTAATACGAAGAGAAGACCATAATTTCAAGAACGTCTCTCAAAGATTTGAAGTATGAAGTCACTGCCAAATATCGGTCCGAGAAAGGTCTCAAATCGTGAAGCGAGTTATGCCAAGATATGAACTTTATGAGGTCCCGAGAAGCAGTTTTAAAAGATTTTGTCCTTTAGCTAACTATTGTGTTAGCCTCAAAATATTGAGTCAAACAAGAATGATCGGTCATAGGTTATTATTGTAACATTAGTTAGAACGTTGTAATAGATAGTTATTTAGTCGTGATTCACGGGCTTGGATTTAAACTAATTAAAGTCCAAAATACAAGCCCGACCCAATATATAGTCCATTAAAGCCCGCATGTGGGAGGACTATATATACTACCCTCCTAGCATGTTAGGAGGGTGGATGGTTCTCACTTCTTAATCTAATCTCACCAAGTTCACACACTTCTCTTTTTTTCTCTCTCTCTACTTTCTCTCTCTAGAATTCTTCTCATTTCTTCCTTTCTTTCTTTATTTAATTCGTGTATAACATCACATATATTAGGGACAACAATTGGTATCAATCGCCACGGGGTAGATTTGTTATTGGTTGTTCTTCTTATATTTGATTCGTGTGATTTCTTCCATAAATCAACTCGAATTCAAATTTTTTTGTGGTTTTCGTGTTCTTTATCTTGCTACAAATCATCTATATACTTGTTCTAGAGATTTGGTTGTTTTGGTTTGATAAAAATCACGAATTTGTTGCCTAAAAGTTGCTAATTTGTTGCCTAAAAGTTGCCAAAAACCGTTGCCTAAAAAGTTGGAAGAAAAAGCACCATTATTGCGACAGCTTGAATTTAGGAAAGGAGAGTACGATTTTGATCGCAATAACCCTAGGGTTTTACTTTGCGATCAGTATTGCGATAGCCCCTTATTCCGATCTGAACATTCCGATCGTTATTGCGATCTGGATTGCGACGGATTTAAGGCAATCTTGAAACGTTACTCTGCCCACATTGCGACAGCCTCATTGCGATAGGTACTCATTCCGATCTGGGATTCCGATAGGTACACTTTGCGATCTGAACATTCCGATCTGAAGGATTCCGATAGGTGCACATTGCGATCAGAAGGACATTCCGATCTAAGCAACATTCCGATGGACATTCCGATGGCACATTCCGATGACATGTTTAGCTAAATTTTGTTCGATTATTTTTTCGACTTAGCCACCATCTAGACTAGTTTCGTAATATCGTTTACACGAAGATTAAAAAAAAAAAAAAAAAAAAAAAAACAAAAAGAGTTTTTTGGCGGGAAAACCATTTTAAAATTTATTTTTTCCTAGACCATTTTTAGGCCATTTATGCTTCAATTTCAAATTTTGGCGATGCGAAAAATTCTTTGACCAAAAATTCAAATTTTCGGACCAAAATTCAAATTTTTAGGCCATTTTTAGGTTTTATTTTTGTCAAAATTTTTCACTTTTCAAAATTTTTCCCTATTAGTTTTTGGCTATTTCGGACTTGATTTCAAAATTTGGTAAGACAAAAATTTTCTGTTTACCGTTTTGTCGGACTGAGGAATTTATTGTCGGACTGAGAAAAAATCGGAATTTTTCGGAATTTCAACAACAACACAATCACAACAAATCTACTTAAGATCCATTTTTACTTCATCAACTGAGACACCATCATCATGGAAACGAGCAATGTGTGTTCAAACAGAGAAGAACGAGAGATGCAACTACAAGCACAAGTCCTTAAACAACGTTGTATGCAAGCCTTCAGTGATCTTAAAACGAATCTAAAACGTCTGGAAAGAGAGACCTTCTCGTACAACCCTTTGTATATGCGTGCTTTTCATTCCTTTTTCGGAAATGATCATCGCACGTTCACTTATGACTTAAGAGACCACTTGAAGAATCTTGAGAATGAATTACTCAACAAAAACCTCCATGAGACAAATTCCAAGAAAGCCTTCAAAACACTCAGAACACCGTTTCAACCATTCTTTGCTTCAAAGCTATTCAAGAATCCCAATTTTGAGTCCGAAGTTCGAGATGCAAATCAACACTTCAAAGACTACACTACAATGGAAGCAAAATCATTCAGAGACTTGATTTTTGGAAACATGGAATCAATTGAAAGGCTTTTGGATGAACGCCTACTTCATGCAAAAGACATGATCAAGAAGATGAATGACAAAAGGCTGAAAATGCAAGAGTGCACGGTTGCAAAGATTCATGTAATGGATACGAGTCCAGTCTCAACTATAAGTAACGAGACAATATCGAGTAATGCACCTGACAGCTGCAGAACAGGGAAAACAACGCATGGTGAGCAGAATGATCATAACAGCTCTGGGAAAGACAACAACCGCTCTGACAAACAACACATCGACCCTGAGAATGTCATTAGCAATACACCTTCCTATGATAATGGTCCTATTTATGATTCTGAGCCATTGGAAGAGGTACACAATGCTGAATTTAATGTGTTTGCCAATGCCAATACGCATGAGCATAGTGATCAAACAACAAACATTATTCCCACATGTATAACGGAAAAGGTTGATAGCAATACCATACCTGATCCATTAGACACGTGCAATAATTCGTCTGACAATGATCAACATGCAAATGAGTATGATGATGAGGAGCGTGTCGCGCTTGCTAATTTAATTGCTAGTTTACAAAAAGATGTCAATGAAACTAGAAAGAGTCAAAAGCAATTAAAGAAGGCAAACGCAGCGCTTACTCAAAACTTTGAAGAATGCAAAGCCGCTCTAATTAAATCTAATGAGACCCTTGAAAGTAATAGGGCCGAGCTTCTTCAAAAGACCAAAGAGCTTGAGGGGTACAAGGGAAGTGCGTTAAAAAGTCAAAAGGACGATTTTGAAAACAAATATAATACCACTCTTGAGTTATTAGCTAAAGAGAAGCGTCAATATAATGTTTTCTTAATGGATGAACGTCAAAAAACGTACCTTGCCAATACCAAAGTTAATGAACTTGAACAAAAGCTCTCTATGACCACTACTGATTCTGCTAAAATTCTAGAGGATAAGAAACAAGAGGTAGATGCGTTAAAACAAGACTTCAAAAGTAGATATGATAAAGAAACCGAAAAAGTTACGAAACTAGAAGCACAAGTCGACTTTTTGAAGAACGTTGTTTATAAAACGCATGATTCTATTCAATCCGTAAGAATGCTAGCACCTCCATCGATGTTTAAGGGTCAAGCTAGCTTTGCAAGTCCTGAGTACCTTGCCAAAGCACAAGCTGCGAACCCGCATCTTTACCTTGATGAGACTGAAAGGACAGATCTTGATTGCATGCCTCTAAGTGCCAATAGTGAAGAGACTGCCCTTTGGGATGCTGATAGTCAACCATCAGTTAATAAGGAGTTTGTGAAACCATATAATTATGCTTATGAGAATAGTCTTTATGGTCTGTTCCACAAACAAACTCAGAAATCTCGTGAGGAAGTATTTTTAGAATGCAGGGAAAAGAGAATTCAATGGAAGAAAGCGTTTGCCACTAAGAAAACAAACGTTTCTAAGTTCATTAACTACTTGCCCCTAGATGCTTCTAAAAGCAAGAGTAGGCAGATATTTGGGTTTCTTACTCATTACATAGATAATATTAAGTCCATTATTGATAATGATTGGAAACAACGACAAAATGACGAGTGGAAGAAACCAATTCCTCAAGACATAACTGTGCTTGTCAAACAAATCTTAATACCGAACGCGGCCACACTAAAAGAAAATGTTCTTAAATTCGAAAGCTTAATTCGGTCTGAAATGTTTGATGATTTACAATATGTTGAGTCTCTTGAGAAAGAAATTGATAATCTTCAAATGGACAAGTCCGTTTTCTCTGATGAATATGATTTACTCTTGCAAGAATGTGTTTCTAAAGATATTATGTGTGCTTATTTTACATCTTGTGCCGATATTGATGAATATTCTGAAGTTGCATGCCAATATCTTGATAAGCTCAAAGAATGTGAACGTCTTGAAATTGAGCTTTCGAAACGTAAAGAAAATGTTGACAAAAAGGCTTTTGAGTTACTTCAACACAAAACTGATTTCCTTCAAAAACATTGTCATTCACTTGAACTTGCTTTGCAAAAAGATGTTGGTCGTTTTCCACATGATAATAAATTGCAAGAAAAACTTTCGCAAACATTTCGAGAAATGAATGAACAGAATTTGGAAATTAAAGGGTTGAAAGCTCAATTACAAGACAGGGACAGAGCGATAGCTGAGTTGCAGAAACTTATTGCTAAAATGGGTGGGAAAATTGTGGAACCTAGCATTAAGAAAAATGTTGTTAGACAACCCAATGCCTCTAAAGAGAATAGATCCTCTATCTTGGGAAAACCATCTGCTTTATCTAATTCCTCGTTTGCTAAACCTGTGTTTGCCCCCAAGATGGATGGAAAGGAAAGGTTACCACATGCTCAACCCATAAGGAATCCTGTAGCACCAAGCGTTAAGCACAATCATGTGATTAAACCAGGGATGTATAGAATGCCCACTAAGCCCACAAACAAAGATACTCACTCGCCTCAGACTTCTAGAAACACTAATATTCGTGTGTCTTCTACTACAGGAATAGTCTCCACTACTAGTGTTAGCCGGCCTCAGCTTAAGAGCACTCAAGAGAATGATAAGGTCTGGAAACACAAGAATCAAGGGAAGATGAAGCAAGTAGAAGAACACCCTAGGATTTTCAATGTTTCTAAGAATAAAACGTCTGTAATCGCGTGTCATGACGATTTGAATGATTCAACTTTGAATGCTATGAATGTGAAATTTGTTTGTGTCAAAGTGTGCTAATGCTAATCATTCTATGTGTGCTATGAATAATGTTAAAGGCGTAGAAACTAGAACTAAGAAGCAAACTGTGATGCCTATTAGTGCTAGTAAACCCAAATGCAAAGTGAACCATTCTGGTGCTACCCCCACTAAGAAAAGTATTGCATCAGACTCCACCACTAAGAATCCTAGAAGCAAAATTAAGGAATTATATGAGTCTGCCAGTAAGTCTTGGAAATGGTGGTTTGCTAATAAATGTCCTCCCGGATATAAATGGATGCCAAAAGTTAGGACAGAAAATGTGAAAACGAGTGTTAGTTTGCCTTTAAATGTTGATAAGGACACTAATGATTCTACTATCACAACTACTGTGGTATCCAATTTAGCAAATGCTCCATCGTGTTCTAACTCTTCTGCAGGTGATACAAATAATTCTCTTCATAATGGACTCCGGATGCACGAAGCACATGACGGGGAATCTCAAGCTTCTAATTAACTTCGTGGAGAAGTTCCTAGGTACGGTCCGATTCGGAAATGATCAATTTGCACCGATCCTAGGATATGGAGATTTGGTTCAGGGGAATATCACGATTAAAAGGGTATACTACGTCGAAGGGCTCAATCATAATCTTTTCTCGGTTGGTCAATTCTGTGATGCGGATTTGGAAGTTGCTTTCAGAAAGAAGACATGTTTTGTTCGTGATTATGATGGAAATGACTTACTTACCGGTACACGGGGTACTGATCTTTATACAATTTCACTTCAAGACACAACTTCATCAACTCCAATTTGCTTCATGGCTAAAGCTTCAACGACTCAGGCATGGTTATGGCATCAACGTCTTTCTCATCTCAACTTTGATACCATTAACTTGCTTTCCAAAAAAGATATTGTGAGAGGCCTTCCAAGCTTGAAATTCATCAAAGATCATCTTTGTTCTTCTTGTGAACTTTGTAAAGCTAAACGAAGTAGCTTCAAAACAAAGACCACACCAAGCTCTAAAGGACGGTTAGATCTTCTTCATATGGATCTATGTGGTCCCATGCGTGTTCAGAGTATCAATGGAAAGAAATATATTCTGGTAATTGTCGATGATTACTCAAGGTACACATGGACTCACTTCTTGAGGTCCAAGGATGAAACACCCGACGTTCTCATTAGCTTCCTTAAATTGATACAACGTGGTCTTCAAGCTCAAGTTAAAGTGGTTCGTACTGACAGAGGTACAGAATTTTTGAATTCAAATCTGAGAAAGTATTTTGAAGCCGAAGGGATTGAACATGAAACATCTATTGCTCGAACACCCGAACAAAACGGCGTTGTTGAAAGACGAAACCGTACTTTGGTTGAAGCTGCTCGAACATTATTATCCGCTTCAAAACTTCCACTATACTTTTGGGCCGAAGCCGTGTCAACCGCATGCTACACACAAAACCGCTCCTTAATTATCCCAAGACACGAAAAGACACCATATCACATAATTCATGATCGAAAACCTTCACTCAAACACCTTCATGTTTTTGGATGTACTTGTTACATTATACGAGATGGTGAAAATTTGGATAAGATGAAAGAAAAAGGTGATGCATGTATTCTTGTGGGATATGCAACTCAGTCTAAGGGATATAGAGTGTTTAACAAAAGAACAAAATTGATTGTCGAGACTATTCACATCCGATTTGATGAATCTCAAGAAATGGCACTTGAACAAAGCAGTTTAAGTCCCGATCCACAAGGACAAACGACTTCCGTTCAAAACCGCACGGAACTCGGAACTCAAAACCACAGCAATGAACCGTCAAGTTCAACGCTGGTTCCAGAAAATGTTCCTAGAGCTGATATGACAGTCGATACGACAATTGAAGAGTTGGAAATGTTATATGGACCAATGTATGATGAATATTTCACGGGGGAGAAACAAGTTGTATCGAAGTCTTCCGCTGTCACTCATGATAAGAATGATGAAACCGATCATCGTCAACAACCAGATACAACTTCATCTACTTCAACACGGGTTGCTGCAGATTTACCTCCTCAGAATATTACTTCAACAATCGATCCTACAACATCCACAACTACTGTCATTGCTCCAGAGAACACAAATCAAGCAGACAATGCATTATCTGACGAAGACGAATTTATCAACCCATTCGGTACACCGGTACACGAAACTGGAGAGTCTTCTACTCGCCATGTTGATCCGTCAAATATGCATACGTTCTATCAACGACATCCTTCAACACATCATTGGACCCGAGATCATCCTTTGGTTCATGTAATTGGAAACCCTTCACAGCCCGTTCGTACAAGACGACAGCTTCACACCGATGGCGATGTTTGTATGTTCGCACTCGCCGTGAGTTCAGCCGAACCGAAAAACATCAAAGAAGCCTTGGATGATCATGCTTGGATTGAATCGATGACGGATGAAATTCAACAATTTGAAAGACTTAAAGTCTGGGAACTTGTTGACAGACCATACGATGTAAAACCATTAAATCTTCGATGGATCTGGAAAAACAAGATGGATGAAGAGAACACGATCATCAAGAATAAATCTAGGCTAGTGGCTAAAGGGTATGGACAGAAAGAGGGTATTGATTTTGAAGAATCATTTGCACCAGTAGCTCGAATGGAAGCGGTCAGAATTTTCCTTGCTTATGCTGCACATAAGGGATTCATCGTTTATCAAATGGACGTAAAGACGGCGTTTCTTAACGGTCCTTTGAAGGAAGAAGTTTATGTCACGCAGCCGGAAGGATTCGTCAATCCTCATTATCCTGACAAGGTGTATCGTCTCCACAAAGCACTTTATGGACTCAAGCAAGCTCCAAGGGCGTGGTACGACGAACTCTCAAAATTTCTGGTCTCCAAAGGTTTCTCAAAAGGTTCCATTGACTTAACTTTGTTCACTTATAAATATGGGGATGACATTCTGCTTGTGCAAATTTATGTTGATGACATTATTTTCGGGTCTACAAACCCAAAACTTTCAAAATGGTTTGAAAAAGTAATGCACCGCAGATTTGAAATGTCTATGATGGGAGAACTAAAATTCTTTCTAGGAATTCAAGTTCACCAATCCCCAAGTGGTATCTTCATTAACCAAGCTAAGTATTGTCAAGAGATAATAAAAAAGCATGGTATGACATCATGTGACCCCGTTGGGACACCATTATCAACCACATCCCTAGATGCTGACTTGGAGGGATTACCCATAGATCAAACGAGATATCGTTCCATGATCGGGTCCCTCATGTACTTGACAGCAAGCAGACCAGATATTCATCATGCTACATGCTATTGTGCACGATATCAAGCACGACCCACTGAAAAGCACCTCAAGGAGGTTAAACGGATCTTTCGGTACCTTAAGAATACCATTCATTTGGGACTCTGGTATCCGAGGGAAACCGGTTTCTTTCTAACGGCCTATTCAGATTCTGATCATGCAGGGTGTCTTGATACACGTAAAAGTACTTCTGGTGGTGCACAATTTCTAGGTCAAGACAAGCTTGTGGGATGGTCTTCCAAGAAGCAGGATTGCACGTCACTTTCATCAGCCGAAGCGGAGTATGTGTCTCTATCTGCGTGTTGTGCTCAAGTTCTATGGATGAGAACACAACTCACGGATTATGGCTTCCACTTTGATAAAGTACCTATGTACTGTGACTCAAAGTCAGCCATAGCCATCTCCTGCAACCCGGTACAGCATTCCCGTACGAAGCACATTGATGTCCGATATCACTTCATAAAGGAACAAGTTGAAAGAGGTATCGTTGAATTATACTTTGTTGGAACGGATTACCAATTAGCCGACTTGTTTACGAAGCTCTGTCGAAAGATAGGTTTGAGTACCTCGTTAGGCAAATTGGTATGAGATGTTTGACTCCAGCAGACCTGGAGATTCTGGCAAAGGTGCCTGCTTGATTTATCTTTCAAACATCAACTTGTAAATATCTTTGAAAAAGCAAAATACAAAAATAAAGACACAAGATCACAAGATGGCAAAGACAAGTCAAGAATGATTTGAAGATCTCAAGCTTAAAGACAAAGTCGAAAGACAACGACAAAGGCTCAAAGATCATAGCATGAAGGAACAAAACTACTGTTACACGTTCAAGACTCATTTATGACGAAATTCATAAATCTCCATTGATCTTCAAATATCAAAAGGGTATGACCTCACATTGGGGGAGATTGTTAGCCTCAAAATATTGAGTCAAACAAGAATGATCGGTCATAGGTTATTATTGTAACATTAGTTAGAACGTTGTAATAGATAGTTATTTAGTCGTGATTCACGGGCTTGGATTTAAACTAATTAAAGTCCAAAATACAAGCCCGGCCCAATATATAGTCCATTAAAGCCCGCATGTGGGTGGACTATATATACTACCCTCCTAGCATGTTAGGAGGGTGGATGGTTCTCACTTCTTAATCTAATCTCACCAAGTTCACACACTTCTCTTTTTTTTCTCTCTCTACTTTCTCTCTCTAGAATTCTTCTCATTTCTTCCTTTCTTTCTTTATTTAATTCGTGTATAACATCACATATATTAGGGACAACATATTGATTAAATCGTCCCACTTTGTTTTCAGCTTAAATAACTATCAAAATAAGTCAAACAATGCATCCTCGTGATCATTTAAGACAATATTAAAATATAAGAGATACACCTAGGAATAAGGGAGTCTAAGTGAATAATTGGGCCACATGAGTGCGTGTTAGTTTGCTAACTTATAATAACAATGATCTCGTTTTTAAGCTTGGTTTGGAGAAAGCGAAAACTTGAGGATGATGATCATTCATGACATTTTTAAAACCCAAGGTATGATTTTGATTTCTTTACTTTGAATGTTTATAATTTTCTATCTCTTTAATAAAGGCCAACGTGGATTGATTATGATAAAAAAATGTAAACGTGCTTTGTAACTAATGCATTGCATGAGGACATTGCAATGGTCAAGTGTAGGGGATTTGATAGGTGTGTAAACACCCATCCTTTTTACCACTTAATTACAATAATTACCGAGCCAAAACGTGTATTTTATGTCTTTTATGTCGGAATTATGCGTGGTTTGTGTTTTTGTTGTGATTTAGGACGAAAAGGTGAAAAGTGGAGAAAACACGGGCATTTACGGGCTTTTATTGAAGATAAAGATGAAAGACGAAGTCAAGAAGTCAAGAGTGCAAAAAGTACGAAAGTCCAAGACCAATTCTGAAGATTTATCGAAGAAAAGGTCAAAAGACGGAAGTTTATCAAAAGCCGAAAAACTCAAGTCTAATTTATTGAAGAATTACAAGACGAGTTTGAAGAAATCCCGAGACAAAGCCATTTAAAGTCCAAGATTAAGAAGATTAAAAGGCTTAAGGACTAATGGTGTAATTAACAAAAGATTAAGAAGAGAAGGACTAAGCATGCAATTAAGGAGAAAGGAAAGAGAGGATGAAGCTTCCTAAGCACCCCTTAATCCTCCCCTATAAATAGTCATTAGGATTAATCTTTTCATTTTTGTTGGCTAATAGTGACAATTAGTTCTTCCACTTTTAATTACCTTGTCATTTAATTACTTGTCAAATTTAAATACTTGTCTTGCACCTTAATTACCATTTAATTTCAAGTAAGTGTTCTTTTAATTCTTTTTAATCTTTATCTTTATTGTTTGATCTCATTCTACCTTTCTTTAATCTTTGATTTTCATGTTTATGTTCATGTTCATGTTCTTATTTTGATCAAAGTGGGTTTTGATTATCTTGATCTTTATTGTTAGTTTGATTGTTTTGGATTCTTTGTTTATGCTTAATAGATGTTTATTCACTAGTTTGATTTAATCTTGTGGTTGATTTTGCTTAGTTTTTATTAGATCCGTATAGTTTTGTGTTTCCTTGTTCTTCGGGGTGTTTGTTTATGTATTCCCAGACATTCCGAACGAAGGATTTCGAAGTCTGTTCATCCGGAATATTGGATATTCCGGATCAGTTGGGTTTACTCGGAATAATATTTATTCCGCATCAAGGTGCTTATTCGGAATATTAAAAAATTCCGAATCAAAGGCTTTATTCGGAATAATATTCCGGATCAACCAAAAGTTCCGGATCAACCAAAAGTTCCGGATAGGCAGAATATTCCGGATAGGCCAAACATTCCGAACAGCAAGGATATTCCGGATAGAGAAGATATTCCGGATCAAGGACTTCCATCCGGAATAAGTGACATATTCTGGATCAAGAGTTCTATTCGGAATAATATTCCGGATCAAGAAACATTCCGAATCAAGACCAATATTCCGAATAAAGAGGATTATTCCGGATAGGTGACATATTTCGAGTAAGCCATTTATTCCGAATAAGGGTATTATTCCGGATAAGCTGATTTTCAGGTTCTTTAATTTCAGTTTTTAATTTTCTGTTTTTTTAATTTCGAGCTTTATTTTTCCCGCCTTTTTCCTTACTCGCACTTTAAGTTTAATTGCCTTAGATTTATTTTAGCCTTGCCTTAGTTTTAAGTTTTAGTTGCGTTTTAAGTTTGCCTTAGTTAGAAGTTTGCGTTATTTACTTTTAGTGCCCTTTAATTTCTCGTCACGCTTTTAAATACTTGCACTATTTACTTAAAACTAGACTTAGATTTTACTTAATAGTCATTTTCTTTTACGTCCTTGCACATATTATTTTAAAATCAACTAAAAATATTTGTTTCACCAAAAAACAATAGAGTCGTACTTTAAGCCGGAAATCAATTCGTTAAGATACCGAGAACACGAACTTTAATTTTTATACGGGCAAAAGCCTAGTTATCAGGGATCATCTGAATCAAGAGATCAATGACTCTTTTCCCCTTGAGGCCTTAATTTCTATCAATCCAAATCTCGATGACACCCCGTGGTTTGCGGACATTGCAAACTACTTAGCGGGCGGAATTCTCAAGGAAGGGTTAACGTCCCAACAAAAGAAAAAGTTCTTTAAGGATATTGAACATTATTTCTGGGACGACCCTTACCTCTTCAAACAATGTGCGGATCTTGTCATTCGTCGATGTGTTGATGGGCCGGCAGCGGTACAAATCCTTGACGCTTGCCATAAAGGACCCACCGGTGGTCACTTTGGTCCTAATTACACCGTGAAGAAAGTATTCGACTCTGGATTTTATTGGCCCACCATTTACCGTGACGCTCATGAAATGGTTAAACATTGTGATGCTTGCCAAAGACAAGGCAAGGTCACACATAAAGATGAGATGCCTCAAAATTTCATACAAGAATGTGAAATCTTTGATGTATGGGGCATCGACTTTATGGGGCCATTTCCATCATCTAAAGGGAACAAGTACATCCTCGTAGCCGTTGACTACGTTTCTAAATGGGTTGAAGCTAAGGCTCTCCCTACGAACGATGCGAGGGTGGTTGTGAACTTTTTGAAGCAACTTTTTGCTCGATTCGGTGTTCCTCGTGCTATAATCAGTGACCGCGGGACTCATTTTTGCAATGATCAATTTGCAAGAGTCATGGCTAAGTATGGTGTCAATCACCGTCTTTCCACCGCTTATCATCCTCAAACCAACGGTCAAGCCGAGATATCCAACCGTGGATTGAAGCGAATTTTGGAACGTACTGTGGGAGAGCATCGTGCCGCGTGGGCCGATAAGTTAGATGATGCTTTGTGGGCTTTCCGTACCGCCTATAAGACGTCGATCGGTTGTACACCTTATCGTCTTGTGTACGGGAAGGCATGCCACCTCCCTATCGAGCTGGAACATAAGGCATACTGGGCCTTGAAGTGGGCTAACTTCGACATCAACAAAGCCGGTGATCTTCGCAAGATTCAACTTAACGAGCTTAATGAATTATGGAATGAAGCTTACGAGAACTCATTGATCTACAAAGAGAAGACCAAGATCATCCATGATGCAAGGATTAAGAACCGAGAGTTCCATGTTGGTGATCAAGTCTTACTTTTTAACTCTCGGTTGAAGATCTTCTCGGGCAAGTTGAAGAGCCGATGGTCTGGTCCATTCACCGTCGCCAACGTCTTTCCCTATGGCACCATTGAGCTTTCTCAGCCAAATGGGCCAAATTTTAAGGTGAATGGCCAGCGTTTGAAGTTGCACTTTGGTGAGGACATCTCTAATGAGATAATTCCATCCCTCACCACGTTTTCCATGAACTAGTTCTGGACCGAGTCAGGCTCGTGACTCGGTTAACAAAAACAAGAGCTCCTCGGGAGGCAACCCGAGTATCTATCCCTTTTCGTTTTACCTCCTAAGTGTAGGGGGGCCTATATAGATTGCTTGTGTTTGTATGGTGATGTGATTATAGGGATAAGTGCACTTTTGGAATCTTTGAAGAACCGTGCTCCCGTGTTATCCGCAATCTGGTTTTATCTCTCAACTATCGTGATTCAATTTTCTTCATACTCACATTTGAAATTGATCACTCTAGTTGTCTCCTCCTTAACTTGATTTAACCAACGTGCACAATGTCATAAGTGTAGGGGAGACTTTTCCCACATGCTTAAACATTGAGGACAATGTTTATATTAAGTGTAGGGGGGACTTCTACCGAAGTAAGTGGGCATTTCCATGAATTTATCCTCATTTTAACCGGAAAATTCGATTTTTCGACATTTTTCAAAATTTTTAATCTATTTTGGCCTAGTTGCATAGTTGTATTTTCCTTTGTTATGTCTATTTTCAATAAAGTGGTTTTAAATTTTTCAAAGTCGTGAATCTTTTGACTCAACCCGAGTTTACTTATCTAAGTTTACTCTAGCTAGTATCCTTAACGTGTTTAAGTCAAGTTTTGCTAGGCTTTTATATAGGGAACTTTAAAACGCGAAAGTCTTAACTCTCACGGGTTAAGAACAAGAACTTTTCGCAAGTTCCCATAATTGATCCTAGAGAGTCGTTTATTAAAGGAACTTTAAAATACGAATTCTAAAACTTGAAAAAGTCTAAGATTTTGCAAGATCGTATAGATGACTCGAAAACCCAAAGCTGTGATTTATTTGGCTAAGCATCCACGAATCTCATTCCTTGAGATTTTAAACTGTGGAGGACGAGAGATGATAGAGTCAATAATAAGTTTGGTATTCTTTCGTGAATTTATGTGAGTTGATTATAAGCCTATTCTCCCATCGCTTGTTAATAAATTTATCTGCAATAAATAAGGTTGTACGATTTGAAAAGTTACTTAGCTTCTAGCCCAAGATCGTTTAAAAGTTGCTCGGTATTAATTAGAGTTCATAGCCAAGGCATAACTTATTGAAGCGGGATGCGAAGATTGGCGAGTCCGAAAAGGCCCTAACAAGGCATGAGGGCTACAGTTTGTTGCTAAAGATCCAAAAGTGATGTGAAGAATCATTTATCAAAGATCAATATGAAGGATCGAGACACACGACGAAAAGCAAGTACTCCCCAAAAGATCAGGAGAAATCTATCCGAAAAGACCCTAGCTAGGTATGAGGATAAATAGATCCAAGTCCTAAAAGGGGGCATATCGTTTTATATCAAAGTCCAAAGTAAAGATTGTAGAAAAATGAAGAAGTCGTGGTCCAAATATGAAGAATCTCTCAAAAAGTTCAAGTGAAGAAATTCCTAATACGAAGAAAAGACCATAATTTCAAGAACGTCTCTCAAAGATTTGAAGTATGAAGTCACTGCCAAATATCGGTCCGAGAAAGGTCTCAAATCGTGAAGCGAGTTATGCCAAGATATGAACTTTATGAGGTCCCGAGAAGCAGTTTTAAAAGATTTTGTCCTTTAGCTAACTATTGATTAAATCGTCCCACTTTGTTTTCAGCTTAATTAACTATCGAAATAAGTCAAACAATGCATCCTCGTGATCATTTAAGACAATATTAAAATATAAGAGATACACCTAGGAATAAGGGAGTCTAAGTGAATAATTGGGCCACATGAGCTCGTGTTAGTTTGCTAACTTATAATAACAATGATCTCGTTTTTAAGCTTGGTACGGGGAACGTGAAACTTGAGAATGATGAACATTCATGACAACCTAAAACCCCAATGTAAGTCGTTGAATTCTTTACTTGTTTTGTTCTTTTGATTTCCTTAGTGTTTAGAATTTAATAAAGGCCAAGGTGGGTTATTTATGATGAGAAATGTAAGCCATGCTTTAAAATTAATGCATTGCATGAGGACATTGCAATAGTTAAGTGTAGGGGATTTGATAGGTGTGAAAACACCCATCCTTTTACCACTTATTTCTTGCTAAAACAAGACCAAAACGCGTATTTAATATCATTTGTTTGGAATTATGCGTGGTTTGTGTGTTTGTTGTGTTTTCAGAGCCAACCGGATAAATATTGAAGAAAACATGGGATTGCACGGGTTTTATCGAAGAAAAAGACTCAAGACAAAGTTTATTGTCCAAGAGATGCAAAAGATTTGAAGTCAATGGGCCTATTTGAAGATTTATCGAAGAAAAGGACCAAAGATGGAAGATTTACATATGTCGTAGAACTCAAGTCTATTAAACGAAGAAATTAAAAGACGAGTTAAATTTATTCATCGACAAATCCCGAATCAGAATCGAAAACGTCAACTTTACTGAAAAGACGAGAAGACAAAAAGAAAGGAAGAAAGCCCACTCACCAACCAAGCCCAAGGCACTATAAATAGAGATCCCTTCACAACATTGGAGACTAGTTTTTCATTTCCAGTTTTTTCTTTCCTTTATTTTCGTAGGTAACCAACACCATTAAGGTGTTGGTGATTTTTCATCTTTGTTAAATTCACAAATCTTGTAAGTTTTAATCTTTCCTTTGTTTGTTTAACCTTAATCTTTCAATATAATCTTTCCTTTAATCTTGTTCATCTTTCTCTTTTTGATTCAAAGTTTTAAGTTTTTATTTTGTTGAGTTTGATCTTCAAAAGTATTCCGAATGAAGGTTCTTGTTTAAGTTATTCCGAGTCAAGTTTTTATTCCGAGTAAACCAATTATTCCGAATCAAGCTTTTTAGTATTTTATTCCGGATCAGTCATTATTCCGAATCAAGGATTTTCAAAATATTCCGAATCAGTTTTATTATTCCGAATCAGTTTTATTATTCCGAACGAAAGGATATTCCGGATCAGCAAGGTATTCCGGATGAGCTTTATATTTTCCGAATAAAGGACTTATTCCGAATGAGTCTGATATTCCTAGTAAACAAGTATTCCGCATGTGTTATTCCGAATGAAGGGTATTGTTCAGTTATTCCGAACTAGCAGTTATTCCGAATGAAGCTTATGTTTCAATTATTCCGGATCAAGGCTTTTTCACATTTATTCCGGATGAGCAAGTTTTCCACATGAACCATTTATTCCGGACGAAGCTAATTATTCCGGATCAGTTTTTCTTTTGAGTATTCCGAATCAGTGGATTTGAAAGTAAGGGTATTTTACTGTTTTATTGTTTAATTTTAATTCAAGTTTTATTTTTAGTAATTGCTTTTAGCTTATCTTTATTTACTTCACGCATTTACCTTTTTAGTAGCATAGAAAACCAATCCCCTTTTACTTTCCACCAAGAACAACTGAGTCGCACTTTCATTCGGTAATCAATTCGAAAAGATTCGGAACGAAATTATTTTATACTTGGCTAAAAACCTAGTATTAATCCCCATCAGCACGATTACTGGTCCGTTGACGAGTTGGGTCGAGATAGGAATCTACAAAACAATGGTGACGACTTATCAGGCGATGACGAGGGGGACGACGAGGGGGATGACGAGGGGGTGACGAGGAGCAAGGTGACTTTTCACCTAACGAGGATGCGAAGGAGGAGTAGAGGTTGTGGTAGTATTATTTCTTATAATGCATGTTTAATAAACTTTGAGACTTGTAGCGTGTGAAACATTTGATTTAGGATGCATAAGTGTATTTGATGAATATTATATCGTGATGTTGGATAATTTATCTTAATATGGTATTGTAACGTTTATTCATTTGTTATTATTCTGTATTTGTCGAATTCTGCCATTTTGAATTGTAGATTTTGTCCGGAAAAAGTTCCAAAAAAATCTGGAAACTGCAAAAAAGCCCAGATTTTTTTTAGCCCCAGGTACATCTAGGGACGACTTAGTCCTCCCTAGGTTAGCCAATATTCCACCAGGTATTAAACCTAGGGACGACTAAGTCTTCCCTAGGTGTAATACCTGGACAACTTTGAAAAACCTAGGGACGACTATGTCGTCCCTAGGATTATATTTAACTTTTTTTTTTTTGAAAATGGTTTTATTAATTTGTATAAAAATTTTTTTATTAAAAATAATTAAAAAAAGAATTTTTATTAAAAATTTTAAAAAAGTTATTTTTATTAAAAACCTAGGGACGACTTTTTCAACCCTAAGTTTCAAAGGTCAGTCGTCCCTAGGGTAGTCAATATATTCAACGTAGTGGGTAGTGGGACCCACTTAGTCGTCCCTAGGTTTCAAAGAGTCAGTCGACCCTAAAAATCTAGAGACGATTTTTTAGGCACAAAGCCCTTGGATCGACTTAGTCATCCCTAGGGATTTAGGGTCGAAAAATGGCCTCCCTAGGGACGAATAAGTCGTCCCTAGGGTTCAAAATTATTGTAGTGTATAGTAAACCTTCAATGGGGGGTCGCATATATTCAAGCTAGATGCCACTATGCTGGAGCACTTATTGACGGCGTGTTCACTTTAAACTATATATGAACACGCGAGTATAATGGTTTTTAACTTGAATATATGTCTTAAAATACCCATGCTCTTTAGAGTCTCGGCAGATAAGGATATGGCAGACAACAATACGCCCATGTGCACGCTTTGGATAATGAGTACAACTATATATGTAGGACACAATAATTGAAGCATGTTCAAATCTCATTGATAACAAACATATTAAAGATGAAGAGATTGCCTGATATAAAAGTTAAAAATAGTAGAGTCCTTTGAATGCTGCTCATAAACGAAAGCCATGATTCGATGACATGAACCACCACTTCGGCCTCATCCCTACCGAGAACCAGATCTGCAGCTTCTTATTTCAATTTCTTCTTACCTCAGTTTGGGAATTTGCAAACTGAGGTAAGAAGAAATTAATCTATCAAAAGAAGATCTTCTTAGTCTGTTGATAGAGGGGGTGGTCCGACTTTTAATATAGAAGAGATGTAAATGAAATTAGGTATTTGAGGTTAAAACCCAGGCCCAAACAATGACAGCCCAGAAAGCACAATGGCGATGTTTAGTGCAGCTATTAGTATTATCTATTCTATGATTTTATCTAATAAAAAATAATAATTTACAAGCAAATAAAGCTTGAAAAATTAGAAGACTTTTGATATATAAGTTAATTGTACGAGAACTTTAAGCAAAAATATTAATGAACACTAAAAAGATTTCTGTATATACTAGGTAACTTTTGTTACAAACCATGTGTTGAAGAAAAGAAAATAGATTGTAAAACTTAGCTCTAAAAAAATATGTCATCAAAATTTATAAAACAAAAAATGGTTAAATAGATGATAATACAAAGTTTATAAAAAGTCAAATTAAAACGACTTTTTTTTATAAATAATTGTTACTTTTATACAAAATCATAATTATTTTAAAACTTTTTTAGAGCTGTTAGCTTTTTTGTTAAAAAAAATAATCTAATAGCTTTGTTTTGGTACAACAATTTTAAGAGCTGTTAGCTTTTTATTTTCACCAAATAGCTTTTAAATTAAAAGTTGATTCATAAAAAAAATTTAAATTGTCAAGAACTGTTAAAGCTGTAAATTATTGATATACCCTCCAACTATATTATCATTTATTTAAATATGTCATTTAAGTCATTTTACATCTTAATTTTGTAGTTAACAGCTGATATACTAAACAATTTTATTAAACATATACATCTTATAACTCTTGTTAACAGTTTTTTAATAAACAGTTAACAGCTTACAACTTACAGCTTATAGCTTACAGTTTACATCTAATTTTGCCAAACGTAGCTATAAGTTAATTGTACAAGAACTTTAAGCAAAAAATATTAATGAACACTAAAAACATTTCCGTATAGACTAGGTAATCATTGTTACAAACCATGAGTTGAAGAAAAAAATAGATTGTAAAACTTAGCTCTAAAAAGATATTTCATCAAATTTTTATAAAATAGAAAAATGTTAAATTGATGATAATACAAAGTTTTTAAAAAATCAAATTAAAACGGATTTTTTTTTTATAAATAATTATTATTCTTTTACAAAATCTTAATTATTTTAGTATGTTTCATATTAAAATAGACCTAAATTACTTACAATTTGTAATTTTAAACTTTTAAAATTTTTAAAAACATTGTTAATAAATAAATAGTTTAAACGTTTATTGTATAAAATATGAATAAAATAATTTTAAACAAAAATACAAAAAGTAATTTTAAGAAAAGTGAAAATAATATTAAAATATATATTTTGAATTAATGTTATTTTTGTAAAATCATTAAAAAAATATTCCTAAGAACGTCTCATTAAATGTGTGTTACGTTTTTTTTTGAAAAGTATTAAATAAAATCACTTATTTTTTGTCAAGAAAAACTATTTATATAAATTTAATTATCTAATTAGTGAATGTTTGTTATGTCATAAGAAACATACTAACAATACCACACGTTCATGCTACAAATAACAAAAGAGTTTTGCTACATTCACACAAATTTTACAAAAAAAATCCCACACAATGATGTGTCAAATGTGTTGTACCAATTATAATGTTTTGTATTTTCTCTTTCTTATATTTATAAACCATAACTAATTGACATGTGTATGTGTGGATTTGTTTTTGTAAATATTGTGTGGATGTATCACTCCTTGACAGAGAATGAAAATTTATAAAGCAACCTTTCTTCTCATTTATTCTCTCGATCATAAAAATAAAAGGGGTTAGGTCTGAGATTATATAAAACACACTTGCACGTGCAAGTCACATTCCAAAAAAACTATTTTTTTTATGTAAGTCATGGCAAAGCATCATCCTTTCACACGTGTGTGTGTGTGCGCTTGTGATGAGTGCAACTATGGGTCCTTCAAGGTCGCGGTGTCATATGTGATGAGTGCCCACAGCAGGAGAAAGATAGGGATAGGTGCTCGAAGATTGTCAATTTCGGAAGTGCTAACACTGACATGTTCTATGAACGCAAAAATTATGGATTTAAGAAACGTTGATACATTTTCTTTTGATATGGCATGATGATTTTTTTTAACGGCAAAGACTTTTATTAAAACTAGCTACAAAGAAATCAAATGAGCGTTTTTAAACCACAAATCTCTAGAAAAAGCCTAATACATCTATAAGAACACCACAAAAAGGATTGAGCCACAATGTCATCAAAGAGCACCGATCGATTAGGGGAGGACTGGTAAAAAATAGAGCGGATCCGAAATCCCCAAATGGCCCACCACGCAACCATGAAAACACCCTCCAGAAGGCTTTTAACTTTAGGATGAAGCTGAATGTTATCGAACCAATTCCACCAATATGGAAACGACTCCCACCGCTGCCAATCTAAATCCCACCATCTACAAAGACGCTGAGAGACTTCCTGAGCCAAATTGTGTCTAAATAACACATGAGAAACATCCTCCTCCGATGAGAAGCAAACAGGAAAAGAAAACGACTCCAAAAGAACACCTCTCCTATGCAGATTAGACCTCGTAGGAAGACAGTCCAGAGGAGCCCTCCATGTAAAAACGTTAATTTTAATTGAGACGCCCTTCACCCACCTAGTTGGAGCAGAAAGAGCAGAAAGAATCAACTCATCAATAACACTGTGAACGTCTTTGACATAGAACTCTCCATCAGTAGAGAGAGAACAAACCCATTTGTCCAAACAATCTAAAGACAAACAGAATCTAAAAATTCAGAAATACCTTGAAATTGTTGAGTCTTCACACCTCCACAAACAGTTCTACGAAAAGAGGCCTCAAGGACATTACCCATTTTATGTTTCACAAAAATCTGATGATTTACCTCAAGAGAGAAAATCTGCGGAAACTTGTCTTTAAGGGGGGGGGGGGAACCGCCTAACCAATTATCCAACCAGAATCTAGTATTCGAACCATCTCCAATTCGAATTGAGCAATTATCAATGAAATCAAAACCTCTACTCTTAAGATTGTCCACTTCTTTAACAATTGAACTCCAAATAGACATTGAACGAAATGAATGAGAGTGAATACATGACCCATGAACTTCACAAATAATATGGTTAATATGAAGCCCCGAAGGAATACCTAAACCCATCAGTTGACATTTAGAAAGATTAATATGAAGCCCTGAAGCCAAATGAAAACATCTGAGAATATGAAGGATACCACTTAAATTAGCATCACACGACTCACTAATAAACAACGTATCATCCGCATAAAAAAGATGAGATAGTAATAAAGACCAGGAAGGCGAATACCACTGAATAAACTATTATTCTCAGCTTTACGGATAGAAAGATGCAAAGATTCCATCACAAGAATAAATAGAAGCGACGAAAGGGGGTCTCCTTGTTTCAGGCCTCGATGGAATTGGAACTCGTTTGACGGGCTCCCATTAATTAGAATCGAGCCTTTAGCATGTAAAAAAGAACCACGAATCTTGCTACACCACGTACGGCCAAAACCAAAAGCCTCTAAAACATCAATCAAAGAGTCCCAACGAACAGAGTCATATGCCTTTGCGAAGTCAACTTTAAAAAACATCGCTTTCATATTCTTACTTTTACACCATTAAAGAACTTCATTGAGAACGAATGGACCATCTAGTATCTATCTCTTAGCAATAAAAGCGGATTGGGTGTCCGAAACAATGCTGCCAATAACCTTTGCTAATCGAGACGCCAAAATCTTAGTAATCACTTTGTGAACGCTACCAATAAGACTAATGAGCCTGAAATCATTAATAACTTTGTATCAGTTACTTTAGGGATCAAAGCCACAAACGAAGAATTACAGCCTACTAAAAATGCCCCACGAATGAAAAATTTTCCACGGCAACGCAAAAATCAGAATCAATGCAATTCCAAAATTTCCTGAAAAACTCGAATGTAAATCCGTCTGGACCTGGAGATTTATTTTCTCCACACTCCCACACAGCCTTGCAAATTTCATCCGAGTAACCATACTTTCTAAACCGCAACTTCATCCTGAGATAATCTATTCGGAAAAGCAAAATTAATTTTAAACCTGGCCATAAGAGGTTTTTGGAACTTCATCTCGTAGTGTTTGAGAAAAGCCTCTTTGATAGCCCTCGGATCTGCAATCCAACTACCACATAGCCATCTGCGACCATTTTTTGTTAATAATACCATGAAAAAAACTCGTATTCTCATCTCCCTCGGCTGCCCAATTAACTTTAGACTTTTGAATCGCATCCATAAACTCCATTTTCCTTGTCGTTGAGTTGGCATTTAAGATCATTACGTCTAAGTAATAAAGAATCAGAAACATTACCTCCGGCTTCAAGTAATTTATCAATATCGCGCATCTCATCCGAGATAATATTTTTAGTCTTAACACTCTGAGACTTCTGATCTTTGATCCATATCCTCATTTCTTAAGTTCCTGAAATTTCTTCTTAAGACAAATCATATCATTCATATCAGGAAATGAAAGTATACCGGAACCACGAATGATACATCCGAAATGGAATAGGACCAAAATCCTCTTTAACTTCACAAAGGAGAATCGGCCAATGATCGGATAAATGACGATCAAGGCATTTAACCACAATGGAAGGGAGACAATGCCCTCGGAAACTAGGAATCTGTCTAATTTACTCATTTTATTGGCCTAAGAATGAGACCTAGTGAATGAGTGACCCTCCATATTAACATCAATGAAATTATTAAAATCCCTAGCATTGGAAACATTAAACAATGGTCCAAGAATGTAAAAGGACTATTTTCGCTAAATACAAACAATCACAAGGACCATATTTAAAATTAACTCTTGGTATAAAAATCCTTTAAAATCACAAAATCAAGCTTTCGGTTTCTGTTTAATCTCATCATATATTATTCCTCGAGTCACTTCTAATGATCGTTGTTTTTAGAGTTCAAATTTATCAATTTAGGGTTTTATTCAATCGAACTTACTTTAACAAAACTTGATCAACCTTTTTATAGTAGATTCTCAAAGAGCTTATGTATTCCTGAAAGCGTCCATAAGGTGTTCGATGAAATGCATCAGTGAAGCAATTTTGTGATTTTAGAGTTTGAAATCGTTAGAATATAAACTAGGTAGATAGATATGTTCACGTTTGATGTGTTCGAGTCTATACTCTTAAGATCGGATGCCGAAGATCTTGTCTCATGGAAGAGGGTTTGCAAGTCATGGTATTCTTTGATATCAAGTCATTCTTTTGTTAAAGCTCATCTAAAGAAAGCCATTGATAGAAGCAACACTAATAATAAGGAGGTTGGACATACAAGGATAGCTATGCCTAAATATTGGAAAAAGCCTAATAAGAGCTCGTATGAAATCAATCATTGGAAGGTTGTTGGTTCTTCCAATGGCCTTGTATGCGTCTATATTTTTGATGAAGATTTTCTTATTTTGGTATGCAATCCTTGGACCAGAGAGATTAGAAAACTGCCAATGGCGCCCTTAGTTACTAAAAAACACAAGGATCAGCTATGTTTGAGTTTTGGCTATGATTCATCCACGGATGATTACAAGGTTCTTTTGGCCATCGAGAAACGTCCTGAGGGTAAGGTTGGGGGACTCTCTGTAATCTTCTCAATGAAATCCAATACTTGGAAACTTATCGGCCAGTTCAATTATTGGTTTTTGTGTAGTATTCCAGGTATCTTTCTCAATGGGGCACTTCATTTGTTTGCTTTTGATTATAATGCTACCGAGCAAACGAAACTTATCCTTTCTTTTGATTTATCTCGGGAGGAATTTAATGTAATCCCCCAACCTAATGACTCAAATTATGTATCGCATTCAACCGGCCTAGGGATTGTGGAAGACAAACTATGCATATTTCATAAGAACAGAGACGACGATCTCCCGGGTGACATATGGGTAATGAGAAGCTACGGTGTTGAACAGTCTTGGGAACTGTTGGCGAGTGATTGCGAGATGAAGCCCGAAGTTGTTCACTTTATGAAAATGCTTCACTACACTTCACCTATGAAGAACATGATGAGTTTCTTTTGTGATGATAATAAAAGCTTGTTAAAGGAATGGACATATATCCGTGCTCCTAGATTTGTGCCAAGCCTCTTATCTCCGTGTGTTAATAATGGGGAACCAAGTCACCCAAAGAATTATAAGACAAGTGTTAAAGTGTGGTTTGACATGACGAGTCTTACAGAGTGGAGTACTGAGGTTAGTTTCTTTTATTTTAACTTAGTCACAAGCCCTTCTTCTAATACAATTGTAGCATAAGAGCTTGTATAGACATAAAAAACATACAAGCATGTATTTTGAAAAGCATAAAGGCAGAATAAAAGGCCTGATAGCATATACTACTTCGTACAAGTCTATGTACAAGGGACAAGGCAAAACATGTGGTTAAAATGGTTTGTAGACAACTAAATGCTTTATAGTGTAGATTTACCTTTGATCAATGAATCAATATTACTGATACTTGGTTTATAATACAAGAATTGACTAGGCCATACTCACAAACTGACTCATAATCCATTCATACACACACGGAATGTCTTACTAATATGGCCACCTTATACATATCTTTATTTACTTTTTACCTTATACTCCTTGCAAGGTGGGCTCCAGATCTGTTATTCAAAGTCCTTTCTTATATACAGATAGTATAGATGATATCTTTGCCGAATGAGTGACTTATTGCATATCCACCATATTTAAATTGAATATCAATCTTAGTTAAGTGTTATATATGTACACATATACTTTGCTAAGGTTGCTAACAGAGCGCGCCTACACTCATGAAAAGATAAGGAACTTTGTTAAGGTTTCCAAACACGTAAATATACGTTTTCTGTGGTCCTTTTTTCTACCAGTTGTACGTAGTTTAGAATTGGTTCTCCTATTAAAATTTCTGTATACAATTGCAGAGAACAAGACAAATGGAGGAATCTTATTGGCTCGAAGTTGGAGAGACTGAGAATTTGTATTTGTACGAAGATGGTGAGACTTAAGTTCTTTATATTTTATGTACAAGCTTTGCCTGGTATAGAATTTGTTATAAAGTTGGCCTTATAAATATCTGGAAAATTCATGTGCAGGCGTCACTCGATAACTCTTTGTGCAGAAAGAGGGAGAAGGTGGGAAGAATAAGAGGGTACAATAATTAACTTTCGGTTAAGGAGATCTTCTACTTGGATTTCTAGTAGGTCAAATAAATGCACTTTCGGATATAGTGGTTTAATGACCCTTGTAACGCTCTATCATGTATTCATGTACCTTGTATTTTCTTCTAGTGTAGAACGGCAGCCTGCCAGAAGCTCATGAAGATCTGGTACGACTGTTAGAACCTACGGACTAAGATTCAGCAATGGGACATGCACGCTTAAGTAGAAATATAAAGCGTATAAAGTTATCATCTCCAAATTCTTGAAATTCATTCATGTGTGTTGTTGGCGCATAACAGAAGTACAAACACAATGCTTTTAAGACATGTTTCTAGAGATGAGTTTAAAATCTTAAAAACATTACAAAAGGGGCCCTTGTAAGTGCAGTTCTTCTATCGGCAGGTCCATCGATATTTTCAGAATTTACAATTAACAGCATCTATCTGAAATCCCTTGGCTAAAATGGATTTAAGAATCGGAAGGTGTTTACCTCATAAACAAACTAGATAGCATAAACCGAAACTTAAAACAAAAAGAAATCGTCGAATTAAGAGCCCGGAAAGAAGAAATATATATTGGCATGACAGTTTGGCCAACTTACCTTCGTCTATTTGTACTAACGTACATTCAGCCTCTTAGAAAGCAGTTTGGCCAACTTACCTTCGTCTATTTGTACTAACATTCAGCCTCTTAGAAGCTTTCTGTAGATTTTCCATGGCCCCGTAAGTCTGTAACTCCTTATAGATCAAAAGGTTACGCTCATTTAGTTGAAGTTTTCCCATGTTTGGTATGCTCCTTTGTATCCATCAATCACTATTGCGTAGCGGCTATCTGCATAACGTCATAAGCTGCGGCATTGTTAAGCGAGTTACCAACATGGAACTAATCTGCTGCATCAAACATGTCACTGAATGGCTTCAAGAAAGACCATTTTATTCAACAGCCAAAAGATGATATCCCATCTCTCCATCTTCACACCCCCAATGCCTTCAAATTATCGGTTAATCGATCCACCAACTCATACACATCACTTGACAACTCATTTTTCTGATCATCAACCATAAACTCGTACACATGCCCGTTAACCTCAACAGAACTGACACCACTGCTCTTCTTGATACCTTGCTCCTTCATTAGTTTCCTTATGTTCTTCACATCCTGCCATCTTTTAGCTTCAGAGAACATGTTTGGTACAAGCACGTAAATTCCTGAAGTATACGGCTCTAGCTCCAAAACTTGCTTCCCAATTTCAATATTCCCATGTATTCTACAGCTCCAAGCAAACAACCCCAAACTACAACGTCAGGCTTCATTGGCATTCCATTGGTTAGTTTCACAGCCTCTCCAAATAGCCCTACTCGTCCAAATAGATCAACTATACAAGCATAGTGTTCAATATCATGTGGTACTTTGTAGACACTAGTCATTTGGTCAAAGTAGTATTTACCTATATCTACGAGACCACTGTGACAACAAGCAGAGAGCAAGCCGTGAAGGTGATCGCATCAGGCTGTGTCCCACTAACCTGCATGCTATTAAAGACTTTAACTGTCTCTATACCACACCCGTGTAACGCAAATCCCCCAATCATAGCATTCCATGAAACAAGATTCTTTTCAGGCACTTCAGAAAAGATAGTTAAAGAAGTTTCTAACGACCCACATTTGGCATACATGTCTATTAACGAATTAAACAATGTGACAGTAGGTGTTACATAGTTAGAATATATATAACTATGGACGTTTTTCCCTGTTTCCAAATCACCAAGTTGACAGCAAGCTGAAAGAACGCTAGCTAGAGTCGTCTAATCAGGAGTTAGACCAGTATTAAACAGATCAGTGTACAGGCCGAAAGCTTCACTATACGAACCCTTTTGCAGATAGCAAGAAATCATCGAGTTCCAAGAAACCACATTTTGTAATGGCATTCTGTCAAATAAATCTCTTGCAGATTCCACTAGACCATATTTAGCATAAGCACTAACCATTGACGTCCATGAAACCACGTTTTTATCACTCATGCAGTCAAAGAACGTTTGAGCTGTTTCCAGGTGACCACACTTTGCGTACATGTCCACAATAGCATTCTGCAGATACACGATATACGAATGCAATAATCTTCCCAACACTTCAAGGCCATTCTGTGAACAAACCGAAAGCAAGCTAACAAACGTAAAATCATCAGGCTCCACACCAACTTCCCTCATCTACTTAAACAACAAAAACGCTTCCTTGTAACCACCCATCTTAGAATACCCACCAATCATCGTATTCCACGTAACCAAACTCTTATCACCCACATCACCAAACACCTTTCTCGAATCTCGAACACCCAATCTCCCCACACCCACAATAAAAACTAATCAACCCATTTTGCACATAAACATTCTTCTCAAACCCCATCCTAACAACCCGAACATGAACCAAAACCCCTTCAAACAATCCACATAACGCCCCACATGCCTTAAGCACGAAAGGGTACGTAAACCCATTCGGTTCAATCCCAAAAACAAATCATCTCCTTATAAAGATCCAAACCATGAATCATATTCCCATCATTAACATAAGCCATAATCAAACTATTATACATAGGTCTATTTCTTTGTGGCATTTGATCGAACAGGTGGCGTGCGTAGAGTAAATAAGGGGTTTTTGATAACGCGCAAAAGGAGATTAATTTGCTGATGGTGATTGGGTCGTGATGGAGTCCATGAATGATGATTTGGGTGTGAGTTTGTTTGAGTTTACTGATTGATTCACATTTCTCAATGTTGGATATTAAAGTGTTTGGTGTTTGTTAAGGATGAATAGGAAAGTGAGTGTGTTTTTATTTGGCGGGAAATAACTGTCAAATGTTTTATAAAAGTTAACATGTTTGGTAACACTAGGATTTGTGTTGGGAAGGGTTGCTGGGTGATGCGTTTTCAATAAGCGTTAATGTAGCGATTATATGAACCTAAAAAAAGTAACAGCCATGAGTGGTTTTATACAGTACATAGATTGCATAATAAGTTTGTTTGTCAAAAGATCGTTGGTTTGTTTCGTTTGTTCTCCTAGTTTTTCTGTTCCTTCTTTGGTGATTGTTCCAAGTCAGTGAAAAGAGCTCTCTTTGAGGACCTTCGGTTGCCTGGATGTTCTGTTGTCTTGAAGGCATCTACAACCGTTTGTGCGACTTTGCTAATAACATTTGTTGCTGGGGTACCTGTTTATAGATACATAGTAAGGAGTTAGACGGAACCAGTTGCTATTAATATATTTGCTGGTTTTAAAGAAACGACATACGTATATGGACTGTAATGTTATGTATATATCAAGGTTAGGAGTGCATATACCTGGGTCTGGTTTCTTGATTTGTTGTGCAGGTGTACGGGGTGGGCTTTGTGTTCTAGTAGTGATACCAATTAAAGGTTTCTTTTCTTCAGAGATGGTCTTCTTTCCAGTTGTAATTATACACGTTAGAAAGGTAAAAATGTAAGAATATATTAACAATGTTAAGAGAAAGCAGTGGCTGCTGGTAATAGTGAGTCATGTGTGGTTCTAAATGAGTTTGCTGACACTTTTTTGGAAGCACATAGAAGGCCTGCTGCTAGGAGCGGGGTATATGTGATTCTTAGCGTGTGGCTGAATGAGGTCCATGCTTTTCAGTCTTCAAATGTTGTATGGTTTGGTGTCTAGTGGTAATAAGTAGAAAAGATGGGATCCAATGGCACATGGCAACATTGCAGCTAACAGGTACACCAATACATTTAAGGAAAAAATATGACTTGGCGAATTGCGCTGCAGACATTGCAATTGCTTTGCAGCTCAAGCGATTATGGGGATTGTTTTACTTCTGTTTGAATGAAAGGGTTCAAGAGGAGAGGGATCGGAGGGGTAGGATTGATGCTCTGTATTGCGAGGTGAGTGGTGCTATTGATGACATGGCTGTTCTCATTTTGGAGCTCTCTTTCCTAACCCTTGACCGTCGCGTGCACCGAATGGTTGGAATTTTGAATGCGTTGCAAGAGCGGGACAATGCTGAGCTTTGTAAGCTGAGAGGGATGATGAAATCGGATGGCCGAATTCATGAGATGGAGGTGTTTATGCGATCTCTGTGATCAGCGGACAAGAGCGTGCTTTCAATGTTAGAATAAACGACAACAACCATTTGTTTGTGGAATTTGTGTTTGGGATGCGTTGTTCTTTATGTTTTATGTGTTCTAAGCATTGTCTATGTTCTATCCTATGAAAATGTTGTCCGCCTTGTGCGTAATATATTTTATCATTAATTTAATGTTGCAATCGAATTGTTCCTATATGTAGAATTTCTAAAATAGTATTTGTTAGAATTGTTTATGTAATATAATATCACATACTTTTTAGGGGGAAAAGATAAGGCACAATTATAGAGTATGTGAACAGTTATTTAGTGGTGGTGTTGTGTGGTTTTTTTCCTATCTTTGGAAAAACTTCCATACATGCATCAAATGTGTGGTATATCTATTTTTGGTAAAAAAAAAGCCAGGACTATTGAGTATGGTAAGAGGCTGGGGCTGTAGGTAGTGCGTGTTGTGTATCTAATTTTGGAAATGTGTGTACAGAACCACGTAATTTGAGATGTGGGTGCTCTTTGTGTAGATAGTGGTTGTTGTTAGTGCTTGTTATTAGATGATGCTTGTAAGGAGGTAGTGGTATATAAGGGCGTGCTAACGTGGTTGTGTTCACACATTCTTACACAGTTCTGCAGTTAACCTACTAAAAGGAAATTGTAGATGGCATATCGGCCCAAGTGCGCTGCTTTGGAGGTAGCTGCCCAATCGGACGATTGGTCAGAGATGTTTATTTCCCACTTGCAGAATGAGATGCAAGGAGAAATGAGTTGGAAGGAGAAGTTGGAACAAATGTGGCGGCAGTTGAACACAGGCATTATTGACAGGACACACCTTGTTAATGAGTTGCGAACCGTTCAAGGGGAACTGGTCGTCAACCAGATGGTGGCCTTTTTACAGACTTTGCAAGATGGATATTGCTCTTTCCGCGACCAGATCACAACTGAAGCAGCTACGGCTAGAAACCGCATCCAACGGATGGAAATGTTCATCTAAACGTTGCAAGACAATATGTGAGGTTGAAATTAGGCCGAATACATGAATGGAGCTTTTTATTTGATCTTTGTGATCAGTGGAAACCAATGTGTTTTCAGTTTTTCAATAAACGGTAATAGCCATTCGTTTGTCGACGGCGTGCCTGTTGTGTGTTGGTTTTTTTTCGTGTATTTGTTTTAAAGCACGGTTGGCGTGTTTTTTCCAGAATGTAATTTGTGCCTTTGTAAGATATTGTGTTTTTTATAAATGTTGCAATGCAGTGTTGTTTTCTGAGCTCAATTGGACCTCATGTGACGCTTCTTAAGAATTTTGTTTTTAATGGTATTTGTCGTAATATAATCCGATATCCACATCTTGGAAAAAAACAGAAAAGCAGAATAATGAGTGTGCGAACAGGCGTAGAGTGGACTCACTGTCTTGCTTTTGATATACTTTTGGAAAAACTATATATTACAATCAAACATGGGTTGAACCTTTTTTTGGTGGAAAAGAACCCATAATAATAGATAATTAGAACAGTGTGTGCCTAGTGGTATGTTGGTGTTTGTGCCTACTTTTGGAAAGATGAGTTCAGAACCATTAGAAGTGGGATGTGTGTACTGTTTTTGGTGATAGTGGATGGTGTTAGTGCGATACATCATACAATGGAAGTGAGAAGGGCGTGCTATATAAAGGGGGCTAAGATCGTTGTTTTTACACATTGTCACATATACTTGTAGGTAATTTACCAAAAAAGTAGCTGAAGAATGGCACACCGGCCTAGATGTGCCGCTCTGGAGGCAGAAGCCCAATCAGATGATTGGGCGGACATGTTTGTCTCCCACTTGCGAAATGAGATGCAAGGAGAAATTGCCTGGAAGCAAAAAATTGAACAAATGTGGTGGCAGATAAACAACGGCATTGTTGATAAGAGAAATCTTCTCCGAGAGTTACGGACTGTTGAAGGGGAACCCCTTGTTAACCAGATGGTGTCTTTTCTAGACACTTTGCAAGAGGCGGACTATGATTTCCGTGACCATCTATCGTCTGAATCAGGTGCGGCTGGCAACCGTATCAGGCGGATGCAAAGGTTCATTGAAATATTGCAAGGCGATGGGTCTGAGTGAAATGTGTTTCTGAAAGGTGTGAGAATGTGTTCAATAATAAATGTTCCGTGTGAATCTGTGTCAAGGCTGTTGTACTTGGCAATCCATTTCTTTTTATCTTTCCAGTGTCATTGTGGTATCATTTGGTTGAACAATGTATTACCACGCGTGTTTTTTGCGTCGCAGGAGTTTGTAGTATTTTGTTATATGTGGTTGGTTGGTTGTTTTGTGGAAGTTGTTTTTTTTGTTCCCCGTTTATTTGTTTGCATTTACACAAATTGAACAAAGTTGTAGGACAGCGAAATACCTGGTTCATGCTTGGGCAACGGTCCCACAGTTTCTGTTGGCTCACCTATCTCTGTCGCAATAGATTTTCTATCAATGGTTTCTACCGGCTCTGGTTGGTCCAACTGCAGAAGACCCCCCATGCCTGCGACGCTTAAATTTGCCTCTAAGCCTTCTAATGCATTTGGTTGTTCCAGTTGAAGTTGGTTTTCATCTGGGACAAGTTTGTCCACGACAAACTCACCGGACCCTTTCTTTGTGACTGGAGAAAAGCAGAATTTGAATGTATGTGTTTGTCCAATCAGGGCCTCAAGTTCTGCTGCAATTGTGCGCCTGTCAACCTGCCTATATCTGCCTGCCAAATCAGCGCAAGGGATGGCTGCGGATTGTGCTCCAGATTCATCGAAGAATGTAAAACTTGCTTGGGCAGTGCCGTCGTGCACACGTGCTTTGAAATGGTACCTGTTGAATCGAACAAAACAGATGCTTTAGTATGTGGGTAAACTTATTGTGCGTGTTTTGTGAGTAACGTTGGCATAATTGAATAAGGGGTCTTCTAGTTCTCCGTCATCTTCACAGATAAACGTCCCTTCAAAATCTTTTGGCATTTTTGTGCATTTTTTGCATGATACATAGTACCAGATTCTGTTCTGCACGATGTCTGTTATAGTTGCGGTGCGTTGATATTGAATCCCCTGACACAAAGAAAAAATGTATTTAACCATGGATAACATATGTTGATATGATACGCTATAGCCTGTGCTTGTACCTTGTGACCATCAGGGTTCTGTAACAGCAAAGTAGAGAGAGGTTCAATGTTCGGCTTTTCTTCCACACCCAATGATCTGGAGTGCTGTCTAGCCACTCTTAGCATAAGTGTTGACTTAAACCGTTCAACAAATCTGCGTATCAGTGAGTGTGTTACAATAGGCTAGAATAAGTGTTTATATTTTTTTTGTAACCATTGATAGGTGAGTGTTAACCGTACTCCTGTTTTGCTTGCTGAATCTCTAGTATGTCAGGGTCAATGTAACAAAACGTTGCAGATGTGGCAGAAAGTTCCAGACCTGCAATGGATGAACATTAGCTTTATTCTTTAGGCAGAATTTGGTTCTGAGGCATAGCGCGGACTATAACAAACCTTTGTATTCTGTCACGCGGCAGGATCTAACCGCAAGCAGCACAGGAGGAGCGAGCTTTTCAATACTTTCTTTGTCAAATTTGATAGCGAGGTTGTCCCACAGAGTTAGGTCTATAGCGCTTCCACTTAGGACATGCGACAAAAGGGTTAAAAAAGGAAGTTAGAACAGAAAAGAGATCCAAAAGCAGTGGTTATCGCAGGGGAAGCATGTCACGAGGAACAATAGCAAATGCAGCTTACTCTAAGTTTTCAAGGGTGATCTTTCTTCTTATGTTTCCGTCCCTAAGCAGCTCTCCTATTGAGCGTATGCAACCAAAGTAATCTTAAAACAAACAAAGGGATTTGTTAGGTACGTGTAGTTTAAATATAAATAATGTTTCTTTTAATCATACCTGTAAGGCGTGGGTAAACGAATTTGTTGTATGCGTTTTTGAAAGGTTTCCTAGAAGACAACTGCTTAAACGGGACAAAATCAAAGAAATGTTGCGGGTAGGTCTTTTCTTCGCCGTCTAACAGTTGGAATTTTGTGATTTTCCCGAACCTCGGTGTAATTGTCCTTTCGAGTATTTGCTGGTAAGGGTTAGTTTTTTCACAAAAGAAATCTGTGATGCGATAAACCTTCCCATACTGAAGTAGCGGTTCAAAGTACGATGCATTTGCCACATCCATGTTGGCCTGAATTGCATCTCCCTACAAACACACAGAAGGAATGAATGAAGGCCAAAGAACAGGGCTTTTTTTCCTCATATGATAAAAAGTTTTTTACCTGCTTGTCTATAAGAAGGCAGCAGTAATTTAGGTCTTTGCTACTTGGGTCATACTTTGTTGGTATGCTTCTATTCATCCACCTACGATACACCATTGCTTCAAGTACACCGCCTCTTTTCTGTGGTGCTAAATCAGATATTGGTGTTGCTGCAACGATCAATGCATTCTCGCTTGCGCCAACCATTAGAAATGTCCGTCTGCACAACAATAGAAAGAGAAACGGCGTTTAGCAAGAACAACATGGACGTGTATTTTGGATAATGTATAAAAGGTAAAGGTCATGAGTAATAAACAAGGGATGGACCTGAGCATGGCAGTCACAGAAGACTCTCTATCTTAATGTCATGCATAGTGTTATAAGTTATCATGCATTTCACATACAAACTCTATCTTAATGTCATGCGTAGCATTATCAGTTTTCAAGTATCGCACAGATAGCATTCAAAGCACATATAACAAATAAGGTCGTATAACGCAAGCAAGAGTAAAAGTATAGCATATAGGATTTTGGTATGTTTTGTCATAGGTTGTGTAAAAAATCTGTGTACACGATGTTTTTAGTTGTGTTTGGGGCTTTGTCTTCTGTTTGTTTTATGAGTATCCTTAGGCCGTCTGGCGAACTGGCCCTTGAGAGTGCAACATATAACTGCCCGTGGCTAAATACAGGTTCCGATAGATAAACACCTATCTTTGACAAAGACTGACCTTGGCTTTTTTTTATCGTCATCGCATAGCATAGTTTAATTAGGAACTGTTTCCGTTTGAACGTGAAAGAAAGGTGCGGATCTTCGTGGCCCAAGGGGATACGGTGTATGTACACCTTCTCCCCAACCCGTGTTCCCGTAATAATCTGAGCTTCTATTAACTTCGACTTAAGTGCCCGGACAATCATCCTTGTCCCGTTACACAAGACGCCAGCCAAGTTTGTGTTTCTTAGTAGCATGATAGGATAGCCAACTTTCAAATGCAATTCGTGTGGTGGGAACCCGGGAAAGTTAAGTGTGTTGAAATGTAATATAATGCAGTTCGTTTTCTCAGTTCTTAACTAATAGAAAGTCCAACCAATATCGGATTTATAATTGTTCTTGGTTGTTAAAGCTTGCTTGGTAATCTATGCTAATTCAAACAACACTATTTAAAAATGAAAAATATTAAACTACTTATACGTAAAACATATTGCAAATACCAATTTTTTTATTCAAACAAAATTCAATTAACAAAATATAAAACTAGAAGGACTGAAAATGTAATTTCTATGAAAGTTAAATGCTCAAAATGTAAATTCTACAACTATAGGGACTAAGAATGTAAATCAGTAAACTATAAGGATCAACAATGCACAAACTATAACAAACTAACTAAAAATGTAACTAACCAACAAGTTACTAACTGAATTCTAACAACTTCCAAAGTCCAGGGACCAAAATTATGCAAACCCTAATTTCTATGAAGTTTAGCCAACTTTACAAAACTGATAGAAAAGAAAGGACTAAAATGCAATATTTGAAAGTTTTTAAGTAAAAACGGGTAACAAGAATGAATAAGCTCGTTTGAGCTTATTACTCAACCAAATTAAATGAAACAACTTGCAAAAGACTTCTAATCCAATTTAAGCTACGTGTATCTAAGGAATCTTGCTAAAGATAAAAAATAAGCAAAAGAGTGCTTATTGATAAGCACAAATTAAGCTACAGCTTAAACCAAACAGTCACAACTTGCTTTTTGTAATGAAACTGATTAAGCTAATGATTTAAAGATTGGGAAATCAAACCAAAACTATTTTCATCCAGAAATGAGCTAGAAATCTGAAATAAGCTCAAAAGAGCTTATGTTGACCAAGTTTGACCAGATTTTGGAAAAAAAACTCAAATTCTCAAAAATCAATATTCAACACTAATTAAACGTTTTTGTGAAAGAAAATCATGACTTTTATGAAGTGGATATGAAGATCTATGAAATCAGTAACTATTTTATCTCAGAGAATGAGATATGCTCAGACTTGGACCAAAAAGCTTATTACCAGCTTATTACCTAGAACTGTGTAAATTCCTTTTAGAAACTAAAACTATATGATATTAGCTAGGTCTTGAAACAAATTTGAGGAAATTTCATCTAGTAATGAATGAGAAATAAGCAAATGAAAATGGCAAGTTTTTCAAACCAAAGCTGAATAAAGGCTAACCCAAACAATTTTAGTGCCAATTGCCTGATTGACCTTTTATATGACTTGTAAAAGACTTAAATCCACTTGTTATAACCTAAGGACTGAAAATGAACTCTGAAACACTAATTCACAATGCTTGAAAACTGAATTTGATCTACTACCAAACACTCCTTTAACTGTTTATAACAAACTTTTTCAAAGACTTTTTAAGTATTAGATTAAGCTGATTTAAAAGCTATAGCAAACTAGATTCAATGGACAAAATGAAAGATATTAGAACTAAATGCAGTCAATTATCTCAACAAGAACTACAATTAAGATGCAAGGCTAAAAATGACTGAAATTATGCAATAACTACAATTAACTCTCAAATCAGTAAACAAGTATGCAAGATTAAGCTACAATCACACAAGAATCAATCAAACATCAACTACTAGCAGTTATATCATACAGCCATCAAGATTAACTAGGAAAATAAGCATGCACTTGACTTATTGAGTGGAACAAAAACTAGAACTATAGAACCTAATGTAGATATCCTTTGGGAAGAAGAGGAGCGCTGAGCTCTCTTGCCCTAGTGATAACCACCACCTATCACTAGCATTCAACAAGGATCAACCATCAAACAGCTACAAATCATCTGGAATCAATCAAACTGCTTGAAATCTTCAAATGAACAAGGGAATGAACAAATTCTGATCAAACAACTATCAATCTTCACAAATGACAGTTATGATCTATGGTTGATCATAACAAACATCAAACAGCAACAACACTATCCAATTGAAGCAAGAATCTGACTGAATGAGAAGAACAGAATTTGGCGGGAAAAAGGAATTTGAATTTTATTGAAGGAAATCAGTTACAAAGTTTGTTACAAGCTATCAACTAACTAACTGACTCAAGAGTTTGTCAGACTCTTGAGTAGTTAGGGAAAAAGTGAGGGAAAAAGGAAAGGGAAAGTAAGAACTAGGTGTTTTACAAAATTAGGCTACCATCACAAATGAAGACTAGTCTAGGTATTTATAGGCAAGAAAGGAGAGTTTGTTGGAGTTGGTGACGTGTCAGGGCCAATCTCTGAGCTCCACGTGGCAAATTCTGCATTTAGCACTTTGAAGGTATGAACAATGATTTGGGGGTTTTAAATCCACTCAATGATTTGTTAATTGGTTTACACCGTTGAACTCGTCTCTCAAAATTAAGCAAGTTTGGTGTTTTAATCTTTTCATGAAATTGAGTGTAGAAGAAACACGATCCTGGCAAATTTTTCTTTTGAAGAAGAAAACACGTGTCGGTTTTTGGTTGGTTTAAAAGGTGAGTTGTGGATTACACTGTTGAGATTGTGTAATAAATGAAAGGCGGCGATAATGGGTATTAAATGAGCCTAAGTGGCAATCCGTGTCATGCAATATCCCTCTTCCCATTGGCTGCTTTTCTTGTCACATGGATTAAGCTTGCATATCTTTCCAAAGTTGGCAAAACAAGTCCTTCTTCTTGGCAGATTGCTATTTTAAGCTAGGATCTTTATTCCTTTGACATTTTTGGTCCTTTAACTTCCATAACTTGTACAAAATGGTCCTTTGACTGAGTTGACTTGAGAGTTGACCAAATTTGACTTGAATCTTGACTTTTATATTATTTCACTTTTAGTCCTTCAACTTTCATAACTTGTCAAGATAGGTCCTTAAACTTCAAAGTCTTGTCACTTGTGATCCTCTTTTGTCTTTTTCATCCATTTGAGCTTGATTTTTCCTTGTTTGCTTGAAAATGTATCTTCTTACCTACAAAAGTGTACACAAACACAAACATACCACATAATACTGTTTTTGCCAAATAATTTGGTATTTTGCTTCATGTTTTAGGGTTATTTGTTGATAAAAGGATATGAGTTTAAGCTCATATCAAATTCCCCTACACTTGAGCATTGCCATGTCCTCATGCAATATTATATTTCAAGGCTTAAAATTTACATTTCCCTCATAATTAATCCACCTTGGCCATATGAGATGCATCTACACTACTCTAAACTAAATGATGCATGATTTTGACTTTTAATAATGCAATGAATCAAAATACAATTCTTTCTATATCTTTTTGATTTTTCTTGAAATGGTTTTGATGGAAATAACTCATAAAGAATTCAATGACTTGGATTAGGGCTTGGATACCATGAACATTTATCACCCTCAAGTTTCACTTTCCCCATACCAAGCTTATAAATGGGATCATTTCATTCACAAGTAAAAAGTGCATCAACTTATTCATGACAATTAAATGTGGAACCGGTTATTAATTGAGCAAATTGCTTGTGGGCAAATTTGTCATTATTCAAGTGTGAAATATCAGAAGTGTAAAATCCAAAAATAAGGAAGCACGGTTTTAATCCTAAGTAATCTTCTCATCCATTACTTGAAAAACCGCTCACAATTAATATAAGTCCGTATTAAGAGTAATAAATCATTCGCCTTATGTGTAAAATCCTCATGTCATGCTTTCATAAGTAACTACACACTCGCTAAGGAAAGAAAAATAAAACTCACGCAATAATTTACATCCGCATCTTTTTGAGATTTTGGATCTTCAACCCCGCAACCCGTCAAGGTAATATTGGATTGGAGCAATCTATTGAATCCCCGCAACCCGTCAAGGTAATATTGGAACTCAATAGTCACTATAATTAACACCACACTGCCCCTCTTGGGAGTCTTGCATTATTTTTTTTTTCTTTTTCTTTTTTTTTTCTAGCCACTCATTTTTTTTCATAAGCCGCTCTTATTTTTCTTTATTCCTCACCAAGAAATTTGCAAAGAAGAAAAGGAAAAACACCCGCTAAATATGGAGCATGACATGAGTCTAGTACACATAAAACGTGCTAACTTAGAATCTTAAGACGTACTCATATCAACCATAAATGATTAGCCAAAAATGCACAAGAGATTACAAACCAATTAAAACCGTACTTGATTATTTATTAACAATTATATACAAGCGAAGAAAATAGAGGTCAAGAAGAGAAGGGTTTAGCCACAAGTAATTGCCATGAAGTCTATCTAGCCCTTTTACACTTGCTTCAACTCTATCATTTCCCATTCTCCACAAATTTAAAATTTCAAAGAATGAAATTGGTGGAAGCTTAGCCTAATAGACCAATGAAGGACTACATGGTTAAGGATACTAGCTAGAGAGTGCTAAAATAAGCAAACTCGGGTTGAGTCAAAATATCCATGGCGGGCCTAATATGTCAAAGAAGTCTAAATTTGTTAAAACCATGTTTTATTATATTTTCCTGAAGAACTATATACAATGCAAATGTATTATGCAAATGAAAAATGATTGATGCAAAAATTATGAATGCATATTTTTGTTGGCCAAAGTAGATCAAAAATTTGAAAAATGTTGAAAATTCATTTTTATCAAGTTATCATGCAAGACAATGACAAGTTCTAGGTAAGGTCACTTCGATAGAAGACCCCCCTACACTTAAGCTAAACATTGTCCTCAATGTTTAAGAGCATGGAAGTATAAAAACTTCCCCTACACTTATGACAATGAATAGACTTTGCTTAACCCAAGTTAAGGAAAGGACAACTATTAGTGAAATCATGTTTAAGCACAAAGTGTCAATGAAAATTCACTAAAGTAACGAAGTGAACCAGATACAAGGGCCTCCTCCATAAGTTCCAAAGCATGAAATGAGTGAGCAACCCTACAAACAAGCATGAAGACAAAAGAAAGTCTCCCCTACACTTATCTCCAAATCTATGCCTTTATTTCTAACCTACAACACTGTAAACCTAGTTATACGATGCTTGAGTTAATGAGTCTCTAGCTCGACTCGTCCCTCAATGAATTAATTCATGGGGAAAATGGGGACCTCTTGGACCATTTCAACGGAAATGTCCTCCCCAAAGTAATGTTTAACACGGTGACCATTCACTTTAAAATTTGGACCATCGGGTTGGGACAACTCAAGAGTTCCATATGGAAACACTTGAGCAATAGTGAATGGACCGGACCATCTCGACTTAAGCTTGCCCGCAAAAAGCTTCATTCTTGAGTTAAAGAGGAGAACCGGCTCTCCAACTTTGAACTCACGATTCTTGATCTTAGCATCATGCAATTTCTTAGTCTTTTCCTTATAAAGCAAAGAATTCTCATAGGCATTGGCTCTCAACTCATCCATCTCATTGATTTGATCTTTCCTATGTGAACCGGCTTGATTTAAATCAAAGTTAGCCCACTTGAGAGCCCACGATGCCTTATGTTCTAACTCAAATGGAAGGTGGCACGCTTTTCCATAGACAAGCCTATAAGGAGTACAACCAATTGGTGTCTTAAAGGCCGTCCTAAACGCCCACAAAGCATCATCAAGCTTATCCGACCAAGAAGCTCTATGCTCTCCCACCGTTCTTTCTAAAATTCTCTTTAAACCACGATTTGTGACCTCGGTTTGACCATTTGTTTGAGGATGATACGCGGTAGAAAGTCTATGATTCACTCCATATTTCTTCATAACTCTCGTGAATTGATCATTACAAAAGTGCGTACCACGATCACTTATGATGGCCCGAGGTACACCAAATCTAGCAAACAATTGTTTCAAAAATTTTACGACCACTCTAGCATCATTAGTAGGTAAGGCTTTAGCCTCCACCCACTTGGACACATAATCCACCGCCACAAGTATATACTTGTTTCCCTTAGAGGATGGAAAAGGTCCCATGAAATCTATTCCCCATACATCAAATATCTCACACTCTTGGATAAAATTTTGTGGCATCTCATCACGTTGTGTAATTTTTCCTTGTCTTTGACAAACATCACAAAATTTCACCATCTCTTGGGCATCCTTGTAAATGGAAGGCCAATAGTAACCCGAATCAAAGACTTTCTTGGCGGTGTAGTTAGGCCCAAAATGTCCACCCGTAGGTCCTTTATGACATGCCTCTAAGATTTTAAATGCCTCGGGCCCATCTACACACCGTCTAATGATTTGGTCCGCACATTGCCTAAAAAGATATGGATCATCCCAAAAGTAGTACTTAACTTCCTTAAGAAACTTTTTCTTTTGTTGATAAGTAAGACCCTCAATAAGCACATTGCCCACAAGATAGTTTGCTATATCCGCAAACCAAGGTGTGGCATCCTCTTGGGAAGAGATAGACATGAGCTCCTCTAGTGGAAAGGATTCATTGATTTCTTGATGTGGGAAATCTCCTTGAAAAGGATGCTCAAGTCTACTCAAATGATCCGCCGCTAAATTCTCGGCCCCTTTCTTATCACGAATCTCTATCTTAAACTCTTGAAGCAACAAAACCCATCTCAAAAGCCTAGGCTTAGCATCTTGTTTTGTCATAAGATACTTGAGAGCGGAGTGATCCGTATACACTATGGTCTTAGAAAGCACAAGATATGGTCTAAACTTCTCAAAAGCATATACTATAGCAAGCAACTCTTTTTCCGTGGTAGTGTAATGAAGTTGTGCACCGGTCATGGTTTTACTCGCATAGTGTATAGGTTGAAAATGCTTATTAACTCTTTGTCCTAAGACGCCCCCCACCGCATAATCACTAGCGTCACACATAAGCTCAAAAGGTAATTCCCAATTTGAAGAAACCAAAACGGGAGCCTTAGTTAATTTTTCCTTAAGGGTCTCAAAAGAGTCTAAACAAGCTTGATCAAAGATGAAAGGAGCCTCTTTCTCCAAGAGATGAGTCATCGGTCTAGCTATCTTAGAGAAATCTTGTATAAAGCGCCTATAAAAGCCCGCATGACCTAAGAAACTCCTCACACCTTTAACCGAGGTGGGTGGGGGAAGCTTAGCAATCACATCAATTTTAGCTCGATCAACTTCTAATCCCTTATTGGATATCTTATGTCCTAAAACAATCCCCTCTTTCACCATAAAGTGACATTCTCCCAATTAAGCACCAAACGTGTTTCCTCACAACGCTTAAGCATTCTCTCAAGATTGGTGAGACATGAGCTAAAGGAGTTCCCAAATACGGAAAAGTCATCCATAAAAACCTCCATGGTTTGCTCTATCATGTCATGGAAAATCGCCATCATGCACCTTTGAAACGTCCCCGGTATATTACATAGGCTAAAAGGCATCCTCTTGTAAGCAAATGTACCGTAGGGACAAGTGAATGTGGTCTTTTCTTGATCCTTAGGGTCAATGGGTATTTGAAAATAACCCGAAAAGCCATCAAGAAAACAATAGTACTCATTTCCCGCTAAGCGTTCAAGCATTTGATCCATAAAGGGAAGCGGGAAATGGTCTTTCCTAGTTGCCTCATTGAGTTTTCTATAATCAATGCAAACTCTCCAACCGGTTACAAGTCTCGTGGGAATAAGCTCATTGTTCTCATTAGGCACCACGGTGATTCTACCCTTCTTTGGAACACAATGAACCGGGCTAACCCATGGAGAGTCGGAAATGGGGTAAATCATACCCGCATCTAAGAGTTTAATCACTTCCTTCTTAATAACCTCATGAATTTTTGGGTTAACTCTCCTTTGGTTTTGAATGGCGGGTTTATAATCATCCTCCATAAGGATTTTGTGAGTACAAAAATGTGGATCAATTCCCCTTATGTCGGATATTTTCCATGCTAAGGCTTTCTTATGTTTCTTAAGGATTTCAATAAGTTGCTCCTTCTCATCCTCTTTCAACTCTTTAGCAATAATCACCGGTAATTGGTCTTTTCCTTCTAAAAAAGCATATTCTAAGTGGGATGGAAGTTCCTTAAGTTCAATGAGAGGTGGACTCTCTATGGAAGGTTTTACTATGGAAGGTTCCTCAATGGTAATCTCTTGTGGAATAGGGGAAGGAATAGGGTCCTCATTGAGCAACTTTTGGATAGTAAGAATATCTTCTTCCCAATTAATGGGAGAATCATCATCACCAAGAAAGTTGGACTCAAATTCCTCCAAGAGGAAATCACTCTCTCCAAAAGGTGTTAAAGAGGGAGCAATTGAGGCCACGGTTTCAACATGTGGAATCTCATCACTAGCATTCTTACAAGCATCATGAAAGTGTTCATTACACACTTCATCAAGCACATCCACAATGTTAATTGTCTCACAAGGTCTAGACTCCTTAACCTCTTTTCTATCACAAACTTTTCCTAACTTAAACACCACTCTCTCATCTTCTACTCTCATAATTAATTCTCCTTCCGCCACATCTATCAAGGTACGACCCGTTCTCAAAAACGGTCTACCAACAATCAAAGGCACTCTAGGATCCATGTCATAATCGACCACTACAAAGTCGGCCGGAAAGGTAAACTTATCCACACCTACAAACACATCTTCCGCTATACCTACGGGGTGAGCTATGGTTCGGTTGGCTAGTTCAAGAGTCATCCTAGTGGGAGTGAGCTCGGGAAGAGATAGTTGTTTCCAAACCGATAAAGGCATGAGATTTATGCTCGCCCCTAAATCCGCCAAAGCCATGCAATTTTCAACACCGGGAAAATTACAAGGTATCAAGAAGCGCCCCAGATCTCCAAGTTTTGTTGGTAAGGTTTTAAGTAACACCGCGGAACAATTTTCATTAAGTGATGTGTTGGGCAAATCAACCAATTTTTCTTTGTTTGAGAGCAAATCCTTGAACATCTTAGCAAACTTTGGCATATAAGCAAGAGCTTCCGCAAAGGATATGTTGATATTGAGTTGCTTGAACATCCTTAAGAAATTGGAGACTTGTATGTCATCTTTGTTCTTTAACTTGTCCTTTTTCAACCTTGAAGGGTATGGAAGAGTAGGTTTTGGTGTAGGTGGAATAGGTGTTGTGGTGGAAGATTTGTCTTTGTTAGCCTCTTCATTGGGAAGTGTGGAAGGTAAAGGAGAAGTATGAGGTGGTTGAGAAGGTGTGTTTGAGTGAATAGGAGCACTTTGAGGAGGTGGAGTAGAAGTAGAAGGCTTATCACAAGTAGGAGCACAAGTGGGTTGAACAATAGTAGGTTTAGGAGGTGAAGGATCCTTTGTTGTTGTACCACTCCTTGTTGTAATAGCATTAACATTGGCCCTAGGGTTTGTTTGTGTGTTGGAAGGTAAAGCCCCTTGTGGTCTTTGAGTTACCGCCATTAAAACCTTATTGAATTGGTCATTCATTTTCTTTTCTATAGCTTGGAATTTCCTTTCATTCTCTTGATTCATCTTTTGCAAAAGATCCATTGTGTTAAACTCTTGTGGCACATAACCTTGAAAACCTTGAGGTTGGAAAGGTAAAGGTTGGGAGTTAAATCCTTGATTTGGTGGATAAAAGGTATTTGCTTGAGGTTGAAATTGATTGGGTGCCTTGTAGTTATTTCCTTGGTATGGTTGTCTTTGCCCTTGATTCCTTGCTAAAATTTGAGGAGGATTTTGTGGAATTTGGGTGGGTGGTTGGGGTGGGAAGCCGGGTGGAGTAAGGTAATTTTGGGATTTGTAAGAAAGGTTATTTGGATTGATGTTAGGCTTGAAGTGTTCACGATGTTCCTCTTGGTAAGCATAGCATTCCCTTTGATACCCTTGCACCTTATCACATTGTTCATAAGAGTGGGGGCCTCCACAAGTAACACAAGAAATGGTGATGGCATTCACATTATTTGAGGAATTGTTCAATGTCATGCTCTTAAAATTTTGAAACATGTCTTGAGTCATTTCTTGTCCTTGTTTGACTGTTTGAAGGATCTCTTTAAGAATTTGGATGTCACAAGGAGTTTGAGAAGTGTTTTGGATCACATGAACTCTTTCTTCAAATGGATTGTTTGTTTGAACCATTGCCTTAGTCTCAATAATGTGCAAAGCCTCGTGGTATGTTTTAAAAAGAATACTCCCTCCCGCGGAAGCATTTAGTGAATCTTGGTGGTGAGGTTTAAGGCCATTATAAAAGGTATTGATTTGGTTTAGATCATCCATTCCATGGTTAGGGCATCGCCTCAACAACTCACTATACTCTTCCCAAGCATCACTAAAGGATTGACTAGGTTTTTGTGTAAAGCCCATAATTAAATTCCTCAAAGCCATAGTCTTTTGTGGAGGAAAGAATTTGTTCAAAAACTTAGTGGTAAAATCATCCCATGTGGTGATACTATCGGGTGGCTGGGTGTCTAACCAATGCTTAGCACTCCCATCTAAGGAAAATGACACTAACATCAATCTAATGACCTCATGTGGAACCCCATTATGCTTAATGGTATTGCAAAGTGAAAGGAATCTCTTAAGGTGAGCATGAGGATCCTCATTTTGTTTTCCAAAGAAAGGTGATAAAGCAACCATATTGATCATAGATGTATGTAGCTCAAATGTGTTAGCGGGAAAGTCGGGAATCTTAATGGCACTAGAATATCCATGAATGTTGGATTGCATACGTTCATACAAAGTACGATTATCAATAGCCATGGCTTCTTGTGGTGGTGACAAAGCACGATTCTCGTGATCGGCTTGGTGGACGATGGTGGTCTTACTCTTTCTCTTTTTCTTCCTTTTCGGAGGAAGAGGTTGTACACCAATCGGTATTTGTGCACGCCCGCGAGTGAGCATGCAACTCAATACGAGGAATGAGAGAGAAGCTCTCGTGTGACTTTGAAGAGAAATGGATTATCCTCTTCGAATTTCAATATTAAATATCCACAAGAAAGTAACAATATATGTATTTACTACTTTGGGTGCAAGACCCTCAATGAAGCCTTCCTTCTTAGAATACTCCCAAGTGAACGGGGGGTTAGGTGGCGCGAAGCACTTAAGTACCTATTGACCCTTAGATGGCATTTTATAGCACATCGCCTTTCTATTCACTTAAATGTTCGTATTCTTCGAATTGTTGCTTATTGAGAGTATTTATCTATTCTTGCTTTATTTTGTTTGATCGATACGCGTGTCAAGGACCGGAACGCCCCTCAACACGGTGTATTGCCTCGGCAATACTTATGGAAGATATGTAGATTGATTGTTCTTATACGTATACGTATTTACTTATAATAATATATGGAAAATATTTTTGTATTTATGAGTTTTTTTAAAGGAAAATACTATATGTACATAAAAACCGAGAGAATCCAATAATATATATTTTTGGGTGCAATCTCTTAGGAAAAAAAATTGCTTTTTGGATTTTTTAATTTTTTTTTTTGGTCAATTCTTTAGGAAAAGAATTGTTTTGTTAGTGTTTTAGTTTTTATATATTTTTATATTTTTGATTTTTTTTTATTTGTTTTTGATTTATGATACGTAAAAATAACGTTCACAAAATGAACGGATCCCAAAAGCCAATGAAAACCGTCAATCGATAGTCTCTCGTGTAGTCAAAGAACCGGCAGCGGCGCCATTTGAAATGTAATATAATGCAGTTCGTTTTCTCAGTTCTTAACTAATAGAAAGTCCAACCAATATCGGATTTATAATTGTTCTTGGTTGTTAAAGCTTGCTTGGTAATCTATGCTAATTCAAACAACACTATTTAAAAATGAAAAATATTAAACTACTTATACGTAAAACATATTGCAAATACCAATTTTTTTATTCAAACAAAATTCAATTAACAAAATATAAAACTAGAAGGACTGAAAATGTAATTTCTATGAAAGTTAAATGCTCAAAATGTAAATTCTACAACTATAGGGACTAAGAATGTAAATCAGTAAACTATAAGGATCAACAATGCACAAACTATAACAAACTAACTAAAAATGTAACTAACCAACAAGTTACTAACTGAATTCTAACAACTTCCAAAGTCCAGGGACCAAAATTATGCAAACCCTAATTTCTATGAAGTTTAGCCAACTTTACAAAACTGATAGAAAAGAAAGGACTAAAGTGCAATATTTGAAAGTTTTTAAGTAAAAACGGGTAACAAGAATGAATAAGCTCGTTTGAGCTTATTACTCAACCAAATTAAATGAAACAACTTGCAAAAGACTTCTAATCCAATTTAAGCTACGTGTATCTAAGGAATCTTGCTAAAGATCAAAAATAAGCAAAAGAGTGCTTATTGATAAGCACAAATTAAGCTACAGCTTAAACCAAACAGTCACAACTTGCTTTTTGTAATGAAACTGATTAAGCTAATGATTTAAAGATTGGGAAATCAAACCAAAACTATTTTCATCCAGAAATGAGCTAGAAATCTAAAATAAGCTCAAAAGAGCTTATGTTGACCAAGTTTGACCAGATTTTGGAAAAAAACTCAAATTCTCAAAAATCAATATTCAACACTAATTAAACGTTTTTGTGAAAGAAAATCATGACTTTTATGAAGTGGATATGAAGATCTATGAAATCAGTAACTATTTTATCTCAGAGAATGAGATATGCTCAGACTTGGACCAAAAAGCTTATTACCAGCTTATTACCTAGAACTGTGTAAATTCCTTTTAGAAAACTAAAACTATATGATATTAGCTAGGTCTTGAAACAAATTTGAGGAAATTTCATCTAGTAATGAATGAGAAATAAGCAAATGAAAATGGCAAGTTTTTCAAACCAAAGCTGAATAAAGGCTAACCCAAACAATTTTAGTGCCAATTGCCTGATTGACCTTTTATATGACTTGTAAAAGACTTAAATCCACTTGTTATAACCTAAGGACTGAAAATGAACTCTGAAACACTAATTCACAATGCTTGAAAACTGAATTTGATCTACTACCAAACACTCCTTTAACTGTTTATAACAAACTTTTTCAAAGACTTTTTAAGTATTGGATTAAGCTGATTTAAAAGCTATAGCAAACTAGATTCAATGGACAAAATGAAAGATATTAGAACTAAATGCAGTCAATTATCTCAACAAGAACTACAATTAAGATGCAAGGCTAAAAATGACTGAAATTATGCAATAACTACAATTAACTCTCAAATCAGTAAACAAGTATGCAAGATTAAGCTACAATCACACAAGAATCAATCAAACATCAACTACTAGCAGTTATATCATACAGCCATCAAGATTAACTAGGAAAATAAGCATGCACTTGACTTATTGAGTGGAACAAAAACTAGAACTGTAGAACCTAATGTAGATATCCTTTGGGAAGAAGAGGAGCGCTGAGCTCTCTTGCCCTAGTGATAACCACCACCTATCACTAGCATTCAACAAGGATCAACCATCAAACAGCTACAAATCATCTGGAATCAATCAAACTGCTTGAAATCTTCAAATGAACAATGGAATGAACAAATTCTGATCAAACAGCTATCAATCTTCACAAATGACAGTTATGATCTATGGTTGATCATAACAAACATCAAACAGCAACAACACTATCCAATTGAAGCAAGAATCTGACTGAATGAGAAGAACAGAATTTGGCGGGAAAAAGGAATTTGAATTTTATTGAAGGAAATCAGTTACAAAGTTTGTTACAAGCTATCAACTAACTAACTGACTCAAGAGTTTGTCAGACTCTTGAGTAGTTAGGGAAAAAGTGAGGGAAAAAGGAAAGGGAAAGTAAGAACTAGGTGTTTTACAAAATTAGGCTACCATCACAAATGAAGACTAGTCTAGGTATTTATAGGCAAGAAAGGAGAGTTTGTTGGAGTTGGTGACGTGTCAGGGCCAATCTCTGAGCTCCACGTGGCAAATTCTGCATTTAGCACTTTGAAGGTATGAACAATGATTTGGGGGTTTTAAATCCACTCAATGATTTGTTAATTGGTTTACACCGTTGAACTCGTCTCTCAAAATTAAGCAAGTTTGGTGTTTTAATCTTGTCATGAAATTGAGTGTAGAAGAAACACGATCCTGGCAAATTTTTCTTTTGAAGAAGAAAACACGTGTCGGTTTCTGGTTGGTTTAAAAGGTGAGTTGTGGATTACACTGTTGAGATTGTGTAATAAATGAAAGGCGGCGATAATGGGTATTAAATGAGCCTAAGTGGCAATCCGTGTCATGCAATATCCCTCTTCCCATTGGCTGCTTTTCTTGTCACATGGATTAAGCTTGCATATCTTTCCAAAGTTGGCAAAACAAGTCCTTCTTCTTGGCAGATTGCTGTTTTAAGCTAGGATCTTTATTCCTTTGACATTTTTGGTCCTTTAACTTCCATAACTTGTACAAAATGGTCCTTTGACTGAGTTGACTTGAGAGTTGACCAAATTTGACTTGAATCTTGACTTTTACATTATTTCACTTTTAGTCCTTCAACTTTCATAACTTGTCAAGATAGGTCCTTAAACTTCAAAGTCTTGTCACTTGTGATCCTCTTTTGTCTTTTTCATCCATTTGAGCTTGATTTTTCCTTGTTTGCTTGAAAATGTATCTTCTTACCTACAAAAGTGTACACAAACACAAACATACCACATAATACTGTTTTTGCCAAATAATTTGGTATTTTGCTTCATGATTTAGGGTTATTTGTTGATAAAAGGATATGAGTTTAAGCTCATATCATGTGTTCAAGAACTCCGGTGGGTACAACATGTCTGTCTCTGATGTATCGCCTCCATTTGGGTATGCAACATCGTTACTTACGTAGGTAACTGTTTGACCATTGATTTGTTCCAGTATCCGGGCGTTAATAACATCGGTACTTTCATTCTTTGGGCACACAATAGCTTTAGACTGGAACGCACTTGTTGTTGGCTTCTTTAAAGTTTCGGCGTCATAGATAAATTCTATAAGTTCTGTGAGTCCGTTATCGTCGCCAGAAACACAGTACTGCGTGGGAATCGATATCCAACTCGCGCTCTCGGGTTCTTCCCTGTCTGGTTCACCGATTTCACCATTTCCAGCTGCAAGCAACCATGTAGCAAAATCGTGTGCTTTTTCTTTTTCACATGCAGTTAGGTCGGCTCTCATCAACCTCATGTTCTTAGTTAGCGTGTAAACTTTAAAGTACTGCCATAGATGTGACTGGGATATGGATAAGGTTATCAGCTCAAGTCTTGAAGCCCCCTTTTCACTAGAAGAGTTTGCCGGAAATCCCCACCCAGAATCACTGTTTTTCCGCCAAAGATAGAATCTGGCAAGCTCATAAGGTCTCGGAGGGTCCGATCAAACGCTTCAAAGCACCGACGATTATTCATAGGCGCCTCATCCTATATAATAACATCCGTATCCGCCAACAACCGGCCCAGCTGTGTGTTCTTTTTTATATGACACAATGATTCGTCTGTGAGCTCTGACAGTATCTTAAATCTAGAGTGAGCTGCACGGCTAGCGGGAAGAAGGAGGTATGCAACGCCAGATGAAGCAACGGTTAACATGATCTTCTCTTGTGAGCGCAATGATCCTGTGATGGTTTTCCACAAAAAAGTCTTCCCAGTTCCACCATGAGCATACACAAATATCAGCTCTTGCTTTTTCTGCATTGCTGCCAAAGTGATAAGGTCGTAAATTGCGCGTTGTGCATCATTGAGTTTAGGTAGAGCGTCAATCATTTCGTGGAACAACTGCGCCCGATTTTAGTTTCTCTCCTCCATCAGCAATCTATTTTTAAGCTCATCCAAAAGTCTTTGTGGAGGGGAAGGGAGGCCAAACTCCGTTAAGGTCTTATCGTTATCGGCCAAAATACATAGGATGTCGTATAAAATATATCCTTTTTTTCAGCATCGTTTACAAAGTACCCTGGAATACCCACAATCGCAGACACCCTTGCACCAATGTCATCGGACATATTTTCCCAGTGTTTCTCCCATAGCTTGCGGGGGTCAGCGATCTCGCAGAATATTAACATCTGCGCAAACAGTGTCCGTGTTTCAGATGCACTTGCATGACCGGCACTTTCCTCCATAGCTATGTCTCATTCTCGGTCGTCTCCTAGGAGGCCCAATGCCTCACATGCGGCACGGTAGGTTGGGTAAACATGATCGTCGATGGTTCACACCTCTGTTGGAGATGTGCAGCCTTTCCTGTGAGATAGAAGCATCCGGAAGTTGAACAGGTCACCTGCGCTAGGATGCACAAACGCAAGTCTACCATAAGAGTGTTTCGTTATAACAGCCCTTCGCCTCCAAATCTTTGCATCTGCGTACCAGACAAACTTCGTGGGAAATTTCAGGTAGGTTATGTGCCTCCCATCAACGTTGTTTGCGTTGTACGCATACCATTCAGTCAATGTAGTTTTTTTTCATGCAGATTAACTATGACCGACACATCATCACGTTCACGAAAGTTAACACGCTGCATGTTCTCTAAGTGAACATCAAGTATCTATACAGCCGGTTCTCTCATGTGTATAGAGAAATCAAAAATCCTCCAGCAAGCTTCATGAGGACAGATGTAATGACCGTCAACATAATCTTGTATCTCATCTCTTGGTTTAGGTGGAGGCTGCGAGGAGGTAGATGCTTCACCGACTGGCCTAACAACTTTCAGGAAGATCTTATCAGGGCCTTTGGATATATATACTTGAACAAATACTTAATCAACATGCTCCATCCGCAATACTCGACATTTATGTGCACCTTGAAGGTGAGTGACAGGGTCCGGTTATACGGTACAACATTAGCATTATCCAACTCAAAACCTTTTTTAGTGACACATATGCCTGTGTCCCGCCTTCGATAATGGATGTACCCACCATTGTCAAAATAGGTATGTTCATTGTAATGCTTTGGAAAGTTTTTGCTACATAATTTATCCTTCATGCAAGGCGAATTCATGTTAACATGCAAATGTTTTTGGGTCCAGGTGCGGATCCAGTAGGGTGGCTAGCGGGTGCTCAGCCACCCCCAACTCTCTATCTTGGCCAAATTTTAGCTTGAATTTCAGCCGAAGTTCATCAAGTTTTCTAATTGGCACCGGCTAAAAGGCTTAAATCTGTTGGAAACATTGATAATATCTCCCTTATTTTTGGGCTTCAATCTGTTGAAGTGAGTTAGGAAAGACACACAAGTTGCAGGTTAAAAAAAGAGAAGAAAAAGTTGAAATGGAGAAGAAGATTTGCTTTAGTGGGTAGATAAATGTTTATTTATTGCATCAAGAGAAGTATTTATAAATTATTATAGTACAAGTACCATAAAACATAAAATATTACAAGTGGGTTCTGAGTTTAAAATTTCTAAGTTTATCAAGTTTGGATAGGTTTAAAATAAAAAAAGCAGTAGGTTTACGGTAAATAGTTAAACTTTAATGGTTTCTTGCTCTTGGCATACGAATTTACAGACTTTTCTTAATTAGTTGTAAAATTACCATGCATAAATGTTTATATGTTAATTATGACATCAGTCGGTTTTGTAAATGGCGTTGAATTAATAAATCGTTCGCTAATAATTCACAAAGTAAAATTAATTAAATCGTTCTCTAAGTTTTATTGTTAAGTTTTTCTCATATGTTAAATTTTGTAACTTAGTGTGTTGTCGATTATAGCATTTTAATGAGGGATTTTTTCAAATCATCTGGCTTAGGCTATAAAAAACACTTCCATGAAAAATAAGTTGATCATTAACTTTTACGTAGATAAAGATGTCTATATGTGCAAGGTCTCCTTTCAAGGTAAATAGGTTTAGCAATTCGATCATTGTGTCAAGAAAAAATTAAATGTTATTACCATGCCGAAATATTTAAGCCCCCCTAATCAAAATTCCTGGCTCCGCCCCTATTTGGGTCACTGGTAGGATCTGTCAGTTCTGCTGAAATAAATGCATCAAGTTGTGATGGGTCTACTATCTTATCTTTCTCGTGCAACCACAGGAGTGTATGACAGTGTGGCAGACCCTGTTTCTGAAACTCAATTGTGTGCAGGACTGCGCAAAAAAGAAGCACAAACTAAAATTAAGTGGGACAGATGTTACCGTGGGAAGAAAAAAAATAGGGTAATGAAACTTACGACCAGTGACGGACCCAAAAGGCTTGGACTCCTTTAAAAACTTAACAAAGTCTTTCACTTTCTGTACAAAGATCTGGCAAGCAGCGTCTGGCCTATCGGGAGTTGACAACAACGGGAACTGGGCCATGAACTTGTCTATATCAGGCCACTTTGCGTTGCATGTGAATGTGATAAAGTACTGAGGGTTTCCTAGAGCACGACAGAGTGCAAGCGCGTCAAGGTAGTGGCTGTACATGTATCGAGGCCCCCTTGTGAAAGTCATTGGTAAAAGAATAGATTGGCCACATCGGACTCCTTCCCGGTCACACTGTTCAAGGAATCATACAGCCCAACCAGGTAGTCACACCATATATCGTTCTGGTGAGTCCGGACCCAGTCCAACCAGGATTGTTCCAAAGCACAATACAGGATGACAACATAATGCTGGAACAATCTGCCTGTCCTGAATATACGACCGTAGTCACCCGCGCGTGGGTGGAGTTGGTATTTATAGTACCGATTCATAGAGACCGTGGTTGTTCCATCACCAACACCATCGCGTCTAAGAACAACCAATGTTTTATAGTACCTAGTTTGGCCAAACACGAACAATATGGGAAACTGAAGAGACATGTAAGACTTGTGGAGTTTGTTAACGCATTGCAGGGGACCATACCTGTGTTCAATAATGACATCATAATCGGTCCTGCAATCCCGACCAGTCTGGAACACAATACCACCAATATCCCTTGCGGTGGGGAGTTCATACCCGCGGGCACCACCGGTATTATACAGCCTGAGGCTGAAGTCTGGAATATTTGCATCACGGGTCTTATCCCTTGCTATTTTAAACAACTGAACCAGTGCGTTAGTCTGATCAAGACCTGTATCAGATGCTGGACTATAAGTGGGTTTAAAGTGGACCCCGATTCCCCACCAAAAGGAGCCAGCCGATTCCTTACTTCATTCTAGGTGTCGTATATGTACAACTGTAGAAACTGTTGTCCTTTCCCTACTTCGGGCATCAATGACCCTAGCCAGTGGTACACCTGGCCTGAAATCTTGAAAACATATGGCCGTATAGATTGGTTGACAGATTCATCAACCGTAGCTCCAAATGATGTCATTGCAAACATCTGGTTGTAGGCGCGGATGTTTTCCATGAAGTGACTATTTATGAGTAGTTGTTGAATGATGGCAGGTGGGGGTGGTGGCTGGGGGACGAAAATTTTGCTAGTTCCACAGCACGCATGGTATTCTAGTTATGCACTATAGCGCGCAGATTTGAGACGATCATTGTGCCAGAATAGCGCATGGCAGTTGCGACAACGGTATGTGCAGTCCCCAAGGTCACGATAGACGAGAGTACCTGAAATGTAGATGAACAGGTAATGAGTGGGGAGCTACAAACAAACCTGTTGGCCGTGTTTGGTTAGCCATAAAGGAAAGAAAGGCAACCTGAAGGGGGTCCCGAGGAAGTAGTTGGAACACCAGTTCTTGGGGGCACGCCATTCATCGGTCTAGGCGGCTGCATATGGGTATTGATGGGACGGCGTCCGGAGGTACTTGTGAATTTAGATGATTGTTGACAAAAAGTGAGAACCAAACGGGAAAAATAGAGATGGGAAATAATGCATCGGCAGAGTGGGAGGTATTAAAAGGAAAGGTAACGCGTTGGGGTAAAAAAACCCATGAACCGTGCTCGCTTGTCCATTAAGAAAAGAAGACTAACCTGTAGTAGGTCCCGAGGAAGTGCTTGGAACATCAGTTCTAGTAGAATGGTTGGCGGGACATGGTAAGGGTATAGAGGAACTCGGCCCAGCGCCACTGACCATTTGAGGTGGCGACATATAGGCACTCCTGGGCTGGCGTGTGGAGGAACCTGTTAATTGAGATCAACGTGGACAAAAGACGATCAACAAACGGTAAGCACACATATGGTAATAAGCATGTTGGTTAAGTGGCAGGTGCTAAAAGAAAGGCTTACCAGCAGATGTCGACGGGAAAGACCGGCTAGCAGCCGAAGGAGTCCTTCTCAGGCCATGTATCATAGTACGACGTCCCACTTGCGACCCAACCAAACCGGCAGGTGTGACAGAAACAACAGGAATTTGATTAGGCGAGTAAGCGGAGCCGGTGGGTCGTAGCGCCTAGGAACCTACGCACCCACATGGATGGTTAACAGAGTATAGGTAACAAACACAGAAAACGTAACAACCAAATTGGAATTATCATGCCAAGCATGCCTTATCAGAAACACTAACCAGCCGGTTGTCCTGTTGTAGCGGTTGAGTCAGGTGAGAACAACAAACGGCGACGGACACTTTGCCTTGACTGCCTTTCAACGAGAGCCAGCTGACCTGTTGGCTCACCCGCAGAAACAATTGGGACACCAACCTGCAATGAAAGCACATGGTGGTCTACAGGTCCGGCTGAGATAGGTAAAACAGGCACTGCGGGACGTTCTGAACTCTGTCGCCCTTGGACAACAGCAGAAGGCTCTCCCATTATATCAACCCACAATCTTGGTTGAGGGAGGAGCCTAAGGCCATGTTCAGCGATATACCGGTCAGCAACAGCTGAAAAAAATAGGCAAACAAATAAGGAACCAAATAAGATGGATAACATTATACGTTAGGCTACTAAACGGGCAAAGGGGAATAGAGAAACAACCTCTTATCTTTGGGTTCTGTCCACCATGGGCACGGTCGTTTGCACAGTATTCAGAACAAATAGGAATAGGTCCAACGGGTCCGTTGGAGCCACACACAACACACACTTCCATCACGGTAAACGGCAAAATATACGTTTCACCAGAAAAATCTAGTATGAACAAACAACAGGAAGGAAAAAAGTGGGCAACAAACCACGTAGACTCTGACGGGCGATCTAAGCGGAAAGGTACAACACACACACACACCGAAACACAACCTAAACTGTTACGACTAATTAACATATGAACTCCTATTATCACCCAAGGACACCTATCTGTACCTATTACAGGGATTTTTGTTAGGCTTACATAATGTAAGTCCATTTTGGCTTATATAACTTAAGCCCCAATTTCATGACTTATTTAGAGGCTTACGGCTCATATATATTTATCATAGCATGATGAACTTATATAAACTCCTAGATCTGGAAACATCAACCAAAATTAGGACTTAATTTATATAAGCCGAAAATAGGCCATATCTTCATCAAACCTACCTTTTTAAGGTTGTTGGTGACTTATAGGATTATATAAGTTTATTATATCGTAACAAACTTAGATAAGCTCATAAGCCTCCAAATAAAGCACAAAAGTCAGGCGTATGTTATATAAACCAAAACAGGGTTACCTCATATAAGCTAAAACAAACAGGCCCTATCACTAATTAACATACGAAATTGTATGATCAGCAAACCGCACTTATTTTCTAATCACATACGCAAAGAGGAAGAGCAAACTAAAGCATTAATAACATGCCTACAACAAAGAGGCACGGAAACATATAGGTAGCAACATTTAATCAAAAGGCAAATGTGTAGCATATAACGTAAAGCAAGTAAAGACATGGGAACTCACAAAGGGTTGTGAACCAGATGAAGAACACAAAGTTTAAAGATGACAATTGATCTGAAAAGGCAGCGAACCCAGAAATAATGCAAACCCTCTTAGGTGTTATTGTGGGTATATATGGGTGGCATGGGAGAAACTCTACGATCACCATGGTTACACCTCTTTATCAAATGTATGCACAAGATCAATTTCCTGTAGCCACCACACAATCAAACAATACCAATTAAGGATTTCCTGTAGCCACTAAACAATCGAAAATTATATTAAGGATTAGCCACACCAATTACCCTTTATATTAAAGAGTTTAATCTGAAAGGGCAAAGGGTTAACTTGAAAGGGCAAACCAAATTAATTAGCGCACTCGCCAATTAATGAATGGAGGGAAAGATCCAAAACTCATCAATGGAACGGAGTAAAGATCCAAAAAACAGAGTCATATAACGTTCCGTTGGAACCAACGGTGCGTGTTTTGTGTGTGTGATTTTTTGTGAGGGAAGACACCCTTTGTGAGGGAAAGAAAATAACATAGTTTATTGAGAGGGTGAGGGAGATCACTGTTCCTATGGAACCGTGATTCCCCTCTTTAATATAGAGGGTAATAAGTTCAGAAAGTATGTGCGACCGAGTGATATATGCTATATATAGGTGACAAAAGTAACATGCATTCAAAAAAAAAGAAAAAATGAAGCAATCTTCACTATCCATTTAAATCCCATCTAATGGTGTATATTAATTTTTTTAATTTAATTAAAAAACACACTTTAATCCTATTTCTTATAAATTAAATATCTCTTAAACTATTAATCGTTATAAAAAACTAATTATACTGTCATGACGGGAATTAAATTATCTTTCTATATATATGCACTTCTATATACTTTCGGTGAACTTTTTTTAAAAGTTTTCGTAAAAAAAATGACATGTGATTCTCGAAAACTCATGTTTGATTTATTATTTTAAAATCACATTTGAATTTGTAATGTCACATGCGATTTGTGAAAATCACGTGTATTTTGTTTACGAGAATTTCAACATTGTAAAATCGTTAAAAGTATATGAAAATAACCGTCTATTAAATGACAAAAATATTTTCGTTATTACTTTAAAATCACATGTGATTTATGTTAATTACACTAGAAATGTTTGAATCACATGTAATTCTGTCAATATATTAAAATATTTGTTGCCATTAATATAAAATATATTCATTTTTATTAGGGTGGAGTCCCTTTACAAAAAAAAATATGTAAAACAAATTGGCTTCTGAATTACATGTGATTTAGTGATAATTACATGTGATTTTGCTTGTATTACATGTGATTCAAGCATTCCGAAACCGTAACTTTTTCTAACAAACCCACATTAGATGAATCACATGTGATTTTTTTAATCATGTATTATCTGTTTTCATTTATGTAAAATATATAAAACAAATTGGCTTCTAAATTACATATGATTTTGTTTGAATCACATGTAATTCTGCTTGAATTGCATGGGATTCGGTGATAATTACATATGATTTTGCTTGCATTACATGTGATTCAAGCATTCTGAAACCTTAACCTTTTCTAACAAACCTACTTTAGATGAATCACATGTGATTTTTTTAATTATGTATCATCTGTTTTCAATTATGTAAAATATATAAAACAAATTGGCTTCTAAATTACATGTGATTTTGTTTGAATCACATGTAATTATGTTTGAATTGCATGTGATTCTGTGATAATTACATATGATTTTGCTTGCATTACATGTGATTCAAGCATTTTGAAACCTTAACTTCTTCTAACAAACCCACTTTAGATGAATCACATGTGATTTTTTTAATCACATGTAATCTTGTTAATATATTAAATTGTTTGCTTGAATTACATGTAATCAATGATAATTACATGTGATTTTGCTTGCATTGAATCACATGTAATTCGATGATAATTAAATGTGATTTTGCTTGCATTACATGTGATTCAAACATTTCGAAACCTTAACTTCTTATAACAAACCTACTTTAGATGAATCACATGTGATTTTGTTTGAATCACATATAATTCTATCAATATATAAAAATGTTTTGTTATCATTCATATAAAATATAGAAAGTAAACTGGCTTCTGAATTACATGTGATTTTGTTTTGATCACATGTAATTTTACTTGAATTACATGTGATTCTGTATTTGTTTTTACATGTGATTCATGTAAAATATATAAAGCAAATTTGCTTTTGAATTAGTTATGAGTTTATTTTAATCACATGTAATTCTGCTTAAATTACATGTGATTTAATGATAATTACATGTGAGTGACCCGAATAACAAGTTACTTATACTAAATCCAAAATTATAATTTTCGCCAAACCGTAAGTAATTTTTTCAAACACTTGTGATTTGTGTCAAATGAGATGATTTTTACCAAATCACATGTGATTTGTGATAAATTTTCTTTTTAATGATACGTACTTCTATATACTTTCGACGATTTTTTTAATTTCCGCACTCACGGATCACATGTGATTTATTACTTTACAAAGCACACGTGAATTTGTAAAATCATTTACAATTTAAGGATTTGTGAAATCACACGTGATTTGTTACTTTAATATCACATGTAAATTTATGAGATCACATGCGATATATGGAATCACACATGCATTTTAGAAATAAAAGGCACAATTGATTTTACAAATTACTAGTGATTTTACAAATTATGTGTAATTTTTTTAACGAAAATTTCAACAAAAAATCATGGAAACTATATGAAAAAACTAGTTGCGTAACAAGTTACGTGATTACATTCGACTACGTAAATAATTACACTAATAAATAATAATAAAAGTTATTTATTTATTCTGTAAAAAAATTAATTTTTATAAAAAACCACAAGTAATTTTTCCGAATCACATGTGATTTTTATAGTCGAAAATCGCAATAATAAAAAATCGTCAAAAATATATCAAAGTGCCTATCTACTGAAAGATAAGAATTTTTTCGTCGCAATGGTGTATTTTTCGTAATTTGGCGATTTATCGTTTGAAAAATATTGTGTTTTTAAGAAAAAGATGAAAGATTAATTTTTATTTTTTGATGGAAAAATAAATGGTTAAGATTAATTCCTTTCTTGTTTTATTCATTCATGTTCAGAAGATGAGGTGGTGCATTCGTATAGCTTTATAGTATAGCACGCACGCGGCTCACTGGGCGTAGAACGCACAACAAACTCTGGGCCACGGCCCACTAATGGATTAATATAAACCCACCATATGTGGCATCCGTAAGATGTAAGACATGGCCGGATCAGCTTCCGGAGAGCGGATTCCTATATGGGAAGACGCACCCCATGCATTCTTTAGTTTGAAAGACTACATCTGTCTTTTAAGAACCATCGTAGTTTAGTTATCTTGATCAGTAATTTGTAAGTTGAAATTGTGTAGGCCATCAATAAAACACCAATGGCAACATCAACCAACTAGTATTGGTCAAAAGTGTAATCTACATAACTATAGGGAGTTGATTTGCACACTCTAAATACTTATTTGCACACTCAAATTATGTGTGTTGTCACAAATATACCCTTAATAATTGCACACTTCACTAAGTGATGTAAGGGTATATATGGCAAAACACTCAACATTTTGAGTGTGCAAATAACTTTCAAGAGTGTGCAAATCATTAGCCATGACTATATTTCTCATCCAAACTGGTACACTTAGAATTGTACGATTATGCAACAAAGTCAGCAGAGTCATCATCTCACTTATAATTGTAAATTTAAATTTTAATCATTACGAAAAATATACCACACAGACCAGATAAAACCACACAAAAATCATAATAATATTCGCAACAAAAATTCAATTAAAAAACAGCTTATAGAGAACAATTCTCGAATAAGCAGAGGCGAAAAATCTACTATATACAGAGTAAAGAATTACTTGTAAAAATTATAACCATGACAGATGCCTATAAGGCTAGGCACAACGCATGAGGGTCGCGACCTAGTTTTTTCGGTCGGCGACCTAGTGCGACCTATTTGCCACAACCCGGCGACTTAGTGCGACCTAATTCAATTTTTTTATTTTTTTATTTAATAAAAATAACATTTTATATTTAACAAAAATAACATTTTATTACAAAAAAAAAAACATTTTATTCTATACAACACGCATTACACTAAAAAAAAAAACATTACATAAACTAAAATACGAAACATTAGAAGTAAAGAGGGTATAATGCATTAGCTAAAACTAACTCCAAAAATTGTCAAATTAATATATGTTGTGAGGAATTAAACAAAGCTCAATATATTAAAATTTGGAATTTTTTTATAAAGTTTATATAATTAAAACACTATTAAAACATATTAAATTTTAAAAAAAAAAGTTTTTTTTTTAATAAAACACAAACACAATACACAAACACATCATGACCGAGTATGCAAATAGTTCGTGACCAAGGTCGATTTGGCCTCGATCGGCGCGACGATTCGGTCGCGACCTACTGGCGACCGACTAAATGTCAGCGCGTTGTGCCCAGCCTAACATTCTCAACCTCACATACCTCCTCCTCATCATGTGCATCATTAGTATCATCATCGATTCATCGTCTACTTCATCATATTCTCGCGTTTTCACTATCTTAATTCTCTTGAAAACTACCGCCTCTCTCAACAGAAAATCTTCTGATGATGATCCATTTTTTAACTAGTAAGTCATATCCTAACCCTATTCACTGGCGACTATATTGGACTTTTATATGAGGAGATAAAGTAATCTTTAATTTCAGAAAAAAACGTTTATTATCAATGAGATTTGAACAAGTTCAATAAGTGTGTCCTACATATATATAGTTGTCCTCATCCTCCAGAGTGTGTACATGGCCGTATTGTTGTCTTATCTGCCCAGAATTAAAAAGCAAGGGTATTGTAAGACACTAGTAAACCTTCAATGGGGTTGCATATATTCAAGCTAAACGCCACTATGCTGGAGCACTTATTCATGGGTATGTTCACTTCCCATTAATAAGTGCTCGAGTATAATGGTTTTTAGCTTGAATATAATCGACCCATTGAGGGTTTGATAGTGTCTTAAAATACCCATGCGTTTTAGAGTCTCGGCAGATAAGGATATGGCAGACAACAATACGCCCATGTGCAGGCTTTGGATAATGAGTACAACTACATATGTAGGACACAGTTATTCAAGCATGATCAAGTCTCATTGATAACAAACAAATTAAAGATGAATAGGTTGCCTGATACAAAAGTTAAAAATAGTAAACGAAAGTCATGATCCGATGACATGAACCACCACTTCGGCCTCGGCGATTCCAGGAACCAGATCTGCAGCTTCTTTTCTTTAATCTATCAGAAGAAGAGATGTAGTGCGGCCATTCCAGGAACAGATCTGCAACTATATATGTTGATAGAGGGGGCGGTCCGGCTCTTAATATAGAAGAGATGTAAATGAAATTAGGTATTTGAGGTTAAAACCCTAGGCCCAAACAATGACAGCCCAGAAAGCAAAACGGCGATGTTTAGTGCGGCTATTAGTATTATCTATTTTATGATTTTATCTAATAAAAAATAATAGAATAGTGCCCGCGAGTACTCGAAGATAATTTTTGAAACAAACACATGTTACAATTTTACCTATCTCGTTTGTATCAACATTGGTGTTAAAGGTGTAAATGTGAAATCAAAATAAACTCGTTAAAAATAAAAAATAAAATCCGAAAGTTAGTAAAAAAATTCGGAATTGATACTGAATTAAAAAGCACAAAATTTTAAAAAATATGGTGAAATTAGATTATGAAAATATTAAATAGATAAAACGATATTTCAATTTAAAATAAAAATATTATTTTAATAGGTTGTCACAAAAGTTTGTTATAAAAAGTTGTTAGAAATAGTCATGTTGTATAGAATGTGGGAAACACAAAAAACTTACTATACTTAGTAAGTAAAATTGGCTGACAATTCAGCCTTCCTATTTTTAGAAGGTCCCAAATGCTTTCTAATATAGTTATAGATTAATTGATTTTGAAAAAATAAGATGTAGTGGCATTTGTACAATATGTTGTTTTATTTGTAAATTGTGATAATGTGGTGTTTTAATTATAATATTAATTATATTTTAATGATAGTTTAAATGTAATGTGTGTTGTAATAGTTCTTATGCTTGTTGTGGTTGTACATAAGCATTAATGAGTTGTATTATTTAATTCTTAGTTTGTTATTTGCATTAATAAGTTGTACATTATGTTTTATTTGTTGGATTACTTAATTTTTTTGCATTTATTAAAGAGAGAGATACCAATTTGCTTTATAAAGAGTATAGATAATTTACAAGCAAATAAAGCTTGAACAATTAAAAGACTTTTGATAAGTTAATTGTACAAGAACATTAGCAAAAATAAATAAATTCATGAACACTAAAAACATTTCCGTATATACTAGGTAATAAAAGGGTGTTTGAGGGTATACCGTGTGCATATATTATTTTCTGTTCTTTGTAGTCTCTCGGTTCGCTATTTGTGCTCGATACAACTCGCGGTCTAGCGGCTCCGCGTTATCGAACTTCGGGTTATATTTTTTTATGTCACGATTGAAAGTTTATGGACATAAAATTAAATAGTTGTGTGATATGATCGAACTCGGGATTACGGGATTGCATACATTACGTAAATGGTTAATTTATTTAATAAATATATTTTATATATTTATTAAATTAAACCGAAGCTTAACTAACGATCGTTAATAATTAAAAGTTAAATATAAACGACCGTGACCGTTATGGAATTAAATAGAAGAGAAAAGAAGTAAACGGAAAAGTTCCGGAAGCCCTTGTGAGTGGGCTTGAAGTGGACGGCCAAAGGAGACAAAAAGGGAAAGAAAAAGATTTTGTTTCCTTAATTGTTTATTACTTGGATGAAAAGTTTTGCCAATGCCTATATAAACAATCACATAGCCTTCATAATTTTCAATCCTCATTATCTTTTCTTTCTCTCTTCCTGCGACTAAAACCAAAGGCAAACACCTTCTTTAGGGTTCCTTTTAACTTTTGGTTTTGGTTTCTTTGTTTGATCAACTCCAAAGGAAAAACACCTTTTTTAGGGTTCCTTTTATCCTTTGGTTTTGGTTTAACAATAATCTAGTCCTAGCCCCTCTCTAGGGTTGTTGGGTAGATATTCCACAAGGTTAGCTCATTGTATTACGTGTGTACAAGAACGTAATGTAGTCTTACTTTAGACTACATCTTGGTGGTGTTCATCATAAACCCTAATTGGTGATTTGTTGGTGATCTTGTGGATCTTCGCTAGGATAAAAGTATGTAACCCTAATTCGATTAATTATAATTGTGTTATTATTATGATCTTATTAAATCGCTTCCGCTATGTGTGCTTTGATCCATATTAGGGGTTTTAATAATTGTTATGAACTATATAAACCTTCAGTGGCATCGAGAGCCGTTTTAACATGTTATAATTATCGAGATCTAAAGATTGTTTTTAACTAATAATTGTTTTGAGTTAAAACTACATGTTTCTTTTTGAAAAGAAAATTTAGGGTTTTGGTTTTGTTTTTTTTAAATTCGATATATAAAAAAAAGAGGTCGGTTTGTTTTTTTAGCCGATTATAAATTAAAAAAGATTTTTTTTTGTGAAACCCTAAAATTGCATGTTTTGATCTTTAGATAATTACATGATTAGTTGTTATGTCATGTATTTAAGCCGTAGAGATTTTGTTAATTTGTTAAGTAATTTGGGTGGAACTTTGATGAATTGCATATGTTATGTGAATTAATGTTTCGATCCGTAGAGATTTCATTGTTAAGTTATGTGGGAGATCCGTGATGAACATACATGTTTTTCATAGATCATACGTTTTATGTGGTAATTGTTACGTGTTTTTGCTACATGTTTATTTGATTCAATAAATCTAAAATTAGGGAAGATTCTATATGCATATAAAGATCTAGATTTGATGAATTTATTGAATAAATCGTATGCATGTGGCTGTTTGATTTATTTATTGCACATATAAATTGGTATTATGTGTTTATGATTTAGTTTTTTTTGTACCTACTTATTTTCATACGTTTTATATTAATTGTATGTTGTAAACAAGGGTAATTTTTTACAAGAAAATTAATATGGACTAAATCATATCAAAATAAATGAATTGTTTTGAGATCTAATTGACATATGATTTGCGTTGATTGGAATTGCAATAATAACTTAACGGCATACTCAACTTTGACAAACTATAAAGTGGGTATAACGCACTGTTGGTCATGTACCCGGTTAAGGAAGGAGGTGTTATGCTTCAGCGCTGACCAAATTCCCGGCTTGCTTGTGCGTCAAAGTTGGAATTACCTACGGTTATTATTTACATAATTCCTTAAGGTTGATTTAACCGCAAAAATTCACATCCGAAACACAATGAATAAGGTTATTGCTTTGTGCTTTAGCTAAGTTCTAGAAAAAGTACGGTGTAAATTTAGTTGTGGGTAAAATCTTTAATTGGTTTAACCAATACCTCAACTTGCAAATATATGATGAAATTTTAGTCTCACCAAAAAGTTTACTTAATTTTTTTATTAAACTTATGCTATGGAGATGTATGCATGCTTCTCCATACATGATTTTGACACCAAAATCAATACCCTTAAAATTTAAGTCATATGCCATCTAATTGACGAACACTTGACGTTACAATTTTCGTCATATGAGATTTTGGACGATGTTGTAATGGAGAGAAAACTTCATGACTGAATATGATTGCACATGAAGGTTTTACGTTCTTTAGATTAGTTGACTTGATTGAGTTACTCAATAAGATCTGGAAACTTAAGGCATAAAGAAGGGATGAAACATGTTTACAATGCAAAATGACTTTTGGCAATGTAAATCCCTTAAATATCTAGAAATCGCAAATTTGTTTGTCAATCATCGTTCGACAAGTTACCATCTTGAATAATTTCATTGCTAGCAAATCAACTGATGTGATGAAATTATGTCATTTTGGATTCTAGTTTTCAAGGAAAATACTATGGTTATTATTACCGGGGTAATTTTATTTTCTTGAATGATATTATCGAAAATACTAAAATTGAATTTTGTAAATTTTTTTACAAATGTATTAATGCAACTTTACACCGTAAACGTGGTTTATTCATTTATTGATCTAAAACCGTATGGTTGAGGATAGAGTCAATTTAAAAGATAAACCTAAACTCTTTTCCATGATTAAAGAAAGAGTAATAAGGATTTTAGAAATGTCAAATTCAAATCCATAACTCATAGCAAACTTTAAAAGTTAAGAAAAATGCATATTTTGAGTTATTAAAAGTTACCGCTATTTGGTTATAAGGCAAACTAGCATATTTGTCTAGTAGTTGTGCTTTGACCATTTATAGGCACTACATACCATTGTAGGGTTGGTAGACCTATTAAGGAAGAAATTGCATGTCAAGTCTTTCAAGTTAAAAGTAATTGATGGATAAGTCATCATTTACGAAGTAGAGTACACTCTTCAACAATATAAGTAATTGTTACGAATGTGTTTTTCAAAAGTGTAAGAAAGTAAACACAACACTAATTATTTTCACCAATTATGAAACATTTTCAATGTTGTCAAGTTCAGTGGGAGAATTGTGTTGTATTACTGATTTTGAGTCTATTAAAACATTCTCTTATTTAGTGGGAGTTACAAGCCTTGTTGTCTTGGTAATAACTCATATTATCTTTAGTTTGTTCTAAGATAATTGCTTTCGAATTGTTGACACTAATATCTTCAAAGATAGTTATGTACTGATTCTTGTTGATTAAGTGATTCTACATCCACTTGTAAAAGCTAATATATGTGACACAATCATATTTTATATAGACGAACGTTAGACGTGATGTTTATCTAATATATGAGGTTGTTCCATGCACAAGTGGGAGAAATGAACATTGTGTGCAAGAAAAAACTCATAAAGATATGATTCTCTTGTCTTTAAGATAAGAGACTAACAATCTAACTAATATTAGATGGAAGTTAGATCATGTGTCAATATGATTAAAAGACTACTTAAAAGTATATGTATCATTCACATTAAGAAACACTTGTTGTTTTGATTTATTCATGTAAGAGCTTGGACTAAATTGTAAACACAAGAGTAAAATATCCACATGTCGTAAGATCGGGTGTGGATTATTTTGCGGTTTCTTTAAATGGACAATTCCTTGAATGACATAAATATATAGAGTAATCTTATTCTACTAAAGTTAAATATTTGTGTATTCTTGAAATTACATAAATAGACACATAGTAGTGAATTAACTTGAAAAGATTATTGAAACCTAGTGGTGTTCATGATTATTTTAGTTATACATGTTTATGATTTATTGAATAAAGTCACAAACATAAAATTTTGAAAGACGTATAATATAAAGTAAGACGTCTATGTTTTAAAGACATGGAAATAAAGTGACTTTGTATTAGAAGTACTTGAGTTATAAAGCATGCAAAATGGTTAGGAAATCCTATTATACCATTAAGATGATTTAGTTGGTATATAGGTAAGCCTAAAGATATATATATTTATCTTAAGGGCTATTTTAAAAACAGGACCAAAACCATATGGGCACCTAAAAAAGAGTCCAAGGGAGTATCAATTAGCCAATTAGCCTATTCGACCTATTCGACCGATTCGACCGATGACACTTGTCATTTTCTTTAATCATTGGATAGTACATGTGGGACCTACTCAAGTACATACAAGTACAATGTGTGTAAGTGTACCTGTTATTCGACTACCAGTCACATCGATTATTCGACCCACCACTTTTTGAATAAAATAATAATTATTAAAAAATCAATCTCCAATTATTATGTTATTCGACTTTGACTTAAATATTATTCGACCCGTACTTTTAATTAATATAAAACATAAAAACTAAATCCCAAATAGATCTTTTTGTTATTCAACTTGTACAATTTACTTATTTGACTTGTGCTTTTTAAAATAATTATAATAACTTATCCATCGATGGTGTTTGTATATCTTTGTGGTTATGGGTTAAAGTACCTGAACTTAACACATTCACAGTAAGTAACAGTTCCAAGAAACATATCTGATGGTTAGAATTGGTGAATGTGAATGTGTTTGATGGTTACTTTTTTAGAAGCCTCAATCATTAACTTTAAATCATGATTCTGTCAAAATGTTGATTTTTTTCTATTAAATATCAGTTATGTTCAACATGATGGTTTACTGGTTAACTTAAATGTGCAGTTTACTTAATCTGGGCTAACTAATGTCGATTAACCTCTACAGATAGAGAGATCATCTTCTGCATCAGTTACCAAATCATGACAATCAATGATTTACCGATCCGAACTTACATATATCACGTTCTGAACCGAAAAAAAGTTGTGATGTAATACACAGAATGTGTGCTCAAGTCAGTGTAAGAAACGCCAAATGTAAGTTTTAACTTGGATTGTACTAAGACTTATAAGAAACAGTAAAACCGATCTTTATTAAACCAAAACTGAACCAAATTACTCCGTTAACAATTACATAAGCCCTAATCAACCATCTTCAAGAAAAGCACCAACAACCTTTCCATCCTTGATCCAGTATGATCCAAACTTTGGTTTAGCTGATGAAGGATCATGGTCACCAAAAATAATAGTATCACCAACATTATCCCCATAAAACTGCCATGATAGATCAAATGAACGGGAATAGAAGAACGGAAGGTAGTCATAAGTTTTGATCTCCTTTTGCCTTTGTTGGTTTTACCCTTGTTGTTTCCCTTTGCTTTCTTGTTTTTAGCATCTTGGGATTCTAAATTGACGACAGAATCTAGGTGACACACTTTTGTGTCTGGCCAAGGGCTTCTCAGCTAGGCCACAACGTCTCCTATAACAGATTTCTCCACTTCTTCTACTGGGCTGTAAAAGATGCCAAAAAAGAATTTTAGAAGCTAATAATTCAAAATAATCTTAATAGTGCACAAATCAACCCAATCATCAACATCAGTCCACTAAACTCACCACACAAATTACTGTCATCGCATAAATCCCACACCCAATATCACACTTAAACAGAAGTTACCTTTGTCTGGAAATCAACTTGCTTACAAGTGGTGTTATAAACATTTTCTACAATGTGTTTGAAAGAAGCTTTAAGATGTAGCGTTTGCTCAATCCATACCCCATTAGCAGAAGACAAACGAGGTCCACCACTTGGGCTACCATCAGCCATCAAGGACAAAAGATGTGAAGTAAGGGTATTGAGATCATGGACGGTGTCTGATTTGAGAAATGCTAACAGCTGGTCAAGTGTTCGGCCTTTTGAACCGGCAGCAATTAGGCTCAGGGCGACGTGGATAGAAAGCGGACAGAAAACAACATTGGTGTTTGGACATTTCTTGGAGAAAAGGTGGTTTACAAGTGTGACTGAGACATGACTTTGGTTGTTGACTAATTGCGTAATTTCCATTTATGTTTTTGGTATGAAAACCGAAGATATTGAATGTTGATCAGATGGTGTTAATGATCGGAAGATTTATATAGGATTAAAGTCTATGGTTTAGTTAACGCGTCTAAGGAAGGAACCTAAGTGTTTTGACCAGGTATTTACGTGACACAGAGTAGCAGAGGAGACCAGCCATATTAATAATCTTTTATTAGTTATATAAGCAATGTCAAACTGTTTAATACACAAATTAGTTGATTTAGTACCACATTATGTCATCTAAAAAGTCAGATACTCTAAAAAAATGCCATGTATGAGTTAGAACAATGTGGGTTAAAATGACTGAAATGCCTATCTACTAACCTCCTTATTACAGAGTAATGTCTATCACAATCACACTTTATGCTGCTCATATCAGTGTAAATGACTGATAAATTACATGTATATCATGTGTTTTACAGGACAATGAAATGCAAAGACTCGTGAGTGGTGTTCAAATATCTATTTTAAACTGTGTCCTGACTAATATTTGCGTACTGTTATAATTCTCCTGTCAACTTGGGACAACCATAGCTACTAAGTATACAAAATTTAATCATACAGATTATATTTCAAAATGGACTTGAAAACTTGTACAAACAGAATTGATAATATAACACTGTGTGTTTTAGCGTGAATAATGCATTACCAAAAGTCGACTAACCTTTTCTCCTCCCATAAATCCCACACCCAATCCACCACTGTAACACCAGCCTCGTCCACAGCCCGCCGCCCCGTAGCCACCTCCAATACAACCACACCGTAACTATAAACATTAGTTTTCACTGTCCCAACTCTAAAGTACACATATTTGGGCGCCAAGTATGATGCCAGTGTGCCGTCACAACCACCATCACAACCACTATTACTGCCGCCACCGGTAAAACCACCACCGCCACCACCACCGTTGACTCCACCATCACTATCAACCATTATAATCATCACCGATTAAAATCACCACCGCCATTCATACATCACAATAATCAACTTAAACATACACCACTACACATTCAAGTCTCCACTCCACCAATTAAAAATTTCAGATTTAAGCCAACGACGATGAAGAACCAACCACAAAACAAAGATCCAACCACTAAATTAAGATCCGGCCACAAAATGAAGATCCGGCTACTAAATCAAGATCCGTCCAAACATAATCAAGATCCAGCCACTAACATTATCAAGATATGGCCCACTAAATCAAGATCCGACTATCCACCACCTTTCAATCACCACAACCAAATTTAAAGATCTGATTTAAAGATATAATTTTGTAATTTGTTTTTAGATATAGGTTTGGTGAGAGTTTGGCTCTCTGATTGAATACCTTTTTTTCGGTAGAAAAACATTAATTTTAAAAATTAAAATATTGCATAACAAAAGTAAAATATTGCAACAAGAGTATATATTTGAGAAAAAGTTTATTATTTTTTATTAATAAAAAGTACAAGTCGAATAAAATTTTGGTCAAAGTCGAATAACATAACTATTTGGATTAATTTATTAAAAATTATTATTTTATTAAAAAGTACGGGTCGAATAACCGATGTGACTAGTGGTCGAATAGCAAGTACACTTACACCATGTGTACTTGCTTTACTTGTGGGGACCCACATGTACTACCCCAATCGTTAACCCCAATGCCATGTATCACCTCCAAGTGATAGTCGAATAGGTCGAATAGGTCGAATAGGGTTAATTGGCTAATTTTGTTTTGAGAAGTCTTTTTTTAGTGTCAAGTCCCTTTTAGTCCTCTTTTTGAAATAGCTCTTATCTTAAATATTGTTAAGATTGACTTACAATATTTCCCTAAATGAAATACAACATTATGATGGTATGTTCAATAGGAGAATCAGGCTCTCAATTTGATGGTGATGATTGATTCAAGATAATTATATCTTCCTTTTCTTCCAAAAGATATCAAGGTTTGAAAGTTGAGTATGACTTGAGCTAAGAAGATTAATAAGATACCATTATATATGGAATGTGATGAATCACTTTATATCTTAAATGGAGTTCGGATTTTGCTAAACTACTTATGAAGTGGATTGTTTAGAAAATAAAGAGTATGGAACTGTCATTGTGTTTTGTAATGTCCCATATAGATAACGTTGGAATGTTGATCTATTTGATATGTATTTAAAGAGTAATTTTAAGTTACTAAAAGCAAGTGGGAGTTTTGATCTTGAAAGATAAAATTACAAGATACATAATCTTCTGGAATACACTAGTAATTATCATGATGTAGGTTTGTAAATGCTAACTCTTAAGATAAAGGAATTTAGGTCATAGGTCCGTAAGGATATCTCGGATATGCGATTTGTATGCTGAGCATTATGAGTTACAAATAATTGTTATGATTTGTTACCAAACATTGATCTGGGTAAATTACTCATACTATGAACGTTATAGATGTTGTCCAACAAGATAATCAAATTTCAATTTTGGTTTATCTTAAAGAGTTTGACTAGAAATTGGAGATGAGTTTCGTCAATGGAAAAAAAAAACGACAATTGTGGTGGTTTAATCTTTGTGTCGAAATTATATGGACAAAATTGTACACATATTTAATGAATAGATTATTAATCACAATTAAGTAATTAATTGTGATTGAGTATTCTTTTCTAAACACATTAAATGTATAAAGATTTTGATGGTCATACTTTAAATTAAAAAATTTGGATATGTATGAACTATTTCTTGAATGACTACTTGAACAAGGACTTAAGTAATCGAAATGAGTTTATTACTTCAAAATAAATCTTTGGAAAAGTACAAAATGCAATTATCCATGAATGGATAAAAGCATGCATCTAGAAAATTATTCTTATGTTTAATTTGAAATCCAAGATTGGATTTAAATTTAAATAAAATGATTTCTGAGTATTCCTAAAAGCTAGTGGGAGTATTATAGTTATTTTCTTAAATTATATGTTTCAAATAGAAATGTAAGAAAGTAAGTTTTCATTCAAACTAAATGTTGATTTGGTTTATTTTTGAGATGAAACTTTACTTTGAAGATTTAGAAAATAAGATATACATAACCTTGGAACAAATAATATTTGTTTGTTTATGCGGTGGAAATACAACATAATATGCCATGTAGTAAATTTATATGGATATTTAAATCATGAAGAAATCTAAATCTGGTTTGAGAAATTCTCATGTGTGTCGTGTTGTATTTATATCATGCTTAAAGTGCATGATGATTTGAATATATTGATATCTATTTTAAAGTTATTAAATAACTTGTGTAATGAATATTCTGAAGGAATATGTTTGATATAGAATAACATTCTAAATCTTGGATTAACTTCCATATTCTATAGATAAGTAATTTGTCAATAGTTGTGCAAATTATCATAGCCAACAAACTTGGAGGTTTGGTTGGAATCAAACATTACATAATAGATATTAAAGGTAACGTATTTATATCTTTTATGACAAGTTGTAAAACTTGAAAAGATATAATTGAGGTAACACTCAATATTAGTCATGGGATCTTTGGAGATGACATGTTGATTAAAGTTGCATTATACATTAAAGAATTAGAATACTTTGAACTTCAAATGTGTTTTGGAAGTTTAGGAAATTGGTGATCAAGGATGTTTCACAATTTTGATATTATGTGGCAATATCAAACTATTTGAATGAACATGTACAAGAGTTTCAATGAATTGAATTCTTAAAGAAAGTATTCTCAAAATTCCAATAGGTCAAGACTGGTTATTTTATGCTTTGCCAAACAACTATGAATGTCATTACTAGAGGCATGATGCATGTACCTGTTTTATGCATTGATCTATTTTTAGTATTTGGATAAAGGATGTTAAGACATTATTATTTAACAAAATAAAGACTGGGTTTCGTTTATTCTTGTTATCTAATTTTGTATCCTATTTTACATGTTTTAATCCATGAATATTATGATATTTCTAAATGTCCGTTGCCAATTAATAATATAGGAATATTATTAAACTAAGACAAATTCAAAATAATCACAGAGTATACTTTAAAGTATATTGGTCAATTTTAGATGATATTTGATGAATCAAATATTGGACTTCTCCCAACTATATGATTTTACTTTATGGATCTTTGTCATCAAGTAAATCATAAATAGTTATCCTCAGACCTGAGATACCAAGAAACTTTCATGGATCTAGTGCATTTCTGTGAAATAATCTAACGCTAAACGTAACTGGTAGCTATAAGGGTTATTTTCAGAAGTGTTGCAAAGTTCATAAGTTTTGCTTGTAGTCAAAATGGGATTTGTTTCCTTCAAATTATTTTGAAGTAAAATACAGCTGGGCCCCTTGGGGGAGTAGTAAGATATTTGTGCGGCCGCACCCAAATTTGTTTTGGTGATCTTGCTATATCCGTAAACGAGAAACTGAATGATTAATGAAGGAATGACCGAGATCCATATCCTATTAACGTGTATTTGAAATGGAAGGATAATAATAATGAAGTATATATCATTAAAAGATTTTGTCCAAAAGACCTTACTCGAGTTGTACTAGTGACATTGTTAGTGTAACGAGACGCTAATCAATGTGATCACGATATTCGAATTTTGTCCAAGTGGGAGCTGAAAGTTTATGGACATAAAATTAAATAGTCGTGTGATATGATCGAACTCGGGATTACGGGATTGCACACATTACGTAAAGGGTTCATTTATTTAATAAATATATTTTATATATTTATTAAATTAAATCGAAGCTTAACTAACGATTGTTAATAAATAAAAGTTAAATATAAACGACCGTTATGGAATTAAATAGAAGAGAAAAGAAGTAAACGGAAAAGTTCCGGAAGCCCTTGTGGGTGGGATTGAAGTGACGGCCAAAGGGGACAAAAAGGGAAAGAAAAATATTTTGTTTCCTTAATTGTATATTACTTGGAGGAAAAGTTTCGCCAAGGCCTATATAAACAATCCCATAGCCTTCATAATTTTCAATCCCTATTCTCTTTTCTTTCTCTCTTCCTGCGACTAAAACCAAAGGCAAACACCTTCTTTAGGGTTCCTTTTAACCTTTGGTTTTGGTTTCTTTGTTTGATCAACTCCAAAGGAAAAACAACTTTTTTAGGGTTCCTTTTATCTTTTGGTTTTAGTTTAACAATAATCTAGTCCTAGCCCCTCTCTAGGGTTGTTGGGTAGATATTCCACAAGTGTAGAAGCTCGGTTTACACGTGCTAGAATCACGGTTAGCTCGTTGTATTACGTGTGTACAAGAACGTAATTGTGGAAACCTTGGTTTCCTCGATCTTTTAGCTACTAGGAATGATCATTGTTCATATGATTAACATAATCAAAGCGGAATTAAAACAATAACCATTAACAAGGTGTTTGGACACAATAACACAAGAATTAAACAGTTGGATTGCTAATTATGTTAATAATCAACAATCACTAGGTGTGTATACATTGAATCCCACACCTAGTCGACATACGCTTTAGGTTTACATTGTGAATGAATGATATGAATAAAACCTAAGACCCTTGTTCCTTTTATAGACTAAGGATTAGGGTTTACAAGAGATAATTATGAATAAACATGTAAATCTTCTATTTAAATAACTAATACAGAATAATATTCTGCATACTTATCCTAAATAGAAGCTTCCAACAGCGTTTGACTTTTGTTGACTTCTGTCAACGCCTGATTTACTCTTGACAACGCCTGGATTACACTTGTCAACGCTTAGATAGATACCTTCATGTTTTCTTCGTTTTTGAGTTTCTGCCACATCAACTTTTTGACCCAACAATTTTCCCCTAGTTGATGTTGACAAAACTCTATGTGTATCTCTTGTAAGTTGTACATCATCTTCAAATTGCTTCCCCTCAATTGTAGCATGTATGTCTTCCCCTTTTTGTCACATCAACAGGGAAATAAACAATGTATGCAATCTTGAAGATTCTCCAAATGTAGGCTCTATGTAATGATCTTGAAGAAAAATAACTATAATATTCTTGATGTAGAAGTAGAGTAACCCAATCTTGTGTTCCATGTCTTGTACTATTCACGTGACGTCGAACTTATATGATGAGAGTAAATATAAGCAGACCTCGATCCCTTGTCAACATTCTCATCATTTGTGAGACACTGAGCACGATAATGTAACTCCATCAAGTGTTATGACAAGTCTTCATCACCAACCGTTAAAAGCACAAACAAGTTATCTTAAAAGTTAATTGTAATGCTGATTACTTTTAAGATATGATAGAACATAACCTCGTGAAAATATTCTTCAAACATCAAACTTACCATAAGAATTCTTCCCCTTAAGCCAACACCTCTTCATGACGAATTTTAATGAAATAACATCTTCATAGCATATGTAAAAGGACTTGAACGGATAACTCTTTCACAAGGCTATCCCGATTACATAATCTAATATCCATCAAATTCTTCATGAGTTGTTGCTAACTTTCGTAAAAATCATTAATCCCGTTTAAAAAAAATATCCGAGCCATAAATATCAAATTGATATTCTGTATAAAAATGGAGATTCCATGTACCTTTGCGTGTAAATACCTCTTTTTGTGTGCCAAAATCGTATCAATTTTCCAAACATCAGCTATTCCTTTTGTTGTCTAATATCCTCATTTATCCAATATATTACCACTGTGTGTTGTCCAACATCCGACAACACTTGTCAGCGTTTGAAAAATAATATATCGGACAAGTGTCAGCACTTCCCAACAGTGCTTAACTTATTCATGTCAGCGTCGAACCAAAAACCTTGTCAGCGTCTACTTTATTCACCATTGTAATCTGATTAAACATTGAGTCCCGCATAACCACACTTTTCTTTTGACTAAACAAGTATATCACGTGACTTTGATCCAATAATAACTTTTCCTTTGCACAAATATACACAATACTGTACACTTGTACCTTTTTGCAGTCCCACGTGAACCCTTTGAGTAATAGTACTTTTGCATGACATCCTTAAACTTGATTCATTGAACAGTCACACTCATTGCTATTGTTAAACCTGGGACCAGCAGCCTTTGCTTCTTCTTTGAACGACCTTTCTGCTCGGGTCCACAAGACATCGCAAGTCCAAGGCCTTTGTTGCTTCGTCCTTATCAAACTTTATCAAAACGCCAATGAAGTTATGATGTTAGGACCACAGAATCTTGGCATTATGCGAACAGTCTTAGCACTTACGTTCTCACAAACATCCTACTTGGTCTGCTATTCTCCAGATAAATAGTATTCCAAGCAGTCGACGACCATAAAGAATAACAAACCTCCTTGTGTATGCATCTGCCTATTTACGTGACTTCAGACCGTAAGCTTCATGTCCCTTGATGATCCACCAGATCTAGGGTTCTTGAAACCTTAAAAACAAAGTCTCATCAAACATCATCAGATTCAAGAGTTTATATTAAAAACCTAACAACAATCATCACAAAACCAATGGATCTATGGTTTTGGACGAAACCCTAACACTTTAACTCCTTCGTTAGCCACAAAACTCCTTCTTTTCTGTTGTAAAATCGATTCTAGGGTTTGAAGAAACCCTAGTTCATGATTTTATGTAATCTAGAATTTAGAAAATCACATTCTGCAGCGAACTTCGACTTAGAATAACTGCTTCATGAGAGCTCAGATCAAAGATCCCTCCGGTGAGATCTAAGAAACATGTGTCAAGAACCTACAGTTCAAAAATCACGATGATCCAACGGTTAACGAAGGAGAAATTGTGTTTTGAACATAGTTGTCCATAGAAAACTGCATACATCCTGCTGCTGACTTTGGCGCTTAAAAACTTTTTCTTGGGGATAAAACTTGACAATCCCTCTGGCGGATGTCTAGATATATGTGTATAGAACACATAAAAAAAATTTCGTGGTGATCCAACTGTTCAATAAAAAGTTATGACCTTCTGAATACTGCTGCGCACACAAAATCATCCAGAAAAACCCTAGACGGATTTTTATTTTCTTCTCGAAACACGAACACCTTGTTGGTCCTAGCATCACGAGCCACGAGGCTCTGATACCAATTGTGGAAACCTTGGTTTCCTCGATCTTTTAGCTACTAGGAGTGATCATTGTTCATATGATTAACATAATCAAAGCGGAATTAGAACAATAACCATTAACAAGGTATTTGGGCACAATAACACAAGAATTAAATAGTAGGATTGCTAATTATATTAGTAATCAACAATCACTAGGTGTGTATACATTGAATCCCACACCTAGTCGACACACGCTTTAGGTTTATATTGTGAATGAATGATATGAATAAAACCTAAGACCCCTGTTCATTTTATAGACTAAGGATTAGGATTTACAAGAGATAATTATGAATAAACATGTAAATCTTCTATTTAAATAACTAATACAGAATAATATTCTGCATACTTATCCTAAATAGAAGCTTCCAATAGCGTTTGACCTTTGTTGACTCCTGTCAACGTCTGATTTACTCTTGACAACGCCTGGATTACACTTGTCAACGCTTAGACAAATGCCTTCATGTTTTCTTTGTTTTTGAGTTTCTGCCACATCAACTTTTTGACCCAATAGTAATGTAGTCTTACTTTAGACTACATCTTGGTGGTGTTTATCATAAACCCTAATTGGTGATTCGTTGGTGATATTGTGGATCTTCGCTAGGATAAAGATATGTAACCCTAATTCGATTAATTATAATTGTGTTATTATTATGATCTTGTTAAATCGCTTCCGCTATGTGTGCTTTGATCCATATTAGGGTTTTTAATAAATGTTATGAACTATATAAACCTTCCACGATCACTTGCTTATTAGACGGTAATATGGCCTAAGCCCGGTTCTGGGCTTTGGGTCTATTAGGGTTTCTATGTTTCTAGTATCTTCTATGTTGTACTATATATACGTATCAATAAAACATAACACCTCACGGGGTTTTCTGTTATCTTACATGGTATGAGCACATGTGGATCTAGTCTGCCACCATGAGCCGCTTCCTCATTGTCTCTACCACCCCATCAAAACTCTCATATCCATCATCCTAATGTCGGCCGCCATGAGCCGCTTCTCAAAACTTATTCTCTTTTATTAAAATACCTCAAAAGCTACTTGTTGGTCGTCATGAGCCGCTTCTCAAAACTTCTCCATCCATATCATCCTACCAGTCGGCCGTCATGAGCCGCTTTTATCCTCTAAAAAACCACAACTTTCTTTGTTATGAATCTAATCCTCTCTAGAAAATTGTTCTTCTTTTAAATAATATCCAGATCCGATCCATGTGGACAAACGAATCAGTCCTTCGTTTTGTCATTAACCCATCTGTTATCATGAAGTTTTAAAAAAGGAAAAAACAAGCAAGTTTTTTGACATCATCACAACGTTTTGCGTCGGATATTGTCGTTTGAAGATTTTGATTCGAAAGATCTCGATCTTAGTTTTCCTATCTTCAGTCAGTAAATATCAGTAGTTAATAGCATTAATGTTAATGTTTTTTTCAATGTTTTATGGTTTATGTTGTTCTCTAGTCCTGAGCTTTCGTGATTTCACCGCTCGACTACGAGAGAGTATTAGACGGTAAATGGCCCAAGCCCGGTTGTGGCCTTTGGGTCCGTTAGGGTTTCTATGTTTCTAGTATCTTCTATGTTGCACTATATATACGTATCAATAAAACATAACACCTCACGAGGTTTTTAATCATTCTAATATTTCTTTGCTTTTAGAAAGGGGCATGAATTCGCTACTCAACGTTTGTTGTCAACGATAATGATCTTCGACAACTAAAACAATTAGATGAGAAAGAAAAAAATATGAGTGATCAAAGACGCTTAGTATATTTTGGGTCTTTTGATAGCTAGGTTTTAAGGTTTATGAATGGAATACGAGAATGTAATCCTAAAAATAATAATAATAATAACGAAAAAATAGGATTTCAGCAAGTAACCAATGACCGGATGATAGCATTTTTTGTTGGTGCATCTTACTTGTGATATCATATAAAAATAGAGAGTATTATTGATTGGTAAATACATGCATATAACCAGTATCAAAACCTAAACCTAGTAAACCACAAACTCACAATTTTACTTAGGCCAATGACTCGTCTAACACTATTTACCAATCCCGTAAGCCGTTTTTTGTTGTGTATTTTTGTTTTAGTTTCATATTGTAAAATGCTCAATCATGTAAAATATGGATTAACCACATAATGCTATTTTTCTAAATTAATTTACAGGAATGGGTACCAAAAAAAGAAAGGGAAAAAGACGGGAAAGAAAGGTAGAAGATAAGAAAGTCTCCAGGTGACAAACGCCTTTGTGATATGGAGTTTGATTTGTTCTAATCTTGTTCTTACCTTAGACCTAAAGCAACAACTAACTATTACAAAGTTAGCTAATCTTGTTCTTAATTTGGTAGACTTCCTTAGCTTGATTTTCTTTAAAAAAACATTTTTAGAAAATCTTCATTCATCTCCTAGGAGGTGGAGTCATGGTGAACAAAGTTAGTGTAACACCCCACTTGGATAAGTGGACCGTTACGTGTATTCATGGCGTGTCATCAAAGCATAAGGTAAATGTCCTAAAACATTAACTGACTATAAAGAAAATACTGGAATCAAACATCGGTAATCCAAACATAAGCTCAAAACATGAAAAGTAAATACTGGAGGAAAGAACTAAACAATGTCCAAATAAGCAAAGTAATGTAAGAAGTGCATAAAGTAAGAAGTCTGGATAGCTTCCATCCAAATGCACATGCTCTCAGAATCCTAAAGAGCGTCCCGGTGTACCTGCTGTTAGAACATGAAAGGAACTACGGCTGAGCATAACGCCCAGTGAAGGGATATAAAGCATGATAAGAAATACTGAAATGAAGCGGATAATAAAATACTGAAGCTGTAAAACTGATAAGTAAAGTTCCAGTGGAAATCTATGTATAATCTGAAAAGTCTGATTTATAAATAATAAAGCTGAACTATTATCTATTAATCTGAAACATGCATCTACTGTATTTTAATTGCCAAGAGCTTATATAGGTCATGTGCTGTAACAACTGCTGCATGAATAAATGGAGGGGTGACCTCGTCATGCTGTAGAGGGGTGACCTCTAAATAATGTGATGGGTGGAGGGATCAACTCCAATATGAAGATGTAGAGCACACACCACATTCACCTGATAACTGTAAACTGATAGCCTAGGATGCACCCATACGCCCCACTAATAATACTGATAAATGGCCAAGCTGAAATAAATGGGATGCTGCGAGAAATCACTACCGCGCAGAGGAGTCATGACACTGGTGCCTCTAGTGTCATGGTTGCAGTACCTCCGTAACTAGTACATAAACTGATCATGCTTGTATATAAAGCTCAGGCAATTTATTTAGTTATTAAAATGATTACTGATAAGCTTAAAACATATACTAGGAAAAAACATTTGGCTGCAGACGGGGAATCCTAATCATGTATAGAAGGGAGTCCTTACTGAAGGACGGGAAAATCCGTACCTCGTGTCGAATAATGAAATAAGAGTGAAAGCTGAAGGATCTATTCTGACTTCACGGATACTACATAGATAAAGGACGTTGGGATGAGCTGTCTGGTTACTGTTTACTGTTACTGATTTTCATTTGTTCTTAATTTAATTTATTTTATTCTTGTGATGCTGTTTGTATATAATCTGATATGTCTGAGCCTTCTAACATTTCTTTTTAACGTATTTGTTCTACTATTAATTACGGCGTAACACGTATTCTGACGTTATAATATTCTATATTTAGTAACCTGCTAATAGAAAGTTTCCTAATTTAGAAAGTTTACAAAAAAAATGAATAAAAGCATTAATAATATTATACCCTTTTAAATTTTATAAGACTAGTTTAATATAACAAATCTAATTTACTAAATAAATCAATAAAACATTTATTTAAACAAAAAATGATTAAAAAGGTATAATTAAAATCTTCATTTATTATTATAACTATAATCCGGAGCCTGCCGAGATACCCCTTCTCGTTCGCATTAAAGCAAACCAATATTAAAATTCCGCCTAATGGAATTAGCGACAACATTTTCTGTCGCTAAAAAGCTGTGACTAAACTGTCCAACATCCTGTCAGGAAAACTGCGACAGAAAAGTCGTCGCTAAAATGTCGCTAATTCTGATTTTAAGTCACTAATTTATGTCCAACATTTTCCCACTGATCCTATACTCTGTTCCCAACGTTTTCATAAAGTTTCCCACTGATTTTACAAAACCAAACACCTCGTTTATAATTCTAACACCTAAATGGGTTGTTTTGGGGTCGGGTGATCGAGCATAGCCCTAGACCGCCCCTGTGTGAGTCACGGCTGGGCAGAGAACGAGGCCACCAAGACCATAGGGTCTCGGTTTCAATTAACCAAGCAACCCCGACCCTTTGACTATATATATATATATACCCCCGTTTGGGGTTGGCTGCTCTCGGCAGAACCAAAAGAACACCACTGAGAGCTTTATGCACTCGGTTTCCATGAATCCAAAACCCAAAACGCGACCCCCTTTTGGTTTTATTCTTGTTCTTGATTACCATTATTTTAATTTTCGTGATATAGATTAAAGGCCATCCCATTCATGATGTAAACTGAAATTAATGAAAAGAAATTTGTTACCGTTGCAAGATTGAAAATACACACGAATTTCTAATGGAAATCAAACTCGAAAACCCCCTGTGTGCACCTCCTAGCCGGCGGCTACAATGCCAAACCCTAGTTCTCTTTCTTCTTTTTCTTTTTTTTTACTGTTCGAGGCAGGGAGATGGGGTTTACCCCGTATGTTTCTTGTTTAGTAGTGAAGTGGGCTCAAGCCTATTTATTCTTCCTTCTTTTCTTTTTAAAAAGCTACCAGCCCAAAGTCTTGTGGGTTTTATTTGTTTTTCGACTTCTTAATTTATCACGTCAACTCGTATTTATTTATCGTACTTTAAATTCGGAAACGTAATAATTCTTTCTGTATGATGATGCTTACATAATACATACGTCATATTCTCTGACACTTAATAATTATATTATTTTATGGATAATTATTTATTTGTAGTATTTAAATAAAACTGAGACTGTGTAATTACTTTTGACGTTTAATTATTTTATGTATAATAAATAATATATACGTAATATTTTCTGAAACTTAATAATTATTTTTTGAATAATTATTTTGTTGTAGTATTTAAATAAACTGAGACTGTGTATTTACTGTTTACGTTTAATTAACGTTAAAGCTGAGACTACATGTATTTAATATTCGTGGATTTTAAATACCGGTTTTACATTCTTCCCATCTAAAAAAATAATTCGTCCTCGAATTAAGGATGCGATAATGCTATGGTTTTACCATTCTTCCCCTCTAAAAATGAGAAATTCGTCCTCGAATTAAAGGTAATAAGCTGATGAAATTATAAGAACTGAAAGAACACGTAAACCGAAAAGACATATAAGTTGAAGGATAATTCGTCTTCTAATTAAGACATAATACTGTTGATAGGTATAAACATGACATGACTGAAGTGATCATGTAACGTGACATGGCTGAAGAGGACCTGGAACGTAACCTGAATGAAGGAACTTAACTGGATTTATTGAAGGAAAAGTGATGAGAGGTCCGGATGGACTCCTCCGTTTCGAGTAGCTTCCCGCTAAAAACGATTCCTTCAAGGGTCTTAACATAATGAAAATCCTGGTCCTGATGACCCTGTCCTGACGATGCTGAAAAGTTTCTGGTTCCATATTTAAGATGGATTTTGTGAATCTGATAGACTGAATAAGCTATAGAATATATGATACATGAAACAGTACGTACAAATATCTTGAAACGATAACATTTATATCTCTAAGCAAGCTGTTGAAAACATATAGGGACGGACTACGTGAACAATTGTGAACGTGGTTCACGATTATATGAGGAACACTGGGCATGGAATATATTGTGAACGTAATACGTGAAACATATTGTGAGCGTGATACTAGGACATATCATGAATGTATGCTGACTGGGGAAAGAATGCCAAACGATACGGCCTGAGACATGAGACGTCTGCCTGGTATGAAGAAGTTGTGCTAAGCTTGAGTCTGGTTTCTTAAGCTTTCTGTGATTGTATTCAGTAACCAGCTGTGAAATACGTATCGTGAGATGGAACACGAACCTGAACGTGAACAATGTCATGAATAAGGACGTGAACTTAAATCATGAGATAGTACAAAATATGGACTGAAACAACATCATATGTGAACGTGAGACGTAAGCGTGAGGGTAATGTAACCGTGAACATGAATGTGAACGTAAACGTTATCGTGAACATGAACGTGAGCGTGATTCGTGAACATGACATTTTCTATCTGATATGATGGATGATGGAATACCTTGAAATCGTACGATTTACTACTGAATTTCCTGTAGATCTGCTACCGTGTAATCCTTTCTGATGAAAGAAAAAGTGTAGGCTGGTTAACCGGTCGACCATGACTTAGATATTATCATACTTCTTCTGAGTCTGTGGTAATTGATAACAACCTTCAGGAGATCTTGTCTCACTTCTGTTTAGAATTTCTAATGGTTGTAATAACTCACTTAGCATGACGACGTTCAATCTTGAACCTGCTGGCATGTCAAGCATCTAGATATGAACATAGATGCATTAATGTGTTACAATGCTTCTATCAAAATTTTGCCTGGGATTATGGTACATTCTGGTAGAATCTGAGTGAATAGTCATGAAATAATCTTTGTGAGAACTGTTAGCAACTTCTACGGTAGTAGTCAACTGAGTTCTGGTAAATTTTCATACTTCATTCACAAGCGTCGGTCTTGACCACCTGGTGATGGCCTTCACCTTCGCCTGATTTCTGAAATTTCTTTCTACTAAAATAATGTGTCCTAGGAATGCCACTATGTTCATCTGGAACTCACATCTGGGAAGCTGCTTATATAAATTTTTCCTATCAGAGATTTTGTACCACTATGAGAAGATGATTATCGTGTTCTTCTCTAGAGTTTACTATATCAAAATGTTATCGGTGCATATACTGACGATTTTGTCTAAGAATGCAATGGAAAATTTTATTCATAAATTTCATAATATAGTAGGAGAATTAGGGAGCTCAGCAGCATAAGTCAAAATTTTAGAGTGACTATAATATGTGCAACAGCAGTATGGAGAACATCACGTTCTTTCGCTCGCTACTGATGGTATTATGATCGAGAAGTGTTTCTGGCAAAATGTTTAAGACATCGTAGCATATCAGATGAACCTTATATTCGTGGAATGAACATCGATTAAGGATGGAGATCTTGTAAATTTTTGGTGATCGATACATGATCTCATGTTACTGGCCTTCTTTCTGATAGACAGAAACGGTACACTTCCTAGTGGTGTGTTAGGGCGAATAAAGCCTTGTTCCAGTAACTCTTGCAGCAATTCCTGCAACTCTTTTGACTTAGCTGAAGCCCTGGAATAAAGAGTTTTGAAAACAGGTTCTGTTCTTGAGACAAGCTCTATGTTAAATTCTGTCTCGTGGTTAGGAAGGAAATTTTTGGGAAAACCTTATGGAATGACATCTAGAAACTTTGGAATAATCTAATAGAAACTTTGGAATTAATTTATCTATTTAATATTAAAAACTAATTAAATAATTTAAATAAAACTAATTTAAAAATTAATCTAATAAAAACTTTCAAATGAAATCTATTTTTAAAATAAAACTTTAAACCTAGTTAATTTTAACCTAAAAACTTTTTAATTTAAATCTAAAGAAATTTTAAACTAAATTTAATGACATAAAAGAAAACTAGATTAAAACAAAACTTAATTAAAATTTTATTCTAAATTTTAAATAAACTAAAAACTTTAATTAAACTAAATTTAAACTAATTTTAAAAGTAATTAAAAATTAAAATATATATATATATATATTTTTTTTCTTTTTTTAAATTTTATAAAAACTGATTAAAAAGAAAATTCAACTTTTTTTAATTAAAACTTAACTAAACTAAAAACACTTAATTAAAGCTGCCAGACTTAAACTCCTATATTAAATTAACTATGCAGTTATAAACACAAAAAGAACAATAGAGGAGATGGATGAGTCGTTGGTAAGCTGAACGAGAGGTCTGGGGATCGAATCCCACCCCAGACCTGTTTTTGCTAATTATTATTTTGTTGGATTTTTATTTTTCTGGAAGGTTTATGATGCTCAGATCAGATGGATCTGATGAACACAGCACTCTTATAGACCCAATAAGCAGATAAAAGAAAAACCGATAAGCACATAAGCAAAATCCCAAGAAGCAAAGCTAATAAAAGCTATAAAAGCTAAAAAAAATGTAAAGCTAAATCAAATAAGCAGTTTATAATCTTAACAGTTTAATCTTAAATCTAATAAGCAAACCGAATCCCGAATAAAACAATAAGCAAATCTAGAAGCTAGCACAACTAAACAGATATGCCAATAATCAGATCTGAATATAATGAAAATAAGCTAAAATAAGTAAACAGTAAAGTATTTCCAAACAAACTAACAAATTAAACTTTTAAATAAGCAAATCCAAACAGTAAATAAGCTAATCTAAATAAACTAGGACGAATGAGCAGATAAACACAAAAGCCAATAAGATATATAAACATTAAGCTAAGCAAATTGAAAAGCTAAAAACGATAAGAAAATGAGAAAACCAAATAAACTATAAAAACTTAATAAGCTGAAAAATCCTAGAAAAAACTAAACAAACCAGACAATAAGCAAGAGACAAACCAAATAAGCATATTAAGCAGTAAGATAATAAGCTGATAAATAAAAAAAAACTACAAATCCTCTACTCAACTCAGAATTTCAAAACAATTCAGCAATCTAAAACTCACATCCAAACGAGGAAGACTTAAGCAGGTCCAAACAATCTTGATCAGATAACTCAAATAAAACTAGCGGTAACATTAACATAACGAAGCAGAATAAAAAGTAACAGTGACAAAATCAAACAGAAACATTAAAACTTAAGCAGACTAAACATATCAATCCAAAAATAAAGCTATGAGCAAATAATTAAACTATAACCAGAACAATCCTAAGATATCAAGCAGATAGTAACAAACCAAGCAACTAAAATATTAAAACTAACACTTAAAAATGAAAAGAAGATTATGAACCTATTTGTCGAAAACCGTTGTGACGAAGACGAGGCGCTGAGCCGTCTCGACAAACCGCATCAACACCACCTTAATTTATCATCATCATCTCGGCTTCCACACTCGATCCAAACAGTAGCATACGAACAGATTTTTTTATTTATTTTTTTTTTATTATTTATTTTTTTTATAATAATTCGATTGAGAACAGTAATATAAAAATTAAAGGCAGATTAAAATTAAAATGAATTGACAGAAACTTAATTTAAATGAGACGAATCAATAAATAAAAAAAAACTTTTCATTAAATAAAAATTCGAATTACATTCACTGGAAAATAAAATTACAATATTTAAACCCTAATCTAATTTTGCAAAAATTTAAATCTAATTTACCCTACTCCTAATTTAATTAAAAACTGAAAATTAATTAAAAAATATGCTCCCTAGAATTACAAGATATGAGGGTTTTTATAGGAAAACCCTAGGAAACCTTCTTGGTTCTCCTTGGTGGCCAAGGAAGTGAATCCTGGCCGTTTATCTCTTCTCTCTCTTTTCTTCTTTAATCTACGGCTGACATTGGTTTGGGGAACGGATTGCCAGCGTGGAAAGTAAGGACCACTTTGGTGGGAGCTTGCGAAAAATTGGGGGAATTAATTCATTATTGATGAATTACCCAATAAGGGTAAAAGCCCCTTATTAATTGGGTTAATTTTGATATGTAAATTAGGGTTTTTGGGGATAAAAAGATGGTGAGGCTGCGAATTTAGGGGAAGAGAAAGAGAGTGGGTGATGTTTTGCTTTGTTTTCATCGAAATAATGGGTGTGTGGGGAAGGGCAACAAAAAAAACGTTTGATAATAATAAGTGAGTGGGGAAAGTTGGTTGGGTAAAGTAAATAATTGTGAGATGAAAACACGTGTGAAGGGAGAGCGTGTGTTGACTGAGTGAAAGTGTTGACCTGGTTTATTTGTTTGACAAAGCAAAGTTGCAAAAGTGAATAAATCTTCAATTCTCCCGTTCCATTTTGTGTAACTTTGGGCCTGGCCCAAGTAAATATTACCTCCACCACCTCTTATTTGCATTATGGGCTTTCCGTTTAAACATTTCTTATGGGCAAAACTGATTTTGTTTTCCATCCGAGTTTAACTTGGGCTGAATTGGGCCAAGTACTAAGTAAAATACAACTTTCAAATGGGCCTTTAAGCCCATTAACCCAAATGTGGGACCCACAAGCCCGTTTAACTCCATAAATATTAAAACCGCTAGAAACGAGCTTGATTTCGGCTTTCTTGTTTATTTTCTTCAAACTCGTGTCGGTTTAGCCGGTTTTCGTGAACTTGGGCACACTTTTGGTCTTTGACTTTGTCTTCGTCTCTTTTTGTACTTTTCTTCGACATTTTACCGTGAAACCTCGTGTTTTCTTTCCTTTTGATCATTTGTACCTATTTAACCACAAAAACACAAAACCACGCGTAATTCCGACTTTTACGATATAAAACACATGATTATGTCTTGTTTTTCCTTGATTTTAGTGGCAAAAGGATAAGTGTTTACACACTTATTAAATCCCCTACACTTGACCATTGCAATGACCCCATGCAATGCATTATTTTAAAGCATAAAGTTACATTTTTCTTATAATCAATCCATCTCGGCCTTTATTACTATTACTACTACTACTACGAAAAGATAAAAACTTAAAAGGAGACAAAAGTTATAATTTATTTGATGGAAGAAACTCGTAAAGAAATCTAAGACTTAGATTAGGGCTTTGGTGCCATGAATATAAATCACCCTCAAGTTTCACGTTCCCCATACCAATCTCAAAAACGAGATCATTGTTATTACAAGTTAGCACAACTATCACTTACTCATGCGGTTTAATTATTCACTTAGACTCCCTTATTCCTACGGTGTATCTCTTGTATTTTATTTTTGTCTTGAATGATCACGAGGATGCATTTTTGACTTATTTTGATAATTTATTAAGGCCGAAAATAAAGTGGGACGATTTAATCAATAGTTAGCTAAAGGACAAAATCTTTTAAAACGGCTTCTCGAAACCTCATAAAGTTCATATCTTGGCATAACTCGTTTCACGATTTGAGACCTTTCTCGGACCGATATTTGGCTTGTACTTCAAACTTTAAATCTTGAGAGACGATCTTGAAATTATGGTCTTCTCTTCATTTTGGTATACATCTTCATAAGGAGTGAAAGATGCTTCAAACGTTGACCACGACTTCTTCATTTATCCTCTTCTTTATTTAGGATTTTGATATACAACGATCCGCCTCCTTTTCGGACTTGGATCTATTTATCCTCATACCTTGTTAGGGTCTTTTTGGATAGACTTCTCCATGATCTTTAGGGGAGTAATTGCTTCTCGTCGTGTGTCTTGATCCTTCATATTGATTTGGATTAATGATCTTCACATCATCTTAGGATCTTTAGCAAAAAGTGAATCCTCATGCCTTGTTAGGGCCTTTTTGGACTCGGGTATCCTCATGCCTTGTTAGGGCCTTTTTGGATAAGCCAATCTTCGCGTCCCGTTTCAATAAGTTATGCCTTGGCTATGAACTCTAATTAATACCGAGCAACTTTTAAACGATCTTGTGCTAGAAGCTAAGTAACCTTTTAAATCGTACAACCTTATTTATTGCAATTATATTTATTAACAAGTGATGGGAGAAAAAGCTCATAACTAACTCACATAAGTTAATGAAAGAATACCGAACTTATAATTAACTCTATCATCTCTCGTTCTCCACAATTTAAAATCTCAAGGAATGAGACTCGTGGATGCTTAGCCTAATAAACCAATTAAGGTCCATATGGTTAAGGATACTAGCTAGAGTAAACTTGGATAAGTAAACTCGGGTTGAGTCAAAATATTCACGACGGGCCTAATATATCAAAGACATCTAAACTTGTTAAAACCATTTTATTTATTTATTTTTTTATTCTTGAAAATAGAAAATATAAATATGATGCAAAGAAAAGAAAAGAAAATAAAAATACTACAAGGCCAAAATAGATCAAAAATTTAAAAAACGTTGAAAATTTTAAAAATTTTCCGGTTAAAATGGGGTCAAATTCATGGAAAAGGCCACTAAAATTCGATAGAAGGCCCCCTACACTTAATATAAACATTGTCCTCAATGTTTAAGCATGTGGGAGAGTAAACTCCCCTACACTTAGGACATTGAGTACGTTGTTTAGATCGAGCTAAGGAAAGGACAACTAAAGTGATCACATTTATTTATATACAAGATTGAATCACAATAGCAAAAACTTATCGAAGGAACCGGGTACATGGGTAACACGGGAACACGGGTCTCGTCAAAAGTACCAAAAGTGGATCATCAAAGCACATGTACTTACACAATCACAACACAACACACAAACAACCTACACAGCTCCCCCTACACTTATTGTAGAAAATAGATAAAAGATAAAAAGATAGAACATCGGGTTGTCTCCCGAGAAGCGCTTGTTTTTGTTAACCGAGTCACGAGCCTGACTCGACCCCGAATTAAATGGTCCATGGGGAAGCCTCGAATGTAATACCGGGATCAAAAATCTTATCCTCGGTCCCGGATGAACATAATAAATGAGAGGCAGGAGGATAAGTCATGAAAGGGAGAAAAGTCCGCTCAACATACGAGAAGTATGTGAGGTCATGATCCGCGGGAGGTGGGGTGGGCAAAGTCGTAAAGGTATTAATCAAAGAATGGTCAATGTCACCTCCCGGGTCAAAGCATTCATCCTCATGAACCTGAATCTCTTCGATTTCTTCATCATAGATAGGCTCGTCAAACAAAGGTTCGTCGTTCCCCTCATTGAGGATTTTAGAAATTCTCTCGAAAAGATCACGATCAAGTACGAAACCATCATTCATTTGTGGGATTTTTTGATAAGTTAAATCCTCACGAATGTGGTGAACGTAATTCTCATTAGAGGAGTGTTGATTAGGTAACTCCTCGAGAATTGGATGAGAATCGATGGTAGAATCAAAAGTAATTGGCGAAGAGGCAAATGTGAATTTATCAAAATCCGAGTTTTCAAAATCAATATCAATATCAAGTTTTTAAACACCATTTGCCTTCTCATCAATACCATGATCACAATTAAGCTCATGCGAGAAATCCAATAACACGGGATCATAAAAAGCATCCTCGTGATGGAATTTCTCGATACTTGGGGTATAAAAGTCATCACTAAGGAGTAAAGAATCCGATAAATTATTATCATGGTTCTCAAAAGTCGGTCTTGGTAAAATAGGCGAATCATCCTCATCCGATCCCGAGGAATAATTAAAAATGTAATCGGAATCACAAGATAACTCATCCCTATCTACAAACTCCTTAGGTGTGGGACAACTTATGGGTTCTTCTTCTATGCATTCACACTCCTCAAAATATGGTTTCTCAAAACATGTCTCGCCAAGAGGATTTGAAGAAAGCATAAAGTCATTTGGAGGGGTAGGTGAAGGAGGCATAAAAGAAATGGGGTCATCAACGGGTAATGACGGCTCAAGTGTAATCTCGGGAATTTCCTCAATAGGAGAGCTAATTGTATCCGTGGGTGTCAACACCGGAGGGTGAGTAAAACTCATGATAATCTCCGGGCCTTGTCTCTCCTTTATTGGCGGAGAGATGGAAGGATCCACAGTGGGAACATCACTACTAGTAGTGGTGTTAGCCTCAATATCATCACTCAAAGACGGCTCAATAACAAATTGATCTTGATAGGTTTCTAAAAAGAGCATGAATTTCTTATCGGTTTCTTCTTGCATTTCTCTTAAGAATCTACCATGTTCCTCAAGTTTATTAAGAATTAAATCTATTTGTGAAATACTCCCTTGATTATAGTTTTGAAAATTGCCTTCATTTGAAAAACCTTCATTATTTGAAAACCCTTGATTTTGAAATTCCCCATAAAACCGTTGATCATATTGTGGTGGGTCACTATTTGTAGGAAAACTAGGGGAGCCAAAATAAGTATTAGTATCATAACACATACTTTCCTCACTATAATAAACCTCCTCAAAAGTTTTGTCACAATTAAAATAAGCATGAGGCCCATCACAAGTCGAACACTCCTCGGACATAATCTTATAACGCTCTTCTTGCAAGATTTCCCAAATCGGACGATTATCCATGGTAGTGTCGAAAGAAATCGAAAATAACAATAATTATTAAGCTACGTAATATATTATAATAAAAAAAAATTCTTTTTGTATTTTTTTTAGAAAAATATATAATCACAAGAAAAACAAAAGAAATCGAACTTAAAATTAACACTAATACGTAATATTTTTGGTGTAATACTTTTAGGAAAAAGTATTACTTTTGGATTTTTTAATTTTTTTGTGCAATTCTTAGGAAAGAAATTGCTTTTGTGTTTTTTTTTAATTTTTTTTTGTATTTTTAAGTTTTTGATTTTTTTTTATGTTTTTTATTTTTTGTGCAAGAAACGTAACGTTCAAAGGATGAACGGATCCCAAAATCCAAACGTCTTCATGAAAAATCGTCAATCGTACGAGCGAAGCGGCAGCGGCGCCATTTTAAAAAATGGGATTTTGTTTACCCTTTTTATATTATTTTCGTCCTCGACTCACCCGAATTTGATTTCCAATTAATCGTTACGACTTAACTTTGCTTTTGGTAAATAATATATTTGGTGTTTTATCTATTTAATATTAAAAACTAATTAAATAATTTAAATAAAACTAATTTAAAAATTAATCTAATAAAAACTTTCAAATGAAATCTATTTTTAAAATAAAACTTTAAACCTAGTTAATTTTAACCTAAAAACTTTTTAATTTAAATCTAAAGAAATTTTAAACTAAATTTAATGACATAAAAGAAAACTAGATTAAAACAAAACTTAATTAAAATTTTATTCTAAATTTTAAATAAACTAAAAACTTTAATTAAACTAAATTTAAACTAATTTTAAAAGTAATTAAAAATTAAAATATATATATATATATATTTTTTTTCTTTTTTTAAATTTTATAAAAACTGATTAAAAAGAAAATTCAACTTTTTTTAATTAAAACTTAACTAAACTAAAAACACTTAATTAAAGCTGCCAGACTTAAACTCCTATATTAAGTTAACTATGCAGTTATAAACACAAAAAGAACAATAGAGGAGATGGATGAGTCGTTGGTAAGCTGAACGAGAGGTCTGGGGATCAAATCCCACCCCAGACCTGTTTTTGCTAATTATTATTTTGTTGGATTTTTATTTTTCTGGAAGGTTTATGATGCTCAGATCAGATGGATCTGATGAACACAGCACTCTTATAGACCCAATAAGCAGATAAAAGAAAAACCGATAAGCACATAAGCAAAATCCCAAGAAGCAAAGCTAATAAAAGCTATAAAAGCTAAAAAAAAATGTAAAGCTAAATCAAATAAGCAGTTTATAATCTTAACAGTTTAATCTTAAATCTAATAAGCAAACCGAATCCCGAATAAAACAATAAGCAAATCTAGAAGCTAGCACAACTAAACAGATATGCCAATAATCAGATCTGAATATAATGAAAATAAGCTAAAATAAGTAAATAGTAAAGTATTTCCAAACAAACTAACAAATTAAACTTTTAAATAAGCAAATCCAAACAGTAAATAAGCTAATCTAAATAAACTAGGACGAATGAGCAGATAAACACAATAGCCAATAAGATATATAAACATTAAGCTAAGCAAATTGAAAAGCTAAAAACGATAAGAAAATGAGAAAACCAAATAAACTATAAAAACTTAATAAGCTGAAAAATCCTAGAAAAAACTAAACAAACCAGACAATAAGCAAGAGACAAACCAAATAAGCATATTAAGCAGTAAGATAATAAGCTGATAAATAAAAAAACTACAAATCCTCTACTCAACTCAGAATTTCAAAACAATTCAGCAATCTAAAACTCACATCCAAACGAGGAAGACTTAAGCAGGTCCAAACAATCTTGATCAGATAACTCAAATAAAACTAGCGGTAACATTAACATAACGAAGCAGAATAAAAAGTAACAGTGACAAAATCAAACAGAAACATTAAAACTTAAGCAGACTAAACATATCAATCCAAAAATAAAGCTATGAGCAAATAATTAAACTATAACCAGAACAATCCTAAGATATCAAGCAGATAGTAACAAACCAAGCAACTAAAATATTAAAACTAACACTTAAAAATGAAAAGAAGATTATGAACCTATTTGTCGAAAACCGTTGTGACGAAGACGAGGCGCTGAGCCGTCTCGACAAACCGCATCAACACCACCTTAATTTATCATCATCATCTCGGCTTCCACACTCGATCCAAACAGTAGCATACGAACAGATTTTTTTATTTATTTATTTTTTTATTATTTATTTTTTTTATAATAATTCGATTGAGAACAGTAATATAAAAATTAAAGGCAGATTAAAATTAAAATGAATTGACAGAAACTTATATTAAATGAGACGAATCAATAAATAAAAAAAAACTTTTCATTAAATAAAAATTCGAATTACATTCACTGGAAAATAAAATTACAATATTTAAACCCTAATCTAATTTTGCAAAAATTTAAATCTAATTTACCCTACTCCTAATTTAATTAAAAACTGAAAATTAATTAAAAAATATGCTCCCTATAATTACAAGATATGAGGGTTTTTATAGGAAAACCCTAGGAAACCTTCTTGGTTCTCCTTGGTGGCCAAGGAAGTGAATCCTGGCCGTTTATCTCTTCTCTCTCTTTTCTTCTTTAATCTACGACTGACATTGGTTTGGGGAACGGATTGCCAGCGTGGAAAGTAAGGACCACTTTGGTGGGAGCTTGCGAAAAATTGGGGGAATTAATTCATTATTGATGAATTACCCAATAAGGGTAAAAGCCCCTTATTAATTGGGTTAATTTTGATATGTAAATTAGGGTTTTTGGGGATAAAAAGATGGTGAGGCTGCGAATTTAGGGGAAGAGAAAGAGAGTGGGTGATGTTTTGCTTTGTTTTCATCGAAATAATGGGTGTGTGGGGAAGGGCAACAAAAAAAACGTTTGATAATAATAAGTGAGTGGGGAAAGTTGGTTGGGTAAAGTAAATAATTGTAAGATGAAAACACGTGTGAAGGGAGAGCGTGTGTTGACTGAGTGAAAGTGTTGACCTGGTTTATTTGTTTGACAAAGCAAAGTTGCAAAAGTGAATAAATCTTCAATTCTCCCGTTCCATTTTGTGTAACTTTGGGCCTGGCCCAAGTAAATATTACCTCCACCACCTCTTATTTGCATTATGGGCTTTCCGTTTAAACATTTCTTATGGGCCAAACTGATTTTGTTTTCCATCCGAGTTTAACTTGGGCTGAATTGGGCCAAGTACTAAGTAAAATACAACTTTCAAATGGGCCTTTGAGCCCATTAACCCAAATGTGGGACCCACAAGCCCGTTTAACTCCATAAATATTAAAACCGCTAGAAACGAGCTTGATTTTGGCTTTCTTGTTTATTTTCTTCAAACTCGTGTCGGTTTAGCCGGTTTTCGTGAACTTGGGCACACTTTTGGTCTTTGACTTTGTCTTCGTCTCTTTTTGTACTTTTCTTCGACATTTGACCGTGAAACCTCGTGTTTTCTTTCCTTTTGATCATTTGTACCTATTTAACCACAAAAACACAAAACCACGCGTAATTCCGACTTTTACGATATAAAACACATGATTATGTCTTGTTTTTCCTTGATTTTAGTGGCAAAAGGATAAGTGTTTACACACTTATTAAATGACATCTAGAAACTTTGGAATAATCTGTTGATCATGAATTTAAAGAACTTCAGAAGTGAATTTATAACTGGTAGCTAAAAAGGTCTCTGTAGCTTTGGACTAATAAGTCACTTGCTGTAAGGTATAACAACTTGTACTGATTTTCTGGCAGAAAATAAAATGACTATATTTGGGAGTTAGTAAGACGAATCTTGTCTTCAACTGGAAGGAAGACCCTTTAAAAAAATATGGGCGATACTGTGGAGTCTTTTCTGGTTGGGAGGTAGGTAATACCTTATTTAAGATAAAGCTGATATAGGAATACGTGGAGTAACGTGGCGACTTTCACTGAATGTGTTCGTCTGTAACCTCACAGAATGAATACCATGTGTCTAACCGTAATAATACCCGGTGGCGGTAACCATATTGCAAGGGTCTGATTTATGCGTGGCATGACAAAACGGTATACCCCTTTGGAGGGTACCCTGAATTATTGAGGACCTGGCTTAGAGGCATACTGCAATTATGAGTCTTGACTCGTGCCTTGAGAATATATTCGTATGACATGTATCATGACTGGCATGCTGACATGTGCCTTCTGAAATGATACTAGAGACCCGTATCTTGACTGATGTCTTGACATGTGTTTTTAGCAGATGAATCTGAACAAGGCTGAAAATTTTGGTAAATGCTAGGATTGGCGGACCGGTTAGACTGCTGACCTTTGTATTTCTGGTCACGTCCGTGCCGGAGTTCCGATGACTACTGACTGATTAATGCAAGCCCGGTGGTTGTCATTATTGCCTTGTCTATCAGTTTCCTGATGGTCATTATTATAACCGTGATTCCTGTAACTATTTCTACTGAGTGGTCGGCTGGGTACCGGTCCCCACTCTTCTGACTGAAAAATAGTTGTGTGAAGTGTGACATCTAGCTGAGAAAGTAAAAGCATAGAATAGAATGGTAGTGTCTGATGGTTGAAGTTTATTCTTGTCAGAAATTTCAAATTTATAGTTTTCGTCCTTGTTCTACAGAGTCTTCATAGTATAAACAGCATCAACATCGTGAGAAGTCTCCAAAGTATCAACAACATCAGTATTTGTGAGGTCTTCAAAGTGTTAGCAACATTAGTATCTGGTAAAATCTTCAACTCACGCGCAATATCATCATTTGGTAGAATATTGACGAGTGGAAACGCTTGAGATGATTGAGGATCGACTAGCAATATCCATAGAGTAGGGTACATGGAGTACACCTGGACTACTGTACACGAAGTACAAAATTAATATTGAACATGGAACATATGTGAGACACTGTACGTAGAGTACACATGAAATACTGTACATGGCACTGGTGGAAATTTTATGGGATGATCGATACTAGTGTCGCTTGTATGATATGATCTAAGAAATAATTTGATTTAAACGGTAGTAAGCTGAACTGAAATGAGTAACATGATAGCCTGATGATTCTTGCGTAGACTTAATGTTGGTTGTATAAAGAGCTCAAAATATGATTAAATGGAGTTTCATCAATAGCCATCCTGATGATATGATTGATGAAGACTAAACACGATTTATCATGAAAACAAGATTTTACTGAAATCCTTTTATGTCTTAGTATGATTACATTATCCCCTGTTGAAAACATAATCCTCATAAAGAGGCATGAAACTGAATCAGCATGAAGACGACATCACATGAGGGTACGAAAACTGAATTGTTCAGAGAACATAGAAGCATAACCAATTGAAGTTTAACATCAACTGATGTGGATGGATAAGGTTTAATCCATAGAATTTAAAGTAGGAAGCATGTGACTAAGTATGGGCGATTCTGGTTCGAACCATACTTGTCAAAAAATTTCTGAGAACCGTCATGTATAGAAATTTACAATCTGGGACTAAATATGGTTGGTTGTAGTCCAAAACCATACTAGTAAAAAAATTTAATGCAACATCATGATATGAACAAAGGTGAACAACTATGAATCGGTTCACAAAACAACATTCGACTGAAAATCATGAAATTTGACCTGAATAATGATGAACGTTTTATGACTGGTCCACCAAGTAATAATCGACTGAAAACATGAATCTGGCATGAGTAAGGATGAACGCCTATGGGTCGGTTCACCAATACAAAATCTGAACGGGCAAGGGTGAACGCCTATGGGTCGGTTCACCAAAACAAAATTCGAATGAAAAGCACATGCGACTAAATATGGCTAGTCCTGTACCAACCTTTTACTTAGTAAAAAACTATAAGAAATCTATCTAATAAATGAAGAAGACTGACTGATAAATGCGTGAGAAACATGAAAGATAACAACGCCAAAATCTGGGAAGTTTCTGGTGACTACCCACTAGTCACAAGTCAAGTTTTAGAACCTACAGGTCAAACCAGGCTCTGATACCATAATTGTAACACCCCACTTGGATAAATGGACGGTTACGTGTATTTATGGCGTATCATCAAAGCATAAGGTAAATGTCCTAAAACATTAACTGACCATAAAAGGAATATCAGAATCAAACATCGGTAATCCAGACATAAGCTCAAAACATGAAAAGTAAATACTGGAGGAAAGGACTAAACAATGTCCAAATAAGCAAAGAAATGTAAGAAGTGCATAAAGTAAGAAGTCTGGATAGATTCCATCCAAATGCATATGCTTTTAGAATCCTAAGAGCGTCCCGGTGTACCTGCCGTTAGAATATGAAAGGAACTACGACTGAGCATAACGCCTAGTGAACGGATATAAAGCATGATAAGAAATACTGAAATGAAGCAGATGATAAAATACTGAAGCTGTAAAACTGATAAGTAAAGTTGCAGCGGAAATCTGTGTATAATCTGAAAAGTCTGATTTATAATAATAAAGATGAACTGTTATCTATTAAATATGAAAACATGCATCTACTGTATTTTAATCGCCAATAGCTTATATAGGTCATGTGTTGTAACAACTACTGCATGAATAAATGGAGGGGTGACCTCGTCATGATGTAGAGGGGTGACCTCTAAATAATGTGTTGGGTGAAGGGATCAACTCCAATGTGAAGGATGTAAAGCACACACCACATTCACTTGATAACTGTAAACTGATAGCCTAGGATGCACCCATACGCCCCGCTGTTAATACTGATAAATGGCTAAGCTGAAATAAATGAGACACTGCGAGAAATCACTCCCTCGCAGAGGAGTCATGACACTGGTGCCTCTAGTGTCATGATTACGGTACCTTCATAACTAGTACATAAACTGATCATGCTTGTATATAAAGCTCATGCAATTTACTTAGCTATTAAAATGATTACTGATAAGCTTAAAACATATACTGGGGAAAAACATTTGGCTGCAGACGGGGAATCCTAATCATGCATAGAAGGGAGTCCTTACTGAAGTACGGTAAAATCCATATCTCGTGTCGAGCAATGAAATAAGAGTGAAAGCTGAAGGATCTACTCTGACCTCACGGATACTACATAGATAAAGGACGCTTTGTTGAGTTGTCTGATTACTGTTTACTGTTACTGATTTTCATTTGTTCTTAATTTAATTTATTTTATTCTTGTGATGCTGTTTGTATATAATCTGATAAGTCTAAGCATTCTAACATTTCTTTTTAACGTATTTGGTCTACTATTAATTACGGCGTAACACGTATTCTGACGTTATAATATTCTATATTTAGTAACCTGCTAAAATAGAAAGTTTCCTAATTTATAAAGTTTACAAAAAAACGAATAAAAGCATTAATAATATTATACCCTTTTAAATTTTATAAGACTAGTTTAATATAACAAATCTAATTTACTAAAAATCATTAAAACATTTATTTAAACAAAAACTGATTAAAAAGGTATAATTAAAATATTCATTTAATATTGTAGCTATAATCTCGAGCCTACCGAGATACCACTTCTCGGTCGCACTAAAACAAACCAATATTAAAATTCTGCCTAATGGAATTAGCGACAACATTTTCTGTCGCTAAAAAGCTGTGACTAAACTGTCTAAAATCCTGTCAGGAGAACTGCGACAGAAAAGTCGTCGCTAAAATGTCGCTGATTCTGATTTTAACTTACTAATTTCTGTCCAACATTTTCCCACTGATCCTATACTCTGTTCCCACCGTTTTCATAAAGTTTCCTACTCATTTTACAAAACCAAACACCTCGTTTATAATTCTAACACCCAAATGGGTTGTTTTGGGGTCGGGTGATCGAGCATAGCCCTAGGCCGCCCCTGTGTGGGACACGGATGGGTAGAGAACGAGCCACCAAGACCGTAGGGTCTCGGTTTCAATTAACCAAGAAACCCCGGCCCCTTGACTATATATATACCCCCGTTTGGGGTTGGCTGCTCTCGGCAGAACCAAAAGAACACCACCGAGAGCTTTATGCTCTCGGTTTCCATGAATCCAAAACCCAAAACACGACCCCCTTTTGGTTTTATTCCAGTTCTTGATTACCATTCTTTTAATTTTTGTGATATAGATTAAAGGCCATCCCATTCATGATGTAAACTGAAACTAATGGAAAGAAATTTGTTACCATTGCAAGATTGAAAATACATACGAATTTCTGATGGAAATCAAACTAGAAAACCCCTTGTGTGCACCTCCTAGCCGACGGCTACAATGCCAAACCCTAGTACTCTTATTTTTTACTGTTCGAAGCAGGGAGATGGGGTTTACCCCGTATGTTTCTTGTTTAGTAGTAAAGTGGGCCCAAGCCCATTTATTCTTCCTTCTTTTCTTTTTAAAAAGCTATCGGCCCAAAGTCGTGTGGGTTTTATTTGTTTTTCGACTTTTTAATTTATCACGTCAGCCCGTATTTATTTATCGTACTTTAATTTCTGAAACGTAATAATTCTTTCTGTATGATGATGCTTACGTAATACATACGTCATATTCTCTGACACTTAATAATTATTTTCTGAATAATTATTTATTTGTAGTATTTAAATAAAACTGAGACTACGTAATTACTGTTGACGTTTAATTATTTTCTGTATAATAAATTATACATACGTAATATTTTCTGAAATTTAATAATTATTTTCTGAGTAATTATTTTGTTGTAGTATTTATATAAACTGAGACTGCGTATTTACTATTTACGTTTAATTAAAGTTAAAGCTGAGACTACGCGTATTTAATATTCGAGGATTTTAAATACAGGTTTTGCAGTTATAAGAAATCTTGCAACCTCCTATGAAGACCAAACATCTCCATTCTAGGTTTTGAATGATGTAGTTATTATAGAAGCAACATTGACAATTAGTGCCATTCGTTTCTAGAAAAGCAAACAAGTAAGGATCACCCATTGAGGTAGAAATGGGAACACCCAAAATTGGAGTGTTAGAGGGAGGAGGCATGGTGTCCAATGGTGATATAGATGAGTTTGGCGGGGTGAAAGGAGAGGTTACCAAAGGCTCAACAAAGTCATCGTCAAAGGGAATGCTTTGAAGAGGTTGATGGTTCACATCCAAGAGAGGACTTAGAGTGAAGGGTGAAGACAACTCATTCATCCTAGATTGGAATGAAGAGGAGGTAGAACCATGAGAATGGTTAGTACCATGAGTTAAGCTAGTCTTGCATGGAGCAAGAGGCGGTGAAGGTGATGAAGAGATAAGAATAGGAGATATCTCATTCTTAGGTGTAAGAAAAGATGAAGAACCTAGATTAGGTATCTTGATCTTAATCTTAAAGTTTCTTTTGGTATTAGAGTGTTTGGAGGAGTTTGATGATATTGTGGACACCATGGTTGTGTGTCTAGGTTTAGAAGAAGGCTTAGAGGATGAAGAAGAAAAACAACCAATAGAGGTTTAAGAAGAAGGTGGGATGATCCAAACTAGTAATGTGTTAAAAATCATTTTGGTGAATAATGAAACATGCTAGGCTTAATTGGGAAAAAGCTGTTTTTTAGCAAAAATTTCATCAATGTTTACAAAGATTTAGAGAAAACAATGTAAAGTAGAGATGCTTTCGAAGTCAGAGCCTGTGGTTCCTTAAATAGGGGCGCAGTTCGATATCAATAAGGAACCGCCCTTTAATTAAAGAACCGCGGGTAGAAGGATAGAGAAAAGGGACTTCCAACATTTTTCTTAAGCTCGGATTTTTAGCAAAGGTTTGACAAGCCAAAATAGATAACTAACCAAAATCTAGATAGCTAACTAACACATAATTGCATAAAGTCATGTAAATCGAAAGTTCGATCATATGAACACATTAGGATTAAAATAGTAGCTAATCCAGACACAAAGTATTAGTTTAACAAACCAAGGTCTAAATGCAAGAAAATAAACAAGTCTAGTGAAAAGAGGAAATATCCAACATTACACTAATGTTAACAAACATGTCAACAAACCAAATGCTTCACCAAAATCTTCACTTGGTCATTACTTCTTTCCAATGTTCTTGATCATTTTACCTATATAGCCTTGAATGCACTCCTTGACTCCGTACGATGTTCATACAACTCCCCTCGAGTTTGAAGGTTAGAACATTAGACATCCTAAAGTCCGAAGTTATCCGGAAGTAAACTTGAGGCATAATGAGGAGGAGGATTAAGTTGGTCTAACCCATCCATGAAAGTGTTCATAGATGGGCCGGAGTCACTCGAAGAACCAACACGAGCACTAGTTCCCGCACCATCACCATCACTTGGCGATGCGAGATCTTCCTTATTTTTGGATTCTTGTGGGTCATTTCTTCTCATGCCTCGATCACTTCTAGGATTTGTGATTGCACCTTTTGAATAGGAAGCATCACATGATTAACCAGTGCAAACCGAGAGAGATCGAGTTCGGGGAAGTCTTGACCAACCCTTTTAAAAAGGCGAGTGAGGAGCATGGCATATGGAAGATTGGCTTTTGGTTTCGAGAGGACATAATTGATCCATCGAGCAATGAAGTATGCAAGATTGTACTTGGTGTAAGTGCATATGTAACAAATCATATGTGTCATACATGCCGGAACATGATCCTGGTTTCCACCATGAAAAAACACATTCTCCCTAAGAATGTCGGCCCAACTAAACATACATTCATTTAGATCGCTAACGAGTATCTCATGGCTTTTCAAAGACCCCTTTTTAGAGTGGATACTACGTACAAGGAACGATTACGTCCTTTAGTGATGAGATCATGGAAGAAGTCAAGGTCCGGCATATCGGTGTCATATGGAGGATTGTCGATACACTTTAACAAACCATCAATTTTTGACGCATTCGTGAATCGACATTGACCTACATATGGCCCTTCTAGTACGTTACGAAACTCCTCGAAGAGTATATGATGATTTTACAATTAATGGTGAACCTAACAAACATTCCATAATCATTATAGATAAGGGAATATGTGCTAAAGAACTCTAGGAGGGATTCGTGATATATGACTTTATTGATTTCTAGCAAGCAGCCAAAATCAGTTTCACTAAACATAGATTTAGTATAGTCATACTCATCAAAGTCTGCATAGACAATTCTATCCTCATGGAAACAAGGTTTTTGAAGTAAATGATAGGAATTAGCAAGAGTTACCGAAGGGCAAGAGTCGGCAAGGTTAGGCATATATTTCCTAGTGTAGTGGTGATCTTGTTGATATTCTGAAGGTATGATTAGGCACCTAAATACAACATAAAAATAATTCCCCAATCACTTTTATGTTACATAATGAACAAATATCAAAATTATAAGAATGTGCTTAATCAATTACTTGATCAACCAAAGGATTAATCCTTAACATTCTCATGTTCATAATGTACCCATTTAATATTTGACTACTACATGTGAATTATGCAAAATCAAACATAAGCTTTGAACATTGGTTTTTCAAAATCCGTTTTTAGGTAAGCATTAACAATGCAATTACCAATGTGTTCATGGGTTCAAATTAATTCCATCATTTAACCAAAATACATTAGTCAAAATTTGGATTTGTTCTATAAGTGGGTTTTAGTGAAATTGTAATGAATTCAAACCAAAGGAATCATAACATTACAACTATATCAACCCATATTCTTAATTAGGTTCCAATTTGATTTTAATTTTAAAAATCCCCATTTATGAAAATAAGAACCCTAGAACAAATTGATCGAAATTGAATGAATATACTTACAATTAATTGATGGTTGATGAAGGATGAGTGAAGCTATAGTCTTGAAATCAATTAATTTGAGTGATTGAAACTTTAGGAAAATCAACAATGATAGTTTTAGTTGGGAACCCGTCGCCTATGGACAAGAAAGGGTGGGTTTTATTTTGGAAAAAATTATTTTTAATTAAAACCATATTAATTTAGTCACTTAGTGGACCGTGGTTCCTTATCGATAAGGAAACGCTAGTTTGAATGGTAACAATTAAAGAATCGCCGACAGAAGGCAGTTTTAAACCAAGAAAATCAATGAAATTTTCAAAACCAAGTTTTTCTAAAATACTTAAAATATATATCAAGCCTTTTGGAAATCATTGGATCACATCAATACTAGGTAATAATTCCTTAATGAAGAATTACGAGTTAAGTTGACACCGAATAAGATAGATACAGAAAAACGACTACTCGTAAGAAAGAAAGAAAGAAGATAGAAACCAAGAGGAGTGAATCAAGGCTAAGTTCAATTCTCAAGAGATGAGTGACAATCTTCAAGTAGTAGAAACGAAGAGCTTGTGTCATCTATAGTGGTTTAAGATGTGCCTTTCCGGCGTAAGTCTAAACGGCTTTGGTAATGAACCATACCAAGCAATTTTGTAGAATAGCAAGATCACTTTCATGTATTTGTCTTAAACTATTTCAAAATATGAGAAAGTGTATAGATTCACTTTCTCTCCCACATGATCGGACAAATATTATTTCTAGGGATTGCAACAACATTATCCTTGGAATATTTCAATTCCAAATGTGTAATATCATAATGATAACATATGATGTAATTTGGTATCTCAAAGGGATTAATCAATCATCTTAGATATGAGCTCAATTGCACATATTACACATGATATAGGGTCTACTAACCGTATAAGTTGCGAACTATATAAATCATGCTTGATACTTTGAGCTACTACTAACTCACTCTACAACTCCTAAGTGATTCAAGTATCCAAGAAATGAAGGTTTGAGAGGGTACAAGAATAGAATCACATACCACAAACAAATTTCAAGGCAAGGATGCCAAGAACAAGCACATAGTCAAGTAATGATCAAAAGAATGATCAATACGGCGTGTGGAAGGACGAAAATGTACCTTAGCCGCAAAGTGCATCCCAAGTCTTCTAAGGACTAATGCAACACTGATGAGACTGCAATTATACATAGTCTCATCTTCCAAATCGGGCTTAAAATATCATCAAAATACCCAAATATATGCTTGTGTTTTTTCATTGTGTATTTTAGGTACAGATATCGTGAAATCAACAAAAGATCACAAGAATCAAGAAAAAACAAACACGGGAAACGAAGTCGTACAAAGAACCAGACCCAAATCATGATTTTCTATTAAACTCCTTGAAGTTTTGAAGATCGGCAAGATTGGTCCCTCATCTTTTGAAGACTTGTCATTTTATACCCTTGTAAAACTCAAAAATTACATAAGGGTCCCTAAAATATCAAGATGTTACATGAATAGCTCTTAAGACTGCATTTATTACACCATTAGTCCTTATTCAAAGTTTGGAAATATGTTGGGCCAAAATCAGCAAGTGGATGAAAGTTAATATAAAGGAAATGGGAGTGTATAGCTGGTAAACTAATTATGACAAAGATGGGGAATTCAGGGACCTAAATGGGCAGACACCACAAACTTTCCCCACCAATCATCATGACACATCACCCCTTCCACCAATACCATCTCAACACATCACTCCACCCTCCACGTCACAATCCACCCACACTAAATAATCAGTTTTTAAACTGATTATTAATCTTCCCTCCTAAACATGTTTTTAAATTAACCCACCCCCAAAACCTAATTAAAACCTAACCACTATTCATGTTCTTCAAAACATAAACCCTAATTACTATCTCAATCAAAACAAAGGGGATTTAGCTATACTTTTCAAGAAACCTAATTTAACCTATCCTCACTTAATCCCACTTACCACATCAGTCTCCCCTTCACCCAAATGGTACCCATGTATGTCCCATGCCTCACCAAATTGGGAAAAATTCTAATCTGCATACCAATCAACGATTCTAAGGACAAGACTTGTTCCCAAAGGCTCAAATCAACGTTCATGATCAACTTCAACAGCTGGCATACCCACATGAATCTTCCAAGATCACATGACCACATTTGACCAAGTTTTTCAAAGAGCAAAACTAGAAATCAGCAGATTAGGGTTTAGGGTATTACATCCATTGTATTATTTTATTTAGATTTCTAGATTGTTCTAAGCCTAGTATAAAATGAAGACGACCTATGTCTCATTTTTCTTTTGTTCTAGTTTTTGTACTCTTTTTTAAGTAATGTAAATGAAAATTTAAATGTTGTGCAATCATTGTGTTCCAATTTAAATGTTTTCTTAGTGTAATCATTTTATTTATTTGCAAATATAGTTTAAAGAGTTTTCAGTATTTCACAAAGGATTTTTACAAAATCAGTTTTTTTAAGGTTCTTGAAAAAAAAGTGTTTTCATAAGTTTGATTTAAATATCTACATGAAGTGAAAGTGGATTGTGGTTAGATTTGAGCATATAGTTAAGTTTCAGTCAAGTTTTGTTGGTTTCAAATCCATTTTCTAAGATTTTGTCAAAATCTTTGTCATTATTATTTGTTAACAGCTTAAGGCCATAAGCTCATCAATAAGCTCACTGACATTGAGCTTATTGATCAGCTTATTAGTCTAGTTCCTTTTCTTGGTTTGTGGTGTTGTGCAGGAACAAGTAACAAGGTCTCATCCAATTTCATTTCATTTCATCATTTTTTAGAAGACATAATACACCCCTGGGTCTTTTCTTTAAGATTCCAATAACGGGTTTCTCTACATGTTTTCATAAGCTCTCTCAAAAGCCAAAAAAGTCATAGGGAAGGCATCAGCTAAGGTCAATAGGGCTTGAACCCCCTTTTTGTCATTTTAAGCTTTTTTTGTGATTTATGTGAATTTTGTATGAATATGCTTCATTGTTGGTTTTCATGGTTTCTTTATGTTTATTGGATGATGGTATGCATGCTTAGATAGATTTTTATCAGTTTTGTTAAGATTTGTATGATAGTTCTTTGTTAGATTTCATTTTCATATTTTTAGGGGGTGTTTGGGTTTAGTTTTTTGACTGAATTTGGCTATGCTAAGCTAGGTTAAAATAACTCCATCACACTCATTTGGTTAAGTATAAGGTTATTTTCACCTTTGGTTTCAGTTTACAGGTTAAAAAGAATTTTGCATACTCATTTTTAGGTTAAAACTACTCAGAAATCAGTAGGCTATTAAAATCAGTTGGTTTTGCTAAATTATTGTTTCAAATATTGATAATAGTTAAGTATTTAGTTAGTTCAGGGTTTGGATATTGATTTATTGAGGTTTAAGGGTATTGTGGCTAGGTTTGGGAGGTTTAAAATTTATTTTTGTGCACATTGCATCAGCTCAAAGCCCATTAGAGCCTCTAGTCCATACCAGTAACTGAATTAGGCTTTTTGTGTGTGATTTTTGTGTTACATCTGTTGTTTTCTTTGTAAATATTGACCCCCCACACTCCACTGAGTGTGGGGGTGCCCTTGTTTCCAATTAAAACCAAAAATATGAACAAGATCTAGCCAAAACAGGTCACCTTAGCATAATCAATTTTATGAGCTATCGGAGAACATTTTTTGTTCTTTAAGATCTCGGACGACAAAAGATTTTGATTACTTCACCACTGTAGCCTTTTACTTTTATTTCTTGCACGTTTTTTGTAACTTTTATGTTTAATCTTGTTAATCTCTCGTTTATTTTTATGTTTTTGGGCTTAGTGAGTCACCAGGTTGTGTTTTTATAAAAAGAAAAAAAAATAGTTTTCAAAAAGGACGTGGCCAGGACTTGAACCTGTGCCACTCCTCTCACACACCAAATACTTAACCATTGCGCCCTAGGGACTTTACTGTACAAGGTTGCTTTGGTATAATATTTAAGGTGTGTTTTGTTTTAGCTTGTTTTTATAATCAGCTTATTCATTTAGTTTTTTTTTTGTGTTTTTCATTTTCCTACATTTTAGACATAGTTTAGGACTTTTTAGTTTAAAAAGTTTATTTTTAACACTATTAAATTATTTTTTATGCTTATTTTTTGTTTTAATTTTAGAAAGTCATTAAAAAATAGTTAAAAGTATTTTAAAATTTTGGAAAAATCATTTTTAGGTTTTAAAAAGTACTTTTGAGGTTTACAAAAGAAAAAGTTTTCAATTTGACTTATTTTTAATTTTATTTAATTTTTGGTTTTTTATTGAACTTTAAAAATAATATAAAACTATTAAGAAAGTTTTGAAAATTTTTGCTTGCATTTTTGTCTTAGTTACATTTTTATTGATTTTTGGGAATTTTTTGGTAATTTTTAGAGTACTTTTGTTTTTCGTCGAGTTTTACGATTTCGTTCGTTTTACGTCGTAGGGTATTAGCGTAATTCGTCTTAATTTTCTCTCTTCTAAACCAAAAACGACACTAATCCAGACTTTGATTTTATATATTGGCACACTTAATTCACACATTCCTTCGAGAACGAACTTGGAATTTTCGTCTTCACGGTTTTCTTAAATCGTGTCGATTAATACTTTCCCTTTGTTATTTGCTTTTTCCTAAAAAGTAAATATACTAAAATCCTACATCAATTTTTGGCGCCACTTCCGGGGAGGTGTTTTTGAGTTGCCATTATACATATCGTGTTTGTGTGAGTAGTGCGTTTTTGCTTTTCAAATTTTGGAAAGCGTATATAACGTACATACTCATTTTTGTTATTTTTCCTTATTATATTATAGTATCCAAATAAATCGTGTTTAATTTTCCTAAATTAAACACAAAACAATCATTTTATTATATTGTAGATATCCCATTATCATTTTCGTTTTTCTTTGTGAATATTATTAATATATTGTATTTACGTATCACAATAAATATACAATATCTCCAAAACCGTGAAAACGCAACCTTAATTGAGATTCATCACTCAATTATTGTATTCGAATCCAAAGCAAAAGTTTAAAGGCAAAATAGATAAATACTTTCGTGAGGCTTAATTTCAATTAAGACAAACTATAAGGTGGGTATAAGGCGGTTGTATTTCACGACCGAAGGGAAAAAGGATCTTAAGTGGTTAGCGCCGCCTCGTTTTCCCCGCTTGCTTGTGCGTGTTTTGAGAAAGAATGCTAATCGAGGGTTTGTCTCCCAAGTATTATCTACGTATATTATATTTGCTTGTTTTCAATATTAAACCCTCTTGAACATTTTGGTGTTCCACCAACGTTCTAAAGTCATCGAAGGCATTCACTCCACGTGATCGTTTTCATTCTTTAGGCTCCTTTAATCGAGAAATCGATTCGAGGAGAGATTTGTAGATTTGAGTCTACGTAATACACCAAAATCCAAAAAAATGAAAAAACAATCAAAAAACCAAATAAATTGAAAACCCAAAAAACCGCAAAAAGAATCTTCTTTGCTACCCCCATTCTACGCTTAGTGCATGCCACTCGATCGAAGGATTATTCTAATTCTAGCGACGCTTCGAATCGACGCAATCGTAATCAAAGACATAGACGAGATTTAGAAACCGACGTTCCTAATATCGTTGTTGAAGAGACCGTAGAGGAGATGGCCGACAATCATTCGATGATGGAATTGCTCCAAGCACCCACCGAGGGTTATGGGGAAGCGATCGTCCCGCTATCGAAGCGGAGAATTTTGAGATTAAGAGCAGAATGCTTTTGTTGATACAAGCTACGAAGTTTCGGGTCGTGAAGCTGATAATCCTCACGACCACATTCGAAATTTTGATCGTTTTTAGCCACGAGCAAGTTTAAGAACGTCGACACCGATGTCGTCAAGCTTATGCTTTTTCCGTACTCGCCCGATGGTGCCACCAAGGATTGGTACGAGAAAGAGCCACCTAATTCTATAATTACGTGGAAGGATCTCGTTTCCAAGTTCGCTAATCATTTTTCCTACCGTCTAAGACGACGTTTTTCAAAAACGAGATTACGAGATTTGAGCAAAAATTGAATGAATCATTTAGAGACGTGTGGGATCGTTTTAAGGAATTACTTAGGCAATGTCCTTAACATGGATTTTCCGAGTTGCACCAAATTGATACGTTTTACAACAGTCTTCGTTTTCAAAAACAAGATTCGTTGAATTCCGCCGCCGGTGGCAACTTTTTGTGTAAGACTCCCAAAAATGCTTTGATGATTATTGAGAATCGATCCAAGGTTTACCAACTCCGCAACGCACCGAGTGTTGCCATTGTCGCCAATGTTAGTAGTTCTAATCGCGTCATTGAGAGAGTTGATGCAAAAGTCGACAAGTTAACGAATGTGTTTACGTCTTTTCTCGTCGAAATGCAAAAGAAAGACGCTCCCGCTATGGTAAAAGCGGTTGAGAATTCGCGTACGTATTGTGGTGGACCTCATAATTATTATGAGTGTGCGGGTACGGATGGGCAAAAGTCGAATGTGAGTGTGTTAAACAACAATTTTTCTAATCAAAATCAAAATAAAGCCGGTCCATCGCAACAAGGCAATTATAACCAAGGCAACAATTTTTTGAATCAAAATCGTAACAATTTTCAAGGAAATAATCAACAAGGAAATTTTTCGGATCAAAATCAAGGTTATAATCAAGGTCGAAATTAGAATTCGCAAAATCGAGACAATAATCAAAACTCGAATTTTTCAAACAACAACAATCAAGGAAACAGTTTTTCAAATGGGAATCAAAACAATTTTCAAAGAAGTAATCAAAACCAAGGGAAATTTAATTCAAATCAAAATAGTTCGTCAAACGATTTTCAAAATTACATGAAAACAAATGAGGCTAATATGAGACGATTAGAGGGAGAAATTGGTACTTTGAAAAACGACTTTTCCAATACTTTGAAACTTCAAAACACGAAGATTGAGCAAGGACAAATTGAAATAAAAAAGATGTTTTCGGCTATTATGAACAAAGCCTCGGGTGCTTCGTCGAGTTCGTTACCTAGTGACACCGTTGCAAATCCGAAGGAACAATGTAAAGCCGCCTCGTCTCGTGGAAAAAGTCGTATGATTACCCCTAACCTTGATGGATTTCGTGTTGTTCCTTCTTCTCAACCCTCGACTTCTAAGACGTCTTATTGTTCTAAAGTCGATGGGGTGAACGTGGCGACCAAGGAAAAGAGTGCACACCCTCGTGTACCTAAAATTCCATCCACGGTTCAAAACGAGAGTTTTATCGAACTTACCAAAGTAACTCTTGAAGAAACTTGTGCATCGATCCTTCTTAAAAAACCCAAAAGGCATATGCCAAGAAAGGAAGAGGATCCGGGCCAATTTCTATTACCTTGTGATTTTTTTGAGATTGAGGGATGTTTAGCCCTTGCCGATTTAGGTGCTAGCATCAATCTCATGCCTCATTCTCTTTAGAAATTGATGAGATTGCCTTCACTTACCCCCTCGAACATGACAATCGAGCTTGCAAATTGTACACCACTTGTACCAATTGGAATAGCCAAGGATGTCTATGTTAAAGTTGGAAAGTTTTTTTCCCGCAGATTTCGTCATATCCGATTACGAGTGTGACCCTAAATGTCCCATTATTTTAGGTCGACCATTTTTATTGACGACTTGAACCGTAATCGACGTTCACGAGGGGAGACTTACTATGAGATATGGGGAGGATAAAATGGACTTTTTCACGAGTAAATCCCAAGCGTCTTATGATCATGAAAAACCGAGGTTTCAAAACCTAATGTTTCAAATTCTAATGATTTCAAAATGTTTACTTTAGCGGAAACTATGAGGCTTAATGCATGTTTTGAAAGAATTAAGAAAAACAGTTTTAAAGATGATGATTTTAATGATAAAGAATATGTGTACCTAAGTCAAAAGGATATGCGTAAATTTATGGATGAAAAATCACTTTGGGATGTATTCGATGAAAAAAGTGACACACCAATTCCGAAGGGCGACGTTAGTGCCGTCACGACAATGACCAAAATGGACTCGTCTTCACCACCTTCGAAGGACCACGTCTTTGAGGCTTCAACTTCTGACTCCATCGAAGTGCCTCCTTTTCCTAACCCAACACCCGTTGAGGCTAAAGGTTTCATCGACATCGATCCTCTCGTCTTAGAAAAGTCAGCTAAGCATAGTCATTCGACATGTAAGACCATGGTTGTGAGTGCTCACATCGACTCTTTCTTTGACGATGACGATGGCGATTTTGCCGAGATTGATCACGTACTTCGAAATCCACATGCCATTTTTGAGGATTCTCCCAAAAATACCTCTTCACATGTGAAGTACGATGATTACAATTTTGATCCCGAGATTGAGGAAATCATTGAACGAGAGCTAGCTCTTTTGCCTCCACTTCCACCTACAAGTGAGGTCGATTTTTCCAAAATCGAGGATGAACTAAATGAATTGGAACGTCTTATTTTCGATGACGAACCAACTCATGTGACCACAAAAAATCCAATTCTCGAGGAGTTACCTAATCAACACTCCTCAAATGAGAATTACGTTTACCACATTCGTGAGGATTTAACTTATCAACAATCCCCACAAATGAATGACGGTTTCGTGCTTGATCGTGATCTTTTCGAGAGGGTTTCTAATATACTCAAGGAGGGGAATGACAAACGTTGGTTTGACAAGCCTATCTTTGATGAAGAAATCGATGAGATCGACGTTCATAAGGATGACGAGTATGTAGACCCCGAGGGGGCGGTGTTCTTTATTGATCGACGTTTTGAGAACTTATACAATCCACCACCCCCTCCCACCAATGACTTAAATGTGAGGATTTTTAGCGCGACTAATTTTGATCTTGACACGCCAAATATTTTTGACATTATCAAATCGGGTTTTTATAAAGAATTTTTAAACGATGAAAAAGGAAAAGATTTTAAATGTGATTTAAAAGAATTTTCTACAAGTTTAACTCCGTCATCACATCGTGTTATGAGTACTACCACCTCGTCTACTCCTTTTGATGACGGTTGGTGTGGATCTAGTGTGGGGGAAGCCCCTTAATAACTGATTTTTAGTTAGTTAATAAAAAGGTTTGTTGCAAGATCTTTCTTTGCGTTGCTCGTACTCAATTATATTTGTCGTTGTTTCGTTCTCGGTATCTTATCGAATCGATCATGGTTCAAAGTGGAATTGTTGTTCTTGGTAACTAAAAGGGGGAGCTTTTGATCTATATCTACTTAAAAGGTAAGTGCGAGAAGTAATAAAAGTAAACTAAAAGCAATTAATGAAAATGAACTTGAATTAAAATTAAACAGTAAATACCTTCCCTTGGAAAACAACTGATTCGGAATGATTCTTTTGATCCGGAATAAGTGAATATATTAGCTCATGCGGAATACTCTAGAAATTGCTTCATTTGGAATATTCAACCAAACTTCCTTCACTCAGAATGTGCTTGATTCGGAATAAATGTGTTGATCCGGAATGTTGCTTGATCCGGAATAATTAACTCAGAATGCTCATTCAGAATGTTTGCTTCATGCGGAATATGCCTTCATCCGGAATAACTGTTGATCCGGAATTTTTGCTTGACTCGGAATAAGTGCTTTATCCGGAATAGTTTAAACAAAACTCTTCATTCGGAATACTTGGTTCATTCGAAAGAAATAACTTGACTCGGAATAATTAACTGACGCGGAATAAATTCTTTATCCGGAATAAAATTTTGATTCGGAATATTTTAAACAAAACAATGCTCGTTCGGAATACTTATTTATCCGGAATAAAATAAACAAAGACCTTTCATCCGGAATGATTAGCTCATCCGGAATATATTTTAGTAATCCCTTGATTCGGAATCTAGGTTGATGAACAGTCCGAAGAACAGGGGGTACTTTGATCACGAATTTAACCAAAATCCACCAAGTTTTTAACCAAAGCTTAAACCAATTTAACCACTAATCATCTACTAATGATAAACATCAAACCAAAACAACAAAAACTCAAAACCCACTTACTTTTGAAGATCAAACTCAATAAAATAAAAACTTAGAACTTTGGATTAACAAGAGAAGAAAGAAAGATTAAATGGAAACTTGTATTAAAGATTAAGATTCAAACAAACAAAGGAAAGATTAAACTTAAATAATCATGAAGGAATCAAAAGAAATAAAAATCACCAATCTCCTTAAGGGAGTTGGTGTTTCCTATGAACTAGGAATGAAATAACAGAAAGAAAAACTAGAACTTGAAAAATGTGAAGGGAGTCTCTATTTATAGGGCTTGGCTTGGTTTGGTGAGTGGGCTTTCTTCCTTTCTTTTTATCTTCTCGTCTTTTCAGAAAAGTTGACGTTTTCGATTTCGATTCGGGATTTGTCGACGAATAAATTCAACTCGTCTTTTAATTTCTTCATTTAATAGACTTGAGTTCTTCGACATATGTAAATATTCCATCTTTGGTCCTTTTCTTCGATAAATCTTCAAATAGGCCCATTGACTTCAAATCTTTTGCATCTCTTGGACTATAGACTTCGTCTTTTCGTCATTTTCTTCGATAAAACCCGTGCAATCCCATGTTTTCTTCAATATTTATCCGGTTGGCTCTGAAAACACAACAAACACACAAACCACGCATAATTCCAAACAAATGACATTAAATACGCGTTTTGGTCTCGTTTTAGCAAGAAATAAGTGGTAAAAGGATGGGTGTTTTCACACCTATCAAATCCCCTACACTTAACCATTGCCATGCCCTCATGCAATGCTATAATTTAAAAGCACGGTTTACATTTCTCATCATAAATAACCCACCTTGGCCTTTATTAAATTCTAAACACTAAGGAAACCAAAAGAACAAAACAAGTAAAGTATTTAAAGACTTACATTGGGGTTTTAGGTTGTCATGAATGTTCATCATTCTCAAGTTTCACGTTCCCCAAACCAATCTTAAAAACGAGATCATTGTTATTATAAGTTAGCAAACTAACACGAACTCATGTGGCCCAATTATTCACTTAGACTCCCTTATTCCTAGGTGTATCTCTTATATTTTATTTTTGTCTTGAATGATCACGAGGATGTATTGTTTGACTTATTTTGATAGTTATTTAGGCTGAAAACAAAGTGAGACGATTTAATCAATAGTTAGCTAAAGGACAAAATCTTTTAAAACTGCTTCTCGGGACCTCATAAAGTTTATATCTTGGCATAACTCGCTTCACGATTTGAGACCTTTCTCGGACCGATATTTGGCAGCGACTTCATACTTCGAATCTTTGAGAGACGTTCCTGAAATTATGGTCTTCTCTTCATAATAGGAATTTCTTCACTTGAAGTTTTGAGAGATTCTTCATCTTTGGACCACGACTTCTTCATTTTCTCTAATCTTTATTTTGGACTTTGGTATACAACGATCAGCCTCCTTTTAGGACTTGGAGCTATTTATCCTCATACCTTGCTAGGGTCTTTTCAGATAGACTTCTCCATGACTTTTGGGGAGTTTTTGCTTTTCGTCGTGTGTCTCGATCCTTCATATTGATTTTCGATAAATGATTCTTCACATCACTTTTGGATCTTTAGCAACAAAATGTAGCCCTCATGACTTGTTAGGGCCTTTTCGGACTCGCCAATCTTCGCATCCCTCTTCAATAAGTTATGCCTTGGCTATGAACTCTAATTAATACCGAGCAACTTTTAAACGATCTTGGGCTAGAAGCTAAGTAACTTTTCAAATCGTACAACCTTATTTATTGCAGATAAATTTATTAGAAAGCGATGGAAGAATAGGCTTATAATCAACTCACATAAATTCACGAAATAATACCAAACTTATAATTGACTCTATCATCTCTCGTTCTCCACAATTTAAAATCTCAAGGAATGAGACTCGTGGATTCTTATCCAATTAAATCAAAGTTTTGGGTTTTCGAGTCGCCTATAGGATCTTGCATCTTCTTAGACTCTTTCAAGTTTAGAATTTGCGTTTTAAAGTTCCCTTGATAAACGACTCTCTGGGATCAATTATAAGAACTTGCGAAAAGTTCTTGTTCTTAACCTGTGAGAGTTAAGACTTTCGCGTTTTAAAGCTCCTTATATAAAAGCCTAGCAAAACTTGACTTAAACACGTTAAGGATACTAGCTAGAGTAAACTTAGATAAGTAAACTCGGGTTGAGTCAAAATATTCACGACTTTGAAAAATTTAAAACCACTTTATTGAAATTTTATTCTAGTAAGGAAAGAAAATAAACATAACAAAGGAAAATACAACTATACAACTAGGCCAAAATAGATTAAAATTTTTGAAAAATGTGGAAAAATCGAATTTTTTGGTTAAATGGAGGCACTTAATTGGAAATGTCCACTTAAAACTTCGATAGAAGTCTCCCCTACACTTAGTATAAACATTGTCCTCAATGTTTAAGCACGTGGGAAAGGTCTCCCCTACACTTATGACATTGTGCACGTTGGTTAAATCAAGTTAAAGAGGAGACAACTATAGTGATCAATTTCAAATGTGAGTATGAAGAATATTGAATCACGATAGTTGAGAGATAGAACCGGAATTACGGATAACATGGGAGCACGGTTCTTCAAAGATTCCAAGAGTGCATTTATCCCTGTAATCACATCACCATACAAACACAAGCAACCTATATAGCTCCCCCTACACTTAGGATGAAAAACGGGAAAAGGGGGGATAGATACTCGGATTGCCTCCCGAGGAGCGCTTGTTTTTGTTAACCGAGTTACGAGCCTGACTCGGTCCCGAACTAATTCATGGGAAAGGTGGTGAGGGATGAAATCATATCATGAGAGATGTCCTCACCAAAGTACAACTTCAAACGCTGGTCATTCACCTTAAAATTGGGCCCATTTGGCTGAGAAAGCTCAATGGTGCCATAGGGAAAGACATTGGTGATGGTTTTAGACCAGACCAGCGGCTCTTCAACTTGCCCGAGAAAATCTTCAACCGAGAGTTAAAAAGTAAGACTTGATCACCAACGTGGAACTCTCGGTTCTTAATTCTAGCATCGTGGATAATCTTGGTCTTCTCCTTGTAGATCAATGAGTTCTCGTAAGCTTCATTCCTCAATTCATGTAGCTCGTTGAGTTTGAATCTTGCGAAGATCACCGGCTTTGTTGATGTCGAAGTTAGCCCACTTCAAGGCCCAGTATGCCTTATGTTCCAGCTCGATAGGGAGGTGGCATGCTTTCCCATACACAAGACGATAAGGTGTACAACCAATCGGGGTCTTATATGTGGTACGGAAAGCCCACAGAGCATCATCAAGTTTATCGGCCCACGAGACACGATGCTATCCCACAGTACGTTCCAAAATTCGCTTCAATCCACGGTTGGATATCTCGGCTTGACCGTTGGTTTGAGGATGGTAAGCGGTGGAAAGACGGTGATTGACACCATACTTAGCCATGACTCTTGAAAATTGATCATTGCAAAAATGAGTCCCGCGGTCACTGATTATAGCACGAGGAACACCGAATCGAGCAAACAGTTGTTTCAAGAAATTACAAACCACCCTCGCGTCTGTGGAAACCTTAGTTTCCGGATCTTTGAAGCAACTAGGAATGCACCATGTTCATATGATTATACAATCAAAGCGGAATTAGAACATGATACATTAACAAGGTGTTTAGGGCACAAGAACATGAATTAAAACACAATTGGATTGTTCATTATATTAATAACAAACAATCACTAGACGTGTATACATTGAATCCCACGTCTAGCCCGACACACGCTTTAGGTTTACATTGTGAATATGAATGATGAATAAAACCTAAGACCCTTGGTTCCTTTTATAGTGTAAGGATTAGGGTTTACAAGAGATAAAAACAAATAAACAAATAAATCTTCTATTTAGATAAACATATACATAATATATCCTGCATATATATCCAAATAGAATCTTCTAAAAGCTTCTTGTCTACGTTTCTGTCGATGCTTGAATTGCATGTGACAATGCTTGGATTGCTCTTGACAATGCTTGCTTCCATCAACGCCTAATTTGTTCTTGACAACGCCTGGAATACTCTTGTCAACGCTTAGACAAATACCTTCATGTTTTCTTCGTTTTTGAGTTTCTGCCACATCAACATTTTGACCCAACAATCTTCCCCTAGTTGATGTTGGCAAAACTCTATGTGTATCTCTTGTAAGTTGTACATGATCTTCAAATTGCTTCCCCTCAAGTGTAGCATGTATGTCTTCCCCTTTTTGTCACATCAACAGGGAAGTAAACAATGTATGCAATCTTTGAAGATTCTCCAAATGTAGCTCTGTAAAACCCGCATGCTTTTACCATGAATAGTGCCCTTAAGATCGTACGTCCTAGATTAAAACTTACCTCATTTAGTATTGATCACATTCATGTGCTAGTAATCAAGCAAGTGCATACGTGTATGACATGATAAGTATCGATTACGTACGAACTCATGATAAACAGTTAATATATATGTCACGTGAACATAATTAAATCATGATCACCATTTAAAATACGAACTAGAATAATTACGTATATACATATAATATAATTACGACCGTTAAAATTACGATAAACGACATGATAAAATAAACAGAAACACTTTAAACACGAACACGTTAACCACGAACGAACACGAAACATCGGGACACGAGAAAGGTACGGGTACCCCATGTGGGGCCCCCATACCCACGGCACAACAACAAGAAATGGGCTAAGCCCATGGACTTTTACAAGTAAAGGGGGGTTATGGTAAATATGTTTTTCATTTTTCACTTTCAAGCAAAATAACATTTTAACCTAAAAAGTTTTCTCCTCCTCCTCCTTGGTTCCTTTTGTGCCGCCACCTACATCACCACCATAGGAGGGTGTTGTTGATTTTTGACATTAAATACAAGTGCTAGAAACCGTGTTTGTTCATCCCCTTTCAAGCTACGTGTTGGTATATCATTCTAAACCCTTCTTTTTAATTCTTTTGATCTTTGATTATTTTCATGAACATGTTATTATTTTCTTATTAAAACATGATAATTAAACATTGATCTAACATGTTTTGGGGTAAATTAAAATCAAAGAACGTTATAAAAAGGGTGTTTGTTTTAGCCGCCTAGCAAACAAACCCGAGGGGGGTTTGGTTTGCTTATTGCCGCCACCACCAAGACCATTTTTGGTCTTGGTTGGTGCTTGTGGGACCCACGGCAGCAAGGAGGCACACGTGCCCCGAGTTTGGCTCGGGGTACGGTGTCGAATTCATGCCCGATTCATGGTTTGTTGGTTAAATCATGATCTATGTTACATGTTAATTTTTATGAATCATGAACTTAGGATATAAATTAATTAATAACATGAGATATTAATTAAATCATGACTTAGGTTATTCTAATTATTAATTTAGCATGATAAAAATTTAACCTAAGTATTTTATGTTATAAGTTATAATTAATTAATTATTTAAAACATGCCTATAATTAATTAATTTAGACATGACTTAGGTTATATTATTAATAATAATAATACACATTTTAACCTAAGTATTTTCATTTCATTTTAATTAAAACATGTTATACTTTAATTAAAATGCTTAACCTATAGTTTAATTAAAATACATGAAATAATAATTAAACTATATACTATATCATATGACTTAAGAAATCAGCTTATAAACACGTAGACTTATATGTTAGCTTATGTAACCAGCTTAATTCTAAATATGGAAAATTCTATTTATAGAAACTTAATTAAATAAGGCAACTAATCTATTAATGGAAACCTTCTATATATGAAAATCTATCTAATTCAGGCAGCTAATCTAATCATGGAAACCTTCTATATATGGAAACTTATTTAATTAAGGCAGCTGATCTATTTTTGGAAACTTTCTATTTTTAGAAACTAATCTATTTTAAGCAGTAAATTCTATTTTTGGAAACTTTATATTTTTTGGAAACTTTCTATTTTTGGAAACTTTCTATTTTTGGAAACTTTCTATTTTTGGAAACTTTCTATTTTTGGAAACTTTCTATTTTTGGAAACCTGCTATTTTTGGAAAGTTACTTATTATTACACAGTAAGTATAATAATACATGAAATACCAGTAATACTTAAACAGAGTAATCAAAATACAAGATAAACACAGTTTAAGACTTTAAACAGTGAACCATGACCTAAAACATACCAAGTCAGCTAAAATGAGACATAAAACCTCGTACGTAATCAGTGAATCGATACTTATACACGTGTGTATTCATGTAGCGTTAGTGATCCAAAAGTAGGAGTCTTTCTTCCGTTCATTCACTGGACTTGAGGTACGGATTCCCGTCCTTTTAGTATGGACATTCTTTCCTTAATAGGATTTCCCCGTATGCAGCCAACTGTTTTCCCCAGTATTTGTTTTATTGTTTTGAACTGCTTATGTTTAATTAGCATAATCTATAGCCATATACAAGCATGACCAGTTTCACCTAGTTATGGAGGTACCATAACCATAACATTGGAGGCACCAATGTTATGACTTCCCCACGGCGGAGTGATTGCTCGTGGCGTCCCTTTTTAGTTTGGCCATATTATTATATCATGTGGGGCGTATGGGTGCATCCTAGTTACATGTTTTATTCAGTATATCATGGTGAATGTGGTGTGTGCCTTGCATCCTTCACAAGGAGTTGATCCCTCCTACCCAAACCAGTATATTAATTAGAGGCATCCCCTCTAATCAGCATGATGAGGTCACCCCTCCAAGTATTCATGCACGTGACCTTTTCATGACCTATATGGGCTATGGTATATTTATGTTAAAACAGTTTTCATAAGATAAACATAAGGCTTTTCAAACTATAAAACCAGTTTTCTTAATACTTAACCAGTTTACTCAGAACTTAGTCTTCCGCTGTTATATGTTACATGTTTATCCTATTTCATGCTATATTGTACGTCCGTGCACTGAGCGTCTTGCTCAGCCGTTTTCCTTTTCATGTTCCCAAAACGGCAGGTACTCAGGGACGCTCGTAGATCTCAAACGTACGTGCATATGGACTGGAAGCTTTACTGTCTTTCTTTACTTTATGCATTTCCTTTACTTTAATACAGTTGCTATGGACATTGTTTCGTCCTTTCCTTTACAGTATTTATGTTTGTGTGTGATGAGCTTTACCTTGGGGTTACCGATGTTTGATTCCGGTATTTCCCTTTTATGGTCGAATAATGCTTAGACATTTATCCTTGTATGCTTTGATGACACGCCATGATTATGCGTAATATTCCATTTCCAAAATGGGGTGTTACAAGCTCTATGCAATGATCTTGAAGAAAAATAAATAAAGTATTCTTGATGTAGAAGTAGAATAACCCAACCTTGTGTTCCATGTCTTGTACTATCCATGTGATGAAGAACTTATAAGAAAACTGGTAAGTATAAGTAGACCTCGATCTGATTGTCAAAATCCTCATCCTTTGTGAGACACTGAGCATGATAATGTAACTCCTTCAAGTGATAGCAATCTAACTTTGCTAGATATGACAAGTCTTCATCACCAACCATGTAAAGCACGAACAAGTTATCTTCAAACCTGCTTTGACATTTGAAGATATAATAGAACACAAACTCGCGAAAATCTTCTTCAATCATCAAATTTACCATAAGAATTCTTCCCCTTAAGCTAACACCTCTTCATGAAGACTCTCATTATCTCGTGAATTGTTGCTAACTCGCTTTAAGATCATTAATTCCGTTTAAAAATATCCGAGCCATAAATATCAACATGATATTCTAAATTAAAACGGAGATTCCATGTACCTTCGTGTGTAAATTCCACCTTTTTGTGTGCTCAAAACGTACCAATTTTCTCAAACAGCAGCAATCCTTGTGTTATCCAATATCCTTCTTTATCCAATATCCTTGTCAGATGTATTGTCCGATATCGGACAATACCTATCAGCGCTTGGATTAACATATATCAGACAACACTGTCAACGCTGTCAGCGTTGACTTATTCTGTCAGCGTCAAAATATTTCATGTCAGCGTCTCAACTGCTGACGTCTTCTAGGGCTACATCTCTTATCAGCGTGTAAAAATAATAAGAACAGTGTGCTATAATGAAGATAACATGTTACCTTAATTCCATGAAGCAATTCTTTTGTACAGCAAATGTACTTTCACTGATCTAGTAACCCACGTGATATATACTTGTCATTCCCAACTTGCATATGATAAGTCAAATAATAATATACATCTATAACCAGGAGCTTTATGCTTTGTTCATGTAAACACAAAAAAGCATCAACATAAAATATTATATGACCATATACGCAAGCTGCTTATTCACTTTGGCAATATTCATATATGTCCCACAACTAAAGTAGAGTACAGACAGTGACAATAGTACCCTTCAATATGTAGGACTGCCTTTCGCATGTGAATAATCATACCCTTCAATATGACTTCTTGGGACCATGACAAGATGCGAATAAAAAAAACAATACCGTACCACACAGATCCTTTATATTCGCCCCTTTTGTTGACTCTTAACATGTCATGTCCAAGTTACCATAGCTATATTACGTCACCATCTTTTTCTACTCCCAATATTCACGCATATATATCCCATAACAGTATATATCATGACCATAAATAGATACCTTTAATTTAGAGGGAATTCCTGAAAATCAGCAACCTTAAATCGTTTCAAGAAAATCAGAAGATAAAGAACCATATCTTGATTTATATCGTGTACCTCATGTATGAAGGAAAATCAAGAACATATCTTTCACCTTTATTGATGCAACATGTGAAACTAAAGACCTGCTGTCCCTCTTTCCTTTTTGTGATCACATACGCATGTCCCTTTTTCCTTTTTGCTGATCATGCGACTGTTAGTTTTCAATAACATGGATCTAGGATGTGTGAATCAATCTAGGGTTTAATGAAAACCCTTCTCTTGTTGCTTTTACCAATACAACATGCTGCAAACATCTTTTTCTGTTATAGAATCGATCTAGGATTTTTAGAAAACCCTAAATCATTATTTTATGTGAAAACAGAAAACTGAAAATCATCACTGCAGCCCACTTTGACGCCTAATAACTTTTGATTGAGGGCTAATCTAGACAATCCCTCTGGTGGATGTTTAGATATATGTATGAAAATCACACATAAAAAATTTCGTGACGATCCAACGGTTCAATCAAAAGTTAGGACCTTCTGAATACTGCTACGCACACAAAAACGTCCAGAAAAACCCTAGACGGATTTTTTTTCTTTTCAACATACACGAACACCCTGTTGGTCCTAGCATCACGAGCCACGAGGCTCTGATACCAATTGTGGAAACCTTAGTTTCCAGATATTTGAAGCAACTAGGAATGCACCATGTTCATATGATTATACAATCAAAGCGGAATTAGAACATGATACATTAACAAGGTGTTTAGGGCACAAGAACATGAATTAAAACACAATTGGATTGTTCATTATATTAATAACAAACAATCACTAGACGTGTATACATTGAATCCCACGTCTAGTCGACACACGCTTTAGGTTTACATTGTGAATATAAATGATGAATAAAACCTAAGACCCTTGGTTCCTTTTATAGTGTAAGGATTAGGGTTTACAAGAGATAAAAACAAATAAACAAATAAATCTTCTATTTAGATAAACATATACTGAATATATCCTGCATATATATCCAAATAGAATCTTCTAAAAGCTTCTTGTCTACGTTTCTGTCAATGCTTGAATTGCATGTGACAATGCTTGGATTGCTCTTGACAATGCTTGCTTCCATCAACGCCTAATTTGTTCTTGACAACGCCTGGAATACTCTTGTCAACGCTTAGACAAATACCTTCATGTTTTCTTCGTTTTTGAGTTTCTGCCACATCAACTTTTTGACCCAACAGCGTCGTTAGTGGGTAAAGCTTTGGCTTCAACCCATTTAGAAACGTAGTCAACGGCGACAAGGATGTATTTGTTTTCTTTAGAATAAGGCAATGGTCCCATAAAGTCGATGCCCCATACATCAAAGATTTCACATTCTTGTATGAAATTTTGAGGCATCTCATCTTTATGTGTGATCTTGCCTTGTCTTTGGCAATCATCACAGTTTTTAACCATTGCGTGAGCGTCACGATAAATGGTGGGCCAATAGAATCCCGAGTCAAACACTTTTTTGGCGCTGTAGTCGGGACCAAAGTGACCACCGGTGGGTCCTTTATGGCAAGCCTCGAGAATGTCTAAAGCTGCCCGTCCGTCAACACATCGGCGAATAATCAAATCAACGCATTGTTTGAAGAGAAAAGGGTCATCCCAAAAGTAAGTCTTAACATCATTCAAGAACTTTTTCTTTTGTTGGGATGTTAACCCTTTGATGAGAACACCACCCGCTAAGTAGTTTGCAATGTCGGCAAACCACGGGTGTCATTAAGATTGGCACAAATAGACAGTAAGGTCTCAAGGTGAAAAGAGTCATTGATCTCTTTGTTCGGATGATCCCCTTCATATGGATCCTCAAGTCTACTTAGATGATCCGCGGCTAGGTTTTCGGCTCCTTTCTTGTCACGAATTTCAATGTTGAATTCTTGAAGGAGTAAAACCCAGCGAAGAAGTCTTGGCTTAGAGTCGTGCTTAGTCATCAAGTACTTCAACGCGGAATGGTCCGTGTATACGATGGTGGTGGATAAAACAAGATAGGGGCGAAATTTTTCAAAAGCATAGACAACAGCTAAAAGCTCTTTTTCGGTTGTCGTATAATGCAATTGAGCCCCCGTCATTGTCTTGCTAGCATAATGGATTGGTTGGAAGTGTTTATTCACTCTTTGGCCCAAAACCGCTCCAATAGCAAAGTCGCTAGCATCGCACATCAACTAAAAGGGTAGCTCCCAATTAGGGGTAACCAAGACCGGTGCCTTAGTTAGCTTATCCTTAAGAAGGTTGAAGGCTTCAATACACTCTTTGGAAAAGATAAAAGGAGTATCTTTTTCCAAGAGGTGGGTCATCGGGCGAGCGATTTTAGAAAAATCTTTGATAAATCGACGGTAGAAGCCCGCATGACCAAGAAAACTTCTCACACCCTTCACGGTTGAAGGTGGAGGTAATTTGGCTATGACATCCACTTTAGCACGGTCCACTTCAAGACCGGCTTTTGAGGTTTTGTGTCCTAGCACAATGCCTTCTTTTACCATAAAATGACATTTTTCCCAATTGAGAATAAGGCGAGTGTCTTCGCACCGCTTAAGCATACGTTCTAAATTGGCAAGGCAAGAAGATAAGGAATCCCCAAAGACCGAGAAATCATCCATGAAGACTTCCATGGTTTGCTCAACCATGTCATGAAAGATAGCCAACATGCACCTTTGGAAAGTCCCGGGGCATTGCATAAGCCAAAAGGCATTCTTTTGTAAGCAAATGTGCCATAGGGACAAGTGAATGTTGTCTTCTCTTAATCTTGGGGATCGATGGGTATTTGGAAATAACCCGAGAAACCATCTAGAAAGCAGTAATATTCATTATTCGCTAAACGTTCAAGCATTTGGTCCATAAAAGGAAGAGGGAAATGATCCTTTCTCGTAGCATCATTGAGCTTGCGATAGTCTATACAAACTCTCTACCCAGTAACGAGACGTGTAGGAATCAACTCGTTGTTTGCATTGGGCACAACGGTGATTCCGCCTTTCTTAGGCACACAATGGACTGGACTAACCCATGGTGAATCCGAAATAAGGTAAATCATGCCCGCATCAAGAAGTTTGATAACCTCTTTTTTGATAACGTCATGGATTTTAGGATTCACCCTTCGTTGGCTTTGAATTGTGGGCTTAAAGTCGTCCTCCATGAGAATTTTATGTGTGTAAAAGTGAGGATCAATTCCGCGAATATCGGAGATTTTCCAAGCGATAGCTCTTTTATGTTTCTTGAGAACTTCAATGAGACGAGTTTTCTCATCGGCTTTTAAGTCCTTAGCAATGATAACGGGAAGTTGATCAATGCCGTCTAAGAAAACATACTCGAGATGGGAAGGAAAGTCCTTAAGCTCAAGAGTGGGAGGATCCTCAATAGATGGTGTAACTAACGATGGATCATCATTAGTCACCTCTTTAGGAGAAGGAGGAGAAAACGGGTCTTCATTGAGAAGTTTCTCAATTGTACGAATGTCTTCTTCCCAATCGGTGGGAGAATCATCATACTTAAGATCAAGTGGACCCAATCCAAAAGAAAGTCACTTTCTCCAAAAGGAGTCAAGGACGGAGCGATTGAGGCAACGGTCTCAACATTGGGTAGAGAGGAGAGATTACTTTTGCAAGCATCATGAAAGTATTCTTCACAAGCCTTATCGAGAACATCAATAGCATTAACACTCTCATATGAATAAGGTTGCTTAGAAATCTTACCCATGTTGAAAACAATTTTATCATCACCAACTCTCATGATTATTTCGCCCGCGGCTACATCAATGAGAGTGCGACCGGTCCTCAAGAAGGGACGTCCAACGATTAATGAAACACGAGGATCCATCTCGTAGTCAACGACAACAAAATCCACCGGGAAGGTGAATTTGTCAACGCCAACGAAGACGTCTTCGGCTATCCCCACTGGATAAGCAACCGTACGGTTAGCTAATTCTAAAGTCACTTTGGTGGGGACTAGCTCGGGGAGAGATAATTGCTTCCAAACACTTAAAGGCATTAAGTTTATACTGGCACCTAGATCGGCTAGGGCCATGCAATTCTCTACTCCCGGGAAGTTGCAAGGAATCAAGAAGCGACCCGGATCACCAAGTTTGGTGGGCAATTTCCTTAAGAGAACCGCGAAGCAATTCTCATTAAGTTGGGTCTGAGCAATGTCAAGAAGCTTCTCCTTGTCACTAAGAAGATCTTTAAACATCTTCGCATATTTAGGCATGTGAGCGAGAGCCTCGGCAAAGGAGATGTTAAAATTCAATTGTTTAAACATTTTGAGAAAGTTTGAAACTTGAATATCATCCTTGCTCTTTTGCTTCTCTTTCCTCAACCTTGAAGGATAAGGTATATCGGATGAAGAGGAAGGCTTTAGGGGAGTAGGATCACTCACAACCGCGGGTGGTGGGGGAATGGGGTTAGAAGGCAAAGGAGGTGAGGAAAGTTGCTCTCTTTCCTTGTTCACAATCACGGGTGGAGGTGTAGGAAGCTCGGGTTCCGTATAACCTTTTCCACTACGAGTGGTGATTGCTTTCATCTCCCCTCTTGGATTTGCAACGGTGTTACTCGGAAGAGTACCCGAAGAAGAGGGTTGATTACCTTGGAAAAGCGAACCGATCATATCACGTATATTATCCGCTTGAGTGCTGAAAGAGTCTCTCATGTCTGCACGAATATCATTGCTTTGTTTCGCCATGTCATTCCTTAGCTCGGCTCGAATATCGCTCCCTTGTTTCGCCATTTCTCCCTTCAAGTTGATGAATTGAATCTGAAGATTCGTCACCATCTCTCTATTAGTCCTCATGAACGTCTCGATGTCTTAATTCAATGCCATCGGTTGATTGAGAGGTGGAGCTTGGTAAGCTTGAGAATTTCCTTGAGGTGGGTATGGGTTTCTTTGGGATTGATATTGATTGTTAGCACGAGGTTGGGATTGGTTATTTCAGTTATAGCTTTGTTGTTGGTTTTGGTTTTGAGGAGTAAAACTGGGTGGTGCAAGATAGTTGTTTGAACGATAACTTAGCAAACTACGGTCTCCTTGAGGACGAGCTTGATAGCCTCCCGTGGGATAAGTACCGTATGTCGCGTTAACGTTTTCACAAAAATTGCCTTGAGTAGAAGGACAATCATTGTAAGAATGAGGACCACCACATGTGTCATAAGAAATAGCAACGGCTTTAGCTTGTTGAGTATGGTTATTAGCCAAAATTTGCATATTTTTGCTCATTTCGATTATGGCTCGTTCCATGGCGGACATGTCGGTGGTGGAAGAAGTAGATGAAACATTGACTCTCGGATTAGATCTTGAGGATGCGGATGAATCCCAATTCTTGTGGTGAGTAGTCATGTTTTCAATCAACTCTCTACACTCCTCTAGTCTCCTTTTCATAAAAGTACCACCGGCGGCGGCGTTGATCGTGTCACGATCACGAAAAGTGAGACCATAGTAGAAAGTATCAATGAGAGTGACGGGGAGCATGTTGTGATTTGGACAACGGTCGATCAAATCATTGTATCGTTCCCAAGCATCAAAGAGCGATTCATCATTGTCTTGCATGAATCCACTAATTTGGTTACGAAGGCTCGTGACCATGGATGGTGGGAAGTAGCGCGACAAAAAGCGTTGAGTCATGTCGTCCCAAGTATGAATATAATTCTTTGGGAGACGGTCAAACCATTTTTCGGCATGGTGAGAAAGCGAGCGGGCAAATAGTTGAAGGCGAAGTTCATCCATAGAAACACCGGGTGACTTCATGCTTTGGGTGATGGTAATGAATTTGTCGAGGTGTTTGTTGGCATCATCATCCGGAATTCCGTGAAATGGATTAGTTTGCACTTGTTGGATCATGTGATGCTTCAACGAAAACTCCTGAGCTGTGGTTTGCATCGGTGCAATCGGGCCTCCACGTCCGTTCATCGTAGGTTGGCATAGCTCCTCCATGGTTCGTAGGTCGGGTAGGGGTGGATTATTCATGTTGGGTTGAGGTGGATTATTATTGTTGTTGTGTACACCGGCCATGTCTAAATTATCGAGAGTCTCAGGCTCGGGATAAGACGTTGATCGAGTACGCATACACTAAAAAGAAAATGCAAGAGAAAATTTTTTTTGGTTTTTATAGGTTTTTTATTTTTTTTCTGTATTTTTTTGAAAAATTTATATTTTATGGGTTTTGAAAAATTTTTATACTTGAAAATAACGTTCCCGAAAGAACGGATCCCAAAATCCAATTTTCCTCACAAGAAACCGTTGATCCTTACGAAAAGAGCCGGCAGCGGCGCCATTTTAATAACTGATTTTTAGTTAGTTAATAAAAAGGTTTGTTGCAAGATCTTTCTTTGCGTTGCTCGTACTCAATTATATTTGTCGTTGTTTCGTTCTCGGTATCTTCTCGAATCGATCACGGTTCAAAGTGGAATTGTTGTTCTTGGTAACTAAAAGGGGGAGCTTTTGATCTATGTCTACTTAAAAGGTAAGTGCGAGAAGTAATAAAAGTAAACTAAAAGCAATTAATGAAAATGAACTTGAATTAAAATTAAACAGTAAATACCTTCCCTTGGAAAACAACTGATTCATAATGATTCTTTTGATCCGGAATAAGTGAATATATTAGCTCATGCGGAATAATCTAGAAATTGCTTCATTCAAAATATTTAACCAAACTTCCTTCATTCGGAATGTGCTTGATTCGGAATAAATGTGTTGATCCGGAATGTTGCTTGATCCGGAATAATTAACTCAGAATGCTCATTAGGAATGTTTGCTTCATGCGGAATATGCCTTCATCCGGAATAACTGTTGATCCGGAATTTTTGCTTGACTCAGAATAAGTGCTTGATCCGGAATAGTTTAAACAAAACTCTTCATTCGGAATACTTGGTTCATTCAGAAGAAATAGCTTGACTCGGAATAATTAACTGACCCGGAATAAATTCTTTATCCGGAATAAAATTTTGATTCGGAATATTTTAAACAAAACAATGCTCGTTCGGAATACTTATTTATCCGGAATAAAATAAACAAAGACCTTTCATCCGGAATGATTAGCTCATCCGGAATATATTTTAATAATCCATTGATTCGGAATCTGGGTTGATGAACAGTCTGAAGAACAGGGGGTACTTTGATCATGAATTTAACCAAAATCCACCAAGTTTTTAAACAAAACTTAAACCAATTTAACCACTAATCATCTACGAATGATAAACATCAAACCAAAACAACAAAAACTCAAAACCCACTTACTTTTGAAGATCAAACTCAATAAAATAAAAACTTAGAACTTTGGATTAACAAGAGAAGAAAGAAAGATTAAATGGAAACTTGTATTAAAGATTAAGATTCAAACAAACAAAGGAAAGATTAAACTTACATAATCAGGAAGGAATCAAAAGAAATAAAAATCACCAATCTCCTTAAGGGAGTTGGTGTTTCCTACGAACTAGGAATGAAATAACAGAAAGAAAAACTAGAACTTGAAAAATGTGAAGGGAGTCTCTATTTATAGGGCTTGCTTGGTTTGGTGAGTGGGCTTTCTTCCTTTCTTTTTGTCTTCTCGTCTTTTCAGAAAAGTTGACGTTTTCGATTTCGATTCGGGATTTGTCGAGGAATGAATTCAACTCGTCTTTTAATTTCTTTATTTAATAGACTTGAGTTCTTCGACATATGTAAATCTTCCATCTTTGGTCCTTTCCTTCGATAAATCTTCAAATAGGCCCATTGACTTCAAATCTTTTGCATCTCTTGGACTATAGACTTCGTCTTTTCGTCATTTTCTTCGATAAAACCTGTGCAATCCCATGTTTTCTTCAATATTTATCCGGTTGGCTCTGAAAACACAACAAACACAAACCACGCATAATTTTAAACAAATGACATTAAATATGCGTTTTGATCTCGTTTTAGCAAGAAATAAGTGGTAAAAGGATGGGTGTTTTCACACCTATCACCCCTTATGTTTCCTCACGTTTCTCCATCGAGGACGAGATTTACGATCCTAGAATTACTTGTAAAGGGAAATCTCGGTCTTCCACCGATGTAATAAATTGAAAATATATTCATTTGCTTGGTGTGAGTCTACCTCGAGTAGCTCATTAGTTTTCCTTACCCAATGCCCCACCTTTCTACTTCTCACCTCTTTTCTTTAACCCCTTTGGGGTTGTTTCGGTTTCGGTTGAAGTAGCGTTGTTTCGTCTTTCATCCAAAAACAAGGACGCTTCCTTTGACCCCGGTATAAGTGTATCGGGTTTTTAAAAGTACTCCATGTACTTTTGAGCATTGTGATAATTACGATTTTACCTAGTTAAAAAGTTAAGATTCGTTGTTGTGGTCTAATCGAATTGATTCTGGTTCTATGTGTGACTCAGCTGTTCTTCGGTGAAACAAATAGTTGTGTCGTTGTAGTATATTAAAAAGTGCAAAACAATTATAATAAAAGGCAGGTAATTTAAATCTAATTCTAATTTAACATAAATGGAAAGTATTTAAAAGCGTGACGAAAATTAAAAAGGTACTAAACGTAAATAACGCAAACTTAAAACTATCTAAGGCAAACTTAAAACGCAACTAAAACTTAGAACTAAGGCAAGTCTAAAAATAAATCTAAGACAAATAAACTTAAGTGCAACTAAGTAAAAAGGCGGGAAAAGTAAAGCTTGAAAAGTAAAAACAAAAAGTTAAAAACTGAAACTAAAAAGAACCTGAAAACGGCTCATCCGGAATAAACCTTCGTTCGGAATAATCACTCATCCGGAATGTCACCTTCGTTCGGAATGATTCTTCTTCACTCGGAATATTAGCCAAAACCCTTGATCCGGAATAAATCCTTTATCCGGAATATGTCACTTATCCAGAATAAAGTCTTGATTCGGAATAAAAGGCTGATCCGGAATGATGTCTTGATTCGGAATGATTCTTCAATCCTTGATCCGGAATAAATTTTGATCCGGAATGTTGTGCTTGATCCGGAATATCTCCTTGATCCGGAATGTTTCTTCACAAAGCCTTCACTCGGAATATATTGTTGATCTGGAATATGGACTTTATCCGGAATATGTCACTTATTCCGAGTAAAAGCCTTCTATTCGGAATATTCAACAACAACCCCCTTGATCCGGAATAAAGAGTTGATCCGGAATGAACTTGCACAACCTCTTGATTCTGAATAAAGAGTTGATCCGGAATACTACCTGGGAAAGATCAGTAACAGAAACCGAAGAACAAGGAAGAACCAAATAGCACGAATCTAGACAAACTTAATTAAAATCAACCAAAGATTAAATCAAACTAATCACAAAACATCTACTAATCAAAAACAACCAATCCAAATCAATCAAGCTAACAAAACTAATCAAAATAATCAAAACCCACTTTAATCAATAAAAACTCAAAAACATAAACATGAACATAAACATAAAGATCAAAGATTAAAGAAAGGTAGATAGGAGATGAACAATAAAAATAAAGATTGACAAGAATTAAAAGGAAACTTACTTGAAATTAAAGGAATTTAAGGTGAAAGACAAGTATTTAAATTTGACAATTAAGTAAATGACATGTATTTAAATGACAAGTTAATTAAAGTTGGAAGAACTAATTGTCACTATTAGCCAACAAGAGAAAAATAAATGACATCCTAATCTATTTATAGGGGAGGATTAGGAGGTGCTTAGGAAGCTTCCTCCCCTATTTCATCTTTCCTTAATTGCACACTTAAGTCCTTAAGCCTTTAATCTTCTTAAATCTGGGACTTTAATGATTTTGTCTCGGGATTTCTTTAAACTCGTCTTAATATTTCTTCGTAAGTAAGACTTGAGTTCTTCGGCTTTTAGTAAACTTCCGTCTTTTGACTTTTTCTTTGATAAATATTCAGAATTGGTCTTGGACTTCCGTTCTTTTTGCACTCTTGATTTCTTGACTTCGTCTTTCGTCTTTTTCTTCGATAAAAGCCCGTGAATGCCCGTGTTTTCTCCACTTTTCACCTTTTCGTCCTAAATCACAACAAAAACACAAACCACGCATAATTCCGACATTTAAGACATAAAATACACGTTTTGGCTCGGTTATTATTGTAATTAAGTGGTAAAAAGGATGGGTGTTTACACACATATCACATTGTTTATGATGTAAGCCCCACCAAATATGACCATACCATGATTATCCCTAAATGATCACATTTATGGGGATTCGAGTCGAGCTTTTGACTCGGTTATCAAAAACAAGTTGCCTCGTGGCGGATTCTCATGCTTATCCTTGTAAATATTATCGTTTTCTAATAGTGTAATGAGGGGACTTGTGCTCTTCCAACCTTTGTTCCGTGGTTGTTTGTGATTGTAAATTATTAGGTTCATCGTCATCATTGAAGCCTCTCGTGTTCATTTTACGGATCCCTCGAGCTTCGATCGTTGCCTTTGGAGATTCCGATATCCGATGATATCCTTTTATGTTCCATGTTTATCTTATTAGCATAATTCATAAACGGCTTATAGGTTATTCGTTTTACTCTTTCCATGCTCGAGATTAAGCATTCGACTTCGTCTCTAGTATGGGGGTGTTTTACCCCTAGACTTGAAACATTGTGGACAATGTTTAGTTTTAGTATGGAGGGGCGAGTAGATACTTCACCTTGCTTACGTCACCACGCAATCCAATATTCATCTTTTGTTATCATTTTGTTGCAAAATAAGGCTAAAAATGGCTAAATTTTAAAAAATTTCGTATTTTTCATAAGTGTTTAAGACACGAATGTAGGTTTTTCGATGGTGAGAATAAGAGTAATTTTTGACTCGACCGTGCGTGTTGAGCACTTAGCTTCAATTCCTTAACTTTTTACGCTAAGTCTCTTAATTGAGGGCGAGAAATGATAGAGTTATTTATAAGTCTCGTAATCTTTCACGATCTCATGTGTAGTAATTATTAGCTTATTCTCCCCACGCTTTTATATAATTAATTGTTAATAAATATTGATTTAGCGATTTAGTCACTATTGTTAGTTTCTAATTTGTTTTAGTAGCTTCCATGTAATTAAATTGGAAAAACATTAAGGTATCGCAAGCGTCACGATTTTGAAGTATTGGCAACCTGAATAATCGAAAGCTTCACCCAATAATAAGATTTCAAGTGCTCACCTAAATTAAGCAAAAATTTAAAGCTCACAAGGCCGAAAAATCTATGCCCAAATTGAAAGTGAATCAAGCCTTAATCTTTGAAGCTTTAAAGATCCAAAATTCGCTTTAGCGTGAGGATATACGTCAAGTCATAATAAAACCATCGATGATGGCGGATAATAATAGACAAAGGCAATACCAAAGTCATAATAAAAGCTTCATGGCGAAGTTAAATAAAAGATGGAGGTAAACCATGATAATAAAACCACTGATGATGAGGCAGATAATAAAAGTCATGGTAATAAGTCTCATGTTCAAAACCGTTCTAAAATCGTGTTTATCGATCCTTCTAGTTGACTTAATTTTTTGACATCGTTGTCTATTAGGGTGAATTATAAATTCGATGATTTTGGTTACACCGTTAAGACTCTATTTTTAGACCTAATCTCTATTCACGCGTAAGTCAATGACGCATCCTCGTGATCATTAAGACAAAATAAAATATAAGAGATACCAAGTAGGAATAAGGGAATTTAGGTGTGTAATTAATACTCATGAGATATGATTGTGTTGCTAACTTATAATGACAATGATCTCGTTACACGCTTAGCACGGAATTAGGTGAAAATCGAGGATGATGAACTTATCTCTATGAGGCATTCACGTGTTCTTATCCTTTGACCCTAAAAGTCACTTAATCATGATGAAAATATTACATTATGTCTAAAACACGTGTAGTAGTTTATTTAAATTTATGTCTTCAATAAATGTCATCATAAAATGAATTTTGGAAGTACTACGCTACTTAATTCTAGCATTGCGTGAGGGCACGACAATGGTTTAGTATGAGGAGTGATGAGACTACAATTATACATAGTCGCATCGTCCAAATCGGGCTTAAAATGCTAAAATATCATCAAAATACCCAAATATATGCTTGTGTTTGTTCATTGTGTATTAGGTACGGATATCGTGAAATCAACAAAAGATCACAAGAGTCAAGCAAAAACGAACCCGGGAAACGAAGGCGCACAAAGAACCGGACCCAAATCATGATTTTCTATTGAAGTCCTTGAAGTTTTAAAGATTGGCAAGATTGGTCCCTCATCTTTTGAAGACTTGTCATTTTATACCCTTGTAAAACTCAAAAATTACATAAGGGTCCCGAAAATATCAAGATGTTACATGAATAGCCCTTGAAGACTACATTTATTACACCATTAGTCCTTATTCAAAGTTTGGAAATATGTTGGGCCAAAATCAGCAAGTGGATGAAAGTTAATATAAAGGAAATGGGAGTGTATAGTTGGTAAACTAATTATGACAAATATTGGGGAAATCAGGGACCTAAATGGGCAGACACCACAAACTTTCCCAACCAATCATCTTGACACATCACCCCCTTCCACCAATACCATCTCAACACATCACTCCACCCTCCATGTCACAATCCACCCACAATTAATAATCAATTATTAAACTGATTATTAATCCTCCCTCCTAAACATGTTTTTAAATTAACCCACCCCCAAAACTTGATTAAAACCTAACCACTATTCATGTTCTTCATAACATAAACCCTAATTACTATCTCAATCAAAACAAAGGGGATTTAGCTATACTTTTCCAGAAACCTAATTTAACCCATCCTCACTTAATCCCACTTACCACATCACTCTCCTCTTCACCCAAATGGTCCCCACGTATGTCCCCTACCTCACCAAATTAGGCAAAATTCGAATCTGCATACCAATCAACGATTCTAAGGACAAGACTTGTTCCCAAAGGCTCAAATCAACGTTCACGATCAACTTCAACAGCTGGCATACCCACATGAATCTGCCAAGACCACATGACCACATTTGACCAAGTTTTTCAAAGGGCAAAACTGGAAATCAGCAGATTAGGGTTTTGGGTTTTACATCCTTTGTATTATTTTATTTAGATTTCTAGATTGTTCTAAGCCTAGTATAAAATGAGGACGACCTGTGTCTCATTTTTCTTTTGTTCCAGTTTTCGTACTCTGTTTTTTAAGTAATGAAAATGAAAAATTAAATGTTGTGCAATCACTTTGTTCCATTTTAAATGTTTTCTTAGTGTAATCATGTTATTTATTTGCAAATCTAGTTTAAATAGTTTTCAGTATTTCACAAAGGATTTTTAGAAAATCAGTTTTTTTAGGGTTCTTGAAAAAAAAGTGTTTTCATAAGTTTGATTTCAATATCTACATGAAGTGAAAGTGGATTGTAGTTTTATTTCAGCTTATAGTTAAGTTTCTGTCAAGTATTGTTGGTTTCAAATTCATTTTCTAAGATTTTATCAAAATCTTTGTCATTATTATTTGTTAATAGCTTAAGGCCATAAGCTCATCAATAAGCTCACTAACATTGAGCTTATTGATCAGCTTATTAGCCCTTTTCCTTTTCTTGGTTTGTGGTGTTGTGCAGGAACAAGTAACAAGGTCTCATCCCATTTCATTTCATTTCATCATTTTTTAGAAGACATTATACACCCCCGGGTCTTTTCTTTAAGATTCCAACAACGGGTTTCTCTACATGTTTTCATAAGCTCTCTCAAAAGCCAAAAAAGTCATAGGGAAGGCATCAGCTAAGGTCAATAGGGCTTGAACCCCCTTTTTGTCATTTTTAATATTTTTTGTGATTTATGTGAATTTTGTATGAATCTGCTTCATTGTTGGTTTTCATGGTTTGTTTATGTTTATTTGATGATGGTATGCATGCTTAGATAGATTTTAATCAGTTTGGTTAATATTTGTATGATAATTCTTTGTTAGATTTCATTTTCAGATTTTTAGGGGGTGTTTAGGTTTAGTTTTTTGACTGAATTTGGCTATGCTAAGCTGGGTTAAAATAGCTCCATCACACTCATTTGGTTAAGTATAAGGTTTTTTTCACCTTTGGTTTCAGTTTACAAGTTAAAAAGAATTTTGCATACTCATTTTTAGGTTAAAACCACTCAGAAATCAGTAGGCTATTAAAATCAGTTAGTTTTGCTAAATTATTGTTTCAAATCTTGATAATAGTTAAGTATTTAGTTAGTTCAGGGTTTGGTTATTGATTTATTGAGGTTTAAGGGTATTGTGACTAGGTTTGGGTGGTTTAAAATCCATTTTTGTGCACATTGCATCAGTGCAAAGCCCATTAGACCTTAGTCCATACCAGTAACTGAATTAGGCTTTTTGTGTGTGATTTTTGTGTTACACCTGTTGTTTTCCTTGTAAATCTTGACTCCCCACACTCCACTGAGTGTGGGGGTGCCCTTGTTTCCAATTAAAACCAAAAAACGAACAAGATCTAGCCAAAACAGATCACCTTAGCATAATCAATTCTCTAAGCTATCAGAGAATGTTTTTTGTTCTCTAAGATCTCGGACGACAAAAGATTTTGGTTACTTCACCATTATAGCCTTTTACTTTTATTTCTTGCACGTGTTTTGTAACTTTTAGGTTTAATCTTGTTAATCTCTCGTTTATTTTTATGTTTTTGTGCTTAGTAAGTCACCAGGTTGTGTTTTTATAAAAAGAAAAAAAAAATAGTTTTCAAAAAGGACGTGGCCAGGACTCGAACCTGCGCCACTCCTCTCACACACCAAATACTTAACCATTGCGTCCTAGGGACTTTACTGTCCAGGGTTGCTTTGGTATAATATTTAAGGTGTGTTTTGTTTTAGCTTGTTATTATAATCAGCTTATAAATAAGCTGATTCCTGCTTATTCATTTAGTTTTTTTTTTTCTGTTTTTCATTTTTCCTACATTTTAGACATAGTTTAGGACTTTTCAGTTTAAAAAGTTTATTTTTAACACTATTAAATTATTTTTTTATGATTATTTTTTGTTTTAATTTTAGAATGTCATTAAAAATAGTTACAAGTATTTTAAAATTTTGGAAAAATCATTTTTAGGTTAGTAAAAGTATTTTTGAGGTTTACAAAAGAAAAACTTTTCAATTTGACTTAATTTTAATTTTATTTAATTTTCGGTTTTTTATTGAACTTTAAAAATTAATATAAAACTATTAAAAAAGTTTTGGAAAATTTTGCTTGCATTTTTGTCTTAGTTACATTTTTATTGATTTTTGGGAATTTTTAGAGTACTTTCGTTTTTCGTCGAGTTTTACGATTTTGTTCGTTTTACGTCGTAGGGTAATTTTTAGCGTAATTCGTGTTAATTTTCTCTCTTTTAAACCAAAAACGACACTAATACAAACTTTGATTTTATATATTGGCACACTTAATTCACACACTTCCTTCGAGAACGAACTTGGAATTTTCGTCTTCACGGTTTTCCTAAATCGTGTCGATTAATACTTTCCGTTCGTTATTTGCTTTTTCCTAAAAAGTAAATATACAAAAATCCTACATCAAACAACCAAACTTGACCAAAGTGAATACCTATTCTTCAAGGACTAGTATCACTAACACCAACCTTGATGTCATCATCATAAGATGTTGAAAATCCAAGGAGTCGAGTCTTCTCAAAATGCAAGTAACTCAATCCACAATCAAGTTAATGATTATTCTTCATGAGTACCTACACAAAGATAGATGCAAACTAGTAGATACATTTCAAGAGTAAATAAAAAATGTATATAAGCTACTAAACAAGATATGATGCAATATTATCAATTAAGAGGCCTATTTAATGAAAAAATAGTTTTGACCAAAGAGAACCTTTAGTACAACGAATCTTTCTAATTTGAGGAGACAATAGATCCATCTATGATTTAAAGCACAATATACTTCAAAGACCTTGAGTGACCATCGCTCTGATACCAATTGTAGAAACTAAAGGGGGGGGGGGGGTTGAATAGTTTCCCTTCGGTTAATGTCCTAATTAAAATTCTTGAAATTAGGTTTGTCCCCAAATTACCTTTTACTTTGAAAACTAGTTTCATAGTTCTTAGGTTCTATTCTAATGCATTAACAATATCAAGTGACAATGAAATGCAAAGCAATAATGAAAACATAAGTAAAAAGTAAGGAAAGAAGCATCCTAAAGAACGACACCAAGATTTATAGTGGTTCGGCAACGAATCTCTATCCTTGTAACACCCCACTTGGATAAGTGGACCGTTACGTGTATTTATGGCGTGTCATCAAAGAATAAGGTAAATGTCCTAAAACATTAACTGGCCCTAAAGGAAATACCGGAATCAAACATCGGTAATCCAAAATAAGCTCACAACATGAAAAATAAAAACTGAAGGAAAGGACTAAACGCTGTCCAAATAAGCAGAATAATGTAAGGAGTGCATAAAGTAAGAAGTCTGGATAGCTTCCATCCAAATGCACATGCTCTGAGAATCCTAAGAGCATCCCGGTGTACCTGCCGTTAGAACATGAAAGGAACTACGGCTGAGCACAATGCCTAGTGAACGGATATAAATCATGATAAGAAATACTGAAATGAAGCAGATGATAAGATACTGAAGCTGTAAGACTGATAAGTAAAGTTGCAACAGAAATCTGTGTATAATCTGAAAAGTCTGATTTATAAGTAATAAAGCTGAACTGTTATCTGTTAAATCTGAAAACATACATTTACTATATTTTAATTTCTAAGGGCTTATATAGGTCATGTGCTGTAACAACTGTTGCATTAGTAAATGGAGGGGTGACCTCGTCATGCTGTAGATGGGTGACCTCTAAATAATGTGTTGGGTGGAGGGATCAACTCTAATGTGAAGGATGTAGAGCACACACCACATTTACCTGATAACTGTAAACTGATAGCCTAGGATGCACCCATACGCCCCGTTGATAATACTAATAAATGGCCAAGCTGAAATAAATGGGACGCTGCGAGAATTCACTCCCCCGTAGAAGAGTCATGACATCGGTGCCTCTAGAGTCATGGTTACGGTACCTCCGTAACTAGTATATAACTGGGCATGCTTGTATATAAAGCTCAAGCAATTTAATTAGTTATTAAGATTATTACTGGTACTCTTAAAACATATACTGGGGAAAACATTTGGCTGCAGACGAGGAATCCTAATCATGCATAGAAGAGAGTTGTTACTGAAGGAGGAGAATTCCGTACCTCGTGTCCAGTAATGAAATAAGAATGAAAGCTGAAGGATCTACTCCGACTTCACGGATACTATATAAATAAGGGACGCAAAATGAGTTGTCTGATATCGGTTAATTTTTACTGATCTTAATTGTTCTTAGTTTGATTTATTTTATACGTGTGTTACAGTTGGTATATAATCTAATAAGTTATGACTGTTCGTTAATATTACTGATTAATGTAATCTTCTGTACTCTGATTAGTATATTTTATTGTTTTCTGATTAATGAATAATTTGTATTCTTATAAGATCGTACTGTTATAAATAACCTACTAAAAATAGAAAGTTTCCTGAAGTAGAATGTTTCCTAAAATAACCGTTTCAAGAAATGGTTTCTTAAATAAATAAATCATTTATTTGAAATCAAATATTTAAATAATAATTAATATATCATGATTAATTTAATTAACTTAAAATAAATGCTTTATACTTGATTATTTATTAAAACAATTTAATTAAAACATACTTTTATAATCTTTAAAACGTTCGCGTCTTGTTTATTTTTCGTGACACCCGGACCCAAGTCAAAACCAAACCCCGAGGTGCCCATGTCTCGGGTTAGCCCAAAACCAAGCCTACCACAACCCTCCTTGGTTGTGGTTTCCCCTGTTGCTGACAATAAACTGTAGCCACCGACCTTGTGTGGGTTGCCACTGTTGGCTAAAGGAATCCCACGGTTCCCACTGTTTTCATATAGTTCCCACTGTTTTTGCTTCTGTGCTAAAATTTCCACTTCCTTTGTTTGGTTCTCACTGTTTTATGTTTTTTGTTTACAAACCCAAACACCCCGTTATTGCCTGATAATCCCAAACACTCCTTGATTGTATCATTCCCCCCCCCCCCCCCCCCCCGCTGTTTTTATTAAGCAAACACCCCTTGTGGGTATATGTTGCTGCCGATATAACATCAAACCAAACCGCCCCTTGTGGGTCACGACTGGTCCAAACAACAACCACACCGAGACCATAGTGGTCTTGGTTTTTGGCAGCCGAACAACCTGACCACCAAACTGATTTTAATTCGAGATTCATCAAACAGGAATAAGCATGACACGTGATTAGGGTTACCTTGATTGCGTGATTTGGATTCGTGTTCTTGTTCCTCTATGTTTGTTCATTAGCAGTAAGAAGACAAAGAACAAAACAACGGCTCTTTTTTTTATCTAATGTTGGCGGCAGCTTTTTAGTTTTACCATAGCCGTCCCTTTTTTTGTTTGTACGTGATAAGACAAATGAGACTAGTGTGTATTTTGGTTCCCTGCTATTGTTTTAAACACGGGCTTGGGCCAACAACCCATATTCCTTATTTGTTAAATAGTCCAAACGCCACCCTTATTGCATATATGTGTTTTCTTTTGGTTTTCGACACATATAAATCCTCACGTAAACATATTTACATTTCTCGTGTTTTAATTTTCTGATAAACGTAATACTCTTTTCTGTAAATAAATAATAAATACTTAATGTTTTTTTTTGAAATTAAATAATTATTTTCTGAATAATTATTATCTTGAAATATTTAAATAAAACTGAGGCTGCGTAGTTAGTGTTAACGTTTAATTATTATTGTATAATAAATACTACATACGTAATATTTTCTGAAACTTAATAATTATTTTCTGAATAATTATTTGTTGTAGTATTTAAATAAACTGAGACTGCGTATTTACTGTTTACGTTTAATTAAAGTTAAAGCTAAGACAGCGCGTATTTAATATTCGAGGATTTTAAATACGGGTTTTACAATTCTTCCCCTCTAAAAAAATAATTCGTCTTCGAATTAAGGATGTGATTATGCTGGGGTTTTACAATTCTCCCTCTCTAGAAAGAAAATTCATCCTCGAATTAAAGAAATTTAAAGTGATGAAGCTTATTTAAGCTGAAAGACACATAGGCTGAAACAATATGGAAGCTGAAAGGACTTATAAGCTGAAATATAATTCGTCCTAGTATTAGGACATAATGCTGCTGAAAGAGTATATCGTGACCTGACTGAAGAGAACCTGGAACATCACATTACTGAAGGAACTTAACTGAATTATTGAAGGAAGATAATGAGAGGTCCGTATGGACTCCTTCGTTTCAAGTGGCTTCCCGCTCGAAACGGTTCCTTCAAAGATCTTGACATACTGAAAATCTTGGTCCTGATGACCTTGTCCTGATGATGCTGAATAGTTTCTGGTTCCATAAGATGTATTTTCTGAATCTGAAAGAATGAATAAGCTATAGCGTGTAGGGTACATGAAACGGTACATACGATTATCCTGAAAAGATAATATTTATCTCTCTAAGTAAGCTGCTGAGGATATATAGGAACGAACTACGTGAACAATTATGAACGTGCTAAGTGAGCAATTGTGAATTTGGTTCGCGAATATATGTGAACACTGTGCATGAAGTATTCTGTGAACGTTATACGTGAAACATATTGTGAACGTGATAGTAGGACATATCATGATCGTATGCTGTTTGAGGGAGGAATGCCAAACGCTACGGTCTGAGACATGAAACATTTGCCTGGGTATGTAAGAGCTATGCTAAACTTGAGTCTGGATTCCTTAAAGTTTCTGTAACCAACCCTCGATAACAAGCCGAACGTGACAAATGTCACGAACACGAATGTGAACTTAAATCATGATTAGCACAAAATGCGGACTAAAACAGCATCATACTGTCAATGTGAGATGTAAACATGAAGGTGAACATAAACGCAAACGTGAATGAACGTGAGCGTGATTCGAGAATGTAAATTCTATCCGACATGATTGCTGATGGAATGCCTTGAAATTATATGATCTATTGCTGGATTTCCTGTAGATCTACTACTGCGTAATCATTGGAGATGAACGAAAACGTGTAGGTTGGGTGAACTGGTCGATAAGGACTTTGATAGTATTATACTTCTTCTGAGACTGTGGAAATTTAGTAACAACTGCATGGAAAAACTCTTTTCATATTTGTTCAGAAAATTTCTAATGGCTGTAGTAACTCACTAGTATGTCAGTGTTCTATCATGAACCTGCGGTATGTCAGGCATTTAGATATGAACATAGCTGCATCAGTTGTGTTCTACTGCTTCTATCAAACATTATGTCTGGGATTGTGGGACATTCTGCTGGAATCTGGTGAGTAGTCATGAAAGGATTATGAGTCTCGGTAATTTAGATCTCTCCTAGCGTAGGATCTTAGGGAATACAAAATTTTAGTGTAGGCCCTCTCCTTTATGCGTAAGCTTAGCCATGGAAAGTTTAATCGTGAGAACTGTCAGCAATTTCTACGGTAGCAGTCAACTGAGTTCTAGAAAATTTTGTACTTCGGTCATAGACGTCGGTCGTGACCATCTGGTGATGGTCTTTACTTTCGTAGAAATTCTGAAATTTCTTTCTGCTGAGATAATGTGGCCCAGAAGTGCCACCTTCTTCAACTAGAATTCATATCTGGAAAGCTGCATACATAATATTCTCCTATCGGAGAATCTGCAGGGTCATCAAAAGATGATTCTCATGTTCTTCTCTGGAATTTAGGAGATCAGGATATTATCAAAAAACATACGGACTATTTTGTCTGTGAAGTCATAAAAATTTTATTCATAAATTTCATACTATAGCTGGGGCATTAGGAAGCTCAAACGTATAAGTCAAATTTTTGAGAGACTATAACGTGTTCAACCGAAATCTAGAAAACATCATGTTCTTCTCTCACCACTGTTGGTGGCATGGTCGCGAATTGTTCTGGAAAATATTTAAGACATCGTAGCAGGTCAGATAACCTTCTATTTGTGGAATGAGTATCGTTTATGAATGGTGATCTTGTAAATTCTTGGTGATCGATACATGATCTCATGTTACCGGCCTTCTTTCTGATAGACAGAAATGGTACGCTTCCTGGTGGTGTGCTAGGGCGAATAAAACCTCATTTCGATAACTCTTGCAGCGATTGCTGCAACTCTTTTGACTTAGCTAAAGCCCTGGAATAAAGAGTTTTGAAAATAGGTTCTGTTCTTGAGACAAGCATGATGTTAAATTCTGTCTCGTGGTTAGGAAGGAATTTCTGGAACACTTTCTTAATTACTTCCAAAAATGCTGAAGAAAGAAAATCTGCTGATCATAAATTTTAAGAACTTCAGAAGTGGATCATAACTGGTGGCTAGAAAGTCTTCGTAGCTATGGACTGATAAGTCACGCCTTGTAAGGCAGAAACAATTTGTACTAAATTTTTGGGCAGAAAATAAAATGACTATATTTGGGAGTTAGTAAGACGGATCTTGTCTTCAAGTGGAATGAAACCTTATAAATATGGGTGGTACTGTAGAGTGTTTTCTAGCTGGGAAGTAGGTAATACCTGACTTATTATAAAGCTGACATAGGAATACGTGAAGTAAACATGGCGACTTTCACTGAATGTGTTCATCTGTAACCTCATAGAATGAACACTGCGTGTCTAACCTGAGTAATACTCCAGTGGTGATGACTGAATTTTTTTAATGGTCTGATTTATATGTGCATGACACAACGGGTATACCCCCTTGGAGGGTACCCTGAATTTCCGAGGGACTGGTTTAGAAAACGTACGGAGTTATGAGTCCTGGCTCGTACCTTTGAGAAGTTATTTGTATGACGTGTATCATGACTGGTGTCCTAATAAGTGTTTTCCGAAATGATACCTGAGACCTGTGTCTTGACTGTTGTCTGGACATGTATTTTAATGGGTGAGTCTGAATAATGTTAAGAATTTCTGGTAACTGCTAGGGTTGGTGGACCGGTTAGACTTCTGACCTCTGTATTTCTGGTCACGTCCGTTCTGGAGTTCCGATGGCTACTGACTGATAAATATAAGCACGGTGGTTGTCATTACCGCTTTGTCTGTCAGTTTCACGACGGTCATTATTACAACCGGGATTCCTTTAACTATTCTGTTGAGTGGCCGGTTGGGTACTGGTTCCCACTCTTCTGAATGAAGGTTAGTTGAGTGAAGTGTGACATCTAGCTAAGAAAGTAAAGCATGGAATAAAATGGTAGTGTCTGCTGGTTGAAGTTTATTCTTGACATAAATTTCAAATTTATAGTTTTTGTCCTTGTTTCGCAGAGTCTTCATAGTATGAACAGTCTCAGCATCTTGAGTAATCTATAAAGTATCAACAACATCAGTATTTGTGAGGTCTTCAAAGTGTTAGCAACATCAGTATCTGGTAAAATCTTTAACTCACGAGCAGCATCAGCATCTGGTAGAATATCGACAAGTGGAAACGCCTAAGACGATTGAGGATCGATTAGCAATATCCATGGAGTAGGGTACCTGGAGTACACCTTGGCTAATGTACATGAAGTACAAAATGAATACTGCATGTAGAGCATATATGAGACACTATACGTGGAGTACACATGAAATACTATACATGGAGTATAACTGAGACATTGTACATGGGGTACATATGGAATACTGTACATGGGGTACATATGGAATACCGTACATGGCACTGGTAATAATTTTATGGGATGATCGATACTGGTGTCACTTGTCTGACATGATCAAAGAATTAAATTGATTAAAACGGTAGTAAACTGAACTGAAATGGGTAACATGATAGCCTGGTAATTCTTGCGTAGACTTAATGCTGGTTGTATAGAGGTTCAAGAATATGATTAAACTGAATTCCAACAATGGTCAACATGAAGACATGACTGATGAAGACCAAACATGATTTATTATGAAAACAGGATTTTACTGTAACCATTCTGTATCTTAGCATGAAAACATCATCACCTTGCTGAATACGTAATCCTCATAATGAGACATGAACTTAATCAACATGAAACGACATCCACGTGAGTGTATGAAAACTGAATTATTCATAGAACATAGGAGTATAACCAATGGAGGTTCAACATCAACTAATGTGGAGGCTAAGGTTTAATCCACATAATTTAAAGTAGAAAGCATGTGACTAAGTATGGGTGATTCTGGTTCGAACCATACTTGTCAAAAAAATTTCTGAGAACCGTCATGTATAGAAATTTACAACCTGGGACTAAATATGGGTGGTTGTATTCCAAACCATAATAGTCAAAATTTTAATGCCACATCATGATATGAATAAAGGTGAACAACTATGAATCAGTTCACAAACAACATTCGACTGATAAGCATGAAATTTGACCTGAACAATGGTGAACGTTTTATGGCTGGTTCACCAAGTAATAATCGAATGAAAACATGAATCTGGCATGAGTAAGGATGAACGCCTATGGGTCGGTTCACCAATATAAAATCTGAACGGGAAAGGGTAAACGCCTATGGGTCGGTTCACCAAAACAAAATTCGAATGAAAAGCACATGCGATTAATATGGCCAGTTATGTACCAATATTTTACTTAGTAAAAAACTATAAGAAAGCTGACTGATAAATGAAGATAACTGACTGATAAATGCATAAGAAACATGAAAGATAACAACGCCAAAATCTGGGAAATTCCTGCTGACTACCCACTAGTCACACGTCAAGTTTTTGAGCCTACAAGTCGAACCTATAGCTCTGATACCATAATTGTAGCACCCCACTTGGATAAGTGGACAGTTACGTATATTTATGGCGTGTCATCAAAGCATAAGGTAAATGTCCTAAAACATTAACTGACAAGGAAATAATGGAATCAAACATCGGTAATCCAAAATAAGCTCACAACATGAAAAGTAAAAACTGAAGGAAAGGACTAAACAATGTCCAAATAAGCAGAATAATGTAAGAAGTGCATAAAGTAAGAAGTCTGGATAGCTTCCATCCAAATGCACATGCTTTGAGAATCCTAAGAGCGTCCCGGTGTACCTGTCATTAGAACATGAAAGGAACTACGGCTGAGCATGATGCCCAGTGAACGAATATAAAGCATGATAAGAAATACTGAAATGAAGCAGATGATAAGATACTGAAGCTGTAAGACTGATAAGTAAAGTTGCAATCGAAATCTGTGTATAATCTGAAAAGTCTTATTTATAAGTAATAAAGCTGAACTGTTATATGTTAAATCTGAAAACATGCATTTACTATATTTTAATTGCCAAGAGCTTATATAGGTCATGTGCTGTAACAACTGCTACATGAATAAATAGAGGGGTGACCTCGTCATGCTGTAGAGGGGTGACCTCTAAATAATGTGCTGAGTGGAGGGATGAAATCCAATGTGAAGGATGTAGAGCACACACCACATTCACCTGATAACTGTAAACTGATAGGCTAGGATGCACCCATATGCCCTGCTGATAACACTGATAAATGGCCAAGCTGAAATAAATGGGACGCTACGAGAAATCACTCCGCCGCAGAAGAGTCATGGCACCGGTGCCTCTAGTGTCATGGTTACGGTACCTCCGTAACTAGTATATAACTGGTCATGCTTGTATATAAAGCTCAGGCAATTTATTTAGTTATTAAATTTATTACTGATACTCTTAAAACGTATATTGGGAAAAATATGTGGCTGCAGACGGGGAATCCTAATCATGCATAGAAGAGAGTCCTTACTGAAGGACGGGAATTCCGTACCGCGTGTCCAGTAATGAAATAAGAATGAAAGCTGAAGGATCTACTATGACTTCACAGATACTACATAAATAAGGGACGCGAAATGAGTTGTCTGATATCGGTTAATTTTTACTGATCTTAACTGTTCTCAGTTTGATTTATTTATACGTGTATTACTGTTGGTATATAATCTAATAAGTTCTGACTATTCGTTAATATTACTGATAAGTGTAATCTCCTGTACTCTGATTAGTATATTTTACTGTATTCTAATTAATGAATAACTTGATTCTAATAAAATCGTACTGTTATAAATAACCTGCTAAAAATAGAAAGTTTCCTAAAATAAACATTTTAAGAAATGGTTTCATAAATAAATAAATCATTTAATTGAAATCAAGTATTTAAATAATAACTAATATATCATGATTAATCTAATTAAATTAAAATAAATGCTTTGTACTTGATTATTTATTAAAACAATTTAATTAAAACATACTTTTATAATCGTTTAAAACGTCCGCGTCTTGTTAATTTTTCGTGACACCCGGACCCAAGTCAAAACCAAACCCTGAGGTGCCCATGTCTCGGGTTAGCCCAAAACCGAGCCTAACACAGCCATTGGTTGTGGTTTCCCCTGTTGCCGACTACAAACAGTAGCCACCGACCTTGTGTCGGTTGCCACTGTTGCCTAAAGGAACCCCACGGGTTCCACTGTTTTAATAAAGTTCCCACCGTTTTCATAGAGTTCCCACTGTTTTTGCTTCTGTGTTAAAGTTTCCACTGCCTTTGTTTGGTTCTCATTGTTTTATGTTTTATGTTTACATACCCAAACACCCTCTTATTCCTTGATAATCCAAAACACTCTCTGATTGTGTCATTTCCCCCGGTTGTTTTTATTAAGCAAACACCCCTGGTGGGTAATATGTTGCTACCGATATAACATCAAACCAAACCGCCCCTTGTGGGTCACGGCTGGTCCAAACAACAACCACACTGAGACCATAGTGGTCTCGGTTTTCGTGCAGCCGAACAACCCGACCACCAAACTGATTTTAATTCGAGATTCATCAAACATAACGAAGCATGATACGTGATTAGGTTTACCTTGATTGCGTGATTTAGATTCGTGTTCTTGTTCCTTGATGTTTGTTCGTCGGCAGTAAGAAGACAAAGAACAAAACAACGGCTCTTTTTTTATCTAATGTTAGCGGCAACTTTTTAGTTTACCCTAGCTGTCCCTTTTTTTCTTGTTTGAACGTGATAAGACAATGAGACTAGTGTGTATTTTGGTTCCCTGCTATTTTTTTAAACACAGGCTTGGGCCAATAGCCTATATTCCTTATTTGTTAAATAGTCCAAACGCCACCCTTATTGCATATATGTATTTTCGTTTGGTTTCTGACACTTGTAAATCCTCACGTAAACATATTTACATTTCTCGTGTTTTAATTTTCTAAAAAACGCAATACTCTTTTTTGTAAATAAATAATACATAATTAATGTTTTTTGTGAAATTAAATAATTATTTTCTGGATAATTATTATTTTGAAATATTTAAATAAAACTGAGGCTGCGTAATTACTGTTAACGTTTAATTATTTCTGTATAATAAATACTAAATACGTAATATTTTCTGAAACTTAATAATTATTTTCTGAATAATTATTTGTTGTAGTATTTAAATAAACTGAGACTGCGTTTTTACTGTTTACGTTTAATTAAAGTTAAAGCTGAGACAGTGCATATTTAATATTCGAAGATTTTAAATACGGGCTTTACAATTCTTCCCCTCTAAAAAAATAATTCGTCCTCGAATTAAGGATGCGATTATGTTGGGGTTTTACAATCCTCGTTCCTACTCCACTCCTCGAGTACACCTTACTCGAGATTTCCACTATATCCACAAGCTCCCTTCTTGGTGGAGAAAACCTTATGAAACGAGATTTCATGCAGTGGAAATGTGGAAATGTGTGAGTGATCTTCTTTTTGGACAAGTAAAGAAGGGGATCAAGACAATAATCATAAGAAAACATACTTAACACATTAAGTGATCATTTACTAATGATTATGATATAGAAAATAGAAAAAAGGCAGGAAGAATGTCCAAAAAGGTTCTTGGAAAATGCATATTTGATCCACTATTTGTAGGAGACAAAGGCTAACGTCTATCTGCCTGCGGTTCCTTATTGAGTCACAAGAAGACCAGTAACAAAATCTATGGAGATTTTCTCCCACTTCCATGCTGGAATATCTAATGGTTGTAGCAAACCACTAGCTCGCTGGTGTTCGATCTTAACCTACTGGCAAATCATACATTTAGAAATGAAGGTGGCAACATCCTGCTTCATACCACTCCACCAAAAATGTTGCTTGATGTCGTGGTACATCTTGGTAGAACCAGGATGTATGGTAAATGGAGAGCTGTAAGCCTCAGTCAGCACAGCTTACCTTAGTGTAGAATTGTCAGAACCACTAGTCTAGTGCCCTGCCATAAGATACCGTCATCATCAACACGAAACTCCGTCTGCTGATCAAGGTTCTAAATGATAGCCCAAATCTCACCATCGTCCTTCTAAGGTTCCTTGATCCTAGAATGTAAGTCTGGTTCCACTCTAAGATTCGCCTAGTAATCGTGCTGTCCTCGTACACAGAACCCAATATCAGTCATCTCCAGGTCACTGATAATCTCCTTTGCAATCCAGATACCAACAATCAAACCCGACCTTCTGCTTAGAGCATCTGCCACCACATTCGCCTTACCGGGATGGTACTTAATGTTGGTGTCGTAGTCCTTCAATAGCTCTAACCATCTCCTCTGTCTCATGTTCAGTTCCTTATGGGTGAAGATGTACTTGAGGCTCTTGTGATCAGTGAATATGTCACAAGATTTACCGTACAAATAATGTCTCTAGATTTTCAATGCAAAAACAACTGCTGCAAGCTCCAAATCATGAGTAGGATATTTTTCTTCATAAGGTTTTAGCTACCATGATGCGTATGCAATAACCTTCCCATGTTGCATGAGAACACAGCCTAGACCCTTTCCTAAAACGTCACTATAGATCTAAAATCCACCTGAGCCAGATGGGAGAGTAAGAATAGGTGCAGTCACTAACTTCTTCTTAAGATCTTCAAATCTCTTCTCTCATTCTTCTGTCTAGACGAATTTCATTTCCTCATCAGCTTAGTCAAAGGTAAGGCTAACCGTGAAAAGTTCTCTACAAACCTGCGGTAGTAGCCAGCTAAACCCAGAAAACTTCTGACCTTTGTTGCAGACGTAGGTATCGGTCATTTGGTGATAGCTTCAACCTAGCAGGATCCATGGTGATCCCCTCTGCAGATACAATATGGCCCAAAAATGCCAACTTGCTTAATCAGAACTCACACTTGGAGAACTTGGCAAGTTGGCATACAGCTGCTTCTGACGAAGAAACTGCAAGACTGTACGAAGGTGTTCCTCATGTTCCTCCTTGGATTTGGAGAAAATCAGGATGTCATCAATGAACAAGATAACAAACTTGTCCAAAAACTCATGAAAGACACGGTTCATCAAATCCATGAAGACAGCTGGAGCATTAATGAGTCCGAATGGCATGACTACGAACTCGTAGTGCCCATAACGTGTATGGAAAGCAGTCTTAGAAACATCCTGCTCTTTAACCCGTAACTGATGGTAGCCATACCTCAGATCGATCTTGGAGAAATACTCGGCGCCCTGAAGTTGATCGAAAATTTCGTCAATTCGTGACAAAAGGGTAACGATTCCTGATCATGATCTTGTTCAGCTCACGATAGTCTATACACAGTCGCATGCTGCCGTCTTTCTTCTTCACGAAAAGTACCGGTGCACCACATAGCGATGCACTGGGACGGTTGAAACCTCACTCTAGAAGTTCCTGCAGCTGATCTTTTAGTTCTTTAAGCTCTATAGGAGCCATGCGATAAGGAGCTTTGGAAATTAGATCTGCACCTGGGATGAGCTCAATTCCAAACTCGACTTCACAAACAGGTGGTATGCCCGGAAGTTCCTTAGGAAATACGTCAGGAAATTCGGGCACAATATGCTGATCTTGGATCGATGGAGACTCGGTAGAAATGTCATGAATGTTGGCTATGAAGCCCTGACAGTCGTGTGATAGTAATGCACGCGCCTCCATGGATGAAATAATTTATACATACCTCCCTGGCAGAATACTATGGTGTATGTACTCTTGAGCTTTAACATCACCGAAGATAACCCGATAAGTGTGGCAGTCTATTGTAGCCTGGTGTTTTGATAACAAGTCCATGCCCAAAATCAAGTCAAACTCGCACATGTCCAAAGGAAGTGCGTCAACTCTACGGATTTTATCATCAAATTCTAGGGGAAGATCTCCATACACCTGGGTGATTCGTACAAAGTCCCTAAGTGGCGTGGAAATGCATAGGGCATTATCTAATGGCATAGGGGAAATTCTAACACGTACAACAAAAGTAGTGGATATGACTGAATGAGTCGCTCCAGTATCAAACCGAACACATGATGCTAAACCATTCATAAAGAGATTCCCGGTGATGGTAATTGAAATCTTGTTCGCCTGATCTTTAGTAGTAGTGAACACACGACCAAAATAGGAGGTGGTTTGGTGTCGGCATGTCTAGAGGTGCCTTCTATCTCACCTTGGCGACAATCCTTCTGCTGATGGCCTTGTTGGCCACACTTGAAACAACCACCAATACCTCGGCGACAAACACTAGAATGTCTGCTTGAACAAGTAGGACATATAGGATGCGTGAATCCTCCAGCAGGCGTCCTAGCTAGTTCAGAGCCTGTTTCAAGATTATATGCATGAGACATGATCATTGAACATAAACATGATTGCATAGAAGGTTGGAAATTACCAGATGAGGTAGAACGGTTTGGCTGTAAACCTCTATGGTCCTGATCCCTACCGTTGATGTTGTTCCTAAATTAATATCGTTGGAGTGTTAGAATACCATTACATAAGATAGTTTAACATGAAAGAAGGTAAATGTAGGGACCTCATGTTGTTCGAGTTATTAGCGTTTTTACGGTAATTATCATTATCGCCACGCCTCTCTAAACCTGAACGGTCGTTGGTCTGACCGTTTCCCTTAGATGCTTGCCGCTGAACGGTCGCAAGCTTACGGTCGTCAGTCTTCTGCTTCTTCTGCAGCATCTCCAACTTATGTGCTGCATCGGCTGCTTGTGCCACTGTGATGAAGGTAGTACCCACCAATTTATTGGCGACCGATGTATGAAGAGCCCCACGAAAGTGGTATGCTTGTTCTTCGGCAGTACATATTGCTGTGCCAAGAAAACCATCCAGACGAAGAAAGCGCTGCATGAACTCGTTGCTATTCTCTCCAGCTCTCTACCTAATCATGTGGTACTCCCTCGTCAACTTATCCTTCTCAGCCTTGGGGAAGAACTGTGGTGGTGGATTGTTGTAGTGGTTCTCAAGATGAGGGCCAAATTGAACACCCTGAGCTGGAATTTCAGCAACTTCGTCCCTGATTTCATTGCGAAGTTGGGGAAGGATGGCTTGCAAAGTTGCATTGACAGCTGTAGCCAATTCCTGAGCATTGCGTGTGTTCACCATCTGACAGTTTAAAAACAAAATGCATCATAAATGATAAGTCTGAAATGAGATGAACATAAAAATGCATGAACAATGTATAAGTCAATGAAGCAGTTTATAATGCATGAAACAATGTAGAATACATGATGCAGTTTATAAAAACTTTTATATGCGCGAGGGTAAACGCCTATGCTCAGTTCACCCAAAACAAAAGACATAGCAGGGGACGCCTATGGGTCGGTCCCAAAGATAAATTTTTTGATAAAAGCACATGTGACTAAATAGGGCCAGTCCTGTACCAACCATTACTTAGTCATAAACCTGCGACAATGATATGAATGCATGAAATAAAAATGAAAATGAATGAATGCATGAAAACCAACTGTCAGTTTTAGGAAGACGCTGGTGACTACCCATAAGTCACAGGTCATGTTTTACAGAGCTACAGGTCGAAACCTTGGGCTCTGATACCATAATTATAACACCCCATTTGTTATGATGGAATGCTATAGTAAATTATGGCGTGTCATCAAAGCATGCAAGGTAAATGTCTAAACATTCATGACCATAAATAGAAATACCAGAATCAAACATCGGTAGTCTACGTAACTCACACACAAGCAATATTAAGTATTGTAAATGAAAGGACTAAACAATGTCCAAATGAAGTGAACTATGAAAAAGTAGGAATAAATGCATAAGGTAAAAGAGACTGGATAGCTTCCATTCGAATGCACATACTCTGGAGATCCTACTTGCGACCTTGGGTACCTTCCGTTTGGGAACATGAAAATGGAAAACGGCTGAGCATAACGCCTAGTGCACGGATGTATAGCATAACATAAAGGCATAAATGAATGGAAGCATATAAATCATGTAAAGCATGAATTGCAGCGGAAATGAATAAGTCATGGGAAAAAACCTAGGCGTATAACATGTTAACTGGTTTAGTTCTGAAAACTTAGCTTACATTACTTATGAAAATCTGTATTAGTTTAATATACCAAAAGCCAAAATATGTCATGAGGTCAACAACGTGCATGAATATATAGAGGGGTGACCTCATCATGCAATTAGAGGGAATGCCTCTAATTAATTTGGTAATGGGTAGGAGGGATCAGCTCCTTGTGAAGGATGCAAGGCACACACCACATTCACCATGTAAATCTTAACTGAAACTGAACCTAGGATGCACCCCTACGCCCCACATGACAGTAATAATGTAACAATGGCCAAATAACTGAAAGGGACGCCACGAGCTATCACTCTGCCGTGGTGAAGTCATAACACTAGTGCCTCTAGTGTTATGGTTATGGTACCTCCATAACTAGGTGAAACTGGTCATGCATGTATATGGCTAAGGTAACTAATAAAACATAAGCATTTAATCTGTAACTAATAGGGAAAACATTTGGCTGCATACGAGAAATCCTAATAAAGGAAGAGGTTGTCCTTACTGAAGGACGGAAACATATACCTTGTGTCCAGTAGAAGCTAACGGAAACGCTGAAGAACCTACTCCGCCTTGACGGATAATACTATATAACAATGGGAACGTGTATGAGTTGTCTAAATTACATGTGTTTTACTGGTTCTGTGTGTTTATAGCAAGTTATACTTAATCTGACATGTTTTAGTGCTTTATTATGTTATTTGTAGTTATACTGATGTTCTGTAGTTTATTATTCATGTAGTATGGTATTATAATATTTGTATTGTAATACTACTTAACTTTTTAAAAATAGCAGGTTTCCATAAATAGTAAGTTTCTAAAAATCGAAAGTTTCCAAATATAGTAAGTTTCCAAAATTAGAAATAAGCTGAATTATAATATCAAGTAAAGTTCATTTAGTATAATACAAGTCATGGTTTAAAGGCAATAGCTTATTAATTAAATAACTTGGTTAATTAATTAAACTATACATTATAAGAAGTTAATTAAAAATACATGTTTTAATTAAATTAAGCTAAGTAAAATAGTTTAGGTTATACATGAAATATTAATTTTAATATTTAATCTAAGTCATGAATTTAATTAAATTAAATAGTCTAGGAAATAATTTAATTAAATATATCTCTAATTTTTTATAGTTCCCGACACCCGAACCCGTGTTTTAAATATTAACCCGAGCCCGAACCCTGGGTCACATATAAGCCGAGCCAAATAAGCCCTACCAGTGGCTAGACCGGCTAGCCGGTTGCCACTGGTGGCTCTCGGTTCCCACTGCCGAGTCACGGCTGCCACTGTCGAGCCCGGTTCACACCGGTTCATACCGGTTCCCATCGGTTGTGACCGGTTCACACTGTTATGTCATTCGGTTCCCACTACCGAGCCCAGCTAGCCAATGCCTGAGCCCGGTTCACTCGGCTGTGCGTCGGTTCCTACTGTTTTTGTCAAACCGAGCCACACCGAGACCCTAGTGGTCTCGGTTAGCCTCGAAACCAAACCCAAACACACCCCGACTCGCGGTCGGGGTTCCCTTTGCCTGCGTCCGAGCCAACAAACCAAGTCGAGACCTTCAGTGGTCTCGGTGGTGGTGATAAAAACAAGCCGAGACCCTATGTGGTCTTGGTTGTCCCTTGGCCGAACAAACCAAACATCAAACACCCCTTAAACCATGATTTAATTAATCCCCACATATTTTTATATCTTGTTTTTATGATTAATTAAAATAAGAACATGAATTCATGAAAGAGTTAAAAAAAGAAGGCTTTGATTATACCGAACACGTGGACAAAGAAAAGGTATGATCCCGAACACGTATAGTCAAATATCAACTAGCAAAATTGTCTCGAACACCCCCTTTTATGATGAACAACCGGCGGCAAAGAGGAAGGAGGAGGCAAGGTTTTTCTTTATTTTTGTGTAACCTTAAATTATGAATAAAAGGTTTCTTGTGTTTTTACTTAACATTGGTTTTAGTTGGGTCATTGGCCAAGCCCATTTCCTCCTTTCTTTTGTCTTTAGCCGCGACACGTGGGGCCCACAAGGGAAAACCCAAAGCTTTTATTAAGTTAAATATTTACGTGTTCGTTCATGTTTAATTATCGTGATTTTACATGCCGTGGACTTAACACATTTATAATATATATACGTAATTACATGTTATTAAATATCATGACACATGAATTATATTATAAATGGAAAGTTTTAAATTTATCGTACTTTCGTATGATCACTGTTCATGTGTACTGTTCATAGTATTTTAAATGCGGGTTTTACAAATCTTTTCCTCTAAAAGAACAATTCATCCTCGAATTGGAGAAAACATTATCTGAAAGAAACATACCCCAATCAGAACTAGAAATGAGGGTAAGAAGCCCGTATAGACTCCTTCGTCTCCCAAGTGGCTTCCCGCTCAGGATGATCCCTCCAGAGGATTTTGACGAAAGGGATCGTCTTCATCCGCATGACACGATCTTGTCGCTCGAGATCTCTCTCGGGTTCCTCTACATAAGAGAGATCCTCTCGAATCTGATAAAGTGGATACTGGACAACATGAACTGGATGATCGTTGTATCGTCTAAGTAAGGACACATGGAACACGTTGTGAACATATGATAGCTAAGGCGGTAACGGTAACGATATGAAACTTCACCAACGCGTTCTATGATGTCGAACGGTCCGATGAAGCGAGGACTGAGCTTCCCTCTGATTCCAAAACTTTTAACTCCTCGTGCAGGTAATACCTTGAGGAAAACGTGATCACCTACGTTGAAAGATACATCTCTACGACGCTTATCAACATAGCTCTTCTGACGAGCACGAGCTTCCTGAAGCTTCGCCTTGGCGACGGTGACCTTCTCATTAGTCACCTCAATCATCTCTGGACCCTCAATCAGTCGTTCGCCTACCTGATCCTAGCATATTGGGGCGCAACACTTCCTACCATACAACATCTCAAAATGTGCACACTTGATGTTGGCGTGCCAGCTGTTGTTGTATGCAAACTCCACTAAAAAGATATAATCATCCCAGCTTCCTGTCCACTCTAGAGCACACGCTTTCAGCATGTCCTCCAATGTCTAAATGGTGCGTTCCAACTGTCCGTCGGTCTAAGGATGAAAGGCAGTGTTGAGCTTAAGTATGGTGTCCCAAGCTTTCTGTAGACTCTGCCAGAAACGTGATGTGAAACAGGGATCTCTGTCAGAGATGATTTCTGATGGAGTACCATGCAGTCTCGTGATCTCCTTCTGAAAAGTGTCTGCCAATTTGCTGACAGGATGCTCCTTGCGGATCGGAAGAAAATGGGCTGATTTAGTCAACCTATCAATAATAACCTAGATAGAGTCGTTCTTCCTTTGAGTCACAGGAAGACCAGTAACAAAATCCATTGAGATTTTGTCCCACTTCCATGCTAGAATATAGTGGTTGTAGTAAACCACTAGCTCGCTGGTGTTCGATCTTAACATGCTGGCAGATCATACATTTAGAAACGAAGGTGGCAACATCCTGCTTCATACCACTCCACCAAAAATGTTGCTTGATGTTGTGACACATCTTGGTAGAACTAGGATGTATGGTAAATGGAGAGCTATGAGCCTCAGTTAACACAGCTTCCCTGAGTGTAGAGTTGTTAGGAACCACTAGTCTAGTGCCCTGCCATAAGATACCGTCATCATCAACATGAAACTCTGTCTGCTGATCAAGGTTCTGAATGATAGCCTAAATATCACCATCGTCCTTCTGAGCTTCCTTGATCCTAGAATGTAAGTCTAGTTCCACTCTAAGATTCGCCTAGTAAACGTGATGTCCTTGTACACAAAACTCAATATCAGTCATCTCCACGTCACGGATGATCTCCTTTGCAATCCAGATACCAGCAATCATACCTGACCTTCTGCTTAGAGCATCTGCCACCACATTCGCCTTACCAGGATGGTATTGAATGTTGGTGTCGTAGTCCTTCAATAGCTCTAACCATCTCCTTTGTCTCATGTTCAGTTCCTTATGGGTGAAGATGTACTTTAGGCTCTTGTGATCGGTGAATATGTCACATGATTCACCGTACAAATAATGTCTCCAGATTTTCAATGCGAAAACAACTGCTCTAAGCTCCAAATCATGAGTAGGATAGTTTTCTTCATAAGATTTTAGCTGGCGTGATGTGTATGCAATAACCTTCCTATGTTGCATGAGAACACAACCTAGACCCTTTCTTGAAACGTCACTATAGATCTGAAATCCACCTGAGCCAGATGGGAGAGTAAGAATAGGTGCAGTCACTAACTTCTGCTTAAGATCTTCAAAGCTCTTCTCTCGTTCCTCTGTCCAGACGAATTTCTCTCTTTTCCTCATCAGCTTAGTCAAAGGTAAGGCTAACCGTGAAAAGTTATCTACAAACCTGCGGTAGTAGCCAACTAAACCCAGAAAACTTCTGACCTCTGTTGCAGACGTAGGTCTCGGCCATTTGGTGATAGCTTCAACCTTGTAGGATCCATGGTGATCCCCTCTATGGATACAATATGGCCCAGAAATGCCACCTTGCTTAACCAGAACTCACACTTGGAGAACTTGGCATACAACTACTTCTAACGAAGAATCTACAAGACTGTACAAATGTGTTCCTCATGTTCCTCCTTGGATTTGGAGAAAATCAAGATGTCATCAACGAACACGATAACGAACTTGTCTAGAAACTCATGGAATACACAGTTCATCAAATCCATGAAGACACCTGGAGCATTATTGAGTCCGAATGGCATGACTACGAACTTGCAGTGCCCATAACGTGTATGGAAAGTGGTCTTAGAAACATCCCGCTCTTTAACCCGTAACTGATGGTAGTCAGACCTCAGATCGATCTTGGAGAAATACTTGGCCCCCTGAAGTTGATCGAAAAGGTAGTCAATTCGTGACAAAGGGTAACGATTCATGATCGTGATCTTGTTCAGCACACGAAAGTCTATACACAATCACATGCTGTCGTCTTTCTTCTTCACGAAAAGTACCGGTGTACTACATGGCAATGCACTGGGACGGATGAAACCTCGCTCCAGAATTTCCTGCAGTTGATCTTTCAGTTCATTAAGCTCTATAAGAGCCATGCGATAAGGAGCTTTGGAAATTGGCACTGCACCTGGGATGAGCTCAATTCCAAACTCGACTTCACGAAGATGTGGTATGCCCGAAAGTTCCTCAGGAAATACGTCAGGAAATTTGGACACAATAGGCTGATCTTGAATCGATGGAGACTTGACAGAAATGTCATGAATGTTGGCTATGAAGCCCTTACAGCCGTGTGATAGTAATGCACACGCCTCCAAGGATGAAATAATTTGTACAGATCTCCATGGCAGAAAACCATGGTGTATGTACTCTTGAGCTTTAACATCACCGAAGATAACCTGATAAGTGTGGCAGTCTATCGTAGCCTGGTGTTTGGATAACCAGACCATGCCCAAAATAAAGTCAAACTCGCACATGTCCAAACGAAGTGCGTCAACGCTGCGGATTTTATCATCAAATTCTAGGGGAAGATCTCTGTACACCTGGGTGATTCGTACAGAGTCCCTAAGTGGCGTCGAAATGCATACGACATTATCTAATGGCATAGGGGAAATCCTAACACGTACAACAAAAGTAGTGGATATGACTGAATGAGTCGCTCTAGTATCAAACAGAACACATGCTGCCAAACCATTCATAAAGAGATTCCCAGTGATGGTACCTGAAGTATTGTTCGCCTGATCTCTAGTAGTAGTGAACACGCGACCATAAGTAGGAGGTGGTTTGGTGTCGGCATGTCCAGAGGTGCCTTCTATCTCACCTTGGCGACAATCCTTCTGCTGATGGCCTTGTTGGTCACACTTGAAACAACCACCAGTACCTCAACGATAAACACTAGAATGTTTGCGCGAACAAGTAGGACAGATAGGATGCGTGAATCCTCCAACAGGCATCCTAGCTAGCTGAGAGCCTGTTTCAGGATTACATGCATGAGACATGATCGTGTAACATAAACATGATTGCATAGAAGGTTGAAAATTACCATATGAGGTAGAACGGTTAAGCTGTAAACCTCTACGGTCCTGATCCCTACCGTTGCTGCTGTTCCTAAATTAATATCGTTGGAGTGTCATAATACCATAACATAAGATAGTTTAACATGAAAGAAGGTAAATGTAGGGACCTGCTGTTGTTCGAGTTATTAGCGTTGTTACAGTAATTATCATTACCGTCACGCCTCTCTGAACCAGAACGGCCGTTGGTCTGACCATTTCCCTTAGATGCTTGCTGCTGAACAGCCGTAGGCTTACGGTCATTAGTCTTCTGCTTCTTATGCAGCATCTCCAACTTATGTGCTGCATCGGCTGCTTGTGCCACCGTGTTGAAGGTAGCACCCACCAATTTATTGGCGATCGATGTATGAAGAGCCCCACGAAAGTGGTATGCTTTCTCTTCGGCAGTACATGTTGCTATGCCAAGAAAACCAGCCAGACGAAGTAAGCGCTGCATGAACTCGTTGCTATTCTCTCCAGCTCTCTGCCTAATCCCGTGGCACTCCCTCGTCATCTTATCCTTCTTAGCCTTGGGGAAGAACTGTGGTGGTGGTGGATTGTTGTAGTGGTTCTCAGGATGAGGGCCAAATTGAACGACCTGAGTTGGAATTTCAGCATGAACTTCGTCCCCGATTTCATTGCAAAGTTGGGGAAGGATGACTTGCAAAGCTGCATTGACAGCTGCACCCAATTCCTGAGCATTGCGTGTGTTCACCATCTGACAGTTTAAAAACAAAATGCAACATAAATTATAAGTCTGACATGAGATGAACATAAAAATGCATGAACAATGTATAAGTCAATGAAGTAGTTTATAATGCATGAAACAATGTAGAATGCATGATGCAGTTTATAAAAACTTTTATATGCGCGAGGGTAAACGCCTACGGTCAGTTCACCCAAAACAAAAAACATAGCGGGGGACGCCTATGGGTCGGTCCCAAAGTTAAAAGTTTCGTTAAAAGCACATGCGACTAAATAGGGCCAGTCATGTACCAACCATTACTTAGTCATAAACATGCGACAATGATATGAATGCATGAAATAAAAATGAAAATGAATGAATACATGAAAACCAACTGTCAGTTTTAGGAAGACGCTGGTGACTACCCATAAGTCACAGGTCATGTTTTATAGAGCTACAGGTCGAAACCTTGGGCTCTGATACCATAATTGTAACACCCTATTTGTTAAGATGGAATGCTACAGTATATTATGGCGTGTCATCAAAGCATGCAAGGTAAATGTCTAAACATTCATGACCATAAATAGAAATACCAGAATCAAACATCGGTAGTCTAAGTAACTCACACACAAGCAATATTAAGTACTGTAAATGAAAGGACTAAACAATGTCCAAATGAAGTAAATTATGAAAAAGTAGGAATAAATGCATAAGGTAAAAGAGGTTGGATAGCTTCCATCTGAATGCATATACTCTGGAGATCCTACTTGCGACCTTGGGTACCTGCCTTTTGGGAACATGGAAATGGAAAACGGCTGAGCATAACGCTTAGTGCACGGATGTATAACATAACATAAAGGCATAAAGGAATGGAAGCATATAAAGCATGTAAAGCATGAATTACAGCGGAAATGAATAAGTACTGGAAAAAACCTAGGCGTATAACATGTTAACTGGTTTATTTCTGGAAACATAGCTTATGTTACTTATGAAAATCTGTATTAGTTTAATATACCAAAAGCCATAGGTCATGAGGTCAACAACGTGCATGAATATATAGAGGGGTGACCTCATCATGCAATTAGAGGGGATGCCTCTAATTAATCTGGTAATGGGTAGGAGGGATCAGCTCCTTGTGAAGGATGCAAGGCATACACCACATTCACCATGTAAATCATGACTAAAACTGAACCTAGGATGCACCCATACGCCCCACATGATAATAATAATATAATACTGGACAAATAACTTAAAGGGATGCCACGAGCTATCACTCCACCGTGGTGAAGTCATAACACTAGTCCCTCTAGTGTTATGGTTATGGTACCTCCATAACTAGGTTGAACTGATCATGCATGTATATGGCTAAGGTAACTAATAAAACATAAGCATTTAATCTGTAACTACTGGGGAAAACAGTTGGCTGCATACGGGAAATCTTAATAAAGGAAGAGGTTGTCCTTACTGAAGGACGGGAAATCCGTACCTTGTGTCCAGTAGAAGCTAACGGAAACGCTGAAGAACCTACTCCGCCTTGACGGATAATACTACATAAGAATGGGAACGTGTATGTGTTGTCTGAATTACATGTGTTTTACTGGTTCTGTGTGTTTATAGCAATTTATACTTAATCTGACAGTTTTAGTGTTTTACTATGTTATTTGTAGTTATACAGATGTTCTGTAGTTTATTATTCATGTAGTATGGTATTATAATACTTGTATTATAATACTAAGTAACTTTCTAAAAATAACAGGTTTTCATAAATAGTAAGTTTCTAAAAATAGACAGTTTCCAAAAATTGTAAGTTTCTAAAATTAGAAATAAGCTGAATTATAATATCAAGTAAAGTTCATTTAGTATAATACAAGTCATGGTTTAACGGTAATAGCTTATTAATTAAATAACTTGGTTAATTAATTAAACTATACGTTATAAGAATTTAATTAAAAATACCTGTTTTAATTAAATTAAGCTAAGTAAAATACTTTAAGTTATACATGAATTATTAATTTTAATATTAATCTAAGTCATGAATTTAATTAAATTAAATAGTCTAGGAAATAACTTAATTAAATATATCTCTGATTTTTTTATAGTTACCGAAACCCGAACCCGTGTTTTAAATACTAACCCGAGCCCGAACCGGGGGTCACATATAAGCCGAGCCAAAACAGCCCTACCAGTGGCTAGACCGGCTAGCCGGTTGCCACTGGTGGCTCTCGGTTCCCACTGCCGAGCCACGACTGCCACTGCCGAGCCCGGTTCACACCGGTTCCCACAGGTTGTGACCGGTTCCCACTGTTAGGTTGTTCGGTTCCCACTGTTGAGCCTAGCTAGCCACTGCTTGAGCCTGGTTCACCCGGCTGTGCGCCGCTTCCCACTGTTTTTGTCAAACCGAGCCACACCGAGACCCTAGTAGTCTTGGTTAGCCTCGAAACCAAACCTAAACACACACGACTCGCGGTCGGGGTCCCTTTGCCTGCGTCCGAGCCAATAAACCAAGCCGAGACCTTCAGTGGTCTCGGTGGTGGTGATAAAAACAATCCGAGACCCTATGTGGTCTCGGTTGTCCCTCGGTCAAACAAACCAAACATCAAACACCCCTTAAACCATGATTTAATTAATCCCCACGTGTTTTTATATCTTGTTTTTATGATTAATTAAAATAAGAACATGAATTCACAAAAGAATTAAAAAGAAAAGAAGGGTTTGATTATACCGAACACGTGGACAAAGAAAAGGTATGATCCCGAACACGTACACTCAAAAATCAACTAGCAAAATTGTCCCGAACACCCCAGAACAGCCAGCGACAAAGAGGAAGGAGGAGGCAAGGGTTTTCTTAATTTTGTGTAACCCTAAATTATGAATAAAAGATTTCTTGTGTTTTTATTTAACATGGGTTTTAGTTGGGTCATGGGCCAAGCCCACTTCCTCCTTTCTTTTGTCTTTAGCCGTAACACATGAGGCCCACAAGGGAAAACCCGAAGCTTTTATAAAGTTAAATATTTACGTGTTCGTTCATGTTTAATTATCGTGATTTTACATGTCTTGGACTTAACACATTTATAATATATATACGTAATTCCATGTTATTAAATATCATGACCCGTGAATTATATTATAAATGGAAAGTTTTAAATTTATCGTATTTTCGTATGATCACTGTTCATGTGTATTGTTCATAGCATTTTTAATGCGGGTTTTACAAGTAGACTCCGCTCTTTTTTGTCCTTTGTTGGGGAAGCAATAACTGTGGTAAGTTTTACCTTCAAAGGATATTCCTATGGCATTTGGAATATGCCATATTCAAATTTACATTTTCTATTTTAATAAAATATTTTCTTAAAAAGAAAGTTTATTAAAATATTTTTTCACATTTAACAAAATGTTAGTTTTAAGGCTAATCACTTTTTATGATCACTAAACATGATTAAGATATGTTTGTGTAAGAATTAAATGATTATTACCTTGATGATAGTGTTTGTCAAATTATTCTTCTTTCGATTGTGTTTGACGATAAATGTCTTTTTACTTTGTCGTGATCAAAATTAAGAAAGATTAGTTAACATTAATAATATTTTTAGGCATCACTTGCATTAACAACATTGATTAGACATGAACAAAACCTTATAATAAGCATGTGTTTGGTGATTAGCAAGTAATTATAAAGCATGAAGACATGTGAGCATGTTGCATAACAAACAATTGCTATATAGGATATCCAATTACTATATATTCGGTATGTACTTCTAATGAGATACAAAGTTCATCTACGTAAACTAACATTATGCATATTTAGGAAAACCCATTTAGTCAAGTTAGAGAATGAGTATGAGACTATCACTAGTGATGCTCAACTAAGGCTAAACATAACCATTTATACGGGTTATACACGAACCCAACTTCTCCTCGAAGCAATCTAACCGTTAGGTCAAATTGAGTGTATAGTGCAATAGGTTCTCCAGTAGTCATTCTCATTTTAGACAAAATGCAATTCTTTTATATATGCCTAATGAAGTGAAGCAAAGATTTGATTTGTAGTGAACATTAGTAATTAGCCTAGAGTGACCTAACTATCATGTTTCATAACATCCTAATCAAGCATACGGGATGAGTAAGAAACAAAGCAACATATAGAGGCAGAAACAAGAAAGAGTCAATTAGATCAAGATGTATGTAAAGAGGTATAGAAATTAATGTCTATGTAGAAGAAAGCTTTTTAAGAATGTACCATTGCATATATTTTGAGAATTTACAAATTAGGTTTATGTTGATACAAAAGTTGGAGCTAGACCCGAATTAGGCTTAATTCGGGGTCTTGTGGGCTCCGGCTCTTGCACCAAGTGAAACTTTTTTGAAGACCCTGCACACTAAAAAGAGACATCGTTAGGCTTACTGTAGGCGCTTGTCTCACGGTTAGAATCTGGCGTGAGAGTAAGTAATCGGTTTGAGTATTATGTGAGGCTTTGGAGTATTGTGTGTATCGTATGTTTGTGGAACCCCGAGGGTTCCTTTTATACCCGAGAGAGTCCTGGCTGGGCTCTCCTACTCTTGCAGCCTAAGGAAGAGATAATGACCCAAAATAGCTTGATCCTTATCACATAACTAAGGTATGTGTATATATCTTTCCCTTAAGCGAATATAACTATAAGATAGGTTATATTATGTCTGATCATGTCGCGCTGCGAGTGTGACCTAGTTAAGTAATTATCCACCGTGCGACAGTGGCTAACCGGGACTTCTAGGCTTTGCGTGCGCTGCGCAGTAACAATCAATACCCAATGGATCCGGGTAGTACCCGTGGGTCGGGTTATGCAACCCGAATAGGGACTATACGTCATCAGGTTACTTACCTTCGTTGCTCTTGTGAAATAAAGAAAAGAGTTAGAATACCTTAAGTGACCAATTTTACCAAACGAAACTATGATCATGTTTTCTACTAATTTTGACTCATGCCAAAGCGTGTTGATTTCACCGTAGCGGGAGCGTCTTTCTTCTTCAACTCACTCAACGAGCTCGTAAAAACATCGGTCAATTTATCGACTTTCACATCAACTTTCTCAATGTCATGATTAGCATAGCTAACATTGGCAACACTCGGTGTGCTACGTAGTTGGAAAAATTTCGACCTATTCTCGATAATCATCAACGCATCACTCAGAGTTTTACACAAAAAATTGCCACACGTGGAGGAATTTAACGAATCATTCTCATGAGGATTAAGACCGTTATAAAACGTATCGATTTGTTGTAACTCAGTAAATCCATGATGCGGACATTGCCTAAACAATTCCTTAAAACGACCCCACGCCTCTCTAAATGACTCATTAGGTTTTTGGGTAAACCTTGTGATTTCGTTTTTGAAATACGTGCTCTTAGACGAAGGGAAGAAATGATCAAAAAATTTCGACACGAGATCGTTCCATGTCAATATAGATCGAGGTGGTTCTTTATCGTACCTAATTTTTGGCGGGGTCATTGAGAAAATAGGGAAAACGCATAGGCTTAATTGCATCATTAAACACTTATCTAAATTTGCACATAGACGTAAGACGAGTAAAATTACGAATGTGATCATGAGGATTATCCTTCTCATAACAATTAAACTTTGTTGCTTGAATTAAAGAAAGCATTCCCGATTTAATTTCAAAATTTTTCGTTAAAATATCAGGATTAAGATCGCCTCTCAATAACCCTCGGTGGACGCTTGGAACAAATCCATCATCATACGATTTTTTGCCATCGGTTCTTGGGGTTCAACAATGATAAGAATCTCGAGTCCTAGTTCTTGTTGTTGTCTCCTTTGAGCTCGATTACGTCGATTGGTCACGTTGTTAAAATTAGGAGTGGAATAATTAGGTGAACGAGTGTGCAACACTAGAAGAATTTAGAGGGGTTGAGAAAAGAAATTAGAATGAGATAGCAAAGAAGATTATTTTTATTTTTGGTTTTTTCAAATTTTTTTTGGTATTTTGGTGTATTAGTAGATAACAAATCCACAAAACAATTTCCTCAAATTAAAATCTCGATTAGAGAATCCAATGTAATTAAAGTAATCACGTGGAGTGAAAACCTTCGTTTGACTTTTTAGTGTATGGTTAACACTACGAGGGTTCAATAATTAAATCAAAGCAAATATTCAATAATACTTTAGGTTGTCAAACTCTTAATCAGTTTTCACTTTCAAAGTACGCACAAGCAAGTGGAGAAACGAGGTGACGCGGGGCACTTAAGAGCCTTTTTCTTCAGGTTATATTTTATCACAACCGTCTTATACATACCTTATAGTTTGTACTGATCTTGATCAAATATCTTAAGAGTATTTATCTATTTTGCCTTAAACTTTGTTTGATTCGATACACGTAAAAATTATCAGATCGATAATAAGTACGTGACTTGCTCAATTCTTTTGGGGATATTTTTTTTTAATTGTTCTACATAATACAATATATGAACAAAGAAAAATAAAAACGATTTGGGTGTAATTTGAGTTCAAATTACACAATTTATTTATATGGCTAATAATAATAAAAACATATTATGCACAATATGGAAACTTCTCAAAATGAAAGGACGAAAAAGGTAAATTCTTAACAAATGTCATATGACACAATCACTTCCCCTGAAGCGGCACCATTTGATACTTGTAAAATATAAGGGGTATAAATGAAAATACATAAAAACGTAAAATCAATTAAAACCACAGATTCATTGTGTACGAGGGGAGAGTTAAGCCAAAATACATTCTATGGAGAATTTACAAGATTGGAAAAGAAAGATTTAAACTAAAAAGACGATTCTACACTAAGACGAATTACGTTTGCACGTAAATCGAAAAAAATAATATTAAAATAATCAAAAATACAAAAAAAATTAAAACTTTAAAACTAATTAATGTTAACTAGATAAAAACAAAAAATGAAATTAAGAATTAATAGAAACCCTTAATGGGCCTTGAAATGGGTCGGAAGCTAAAACAACCAAACTTTAATGGGCTTTTGGGCCAAAATAAATAGTTTGGAAAAACATAAATCTAAAAGGCATATCTGATTACGAAGGAAATTTTAAATAATTTTTTGCAAAGGCCCAAAAACTGGTTCAGTATCAAAAAATCAAAAATAAGCTATAAGCTAATTTATTTGGCCTAATAAGCACTCAAAACTTAAGTTGACTTGATGATTTTTGGAAAAGATCCTTCTTTTGGGCTGATTAAGCTAAAACAAGAAAGAAAACGTCAAAAAGATAACGATAGCTTATCAAAATAAGAAATAAGCCAAAAAGCTTATTACTCAGCCTTATAATAAGCTGATGATATTCTTTAAACATTTAATCGAATGACCACCTCTTTTAGAGTGGTTTTGTATAACTTGTTTTACAAAGCATTAGTTTTTTTAAATAAAATCGATTTAATTCATTTTTTATTAAAAAACAATATCTGATTTAGCATGTTGTTAATAGTATCAAATTCATTTCAATCTAACCATAAGACTTCGTATTTATAGCTACACCTACACCTGTGTATTTATGCTATATATTTGTATGCCTTTTTGTAAATCTCTTTAGTAAAATACAACTCATATTACTATAATAAATAAAACAATAGTATTAATGAGCCTCAATATAATAAAATTGTTTCTGTATTAACAAACACTTTTATATGTTTTAAGAGGTTTTAAGAGACTTTTTTTCGCCTAGCACTTCTAGATTCTAGTATTTTACTTTATTTTTTATTAACCATTTTTTCTGAACTTATTTACCATCTTAGAGCATGAATGCATCATTATCACATTCACATAGGGGTGAGAATTGTACTGTTGATTCGGACCGGGCTGAACCACATCGAACATTTTTGGTTCGGTTTTTATTAAGAGTTTTGAATCATTTCGGTAATCGGTTAAATCGTTTTGGTTTGATTTTACTAAAACTTGTCGATAATGTTTAATAAGACTGAATCGGACCAAAGGTCATACCGACCCAGACCATTTTAGTCCAGTTTTTGATTTAAAACTTCGGACAATTTCGATTTTTAATCTGATCCGATCTTGACTAGTCCAATCCAATCCGGCCGATGCAGCCCTAGATTTACATATCAGTGCCTATTATTATACATAGTATTAGGGGTGGCAATTCGTGCCGGGTCTGGGTTAGCAGGTTCGGGTTGTCAGGTTGGCGGGTCAGAAAATCCCAACCCAAACCTAACCCATTTAAATAATCGGGTCAGTTATGTCAACCCTAACCCGTTTACACATAACCCGAACCTAACCCATTTAACCCATATATATATTTAGGTTGACGTTAAATATGTTACATGGGTTGAATAGGTTAAACGGGTTTATATATTGATTCATTTAACAAGTTTTATATATAAAAGTATGCACATTAGACGTGCTAAACATGTTAAATGTGTTTATGTTCGGTATGTTCAACCTAGTAAACACGTATGGTAAAATATTAATCATTTTTAATATAAGGAAAAAACTCTTAAACGGGTTATCGGGTCGACCTGCTTAATTTTTTTCCAACCCAAACCTAACCTGTTTAATAAATGGGTCAGATAGGCCGACCCAAACCTGACCTAAGATTCAATATATTCAACCCGAACCTGTTAATTTTCGTGTCGGTTTCAGGTCGGGTTTCGTGTCGGGTCTGAAATTGCCACCCCTGCATAGTATATCTTAATTGCATTTCTTTAAAACTCGGTATCACTCGGATGATTCAACCGGCTAAATTGATTTTAGTAAAAAACAAATTAAATTAAACTGGTTATTATATTTTTAAATCCTATTGGATTTGTTGTGTTTGAAGTGGCTCGATCGATCTTGAGATCTGACCGAGTTTTGTTTATTTTCATGTTTTTTTAATAAAGCAAGTCAATTATATATATTTGTAACATAATTTTATATATACGTGTTATATTTGTTATTTAATACATTACATAATATGTAATAATTGTTATTTAATAGTTTTTAAGCTTAATATATCAAATATTCATCATTTATATAAAATATCATACTTAACTCGGTGATTAACTGATTGAACTGGTAATTCAATCATTTCACCTAGTCGATTAGGCTACATGCAACGGTCGGTTGTTTGTCTCGGTCGACCGACTTCTAACTCAGTCCACACGTTGTGACGACCGAGTCGAATCGGTCGTCCATGCGAACTCGTTCGAACCTACGAGCCATCTGAGAAATCGGTCTTTTCCATTGTTTTTATTTATTTAGATTATATTAATTTTAATTATATAAAATTTGTAATAAATTTTCAAATTTTAATATATTAAGCGTTGTTTCCTTACAATGTATATTAATTTGACCAGATTTAGATTTAGTTTAGTTAATTCATTTTACCTTCTTTATTTTTAATTAAGTTTTTTAATTATTTTTTAATAATACTTTAATATAAATATTATTGTACTATTTTTATTTTATTTAAATAAAAGATAAATTAATCGTTTTGTTATGAAAACAAATCAATGTCATCAAAAAAGAAAATTTATGTGACAAGAAAATTATAAGTCGCAGAGCCTCAGATATTAGGCTTTAAAAATGGTGTATCATGTGGCTAGCCAATTACAAATCCCACTTGAAGATGTAGTAAAAGCCACCGACAAGTTTGGTGAAGAAAATATCATTGGACAACAGGACAAGGTGTTTTTGGTAAAGTTTACAAAGGGAAGCTCTTGCAAGAAGGTTAGTTAGATCGTAGACAATTTTTATATATCATGCATACCTTCACATTCATTTGCAACCTTATATCCAGTTTTTGCCTTTATTAATACTGTAGTTACTCAATCAACAGACTTATTCATCTTCACCAATCGACCCATTTCATTTTATATATCAGAAACTTGCTTTAAATGCTTCTTAAGTGAGGTGTTTTAATTAAGGCGCAGACTTGGTATTTCATTTTATATATCAGACACTTGCTTTAAAAGCTTCTGATATATTAGGATCAGGATAAGGTCTGTTTGGATTACGCTACTATAGAAAATTACGAATAAGGTATGTTTGAATCACATTATCACAGAAGTGTGTTTGGATTAGATCATCGCACTTCACTGAAGTAGTAACATGATGCATTTAGATGTGTTTGGGTCAGGTCATTACACAAGTGAGGAGTGTTTGGATCAGGCAACTGTAGGAACGAGGGGTGTTTGGAAAAGAAAAAAAAAAGTTTTTATAAGGTCACAAGTCACTACACAATAAAGGGGTGTTTTCATCAGGTCACAACAGAAACAAAGAATGTTTTTTTGTTTATATATCTTGTTTCTGTCAATGATCAAAATATGCGTAGTCATCAAGTAAAATGATAAGTACAAGTAACAGTCCTTACATCTATGTTTCCAAACCATTTTCAGCATACGTCTAGGATTACTAAGCTTGCTCCTATATCTCCTAAACAATCTGCTGTGGTACCAGCTTATAACAGCCAGAAATTTCGCATAAACGAGTCATATGATTTTTATTATAACTTAAACATGATGGAAACATAATATTCACGTGGGCAATCTGTTGACTGGTTAGTTGATGAACTAGGATTACACACTCATGTTTCATTTATGAACTCTTTGATCTCAATGTATTGAAAGCGTAAACGTGTCAGATATTGCATCTGAGATTCAAATACCTGAAAGACAACCCGTAAGGAAAAATTAACAGCGATGGTGTGTTTGTGATATCATAGTGAGTGCGGTGGTGGTTTTATAAATCTTAGTTTATGATGGTGTACTTGAGTGTGGATTAAAGTTAATTGGAAATTCAAAAGAAAATCAAAGTGGGAAGAAGATGAGGGTATATTAGTCATTTTGCAGTCCTTAGACCATGACTAACTGCAAAAAAAATTACGGGTGTTAGTGATAATGCCCGGTTTGTTAAAAAAAGTTCACTTTAGGCTTATATCCTAAAATTTCTTGTCGGGAGAGGCCAACATGCAAAAATGATACTTTAGACTTTAGAGACAAAGTTTGTAGTTTGTCCTTATATTCAATTAACTATTTGATCTTGGTGTGCTTTTATAAGTTTTTCATCTCAAGAGTGGCATTATCACATATCGATCAACACATGTTATTATACGAGTATATTATAATTGCATTTAGTCATCTTAAATCAATTATTTAAACTATTAAAAATGTATCATGTAGCTCATAGCTAGCCACTCAAACATACCAGCTGCTATTAATATTTTAAAAATGTTAAGAGGAAGAAAATCATGAGGTTAGTACTTGTATGGATCATACCTTCACACTCATTTGTAACCCATAGTTTTGTACCAAACTACCAAAATAAACTAATAAAATACCTTTCTTAATATTTACTCAATCAACAGAAATATGTCATCGACAATCACAGAATTTGCTCCCTTACAAATCCCATTTGAAGATGTACTAAAAGCCACCAACAACTTTGCTGATGGAAATATCATCGGGCGAGGCGGTTTTGGTAAAGTTTACAAAGGGAAACTCTTTGTGTCTGGGGAGTTATTAGACATTTCTGCACGGAGGTTAGATCGTAGTCAAGGGCAAGGGGGCATTGAGTTTTGGACCGAGATTTCTATGCTTTCCGGTCTCAAGCACGATAATATAGTCTCTATGATTGGATTTTGTGACGAGAAAACTGAGAAAGTCATCATATACCATTATTATGCTAAGGGAAGTCTCTACACGTATCTAAGTGATCCGACCCTCACATGGTCGAACAGATTGAGTATATGTGCTACAGTTGCGGAGGCAATAGATTACATCCATTATGAGAAGGAACGAAGTTACTGTGTCATACATCGTAACATCAACAGCTCCACAATATTATTAGATAATGATTGGGAGCCCTACTTATCTGGATTTGAGTATTCTATGAAACATTCAGTAGATCGAAAGAACAAGACTTTCCTATCTGAAGCTATTGGCACAACAGGGTATATGGATCCGGCAATTGAAGAGACGGGTGTGACCCACAAGTCAGATGTATACTCGTTTGGAGTCGTTTTATTTGAATTTTTGTGTGGGAGAAGAGCATATATTCCGAACCAAGATAATAGATATCTAGCTCAATTGGCTAAATATCATTATGAAAATGGTACACTGCAGGAAATAATCCATCCTGATCTATGGAATCAAATGGATCCTTACTCATTCCGGTGTTCCTCACAAACAGCGTATTCTTGCTTTGAAGCAAAGCGACCACAACGGCCCAATATCCAACAAGTTTACGAAGAACTCGTAAATGTATTTGGAGCCGAGGCAACATATAAATTAAGTGTATGACCATCCTTGTGTTTTCGATATTTCTTTTCATTATAATCATGTTATGTTAAAATTGTCTTCTTTTAACTTTTCATTGAGAGTATGTGGCATTTAATCTTCTTACATAAACTGCAAAATTATACTAGGAATTTGAAGAAATATTAGATAAGGGGAAAGTAGAAGATATGAACACAGAATCAAACGCTTTAATTAATAAAAAACAAGTTTGAATCAAAAGATTAAACAAGTCACCACAGCTACACTGGTGTGACTCTATTATGTAAATGATAATAGTCTTACAAGAACAAAAACAAATAAACATGATCTGGGTTAAATTTTGAAGGAGATAAACAAGATGAAAAAACACACAGATGAAAGACCCAGATAAATCAACAAATGAGAGCGTCTCCAATATAACTCCAAAAGCCAAGAAAGACGTTAGCGTCTAAAGGACGCTTGCACAATTTATCAAAGGGTGCTTCAACTTTCCAAGTGTCCAGAAAAGACCCTCCACCTCATAATGTGTCCATCACTCTTAATCCAAAAGGTAACTGCAAAAGATGAAAGTTACATAATAAGCCCTTATGGTTGGTAAATGGTATCTGATTAGGTCCAAATATTTCAATATCCCCCCTTAATCAGATACCTCATATAGATTAAGCATGCCAAGTTTTTCAACAAGAGCATTGTGTTGCAATGTATCCAGTCCCTTTGTGAGGATGTCTGCTATTTGATTAGTAGAATCCACCTTACAATTCTTAACAACACCACTTAAAAATTTTTCCCTTACAAAGTGTAAGTCAATTTCTAAGTGTTTAGTTCTTTCATGAAAAACTGGATTAGCAGCTATCTTGATAGCTGAGTTACTATCACAGTACAAGGTTACAGGCAAAAGGTTTTCAACTTTCAAATCTTTTAACACTTTAAGAATCCAAATAACCTCACTGGTTACTGAGGCAAGAGCTCTATACTCTGCTTCAGTAGAGGATTTGGAGAGAGTGTTTTGTTTTTTACTCTTCCAAGCAACAAGATTATTATTGACAAACACACAATAACCAGTAACAGATCTCCTAGTAACAACACACTTAGCCCAATCAGCATCAGATAAGCATTTAAGAACATACCAGAGGTCTTCTTAATGTGAATGCCCAAACCTGGAGAGCCTTTAAGATATCTTAATATCTTGAAGGCAGTTTTAAGATGAGATCTCAAAGGGGAGTGCATGAATTAACTTAGGCAGTGAACTGCATAAGATATGTCAGGCCTGGTATTGGTTAAGTAAATAAGCTTACCCATCAACTTCTGATAATCAACAATATTATCAAGTAAGGGGTCATCAATAGTGGGCTCATTAGATATGGCAATTTTGGTAACCAAGGGAGTGCTAGCAGGTTTACAAGCCAACATACCATATTCAGAAAGAAGGTCCAACACATACTTTCTTTGATTTAAGCAAATGCCCCAGTTAGTATCAACAACCTCAATCCCCAAAAAATATTTCAACTTTCCTAAGTCTTTAATCATAAACTTAGTTTTCAGAAATATTTTAAATTCTTCAATTTCAGCAATATTGTTCCCAGTAATGATGATATCATCAACATACACAAGTAAGGCAAGAAAAATATTACAAAGAGACTTAGTGTATAAAGAATAGTCAGATTTACTTTGAACAAAACCATTTTCACTCAACACAGCAGTAAGCTTAGCATTCCATTGCCTAGGAGCTTGTTTAAGCCCATACAATGACTTTTTGAGTCTACAAACCATGTTGTCACCACCACAAAGATATCCTTATGGTGGTTTCATGTAAACAGTTTCATCAAGATCACCATAAAGGAAAGCATTATTAATGTCAAGTTGGAACACAAGCCAGGAATTCACAATAGCAATATTAAGCAACCATCTAACAGTAACCATCTTAACAACAGGGGCAAAAGTTTCATCAAAGTCAATACCTTCCTTTTGACCAAAACCTTGGGCAACAACCCTAGCCTTGTATCTTTCAATTTCACCACTAGACTTAAACTTAAGTTTCCAAACCCACTTACTACCTAAGGCCTTCCTACCCTTTGGCAATTCAACAATATCCCAAGTATCATTCTCAAGAAGGGCTGCAAGTTCAGAGTTCATAGCATCAACCCAATAAGGCTTTTGAGAGGCTTCAAAAAAATTCTTTGGCTCACTGTTTTTGTTAAGTTGGGTGACAAAACAGAAGTTTTCATGCTTAAGTCTAGAATACCCTACAAATTTTTCAAGACCATATTTAACCTTGGAATTAACCACAAAATCATTATAGTTCTTTGGAAAAACAGAAGGTCTGGTAGACCTTCTAACACCCTGAGTAGGAGCACTTGGATTTTGATTCAAGTGACCTTCAGACTCATTATTTTCATCAAGTGTTGCTGCCTCCTCTCCCAACCTAGCTTCAATATCCTCACTGTTATGAGCATCATCTCCAATATTTGGAGAATCAACAGTGTCCATATTGTTCCCAAGGTTGGAAGAGTGGCTACCCTCACTCTGTGACTCATGGTTACTATTATGACTACCTGTTACTCTCTCATCATCATTAGGTAGCTCAGGGTTATCTAAATCAAAAAAGTTTAACAAATTTTTATCTTGACCAAGACTAAGGACATTAGACTCATCATGCTTGTCTTTTGAGACAGAATCCTTAAAAGGAAATATAGACTCAAAAAAACTCACATCTCTAGAGACAAGAAACTTATTCCTATCAGGACTAAAAAGCCTGTAACCCTTCTGAGAATTAGAATAACCCATCATAACACATTTTTCAAACATATTAGACAATTTATCATGACTATTCAAGATAGTAGCAAAGCATATGTTAGTTGTTTGACTTGACCTCCTAAGGGAAGTTTAGTAATTTGGTCTAAAGGGTATTTTGGTCTTTTTGCTAGAAACTTAAGAAAAATCTAGGTAGATAGTTTCTTAAGAAGAATCTAGAAAATGAGTGACTTATGGAAAAATCTAGGAAGGTTCTGGATAGGAAAATTCTAGAAACCAAAAGTCTATATATATATATATATATATATATATATATATATTTGTATCCTTTGTTTGTAATAGAAGAAAAACTTCCATATAACAAAGTTCACTACTTTTGTTTTATCCTAAAACTCCCTTGTTCTGATCATTTGTATCTGTTCTGAACAATAAGTTTTGGTGCACTTTTGTCTAGTTGATCCTAACAAATTGGTATCAGAGCCAATCGGTCCATTTGAATCAAGATTCAATTGTGGGTTATTAAATCTTTTGAATAGGTTTATTTATCCTCTTGATTTGCTGGGCTTGTTACACATCAGCTTTGTTGTTTTGTTATCCTTCAATCATTTGTTGCTACTATGTGTTTGATAAATTGAAGGTGTTTGTTAATTGGGAATTAGGATTAGAATTTGTTATTTGTTGTGGGTGGTTTTGTTCCAGAATTTTAGTAAACCCAAAACAGTAGTCAAACCATCTAGTTCTCATTGTTGCTTCCGCTTATTTGATTGATCAAAGGGGTTTGTTAATTAGGATTCGGTAGCAAATCAGAGTTAGGTTTTGTGAATTAGCTATGGTTGGTTGCTTCATAGGACTTTGATAACGAAGAAGTTTGTTGGTCTCTATATATAACATATAGCAGGGCTTGGTACTTCATTTTGTATGGTGGAGCGATCGTTTATGGATTTGTCTACTTCGTGTTTGATGTTTGAAGTTGGAACTTGGCTATTAGTAACGACATGGGAATATTAGATTATTGGTTGGTGGTATTGGTTTCTTGGAATCGGTTTGTTTAGTATTTGAATTTGAATTTGGTATTTGGAATTTGGAATTTGAAGATCGATTCGATGTTTAAAGACTTGATTATCATCATGTCGTTTGAAGTTGTTCGATCGATTGGAATTTGGAAATTTGGATCTTCATTTGTCGGGCCTTTGAAGTTGGTTGCCCGAATTTGTTTGTTGAAGATCGTTTGTGCCGATTTGGTTGTTTGGTTGACCGAGTTTGAAATTGTCGGTTAACATTTGGTTGTTCGTATTTGAAGATATCGACGTTTGTTTTTGGTTGGTTTTGTTTTGGATCGTTTTCGGATTCGATCATTTGAATTAGGCTAGTTTGTCTAGCATTTGGAGGTTTGATTTTGATTTGCAACTTCGGTGTCACTTAGGAGCTAAAGTCAAGGTGGAGATTGTTAGTTGTTTGACTTGACCTCCTAAGGGCAGTTTAGTAATTTGGTCTAAAGGGTATTTTGGTCTTTTTTCTAGAAACTTAAGAAAAATCTAGGAAGATAGTTTCTTAAGAAGAATATAGAAAAGGAGTGACTTATGGAAAAATCTAGGAAGGTTCTGGATAGGAAAATTCTAGAAACCATAAGTCTATATATATATATATATATTTGTATCCTTTGTTTGTAATAGAAGAAAAACTTCCATATAACAAAGTTCACTACTTTTGTTTTATCCTAAAACTCCCTTGTTCTGATCATTTGTATCTGTTCTGATCAATAAGTTTTGGTGCACTTTTGTCTAGCTGATCCTAACAGCATAAACAGCCAAACATTCTGATAAGAGAGAGATTAGGACAAGTATTGTAAATCATTTCATAAGGGGACTTTCCATTTAACACAGAAGAGGGTAATTTGTTAATGAGAAAAGTAGCAGTTAGAATACATTCAGACCAAAATTTCAAAGGAATTCCCCCCTGAAACATAAGACACCTAGCCACATTCAAGAGGTGTCTATGTTTCCTTTCAGCCACCCCATTTTGCTGTGGGGTATAAGCACATGAAGTCTGATGTAGGATGCCATTGTTGTTACAAAACTTGTTGAAAGTTTGGTTAACAAATTCAGTACCATTGTCACTTCTAAAGACTTTAATGTTTCTTTTAAACTGATTTTTAATCATTTTATGAAAAACATCTAAAAAAGTAACAACTTCATCCTTGGACTTAATGAGATATACCCAAACAGCTCTGGTAAAATCATCCACAATGGTCAAAAAATATCTATGGCCAGTGTGACATGTCACCTTATAAGGACCCCATAAATCAAGATGAACAATGTCCCCCAAGCACTTAGTCTTATGGTCACTTAAAGGAAAGAGCTTTCTAGTTTGTTTAGCCCTTTGACAAACTTCACAAAAGTCATATTTATCATGTTTATCAAGTTTCAAGGTGTCTTTTAAGGTGTCTAAAGCAGGGTCAGCAGGGTGGCCAAGTCTGCAATGCCAATCATAGTAAGATAGAGAACAAACAGGGTCAGATTGAATAGCATTACACTTAATACCTTTAGTATCTAAGTAGTATAAACCACCACATTGATTACCAATCCCTAGAATGTTTTTCAGATTCAAATCCTGATTCAGAAAAAGGCATTTATTTTCATCAAAAACCACAAAAATCTTGTTATCCTTGGCTAATTTATGCACAGATATCAAAGTAACACAGTACTCAGGTATAACCAACACATCAAACAAAACAAGACCATTCCCCAATTTTAAATTTCCAATCTTAGATATGAAAGCTTTAGTACCATTAGGATGACTGACTTTAATTTTGAGATGAGAAATGTCAAACACATTGTCTAATTCCTTTTCATTATTAGTCATGTGTTGGTTTGCCCCAAAGTCAACAACTTTCCCATGTTGAGTCACTTTAGAGTGAATATTAGAACAAAAAAACTTTCCAAAGTTATCATTAAAAACCTTACTAGAATTAAAGTAGGTACCTGTCATATTGGCTTGCACACCCTTTTTAGAACCAGTATTCTCTTTGATAAGAGAGAGTAGAGCAGAAAGTTGTTCATCAGAAAACACAGAGTTGGAATTAGAACCAAGAGAGTTGTTTGAAAAAATAATTTCCTTTAGAATTTTGACCAGATTTCTTTTTTCCAAAATCAGCAGGAAAGCCAATGATTTTAAAACATCTGTCAATAGTATGCCCATTGTACCCACAATTTTCACAGACCACTTCAGAGTTCCCATTAGGTCTATAGGTATTAGGTCTATTGGCCATGTTAGGTCTAGGACTGCTACTATTATAGTTGGGTCTAAAACCACCATTAGGACTGCTGCTATTGTAATTAGGTATAAAGCCACCATTGGGGTTAGGGTTAACATTCTGGTGGCCTTGAAAGACATTTCTGGTGGGCCCATTTGAAAGAAAAACAGAAGTCTGATTCCTCTGAGAGGTACCAGATAGGCTACCAGAAGCAACTCTGTGAGACTCCTCACTAGAGATGATGGCATAAGCACCTTTTATATCTGGAAGAACCTCTCTAGAGAGAATGGAGCTTCTAATGGTCATGTAGGTATCATCAAGACCCATTAAGAATTGCATTAATTTCAACAACTTGTTATGATTCTTAAACTCATTAGTAGCAGCACAAACACAATTAGGAAGCTCAACTATAGCATCATATTGTTTCCACAAAGCATTCAAGGTATGATAATAATCAGACAAGTTGGAGCCATTTTGCTTCAAAGTATTTATCTTATGATGCAAATTAATTATCACAGACCCATCAACCTTATGATAGGTTTCTTTCAAATCATTCCAAACATGCTCAGCTTTCTTAGAAAATATTTGACCAAGAAACAATTCATCAGAAATAGAATTAAGAATCCATCCTAACACAACAGCATTGACTCTGTCCCATTGTCTTCCTAACACATCATTAGTTAGGGATCTTTTACAAGATCCATTTATGAAACCAGTTTTATTTTTTCCTTCCAATGCCAAGAGCATAGCATTAGACCAGATTTGATAATTCTCAGTTCCTTTAAGTTTAATAGAAATCACAGTCAATGTGGCAGAGTCATTTGGGTGAAGATGCAAAGGGTCACTAATATCAAGCTTACTGATCAAGGTGACAACAAATTCTTCCCCAATCTGGTCATCTTGATGTTCAGTGTCTGTGTCACCATGAACACTAGTCATAGTGAAGAGTCACAGAAACCAAACCCCCAAAAAAAGAACTTAATCAAAGTCAACAAAGTTCACAGGCTTCCAAACCACTCAAGGGTGGCAGGTCAAGGGCAAGACAGTGATTAAGGGTCCAAATAAACAAAATACCCCAACAATCAAAAGCAAGAACAACAAAAAAGAGAGTATCAATATATGAGAGAGTATAATCACAGATATCACCCAAAAAACAAGTATGAAAGAACAAATAAGCAAGTAACCAAATAATCAAATAAGAAGAGAGAGCAGAGGCGTTACAATGCATAAACCAAAAGCTCAATCGATCTGTTTCTTCTAGATTCACTTAGTCTAGAAGGAAACAGAACCTCCTCACCAAACCCTAATTTAAGAAAAATTAGGGAAAAGTGCAAACACCAACAGATCTATGCAATAGATCAAATATATAACGTCCCTGCACCACAAACAAAGTTAAAACATATATAATATAAAAAACCCCCAAAATTTTTGAAACCCTAAAATTAAAAAATCGATTTTAGGATGAATAAAAAACAATGAGAACAAAATCTTTTTAAATCTGACTATCTCAATAGCAGATCTATCCAAAAAAACGTTTCAATTTTAAAAACCCCCAAAAAATTTTTGAAACCCTAAAAATATATTTCCAACGATTTTAGAGAACCATGGCTCTGATACCATGAAGAAATATTAGATAAGGGGAAAGTAGAAGATATGAACACAGAATCAAACGCTTTAATTAATGAAAAACAAGTTTGAATCAAAAGATTAAACAAGTCACCACATCTATACTGGTGTGACTCTATTATCTAAATGATAATAGTCTTACAAGAACAAAAACAAATAAACATGATCTGGGTTACATTTTGAAGGAGAGAAACAAGATGAAAAAACACACAGATGGAAGACCCAGATAAATCAACAAATGAGAGCGTCTCCAATATAACTCCAAAAGCCAAAAAAGACGTTAGCGTCTAAAGGACGCTTGCACAATTTATCAAAGAGTGCTTCAACTTTCTAAGTGTCCAGAAAAGACCCTCCACCTTAATGTGTCCATCACTCTTAATCCAAAAGGTAACTGCAAAAGATGAAAGTTACATAATAAGCCCTTATGGTTGGTAAATGGTATCTGATAGGTCAAAATATTTCAATAGAATTACATTTTGAATCATTATGCAACATAAAAGACAAACACACATAGAAACTTCAGAATAAATAAGATATAATATAATGAAGTAAATTACTAAAGTAGTATGTTTTGATAACACAGTTTTTAGTGGTGACTCTTTTGTTTAAAACAACTTTATAAAGATGAAGCGGATCCAACAACTCAAAGTTTAGGAGGTGCAGCTGAAAGTGTGTCATCCAACCGCTCCAAGGTTATTAGCTTACTCTATTTTTTGTGTAAGGAGATTAATGGTAAATAAAAACTTTTCTATATTGATTATCTATTATGAACTTGCATTTATAATGAACCTTATAAACTTCATTTCAAGTGCTAGAACACTTGAGAAAAGTGACACCATCATGTTCAAGAAAAAACACAACTAAAATATAAAATGCCATAAAAATACACATCCTAAACAAAAAATCACTAACAAGAAAAGATATTTTTGTTGGAAAATTTGGTTGGCAAACCGATTTCTTTTTAAAAGAGTTTTTGTGGTAAATTTTATTATTAAAAAAATGATAATTAAGTACAAAGGATGTAAGTAAATTGTAAATCTTCGCCCATTACATGGGTAAACAACTTATTTTCAATAAAAGACACATAAACAAATACAAAGTCACATAAAAGATAACGAGTACTAAAATTGCATGCGCCCACGGACTCTGATTCCAAGAATACATATCATCATCATATAGGTCGTAGGTCGTAGTCATCAACAACATTCTTGTAAGAATCTTTCCATTGTTCCCACAGACTATTAGTCTCATATCCCATATTAGACGTTTTAACAACAAATTTTTTTGCCATATCATTATCCACAAGTTCAACTACATCCATTCATTAGTCTCACCTGAAACATCAACCCTTTTCATAGAAACCGAATTCTCATGATCCATAAGAGTAAATTGTCCTTCAACAATCTTCTTTTCAATTTTTTCTATTTTCTCAATAATCGGAGTATAACTAACTTCTGGACGGGGAGTACCATCCACAAATATAAACTCACCCGAAAAGTCATCCAAGCCAACCGACTTAGAATACCATTCATACCCAAATCATCATTGTTTTTAAACAGAAATAAGCGCATCAAATGAATTTGAGTTACTAACTTGTTTACTTGGACTAACCTCGTTACGCGACCCTACAACAACTTGTTTTTTCTACCACTTGAAGTAGTATTCTTCTTGCCTAACATTTGATATTCCTAAGTAACCTTGGTACCAACTGGTACACCCGTAGCTACTTTCTTAGGATTGTTCACATTCTTTGCACTAGTTGATCTCGTACCCTTAGGATAATGTCCAAGTACATGACCAAAGATATTGCAACTCGATCATCTAGGAGGTTTCCATTCATATTCAACACGAATGGTGCTTAAATAAAAACCCTCACCATTAAGTTTAAGCATAACCACCATAATAGTATCTTCCACTCTCCATCATCTCGCTGCTTAATCATTACTCTAGCATAACTAGGTCTACCCATGATTTTAAACATATTTCAGACGTATAAGAATCAAGCATCAAGGGACTACCAAGTTTTGTAGCAATTGCCCTAAAACCATCTTCATTAAATGTCATTGGCAAAGTGATTTTTGACCAACTTTGGACACAATTATCTATTCGTGTGTATCATACATATAAGTAATAGTTTGTAAGTTTCCCTTCTCCTTATAGAGAGCTTCATAACCAATTTTATGTGTACAAAATAGAGTTGATGTGAATGAAATATTGTGTCTCAGACTTAACCATGCTTAAAGAGGATAAATTGGTTTTCTTTTTATTAAACATCGATGGGATAACTTAAGAGCACTATTGAGTATAAACAGATGCCATATTTCGACAGGTTTTACACATCAAATCAATTAGTATATTTTATTTCCAATGGAATTAAAACACTCTTTGTTCAAATCAAATTAGATTAATTAATTTTCTGTCGCCAAGATTGTATTTTTTGGAAAATATTTTTTAAGTAAATTGGAATTTTAATTTGGTGCTAAAGATCTATAAACAATTTTGGAAAAATTATTTATTGAATCACCTTATGTTGCAACCATGATAATTTCCTTTTGAAACCTATCCTTTTAATTTGTTTATTGCCAATGTTGAAGTCTAAGAATTATGACCTAAATTCAAACTCATTATCCGTACCAAACAAATTCAAATTAAGGAATAATTTGACGAACGAGCTCAAATTCAAACACCCCAAATATGATTCGGATAATAATTTAAACGACCCACTTATTCAATAAGTATTACGGTACAAACTTCAAATTCCAAACTAATAGCCCACGTATATGATACGAATTACGGCTCAAATTCAAACAAATAAAATCCAAATTCGAACACCATACAAACCGATTCGTTACTAATAGCCAAATTCCAACTTCAAACACCAATCCCGAATTCAAGTTCTTCTTAATTCAAACTAATAAGTCTAACCGGGAGAACATATCAAACAACGAATACACAAATATCGAATCAATCGCTCCACCATGCCAAAAGATGTACAAGCAGAAGTACCAAGCCCTATATTTGCTATGTAGGGAACAAACCGAGTTTACCATGTAACAAACAACTTCCTAATCAACTCCTAAAGCAACAAAGCTGCAAAACCTAATAACCAACTAACTCACAAGACCAAATTCTGATTACTACAAATCCTAACCAACAACCTTAAACCCCTTCAATCTATCAAATAGCGGAAGCAACAAATGATTGAAAAAGGAAAATCCCAAAACCACAAAACAAAATAGCAAACCTGATGTGTTTCTAAGCAAATTAGTAGAAGCCACCAAAATCAAGAACTTGATTATTGAAATCAACCAAAAGCTGAAGCCAATTCACCAATTAAAAAACCCAAAACAAATCTAAAACAACAACCAATTGCTTGCTTCAAACCGATGATCAACCGGCTCTTGATACCAATTTGTTAGGAATAAAGGGCTGCTAACCAATGGGCAAAACAGCAGTAAACAAACATCAAACATCAGCAAACTAAACAAGATTCAGAATACGAGTAAAGAGACATGGGTGTTTGGGACAAAAAACCAAAATGGTACTTTCATTATTAGACAGAAGTATAAAGTTCTACTATGTGGTGCTATTGTTACATATATTGTACAAAAAACTGACATACATAGTTTCCTATGGCCGAAGTTACATAACCAAAAAAGAACAAACTACCCTAAGTGCTAAAATTACCAAAATACCATTAGGGGTAAAGTCAAACTCTAACAATTGTAAATCATGATCAATTTAGATTCATTGTAACCAAGTGTAGTGTTTTTAGACCAATCTTGTAAATATAATATACTGTGAGATTATTATAACGTATTTATTAAAACTAAGTGGAGTTTAACTGAAACAAATCTTATAAAATGTAAGTTGTTATTTTATTATATTACGAGAACGTGTTCAATGAAATCAAGAAGAATTTCTTTTGAAACAAGATTTTGATAATTATACAAGTTACTATTAAATATCATTACATACACCATTTTACTAAATTAGTGAAAGTGTTTGTTTGTTTGTTTGACTTGTCTAGTTTATTTTAAACCTGGTCGAGTTTATTACTAGATATAATTGTTGAATTTTTTAATTTATATTTTTTTTTATTTATTTATAGAGTTTAAAAGTATATCTATAGAAATATTATTAAGTTTCTTTAGATAAGTAGATCTAGTGAAATGTTGTTGAGTTTCAATGTAGAAACACATCATTTGAAACTGATCTGTTAAGATCTTCTTAATGAATATCGAAAAGCCGTATTACATATGTGTATTTGTTAAAAACATTATGTTATCGACGATATTATTTAAAGTTTAGTCGAAAGACTTGTTTTATAGGGGTTTTGTATATTGGTTTTACAAAACGTTAGTGTTTTTAAACAAATTCGATTTAATCCTTTTTTCGTTAAGAAACACAATGTGATTTAGCAAGTTATTAATAGTACCAAATTCATTTCAAACTAACTATGGGACCTTGTATTAACAAAATATATGTAATGTCACGAGTGACATCTAAAGGATCCTTTCCCTAACCTGTTAAAAGTGATAAAAGTGAGGTCAATACTCGAGTTATGTGTATGATAGATTATTTGATGCATTCAGAAACGTGCTGCGCCATAACTATGTGTTAAATGACTTGAATAACATGAAAATTGAGGCCATGGGGAATCCGACCTTAATAATAGTGGATTAACACTTAGGCACGATGTGAAATATATGTTGATAAGAGTTTGATAACCTCTTTCAATGTAGTGAAGAATGGAGATATCGATTTTTTTGGAAACTCTCCTACTTTAATATCATGGGAAAAGGATAAATGGGATGCTTAAATTCACATGTGGAAAAGATTTTAAGTTAACCAACGCGTTGTACGTGTCCTAGATTCGTCCGAATGGTAGCTTAATTTGTCTTTCTTCTTGTGTTGAATAAAATAAATTTAAGTTAAGACAGAACAAAATGTGAGTTAGTACTGGTTACGCATATTTTAAAGTATTTAACTTTTAGTAAAATGAGTATGAATTCAGCTTATTTGATTCTTTAAATGTACGACATGACTAACTCAGACATGTTAATTATGACTCAATGTGTTGTTTAAATAAAAATAAGTTGGACACCCACCTTTTGTATTCGCACTTTTTACAAAAGTAGAACTTGTGTTGAAGCCAAATTGACAAGATGCCTTTTCACTCGATTGAATGGAAAATAACCGAACCCTTGATATGATTCGCATGGTTTTACGTGATTTGGAATTGATACCTACTAAGGTAGAAAATAGCGAGTACTTCATCATATTTGGTGATGGTGGTAGAAAACATTGCCATTTGTACCTACTTGAGAGTAAGGATACTGATAAGATTGTTATATAAATAAGTTGAGAATTGACTTATTATGAAAAATAAGGTGGTTCGAAGTCATATTGGAGGTGAATATATGTCTCCATTTCCAAATTTATGTGCTAAAATTGGAATAAGGCACAAATTTATTACTCCTTAAATAGAATTGTTGAAAGAAAAGAACCGTGCCTTCGAGGATACGGTTAATGGCATGTTTTTAAGTCCCGATTTAAGCCATGCCATGTAAGCGAAAGCGATTATATCGGCTATTTATCTTTTAGATAAAATCCCTTGTAAAAAAAATAAAATACTTATTATGAACTATGGATGAGAAAAAAACTATCATATAAGTACCTGGTATTCGTATTGAAACCCAAGCTTCAAAAGATTAGACCAAAACTACGAATTGCATATTCTTAGTATATTCTCATAACAATAGTAGTCATGGTTTTTATGCCATGACTCCTACTAGGGTCAACACCAAAGCCTGCACATGTCTTGAACTACCCTATATGTCAATCATGTTGTTGCGCCTATTTTCTTCTTCTAGAATAGCGGCTCCAACATCATCGGATACTAGATAATATGAAGTACATTATTGCTTAATTTGATAATGAACTCGTTTTACGAGTCATGTAAAATTTGAAGTAAAATTTCAAGTACGTTCATGTGGTTCTCTTGTACAACTCAAAGAAGTGAACTAAGAAAATGAAGTATTTACTGAAGTAGATCCCGTCATGCGTAAATTATATAACTTCCTCTTAAGGAAAATCTTATTGTAGAGTGATTTTGCCTCGTATAAATAAGAAAGATGATCCTAAATCTCCTTTGCATTTTTCTTCTCTTCTATGCTTGACAAAATTCCATCTACTAATTATGAAGATCCGCAATAGCATTTTCGTCCATCTTGTCCCATTTACCGTCATTCGTGACCTCAAGTGGCATTTCACCAATGACTACTAAACATTTATCTTTTCTTAGGATAGCCTTCATCTTTAGCTTTGCCAATAAGAAATTACTCCCATTGAATTCTTAATTTGCAATTTGGCCATAGCTACAATCACAAATCTTTTATTCGACAAAACTATTATTTGTTGATAATAGTATCAAATGTAAGTATAATCTTACTTATCTTTTGATGTCAAGGGTCTTGGCAACAACAAAGCATACGATAAGTATTAATACCACTTGTTAAGAAAATTGACAACGGATTGAAGCAAAACCACAACTAACATACAAAATGCAATAAAAGATGACATAGTGATTTAACATGAAAAAACCAATAGGGTCAAAGAACCACATGCAATGAAAAAGATACTTCATTATGTAAATTACGAGTTACACATTCTCTCTAATTAAAAAAAAAACACATGTATATCTCTTGTAATTAAAAGATGTTACACCCCGTGACAAAACCAGCAAATTAGGTTGTGCGGGGCAAAAAAACTTTTTTTTTTACAATAGCAACACATTGTGAAAGAAAACTAGTATCCAAAAGATAAGTCGACTATTTTTACTTATAAAAACGGATTTATAAGGTTTTCGAACGTTCAATATTGAGATTTAGTATATGAATGGGGCAATTTGAATTTTTAATAGAGGGCACTTTTGAAAAAACGGTCCAAACCAAAAAGAAATTACACTAAAATATCTCATCTTGTATACAAGCAAAGCAATTTTAAGCTTAAAACTAGTTTATCAACAAAAATTTCAAAAAAGTCAACAGGTTTCAGTCTCGAACTTAGACCAACATAAAAATGCTGCAGTTCAACTCCTTTAATACCTATTTCATTTTTACTTTTCAGCATATAAACCCAAAAACCTGGAAAAAAATTCATCAAGTATGTTAAAGAAAAAAATTGAATCCTACTTGTAAGTTTATATAGACCAGAAATCGAAAGCATCAACTAAGAGGAAAGGGTTTCGTGATTTGTTTTCCTATATGAAAAAGGAACACACAAAGAGATGTCTAAGTATAATCTAACTTACGATGGTACAGGTACAAAACTTGGAACACTTGAGGATTAGACTCAAAGATATACAATTGGCCACTGAGAATTTTTCAGACACTTGTAACATTGGGCGTAGCCACTTTGGAATATTGTACAAAGCTGAACTCAAATGTTTTGATAGAGAATATCTTTCCAACCTAGAAGACAACACCTTTGGCAGTGAACATCCAAAACGACACTACACTGTAACAATAGAACGCATCGTTGATTATGTAGAAGGTATCCATGATTATTTAGAAGATAGGTTCCATAAGAAAATTGATATTCTTAGGAGTTGTAAGCATCAGAACATACAGATTCTTCTTGGATTTTGTGATGAAGGTCCTGATATGTTACTTGTCTATGAGTATGTCCAACTTACTCACCTTTCTAGATATTTAGAAATGGGCACTCTTACGTGGGAAAAATGCTTAAAAATTTGCCTTGATGTCGCCCGTGGATTGAATTACCTACACACTAATATGGAGGATCAGAAGATGGTAATATTGTAGGGAAACGTGTATACTTTTATCAATAAAATCGAATTACAATGATATAAGAATTAACAGAATTTAATAACGGAAATTAAAAGACAATAAATTAAATAATGAAAGTAAAAGCAGTAAACGGTCGTGGAACGAGGCTCGTGTTTAACACGATTCCCTTAAAACAGATTCGCCGTCTGTTTCCCAGGGTACAACGTTCAAAGCTGTTGTACAGCCGGACCTGACATACTTGCCTGAAAGATCACGGAAAGTAGTGTGCTTCTGATCGAAAAGACCGCCAGAAATATATCAATGGAACTAGTAAACTTTGTGTGTTTTTTTTTTTGTTGGTGCTTAGAAATGATGGAGATTGTCATCTATTTATATGCATCCACATGCATCAACTAGTTGTTATCTTCCAAATTGATAACAATCAATGTCTTATCTATCAATGACTCATGCACATTATCATCTTCACATGTACACGTCTATTTCATTTGAAATATGTCAATCAATTGACAAGTGATTGCAAAATGATAGCATGTCAATGACTCATGTCACTCTTTATGCCAACCATATACTAGTTAAGAGATAATGATGACAAGACATACTCAATTTGTATTGTCAATCACATTTCTTAGTCAATGATACTAATTTGCAAATTATGATAAGAACAATTTGATATCAATTAATAACTCAAATTGTAAATGATAATAACTAATTTAATTGTCTATTATTGACACATTAATTTTTAGTTATTACTCAATTTCCTCCATTTCAATTACCCGTAGAGACTCGATGTCTCATTCACACTAACTCCGTTTTAGACATATAATGGCTCAACTTGGCCTTACACTCAATAATTATATTCGCTAATAATTATATATGTCCAAAGTTAGTAAAACACTGTTTTCCCATTATATTTTCCAACAATCCCCCACATGAATGGAGATCGGTCGAAATCACACGAAATTTTCGACGAAATTTCTGCAGTTGAGTCCTGCATAGGATAGGTAGGTGTGACCCTTTGAACCTTCCCTTGTGAGATGTACTTAGTCTCCTAGATCTAAGTAGACGCGATGTCCTTGAACTTAGCCTCTGTTTACGTAGACGACAATACATACTCACACACGACTCTCCTTGACATTGTCAAGTCCTCATAGTCGTGCCCGTTATGGTCATGAGCACTAGCCTGGTTCTGTAAGAGCTTTTAGAAATTGCGCCCCCACAATTTCCTTCGAAGCGACCCCACTTCTCTCTCACATAGGTGATTTCATCCTGAATCATTAAAAGCATATGTTTTATGATTTCATCTTGAATCATTTAGCTTTATGATTTCATCCTGAATCATTAAGCCATATGTTTAACCTCTCAACAAGTCACATTGTTCTAGGAATGGACTAGGAAAGTTACATGTTAAGTAACTCCCCCACATTGACATGACTTCCCCCACATTTCTATGATTAGGTTTTCCTATTGAACCTAGATCTTGGGACCTCCAGTCAACTAGGTTAGGTTTTCCTTCATAGAAACTCATTCCTTTAAGGGCTTTAGTCCCATTCCTTTCGACGACTTACTAACTAACTCTCTGCTTAAGCCTTTTGTAAACGGATCCGCTATGTTATCCTTTGACGCCACATAGTCAATTGAGATAACTCCACTTGAGAGTAGTTGTCGTATCGAGTTATGTCGACGACGGATATGTCTGGATTTCCCATTATACATTGTACTATTGGCTCTTCCCATGGCCGATTTACTGTCACAATGTATACTAATGGCCGTTAATGGTTTTGGCCATCTTGGTATGTCCTCTACGAATTGACGTAGCCATTCCGCCTCTTCTCCGCATTTATCTAGCGCGATAAATTCAGATTCCATCGTGGACTTAGCTATAACTGTTTGCTTGCAAGACTTCCATGATATAGCCGCCCCTCCTAGTGTAAACACATATCCACTAGTCGATCTCGAATCCTTTATGTCGGAGATCCAATTTGCATCACTGTATCCTTCGATAACAGCAGGATGTCTTTCAAAATGCAGTCCATAGTCGCGAGTGTATCTCAAATAATGAAGTACCCTCGTTATTGCTTTCCAGTGTGTATAACTTGGATTACTCGTGTACCTGCTTAGCCTACTAACAGCGTATGCTAAGTCAGGTCGAGTACCTGTCATCAAGTACATTAACATGCCAATAATCCTTGAATACTCTAATTGGGCAACACCTAAGCCTCTATTTTTAGATAAATGCAAACTGGTGTCAATTGGAGTTCTAGCTAGGCCGGAATCCCCCGCATTATGAGTATTGAGAATTTTGTCCACGTAATGTGCTTGACTCAACACAAGTCCATTATGGGTTCGTATGATCTTTATTCCAAGGATCACATCAGCTAAACCCATATCCTTCATGTCAAATTTTGATTTTAGCATGTCTTTGGTAGATCTGATCACCTTGTCGTTACTACCAACGATAAGCATATCATCGACATACAAACACAAAATCACATATCCGGCACTTGTGTCCTTCACGTAAACACACTTGTCGCATTCATTGATTTTGAACCCACTCTCTAACATGGTGTGATCAAACTTTTGATGCCACTGTTTGGGAGCTTGCTTTAAGCCATATAATGACTTAACAAGTCTACAAACCTTGCCCTCTTGTCCAGGAGCTATGAAACCCTCAGGTTGGTTCATATATATTTCTTCTTCTAAATCTCCGTTTAGAAAGGCCGTTTTGACATCCATTTGGTGAACTTCCAAATTTCTCACTGCGGCAATCGCAAGTATCATTCTGATAGAGGTTATTCGCGTCACGGGCGAATAGGTATCAAAGTAATCTAGACCTTCACGTTGTCTAAATCCTTTGATTACCAATCTTGCTTTATACTTTTCCACGGTGCCATCAGCTTTCATCTTCTTCTTGAAGATCCATTTATAACCTAGTGGTTTACAACCCGGAGGTAAGTTCACGAGCTCCCACGTATGGTTTTGTAAAATAGACTCTATTTCACTTTTGATGGCTTCTCTCCATTGTTGGCCTTCCGAGGAATTTACCGCTTCCCAGTAAGAAGTAGGTTCATTTTCTACCATAAAAGAAACGAAATCGGGTCCAAACGATTTCTCGTTTCTTGCCCTTTTGCTTCTTCTTGGTTCAACCTCTTCTTCCGCAGTTTGATCTTGTCTCTCATCTTGGAGATCATTATCATCTCGTTGTCTCTTGTCTTGGACAACATTGTCATATAATCTAGATGAACTTCCAGTTTCCTTAGATAAACAAGGAAATATATTCTCAAAGAAGGAAGCATTTCTAGATTCCATCACTGCGTTCTTTTGTATATCCGGATTTTTCGATTCATGTACAATGAAGCGATATGCAGTGCTATTCTTAGCATATCCAATGAATATACAATCCACAGATTTAGGTCCGATCTTTTGGGTCTTTGGTGTCGGTACAGCCACCTTGGCTAGACACCCCCACACTCGCAAGTACTGATATGACGGTTTTCTCCCCATCCACAGTTCATATGGAGTTTCCTCTTTATCCTTACGAGGTATCTTATTTAAAAGATAAGTGGCCGTTAGAATAGCTTCCCCCCACATGTCCTGCTTCATACCAGAGCTAATTAACATGGCAGTCACCATTTCTTTCAAGGTACGGTTCTTCCTTTCTGCAATACCGTTTGATTGAGGTGAATAAGGGGCAGTGACCTCATGTTTAATTCCATGTTTCGCACATACATCGGCGAATGGAGCCACGTATTCACCTCCTCTATCACTTCGTACAACCTTGATTTTCCTACCAAGTTGATTCTCAACCTCGGTTTTGTATAGAACAAACTTGTCTATAGCTTCATCTTTACTTTTCAACAAGTAAACATAGCAATACTTTGTACAATCATCAATAAACGTGATAAAGTACTTATTGCCACCCTTCGTGGGTAGTGATTTCAAATCACATATGTCCGTGTGTATCATATCAAGAGGTTCGGTTGTTCGCTTAACCGATTTAAAGGATGTTCTTGTAAGTTTGGCTTCCACACAAGTTTCACATTTATATTTTGAATCAATGTGACAGTTTGGTATGCTTTTAAATTTCATCAAACGACGCATCGAATTAAAATTTACATGCCCAAGACGAGCATGCCACATATTAGAAGATTCAACAATGTAAGCAGAAGAGTTCATCTTATTCATTTCATTCTTAACAACCATTACATTAAGTTTGAACATGCCATTCAAGGCATAACCCCTACCAACATACATTTGATTCTTAGACAAAACAAACTTATCAGACTCAAAAACTAGTTTAAAACCAAACTTGTTTAGCAGCCAACCGGACACAAGATTCTTGCGAATCTCCGGAACATACAAGACATTAGTCAACTTGAGCTCTTTCTCGGATGTCATCTTCAGAACAACATCTCCTTCGCCCTTGATATCAGCAGTTGCAGAGTTGCCCATATACAGCTTTTGCCCATTGTCAACAACTCTGAAAGAGTGAAACATACTCTTGTCAGCACATACATGACGGGTTGCCCCAGTATCAATCCACCAATCACCATGATTAGTACCTACCAGGTTAACCTCAGAAATCATAGCACACACGTCAGACACCATTGCAATCATGTCCATGTCATCATTCACCATATTTGCCTGACGTGGATTCACCCGCTTCGGCATCTTGCAATTAGCAGCGCGGTGACCAGGCTGGTCACAGTTGAAGCAAGTCCCCTGGAACTTCGGTTTCACAATTCCAGCTTTAGGAGCAAGGTACTCAGACTTCCCTTTGCTTTTCTTGTCATTCTTCCACTTGCCTTTACCTTTTCCCTTGGGATTAGACCTTGAAGATGACCCAGCATGCTCAACCATATTGGCCTTGGCAGAATCTGGTGTATAAGTGGTTTTCTGAGCCAGCTTGTTGTCCTCTTCAATACGAAGACGAACAACCAAGTCTTCAACACTCATCTCCTTTCGCTTGTGCTTCAAGTAGTTCTTAAAATCTACCCAGCTTGGAGGTAACTTTTCAATAATAGCAGCAACTTGAAAAGTTTCACTCACGACCATTCCCTCAGCATGGATTTCGTGGATCAAAACCTGGAGATCTTGAACCTGGGTTATCACACTCTTTGAATCAACCATCTTGTAATCCAAAAAGCGAGCCACCGCAAATTTCTTTGTACCAGCATCCTCAGTCTTGTACTTGCGTTCCAACGACTCCCATAGTTCTTTGGCAGTCGTTGTCTTGCAGTACACGTTGTACAAAGAATCCACCAGACCATTCAGAATATAGTTGTGACACAAGAAATCTGAATGTTTCCATGCTTCAACAGCTTGCACAGCCTGTTGATTAGAGGGCTGATCTTCCTTAGGAGGTTCCACATGAGGTACAATCTCTTTCAAGAACCGCGCAAGGTTCAAGGTAGTGAGATAGAAGAACATCTTCTGTTGCCACCTCTTGAAATTCTGACCATTGAATTTCTCTGGTTTTTCAGCATGATTAGCCACTGTGGTGGAAGCAACTGGCGCACCGGTTGTCACAACAGTAGTCACAGGAGGAGGATTTTCAGTGTTAGTCATCCTGAAAGATCACGCATAAACAGTTAAGTCAACTGTTATAGATATGTATATATTAGAAATTCAATCGTGATTTCTATATATGTGTACAAAATCTGTTTCACCAAAACTCTATCTTGGTCTTAATGAATCAGATTTCACAATCAAATAAATCAATATATAAGAAACTCAATCTTGGTTTCAATATATCTAATTTGAACCTGCTTAAAATCATTAAATAATAATAAAATCTGTTAGCAATACTGATTTCCAATGAAACTCACTGGTGGTTTCGTCAGAAAATAGTTTAAATAAACCTGTTAAAATATATTTAATCCGATTTAATAAAAGAATTTTAATTCTGTAACACAGAATCTGTTTTAAGACTGTAGGGAAACGTGTATACTTTTATCAATAAAATCGAATTACAATGATATAAGAATTAACAGAATTTAATAACGGAAATTAAAAGACAATAAATTAAATAATGAAAGTAAAAGCAGTAAACGGTCGTGGAACGAGGCTCGTGTTTAACACGATTCCCTTAAAACAGATTCGCCGTCTGTTTCCCAGGGTACAACGTTCAAAGCTGTTGTACAGCCGGACCTGACATACTTGCCTGAAAGATCACGGAAAGTAGTGTGCTTCTGATCGAAAAGACCGCCAGAAATATATCAATGGAACTAGTAAACTTTGTGTGTTTTTTTTTTTGTTGGTGCTTAGAAATGATGGAGATTGTCATCTATTTATATGCATCCACATGCATCAACTAGTTGTTATCTTCCAAATTGATAACAATCAATGTCTTATCTATCAATGACTCATGCACATTATCATCTTCACATGTACACGTCTATTTCATTTGAAATATGTCAATCAATTGACAAGTGATTGCAAAATGATAGCATGTCAATGACTCATGTCACTCTTTATGCCAACCATATACTAGTTAAGAGATAATGATGACAAGACATACTCAATTTGTATTGTCAATCACATTTCTTAGTCAATGATACTAATTTGCAAATTATGATAAGAACAATTTGATATCAATTAATAACTCAAATTGTAAATGATAATAACTAATTTAATTGTCTATTATTGACACATTAATTTTTAGTTATTACTCAATTTCCTCCATTTCAATTACCCGTAGAGACTCGATGTCTCATTCACACTAACTCCGTTTTAGACATATAATGGCTCAACTTGGCCTTACACTCAATAATTATATTCGCTAATAATTATATATGTCCAAAGTTAGTAAAACACTGTTTTCCCATTATATTTTCCAACAAATATACTCTGGTATAAGTAGCTCTACCATTATATTGGACGGTAATTTGAGGGCAAAAATCTTTGAATTTGGTTCCTCTGTGTTCCTACATCGGTATCAAGATGGTGTTGTTCCTAATCTAGATATTAACTCGGATCCAGAATTCGATGAAACTGCCAAACCAAGAAGAGAGTCAGATTTATACATGTTTGGAGTAATTATGCTTGAAGTCCTATGTGGGCACTCTGCATTCCATATAGGCTACAATTATGGTACAGAAGATGATCAGCAGGCTGCGCTACGTAAGAATCGTAGTTGGGACGATGAATGGTTGGCGCCTTTAGCTCGACGATGGTATAACGAGGGAATAGTAAAGGAAAAGATTGCTCGTACAATAAAGGATGAAAATTCAGAAAGCAGGTTGTTCCTAAAAAAAGGACCCAACAAAAATTCTTTGGACATTTTTATAGAAGTTGCAAGGCAGTGTTTTGCGGAAACACGCAACCAACGTCCAGCAATGGAAGTCGTGGTAACTGAACTTGAAAAGGCATTATCATTACAAGTAAGTCTATAATTTTAAGTAAAGATGCTATTTTCTCCACTTTATTTTCTGTAGCTAGAGGTACTATCACTAATGGACATCGACACTGATTTATGCCACCATACTAAACAACTATGTCGTCTGTTTTTGTATTTTATATATCTACAATTAATGGTATGAGCACCATACTATTTGGTATGACATGTTTTATTTCATAACTGTAACCGATGCATAGTATATTTGGAAAATTACGGACTGACTGCTCCAAAACATTAATATTAAGAATTCATATCATACTACTATCTATATTTCTATATCTATATCTATATCTATACTACTATATAAAGCATTTGGGACCTTCTTAAAATAGCAAGGCTGAAAATTCAGTTTTTTTTTCCTACTAAATAAAACAAGTTGTTGATATTTTCATCAACCTTATATACTATAACTTTTTCTAACAACCTTTTGTAACAAACTTTTGTAACAACCTACTTAAATAACATTTTTTCTTTTAAATTGAAAAATCTTTTTATTAATTTGTTATTTTTATAATCTAATTTCACCTTATTTTCTAAAATTTTATGCTGTTTAATTCAATATCCATTTTGCTATATTTTTATTAACTGATAATTTTTTTAAAATTTAGAGGTTTTTTTTCGATTTTTTTATAATTTTAACAATACGAACTTAATGGATAAGAGATTAATATTTGTTAGTCTCAAAAATGATTATGAGTACTCGCCGCCGCATTGCGCGGGTCCATGCTAGTATATTATAAAGCATTTGGGACTTTTTGTTTTTAGAAAGTCTGAAAAATTCAGACAAATACAGTTACTTCAAATAGAAAATTAGTTTACAATCTGGAAACAGTTAAGTAACTCTTCATACGCACACCAACATAACACCACCGGGATCCTTCGTTTCAAACACTGTAACCATTGACGAACCACCACCGTCGCCGGAACCACCACCACCGTCGTCGGAACCACCACCATCGCCGGAACCACAATTGAACCCATCGAAGTCGGACAAATCTGTATTTTTTCGACGAGATCTGATTTTCAGGTACCAGGGTCTAATTTTTCTGGTAACGGGTCGAATTTTTCCGGTATATCTGAAGGATTTTTTTATGATAACGTGATTTAATGGAGGCATGGATTGAACGTGACATCATCTTTGATGAAACGTATTGAGGAAACAGAAGCCATGATAATACTATAACAATTAAGTTTTTGATTTTGTGTAGTTGTTGCTCGCACTTGTTCTTTTATTTGGTAGTAGTAAATGAGAAGTGTTTGTTCAAAAGGTAAATGAGAAGTGTGGCTGCGTGTAGTGAATAGGTATACAACATATCTTATCTAATACACAAGCCCAATTTTATATTGTTTGGGTAATATATAAGCCCAATTTACAAAAAAGTATTCGGATGTTTATATAAGGTTTAAAACTTTTAACTAAGTATATTTTAGTTATTTCAAAAAAAGATATATATATATATATATATATATTGTAAATAAAAAAGTTGCATAAAAATAATTAAGTAATAACTTTTACTTACTACGTATTATTTATATTTTAATTAAACCACATATAACATTCTACTAACAGTTTGTAATGGCTCATTTATAACACGTTACACACTTTTTTATAACTTTTATTTTAAAAAACGCGTTAAAATTTTAGACGTGGCGTCCACGCTACGCAATACATTGAAGCGTCAATTTAAAGCATGGTGTGAGTTGAGACGTGAAAAGACACACTAAGCCACCAAGTGTGACGAGTTTTTTTAATTCAACTTCAATAAATAAATACTATTACGTGTACGAAAATTTCTACCTTTCATTATTTGGTACAACGTTTATTTTTAATTCAATATATATTAAATGTTGAAATACGATAAGAACAAATAAATTTTATATGTTGTGCCGCCTTAAATCACGCCTTAAAAATATTAACGCTTCATCTTACCACTAAAGCGTGATGTTTGGATATGCTGTCACGTCACGTCTCACGCTATTTATAACCTTGCTTAGAACACACATATCCCTAACTATTATGGAACTGAAAATTGTACCAAAAAATACTTTGAAAAAGTTTTTATTAAAAAAATATGGTTATGGTACCCGCCGCCGCATTGCGCGGGTACCCGACTAGTTACTATTGATAAATATATTATAATGAGTTAATGACCATCTCATTACTTACAGGAAAACCACAAAGACCCCCTCAGAATGTCATTTGAGGACATAAAATTTGCCACACAAGACTTTAGCCAAGAAAATGTCATTGGAGGAGGAGGTTTTGGGAAGGTATACAAAGGAAAACTTCCACATGTTCATCGTAATGGGAATCATACGATTGTTGCAAAGCGGTTGGATACAAGTCTTGGTCAAGGAGATCAACAATTCGATAGTGAGCTACAAATACTGTATGAGTATAAGCATGAGAATGTCGTCGACCTTCTAGGCTACAGCAACGAAACACATGAAAGAATCATTGTCTATGAACATGCATCAAGGGGAAGTCTTGATAACTATTTGAATGATGTTAGTCTTACATGGAGGAAAAGACTTGAAATATGCATCGATTTTGCAACCGGGTTGGCTTTTCTTCATGCAGGTAGTCAAGAACGAAATGTGGTGATACACAGGGACATCAAAACTGCTAATATTCTACTTTTTGATGATTGGAAGGCTAAACTTGCTGATTTTGGGCTTTCCTTAATAAGTGCAATAAATGAGGAGACAACCTATATTATCGACCATGTTTGCGGCACAAATGGCTACTGTGACCCACTATATGAAAAATCGGGTTTTCTAACAATAGAATCCGATATTTATTCATTTGGGGTAGTTCTATTTGAGATCTTGTTTGGAAGATCAACATATGCAATCTACAAACAAAAGAAACGGTATCTACACAGTTTGGTTAAAGACTATTTTGAAGAAGGAAAACAAGACGAGTTAGTGTTTGAGGCTTTAAAGGAACAAATTTTACCAACATCCTTGTCTATATTTCAGAAGATTGCTTACCAGTGCTTACTGTTAAGAATAAGCCCAAAGAGTAACTAACTACAGAGATAACTCATAGAATTTCAAATATTTGCCTTATCAGGTTGTTGTAACTATTAGCTAACTTATCTCCTGTAATTAAGTCGTTTCTCTTGTATATATATGTACATCAACATTATTCAATAAAATCAAGTTTCACGATCATCTTCTAATCTTTACATGGTATCAAGAGCCAAAACACTCTAACGAGTTCAGATCCATTTTTTTTTTTTTTCTTCTGTTCTTTCATCAATGTCCTCAAACATTGTACCACTAAATGCCCCAACTCACTTTCCAATTAAACTAACTTCCTCCAACTTCCCTGTATGGAGAAAACAAATCCAGTCAACCCTCATTGGCCTTGATTTGCTGCAATATATTGATGGAACTCTAGTCGTACCCTCTCAGTTTTCCGATACTGAAAGAAAGACAATCAATCCAGCTTACACTCGTTGGTATCGACAAGATCAAACCCTTCTTAGTGCCATCCTTGGCAGTTGTTCAGATATGATACAACCAATCATATCATCAGCTTCATCCTCTAAAGAAGCATGGGAACGCCTCTTGCATAGTTATGCAAATGCTTCGCGATCCAGAATCATTTCGCTTAAATCTAAGCTTGCTAAAAATCCAAAAGGAAATAAATCTATTGCTGAATTTCTCAATGAAATGCGGTCAATTGCTGATGAACTAGCCCTCATTCAAAATCCTATTAGTGAAGAAGACCTTGTTGTTCACATCATTACCCAGTTAGGGGATGAGTTCAACTCGCTTGTTGCAGCCATTAAAGTTCGAGAATCACCTATTACATACTCGGATTTATTTGACAAGCTCACTGATTTCGAAAGGATGCTCAAAGAAAAAGACTCGACGTCTCTTCCTATAATCCCCACTGTGAATGTTACTCAAAGGCCAAATTCCAAGGGAACTCAATCTCAAAGATCATTTCAAGGTTACCATTCGAATAATCGAAAATCACGTGGTGGTTACAATGGAAATACTAATCGCTCCTGGCAAGGTCAAAATGGGAATCGCTCATACCGAGCAGATTATTTTTGTAACTTCTGTGAAATTGCAGGACATACCACGGGTGATTGTAGGAAGCTTGCAAAGTTCTTAAGGGAAAACAACATTTCTTTTGTGATTAATTCACAGTCTCCAAATGCACAACAAAGTCCCATTGCAAATTCTACCACGGCTACTCCTTCTGTGCAACAACCATGGTTATTTGATAGCGGGGCCTCTCATCATGTGACATCAAATTTATCTTCTTTGCAGACGTATGCCGACTATGGGGGTCCAGACGAGATATTCTTGGGTGATGGTAATAGTCTCCCTATTTCCCACACTGGTAACACACAAATCTATACATCTCATAAATCACTTGCTCTTTCTAATGTTTTGTGTGTTCCAAACTTACGGCATAACTTGATATCCATTGCAAAGCTATGTAAATCTAACCCAGTTTCTGTTGAATTCTTTTCTTCCCATTTTTTTGTGAAGGATCTACGCACGGGGGCGCCTCTACTACGGGGGGAGAACATCGGTGATGTTTATTGCGCAACTTTTCCACCTCATGCACAAATAAACTCCACAATCAAATGTTCGGTGTCTGAATGGCATCACAAACTCGGTCATCCGTCTAATAAAGTTCTTAGTTTAGTTCTCAAACAAAATGGTTTTAATGTTCATTCAATGTCTGATTTTCATTGTAACTCATGTTCTATCAATAAAAGTCACAAGTTACCATTTCATGTCAATTCTCTTGTTAGTACAAAACCATTGGAGCTTATTTATACAGATGTTTGGGGACCAACTAAAAAATCTATTGATGGATTTGAGTATTATATAATTTTTGTTGATCACTTTACTAAATACATTTGGTTATACCCCATGAAAAGAAAGTCAGATACTCAAACTTTATTTCCCCAATTCAAATTGTTGGTCGAAAATTATTTTCAAACCAAAATAAAGTCTGTTTTCTCAGATAACGGGGGAGAGTATCAAAAATTAATTCCAATTTTCAACTCATGTGGTATTTCTCATTTCACTTCACCTCCACACACACCCGAACATAATGGAACCGCCGAGAGACGCCACAGACACATTGTTGAAACAGGGCTCTCTTTACTTCATTATGCCTCTCTTCCATTCCATTACTGGTCACATGCATTTCAAGCGGCGGTTTATTTGATAAATCGTCTTCCTTCTTCAGTGTTATCCTTTCAATCTCCCTTTCAAAAGTTATTTAATAAACCACCAAATTACAAATCCATCAAACCATTTGGTTGTTTGTGTTATCCTTGGTTGCGTCCATATAATACCTTTAAGATTCAGCCAAAATCAAGTCCATGCCTTTTTCTTGGTTATTCTACCTCACAATCTGGATATAAATGCCTTGATCCCACGACCAATCGCATGTATATATCCAGACATGTAAGTTTTGTTGAAAGAGTTTTCCCATTTCAAGTTCGCAATTCATCTGATGTGTTCTCTAACCGTGTTTCAGACGTCCTCCGTGATGGATCACCACAAGTTGATAGCCAACTCCCAATGCCCTCACAAACTACTACTCAACCTTCTACCTACGACTCACCTATTCCTTCTTCAACACCACACGCACCCTCTTCTTCGCAACAACCTACTGATTCACCATCAGTCACTTTATCTCAGCCACCTGCTACTATTCAAGAGCAAACACCTGTTATCTTTCAAGAAGAACAAATAACTCACACCTTTCAACAACATACACCTAACACCTCTAATCAGCAACACACCCATTCACCTCCTGTTACATCTCAATCTCCCTGTCCACATGCCACTACATCTCAACCACCACAAACCGAACCCAACTTACAGCGGCCAACTCGTGAAAAGAAACGAAATCCAAAATACTACAACGAGAAATATGTTAATACCGCAAGTAAACACCCACTTCCTCAAACCTTAGAACCCACAACAGTAAACCAAGCTATCAAAGACCCTCTTTGGCGCCAAGCAATGGATAACGAGTTTAATGCCTTACTACATAATGGGACTTGGGAATTAGTACCAAAATCATCTCACGTTCCAATTGGATGTAAATGGGTTTTTAGAGTCAAGCGTAAGCCGGATGGTACTATTGACAAGTACAAAGCTCGACTTGTGGCAAAAGGATTCCTTCAAGAACCAGGACGTGATTATTTTGAGACCTTTAGTCCAGTTTCTAAGCCCGTCACGATCCGGATCATCTTGTGTCTTGCACTATCAAAAAATTGGCCTTTGCGTCAACTAGACGTAAATAATGCATTTTTGCATGGTACACTACATGAAGATGTTTTTATGATTCAACCACCTGGATACATTCATCCGCAGTTCCCGAATCATGTTTGTAAGCTTCGAAAGGCGCTCTATGGTCTCAAACAAGCACCCCGCGCTTGGTACACAGAATTGAAGAACTTTTTACTCGCCTATGGGTTCAGAAAATCACAAGCTGATGCTTCCTTGTTCATTTATGATCTAAATGGAATTACAGCTTACTTTCTCGTATATGTTGATGATATCGTGTTAACCGGAAACAATACAAAATTCTTGGATGAGTTTGTTAACAAGTTAGGCATCAAGTTTTCAATTAAAGATTTGGGTGCTTTACATCATTTTTTGGGGGTAGAAGTCATCTCTACTCCATCCGGATTATTTCTCTCACAACATCGACATATAGCTGATTTACTCTCTCGGTTCAACATGGCTGGTGCTAAAGAGGTTTCGACACCCCTTAGTTCTACGGAAACCTTAATACTTACTGATGGTTCACCCACGGTTGATTCGTCATCTTACCGAAGTATTGTTGGATCGCTACAATACTTGGCTATTACTCGTCCTGATGTTTCTTTTGCAGTTAACAAATTGTCTCAGTTCATGCATGCTCCTACACAGCTCCATCTTCAGGCTTTAAAAAGAGTACTACGCTATTTAAAAGGCACAATTCATCATGGTCTCTTTCTTAATCGAAAATCACCCATCACTCTTAGAGCTTTCTCTGATTCAGATTGGGGTGGTATAAAGGACAATGGCCGTTCTACTACTGCTTACATTTTATATTTGGGTTCTAACATTATATCTTGGCGATCAGCCCGGCAGAAATCCGTCTCTCGTTCATCAACAGAAGCGGAGTACAAAGCCTTAGCAAATGCATCGGCTGAGATGATGTGGGTCCAAAATTTACTTCATGAACTGGGAATATCGTTGCAAGAAACTCCAACCTTATTTTGCGATAACACAGGTGCCACTTACTTATGTGCGAATCCAGTGTATCACTCACGCATGAAGCATGTTGCTCTTGACTATCACTTTGTTCGCGAACGGGTTTCGGAAGGCTCATTACGTGTTTTCCATATCAGCTCAAAGGACCAATTGGCTGATATGCTTACCAAGCCTCTGGGTCGAAGTCTATTCATGCATTTTCGTTCCAAGATTGGAGTCTCTGATGGATCCTCCATCTTGCGGGGGCGTGTTAAGAATAAGCCCAAAGAGTAACTAACTACAGAGATAACTCATAGAATTTCAAATATTTGCCTTATCAGGTTGTTGTAACTATTAGCTAACTTATCTCCTGTAATTAAGTCGTTTCTCTTGTATATATATGTACATCAACATTATTCAATAAAATCAAGTTTCACGATCATCTTCTAATCTTTACACTTACATGATGACAGAGAAAAACGGCCAACATCAAAAGAAGTTTTAGCACATCTCAAGAAGGCATTGTATGTCCAAGTAAGTTCTCATAGTCTTGCATAATCTAATTGGCTTAATTCAATAATTCCTATAACTGGTTTATTATAACATAACTGTAAAACTAACCATCAAAAGAAATAAATTATAATAACTAAAACCGTATAATTAACAATAAATTATGTTGATTCAATGAAAATACTAGACATCTCATGAGTTCATGAATAGATCGAGGATTATTATATAAGAGATGCTAGAACCCCAGAATTTTCACACAATTCTTTTTCACAAAATGATGTGCCATATAATTAGTGGCCATTTCTTTAACTTACTTTAGAATACTCTTTCTAATTATGTGCACAGGTTTTCACTGAGAAAAATATTTTGTAATTTTTTTGTGTAAAATAGAGTTCATTGCATTAGTATATAAGAAGTGTCACAAAAAATCTATCGATTGTTCTGTTAAACTTATATTGAACCTTTAAATATCGTTACAGATGAATGTAAGTGACATTTTGTTGTTGCTAAAATGGTAACGAGGTACATCACCAATTTACCTTGGTATAAGAGCTGACTTACATACGCTATTAATAAAACAAAAACTAAAGAAGTAATGGTATGGTGTTGCATTATGATGTAAAAGGAATAACTTACTAAAGATCATACCTGAAACATCAATATAATCGACATCATCAACTAAGAGGGAAGAGCTTCATGTTTTGTTTGCCTCCGTGACAAAGGAACGCTCGAAGAGAACTTCAGGTCTATTACTATTATACTATTAACTAACTTACGATGGTGCAGGTACAGAACTTGGAACACTTGAGGATTGGTCTCAAAGATATACACATGGCTACTGAAAATTTTTCAGAAACTTGTGAGATTGGGTATAGCCAATTTGGTGCATTGTACAAAGCAGAACTCACATGTTTGGATAGGGAATATATTTCCTATGTAGAAGACAAGACTTTTGTCAGTGAACGTCCAAAACGACACTACACTGTAATAATAGAACGCATAACCCCTGATTTTGCGATGAATGAAGAATACGATCTAGAAGATGTGTTCCATAACAAAATTGATATTCTTAGGAGTTGTAAGCATCAGAACATACATACTCTTCTTGGATTTTGTGATGAAGGTCCTCATATGTTACTTGTCTATGAGTATGTTCATCTAACTCACCTTTATAAATATTTCAATATGGGCATTCTCACGTGGGAAAAATGCTTAAAAATTTGCCTTGATGTCGCCCGTGGATTGAATTACCTGCATACTAATATGGAGGATCAGAAGATGGTAATATACTCTGGTATAAGTAGCGTTAGCATTCGACTGGACGATAATTTGGGGGCAAAAATCTTTGAATTTGGATCATCTGTGCTCCTACATCGGTATCAAGATGGCGTTACTACTAACCTAGAGTTTAACACAGATCCTGAATTCGATGAAACTGCAAAGCCAAGAAGAGAATCAGATATATACACATTTGGAGTAATTATGCTTGAAGTCCTATGTCGGTGCTCTGCATTCCATATAGCCAACAATTATGGCACGGAAGAGGAACAGCAGGCTGTGCTACGTGACAATCATAGTTGGGACGATGAATGGCTGGCGCCTTTACCTCGAAAATGGTTTAACGAGGGAAGAATAAAGGACAAGGTTGCTCATACAATAATGGACGAGAACAGGGACAGGGTGTTTCTAAATAACGGACCCAACAAAAATTCGTTGGACATTTTTATAGAAGTTGCACGGCAATGTGTTGCGGAAACACGCAACCAACGTCCAACACTGGAAGTCGTGATAACTGAACTTGAAAAGGCATTATCATTTCAAGTAAGTGAATAACTTCTAAAAAAATGATCTTCTCTTCACTTTATTTTTCGTAGCTAGAGGTACTGGTATATGCTGATTCATAGTCAAACAAAAAAGTGTCAAAACTTGGAATGGATAATTCAGAGAAAAACAATCATAGGATTTTGAGATTCAATTTGAAATCTGTTGACATATTATATAATCACTATGTCGTGTTTTCTATTATTTATATATATCCTAACACTATTTTCTCGAGTCATTATGGAAATTAATTAAAAAAAATAAGTAAAAACTAAAGAAGATAATAGAAAAGAAGAGAAGAAGAATCTATCAAAAATGAAAAGAAGATTTTGTAACTAGTCTAAAACAACTTATTTCATTTTTTCCTAATACATTGTTGTGTTTAGTTGTGAAAAAAATTTCATGCTTTTTTTCTAAATAAAAGAATAATGGAGTTATATTTTTCTTTTGTTCATAAAATAAAAAGGTGTTTTTAGATGGAAGAGAAAAAAAATAGAAAAAGGGTAAAATGATCTTTTCTATTTTTATATTTAAAAATGGAGAATAACATTTTTTTTCTGAAAAATATTGGAAAAAAACGACTAAATAAGTTTTTTATTTTTCTATTTTCATATGAGAAGGGTTTTCTGAAAAAAATGTGATATTCATTTTTCCCAAACTAAACCCACACATACTAAAAGAATCATATTACTATAGATAAATACTACTCCATTATAACGATACTAGCGGGGTATTTATTGGTTCTGTTATCGAGTTAACTCGTTTTGCTTAATTTTGTTAATTCTTCCAATAAAATCGATTGAACTCACCTAAAATATACTTAAATGAACCCAAAACCCAACTAGAATTTATTTCGGTTTTCGTGGACCCAAATAACCAAAATTACGTCATTTATATTTTTTTAAATTTAATTGTATAGATTTTTAACAAAGGAATATTATTTCTAGTTTATTATATTAAGATAAAATTTTGATATTTTATGTATATGTATATATAAAAATAGGGTGAGGCTATTTTCATAAGCAAATAATTGTACAGAACTGCGATAATCACTTTTTTATCTCTTATAATACACATGTTTTTTCATCGTTTTAGTTCACCATGTATACGTACATGGATTTTTATCATCTTATGTCACTAGCATAGGACAATGCACATATTTATTTTCGTTGGTATCATGACTATCTTTTCGTTCGATAGTATGAAAACAATGTCCACTCTCCATATCGGCTCATCATACTAGGATGTATAACCAATAATATAATTAGTAAAGATTTAATTTAAATGTAACGATAAAAATACATATGCATTGTTAAGCGTAAAAAGGTGGTTCTAGCGGTATATACATTTTATTGGATTTTGAAAATAATCTCATACTATAAAAATGTACATAATTATATGAATATTTTTTTCTGTTTAGATTGCCAAAAATCATATTCAAACAGAAAACTGAATATTTAACTCGGTTCGGTTCGTTTTAACAAGTTCCGGTGGTTTTTTTCGACTCATTGGTGCGGGTTTCAATACGACGGGTATTACCCGAATTCTAAACACCCCTTTTTTTTTTTGAACGGCAGTTTGGTGCAGCGGAGTATCTTGCGTGCCACCGAGGCACCAAGTCTCTCAACCCGAGTTCGAATCATCTCACGAAGAGAATATCAACCCCATGCTAGCCATCCAGTTTCCCATTAAGGGGCTTCAAGGCATTGCAATGGGATTCAAACCCGGCTGCCAATTCTGGGAAAATCCCCCATATAGGGAATGACAGGAGTCGAACCCCTGACCTCCCCCACCCACATGAAGACTATAACCAAATGCATCCATCCAACTGAGCTAGACTTCATTTGCAAATTCTAAACACCCCTAATAGCGACTATCTCATTACTTACAGGAAAATCACAAAGACCCCCTCAGAATGTCATTTGAGGACATTAAATTTGCAACACAAGACATTAGCCTCGAAAATGACATTGGAGGAGGAAGTTTTGGGAGGATATACAAAGGAACACTTCCACATGTCCATGGTAATGGAATTCATCCCATTGTTGTAAAGCGTTTGGATACAAGTCTTGGTCAAGGGGCCCTACAATTCTATACAGAGCTACAAATATTACATGAGTATAAGCATGAGAATGTCATCGACCTTCTAGGATATAATAACGATGCACGGGAGAGAATCATTGTTTATAAACAGGCATCAAGGGGAAGTCTTGATAACTATTTGAATGATGTTTGTCTTACATGGAGGAAACGACTTCAAATATGCATTGATGCTGCCACCGGGTTGGCTTTTCTTCATGGAGGTGGTGAAGCACGAAATGTGGTGATACACAGGGACATCAAAACCGCTAATATTCTACTATTTGATGATTGGAAGGCCAAAGTTGCTGACTTTGGGCTTTCCCGTATAAGTAGAATAGATGAGGAGACAAAGTTAATTATGGATCATGTTTGCGGCACAAAAGGCTATTTTTGACCCACTATATGGAAAATTAGGTTTCTTAACCATAGAATCCGATATTTATTCATTTGGTGTAATTCTCTTTGAGATCTTGTGTGGGACATCAACATATACAATCAACAAACAAAAGAACCGGTATCTAGACAGTTTGGTTAAAGACTACTTTGAAGAAGGAAAACAAGATGAGTTTGTGTTTGACGCTTTAAAGGAACAAATTATACCAGCATCGTTGTCTATATTTCAAAAGATTGCTTACCAATGCTTACATGATGATAGAGAAAAAACGGCCAACATCAGAAGAAGTTTTAGCACATATCAAGATGGCATTGGATGTCCAAGTAAGTTGATAGATACTGAATTAATAGGAATAGGATTGGGATAGTTTTATTGATAGTGGCCCACTTCGAGAGGGGCAAGGCCTCCTTTTACAGGATCTCCTTTTATAGGAAAACACATATAAAAACTGAATTGATGATAACAATGACAAGAGACCTATTATTTATACTATCCTTCTTAGACTTAAATAAGGTAAACTGCTAAATAGAAATCAAGTGCAGTAATTGCTTCCTGATTTTGTGCATAATTGATATGAGTAAATCAACCATCAATTATTTTGACCAAGTGGAGTGGGTCTTTATCATTACTTCCCTTCCGGTAAAACGTCTTGTCCTCAAGACGGAATGCAGGAAATTGCTCAGCCATTAAATCATAGGTCTCCCATGTTGCCTCTTCTACAGGCCGATTACACCAGGAAATCAGCAATTCCAAGTTCGGGCGGCCTGCTTCATAAACCCAACGATGCGTCATGACAGAACTTGGTTGCAAGTTAATTTCCCTGTCTTTAGTGATGGGTAATGGTGTAGTCGGGGCTGTTATGGAGCGTATAACTTCTGGTTTAATGGCTAGGTGTTGGAAACTGGATGATTTTTAGGGACCGGTTACTATGCCTTCTAGTTTATATCGCTTCCCATCTATTGAAAAAATCATGAACAATTCTTTCCAGTTGGCCTGAACCGTATTTAATGTGGCTAACCATTGAATACCCAAAACTAGATCAGCCCCTCCAAGAGAAAAAGGATGAAAATCTTGAGTGATTTTGAGATCATTAATCTGTAGAGGAAGATTTTGCAGATTTGACCACATCGAATTATATCTCCGTTACCAATTTAAACCCCGAAAGGTGCTACTGGCTGAGTAGCCAGCCTAAGTTCTTTCACCAAACCATCTGAAATGAAATTGTGTGTAGAACCCCCATCAATCAAAATTAAAACTTTAGTAGAATGAAGCTGACCGTGGACCTTCATCGTGGTAGGCTGGTTCTTCCCCAAAATAGCATGCAAACTTATTTGAGCAGCAGATTCTTCCTCGACACAATCGATGCCAATTGAATCTGTTGTAAAGGATTCATCGACATCCTCATTAGCCTCTAAAACCTTTAAGGTAGCGGTTTTGCAACGATGTCCCGGTCCGTATTTATCGCCACATTTGAAACATTCCCCCTTTAGGTATCGTTCTTGTTTTTCTGCTTCGAAAGTTCGGAAAGTATTTTTTGGTTGGGTTGTTTGGGCTTGGGTGAAAGTTGATAGTTTAGAGTCTGGTTGAGAGGGTTTCGGATTTGGGGTCCAAGAAGCATTTTTTTCGGGTCCGTGGGTGGTGAGTTTAGATTCAAACTCTAGAGCCAGACTCATGGCGCTGTATACTGTACGAGGCTTGTGAATTCGTACATCTGATTTTAACTCATCTTTGAGGCCATTTAAGAACACCCCCAAAAGACAATGATCGGGCCAGTTAGAAACTCGAGAGGATCTCTTAGGGAATTCCTGTCGATATTCCTGTACTGAACCAGTTTGTTTAATGCTACACAGGAACTCATCCGGGTTCTGGAATTCTGCCGGTCCAAAGTTTTTGGTAAACGCCTGGATTAATTCTTCCCAAAAAATGAACTGACCGTTAGAGAGCCATGAATAGAGGTCCAAGGCATCGCCTTCTAAGTGCATTGAAGCTATCTCTACCTTCTCTTCATCCGGTGTTTGATAATACTTGAAATATTTTTCGGCTTTCAGCAGCCAACCGCGAGGGTCTCCGCCACTAAAATTCAGGAAGTCAATCTTGTTATAGGGTCTATACGACTGTCGAACCCTCCAAGAACTTTCCCCATCGAAATTCTTGCTTCCTTTGGATCTGGATCGATCTCCTTCCTTCAAAGCTGCTATATCTTCCTTCATCGTTTCAATTACCTCCAATTTCGCAGCTATTGCAGCCAATTGAGTGGCAACTGGATCGTTCTCGCTATTCCGGGTTTGCACCATATTTCGTTTCCCGGCAATGGAACCAAATGATAGATACTGAATTAATAGGAATAGGATTGGGATAGTTTTATTGATAGTGGCCCACTTCGAGAGGGGCAAGGCCTCCTTTTACAGGATCTCCTTTTACAGGAAAACACATATAAAAACTGAATTGATGATAACAATGACAAGAGACCTATTATTTATACTATCCTTCTTAGACTTAAATAAGGTAAACTGCTAAATAGAAATCAAGTGCAGTAATTGCTTCCTGATTTTGTGCATAATTGATATGAGTAAATCAGCCATCAATTATTTTGACCAAGTGGAGTGGGTCTTTATCATAAGTTCTCATAGTTTTACAAAATTTAATTTGCCTAGGAACAGATTTTTCCTAGATAGGTGAAATAAATTTAGAATCACGTTTAGATGATAGATTTAAAAGAATTGAAAAATGCAAGGGGATGCATAAGAATAGAAGGAAATGTATAGGAAAAAGTAAAGAGCTCTTTCCTAATTCTAGTTATAGTTTGAAAATTGAGTTTCTCATTGTGTTAGGAAAATTTCGCAAAAAATGTGTAACTAAACAGATTTTTAAATTTTTTAGTTTTCAATAAAAAAATGTAGTATAATTCATTAACAAAACACACCTAAAGAAATATCCCGTAATCCATTTTTTTTAGTATATTTCTTTTAATTTTCATATTTTATAATGCACAATGAATAAGAGAATGAAATATTCAGAGTATGTTAATCTTTTTATAAAGTTATTGTTTTTTACACAGGATGGGAAAGAAAGTTAGAAGATAATACTGTTCGAAGGTTGCAGAGAATGTCTCCAGGTGACAAACGCCACCGATATGCTATTTGATTTGTTCCGTGTATCTCCTCTTATGCAAATCTGTATTTCTACCAAGTTACACTATCTAGCTTCTTTTGCGTTTGAATGACTTCTTATTGAAGTATTACTACATAACCAAATTAGTCTGTTTAACACTCTTATAAAAATTGGTTGGTTTGTACCGTGTTCACAAATCTATTATAGGGTGCATTTGTTGTACATTCTTAACAGGTAATCGGGAGTGTTATAGAATTAGTAGTATTTTTCTAAAAAGTCTAACCACCACTGTCCCACTACGGTTGTTGTTGCGGGTAGTGTACCAGTGGGTTGAAACAGATGGTATGACGACGGGTTTGTGTAGTCGTGGTGGTGAGTACTACAATGGATTGTGTTGAGGATTCATCTGGGGCAGGATTGAGAGAGGTTGAAGGTGTATGTGGATGTAGTTGTGGTTGTAGTGAAACAAATAATTTTTTTCTCTATAGGAACGAGGGGTGTTTGGAACAGGAATTTTTTTTTGTCACTTCACTATGATGGGGTCTTTGGATCAGGTCAGTGGTGAAACAAAGAATGTTTGGATACTGGAAATACATATATTGAGGTTGGATTCATTAGACCACGACGCCATCTTTTGGTTACATATACACCTTTGCCCATGAGCTATTCGTATGTAACTACTCACCATACTTTGTGCGATTAGCATTTTTTCATTTTCTTCCAACTGACATCACTCCATTCTTGTATGGTTGTGATTTTTGCTTTCTAAAGAAATCTGCATTATTCGTTATTTTAAGGCCAGGCACTTTGAAAATTTGACTCGTATTATATGATTCCTAAGAGCCTAAGATTAGCAAAGAATATATACAAAGGAAGACGTGTTTGCATTTCCTTGTTCAGTGAATATTAAATTTGATGCTGATTAGGATTTAGGACAACAAAGAAAACTCAGAAAGTTTAGTACCAGCCTAGCTACCAGGGTTGACTTTGAGTTAAGTAGGTGGCTATACATTCACTTATAAGATTCCAACCAGAGTTAAGACCACTTCTTAAACCACTCCGCAGGCCATCATGTAACCATGTAGTTTTTTTAAGTGGAGTAATTCTTGCCTCCATGTTCGAAATTGATAGTGTGTCGTTTAACTTATTATCCCTCGCTTTCCTACCATTCTAAATAATGTCAGCTAGTCAAACAGGATCTTGTTTGTATGGTTATAGAGGTGGCTAAATGGGTGGGGCTGGGTAGTGGACTAAATGGCTTAAAACAAATACTACGGAGTAATTCTTTAGGGAGGTTAAATCAGGTCAAGATGGCCTACGAACATTTATTGATTTTTATTTTGGAATTTTTCAAAATAATTAATGTGTTAGAAAATCCATATATTACTTTAGAATACACTTCCAGTGTGTTTTGAAGTATTTGTTACAACCCAAATCGACTCATTTACCAAGAAATGAGTCAAAATTGTCTCCTGTATATGGCATCCATTAACGACCGCTTGAACGTTAAGGTAGAAGCGTGTACGACTGTACGGTACTTGGTAAGAGGCTTTAGCAGGTGCTCAGTCTTAAACTCTTAATGACCACAAAATTCTTTTTATACTTCAAGTCTCAGTGTGAAACAACAAAGTAGCATCTGTGGACATTCTTTTGCTTTGTGGAGCTGTTGACACTTCTCATTTTTAATTATCTTTTACTTAAAAGTTGATGACTTGATTCTGAAAAAATTGCATTATTTGTTGATTGCAGGCTCTTATAGTTTCTAGGAGTCGAGAGCATGTTATGTAAGTCATGGCAAAGCATCTTCCTGATCTTATCATGTGCAGGAAGCAGCCGGGAATTGCAATTGGGCGGCTTTGTGAAAAGTGTGATGGAAAATGTGTAATTTGTAACTCTTATGTGCATCCTTGCACCATGTCTGTGATGCGTGCAACTATGGGTCCTTTCATGGTGGCTGTGTCATACTGTCATATGTGGAGGTGTAGGTATTTCCGATGCATAATACTGCAAATAGCGCACACAGCAGGAGAAAGATAGGGATGACTGCCCGAAGACTGTCAATTTGGGAAATGCTAGAACTCACCTGTTCTATGAACGCAAAAGGTATGGATTTACGAAAGGCTGATGATACGGTGTGACATGAGGAGTTTTTGGGGAATTTGTGTGCAGTTGTCTACAAAATGTGTCGAGTCATTCTACGGCGATAGTTTGGGGAAAAATGATAGAAAAAAGATTCACCACTTAAGTGAGTGGCCTCAAGTGTCGACGTACAGTCGGTATTCGGCCCAGCCCGACAGGCCCGCGGCCCACACATACCTAACTTATCCTTCAAGAAACCCTAAGCCTATAAATACAAGGGTAGGGGTCTCATTACATCAGGTTTTCTCTCATAACTACACCTCTTATACCACATATTCATCCGATACTAACTTGACCGTCGGAGGTGGACCCCGGGGCTCTCGGGTCCACGTCTAACCGGTTTACCTTTGTTTGCAGCATTACTCAGGACCGGGGAAGACGATTAACGGCCCATAAGAGTCGTCGAGCCGACCCAGCCAAACTATGCTCCAACAAGTTGGCGCCATCCGTGGGACCCGACTAAAACATTCCTCGTGTTCTTTTTCGGGTTCGTTTTCTTTTTGGTTCATACCTTGTTTTATTTTGCCATGACATACCTATCATGTGAAAACAACAACGTGGCAACCATATTCTGTTTTAGACTATACCTATCATGTGAAAACATATAATAAAAGAAGAACAAATACGATCTATATAACGCCCTTACATAAATCGTTTACATGCACATGTACATATCGTTTTTTTATTATCGTGTGATAACATGCTTGCGGAATCTCTAACACATAAGTTAATTATTGATATACGATTGAGAAAACTCAACCCATTAATCAAAGCGTAAATCTAAGTCAATATTTAGTTACTTACTAATATTCTGCTAAGTATTTGTTTTCAAAAGTTAAAAAAAAAAGATTTTTCATATATTTGTTAATCGATGGAAGACTTAACTTCATGATCACACGGAGTATCTGTCGATCTATTTTATTCTTATTTTAATCACGATTATGAAACATTCATCCGCGTTCGTCCCCACGTTTGGACATATTATATTTTATTTTTATCCGCGGTATCAAGCCGCGTCCTTCAGCGATAGTCCGCACGCCCGGAGATGTTTACTTTTATTTTTTATACGCGGTTATGGTATGTCTAGCCGTGCTCATCTTTATGTTCGGTCATATTTTATTTTTTCACTGCGGTCATGAGCCGCGTCCTCCATATTAATCCGTGCGTTCGGATAATATTGCTTATATTATTATAAGATATCACACATATCATTTAAAATACTAAAAGATATTATTTCTTTTTTAAATTTGTTAAGGATATATTCTAATATTTTATTAAGTTGTAAAATATTACTTATATTTATTTTTAACAAGGTAACAAGATATTACCTAAATTTTTCTATATTTATAAAAGATATTCCGTATATCTCTTAACTTGGTAACAAGATCTAATATATCTTTTAGCTTTGTGTGGATTTCTTTTATTCCGATAAATATTCGCATCTTTCAATACATATCTAGATACATATTTTCACGTCTAGTATTAAGTTATTACTTATTATACATATACATATATGCTAGTCCGTACACTCGGATATCTTTTGCCTACGGGCGTACGCGTACACATCGTTTCTAGGTGAAATAAGAGGAATGAGTTTAACCTACTAATTAAACTTGTCGTGTAAGAGGGATGCAACCCCAACGACCACGGATCATGTATCCTTGTTAGACACCTTGCTATCAAGACGTTGTAGTAAGTTACGCAAACCACATGACTCATGATGGACTTGCAAAAGACACACTGTGCACGTCTAACAAAATTTTGTCAAAACTTTGACCGTCCTTATGGTAGTAGCGGTACGCCGCACGTAAAGACATAGGTCATCCCATAAGTTAGTTAAGATACGTCTTATACTATGTGACAATTCGCGGTTATGGCACGACCCATCCGCGTTGGTTCGCACGTTCGAACCCAGTTTCTATCTTTCGTACGCGGCTATGGTACGTCCATTCGCGTTCGTCTACGTGATCGTAATTTTTTTTGAATACTTGATTAAGTTTAATATTACTAATCGAGTTTAGTACCATTAAACTTGGGGGGCTACCAGGGTATAATAATACCACTATTTATGTGCACGTCACACAAATATCTTTGGATATATTCCTTTGCCGCAGAAGTCCGCCTTCTGCCGGTTTACTCCTTTGCCGCAGAAGTCCGCCTTCTGCCGGTTTATTCCTTTGCCGCAGAAGTCCGCCTTCTGCCAGTTTATTCCTTTGCCGCAGAAGTCCGCCTTCTGCCGGTTTATTCCTTTGCCGCAGAAGTCCGCCTTCTGCCGATTTATTCCTTTGCCGCAGATGTCCGCCTTCTGCCGGTTCATTCCTTTGCCGCAGAAGTCCGCCTTCTGCCGGTTTATTCTTGTGCAATGGAAGTATCTCTTCCATTGGCTTATTCCTTCGTCGCGGAAGTACTCCTTCCGCGCGCTTGTTTCTACGCCATGGAAGTATCTCTTCCATTGGCTTATGCCGTTGCCACGGAAGTATCTCTTCCGGTGGCTTATTCATGCGCCGTGGAAGTATCTCTTCCACGTGCTTATTATCTTCGCCGTGGAAGTGTCTCTTCCACGTGCTTATTATCTTCGCCGTGGAAGTATCTCTTCCACGTGCTCATTATTTTCGCCGTGGAAGTATCTCTTCCACGCGCTTGTTATTTTCGCCGTGGAAGTATCTCTTCCACGCGCTTGTTATCTTCACCGTGGAAGTATCTCTTCCACGTGCTCCTTATTTTCGCCGTGGAAGTATTCTTCCACGCGCTTATTATTTTCGCCGTGGAAGTATCTCTTCCACGCGCTTGTTATTTTCGCCGTAGAAGTATCTCTTCCACGCGCTTGTTATCTTCATCGTGGAAGTATCTCTTCCACGTGCTCATTATTTTCGCCGTGGAAGTATCTCTTCCACGTGCTTATTATCTTCGTCGTGGAAGTATTCTTCCACGTGCTCGATATCTTAGCCGTGGAAGTATTCTTCCACGTGCTTCTTATCTTCGCCGTGGAAGTATTCTTCCACGTGCTTCTTATCTTCGCCGTGGAAGTATTCTTCCACGCGCTTATTATTTTCGCCGTGGAAGTATCTCTTCCACGTGCTCGTTATCTTCGTCGTGGAAGTATTCTTCCACGTGCTTCTTATCTTCGTCGTGGAAGTATTCTTCCACGCGCTTATTATTTTCGCCGTGGAAGTATCTCTTCCACGTGCTCGTTATCTTCGCCGTGGAAGTATTCTTCCACGTGCTTCTTATCTTCGCCGTGGGAGTATTCTTCCACGTGCTTCTTATCTTCGCCGTGGAAGTATCTCTTCCACGTGCTTATTATCTTCGCCGTGGAAGTATTCTTCCACGTGCTCGTTATCTTAGCCGTGGAAGTATTCTTCCACGTGCTTCTTATCTTCGCCGTGGAAGTATTCTTCCACGCGCTTATTATTTTCGCCGTGGAAGTATCACTTCCACGTGCTCGTTATCTTCGCCGTGGAAGTATTCTTCCACGTGCTTCTTATCTTCGCCGTGGATGTATTCTTCCACGTGCTTCTTATCTTCGCCGTGGAAGTATCTCTTCCACGTGCTTATTATCTTCGCCGTGGAAGTATTCTTCCACGTGCTCGTTATCTTAGCCGTGGAAGTATTCTTCCACGTGCTTCTTATCTTCGCCGTGGAAGTATTCTTCCACGTGCTCATTATTTTCGCCGTGGAAGTATTCTTCCACGGGGCATCGTTATCTTTTGTCGTGGAAGTACGCCTTCCGCTGGCTCATTCTGCCACAGAAGTACGTCTTCCGTTGGCTCATATCTTTGTTACGGAGGTACGTCTTCCGTGACGAATTTCTTTGCCCGGCCATTTGAGTGATTTTTTCAAAGTCGATATTGTTTTACTGTAATTAGACGGAGTCTGATCAACTACGTTTTAGTTTGGGAAAAGACGTAAAGAATTTTGGAAAATCATTGTCAAAATGTTGTGGCCGCAAGACGGATATAATATCTGCATAAACATGCCATAGAAGTACGTCTTCTGTTGGCCTTAAGACGAATGAAATATTCGCGCTATGCCGCATCATTAGTGGGTATAAGAAGTACGCCTTCAAATGTTCACGATGCAGCATACGGGTTCCACCTCCACCTTCACAAAACCTTCTTATCGTCCTCACGTTAGAGATGAATAAGAATGATACCTTGCCAGTGCCGGTGTTACCCCGGCTATAGAACACGTTTTCTTCTTACCGGGTCCTTACCGTCTAAACACGGGAAACCAAGCATTCGAGCACAACCACCCGCCTTACGTATACATGTTTTCCCATTTCTTTCGACGTGGATATGCTTACAGGTAGCGGATATGGTGTAAAGTCTAGTAACCTCGGTGACAACCTCGCATACTAGACTGGGGGGACATGATGGCGTATAATGGCTATGCTCACTATTCGCAATCCCAGCCCATCATCTTTTTGCTAAAGGAAGCCCATTACGAGTGGAGCCATATGTTAGGGACGACCCACGAGGATGTCCTAGCAGCAAGCCGCACGCGGTTGTTTAGTGAGCATGATACACGAATGAGTCTAGCATAACATGATCATGGACTGGGGGACATGTCGACGTACAGTCGGTATTCGGCCCAGCCCGACAGGCCCGCGGCCCACACATACCTAACTTATCCTTCAAGAAACCCTAAGCCTATAAATACAAGGGTAGGGGTCTCATTCTACATCAGGTTTTCTCTCATAACTACACCTCTTATACCACATATTCATCCGATACTAACTTGACCGTCGGAGGTGGACCCCGGGGCTCCGGCCTCGGGTCCACGTCTAACCGGTTTACCTTTGTTTGCAGCATGCCCAGAAGAGTCGTCGAGCCGGCCCAGCCAAACTATGCTCCAACATCAAGCATGTATTGTCCCTAATTTGTGGGTGGATGAGTCCATATAGGCCTCAAGCGTGAGGCTAGGGTCACTTATGAGATCAATCCGAGGTTTGTCCATAAAATGTGTTATGTCATTGTAAGACGAATGTTTTACTTAAGAACTGAGCATCGTTGCATGCTACGACTGGTGAGGAATTTTCATACGGAAGACCATTCTAGGTTGATACAATTAGTAACGTTTAATGATGTTTGTTCCCACAGTTCCAAGAAAATATCCAATGATTAACTAGTCGCCAGTCACAACATGTGCTCCTTGTAATCATATCTTGTTCACTTCAAGATAATTATAAAGTTGCATATATAACCAATATTTCTGCAATAGAAGATGAGGTCGAATATCCTTATAACTTTTATTTTTAAATCTTCGCCTTACTGATGTTCATACTCGACTTTAATGTTTATGATTAATTGTTTATCTGTATTACTGTATATATATAAAAAAAATTATGCATTGGGAAAATAGTGTCTAGCCTGAAATTATTCTCATCGGATACTCGTATCTAATACATTATTTAGTAGTAGTATTTATTTGATCTTGGTGTCATTCTGTAAGTTTTTCATTAAAGACTAGCAATATAAAATGTTATTATAGTCAACTTGTGTTGGAGCATCATTATCACATTCACAGATCAGCGCCTATTAAAATATGGTTATCGTGTTGCTCATGGCCAGCCACTCTAACATGCTAGCTGTTATGAATATTTTAAAAATGTAATGAAGATCAAAATGAAGAGGTTAGTACTTGTATATATATATCGTACCTTCACATTCATTTACCCATATTTTTGAACCAATTTACCAAAATAAACAACAAAACACCCTTCTTGACAGAAATATGGCATCCTCAATCACAGAATTTGCTCACTTACAAATCCCCCTTGAAGATGTAGTCAAGGCCACCAACAACTTTGCTGATGAAAATATCATCGGGCGAGGCGGTTTTGGTAAAGTTTACAAAGGGAAGCTCTTGGTGTCTAAGGACATGTTAGATATTTCGGCACGGAGGTTAGATCGTAGTCAAGGGCAAGGGGACGTTGAGTTTTGGACCGAGGTTTCTATGCTTTCCAGGCTCAAGCACAAAAATATAGTCTCTATGATTGGATTTTGTGATGAGAAAAGTGAGAAAGTCATCATATACAACTATTATGCCAAAGGAAGTCTCTACACGTATCTAAGCGATCCGACCCTCACATGGTCGAAAAGATTGAAGATATGTGTTAACATTGCGGAGGCAATGTGTTACATCCATCATGGGATGAAACGAAGTTACTGTGTCATACATCGTAACATCAACAGCTCCACAATATTATTATATGAAGACCGAAAGCTATACTTATCCGGATTTGAATATTCGATAAAACATCCGGTAGATCGAATGAACCAGACTCTCCTTTGTGAATCTATTGGCACAATAGGGTATATTGACCCGGAAACTGAAAAGACCGGAGGTGTGACTCACAAGTCAGATGTATACTCGTTTGGGGTCGTTTTATTTGAGCTTTTGTGCGGGAGAAGAGCATTTATTCCAAACGAAGATAACAAATTTCTAGCTCAATTGGCTAAATCTCATTATGAAAACCGTACACTACAGGAAATAATCAATCCTAATCTATGGATTCAAATGAGACCTCGAACATTCGGATTATTCTCACACATAGCGTATTCTTGCTTAGAAGCAGAGCGACAACAACGACCCGATGTTGAACAAGTTTGCAGGCAACTAAATATAGCACGTATAGCCCAACGTTCTGAATTAATACACGTACGACCTTCCTTCTGTTTTTGATATTTCAATTATTATTATTATTATCATATTATGCTAAAATTGTTTTCTTTTAACTTTTTAACCATTAAATTTTACAGGATATAGCATCAATATTTACGGTACGCGACATTTAATCTTTTTACATAGACTGCAAAATTATATTAGAAACTGCATATTTTCAGCAATTTTTTTGGTTAAGTCACAAACAACATAAGAGACATGAACAAACATAGAAACTATGAAATAAACAACATAGTGAAGAAGGAAATAAGGAATATTTTATAATACCAGACGCTAAAAAAAGTAACAAGTCCATTTGGATGATACGAAGGAATTAATCTATATTCTTCATCTTCGATCAAATGGTTGAAAACTAATAAAAAACTTATTTTCATCAAAAAAACTTTCAACTATTAATATTCTTAAACCATCATAAATGAAAGATACACCATCACGATTAGCAAATTATCCTTTTTACAGATATGCACTTTGATATATTTTCGACAATTTTCTTACGTTTTTTCTCACGTTTTTTACATTTCTTTTTACGTTCCATCCTGTCGAAACTTGCATGAGAAATCATTTTGAAAAGCAGCTAGTCAATCCAGCTCAAACTCGTATAGAAAAGTTTAATTTTAAGATTAAAACTAGCTTATCAACAAAAAATTTAAGAGAATCAACTAGTTTTGATCTCGAACATGACCAATGTTAGAATATCTGCGCTCGAATAAGTTGCATCCCAACTCGACTCGTATCGTTAACACCTCTAATCAAAATACATCGCTGTTAATTTTCTGTATATAAACCCAAAAACCTCTAGAAAAAAATTCGTTGACTATTGTTAATGGAAAAATTAAATCCTGCTTTATTTGTAAATTTATATAGGCACAAACATCATAATAACTGAAAATTATCAACTAAGAAGGAATGGTTTAGTGGTTTGTTTGCCTTAACAACTGACAAAGGAACACACAAAGAGAAGTTTAGGTTTATTAACTATCTTATGATGGTGCAGGTACAGAACTTGGACCACTTGAGGATTGGACTCAAAGATATACAAATGGCTACTGATAATTTTTCACACACTTGTAAGTTTGGGTGTAGCGAATCTGGTACATTGTACAAAGCAGAACTCCAATGTTTTGATAGAGAATATCTTTCTTACGTAGAAGACAAAACTTTTGGCAGTGAACATCCAAGACGACACTACTCTGTAACAATAGAACGCATCAAAGATGATGTAAAAGAGGTGTTCCATAAGAAAATTGATATTCTTAGGATCTGTAAGCATCAGAACATACAAACTCTTCTTGGATTTTGTGATGAAGGTCCTCATATGTTACTTGTCTATGAGTATGCTCAATTTACTACACTTTCTAGCTATTTAGAAATGGGCATTCTTACATGGGAAAAACGCGTGAAAATTTGCCTTGGTGTCGCCCGTGGATTGAATTACCTACATACTAGTATGGAGGATCAAAAGATGGTGATATACTCTGGTATAAGTAGCTCTACCATTCTATTGGACGACGATCTGGGGGCAAAAATCTTTGAATTTGGATACTCTGTGTCCCTACATCAGTATCAAGATGATGTTGCTCCTAGTCTAAATATTAACACAAAGCGAAGAAGAGAATTAGATTTATACATGTTTGGAGTAATTATGTTTGAAGTTCTATTTGGGCGCAGGGCACTCAGTATAGGCTACAATGATGTTACGAAACGTGAACAGCCGGCAATGCTATTTGGCAATTATAGGTCGCACGATGAATGGTTGGCACCTTTAGCTCGACGATGGTTTAATGATGGAACAGTAAAGGACAAGGTTGCTCGTATAATAAAGGACGAAAATTCGGAAAGCAAGTTGTTTCTAAATAAAGGCCCCAACGAAAATTCTTTGGACATTTTTATAAAAAGTTGCAAGGCAGTGTTTTGCGGAAACACGCAACCAACGTCCAACAATGGAAGTCGTGATAACTGAACTTGAAAAGGCATTATCGTTTCAAGTAAGTGTTTTACTAACCCATGATGTCGTCTTTTTTAGTATGATTTGATATGTTTTATTTCATAAATTGGGTGGATGTTGTAATTGATGCATAGTAAATTTGAAGAATTACCGTCTAACTGCTCCAAAACATTAGTATAATATTAAAATTCATAATACTTTAGATAAATACATTATAACGACCATCTCATTACTTACAGGAAAACCACAAAGACCCCCTCAGAATGTCATTTGATGACATAAAATTTTCAACACGAGACTTTAGCCGCCAAAACGACATTTGGTGGAGGAGGTTTTGGGAGGGTATACAAAGGAGTACTTCCACATGTGCATGGTAATGGAAATTATACCATTGTTGCAAAGCGGTTGGATACTAGTCTGGGGCAAGGGGACCAACAATTCTATAGTGAGCTACGAATACTGTACGAGTATAAGCATGAGAATGTCATCGACCTTCTAGGCTATAGCAACGAAACACATGAAAGAATCATTGTCTATGAACATGCATCAAGGGGAAGTCTTGATAAGTATTTGAATGATGTTGGTCTTACATGGAGGAGACGACTTCAAATATGCATCGATGCTGCCGCCGGGGTGGCTTTTCTACATGGAGGTGGTCAAGAACAAAATGTGATGATACATAGGGACATCAAAACTGCTAATATTCTACTGTTTGATGATTGGAAAGCAAAAGTTGCTGATTTTGGGCTTTCATTAATAAGTACAGTAAATAAGGAGACAAACTATATTATCGATCATGTTTGCGGCACAAAAGGCTATTGTGACCCACTATATGAAAAATCAGGTTTCTTAACTGTAGAATCTGATATTGTGGGGTTTAATCCCTACAACCCTGATTACTAGATGCGGAATATTCGATCGTAACACACAGCAATCGACAGAAAAGAAAAGCGACGCCCCACAAGGTAATATCCCTAATCGAATCTCGATTAGTTTATTGAAAGAATGACGTAATTGGTTTGTTCCCCCTCACCTCCTTTTATAGAGATGAGGGGGAACCGACTATACAAGTCCTACGGGTCGGGTTGGGCTTAGACATTGCCAACCGACCTTTATTCATAGCTATTAGGAAACTAGGCTACTCGACTCTTGATTACCCTAGACACGACTTAGGCGAAAATATAAGACTAGATATAACAATTTCCACCTTAGGCTTATATTAGCCTATCCCAACACTCAGCAATTCCAGGCAGTGTTGTAACTTGCGTCCAGGTACCACCTTCGTCAAGGCATCCACAGCATTGTGTTCAGTACCCACCTTCAGAACTTTAACCGTCTTTGCTTCCAAGACTTCTCTGATAAAGTGATAACGCACATTGATGTGCTTTGTCCTCTCATTAAAAACATGATTCCGCGATAAGTGAATCGCGCCCTGATTATCACAATTAACTGCAACAGCGTTGAGCTTCACGCCCAACTCTTCCAAGAGTCCTCTTAGCCAAATAGCTTCCTTCACAGCCTCCGTAAGGGCCATATACTCTGCCTCTGTAGTTGAAAGAGCCACCACGTGTTGTAGCGTTGCTTTCCAGCTTACAACACATCCCTGTACTAAAAATGCGTAACCAGTGAGAGACCTACCTTTATCCGGATCTTTAGCGTAGTCTGAATCAACAAAACCTGTTACGTCCACATGGTTACCACCATTTGTCCCATACACCAAACCCACGTTTACAGTGCCCTGCAAATATTTCATAATCCACTTCACTGCTTTCCAATGGAGTTTACCCGGATTCGCCAAATATCTGCTAACTACACTTACTGCATACGCTATGTCTGGCCTCGTGCATACCATCAAGTACATCAAGCTCCCAACCGCATTTGCATACGGCACCCTACTCATTCTTTCAACATCACAATCTCTAACCGGGCAATCCTTCAACGACAGCTTGAAGTGCCCACTCAATGGTGTCTGAACCGACTTCCCATTGTCCATTCTAAACCTTTTTAAAACTTTAGAAATATACCCGGATTGTGACACCCTCAGAATCTTGCGACTCCGATCCCTGAAGATCTCCATACCAAGAATCTTCTTTGCTTCCCCGAGCTCTTTCATGTCGAACTCCCTTTTAAGCAAAGACTTGGTAGCCGCGATCTCAGCCTTGCTTTTACAAGCAATCAGCATATCATCTACATATAACAATAGATAGACATACTCCCCTGGTGCATAACTCCTGTAATATACGCAGCTGTCGTAACTGCTACGCTTAAACCCATTGCTCAGCATATACTCATCGAACCTCTTGTACCATTGCCTAGGTGACTGCTTCAAACCATAAAGAGATTTCTTTAACAAACATACCTTGTTACCTTGTTCAAATCCCGGTGGTTGCCTCATGTAGATCACTTCTTCAAGATTTCCATGTAAAAACGCCGTCTTTACATCAAGCTGCTCCAGCTCATAATCTTTACACGCAGTCAATGCAAGTATAACCCGAATAGATGTGTGTCGAACTACCGGCGAAAATACTTCATTGTAATCAATACCTGCCCTTTGTGTGAATCCACGAGCTACCAACCTTGCCTTGTACCTAGGCTTTTGAACACCTTCAATCCCTTCCTTTATTTTGTACAGCCATTTGCAGCTCACCAGCTTTTGCCCAGCTGGATGATCTACTAACACCCAGGTCTTGTTCTTCTTCAGAGAATCCATCTCTTCTTTCATAGCAGCTTTCCACTTAGAACTGTCTTCACAAGCAACTGCTTCCTGGTATGTCAATGGTTCATGAGTATCTTCTTCCTCTGCTGCAGCGAACGCGTAAGCAACCATATTACTCTCATCCCGAAACCTTGCCGGTTTCGTTCTTGTCCTTGGTTCTCTATCCCGAACCAATTGATAATCTGTGAGATCTGGTGGATGATCAATTTCTTGAACCCCTGCATCTTCATCATCGCCATCTTCTTGATCTGTCTGGTCTTCCTGATCTGACTGATCTTCATGACCTGTTTGATCTTCCTGACCTGGATGGTCTTCCTCAGGCGTATGATTATTTAACCTCTGCAGTTCCACCTCAACTTGTAATTCCTCAACAGACTTATCTTTTCCTGCACCAGTATCCTTCAACGTGTCTTTGTACATGACACTTTCATTGAAGACCACGTTCCTGCTTGTGACTATTTTAGGCGATTCATTATCAAGCCTATATAGTCTGTACCCCTTCACACCTTCAGGATACCCCAAAAGAACGCATTTTACCGCTCTCGGCTCGAGCTTACCTTGTTTAACGTGTGAATACGCGACACAGCCGAAAACCCTCAACATCCCATAATCACTAGGATGTCCCGACCACATCTCCATAGGTGTCTTCTTCTCAATCGCTGTCGATGGTGACCTATTTATAAGATATGCGGCCGTACATGTCGCTTCCGCCCAGAATGTCTTGGGCAATCCAGACTGTATTAATAAACAGCGTACCTTGTCCATGAGAGTTCTGTTCATCCGTTCTGCTAACCCATTTTGTTGCGGCGTCCCGGCAACCGTCAAATGTCTAGCAATCCCACTCTCAGTGCATAGCTGATTAAACTCCCGGTTACAGAACTCAAGACCATTATCCGTCCTAAGCTTCTTAACCGTCCTCCCAGTCTGATTTTCTACTAACTGCTTCCACTCTTTGAACTTTTCAAATGCTTCGTGTTTGAACCTGAGAACATAAACCCATATCCTTCTGGAATAATCATCGACTATAGATAAGAAATACCTCTTACCTCCCAATGATTCCACCTGAGACGGACCCCATAAGTCTGAATGAACATAGTCTATCACTCCCTGAGTAGTGTGCCTTCCTACACCGAAACGTACTCGATGTGACTTTCCCAGAACACAATTCTCACAAAAATCGAGCTTACCTAGACTCTTCTTGCCAAACAAACCCTGCTTTTCCAGCACCTGTAGTCCCGCCTCACTGATATGGCCCAGTCTTTTATGCCAAACATGCACAAGACTGTCTTTTTCTTCAACACTAGCATTAAGCTCACCGGCCAATGCATGGCCATCCAAAGAGTACACACAGTTCTCCCTTCTGGTTCCAGATATAATAACCCTAGAACCATTAATCACCTTGACTTTGCCCGACTGCAATTTTACGGTATATCCCTCTTTTTCAAGAGTTCCCAGCGATATCAAGTTTCTTTTCAATTCAGGAATGTACCTGACATTGTGTAACACAAAACTTGACCCATCTTTCAGTTGTACCTTTACCTTGCCAATACCCCTGATCTTGCACTCCCTGTTGTCGCCCAACAGTACGCTGCCCCCATCGCATTCCAGAAAATCAAAAAATACATCTAACCTGGGTGACATGTGATATGAACCTCCTGAATCCATGATCCAATCTTGCAGTCTTTCTGCACTCATCACCATCATCACCTCAGAATCGTCGTAAATCGAACCACTGGAGCTTGGTTGATTATCTTTCTTGACGTAATCTTTTGACTTCTTGCGATTATTCTTCGGACAGTCTCTTCTCAAGTGCTCCTCAGATTGGCAAATAAAGCATTTGAGTCTTCCACCTCGAGATTTCGATCTTGACTTTCCCTTTGACTGATGCGAATTCCTGCGATCAGTTCTTCCCCTCACATATAACCCTTCACCATCATCCCCCTTTGCCTTGAACCTTTCTTTGATTTCCTTTGAATTTAGTGTGGCCATCACGTCCTCCAAAGTCAAATCTTCCCGTCCATAAAGCAAGGTATTCACAAAGTGTTCGTATGATGCTGGTAAAGACGTGAGTAACAATAAAGCAAGATCTTCATCTTCGAATTTTACCTCAATATTTGCTAAATCAAGAACGATTTTGTTGAACTCATCTATATGCTCGGAAATCTTTCGTCCAGACGGCATGTAGAATGTATACAACTTCTTCTTCAGGTACAACTTGTTGGCCAATGACTTTGTCATATACAAAGACTCGAGCTTTGACCAAACCCCCGCTGCAGTCGTCTCCCCGGTAACCTCTCTCAGGACCTTGTTACCTAAACACAAAATCATGGCACTGTGAGCATTCTTGTCAAGCTTAGATTTCTCTTCAGCTTCCATATTCGCGGGGAAAACCTCCAGAGCTGCTTCACATCCGTTCTGGATTAATAAAGCACGCATCTTGATTCTCCATAACCCGAAATCACCAGTTCCATCGAATTTCTCGATGTCAAACTTGGCTCCCGTCATTCTTTATCCTTTGTTGATTTGCTAAACCTTGTGATAAACCCTCACAATCACAAACCGACAAAGCCCCTTCGGTAACTCGCTAAACCTTGTGATATGTTCAACCTCACAATCACGAATTCCGAAGTCCCCTTGTGTAAAATACCTACGAAGTAATAACCCTTTTTTTTTGTTTTATAATAAAAACAAAAAGAAAAAAAACTAATATAAGCAAACCCTTCAAATATAATCTGGCCCAATATAAAATCTTGGCCCAATTTCAATTCCTGTTATATTTTTAGATAGGGGGTTGACTAATACAGTTCCAATTATCACTTCAGTCTTCTTCTTCCTTCGTTCTGTAACACAGCCGACAAAAGCAAACAACCACCACCAGCCGTGGCAATCTGAAGAAGCTCTTTTCCCGTCGAAACCCTATGCTTCCTTGTCGATCTAAACCCGATCGACAAGAATACCCACTTCACGACCGATCCTAGTAACCAGCCACTCGATGAACCAGGCTCTTGATACCACTTGTGGGGTTTAATCCCTACAACCCTGATTACTAGATGCGGAATATTCGATCGTAACACACAGCAATCGACAGAAAAGAAAAGCGACGCCCCACAAGGTAATATCCCTAATCGAATCTCGATTAGTTTATTGAAAGAATGACGTAATTGGTTTGTTCCCCCTCACCTCCTTTTATAGAGATGAGGGGGAACCGACTATACAAGTCCTACGGGTCGGGTTGGGCTTAGACATTGCCAACCGACCTTTATTCATAGCTATTAGGAAACTAGGCTACTCGACTCTTGATTACCCTAGACACGACTTAGGCGAAAATATAAGACTAGATATAACAGATATTTATTGATTTGGTGTAGTTCTCTTTGAGATCTTGTTTGGGAGATCAACATATGCAATCAACAATCAAAAGAAACTGTTTTTACACAGTTTGATTAAAGACTACTTTGAAGAAGGAAAACAAGACGAGTTGGTGTTTGCGGCTTTAAGGGAACAAATTGTACCAAAATCATTATCTATATTTCAAAAGATTGCTTATCAATGCTTACATGATGATAGAGAAAAACGACCAACATCAGAAACAGTTTTAGCACAACTCAAGATGGCATTGGATGTCCAAGTAAGTTCTCGTAGTTTTACGAAATTTAATTTGCCTAGTTCCTATAAATGGTTAAAAATAGTATACTTAGATTAAGAAACTATAAGGGTGCGTTTAGTTGCAAAATAATTCTTTAATTTGCTATTTCAATATTTTTAGAAACGGATTTTTCCTAGAAAGGTGAAATGAATTTAGAAAATGCATTTAGATGATAGCTTTAAAAGAATTGAAAAATGCAAAGGGATGCATAAGAAATAGAAGGGAAAATATAGGAAAAAGTAAAGAGCTATTCTAGTTATAATTAATTTGAAAAATGTGATTCTCATTCTTTTAGGGAAATTTCTCAAAAATGTTTAACTATATGGATTTTTAATTTTTTTAGTTTTCAATAAAAATTGGAGTATTTTTCATTAACAAAACACACCCTAAAGAAATACCCTGTAAGCCATTTTTTGTAGTATATTTATTTTAATTTTCATATTTTACACAGGATGGGAAAGAAAGTTAGAAGATAAGTCATAAAATTGTTCGAAGGTGGCACGGAAAGTCTCCAGGTGACAAACGCCGCGGATATGCTATTTGATTTGTTCCCAATTATCCCCTCCTATGTAAATCTGTACAAAAACTATATTGCTACCAAGTTACACTATCTAGCTTCATTTATGCGTTTGAATGACTTTTTATTTAAGTATTACTACAAAACCAAATTAGTCTGTTTAACAGTCTTATAGAAATTGGTTGGTTTCTACCGTGTTCACAATTCTATTAGGGTGCATTTGTTGTACATTCTTAACAGGTAATCGGGAGTCTTATAGAATTAGTAGTATTTTTCCAAAAAGTCTAACCACCACTGTCCCATTACGGTTGTTGTTGCGGGTAGTGTACCGGTGGGTTGAAACAGATGGTGTGAAGACGAGGTTGTGTAGTCGTGCTGGTGAGTACTACAATGGATTGTGTTGAGGATTCATTTGGGGCAGGATGGAGAGAGGTTGAAGGTATATGTGGATGTAGTTGTAGTGGTTGTTTAGTGTGTGGATCAGGTAACTGTACGAATGAGTGGTTTAAAACAGGAATTTTTTTTTTATAAGGTCACTTCACTATGATGGGGTCTTTGGATCAGGTCATTAGTGAAACAAAGAAGGTTTGGATACTGGAAATACATATATTGAGGTGGATTCATTAGAGCACAACGCCATCTTTCGGTTACATATACACCTATGCCCATGAGCTTCTATTCGTATGTAACTACTCACCATACTTTGTGTGATTAGCATTTCTTCATTTTCTTCCAACTGACATCACCCCATTCTTGTATGGTTGTGATTTTTGCTTTCTAAAGAACTCTGCATTATTCATTTTTTGAAGGCCATGCTAGGCACTCTGAAATTTTGACTCGAATATATGATTCCTAAGAACCTAAGATTAGCAAGGAATATATACAAAGGAAGACGTGTTTGCATGTCTTTGTTCAGTGAATATAAAATTTGATGTTAATTAGGATTTAGGAAAATATAAAATCAGAAAGTGTAGTACCAGCCTACCAGGGTATTATTGAGTTCTCGCCCAGTAAGTTCTCATATTGGGTTGGCTTTGACTTAAGGAGGTAGCTATACGTTCAGTTATAAGCACTATATACCATTCTAATATGGGCTCCTATGTTTAAGATTGTAACCAGAGTTAAGACCACTTCTTCAACCCACTATTGGTCCTTCCGCAGGCCATCATGTACCATGCAGCTTTTTAAAGTGGAGTGATTCTTGCCTCCATGTTCGAGATTTATAGAGTGTCGTTTAACTTATTCTCCCTCGCTTTCCTACCATATCTGAATAATTTCAGCTTGTCAAATAGGATCTTGTTTGTATGGTTCTAGAGGTGGCTAAATGGGTGGGGCTGGGTAACTCTTATCTGCATCCTTTCACACTTGTGCGTGTCTGTGATGAGAGCAACTATGGGTCCTTTCAAGGTCGCTATGTCATATGTGATATGTGCACACAGCAGGAGAAAGATAGGGATGGCTGCTCGAAGATTGTCAATTTGGGAAGTGCTACACTGACCTGTTCTATGAACGCAAAAATTATGGATTTAAGAAATGTTGATGATACATTTTCTTTTGGCGTGACATTTTGATTCTAGTTCATTAGAATTATGATCTCACTTACCCTTGGAAACGTTTGTGAGAGTACCTCTAGCTGTATTTTTGTTGATTTGTGGCCTAATGCTGTATTTGGTGATGGTATCACTGATACATGAGACCAGCTGCTAATAATCATAGGCTTGGTGTTTGTATTTTGATGCCTTCTCATAACCTGGTGGTACTAATTTTACATCAAAAAATATACAACCAAGAAAATATCCAACAACCAACTAGCATCCAATCACAACATGTGCTCCTTCTAATCACTATCAGAAGATGAGGTCGTGTATCCTTATAGCTTTAGCGTATAGCACGTACGTGGCACACTGGGCGTAGTATGCACAACAAACTCTGGGCCACAGGCCCAACCAATGGATTAATATAAGCCCACCATATGTGGCATCTGTAAGATGTAAGACATGGCCGGATCAGCTTCCTTAGAGCGGATTCTTATATGGGAAGACGCACCCCATGCATTCTCTAGTTTGGAAGACTAGGGATGTGTTTGATTGCCGCTTAACCATATCACTCAGCGCTGAATTCAATAAACTTAGGGGGTGTTTGATTGCCACTTAATGGTATCATCCAGCGCTGAGTTCCAAGAAACTTAATCGGTCAGTAGTTTGGTGATTTTAAAATTTGCTACTGAATCATAAAAGTTGCGCTGATCGATTTTGCATGAAGAGGCATGGTAAATGGTTCAGTGAGCACACATTTACAAATATAGCTTTAAGATCCATATCTTTTTTCTACGTGGAGTCGTGGACCTCCTATTTAATTTACCACACTTTTATCCTAAATATTCTAAAATAATAAAACACATACGTAGTATCTAGCATTTGTAGTATTATACTATTATGAAGTTATATAATTATTAAAATATACGTGATTAAATTACTTTTGTTTTGCGTCGACTCTTGTTTGGTTCATATTTATTTTGTACATGAGTTTCACGAATAATTACATATTACTTATATAATCAACATATTTTAATTATTATGTAATAATAAAAAGCATGTTTCGATAGTATTATTTATATAGTATTATTTATATCAAAGCTGCAAAAATCATGAGTTGATAGTCAGGTTTCGACCACTTTGTAAAATGTAATCAGTTTAGACGAGAAATCGAATTGGCACTCCCGACAATGTGGGTGATTTTGGCAAGTTATGGTATTTTCGGTCGATAGCCGTATAATGCTTATACGACGACGATTAACCGGTTTGTACACTTTGTTTTGTTTATACTAGACGATTACCTGCGCATAGCGGCAGAATTGCCTGATGGCAGAAAATTAACGATACGATATATCGTGGTGAATAGAAGTAAATGTTATGGGATGTATTTTATGGGTATTTATTTGTACGGTGGGATTTTGTAGTATTTCGGTATGGAATATTTTTTTAGGTTTTGAATTTTGATTTGGTGTGTATAAATTTTGGTTTGGATGGTGGGTATTAGGGTTTAGAGAGAGATTAAAGTTTGTGTGTGTGTGTGTGAATTAATTATGTTTGTGTATTAGGGCTGGTCATAAGGAATAATCAATATTTTTCAACATTTTAGTAGGACCCACATTTCAACTTTCAACATTTCAACTTTCAACCAAAGGGATACACCTTTTATAATGTAGTAAAGATTTTGTTGTTTATTCTAATATTAGTTTTTATATTGTATTTTTATTCGAGTTAATGGTTTTTTTTTTCAAATTGCATACTCTGTTGAGGTAAAAACTAATCAAAAGTTTAAATTGGTAATTTTAGTCAACTTAGATTACTCATTCAGAACAATTATCAAACAATTAGTTTTACTCAGGCTCAAATTCACTCGGCATTCAAAAACCATTCAACAGATTTAATTCATTCAGCACTAAATCACATTTTTTTATCAAAAGTCAGCATGTTTGGTATTTACAAAAATTCCTGCTGACTGACAAATATTGGGCCTAGTGATTTTGCATGGCGAAGCTAGCTATACGATTCAGTGCTACTTCTCTCTCCCACGTGGATTTCTTCTATTGATTTATTCAACACAAAAGAACAATTTTAAAACCATATTGAAACCATTTTATCTTTACTAGGTGAATACCCGCGCATAGCTACGGAAATTCCTGGCAATAGACAATTAACGAGATACGATATTGTGATAAGTGTTTCTCAAATTGATCCAGTTGATTAAGAAGCTCAAGCATTGTTCATAGGACTTCACTGTCACCATTTCCACTTCGATGCTCCATTGTATAGATCCAACTATCAATTGTTATATGCACAAGAAAAGTTGGATAGAATAAGATAACCTTTTGTTGCAGAGAGAAATAATGAATGTTTTCCTGTGAAATTGAAAAAACATTGCAACTTATAATGGGATTATTCTTAGCAAGTTAATGCTGAGATTTGACTATAATTTAGGATACGAAATTCAAGTTTAAAAAAAATTGTTGCTGTAGTATCGGAATATTATTAAAACGTACGCGCTTTTTGTTAACTTATTTACGGATAAGCATATTTTGAATCTTTTTAAATGTAAAATTAATACGAAGAAAAAGATCTTGAAACCGCATAAAATGTATGTGTCTGGTTTAAAAACTTCCTAAGATACATTACAATTTATTTATAACTTTTTAAAAGAGATTCCAATTTCCAAACATGTGTGGTTTTAAGGTTGACAACCAAGTTCCCTGTTTGTCCATGTCTGTGGTTTTAAAGATTGACAACAACTTTCTAAAAAATTGATCCCAAATTGTCTTGTATGTGTAGCAAGAAAAGATTGTGTACAAGTTACAATACTTCCATAATTACTTGATTTATCAACATTTCTATATGTTTCAAGTTAAAAAATGTATCATTAAGATTTCAAGAATTCCTAAAATAGCTTGGTTTACAAGTTTCAAGAAAAGTATGTAAATGATTTATAAAAGTATGTAAATGATTTATAGGTAGTATAGAATAATAGTTATACTCCACTCAAGTGGAGTTCGTTTCTTACTGACATAGTTTCTTATCGAGTTACTTTGTAGCTCTAGATACCATTGCCACCAAAATCATTAGACGCGCATTGTAAGCACAAATAAAAGCAGCTTAGGCTTATTGAAAGAGTTAGTGACACCCAGTCAAGTCAGTTAAACAAAAATATCGTGAACCAAAATTTAACGAAATGAAATAATGACCATATTATGTGTTTCTTAGTTAAAAAGATTTTTCACATAACAAGCATGGAAGACCTAAAGTCAAAGACACCATTTATACTTCTATCATTTTTATGGGTCAGCACACTTAACCGAAGGAAACTTGAAACTGCCTTTTCAAGCTAAAGTTGGACTTGATTTTCTTTTGTTGCAAATAGATTCTATATATTCAAATGTGCCAGCAAAATTTTCAGATAGGAAGATTTTTTATATAAGAGTAAGATAATGGTATATATGTGTTGCTTATCAGCGCCCTATGCCAAACACCCTTCTAGTTTACTAATATAAACAAATTTTGAATTCTTGTGATGATATGGTAACTATATAATAATGTATCAGTGTTGTTTATCAGCGCCCTATGCCAAACACCCTTTTAGTTTATCAATATAAATCACCACGCAGGAAAAAATGCTGCTTACTATTGCTCTATGTGGAACACCCTTTTAGTTTACTAATATAAATCATTATGCAGAAAAATAAATAGAAACAAACCTTGATGATAGGAACATATGTAAAACTCCCGGACACCACCACGTTGAATATTTAACGCAACCCGGGTAGCTATTATTGAAGCGCTTATTAATATGTACATCTGCAGTTACCAATTATCTTATACTATAAGATACACACGTGGTCAAAGAATAAAAGTTGTCAATGCATTATGTTGAACCATATACCTTCTGCTCAAAATCGGTTGTTGACCTTGTAATGGCTCTAAGAAACACTTGTGTAGGGAAACTTGCAACTTTACACTAATCAAATGAAGCGCTTGTTAATATTTACATCCTTATTTTCCTTATACTTGGATCAACTCATTACTGCTTAAACATTAAAGAATAAACCATTTGATCCAAATTGATACACAACTTATTTCACTCACAAGTTATCATATAAGCATGTTGGATAATAAACCCAAACACCCTTAATACGTATCAAAACATGATAAGCATTTTTAATCAGCAAGTAAGGAGGCGTGTCAGATTAACTTATCTCCTTAGTGCATATATCTTAAACTTGGATTAAGAATTTCAAGTATTCGAGAAAACATAAATTCTTAGACGTTTTTTGGTGAGAAAAGAAGTTTTCACACCCATTACCAAACAAATCTAGAAAAATAAAAATCGGGTAAGCAGAAAGGGATCCCCTTTTTGGCACTAATGGATGGGGCCCAAGTCCCTCACCATGGCGAGATGTTCACCCAGCTAGTTTGAACCTGAGACCTTTAGGCAGCCATAACTATTTTTTTCTTCATTTCAAACATAAGCATGAAAAATAATAAATCGAACTCTAATGCCTCTTTCTACGGCAAAAGGGGTGTGTCGCTCTTGTTTTAACAGCAACAAACACCCCTTTTGCAGCAGAATGGGTGTTTGACAATTATTTTAACACCAGCCAAACACTCTTTTTGTAGTAGCAGGGGGTTTGGTACCGTTATCTCGCTGCACAAAAATATAAAATACCTAGGAACTCTAAAGAACATTGGTCGGAAGCGTGAGACATTCTTTATTGACTTCGCCCCAAAGCTAATTCCTAGGAACACAAAAGAACATTGCCCAGAAACGGACCTATTAAACATACATAATATAGAATTTCGAATAAACCGGGGCATCAAACATTAGTAAATTACAACCTTTTGACTTAAAAGCAACATGGAATGGCTTATTCAAAACTAAAATAACCAAATTTAAAGGAGTGTTTAGGATTTCTTGTCACCTTCTAGGTAAGGTATTTTTTAGGTTAACACGCACAGTATCTCCAAATAAGTAGTTTCTAAGACCATTCTAGGTAACAGTCCCCTAATTATATCTTAGCGATGAGTTTCTTATATATCAGAAACAACGTCAATGATTATTAATTACATATATTATCACATTTTATGGGTCTTAGACCATATCGAATTGAGTTAGAGAAAGATGTTGAATATTATTGTTGAACTAAAAGTAAATATGCAAAGATATAATGAAACCTGAAAGCAACCTGTTTTTTTAAGCTCACTTATGTTCGTAGGGAGTCCTTTAAGGAATCCCACTGATACAAATAATTCAGATCATTGCATTCGTTGGATACTCGTATTGATCGAGTTGAGCGGCATATACGGCCCTCAACTGAGACCACCACCTCCAACAACGTTTCTACCGCCACCCAATATATGGTTTTTCAACAATTCTAGCATCCTTGATTCCAAGCTTAGCAAGGGAAGATAAAAGACAAAAAGATGGAAACTAACGTACTAAAATTTCACTTCGAGCAAACTGAAAGCGAACCTCATGTTTTCAAATAAAAGTTTCTGCTTTTGCTTTCTACAAGTTCTCCTAAGAAGTGATTTAGCATCCTCTAGTTTAACCTTGGAATAAGAAACCAAAAATGAATAAGATCGGCTGCTCAAAACTTGTATTCTATATGGTTTTTTTGTCTTTGGCAAGGGGTTGTTTAGGGATACAAATCCAAATCCAAAATATAAAAACTAATAGGGAAGGTCGACCTCAATAAATGGATACCATATTCCACTATATAGTTTTTTTGGATTTATAATGTTGTAGACAATTACTTACGCTTAGGTCTGTTTATGGTACTATTTGCACCATCAATTACTACAAAAACAGGGTTTGAAATATACCAACATTAACATTTAAAAGCATACATCCTAACCATCAATCAATACGACTTTTACCATATTTTCAGGTTAGTTTCTAATCTTTAAGCAATTAGGTCATTTGTATAAGCAACTGAGATTATGAAGGTGTACCTGCTGGCGTGCTCATTTATGCTCCTGCTCATGATGCTTAATCTTAACTTTGCAACATGCCTTATTTTTAATCGTTCCAACCTTCAGCTACATACAATTATCCGAGATTATAAGCAACCTATATGGAAATTCAAGAATTAAACATAAAAATCAGAAGCTAATATACAAGAAACCTAATCCAAAAAATCAGTATAAAATTACCTAGAAAAATTCATAAGGCACCTAAAATCATTTGTTTGTCAACAAAAATTAGCCACCTACATAAAGAGACAATAATATTTTATGTTTTCAAAGAGAAAATCAGATATTTTTTTAATGAATCAACAAAATCCATTGCAAAATTAACTGAATAATAGAATCCTCGTCACTACTTCCAAAAACTTAATTCTTAAAAAAATCACAAAGAACACCTAATTAATAGAATTCAAATAACATCCTAAATGAACCTGATGAGGGACGTAGTTGTTTTCCTTTGTAACAAAAAAGACTATTTCTCACCCGCATATGATTCTAAATCAATTCAGAATAAAAGCAGATAAAGAAGACAGAAGATTGTAGAGCCGATGAAGATGCAAAATTTGTTTTTTCAAAAAGTTTGATTTGTGTGATACCAATTTGTGAGCCTGCAAGATCAACACAAAACAAAAAGTTTAATTCAGGAGCTATGGCAAAAGATAATAGCGATAGTATAAGTATATATAGATCAAAGGAAGATGTAGATGGTCCGACCACTCGAAACCACCCAAATCAACAAAACCACATAAACCAACCAATAGACCACCAACCAATATCACCAATCGAAACTACCTTGAAACCACCAAAACCACTAAGAGATGGCGCGGATTTGGCAGTTTGGTGATGATAAAATTATGGTGGCTGCAAAATATGTTGGCGGCAGTGTATTTTGTGTGTATTAGGTTTAGAGAGATTAGGTTTCGAGAGAGTGTTTTATGTGTGTTTTACAGCTGTTGGTTTGAAACGGGCTAGGATGTGGAGCAAGGACACGAGGAGGAGGGGGTGGGAAAAGCTGTAGTGAAACACAAAACCAATAACGTATAGAATTCGTTATTATAACATTACAGAAAAAAATTATAACCTCCAAATCATCATTGGTCTAGAGGAATGAGGGGATTGTGATAAATGACATGGTGTAGAGGAATGAGGGTATTGTGATGAATGAAATAAGAGGAAGGAGTAGAGAATGAAACGCTTTTCTTGTTGACATCTTTTCCAAATAAAACTTTAGTTGACATTCTATAATTACTTTGAAATTATGACATACAGCTATTTCTTGTTCCTGAGTTGACAAATTCTACAAATTGTAGCTGGTTTCTTTTTATGGATGTGTAGAAATTGTAAGTAAGGTCATGTTGAGAAAACATACTATTAATAGGAATAGTGAGATGGTGAAATAAGTTTTTCAACATAAAATATAGAGCCTTTATAAGTAGTAAAGATAAAGATATATTAAAATAACCTTTATTATGTTATGTATGTCGTCATATATATATCCAGTATTGTCTATTTTTATGCTATTTAGTGGTCAAAGTACAATATGATGAAGGTATTTTTTTAAATGTTTTTAGACCCGGGTCGATCCGACCGGGTCAACCGGTTAATCTGTTTCCGGCCGAAAAATAGGTCATATTGACTCAGGTCAACCCGGTTTTCGAGATCCGACCGGGAGTTAAAATAGCCATTTTCTTTTATAGAAGAAAAGCGCATAAAAATATATATCAAACAGTGATTATTATTCAGAAGCGTTTTCACTCAGCATTTTTGAATTATTCAGCATCTTTGATTCATTCAGCACTAAATATTACAGTTTTATCAAACAGCCCTTAAGTTTGTGGTTTAAGAGCATTGTGTTTCGGAATTCAATTTCTTGACATGTGAAGTTCATCATTTGCATAAAATTTTAGTTATCAATAAAACACCAATTGCCCCATCAACCAACTTCAAGTATCGGTAAAAGTGTAATCTACATAACTATAATATAAAGGGTGAGGTTATTTTCAGAACCAATAAATGTACAGAACTGCGAGAATCACCTTTTTACTCTTAAAATATACATGTATATTCATCGGGTTAGTTCATTAGATAGATATACATGAATTTTCATTGTCGTAGGTCACTAAGAACATGTATCCTAAGGACCATGCACATGTATTTGTTTTGTATGTATTATAACTATCTTTACGTTAGATAATATGAAAACACATGTGCACTCTTTATATCGCTCATCATACTCGAATCTATAACCAATAAAACAATTATTAAATGTTAATTTAAACATAATAATGAAAATACATATGCATTGTTAAGAGTATAAAAGTGGCTCTCGCAGTTCTGTACATTTATTTGGTTGTAAAAATAACCTTACACTATAAGATTATGCCACAAAATTGTTATGTGTCTTATTTGCTATTATGTCTTTTTCATTAGTTATAGAACTATAGGGACCTAAGTGAAATATTTAGACATTATCATATGTATGCAACCCCATGGAACACTATATATGGCATACATGAAACTTAGGGTATGTTTGGCATTCTTACGAGCTGGAGCGAATCGCTGGAGCGGCTTGTTGGAGCTGGATGCTGGAGCATGTAGCTTGAGCTTATTTTACATGCTACTTTAACTAGCATGCCATTTAAAAGCTTATTTTTTTAACAAGCTCTGTCACCCAAACGAGACTTATTTTTAATAATAACTTATTTTTACAAAAGAATAAGCTCATGCTATGCGCCAAACATGGCCTTAATGAAGAATCAATCGATTAGAAATAATTCTCTCTGTCCTTTATTCATTCTTTCATTTATCACTATCCTTTCATCATCGGAAGCTACCTTGTGATTGGGTTAGAGTTATCGTTAGGTTCAACATATTCTATTAAATCATATCAAAAATTAGCACAACCATCATCTCATTTATAATCGTATCATTTAAATTTTAATCATTACGAAAAATATACCACACAGTATCGCAAGTTTCACAGACCAGATAAAACCACACAAAAACCATAATAATATTAGCAACAAAATTTTGATTAAAAAACAACTTATATGATCAATTCTTAATAAGAAGAAGCAAAAAAATTACTACATTAACAAACAGAATAAGGAATTACTTGTAAAAATTATAATCATAGCAGATAGTTAAAATATTCTCAACCTCACATATGCCTCTCATCATCAGGTGCATCAACATTATATCATATTTGTCTACTTCATCATCTTCTTCAACATTTTCAAGATCTTGATTCTCTTGAAAATTAACGCCTCTCTCTCAACAGGTTCTGATGATGATTCAATTTTTACCTCAATTTGTTAGTGTTTTCCGCCCGCCCGTAAAATGCAAAATAATTCAAGTTATTACAGCCCACCTCGTGGCACCCAGGCATAACCCGTAGATAGTAAGTCGAATACAGCACTAGAAAGTAACCCAAGTCACCGGCTCATAGTTTTTTCTCAGTCCATTTTTAACTTTTGTATGAGGAGATAAAGTAATCTTTTAATTTGAGAAAAATATGTTTCTTATGAATGAGATTTGAAAAACTTCAATAATTGTGTGTACATATATAGTTGTTGTTGGGATTTAATATCTAGTTAACCATGTAACTACGAGTACGCAGCGGAATGGATCTAGTTTGAGCAATTATGATTAACACGTAATTAATAATAAATAATAAAGGAAACGCGAAAACTAACCTTCGTCCAAAAGCAATGAAACTAAAACGAGTGATAAAATATACCACCTCTATGGTTGCTCACACAAACACGTCAAATGAACACGTCCGGATTGCTAGCCGAACTCCACGTATACCCAAACACCAAGTGTCGAAAAACCCAATCCGAACCAAAAAAACAAAACAGCCTAAAGCTGCTTTGTTGTCCGAGATATAAGCTTTACCCGAGAACTTTTCCCTTTGCTGTACGATATCGGACAACACTGTCCGATCTGCACAGAAGCTTTTGTCCGAGAACGATCAGAAAGAGCCCGGAATAGCTTCTATGATCTGTCACGCCTTTGACAGATTATCCCACGGTTTGTAAACCTTTAGTAGTATCAAATAACAACTACTAAACAACTTGGATTGATTAAATGCAAGTGATTTGAGATGGAGTGATCAATTTAAGATTATAAACCCTAATTGAGTGTAAACCTAAATTGATTATCAAGAGTATGTTAATGGCAGAGATTTTCTTTGTTTTGCTTTGCAAAATTCGTGTGTTATGAGCTGGGTAGAAGGGTGTTTATATACCCATCAAATCCCACTCATGATAAGTCAAAAACTCTTCAAGTTTAAGCCTTATCCCACACAAAAACCAATGTTTATCATGACTCTTCTTTACTCCTTATCCCAAATGAATCTGGACATCTCAAGTAATCATTCTAGATCTTTCCTCAACTTACTAAAACGATTTTAGGACAGCCATAAAAGTTCTTACACGATTAGTCCAACAGCTTACAATTTCGAAGCTTAACGTGAAGTAAAACGCACTCTAAGTGTTTAACGTGTGTGCCCCCAATAGGCTCACACACCCCTAGCCACATTTGGCTCGTCCAACGAGCATGAACTAACAGCTCCCACTTGGTCGTTGGAGTTGATTGCACAAATGTCAACGACGGAAACGTCTAGCAACGTTCACACTCGTTATTTAACTAGAGGTGTATGAGATATAGTTTCATAGAACATTCTCAGTAGCATGGTCATTTATGTCTTGTTTTCATCATCCATTCTTATAGATACCGTTAAACCATGGATATGGATCCTAACTCATTCCATATAGTTTAACCATTTAGATTCTCGTTATTGAATTAAATTCAGATATACCAAATGTAATCAAGATTCATCTTGCATTACCATTTGGGTTCGGCCAAACAATTATCTGATTAATTCTAGAGAGGCGCCATGGTATCATTCTGCACATACTAAGTGGAGTAACAAATCCTTTATTGACTACAAGTGTTGTGGATGTTGTTTCACATCACTCCGAAAAATAGCTTTTATAACTACCTTATTCAGGACAGCGTTTTGCATATAATTACGAAAGTGATATCCACACATGCAGAACTTGTTTGCATCTCAAGTCTAAGGATGACTTAACAGACCATTTTCAACATCTTACTCATGACATGGATCCAAAAGTAAATGTTTGAAGTTGGGGAATCGAGTATGCATCCCTTATGAATACATATGAGTTTGGCTTAGAACAATTCTCATTCTCACAGAATATATCCAACACTCATATTTGCCTTATGTAAACAATATTCCCATATTGCTAACCGACAATGGATATTTAGAATGATTAAATCATTCATGGATTAAACATGCAAATATAGAATAACAAATTTTATATGAATGAAATAAAAAATACCTCGTATCTTTATTTATCAGAAACTAAAATTGTCTTACAATTCCAAATTATCCAAATTCTAATTAACATACAGATTTACATGACTACTAGCTGGTATCATACCAATACCCCGAGTCAATTTAGAATGCTTAGGGAATGCTAACGCCTTCGTAAATGGATCAGCTAGATTGTCATCTGTATGAACTTTTGCTATCTTAACATCACCCATCTCAATGGTTTCTCGAAGATAGTGAACTTTTGCGCGGAAATGTCTAGCACCCTTGGTGACTCCGCTTTCATTAGCTATAGTAATGGCTCCAGTATTGTCACAATACATATCAATGGGATCTTCAATTGTGGGCATTATACCAAGCCCAGAAATGAACTTACGAATCCAAACAGCCTCTTTAGCTGCATCAAAAGCAGCTATATACTCAGCTTCTGTAGATGAAGTTGCAAAAATACTTTGCTTTGTGCTCTTCCAGTCAACAACACCTCCATTTAGAACGAAAACATATCGAGTCTGAGATTTTAGGTCATCAGCATCTGTCAGATATCCAGCATCAGTGTAGCAAGAAACCCTGAGCTCTTGTTTTTCGTCACCACCATAAACCAGAAACATATCCTTAGTATTCCGTAAATACTTAAGAATATTTTTAACAGCAGTCCAGTGAAGTTCACCAGTACTCTGTTGAAATCGGCTTGTTATGTTCTGAGCGAACGCAACATCAGGACGAGTACATCTCACAGCATACATAATTGATCCTATAGCCGAGGCATAAGGAACATTCTGCATGCGTTGCTTTTCAGCTGGTGAAACATGACATTGTGACTTACTCAATTTAGGGCTTTCATGCATTGGGATAGTTCCACGCTTGGAATTCTCCATATGAAATCTTTTCAAGATTTTCTCAATGTAAGCACTTTGACATACACCAATTAACCGTCTAGATCTATCTCGGTAGATCTTGATTCCAAGAATGTATGCAGCTTCTCCTAAATCTTTCATAGCAAAACATTTTCCAAGGTAGGATTTTACCCCTTTCAACATTGGAATATTGTTCCCCATGAGCAATATGTCATCAACATATAGAATTAGGAAAGTAACATTACTCCCACTGGCTTTGTGATAGACACATGGCTCATCTTGATTCTGAGTGAAACCGAATTTCTTAATCTCATCATCAAAACGCTTATTCCATTGCCTAGATGCTTGCTTAAGTCCATAAATGCAACGCTTGAGCTTGCATACTCGGTTAGGATATTTAGGATCGACAAAACCCTCAAGTTGCACCATATAGACTTCTTCGGAAAGATGTCCATTGAGGAAAGCGGTTTTGACATCCATTTGCCAAATCTCATAGTCATAGAACGCGGCTATGGCTATAAGAATCCTTATAGCTCTAATGTCTGCTACAGGAGAAAAGGTCTCTTCATAATCAACCCCGTAGGTTTGAGTGAAGCCCTTTGCTACAAGACGAGCTTTAAAGGTGTGTACTTTTCCATCCATGTCAGTCTTTTTCTTGAATAGCCACTTTCTACCAACGGTTCTACCGTTAGGAGGAAGATCAACTAATACCCAGACATCATTATCTTTCATGGATTGCATCTCCACATTCATTGCATTAAGCCATTTTTCGAATTTAGGATCCAATAATGCAGCTTTATAGTTAGCGGGTTCTCCAAGATCCCCTAACTCATGCTCCTCAGCATCGACGTATAAACACATTCGATCTGGTGCACGGCGTGTCCTAGAGGACTTACGAATGGGATTGATATCACTTTGAGGTTCTTCAATTTCTTGATCATCCTCGTCACGATCTAAGCCAGTGTCATAAGAAGGATTTGTATCTTCATCTTAAATAATTTCAAGATCTTCTATACTCCCACTTGCTTCTTGATCTAAGAGATTACTCTCAAAGAACTCAGCATTCCGAGCAACAATAACTTTGTTCTCAGGTGGGTAGTAGAAGGAATATCCCATCGTTTCCTTTGGGTATCCTACAAAGATACACTTAATAGATCTGGGTTCCAGTTTGTCAGGTTTGGTCATCGTATCACGTTTAACCAAAGCTTCACAACCTCAGACTCTTAAGTAAGACAACTTAGGGGCTTGCCCATGCCATACTTCATACGGTGTCTTTTCAACCTTCTTAGTTGGAACCATGTTGAGTATGCGTGCTACAGACTCAAGGGCATAATCCCAAAAGGACTTTGGAAGAGTAGTTTGACTCATCATGGATCGAACCATGTCTAGCAGTGTTCGATTCTTCCTCTCAGACACCCCATTATGTTGAGGTGTGTAGGGAGGAGTTTGATGGGAAATAATCCCATGCTCCTTAAGATGATCCAAAAACTCTTGACTCATATATTCACCTCCACGATCAGATCGTAGTGATTTTATGGTCTTACCGAGTTGATTTTCTACTTCCTTTTGAAACACTTTAAATGTCTCAAACACTTCATGTTTATGCTTTAACAGGTAAACATAACCATACCGACTAAAGTCATCAGTAAAAGTGACAAAGTAGTTAGCTCCTTTCCTTGACATGATTCTAAATGGGCCACAAACATCAGTATGTATTAGTCCAAGTAGATCTTTAGCCCTTTCCACTTGATGTGAATAGGGTTTTCTTTCCATCTTCCCAGACATACAAGAGACACACTTTTTAAATGAATTAATGTCAGTTGAGGTGAGAAGTCCATCATGTTGCAACTTCTTCAGGCGTTTCTTGCTTATGTGTCCAAGACGACAATGCCACAAGAGAGTAGAGTCCAAATTTAATTTGGCTCTTTTATTGCTAACAGCAAACATAGAACTATCATTGGTTTTAGAACAAGACATATCAATTTCATAAATGCCATCCCCTCGGGGAGTAGCAGTAAAATAAACAACGTTATTCCTAGAAACTGAAATTGCATTATTCGAATCAAAACAGTTTACAAAACCATCTTTAAACAAACCAAAAACTGAAATAATCCCTCTAGTGATAGAGGGAGCATAGTGACAATTGTTCAAAACAATAACTAATCCACTAGGGAGACATAAATGATAATTTCCAATAGCTTCGACTCCTGCACGTTGACCATTACCCATGTACAGATTCAAAGCTCCTGGATTCAGCTTCTTACTTCCCCTTAGACCCTGAGTATTATTACAAATGTGAGTACCACAACCAGTGTCATATACCCACGAATTACTCGGAAGGGAATATAGTTCTATAGTGAAAATACCTAAAGTGTTGGCTTCTTGAGACAACCTCTTCTTTTTCTGCAACTCGGCTAAGTGCTCGGGACAGTTCCGTTTCCAATGACCTATCTGACCACATTTGTGACAGGGGTCGTCCTTAGCAGGATTATCCTTTTTGGGTGGTGGAGGATTTCTGTTCTTGGGAGCATAAGATAGTTTGTGCTCGGGAGCATAAGCCAGCTTATTCTTTCCATTACCATAATTCCCCTTCGCAGCCTTAGTCGGTTTTCTACCTTGGTTTTTCTGGACCTTGCCTGCACGCACATTATGAAGTGCAGGTGAAACAACCTTCTTGGGAAGTGTTTGCTCATGTTGTTTAAGCATGGCATGCAGTTCATTCACCGAATTCACAGTCTTCCCCATGCCATGCATGTGGAAGTTTTGAACAAAACTGTCATACTCCTTGGAAAGGCCTATAAAGATCAGGCTTATTCCATAGCTGACAGTCACGGGGTGACCAAGACGCTCCAAGTTCTCAATGTAGCCCTTCATCTTAAGAACATATGAGCCTACATTTTGACCATCCTCAAGCTTACACGCGTGAAATTCACGCGCAGCTTGAAGAAGTTCCTGTTCTGCTTGCTGAGAAAACATGGTTTTCAGCTCCTGCAACATGTCATATGCTCCGAGATGGGTTAGATTTCGTTGGATCTCTAAATCCATAGTCATGAGCATAAGGGCAACAATGTCCTTTGACCCTTTGACCCAAGCAACATGAGCTGCAAGAGCATCGGGAGGGACTTGGTGACCAGGAGTTGCAACAGGTGCAGCAGGAATTGGATGTTCCAAGTATTGTTCCTTGTCTTCAGCTGATAGGATAATGCGCAACTGGCGGTACCAATCAATGAAGTTAGGCCCAGTGAGTTTGTGTTTCTCGAAGAAACTCCTGAGTACCGAATTGTTTCCGACATTGGTAGTCATCTACAATTAAAAAGTTCAAACAATTAGTATTTTCGATAATTACATTCTTAATAGAATTAACTACCCAATTAATTAATAATTAAGACTAAGATCCATCTTGTACTCCCACTCATTACAAAAGGACTGTCCAATATGTAAACAAGTGGGGCAAGAGGTAAGCGACGAGCGTTAATTGCATAGCATGCAACTCTTAGACTTTATGAGACCGTTCAAGACACTAGTAAAACAGTAGTAATGTCATGAGCATGTTTAGTCTCATCTTATGCCTCGGGTCCAGGGTCTGACCGTGCATACTCGAGTTAAGTTAACCAAGCAAGAACATGCAAATATCACACAGGGTCTGACCGTCGTGAAAAATTTGCCATGGGTTTGACAAGGCCCTTAGGATTGTCCAGAGAAGCCAAATCAAATGCACGTGTTCTTAGTTGGCTGGCATACACTTAAATTTCACATAGGGTATAACACATAAATATGGTAAAACATGTGTACAAAGAAGCATGTAAACAACTTTGTAGCACGAATTTTAAAAACTTTTAGTAATGACACTGTAGTGATCTACGATGGTTCACGGTAGCTCCAATCGAACTCGCAAGCAAGCGCAGGACCAGACTAGCGCAAGGCAATAGTCGGATATCCTTTAGGTGTGACTGTGCGCACCAGCTTATACCCGCCTTATAGTTTGTTCTAGTGGGTGAGCCGTACATCCCATGAGTCCATAGCGTCCAGTTTTTATTTTCATGAAAGCATGTTTCAATAGTGTTTAGGTCCTTTTATTTTATAAAACACTTTTCCACGTAACACATAACCGGTCACAATGAGCATGTATTTATGCGTGTAAAATATTGACCAATTTTAATGTCATGTTTCTCTATAAGTATTTATCCATATTGCATGTAATTTAGGTGTTTTGAAAAACATGTAACAATAATGCAATTAGGAAAACAAATACAACAAACATAATACATTAAATAAACATATAAATCCGAGACCCCGAAGAGTCTTCCCCAAACGAAGAACCATAAGACTCTCATTAGGTTTTCATCAAGTACCTAAATCGCCCCATGCATCACATTACGTGATTGTAGTGAGTCTTATAGCCGGATAACACATAAAATAATCATGGCAAAAAAAATTAACTATTAATTTTTTTTTTATGTATTCTAATTAACCCTTTAATTTTAATTATATGTTTCTAATTAACAATTAATTTTAATAATTACTTGTTATTTTTTATAAATAATGACAAGTACACAATTTAATTGTCAAATAAAAATAAAACAAATAACTAAATTAGGTTTCATGCATGCGGTTTCGCGTGTTTATTTAAAACGTGTAACCCATAACCACCAAACGAGCATGACTCGTGATGCCACTGTTGGGATTTAATATCTAGTTAACCATGTAACTACGAGTACGCAGCGGAATGGATCTAGTTTGAGCAATTATGATTAACACGTAATTAATAATAAATAATAAAGGAAACGCGAAAACTAACCTTCGTCCAAAAGCAATGAAACTAAAACGAGTGATAAAATATACCACCTCTATGTTTGCTCACACAAACACGTCAAATGAACACGTCCGGATTGCTAGCCGAACTCCACGTATACCCAAACACCAAGTGTCGAAAAACCTGATCCGAACCAAAAAAAACAAAACAACCTAAAGCTGCTTTGTTGTCCGAGATATAAGCTTTACCCGAGAACTTTTCCCTTTGCTGTACGATATCGGACAACACTGTCCGATCTGCACAGAAGCTTTTGTCCGAGAACGATCAGAAAGAGCCCGAAATAGCTTCTGTGATCTGTCACGCCTTTGACAGATTATCCCACGGTTTGTAAACCTTTAGTAGTATCAAATAACAACTACTAAACAACTTGGATTGATTAAATGCAAGTGATTTGAGATGGAGTGATCAATTTAAGATTATAAACCCTAATTGAGTTTAAACCTAAATTGATTATCAAGAGTATGTTAATGGCAGAGATTTTCTTTGTTTTGCTTTGCAAAATTCGTGTGTTATGAGTTGGGTAGAAGGGTGTTTATATACCCATCAAATCCCACTCATGATAAGTTAAAAACTCTTCAAGTTTAAGCCTTATCCCACACAAAAACCAATGTTTATCATGACTCTTCTTTACTCCTTATCCCAAATGAATCTGGACATCTCAAGTAATCATTCTAGATCTTTCCTCAGCTTACTAAAACGATTTTAGGACAGCCATAAAAGTTCTTACACGATTAGTCCAGCAGTTTACAATTTCGAAGCTTAACGTGAAGTAAAACGCACTCTAAGTGTTTAACGTGTGTGCCCCCAATAGGCTCACACACCCCTAGCCACATTTGGCTCATCCAACGAGCATGAACTAACAGTTGTGCTCATTCTCCAAAGCGTGAACATGGCCGTATTGTTGTCTTATCTGCCTCGAACCAAAAAGCATGGGTATTGTAAGTATCTATGAAACCTTCAATGGGGTCAATTATATGCAAGCTAAAAAACATTACACTCGAGTACTAATTGATGGACGTGTTCAATTTAAGTTATATATGAACATGCCCATCAGTAAGTGCTCGAGTATAATGCTTAGTAGTTTGCAAATAATCGACCCCATTGAAGGTTTCATGTTGTCTAGAATACACATGCTTTTTAGTTCTGGGCAGATAACGATACGGCAGACAACAATACGCCCATGTGCAGGCTTTGTAAAATGAGTATATAGGACACAATTATGAAGCTTGTTCAAATATCATTGATATAGTAATAAACATATATATTTTTCTAATCAATTGCCTGATACAAAAGTTAAAAATAGTCGATAAACGAAAAAAGTATGAGCCACCTCTTCCGGCACACCACTTTAGGAACTAGATCTGCAGCTTCTTGTTGTTCTTGGTTTTGGTAATTTTGAAGAAGAGGTGATGATGTTGAGGTTTCTCAGAAGATTTTCTGAGTCTGGGGGCGGTCCGACTTTTAATATAGAAGATGATATATGTATTTGATGTTAAAACCCTATGCCCAAAGAATGACAGTCTAGAATAGCCCAAAAGGAAAAACGGAGATGTTTAGTGCAGCTAATAGATTAGCAAGTGACAAACAGCACAACAAAATATCTTGCTTTCGTATTACTAGAACCAATGTATATACTATAATGAGTGTCTCAATACTACACACAGGAAAATCACAAGGATGCCCTCAGAATGTCATTTGAAAAAATTAAATCGCCAACAGAGGACTTTAGCCCTAGAATGACATTGGAGCAGGAGGTTTTGGCAGCGTATACAAAGGAGATGTTGAACATTTACATGGTAATGTTACCATAGTCGCAAAGTGGTTGGATATAAATCTTGGTCAAGGGGAAGAGCAATTTTACAATGAACTACAAATTCTCCATGAGTATAAGCATCCAAATGTCATCAGTCTTATAGGCTATAGCAACGAAACACACAAAAGGATCATCGTCTATGAGTACGCAGCAAAGGGAAGCCTTGATAACTATTTGAATGATGTTAGTCTTACATGGAGGAAACGACTTCAAATATGCATTGATGTTGCCAACGGACTGGCATTCCTTCATGGAGGTGTTTGAGGACAAAATGTGTGGTGAGACATAGGGACATCAAAACTCCTAACATCCTTCTATTTGATGATTCGAAGGCAAAAGTTGCTGATGTTGGGCTTTCCTTATTGAGTACAATAAATAACAAAACAGACTATATCATTGATCATGTTTGCGGCACAAAAGGCTACTGTGACCCACTATACGAAAAATCGGATTTCTTAACCATGGAATCTGATATTTATTCATTTGGCGTGATTCTATTTGAGATCTTATGCGGGAGATCATCATATGAAATTTACATAGATGAGAAACGGTTCCTACATAGTTTGGTTAAAGACTACTTTAAAGTAGGAAAACAAGATGAGTTGGTGCTTGAGGGTTTAAAGAAACAAATTGTACCAAAGTCCTGTTTTTCAGAAGATTGCTTACCGATGCTTACATGAAGATAGAGAAAAACGACCAAGTGCAGAAGACGTTTTGGCACATCTCGAGTAATGTTGTGTTCTCCCAGTAGAACGCTCCACTTCTATAGTCTTTCTGCAACGTCCGGCTTTGATATTATCTGCTTTATTGGTTGGTCCGTGATGACCGCTATTGGATGAGCTTGGAAATATCGTCGTAGCCTTTTTGCTGCGAATACCAATGCTAATACCAATTTCTCCATTGGTGTATAATTCAATTCTGAGCTTTGTAACGATCTGCTTATGAAGTATACTGGTGTCTGTACGTTTTCTCTATCCGTCATTAGCACTGCTCTGATTGCTCCGTGCGTAACCGAAAGGTATATTATCAATATTTCTTTGCGACCAACATGGGTAGCGAAGTTAAATGGCTTTTCAGTTCATCGAAGGATTTTTCTACTTCTTTTGTCCAATTGAAGTCTCCCTTTTTTATACACTTCTTGAGTGTTTTGAATAAAGGGAGTGATTTCTCTGCTGATTTAGACAGGAATCTGTTTAATCCTACCAACTTTCCATTTAGCGATTGTACTTCCTTCTTTGTTTTTGAGCTTTCGAGTTGTATGACCGCGTCTGTCTTCTCTGGGAAAGGTTTAGTGCCATTAGGCTCTATCATGTATCCCATGAACATGCCTTCCGTGGCTCGGAAAGTGCACTTTTTCGGATTTAACGCGGAGAAGGTTTCCTCTATATCGGACGAGTTCATCGTCCGTGTGGATTTTTATGACAAGACATATACCTCCAAGTTACGCCCAATCTGATTGTCGAACGCATTGTCCACCAGTCGTTGGTACGTAGCACCCGCGTTCTTGAGTCCGAATGGCATCCAGGAAGCATTTACAGGGATACCCGCATAATGACTCGACTTTCAAGTGTAAAACCGGTATTTAAGAATTTTTGAATATTAAATACGCACGCTCAGTTTCAGTTAAATATTATAAATAATAATTATTCAGAAATAATTATTAGGTTTCAGAAAAATATTACGTATACATTAATTATGATACAGAAAGAAAAGAGTAATTAACATTTCGAATATAAACACAGGAAATAAATTACGAGTTTACGTGAATAAAACATTAAACCGAAAATCAAACGAAAACCCCACATATATAAAGAAAATGGGCGGCGAGCTTAGATAAGAAAGAAGAGCAATGGGCTCTTGGCCCGGCCCGTCTTTAAATAAATTAACAGGAAAGAAAAGGAGTTTTTCACTTTCACCTTTGCAAAACACAAAATAAGAACTAGGGTTTTATAACCTTGGGGCCGCTGGCTATAGAAGAGAAAAAAGGGGTTTCAGGCTTAGTTTCTTCAAGAAATTCGTGTGTGTTCGTCTCTCATTACTAATCTCACAACGGTAATCAATTTGTTTTCCTTTAATTTCTATATACACGAATTTGTATGATCCAAAAGAAACAAAAAGGTTATGTTTGTAAACTGAAATTAAAAGAAACAGGGGGTCGGTTTTGGAGATTGCACGAAAGCCGAGACACCACCATGTCTCGGTGGTGCCTCTTTCTTTGGTCGGCCGAGAACAACAGCCCCAACAAGGGGGTAGTCGCAACATTGGTGGTGTTTGTTGTGGCTGTGCGAACCAAAGCAGAAAAGGGGGCGTCGGGTTGTTGATCATTATGGGGACCGAGACCATAAGGTCTCGGTATATATTTTCCCTTCCCAGCCGTGACCCACATAGGGGCGGCTAGGGCTGCGTTCGACCCAAAAGCTGCCAAATAACCATTCAGGTGTATAACTGTTAAAGGGGGTATTTGGGACTGTCAAAGCAGTGGGAAACCTTATGAAAATAGTGGGAAATATATAAGGAGCAGTGGGAACATATTAAACAGAAAATAAAAGTGTTAGTTTTGAAATTAGCGACAGACTAGCGACGCTAATTTCTGTCGCAGATTCGTTTATGACAGTTTCTGTGACAGCTTTTAGTCACACTGTATTTAGTGACTTATTTTTTTGTCACTAATTCATATAGGCAGATTTTATATACGTTGTTGAATTCTTTTAGTGCGGCCGAGAAGGGATATCTCGGTAGGCTCAGGATATAGTAAAATAATAAATATGAAGACTTTTAAATTATACCTTTTATTTCTTAAATTTTATAAATGTCTTAATTGTATATTCAAATGAATTAGATTAAAATAGTTTTATGAGATTTAAAAGAGTATAATTTTATTACAGAAATTATAAATAATTTTGGAAACTTTCTAATTTAGGAAACTTTCTATTATTAGCAGGTTATTAAATATAGAAATATTATAACTTCAGAATACGTGTTATGCTGTAATTAATAATAGAACAGGAATACATTAAGCATAATTATTAGAACATTCAGACATATCAGTTTATGTATTAACAGTAGTACAAGAATATATAAATTAACTAAGTACAATTGAGATAAATAAAATAAAGGAATATCAGTTAACTTATTCGCGTCCTTTATTCATGTAGCTCGCATGAAATCAGAGTAGACTTTCTATCAGTTGATCTCGGTCGATTACTGGACACGAGGTACGGATTTCCCGTCCTTTTAGTAAGGACTTCCTTTCTATGCATGATTAGGATTTCTCGTCTACAGCCAAATGTTTTCCCCAATTATATGTTATAAGTTTTATCAGAAATCAGTTTGATAATTAAGTTAAATTTCCTGAGCCTTATATACAAGCATGACCAGTTATGTACTAGTTACGGAGGTACCGTAACCATGACACTTAAGGCACCGGTGTCATGACTCACCTGCGGAGGAGGGTGATATCTGGCAACGTCCCATTCAGTTCAGCTTGGCCATTTTATCAGTATTATTAGTGGGGCGTATGGATGCATCCTAGGCTTATCAGTTTACAATTATAGGTGAATGTGGTGTATGCTCTACATCCTTCACATTGGAGCTGATCCCTCCACCCAACAAATTATTTAGAGATCACCTCTCTACAGCATGACGAGGACACTCCTCTAGTTATTCATGCAACAGTTGTTACAACACATGACCTATATAAGCTCTTGGCAATTAAAATACAGTAAATGCATGTTTTCAGATTTAACAGTTAATAATTCAGTTTTATTATTTATAAATCAGACATTTCAGATTTTACACAGTTTGCTCCTTATTGTCATAACTGTTTTGGTTTCAGTAATTGTTACCTGTTCTTCCAATACCTTTTTATCATGCTTCATATCCGTTCACTGAGTGTTATGCTCAATCGTAGTTTCCTTTCATGTTTCCAAACAGTAGGTACACAGGGATGATCTTAGGACTTCTAAGAGAGTACGTGCACTGGATGGGAGCTATCCAGACTCTTTACTTTATGCACTCATACATCACTTTGGTTGTTTGGACATTGTTTCGTCCTTTTCTTTCAGTACTCAATCTTTTATATTTGAGCTTATGTTTGGACTACCGATGTTTGATTCTGGTATTTCCATTATGGTCAGTTAATGTTTAATACATTGTCTTGCATGCTTTGATGACACGCCATAAATACACGTAATGGTCCACTTATCCAAGTGGGGTGTTACAATTATGGTGTTAGAAAGCAAGGTTCGACCTGTAGTCTCTAAAGCTTGACCTGTGACTAGTGGGTAGTCACTAGGAACTTCCTATATTTTTGGCGTTGTTATCTTTCATGTTTCATATACACTTTATCAGTCAGATTGTCTTGATTTTGACCAAGTAAATGGTTAGTACAAGACCGGCCATACTTAGTCGCATGTGCTTTTCAACGAATTTTCGTTTTGGTGAACTGACCATAGGCGTTCACCCTTGCCCGTTCACATTTTGTATTGATGAACTTACCATAGGCGTTCATCCTTACTCTTGCCAGATTCATGTCTCAGTTAAATGTCATTTTGTGAACTGGCCATAGGCGTTCACCAGTATTCATGTCATATTTTATTGGCTATGCCTTCATGAACTACACCATGCATATTCAGATTTATTACTCCAAGTTCTAACAAATTAATCAGCTTATCCTATTACATTTCAAATGCCACCCAAACGCGAGAATGAGAATGAGGCTACAGCAGCCGGTATTGCAGCTGCTGTTCAGGCGGCTGTATAAGCCATGCTACCCAGATTCGTGATGAGATCCGAGCTGAATACCAAAACGGACCTCACAAAATAACTTCGCTGGGCCACTTTAGCCACTTGATTGGATTTGTTTAATAAACATAAACCCCGACCTTTTGAACAGACTGTAGCTCCAACAGACGCAGAAAACTGGATCTATCATATAGAGAAAATTTTTGGGGCCATGGGTTGTGGGGATGCTTTCAAGGTGAGGCTTGCTGTCTACAAATTGGAAGGTCACACCCTACATTGGTGGAGGGCACAGAAGTTGACAAATGGGGGAGATGAGTGGTGCTCACATTGACTTGGACACAGTTCAAGGCAATGTTTTATGACCAGTTTTTTCCGCATGCTGAGCAAGCTAAACTAAAGAGGGACTTTCACGCCATTCGTCAAAATCATGGCGAGAACAGTATAGATTTCATGCACCCATATCTCAGGTTGGCTAGATTCTAGGGAGAGGTTGCTGGTACCGCGGAGGAGCAAGCGAAACAATTTCGCTGGGCCCTTCACTCTAGGACTGCGGATAGGCTAATGAGTGTCACATTCACTAACGTGTCACAAGTAGCTAATGCAACTCGTGATATTGAGATGTTTTTCGAGAAGGATGAGCTCGAGAATGTAGAGCGTCCTGAGAGGAGGTATATCTCATTCAGCAGACTTAAACAATTTAACTCCGATTATTACTTGTCAATTTATATCATGCCTTATCCAATTATAATCTTGCAAACAGAGAGGAGGATACTGATCCCAATCGGCTACTCCACAGCAGAACTACAGAAACCACAGTCAGTCTTATGACCGCAATCGATCAGATAAGAGAAGCGGTGGTGATAACTATCACGACATCTCAAACTCATCTGGCAACTATAGGTGATTTTTAAGCTCCAAAACACTAAACCATCGTGTAAAACAGACTCTAACTTTATGTATGCCAACAGAGATGCTAGACAGGGGCGTTAACACGTGTACATATTCGTAAATCAGGTTCTCAGCAAACCAGAGCTGCTTTTATGGGGTGTTCTTATCCACTTGCATCACATGTGGGAAGAAACACTCGGGACCTTGCCGTCGTGGTTTGAGTGGTTTTTACAAGTTTGGTCAGCCGAGCCATATGAAGAGGGATTGCAAGAACGGAGATGTTGCCGGTACCTCAGGCCAGATTCCTCAGATTTTACCTCCACCACCACCACTACCACCAACCACTAGTCGCGTTTACACTACTACCCGTGAGCAAGCAAATAAGACCACATGTACTGATATGAGTGATTTTACTCATATCAGTTGTATCTTAAAACGAACATAAATTGCAATAAATGTATCAAATATGCCTTGCATATGTTTGTTTTGTTGTTTGATGTGTGTAGGTACGAAGATCGCAAAAGTCGACAAAAACCGGCACGAGTTTGATGAAAAGATCGACAAAGCCAATTTCAAGACTGGTTTTAGCGAACTTCATCACTTATGAAGTTTGAAAGGCTTGTGGGTCCCACATTTGGGAAAATGGGCTCAAAAGCCCATTTGAAATTCAAGAAAGAATGATTTTTTGTTTTAAAAGCCCAAAAGGCCCATTTGGAAAGTTATTATGGACGAATGGAGTTGAGCCCAAAACTAAAAGAGATTTTTAAACATGGAAAGGCCCATAAGTCGATTTGGGCTTAGGTTTTGGTGTGTAAAAAGAAAAACCGTTTTGAGAAGTTTATTCATTTTTCAGTCATTGGACTTTTTTTTTCACCAAACGTGTTTATCCAACCATTCATTTCCAAACGATTTAAAATCCCACTCACACATATACATGTTTTTATCCCACTTACCAAATTCAATAAATAAATGATTTATTAATGTCACACGTTTGTAACCTACCTCATTTCATCTCACCACACAATAAAATAACCCTCCGTTATTTCCTATGTTTTTCTCTCCTTCTTCACCCAAATAACCTACAAACCAAAAGTTACTGTTTAAAACCCTAACTTACTAATTACCTCAAAATAATTGGGGGTTTTCACTCCCACGGTTGATTCACACGAGGGAATAAATAATTCCCTTTGATTTCGGAAGAGAGAGTGGAAGAACAAGGCTACGTGGCATCACCTTATTGGCTGAAACAGTGCATATCTTTCAATCTTCCAATGATTATCTTCCAAGTCAGCACCAAAGAAGCACACCTTGTGCCACGGTGTCAATCCGTGTGCACAAGGGCTAATCACAGCCATCAGATCAAAACAGAAGGGAAAGAGAAAAAATCAAGGGTCAAGATTGTCGCCTCTCATCAACAAACCACCCCTTCATTCATCTATAAAAACCCCCATTTTATTCAGTATGGGTATCCCTTTTTCATTTTTTACTGTTATAATGCTTTAGTGTAGTTAAGAAATTGTAATTTCCTTTTTAAATAATGTATTGAATGTTTTAGTTAATGAAAGTTCGATTTTCAGATTTATCATATCTTCATCTTACGTTTTTTTAATAATTTCCTTTAAAGTTAACGTATAATTTCTTTGACTACAATCTAATGTTAAAAGTGTTGGATGATTATATAAGCTTTTGCAATAGCTTGTGTAAACATTTATTATTGAATTAGGGATATTAAAATCGTTTATCCCACTGGATAAATGAATAAATATTGTTACTGGTTCGAGTTTTATGGTGGTTCAAGGTGTTAGGAGACGGTTTAGGATATAAGCCAGCTCAGCGCTGCGCTTCTACCCAACGGTTTTCTCAAAAATGGTTAAGCTCAATCTATTTTATTTATGAATTTTAAGTTTATAATCTGCTTGAGTATTGATAATTAGAAAGTTATATCTACTTATTTACAATTTGTTAATGCTGAATAGATGCGTGGTAATATCTGAGTTAATAGAGATTATTTCAATTTTGTTTTCTCAAAACTTGTCTGATGTTCAAATCTGTTGAATGTTAAATAGATATTCAAATGATGTTAGTTGTCCAGATTTTAGTCTCATTGTATGTCATTATTTGAGTTATCCCAGGTAATAAGTTGTTTTTTAATCTGTCTGAGGTTTTCATTAAACTTGCTGATATTTTCTGAATTCCTGCTGAATTTAAGCTGTAGAACCGTATTCTGTAGACTTTTGTTTTTGCTTGAGTTTAAATTGGAATGCTGCTATTCTGCATTAGAGATTTATGGTTGTTATCTGCTTAGATGTTTTCGAATTAGTGAATGATTGATAACTGTTTATGTTTATATAATTGTAAGAGATTTTATGGATCTGCTTGAGTCATGATTCTGATTTGTTTGATCTAGATGTTCAATTATTTTATTGCTTATACTTATTGTCCAGTTAGAATGCATTTTCGGTGATTACTTGTTCCCGTAGCATTAGACTGCTAATGTTGCGTTTGTTATTGTCGGCTGTGCTGCTGCTCGAACAGTCTCAATTTGGCCTGTTTTCTGTCATACAATTGCTGCTAGATTTTGGTTTGATTATTTTAAGTTCTAGCCGAGTGGGCTTTGTTGTTATCGTCATTGTGGTTAATATCATTATGTTGATGTTCGAGTCTATGTTTGTTACTGCGAGTTTTTAACTGTTGATTTATCTTTCAAACTGATTTGGGATTTGGATCATCATTTGATATGGTAATTTTGCTGAGATTTTACCCAAATTGACTGTTAATTATTTTCTGTAATAGATGTGATTGTTTTTATTTGATCTTTCTGTTTAGTTTTGTATATTTTTAATTTGGTAGCCAGTTATTTGTTATGCTGAGTTAATTTTCAGAGAATTGAGTTACTGATATATAGCTTATGTTAAGAGTTTTTTTTTCTTCCGTTAATCTGAATTGGTGAATTAGCCTTTGTCTGCATTTAACTTGTAACTGGATTATGGTTTAATTGATATTTGGATAGAATGTTTTATCTGTATTATTTTATAATTGATATACCTGCTCTTTTATATATTCAGTAAACCAAGCGTTTGTTTTGGGTCTGTGATTCTACTTTCCATAATAATCATCAACAAAAAGTAAATATGACCATAGTGGGATTCGTACCCATGACCTCCTGGTCATGGGTCATACGTGTTATCCATTTAGTCTAGCAACCTGTTTTGGTTTAATAGCTGTAATAGTAATTAAAGTAGGATAATCAAGGCTGTCAGTTTTTAAGTGCACATTAATACAAGTTTTCCTACATTCAAATAAATTGTATAAAGTTTTAAAATAATAATTTCAAGACAAATAAAAAATATATTTTTTTATTTTATTAATTTTAAATTAGAACTATAAAATTAGTTTTTCAAATAAATTAGTTTTTAAATAATTAGATTTTTAATTAATTTTGTTTTAAATAAAATTGTTTTAAATAGATTTTGTAAAAGTAAATTTTTAATTAGCTTATGTTTTCTTTAAGAATAGATTAAATTAGTTTAAAATTTTAAATAGTCTTTAAATTAGTTTAAAATAGATTTTTTAAATAGTCTAAATTTTAAATGGTTTTTATTTTTTTTTATTTTTAAAATAATTAGTCTTTTAGATTTAATACGGGTTTACAATTCATGCACTTAGGTAAAAATTATAGGAGTAATTTCAGAATAAAAACCAAATCCAAATTCAAATCGATTGTCCAAATCAAAGCAAAACGTCTCAAATTCACTCGATCTTCGTGTACAACGAACTTGGTTCATTCACGTGTTTAATTGAATTCGTCATTGGTAATATTAGTCTATTGCTTTTTCCTAAAGGTAATTTTCTAATTTACCCTATAACGTAATATCAAAAATAAATCACTATACACATCTCCGCACATCAAAAATTTTGGCGCCGCTGCCGGGGATCTTGTGTACGATTCGCTTTTGTGGAGATTTGTCGATCGTTGATTTGAAGACCCTTTCCGTCCTCGGAAAGTTTTGTTATTTTTCTATTATCTAGTATGTATCGTTTTTCTCGTTTTTTGTGAATAATGTATTGTATTACGTATAACAATAGTTTTACATATCTTTCAAATAAGGCCTTGGTTGGGATTTCATCACCTAGCTATTGTATTCGAATCCAAAACAAACATAAAAGGCAAAATAGATAAATACTAATAAGAAGTTTGAACTCGATTCATACAAACTATAAGTTGGGTATAAGGCGACGTGCTATAAAAGGCCGTATAAGGAAAAAGGTTTTTAAGTGCTTTGTGCCACCTCGTTTCCCTGCTTGCTTGTGCGTATATTGAGAGGGACAACCTATTATTGGTTTGCCGACTCAAGTAGTAATAAATCTTATTTTTGTTGTTTACTTATTGAACCTCGAGACGTTTAGGTTTTCACCTATCGTTTCAAAGTCGACCGAGGGTAATTTACTTCCATAGTAGTTATCCTTATTCCTTGTTTTTTATCGATCATTATTGATTGAGCAATACCAAATAAATACCAAAAATAATCTTCTTCTTGTCTAAATTCTTTTCTTCAATCCTCTAAATTCTCGTTTTTATAAAAAATACCAAAAATAATCTTCTTAATCCTCTATCATGTTTAATTCTTTTTCTCCTCACCCTCTAAATTTTAATTCTTCCTTCGTCAATTGCGAAGGGTGTGGAGAACCGTTATATGGTTTTTCACCATGTCGGTGGTGCACGTGTGAGCGTTGTGGAAATGACTTACGTCACGATATACGTGTTGGATTTTGTCCTTATTGTGATGATATTACTTCCTTTGGAAATCCGAATTTTTCGAATAATTCTCTCTATTTCGATCCACCTCCACACCCTACATACGAGACACCCTCGAGTGATTTTTGTGGAAACGATTCTCATTTTGGAGATGATTGTTCGCATCGATTCTCGCTTAATTACGAGCAAGAACCGAGCTACAATCAAAACTTTAATGATAATTGTTATCCACAAGATTTACCGAGTTTATCACAACAATATCTTTGTTGTGAGTATTTTGGAGGTCCTCACGAGAGTTTTTGTTGTCAACCGAGAGATCAAAATTTTTATGAGCCTAATCCTTGCTATAATTTGATTCCTTCCGGTTTTGACCAATCTCCACAATATTCTTTCGATATTGGACGATTTGAAACAATGAATCAAAGAAATGATGAAATTGTTGAAAAGAGCATTGAAGATATGTTGCTTGAAAAGAGATAAATCAATCAAGAGATTAATGATATTACAAATGAATTAGGAAGTCGACGATTTCATGGAGAAATAATTGATGAGGGATTTAGACGAGATTGTGAACTTAAGATTAGACAACTTTCGCAAGATTATAATGGAATAAGCATTGAAATTCGAAAGAAAGAAAAAATTCAAGAGGAAGAAAGATATCTTGCTAATCGTGAACTCGAGCGTTCTCTTCTTTTGGATGATGACGAGGATAGTACTCTTTCTTTGCGAGATCTTATGGCTCTTCATCCTTCATCTAGTGCTATCGTATTTCCTATTCGTATCTTGCCGGCTATTGAGCCCGAGGATTCTCCCATCCTAGATGATGAGGAAATCTCTCATGACATCACCACTCCTATTCATGATTCTCCCACCGTGGAACCCAAAAATTCTCTAAGCAAGGGGGACGAGCATATTAGCACTATACTTGTCCAAAAACCAAGAGAGTTTGACGGTATTTCCAATGTGATGTGTGATTTGCCACATTGTGATGAATCTACTTCTTCCATTCACTTTGATATTTTCTCCAATTCTAAGGATGAAAATTGTGATGGAAATGAAGATTTTGAGGATGATTCTACTTCTAGTAAATTTTCTAATGAGGAGTTCTCCAATGAACTTTCTTATAAAGATGATATTCACGACTCGGATTTTGAGGGGTTTACCGATGAACCTACTCTTCTTCACCCATTTCCACCGGGAAATGAGGATGATAGTGATCCGATTTTTGAGAGGTTCACTTTTGAACTTGCTCCTTTAGACCCATTTCCACCGGGAAATGAGGTTGATTTGACTATTCCGATCCTTGAGAAGTTCTCCGAAGAACTTACTCATTTAGATGTGGAAGACGTGATTCTTCGTGAGAAATTATCCAACGTCTATCTTCTCATTTCTAGGATCGAGGCTTTGAATTCTAAGCCTATTATCAAGTCTTTCTCTCCATCTCCTATTCCCGTTGAGGATAGTGATCCGCTTATGGAGGAGATTGACACTTTTCTTGCTTCTAATGATTCGATACCACCGGTATTGATGATATCTACCCGGAGGGGGACACTCTCTTTTTAGAGAATTTACTTGATGACGATTTCGTCCCAAGTCCTCCTCCCACCCACTTTGACCTTAATGTGCGGTTTTTTCATGTATCTCATATTGAGTACCATGACCCAATTGATCACATTTCTAAGGGTGAAATGGTCGTTAAAGCAAAGAATGTTGATTCCACTTTGGATGAAACTTTTATTCCACCATTACCATGTGCTTTATATGATCTTGGATTAGCATGGGGGGACGACACCGTATTGTCCATTCCTTTCTCCACCAAGGACGAGATATTCGATCCCGGAATCATTTATTTAGGGAAATCTCGGCCTTTCACCGATGCAATAATTGAAAGATTTTTCTATCATTTTGGTGCGAGTTTATCTCGGGGAGGATGCTACATCCATACCATTAGTTGTGACTACCATCTCTTGTTAGAGATTTGTGTTAGAGTTTTATCCTTTCGTTTGTCATCCGACAACGAGGATGAGATCTTTGACCCCGACATCGTGCTTTATGTTGGATTTTATTCCATTATGCCGGTTTTCACCATTTTCCCTAAGGACCAATGAATGTGGGGATCGAGTCGAGCTCATGACTCGGTTAACAAAAACGAGGTGCCTTGTGGGGGAGTCCCATGCATTCTATCTTCTTTCTATTTTCTAACAACTAATAAGGCTTGATCTTTCAAGCTCGTGCTCGTGTTTTGTTGTGTTGTGATCTTAGGTATGACCCTAATATTTGAAGACTCTCGTGTTCGGTTTTTGCCGGTCCACTTGATCTTCCATTCTTTGAATGCCAAAAAGGGGCACACTTTCTATCCCTTGATTTTTATCGACTAACGTTTTATCTTGAGGCATAATTAATAAACGGCTTATAGATTTGCGTACTCTTTCCATGCTAGGAGTTTGCATTAGACTCTTCGTGTTTTAGCAAGGGGGTGTTACTCTTGAGCTAAGAAACATTGAGGACAATGTTTGGTTTTAGCATGGGGGAGTCAATCGATATAATCGCTTGCAATTTCTCTTGTCGTGTCCAAACGTATTGTTTTTCTCATTTTTCAATAAAATTTTAAATTTTTTAGTGTTATTTTTAAGTTTTAATAAATAAAATAAGTGCTTTTGACACGAATGTAGGCTTTCCGTTGGTGAAAATAAGAATAGTTTTTTACTCGACTTGGTTTTTAACCTTAGCTTTTCCTTAACGTATTTGAATTAAGTTTTGCTAGGCTATTATATAGGGAGCTTTAAAACGCGAAGGTCTTAATTCATACGAGTTAAGAACAAGAACTTTTTGCAAGCTCCTATAACTGATCCTAGAAAATTGTCTATCAAGGGAACTTTAAAACGCAAATTCTAAAACTTGCAAAAGTATAAGAAGATGCAAGATCCTATAGATGACTTGAAAACCCAAAACTTTGATTTAATAGGCTAAGTATCCATTGATTTCACATTTTTGAAATTTTACAATATGGAGAACAAGAGATGATAGAGCCAATTATAAGTTTCGTATTCTTTCGGGAATTTATGTGAGTTAATTATAAGCCTATTCTCCCATCGCTTGTTAATAAATTTATTTGTAATAAATAAGGATGAACGATTTGAAAAGTTACTTAGCTTCTAGCCCAAGATTGTTTAAAAGTTGCTCGGTAAGGATTAGAGTTCATAGCCAAGGCATAACTTATTGAAGCCGGATGCGAAGATTGGCGAGTCCAAAAAGGTCCTAACAAGACATGAGGGCTATGTTTTATTGCTAAAGATCTCAAGTGATGTGAAGAATCATTGATCAAAAATCAATATGAAGGATCGAGACACACGACGAAAAGCAAAATACTCCCCAAAAGTCATGGAGAAGTCTATCCAAAAAGACCATAAGAAGGTATGAGGATAAATGAAGCCAAGTCCAAAAAGGAGGCGAATCGTTGTATATCAAAATCCCAAATAAAGATTGGAGAAAAATGAAGAAGTCGTGGTCCAAGTATGAATCTCTTAAAACTTCAAGTGAAGAAATTCCTATATGAAGAGAAGACCATTATTTCATGAACGTCTCTCAAGGTTTGAAGTATAAAGTCGCTGCCAAATATCGGTCTGAGAAAGGTCTCAAATCGCGAAGCAAGTTATGCCAAGATATGAACTTTATGAGATCCCGAGAAGCAGTTTTAAAAGATTTTATCCTTTAGCTAACTATTGATTAAATCGTTCACTTTATTTTCAGCCTAATAAATTATCGAAATAAGTCAACAATGCATCCCCGTGATCATTCAAGACAACAATAAAATATAAGATATACACCTAGGAATAAGGGAGTTTAAGTAAATAATTAGCCCACATGAATTCGTGTTAGTTTGCTAACTTATAATAACAATGATCTTGTTTTTACACTTGGCGTGGAAAAGTGAAAAGTCGAGGACGATGAATCTATTTGAGTTTTATGATCTTTAAAGTTATTTTTCAGTAATGAAAGTAATACATTATGTCTTTGCAAAATAAAATGTCAATAGTTGAATAAAGGAGTAGTTAGTGTTTTATTTTATCATTGCGTGAGGACACGGCAATTGCTTAGCAAGGGGGAGTTTGATATGAGTGATTTTACTCATATCAATTGTATCTTAAAATGAACATAAATTGCAATAAATGTATCAAATATGCCTTGTATATGTTTGTTTTGTTGTTTGATGTGTGTAGGTACGAAGATCGCGAAAGTCGACAAAAACCGGCACGAGTTTGATGAAAAGATCGACAAAGCCAATTTCAAGACCGGTTTTAGCGAATTTCATCATTTATGAAGTTTGAAAGGCTTGTGGGTCCCACATTTGGGAAAATGGGCTCAAAAGCCCATTTGAAATTCAAGAAAGAATGATTTTTCGTTTTAAAAGCCCAAAAGGCCCATTTGGAAAGTTATTATGGACGGATGGAGTTGAGCCCAAAACTAAAAGAGATTTTTAAACATGGAAAGGCCCATAAGTCGATTTGGGCTTAGGTTTTGGTGTGTAAAAAGAAAAACCATTTTGAGAAGTTTATTCATTTTTCAGTCATTTGACTTTTTTTTTCACCAAACATGTTTATCCAACCATTCATTTCCAAACGATTTAAAATCCCACTCACACATATACACGTTTTTCTCCCACTTACCAAATTCAATAAATAAATGATTTATTAATATCACACGTTTGTAACCTACCTCATTTCATCTCACCACACAATAAAATAACCCTCCGTTATTTCCTATGTTTTTCTCTCCTTCTTCACCCAAATAACCTGCAAACCAAAAGTTACTGTTTAAAACCCTAACTTATTAATTACCTCAAATTAATTGGGGGTTTTCACTCCCACGATTGATTCACACGAGGGAATAAATAATTCCCTTTGATTTCGGAAGAGAGAGTGGAAGAACAAGGCTACGTGGCATCACCTTATTGGCTGAAACAGCGCATATCTTTCAATCCTCCAATGATTATCTTCCAAGTCAACACCAAAGAAGCACACCTTGTGCCATGGTGTCAATCCGTTTGCACAAGGGCTAATCACAGCCATCTGATCAAAACAGAAGGGAAAGAGAAAAAATCAAGGGTCAAGATTGTCGCCTCTCATCAACAAACCACCCCTTCATTCATCTATAAAACCCCCCATTTTATTCAATATGGGTATCCCCTTTTTATTTTTTTACTGTTATAATGCTTTAGTGTAGTTAAGAAATTGTAATTTCCTTTTTAAATAATGTATTGAATGTTTTAGTTAATGAAAGTTCGATTTTCAGATTTATCATATCTTCATCTTACGTTTTTTTTATAATTTCCTTTAAAGTTAACGTATAATTTCTTTGACTACAATCTAATGTTAAAAGTGTTGGATGATTAAATAAGCTTTTGCAATAGCTTGTGTAAACATTTATTATTGAATTAGGGATATTAAAATCGTTTATCCCACTAGATAAATGAATAAATATTGTTACTGGTTCGAGTTTTATGGTGGTTCAATGTGTTAGGAGACGGTTTAGGATATAAGCCAGCTCAGCGCTGCGCTTCTACCCAACGGTTTTCTCCAAAATGGTTAAGCTCAATCTATTTTATTTATGAATTTTAAGTTTATAATCTGCTTGAGTATTGATAATTAGAAAGTTATATCTACTTATTTACAATTTGTTAATGCTGAATAGATGCGTGGTAATATCTGAGTTAATAGAGATTGTTTAAATTTTGTTTTCTCAAAACTTGTCTGATGTTCAAATCTGTTGAATGTTAAATAGATATTCAAATGATGTTACTTGTCCAGATTTTAGTCTCATTGTATGTCATTATTTGAGTTATCCCAGGTAATAAGTTGTTTTTTTAATCTGTCTGAGGTTTTCATTAAACTTGCTGATATTTTCTGAATTCCTGCTGAATTTAAGCTGTAGAACCGTATTCTGTAGATTTTTGTTTTTGCTTGAGTTTAAATTGGAATGCTACTATTCTGCATTAGAGATTTATGGTTGTTATTTGCTTAGATGTTTCCGAATTAGTGAATGATTGATAACTGTTTATGTTTATATAATTGTAAGAGATTTTATGGATCTGCTTGAGTCATGATTCTAATTTGTTTGATCTAGATGTTCAATTATTTTATTGCTTATACTTATTGTCCAGTTAGAATGCATTTTCGGTGATTACTTGTTCCCGTAGCATTAGACTGCTAATGTAGCGTTTGTTATTGTCGGTTGTGCTGCTGCTCGAACAGTCTCAATTTTGCTTGTTTTCTGTCATACAATTGCTGCTAGATTTTGGTTTGATTATTTTAAGTTCTAGCCGAGTGGGCTTTGTTGTTATCGTCATTGTGGTTAATATCATTATGTTGATGTTCGAGTCTATGTTTGTTACTGCGAATTTTTAACTGTTGATTTATCTTTCAAACTGATTTGGGATTGGGATCATCATTTGATATGGTAATTTTGCTGAGATTTTACCCAAACTTACTGTTAATTATTTCCTGTAATAGATGTGATTGTTTTTATTTGATCTTTCTGTTTAGTTTTGTATATTTTTAATTTGGTAGCCAGTTATTTGTTATGCTGAGTTAATTTTCAGAGAATTGAGTTACTGATATATAGCTTATGTTAAGAGTTTTTTTTTCTTCCGTTAATCTGAATTGGTGAATTAGCCTTTGTCTGCATTTAACTTGTAACTGGATTATGGTTTAATTGATATTTGGATAGAATGTTTTATCTGTATTATTTTATAATTGATATACCTGCTCTTTTATATATTCAGCAAACCAAGCGTTTGTTTTGGGTCTGTGATTCTACTTTCCACCCATGACCTCCTGGTCATGGGTCATACGTGTTATCCATTTAGTCTAGCAACCTGTTTTGGTTTAATAACTGTAATAGTTTTATGACCAATTTTTTCCGCATGCTGAGCAAGCTAAACTAAAGAGGGACTTTCACGCCATTCGTCAAAATCATGGCGAGAACAGTATAGATTTCATGCACCCATATCTCAGGTTGGCTAGATTCTAGGGAGAGGTTGCTGGTACCGCGGAGGAGCAAGCGAAACAATTTCGCTGGGCCCTTCACTCTAGGACTGCGGATAGGCTAATGAGTGCCACATTCACTAACGTGTCACAAGTAGCTAATGCAGCTCGTGATATTGAGATGTTTTTCGAGAAGGATGAGCTCGAGAATGTAGAGCGTCCTGAGAGGAGGTATATCTCATTCAACAGACTTAAACAATTTAACTCCGATTATTACTTGTCAATTTATATCATGCCTTATCCAATTATAATCTTGTAGACAGAGAGGAGGATACTGATCCCAATCGGCTACTCCACAGCAGAACTACAGAAACCACGGTCAGTCTTATGACCGCAATCGATCAGATAAGAGAAGCGGTGGTGATAACTATCACGACATCTCAAACTCATCTGGCAACTATAGGTGATTTTTAAGCTCCAAAACACTAAACCATCATGTAAAACAGACTCTAACTTTATGTATGCCAATAGAGATGCTGGACAGGGGCGTTAACACGTGTACATCTTCGTAAATCAGGTTCTCAACAAACCAGAGCTGCTTTTATGGGGTGTTCTTATCCACTTGCATCACATGTGGGAAGAAACACTCGGGACCTTGCCGTCGTGGTTTGAGTGGTTGTTACAAGTGTGGTCAGCCGAGCCATATGAAGAGGGATTGCAAGAACGGAGATGTTGTCGGTACCTCAGGCCAGATTCCTCAGATTTTACCTCCACCACCACCACTACCACCAACCACTGGTCGCGTTTACACTACTACCCGTGAGCAAGCAAATAAGACCACAGGTACTGATATGAGTGATTTTACTCATATCAGTTGTATCTTAAAACGAACATAAATTGCAATAAATGTATCAAATATGCCTTGTATATGTTTGTTTTGTTGTTTGATGTGTGTAGGTACGAAGATCGCGAAAGTCGACAAAAACCGGCACGAGTTTGATGAAAAGATCGACAAAGCCAATTTCAAGACCGGTTTTAGCGAAATTCATCACTTATGAAGTTGGAAAGGCTTGTGGGTCCCACATTTGGGAAAATGGGCTCAAAAGCCCATTTAAAATTCAAGAAAGAATGATTTTTTGTTTTAAAAGCCCAAAAAGCCCATTTGGAAAGTTATTATGGACGGATGGAGTTGAGCCCAAAACTAAAAGAGATTTTAAACATGGAAAGGCCCATAAGTCGATTTGGGCTTAGGTTTTGGTGTGTAAAAAGAAAAACCGTTTTGAGAAGTTTATTCATTTTTCAGTTATTTGACTTTTTTTTTTCACCAAACGTGTTTATCCAACCATTCATTTCCAAACGATTTAAAATCCCACTCACACATATACATGTTTTTCTCCCACTTACCAAATTCAATAAATAAACGATTTATTAATATCACACGTTTGTAACCTACCTCATTTCATCTCACCACACAATAAAATAACCCTCCGTTATTTCCTATGTTTTTCTCTCCTTCTTCACCCAAATAACCTGCAAACCAAAAGTTACTGTTTAAAACCCTAACTTATTAATTACCTCAAATTAATTGGGGGTTTTCACTCCTACGGTTGATTCATACAAGGGAATAAATAATTCCCTTTGATTTTGGAAGAGAGAGTGGAAGAACAAGGCTACGTGGCATCACCTTATTGGCTGAAACAGCGCATATCTTTCAATCCTCCAATGATTATCTTCCAAGTCAGCACCAAAGAAGCACACCTTGTGCCACGGTGTCAATCCGTGTGCACAAGGGCTAATCACAGCCATCAGATCAAAACAGAAGGGAAAGAGAAAAAATCAAGGGTCAAGATTGTCGCCTCTCATCAACAAACCACCCCTTCATTCATCTATAAAAACCCCCATTTTATTCAGTATGGGTATCCCTTTTTCATTTTTTTACTGTTATAATGCTTTAGTGTAGTTAAGAAATTGTAATTTCCTTTTTAAATAATGTATTGAATGTTTTAGTTAATGAAATTTCGATTTTCAGATTTATCATATCTTCATCTTACGTTTTTTTATAATTTCCTTTAAAGTTAACGTATAATTTCTTTGACTACAATCTAATGTTAAAAGTGTTGGATGATTATATAAGCTTTTGCAGTAGCTTGTGTAAACATTTATTATTGAATTAGGGATATTAAAATCGTTTATCCCACTGGATAAATGAATAAATATTGTTACTGGTTCGAGTTTTATGGTGGTTCGAGGTGTTAGGAGATGGTTTAGGATATAAGCCAGCTCAGCGCTGCGCTTCTACCCGACGGTTTTCTCCAAAATGGTTAAGCTCAATCTATTTTATTTATGAATTTTAAGTTTATAATCTGCTTGAGTATTGATAATTAGAAAGTTATATCTACTTATTTACAATTTGTTAATGCTGAATAGATGCGTGGTAATATCTGAGTTAATAGAGATTGTTTCAATTTTGTTTTCTCAAAACTTGTCTGATGTTCAAATCTGTTGAATGTTAAATATATATTCAAATGATGGTAGTTGTCCAGATTTTAGTCTCATTGTATGTCATTATTTGAGTTATCCCAGGTAATAAGTTGTTTTTTTAATCTGTCTGAGGTTTTCATTAAACTTGCTGATATTTTCTGAATTCCTGCTGAATTTAAGCTGTAGAACCGTATTCTGTAGACTTTTGTTTTTGCTTGAGTTTAAATTGGAATGCTGCTATTCTGCATTAGAGATTTATGGTTGTTATCTGCTTAGACGTTTCCGAATTAGTGAATGATTGATAACTGTTTATGTTTATATAATTGTAAGAGATTTTATGGATCTGCTTGAGTCATGATTCTGATTTGTTTGATCTAGATGTTCAATTATTTTATTGCTTATACTTATTGTCCAGTTAGAATGCATTTTCGGTGATTACTTGTTCCCGTAGCATTAGACTGCTAATGTAGCGTTTGTTATTGTCGGCTGTGCTGCTGCTCGAACAGTCTCAATTTGGCCTGTTTTCTGTCATACAATTGCTGCTAGATTTTGGTTTGATTATTTTAAGTTCTAGCCGAGTGGGCTTTGTTGTTATCGTCATTGTGGTTAATATCATTATGTTGATGTTCGAGTCTATGTTTGTTACTGCGAGTTTTTAACAGTTGATTTATCTTTCAAACTGATTTGGGATTTGGATCATCATTTGATATGGTAATTTTGCTGAGATTTTACCCAAATTGACTGTTAATTATTTCCTGTAATAGATGTGATTGTTTTTATTTGATCTTTCTGTTTATTTTTGTATATTTTTAATTTGGTAGCCAGTTATTTGTTATGCTGAGTTAATTTTCAGAGAATTGAGTTACTGATATATAGCTTATGTTAAGAGTTTTTTTTTCTTCCGTTAATCTGAATTGGTGAATTAGCCTTTGTCTGCATTTTAACTTGTAACTGGATTATGGTTTAATTGATATTTGGATAGAATGTTTTATCTGTATTATTTTATAATTGATATACCTGCTCTTTTATATATTCAGTAAACCAAGCGTTTATTTTGGGTCTGTGATTCTACTTTCCATAATAATCATCAACAAAAAGTAAATATGACCATAGTGGGATTCGTACCCATGACCTCCTGGTCATGGGTCATACGTGTTATCCATTTAGTCTAGCAACCTGTTTTGGTTTAATAACTGTAATAGTAATTAAAGTAGGATAATCAAGGCTGTCAGTTTTTAAGTGCACATTAATACAAGTTTTCCTACATTCAAATAAATTGTATAAAGTTTTAAAATAATAATTTCAAGACAAATAACAAATATATTTTATTATTTTATTAATTTTAAATTAGAACTATAAAATTAGTTTTTCAAATAAATTAGTTTTAAATAATTAGATTTTTAATTAATTTTGTTTTAAATAAAATTGTTTTAAATAGATTTTGTAAAAGTAAATTTTTAATTAGCTTATGTTTTATTTAAGAATAGATTAAATTAGTTTAAAATTTTAAATAGTCTTTAAATTAGTTTAAAATAGATTTTTTAAATAGTCTAAATTTTAAATGGTTTTTATTTTTTTTATTTTTTAAAATAATTAGTGTTTTAAATTTAATACGGGTTTACAATTCATGCACTTAGGTAAAAATTATAGGAGTAATTTTAGAATAAAAACCAAATCCAAATTCAAATCGATTGTCCAAATCAAAGCAAAACGTCTCAAATTCACTCGATCTTCGTGTACAACGAACTTGGTTCATTCACGTGTTTAATTGAATTCGTCATTGGTAATATTAGTCTATTACTTTTTCCTAAAGGTAATTTTTTAATTTACCCTATAACGTAATATCAAAAATAAATCACTATACACATCTCCGCACATCAAAAATTTTGGCGCCGCTGCCGGGGATCTTGTGTACGATTCGCTTTTGTGGAGATTTGTCGATCGTTGATTTGAAGACCCTTTCCGTCCTCGGAAAGTTTTGTTATTTTTCTATTATCTAGTATGTATCGTTTTTCTCGTTTTTTGTGAATAATATATTGTATTACGTATAACAATAATTTTACATATCTTTCAAATAAGGCCTTGGTTGGGATTTCATCACCTAGCTATTGTATTCGAATCCAAAACAAAAATAAAAGGCAAAATAGATAAATACTAATAAGAAGTTTGAACTCGATTCATACAAACTATAAGGTGGGTATAAGGCGACGTGCTATAAAAGGCCGTATAAGGAAAAAGGTTTTTAAGTGCTTTGTGCCACCTCGTTTCCCCGCTTGCTTGTGCGTATATTAAGAGGGACAACCTATTATTGGTTTGCCGACTCAAGTAGTAATAAATCTTATTTTTGTTGTTTACTTATTGAACCTCGAGACGTTTAGGTTTTCACCTATCGTTTCAAAGTCGACCGAGGGTAATTTACTTCCATAGTAGTTATCCTTATTCCTTGTTTTTTATCGATCATTATTGATTGAGCAATACCAAATAAATACCAAAAATAATCTTCTTCTTGTCTAAATTCTTTTCTTCAATCCTCTAAATTCTCGTTTTTATGAAAAATACCAAAAATAATCTTCTTAATCCTCTATCATGTTGAATTCTTTTTCTCGTCACCCTCTAAATTTTAATTCTTCCTTCGTCAAATGTGAAGGGTGTGGAGAACCGTTATATGGTTTTTCACCATGTCGGTGGTGCACGTGTGAGCGTTGTGGAAATGACTTACGTCACGACATACGTGTTGGATTTTGTCCTTATTGTGATGATATTACTTCATTTGGAAATCCGAATTTTTCGAATAATTCTCTCAATTTCGATCCACCTCCACACCCTACATACGAGACACCCTCGAGTGATTTTTGTGGAAACGATTATCATTTTGGAGATGATTGTTCGCATCGATTCTCGCTTAATTACGAGCAAGAACCGAGCTATAATCAAAACTTTAATGATAATTGTTATCCACAAGATTTACCGAGTTTATCACAACAATATCTTTGTTGTGAGTATTGTGGAGGTCCTTACGAGAGTTTTTGTTGTCAACCGAGAGATCAAAATTTTTATGAGCCTAATCCTTGCTATAATTCGATTCCTTCCGGTTTTGACCAATCTCCATAATATTCTTTCGATATTGGACGATTTGAAACAATGAATCAAAGAAATGATGAAATTGTTGAAAAGAGCATTGAAGATATGTTGCTTGAAAAGAGACAAATAAATCAAGAGATTAATGATATTACAAATGAATTAGGAAGTCGACGATTTCATGGAGAAATAATTGATGAGGGATTTAGACGAGATTGTGAACTTAAGATTAGACAACTTTCGCAAGATTATAATGGAATAAGCATTAAAAATCGAAAGAAAGAAAAAATTCAAGAGGAAGAAAGATATCTTGCTAATCGTGAACTCGAGCGTTCTCTTCTTTTGGATGATGACGAGGATAGTACTCTTTCTTTGCGAGATCTTATGGCTCTTCATCCTTCGTCTAGTGCTATCGTATTTCCTATTCGTATCTTGTCGGCTATTGAGCCCGAGGATTCTCCCATCCTAGATGATGAGGAAATCTCTCATGACATCACCACTCCTATTCATGATTCTCCCACCGTGGAACCCGAAAATTTTCTAAGCAAGGGGGACGAGCATATTAGCACTATACTTGTCCAAAGCCCAAGAGAGTTTGACGGTATTTCAAATGTGATGTGTGATTTGCCACATTGTGATGACTCTACTTCTTCCATCACTTTGATATTTTCTCCAATTCTAAGGATGAAAATTGTGATGGAACTGAAGATTTTGAGGATGATTCTACTTCTAGTGAATTTTCTAATGAGGAGTTCTCCGATGAAGTTTCTTATAAAGATGATATTCACGACTCGGATTTTGAGGGGTTTACCGATGAACCTACTCTTCTTCACCCATTTCCACCGGGAAATGAGGATGATAGTGATCCGATTTTTGAGAGGTTCACTTTTGAACTTGCTCCTTTAGACCCATTTCCACCGGGAAATGAGGTTGATTTGACTATTTCGATCCTTGAGAAGTTCTCCGAAGAACTTACTCATTTAGATATGGAAGACGTGATTCTTCGTGAGAAATTATCCAACGTCTATCTTCTCATTTCTAGGATCGAGGCTTTGAATTCTAAGCCTATTATCAAGTCTTTCTCTCCATCTCCTATTCCCGTTGAGGATAGTGATCCGCTTAAGGAGGAGATTGACACTTTTCTTGCTTCTAATGATTCGATACCACCGGGTATTGATGATATCGACCCGGAGGGGGACACTCTCTTTTTAGAGAATTTACTTGATGACGATTTCGTCCCAAGTCCTCCTCCCACCCACTTTGACCTTAATGTGCGGGTTTTTCATGTGTCTCATATTGAGTACCATGACCCAATTGATCACATTTCTAAGTGTGAACTGGTCGTTAAAGCAAAGAATGTTGATTCCACTTTGGATGAAACTTTTATTCCACCATTACCATGTGCTTTATATGATCTTGGATTAGCATGGGGGGACGACACCGTATTGTCCATTCCTTTCTCCACCAAGGACGAGGTATTCGATCCCGGAATCGTTTATTTGGGGAAATCTCGGCCTTTCACCGATGCAATAATTGAAAGATTTTTCTATCATTTTGGTGCGAGTTTATCTCGGGGAGCATGCTACATCCATACCATTAGTTGTGACTACCATCTCTTGTTAGAGATTTGTGTTAGAGTTTTATCCTTTCGTTTGTCATCCGACAACGAGGATGAGATCTTTGACCCCGGCATCGTGCTTTATGTTGGATTTTATTCCATTATGCCGGTTTTCACCATTTTCCCTAAGGACCAATGAATGCGGGGATCGAGTCGAGCTCATGACTCGGTTAACAAAAACGAGGTGCCTTGTGGGGGAGTCCCATACATTCTATCTTCTTTCTATTTTCTAACAACTAATAAGGCTTGATCTTTCAAGCTCGTGCTCGTGTTTTGTTGTGTTGTGATCTTAGGTATGACCCTAATATTTGAAGACTCTCGTGTTCGGTTTTTGCCGGTCCACTTGATCTTCCATTCTTTGAATGCCAAAAAGGGGCACACTTTCTATCCCTTGATTTTTATCGACTAACGTTTTATCTTGAGGCATAATTAATAAACGGATTATAGATTTGCGTACTCTTTCCATGCTAGGAGTTTGCATTAGACTCTTCGTGTTTTAGCAAGGGGGTGTTACTCTTGAGCTAAGAAACATTGAGGACAATGTTTGGTTTTAGCATGGGGGAGTCAATCGATATAATCGCTTGCAATTTCTCTTGTCGTGTCCAAACGTATTGTTTTTCTCATTTTTCAATAAAATTTTAAATTTTTTAGTGTTATTTTTAAGTTTTAATAAATAAAATAAGTGCTTTTGACACGAATGTAGGCTTTCCGTTGGTGAAAATAAGAATAGTTTTTGACTCGACTTGGTTTTTAACCTTAGCTTTTCCTTAACGTATTTGAATTAAGTTTTGCTAGGCTATTATATAGGGAGCTTTAAAACGCGAAGGTCTTAATTCATACGAGTTAAGAACAAGAACTTTTCGCAAGCTCCTATAATTGATCCTAGAAAGTTGTCTATCAAGGGAACTTTAAAATGCAAATTCTAAAACTTGCAAAAGTATAAGAAGATGCAAGATCCTATAGATGATTTGAAAACCCAAAACTTTGATTTAATAGGCTAAGTATCCATTGATTTCACATTTTTGAAATTTTACAATATGGAGAATAAGAGATGATAGAGTCAATTATAAGTTTCGTATTCTTTCGGGAATTTATGTGAGTTAATTATAAGCCTATTCTCCCATCGCTTGTTAATAAATTTATTTGTAATAAATAAGGATGAACGATTTGAAAAGTTACTTAGCTTCTAGCCCAAGATCGTTTAAAAGTTGCTCGGTAAGGATTTGAGTTCATAGCCAAGGCATAACTTATTGAAGCCGGATGCGAAGATTGGCGAGTCCAAAAAGGTCCTAACAAGACATGAGGGCTATGTTTTATTGCTAAAGATCTCAAGTGATGTGAAGAATCATTGATCAAAAATCAATATGAAGGATCGAGACACACGACGAAAAGCAAAATACTCCCCAAAAGTCATGGAGAAGTCTATCCAAAAAGACCATAAGAAGGTATGAGGATAAATGAAGCCAAATCCAAAAAGGAGGCGAATCGTTGTATATCAAAATCCTAAATAAAGATTGGAGAAAAATGAAGAAGTCGTGGTCCAAGTATGAATCTCTTAAAACTTCAAGTGAAGAAATTCCTACATGAAGAGAAGACCATTATTTCATGAACGTCTCTCAAGGTTTGAAGTATAAAGTCGCTGCCAACTATCGGTCCGAGAAAGGTCTCAAATCGCGAAGCAAGTTATGCCAAGATATGAACTTTATGAGATCCCGAAAAGCAGTTTTAAAAGATTTTGTCCTTTAGCTAACTATTGATTAAATCGTTCACTTTATTTTCGGCCTAATAAATTATCGAAATAAGTCAACAATGCATCCTCGTGATCATTCAAGACAACAATAAAATATAAGAGATACACCTAGGAATAAGGGAGTTTAAGTAAATAATTAGCCCACATGAATTCGTGTTAGTTTGCTAACTTATAATAACAATGATCTTGTTTTTACACTTGGCGTGGAAAAGTGAAAAGTCGAGGACGATGAATCTATTTGAGTTTTATGATCTTTAAAGTTATTTTTCAATAACGAAAGTAATACATTATGTCTTTGCAAAATAAAATGTCAATAGTTGAATAAAGGAGTAGTTAGTGTTTTATTTTATCATTGCGTGAGGACACGGCAATTGCTTAGCAAGGGGGAGTTTGATATGAGTGATTTTACTCATATCAATTGTATCTTAAAACGAACATAAATTGCAATAAATGTATCAAATATGCCTTGTATATGTTTGTTTTGTTGTTTGATGTGTGTAGGTACGAAGATCGCGAAAGTCGACAAAAACCGGCACGAGTTTGATGAAAAGATCGACAAAGCCAATTTCAAGACCGGTTTTAGCGAATTTCATCATTTATGAAGTTTGAAAGGCTTGTGGGTCCCACATTTGGGAAAATGGGCTCAAAAGCCCATTTGAAATTCAAGAAAGAATGATTTTTCGTTTTAAAAGCACAAAAGGCCCATTTGGAAAGTTATTATAGACGGATGGAGTTGAGCCCAAAACTAAAAGAGATTTTTAAACATGGAAAGGCCCATAAGTCGATTTGGGCTTAGGTTTTGGTGTGTAAAAAGAAAAACCGTTTTGAGAAGTTTATTCATTTTTCAGTCATTTGACTTTTTTTTCACCAAACGTGTTTATCCAACCATTCATTTCCAAACGATTTAAAATCCCACTCACACATATACACGTTTTTCTCCCACTTACCAAATTCAATAAATAAATGATTTATTAATATCACACGTTTGTAACCTACCTCATTTCATCTCACCACACAATAAAATAACCCTCCGTTATTTCCTATGTTTTTCTCTCCTTATTCACCCAAATAACCTGCAAACCAAAAGTTACTGTTTAAAACCCTAACTTATTAATTACCTCAAATTAATTGGGGGTTTTCACTCCCACGGTTGATTCACACGAGGGAATAAATAATTCCCTTTGATTTCGGAAGAGAGAGTGGAAGAACAAGGCTATGTGGCATCACCTTATTGGCTGAAACAGCACATATCTTTCAATCCTCCAATGATTATCTTCCAAGTCAGCACCTAAGAAGCACACCTTGTGCCACGGTGTCAATCCGTGTGCACAAGGGCTAATCACAGCCATCAGATCAAAACAGAAGGGAAAGAGAAAAAATCAAGGGTCAAGATTGTCGCCTCTCATCAACAAACCACCCCTTCATTCATCTATAAAAACCCCTATTTTATTCAGTATGGGTATCCCTTTTTCATTTTTTTACTGTTATAATGCTTTAGTGTAGTTAAGAAATTGTAATTTCCTTTTTAAATAATGTATTGAATGTTTTAGTTAATGAAAGTTCGATTTTCAGATTTATCATATCTTCATCTTACGTTTTTTTTTACTTATTTCCTTTAAAGTTAACGTATAATTTCTTTGACTACAATCTAATGTTAAAAGTGTTGGATGATTATATAAGCTTTTGCAGTAGCTTGTGTAAACATTTATTATTGAAGTAGGGATATTAAAATCGTTTATCCCACTGGATAAATGAATAAATATTGTTACTGGTTCGAGTTTTATGGTGGTTCGAGGTGTTAGGAGACGGTTTAGGATATAAGCCAGCTCAGCGCTGCGCTTCTACCCAACGGTTTTCTCCAAAATGGTTAAGCTCAATCTATTTTATTTATGAATTTTAAGTTTATGATCTGCTTGAGTATTGATAATTAGAAAGTTATATCTACTTATTTACAATTTGTTAATGCTGAATAGATGCGTGGTAATATCTGAGTTAATAGAGATTGTTTCAATTTTGTTTTCTCAAAACTTGTCTGATGTTCAAATCTGTTGAATGTTAAATAGATATTCAAATGATGTTAGTTGTTCAGATTTTAGTCTCATTGTATGTCATTATTTGAGTTATCCCAGGTAATAAGTTATTTTTTTAATCTGTCTGAGGTTTTCATTAAACTTGCTGATATTTTCTGAATTCCTGCTGAATTTAGGCTGTAGAACCGTATTCTGTAGACTTTTGTTTTTGCTTGAGTTTAAATTGGAATGCTGCTATTCTGCATTAGAGATTTATGGTTGTTATCTACTTAGATGTTTCCGAATTAGTGAATGATTGATAACTGTTTATGTTTATATAATTGTAAGAGATTTTATGGATCTGCTTGAGTCATGATTCTGATTTGTTTGATCTAGATGTTCAATTAATTTATTGCTTATACTTATTGTCCAGTTAGAATGCATTTTCGGTGATTAATTGTTCCCGTAGCATTAGACTGCTAATGTAGCGTTTGTTATTGTCGGTTGTGCTGCTGCTCGAACAGTCTCAATTTGGCCTGTTTTCTGTCATACAATTGCTGCTAGATTTTGGTTTGATTATTTTAAGTTCTAGCCGATTGGGCTTTGTTGTTATCGTCATTGTGGTTAATATCATTATGTTGATGTTCGAGTCTATGTTTGTTACTGCGAGTTTTTAACTGTTGATTTATCTTTCAAACTGATTTGGGATTTGGATCATCATTTGATATGGTAATTTTGCTGAGATTTTACCCAAATTGACTGTTAATTATTTCCTATAATAGATGTGATTGTTTTTATTTGATCTTTCTGTTTAGTTTTGTATATTTTTAATTTGGTAGCTAGTTATTTGTTATGCTGAGTTAATTTTCAGAGAATTGAGTTACTGATATATAGCTTATGTTAAGAGTTTTTTTTTACGTTAATCTGAATTGGTGAATTAGCCTTTGTCTGCATTTAACTTGTAACTGGATTATGGTTTAACTGATATTTGGATAGAATGTTTTATCTGTATTATTTTATAATTGATATACCTGCTCTTTTATATATTCAGTAAACCAAGCGTTTGTTTTGGGTCTATGATTCTACTTTCCATAATAATCATCAACAAAAAGTAAATATGACCATAGTGGGATTCGTACCCATGACCTCCTGGTCATGGGTCATACGTGTTATCCATTTAGTCTTGCAACCTGTTTTGGTTTAATAACTGTAATAGTAATTAAAGTAGGATAATCAAGGCTGTCAGTTTTTAAGTGCACATTAATACAAGTTTTCCTACATTCAAATAAATTGTATAAAGTTTTAAAATAATAATTTCAAGACAAATAAAAAATATATTTTATTATTTTATTAATTTTAAATTAGAACTATAAAATTAGTTTTTCAAATAAATTAGTTTTTAGATAATTAGATTTTTAATTAATTTTGTTTTAAATAAAATTGTTTTAAATAGATTTTGTAAAAGTAAATTTTTAATTAGCTTATGTTTTCTTTAAGAATATATTAAATTAGTTTAAAATTTTAAATAGTCTTTAAATTAGTTTAAAATATATTTTTTAAATAGTCTAAATTTTAAATGGTTTTTATTTTTTTTATTTTTTAAAATAATTAGTCTTTTAGATTTAATACGGGTTTACAATTCATGCACTTAGGTAAAAATTGTAGGAGTAATTTTAGAATAAAAACCAAATCCAAATTCAAATCGATTGTCCAAATCAAAGCAAAACGTCTCAAATTCACTCGATCTTCGTGTACAACGAACTTGGTTCATTCACGTGTTTAATTGAATTCGTCATTGCTAATATTAGTCTATTACTTTTTCCTAAAGGTAATTTTCTAATTTACCCTATAACGTAATATCAAAAATAAATCACTATACACATCTCCGCACATCAGGTACCATTACTGTCATTTTGTTTATACACGGACAGGCTGCCTGTGTTCTTTTCGATACAGGCGACACACACTCAGTTATATCTACTTTAATTGCTTTTAGAATAAACATGACCCCTAAACCACTAGATAGTGTACTTAGTATATCTACACCTATACGAGACTCTGTACGCATTACTCAGGTGCACAAGGATCTCCCTCTTGAGTTTGACGATAAAATCCGTCCAGTCAGTGCCCTCCCTCTAGATATGTGCGAGTTCCATATTATTCTGGGTATGGCTTGGTTGTCAGTTCATCGTGCCACCATAGATTGTCATGCTCACCGAGTCATCTTCGGTGATGTTCAGACACCAGAGTTTATTCATCGTGGTTTTCTGCCAGGAAAACATGTTCAGATTATATCAGCTTTACAGGCTCGTACTCTATTATACCATTGTTGTAAGGGTTTGTTAGCTACAATTCATGACACTACTTCCGAGACACCTTCACTTCATGATCAACCAGTTGTGTCAGATTTTCCAGATGTCTTTCCAGAGGAACTCTCAGGCATACCTCCCATGCGAGAGGTAGAGTTTGGTATCGATCTCATCCCAGGTGCAGAACCGGTATCTAAAGCTCCTTACCGTATGGCCCCGGTGGAGCTTAAGGAACTGAAAGATCAGCTTCAGGAACTTCTAGAAAGAGGTTTCATTCGTCCAAGCGTGTCACCTTGGGGCGCACCAGTTTTTTTTGTCAAAAAGAAGGATGGTAGTATGCGGCTGTGTATTGACTACCGTGAGCTGAATAAGCTCACTATTCGTAACCGTTATCAACTTCCTCGTATTGATGATTTACAGTGACGCTTTAGGAAAAGGCTTAGGATGTGTACTTATGCAGCATGGGAAAGTCATTGCCTATGCTTCACGTCAGCTAAATCCGTATGAGAAAAATTATCCTACGCATGACCTGGAGCTCGCAACAGTCGTTTTCGCCCTCAAAATCTGGAGGCATTATTTATACGGTGAGTCGTGTGATATCTTCACCGATCACAAAAGTCTCAAAGATCAAAACCACTCTTGTTTAACCAAGAACACGAATTAAGGTTTTGCTAATTACCAAGAATTAAACCCTAATACTATCCAGAATTATGATTAAGGATTTAGTTAACATAACCCAACTCACAAACCTGCCACCTCATCACTCATATGGTCACATGTTGTATGCCCTGCTACACCTTGGGGAAGAAGACAAAAGATTGCCAGAGAATCAACGTGCCATAGCTTTGCTTGCATCCAACGCTCTCATTGAACGTCTAGGATCACTACACAACAAGAAATGGTCACATGTTCATCTATAAAGGCAAATTCAGTCAACAAAATCCAAAATTTCAAGGGCATTATGGGAACTTCAAGCACTAGGGTTTCTAGTTTACTTTCAGCATTCTAGACATGTACACCCTCTATATAAAGGGTTTAGCACTTAGCATTTAGACTTGTTCTTGGTTTTCTTTGGTCACAACTTTGTAAATCCTTGTTTCATGAATGAAAAAGAGTGAAAGTTTGTTGACGAATTCCAAGTTCCTATTTTGTTGAATGATATGAGTTTGTGATTTTGAGGTTTCAAAAGTTTGTTTTAAATTTATGCAAGTGTTTTCAAAATTTCCAAAAATCTGTGATTTTTCCAAAATTTGGTACAGACACTTGAGGTTTTTGGATCATAAGTTGATCATAGCACCCTGATAAGAATCTTATCAAGGTGTAGTAAAGCTTGTGGTTTGGGAAGATTCAAGGAGTGGGGTATAAAGTTGGAAAGAATCAACCTGTTCTCTTTTTTATATAATATGTTTGTGCTAACTTTTTTCTTCTTAGCAGCCTATTGGAAGCTTGTGTCTTGTTTAGCTAGACACATAAGCTCTCAAATTCGTGAGTGTGGATGTACATTCATGAGGTTTTAACTTTTTCTCCTAAATATCTGCTGAAAAGTGGTTCTAAGTGATTGTGGGTAACTGTTGTTGTTTAGTGTGTTCTTATGCATGAATATTGTTCTTTATGCTTTATGATGTTGTTATGATGCATGTTTTAAACATGGATTAACCTGAAAACATTTTTCCTTTATTAAATTTGGATTTCAGATTTTAAACCAGTGTTTCGGACTGCATGATTTAAGGTTTTTATGTGAGTTTGAGTAAGAGTTAAGGGTTTATTTGAGTTTGTATATGATATTGAGCTGATTGTGTGCTGATATTTGCAAGTTTTATGCTTTGTAACATCAAATCTGAAATCTTGGCTTAACTAGCTTGTTTTAGATCATTTTGAAATGAAATCTTATGCACACTTAGTTTGTATGCTTATCTAGGGATAACAAGTGCTAAAACAAAGTTTGTATGACCTGATTGATAGATTGGAGGGTTTAAAGTTCAAGTTTTGGTCAAGTATATCAGCAAAAAGGTCTTTGTGTTCATCTGTGTTCATCAGTAAGTCATTTATGGTTAATATTAGATTAATTCTTGGAATCAGTGCATGAAACAAATTTATCTGTGTGTAACTAAGTCTAATTAAGTTGTTGTATGCTTTTGGTGCAATCTGGTAGGCTTATACTAGCTTAAACTTGGCTTTTATTCATCAGATCTGCTTATACCATGTTTGGATCATATCTGTGCACTAATTGATCTAACTGTACTAATTGGCCTATTGATTTTGTGATTTCTTGCTTGTTTGTGACTCCCTACAACTCACTGGTTGTAGGGGTGCCTTGATTGTCTAAAGAAACCGACTAAATCTCTCTAAAAAGAAAGTCAAAAAGTCAAAGCAGTGGGAACACTTTCCCACTGAAAGTTCCCACTGATAGTGTATTTTGGTTAACAGCTTATTCTATTGTGCAACAACTTAGATTATGTAATCAGTCTTCATCATTTGACCCATTTACTAGATCTGGAGCTTGGTAGCCTTTGACTTTTAAGTTTGACTAGAAAACGAATTGACTTTTGGTTTTTAAAATAAATTATTGCTTTTTCCATCTTATTGAGTGTGCTTAATTGAAATTTTTTTTATTATTAAGCTTAATTAAGTGATTCAAAACCTTTTGCAAGTTGAATCAGCTCTTGAAGTGGTCTAGAACTCGAAAACGACTATTTTGTCGTTTTGTGTAGAGAGCTTTTGCTTATTTCAGGCTTATTTTTTGAGCTTTTTCAAAAATTCTTTTTACAAACAGATTTATAATCTCATAAGAAGGATGTGTGTCAAATTTCAGCTTATTGCATTAGCTTATGGCTTAATAGGCCAAAAAGCCCATTAAAAAATAAGTTGTTTGCTTATTAAGCTGTGATAAGCACTGATTCAGCTTTTGGGTCTTTAGAGTTTTGTGTTTAAAATTGAATTTTAAGCTAGACTGGAACTGTTCACCTTATTTGGTTGACTTTTTGCTTATTGGGCCAAAAAGCCCATTTAATTTGGACTGTTTTGACTTTTGGCCCATTTGGAGGCCCATTAGGGGTAATTTGGTCATTTCACTTCCATTTCTGGTTTACTTAAGTTAAAATAAATTAGTTTGTAAGTTTTTAGAATTTTTTATAAATTTTGAATTTTTTATATTATTTTAATATTTAATTTTAAATTTTAATCATTTTAATTAGTTTTAATTAGTTTTAAATTTATCAAAAATTCTTTTTAGTTTAATTAAGTTATTTTATAGGTTTACAAATTGAAAAATCTTAGTTTGGGCTTTTTATTAATTAAATTGATTTTTAGGGCTTTAATTAGCATTAAAAAATTATTATTTAATTAAATAAAAGGTTTGAGTAAATTTTGATTTTTTGTAAACTCTAATTGCATTTTTAGGATTTATTGTGATTTTCTAGGAATTTTTAGAGTAATTTTTAAATTTCGTCACGTTTTACGGTTTTACGTTTACGTCCTTCGTCGTAGTTTAATTTAATTCGTAACCGTCATCATTTTCTTTTTCCTCTCTCTTTCTTAATATTAATCACAAACTTTAATCAAGTCTTAACACACACACCAAGCCTCCTTGAGAACGATCCCACACAAAGGGTCATAAGTGTTTACGTTTTCCTAAACGTTCACTTAATACTTACCGCTTTTGCCTCGTTTTCCTAAACGGGTGTGAAAATTACTACTATCATTTTTGGCGCCGCTGCCGGGGAGGTGTGTTGTATTTTGATTTGAACAAATCTTATTTTTATATTAACCATAAATACTATCTGTGTGATTAGCAATCTAATCACACGTATTATCGGTTTTTCGTTTTTTGTGTGAATAATATTACTATATTGTATACGTATTCCAAAAGTGTGAAAACACAACCTTGATTGGGATTTCATCACTCAATCATTGTATTCGAATCTCAAACAAATAAAAAAAGTCAAAATAGATAAATACTTTCGTAAAGCTTGATTTTGATAAACACAAACTATAAGGTGGGTATAAGGCGGTTGTATTTCACGACCTAAAGGAAAAAGGCTCTTAAGTGCTTAGCGCCACCTCGTTTCCTCCGCTTGCTTGTGCGTGTTTTGATAAAAAGGGATAATCGAGGGTTTGCCACCCAAAGTATTATCTATGTATCATATATATTTTCTTGGTTTCAAAGATTAAACCCTCTTGAACGTTTTGGTGTTCCACCAACGTTCTAAAGTCATCGAAGGCGTTCACTTCACGTGATCGTTTTCATTCCTTGAGGCTCATTTGATCGAGAGATTTGATTTGAGGAGAGATTTGTAGATTTGTGTCTACGTAATACATCACAAAAATCTAAAAAAAGTAAAAAACAATCAAAAGAACAAAAAAATTGAAAAAGTAAAAACACCCATAAGAATCTTCTTTGCTCATCCCCACGTTGTACGTGACGTTTATGCAAACTCGTAAACAAGCAAGACGTGCACGTAAACGTAGAAACTGAAAGGAAGGAACACCTTCTAGTGAAGAATATCCTATTGACGAACCCATCGTAGAACAAGAAGCTCCCATGGCTAATCGTACTATGATGGAGTTGCTTCAAGCACCCACCGAGGGTTATGGAGAGGCTATTGTGATTCCTTCTATCCTTGCGTAGAACTTCGTGGTTAAGACGGGTTTGTTTTCCATGATTCAAAACAACAAATTTCGTGTTGACGAAAAGGACAACCCTCACAACCATATCCGCCAATTTAATCGTCTTACCGCCACTTGCAAGTTTATGGACGTCTCGAACGACTCGATTAAGATGATGCTTTTTCCGTATTCCTTAGCGAGGCCCGCTAAAATTTGGTTAGAGAAAGAGCCACCCAATTCTATATTGACGTGGAAGGATCTCTTTCTAAGTTCGTGAACCAATTTTTCCCGCCCTCTAAGACTACGCACTTGAAAAACGAGATTTTAAAATTTTCACAAGAGTACAATGAGAGTTTTTCAACGGCTTGGAATAGGTTTAAGGATATGTTGCATGAATGTCCTCATCACGGTTTTTCCGACTTACATCAAATCGACACGTTTTACAATGGCTTGAAGGATCATGAGCGAGATTATCTTAATGCGCCGCAGGTGGTAATTTTTGTGTAAAACGGCCGAGGAAGCATTGTTGATCATTGAGAATAGGTCCAAGGTTTATAGCCCTCGTAACACATCGAGTGTTCACAAGGCTTCGTCTTCGTCTTCGCCTTCATTGTCACATACCATCGATGCTTGCCAAATAGAGGCAAATTTGGAAAACAAGATATTTGATAAGCTTAAGGGATTGTTAATTGAGTTTAAAGTTGGTGAACAACCCACTCCCACTACGGCTAAAGCGGTTGAGGTTTCTTGTATGTATTGTGGTGGAGGTCATGATTTCTCCGAGTGCATTACCAACGGTGGTAACACTTCGAGTGCCTACGCGGCCACGGGTACTTATAACCAAAACGGTCAAGTTATCCGCACTAATCAAATGACTCCACCGGGTTTTCCACCAAATCAAAATGCTAACAATTATCGAAACAATCAAAGTGGTTACCAAGGAAATCAAAGGAACAATTATAAGGGTAACAACTATGGGAATCAAGGGACTAATAATCAAGTGCAAAACAAAAATCAAAACCGTGATTTACAAAACAACAACAAAGGTTTGCAAAACTTGAAAGATCTTCCAAATGAATTTGTTGATTATGCAACGGTTAATGATGCTAGGTTTGATAATATACAAAGGGAGATAATTAGCCTAAGATCCGAGTTTAAGAATGATTTGAAAAATGAGTTGAAAAACGAGCTTGCAAATGAACTTAAGACTCATACAAACAAAATGGAGAGTAACGTGCAAAGGTTACAACAAAATCAACAAAAAATGGAACAAGGCCAACATGAAACTAAACAAGAGATGCTTAAGGCGGATAAAAGGCAATCTAAGTTTGAGGATAGAATTTCAAGCATGTTTGAGGCTATAATGTGTAAACTGTCTTCTTCAGGTGGTCTTCCTAGTAACACCGTGTCTAATCCTAAGGGAGAGATGAAAGTGATTACCACACGTAGTGGTACGATCTTTAAGGAACCGACTCCTCACCCAATTACTCCAACAGTGGAGGAAATTGAGGAAGAACCCGAGGTGGTGGTCAATGAGGAGCATATCCCAATCCCACAAAGTACCACTCAAACCACACCTATGGTCGACCCTTTACCATCATTGGAACCCGAGATTCCAAAGGCTATGCCTATGCCCCAACCCACACCACCCTTACCTTACCCATCGAGACTTCGTAAGGAGAAATTGCAAGAACGAGACAACTACCAATTTGAGCTTTTCATTAAGATGTTTCGTGATATGCATTTTAACATAAGTTTCGCCGACACTTTAATCATGATGCCTCGATTTGCCGCTAACTTTAAGAGTTTGTTAAACAACAAGGAGAAATTGCAAAAATTGTCTAGTTGTTCATCGGTTTATCTTAACCGTATTCCTCAAAAAGTCGGTGATCCCAGTAAATTTTTAATTCTGGTCGGTATTCAAGATATGGAAGAATGTTATGCCTTGGCCGATCTTGGTGCTAGTATTAGTTTGATGCCTCTTGCAATCTTCAGGTTGCTCAATCTTCCTAATCTTACTCCTTCAAGAATGTCTATCGAAATGGCCGATCATTCTACGATTCCCGCATGTGGATTGGCCGAAGACGTTTTTGTGAAAGTGGGAAAGTTCTATTATCCGGTAGACTTTATCGTAGCCAATATTTACACGGATCCTCAAGTTCCTCTTATTTTAGGTCGTTCGTTTTTGGATACGTCAATGGCGTTGATTGATGTGCATGCTAGGAAAATCACCTTACATTTCAACAAGGAGGAACTTGTTATAAACGCAACACAAAACTCCAAACTTTCTCATGTTTATTCTATCGCGGCCATAAAGTATATTGATATGATCAATGTAGTTTGCGAAGAATTTTCACAAGAATATTTAGGTTTTAGTGACGAAGAAAATAGTGGCAATCCCACTATGCTTGATCCTATTCTTGATAACTCGACACTATCCTTCACTCCATTTGAAGGAGGTGGTTTCACTTTGGAAGAGTTTGATGTATCTCGAACTTGTAACGAAGACCTCGACAACGATGAGGACTTCTCGATTATCAAGGATTTTCTTAACGATTTCCCATTTCCTCCGCCGGTGGAGGTTATGAGTATCGAACCCAAATCTTCAATTGAGGAACCACCAATCCTCAAGTTGAAAGATCTTCCTCCTCATCTTGAATACGTATTCTTGGAAGGAGACCATAAGTTGCCAGTTATTATTATGAAGGATCTTTCGGATGATGAAAAAACTACACTTATCGATGTCTTAAAGGACCACAAAGGGGCAATTGCGTGGAAATTATCCGACATTAAAGGAATCGATCCTAAATTTTGTACCCACAAAATCTTAATGGAGGAAGACTACAAGCCCGCAATCTAATGTCACAGAAGGGTGAACCCTAAAATTCACAACGTCATAAAAAAGGAGGTCCTTAAACTCCTTGACGCGGGAATGATTTACCCTATTTCAGATAGCCCTTGGGTGAGTCCCATTCATTGTGTCCCTAAAAAGGGAGGAATGACCGTTGTGCCAAACGATGACAATGAGTTAATTCCAACTCAACTCGTGACTGGTTGGGGGTGTGCATCGACTATCGTAAGTTGAAAGACGCCACTCGTAAAGACCATTTTCCCTTTCCCTTCATGGATCAAAAGTTGGAGCATCTTGCGGGAAACGATTTCTATTGCTTTTTAAATGGTTTTTCCGGTTACTTCCAAATCCCCATCGATCCTCGTGATCAAGAAAAAACTACGTTTACGTGTCCATAGGGAACGTTTGCCTATCGTAGAATGCCATTCGGACTTTGCAATGCACCGGGAACTTTTCAACAGTGTATGATGGCTAGTTTTCATGACATGATCGAGAAGACGATGGAAGTCTTTATGGATGACTTTTCCGTGTTTGGTAGTTCGTTCACTTCGTGTTTTAGAAATTTGAAACATATGTTGAAACGTTGTGAGGAAACCAACCTTGTGCTCGATTGGGAAAATGTCATTTTATAGTTAAAGAAGGAATCGTCTTAGGGCACAAGGTCTCGACGGGGATTGAGGTAGACAAAGGTAAGATAGAGTCATCGCCAATTTACCTCATCCCAAAACCGTCAAGGGAGTTAGGAGTTTCCTAGGCCACGCGTGCTTTTATCGTCGATTCATTAAGGATTTTTCAAAGATATCTCGACCCATTACACATCTCCTCGAAAAATATGCTCCTTTTGTCTTTAACGAAGATTGTGTACGAGCCTTTGAAATCCTTAAGAGGAAACTTACCGAAGCTCCCACTCTTGTTGCTCCCAATTGGAACCTCCCCTTTGAACTCATGTGTGATGAAAGTGATTACGCTATTGGGGCCGTTTTGGGGAAACGTCATGAAAAGCACTTCTTACCTATCCACTATGCTAGCAAGACGATGACCGAAGCTCAACTTAATTATACCACAACAGAAAAGGAATTCCTTGCCGTGGTGTATGCATTTGAGAAATTCCGACCTTACCTCGTCTTGACCAAATGCATAGTGTATACGGATCATTCGAAAATCAAGTACCTCTTGGCTAAACAAGATGCGAAGGCGAGATTGCTTCGTTGGATTCTCCTCCTACAAGAATTTGATGTCATGATACTTGACAAAAAAGGAGCCGAGAATCTAACGGGCGATCATCTCTCTCGATTGGAAGATCCTCACCAAGGTGTGTAAGAGAACAAGGAAATCACCGAAACATTTCCTCTCGAGACACTTGGTGTAGTGAATTCCAAGAAAGATTCGTCCACCGCATGGTTTGCGGACATCGCAAATTACCATGCGGGCAACTTTATCATTAAGGGTATGACGACTCAATAAAAACGAAAATTCTTTCGTGACGTCAAGTTCTACTTTTGGAACGACCCTTATCTATTTCGTACTTGTGCGGATCAAATTATTCGATGTTGTGTTTTTGGCACCGAAGCTTCTAATATCCTTAGAGCTTGTCACGAGGGACCAACGGGTGGTCACCATGGTGCTAATATCACGGTGAAGAAGGTCTTTGATGCCGGTTTCTTTTGGCCTACTATTTATCGAGATGCGCACGCACTTGTCAAGTCGTGTGACTCATGCCAACGTCAAGGCAAAGCCTCACAAAATGATGAAATGCCACAAAATAGCATCCAAGTGTGTGAGATCTTTGACGTTTGGGGTATTGATTTTATGGGGCCATTCCCATCATATCGTGGTAATAAGTACATCCTTTTCATCTTTGACTACCTATCTAAGTGGGTGGAAGCTAAGGCTTTGCCCACGAACGATGCTCGAGTGGTAGTCAAGTTTTTGAAGCAATTTTTCTCTCGGTTTGGAACCCCTCGTGCTATCATAAGCGATCGTGGAACCCATTTTTGTAATGACCGATTCGAAAGGGTTCTAAAGAAATATGGGGTTACACATCGGCTCTCTATGGCTTATCACCCACAAATGAGTGGGCAAGTCGAGGTTTCAAACCGAGCGTTGAAAAGGATCTTGGAGAGATCGATAGGAGAAAACCGACAATCGTGGTCGGATAAGTTAGACGATGCTTTATGGGCCTTTCGTACCGCTCATAAGAAGCCCATTGGGTGCACTCCTTACAAGCTTGTGTATGGGAAGAATTGTCACTTGCCAATTGAACTCGAACACAAAGCTTATTAGGCCCTAAAGCATTGCAATGATGACATTGAGACTGCGGGAAAACACCAGAAAATACAATTGAATGAATTGGATGAATTGACGGACATTGCTTATGAAAATTCATTGATTTATAAAGAGAAAACCAAAAAGTTTCACGATTCTAAAATTAAAAACCGGGTTTTTAACATTGGAGATCAAGTGTTTCTTTTTAACTCGACATTAAAAATATTTTCCAGCAAGTTAAAATCCCGTTGGTCGGGTCCATTCACCATTACCCAAGTTTTTCCATATGGGACCATCGAGCTAGCTCAAAATGATGGTCCTAATTTCAAGGTGAATGGTCATAGGTTGAAGCACTACTTTGGTGGGGAAGTTCCTTCTTTGAACTACCTTGACGAAGTCACCTTCCCCAATGATAATTACTATTGAGGGGATCGAGTCGAGCTTATGACTCGATAATCAAAAACGAGGTGCCTCGTGGGGGAGTCCCATGCTTATCCATGTACATATTATCGCTTTCTAATGTAGCTTACGTGAGGGGATTTGTGCCCTTCCAACCTTTGTTCCGCGGTTGTTTGTGCATTGTGGTTTTTAGATGATCATTATCTTCAGAATTGGAGCCTCTCGTGTTCGTTTTACGTGAGCACTCGATCGTTTGCTTTGAAGAATTTCTCAATATCCACATGATATATCCTTGATTGTTCTAACTTAGGTTTTTAACACACTTCATAAACGGCTATTGATTTAACGGTTCCACCCTTTCCATGCTAGATTAGGCATTCGACTTCGTCTCTAGTATGGGGGTATTTTACCCTTAGACTCAAAACATTGAGGACAATGTTTAACTTTAGTATAGGGGCGTGAATAGATACTTGCCTTGCCAAACCTTCACGCTTTCCAAAGTTTATCTTTTTGTTTATCGTTTTGTTGTAAAATAAGGCTAAAAATGGCCAAATTTTAAAATTTTTCTCATGTTTTATAAGTGTTTGAAGACACGAATGTAGATTTTCCGATGGCGAGAATAAGAGTAATTTTTGACTCGACCGTGCGTGTTGAGCACTTAGCTTTGATTCCTTAACTTATATTAGGCTAAGTCTCTTAAATGAGGACGATAAATGATAAAGATAATTATAAGTTACTATGCTAAATGTAGAGTACTCGTATTATTTCAAAAACTCATGTGTTCTAGTTGTTTGCTTATTCTCCCTTCGCTTGTATATATATTTTTCTAATAAGTATTGGCTTAGTGGTTTAGTCTTGGTTGTTGGTTTCTAATCTTTTCTAGTAGCTTCCATGTAATTAAATTGGGAAGACATTAAGTTATCGCCAGCGTACTTTTTTAAGTATTGGCAACCCGAATAATCGAAAGCTTCACCCAATAATAAGATTTCAAGTGCTCACCTAAATTAAGCAAAAATTCGAAGCTCACAAGGCCGAAAAATATATGCCCAAATTGAAAGTGATTAAGCCTTAATCTTTGAAGCTTTAAAGATCCAAAATTCGCTTTAGTGTGAGGATATACGTCTTTGGCCATAATAAACACCTCATGGCGAGGTTAAATAAAAGGCAAGGCAAGACCGAAGTCACAATAAAAGCTCCATGGCAGAGTTGAATAAAAGATCGAGGTAAACCTATGATAATAAGGCACAGCCGTTAGGGGGCGTATAAAAGTCTTGGTAATAAGTCTCATGTTCAAAACCGTTATAAAACTGTGTTTATCGATCCTTCTTGTTGACTTAATTTTTTGACATCGTTGTCTATTAGGGGGGTTATTAATTAGATGGTCTTGGTAACACCGTTATGACTCTATTTTTGGACCTTAATCTCTATCATCGCATAAGTCAAAAATGTATCCTCGTGAACATTCAAGACAAAAATAAAATATAAGAGATACCACTTTGGATTAAGGGAGTCTAAGTACGTGATTAGGGCATATGAGTAGTGTTAGTATTACTAACTTATAATGACAATGATCTCGTTGCACGCTTGGCATGGAATTGGGTGAAAATCGAGGACGACGAAATTATTTCTAACGAAGCATTCATGTGTTCTTGTTCTATGAACCTAAACGTCTCATTTTGCGATGAAAATCATACATTATGTCTAAAACGCAAATAGTAGTAGTGTAGTAAGTTTATGATTCAATAAAATTCCATAAAAATGAATTTTGGAGGTGCTATGATACTTTATTCTAGCATTGCGTGAGGACACGGTAATGGTTTAGTATGGGGGAGTGATGAGACTGCTTTTATACATAGTCTCATCGTCCAAAACGGGCTTAAAATGGTTAAAATATCATAAAAAGTGCCATATATATGCTTGCGTTTGCTCAATGTGTATTTTAGGTACGCATATCGAGAAAATGACAAAAGATCACAAGAATCAATCAAAAAACGAACACGGGAAAAGAAGCCGCACAATGAACCGGGCCCTAGAGTTAACATAACCCAACTCACAAACCTACCACCTCATCACTCATATGGTCACATGTTGTATGCCCAACTACACCTTGGGGAAGAAGACAAAAGATTGCCAGAGAATCAACGTGCCATAGCTTTGCTTGCATCCAACACTCACATTGAACATCTAGGATCACTACACAACAAGAAATGGTCACATGTTCATCTATAAAGGCAAATTCAGTCAACAAAATTCAAAATTTCAAGGGCATTATGGGAACTTCAAGCACTAGGGTTTCTAGTTTACTTTCAGCATTCATGTACACCCTCTATATAAAGGGTTTAGCACTTAGCATTTAGACTTGTTCTTGGTTTTCTTTGGTCACAACTTTGTAAATACTTGTTTCATGAATGAAAAAGAGTGAAAGTTTGTTGACGAATTCCAAGTTCCCATTTACTTTTCTGTTATTGTTGAATGATATGAGTTTGTGATTTTGAGGTTTCAAAAGTTTGTTTTAAATTTATGCAAGTGTTTTCAAAAGTTACAAAAAATCTGTGATTTTTCCAAAATTTGGTACAAACACTTGAGTTTTTTGGATCATAAGTTGATCATAGCACATTGATAAGAATCTTATCAAGGTGTAGTGAAGCTTGTGGTTTGGGAAGATTCAAGGAGTGGGGTACAAAGTTGGAAAGAATCAACCTGTTTTCACTTTTTTATATAATCTGTTTGTGCTAACTTTGTTCTTCTGAGCAGCCTATTGGAAGCTTGTGTCTTGTTTAGCTAGACACATAAGCTCTCAAATTCGTGAGTGTGGATGTACATTCATGAGGTTTGAACTTTTTCTCCCAAAAATCTGTTGAAAAGTGGTTCTAAGTGATTTTGGGTAACTACTATTTTTTAGTGTGTTCTTATGCATGAATATTGTTCTTTTTGCTTTATGATGTTGTTATGATGCATGTTTTAAGCTTGGATTAACCTGAAAACATTTTTCCTTTGTTAAATTTGGATTTCAGATTTTAAACTAGTGTTTGGGACTGCATGATTTAAGGTTTTTATGTGAGTTTGAGTAAGTGTTAAGGGTTTATTTGAGTTTGTATCTGATATTGAGGTGATTGTGTGCTGATATTTGCAAGTCTTATGCTTTGTAACATCAAATCTGAAATCTTGGCTTAACTAGCTTGTTTTAGATCATTTTGAAATTAAATCTTGTGCACACTTAGATTGTATGCTTATCTAGGTATAACAAGTGCTAAAACAAAGTTCGTATAACCTGATTGATATATTTGAGGGTTTAAAGTTCAAGTTTTGGTCAAGTATATCAGCAAAAAGGTCTTTGTGTTCATCTGTGTTCATCAGTAAGTCATTTAGGGTTCATCTAGTTTAATCTTTGGAATCAGTGCACGAAACAAGTTTATCTGTGTGTAACTAAGTCTAATTAAGTTGTTGTATGCTTTTGGTGCAATCTGGTAGGCTTATAATAGCTTAAACTTGGCTTTAATTCATCAGATCTGCTTATACCATGTCTGGATCATATCTGAGCACTAATTGAATAAACTGTACTAATTGGCCTGTTGATTTTGTGATTTCTTGCTTGTTTGTAAGTCCCTACAACTTACTGGTTGTAGGGGTGCCTTGATTGTCCAAAGAAACCAACTAAATCTCTCTAAATAAGCAAGTCAAAAAGTCAAAGCAGTGGGAACACTTTCCCACTAAAAGTTCCCACTGATAGTGTATTTTGGTCAACAGCTTATTGATAAGCTATAATAGCTTATTCTATTGTGCAAAAACTTAGATTTTGTAATGAGTCTTCATCATTTGACCCATTTACTAGATCTGGAGCTTGGTAGCCTTTGACTTTTAAGATTGACTAGAAAATGAATTAACTTTTGTTTTTTAAAACAGCTTATTGCTTTTTCCAGCGTATTGAGTGTGCTTAATTGAAATCTTTTTTATTATTAAGCTTAATTAAGTGACTTAAAACCTTTTGCAAGTTGAATCAGCTCTTGAAGTGGTCTATAACTCGAAAACGACTATTTTGTCGTTTTGTGTAGAGAGCTTTTGCTTATTTCAGGCTTATTTCTTGAGTTTTTTCAAAAATTCTTTTTACAAACAACTTTATAATCTCATAAGAAGGATGTGTGTCAAATTTCAGCTTATGGCATTAGCTTATGGCTTAATGGGCCAAAAAGCCCATTAAGAATAAGTTGTTTGCTTATTAAGATGTGATAAGTACTGATTCAGCTTTTGGACCTTTAGAGTTTTGTGTTTAAAATTTAATTTTAAGCTAGAATGGAACTTTTCAGCTTATTTGGTTGACTTTTTGCTTATCGGGTTAAAAAGCCCATTTGCTTTGGACTGTTTTGACTTTTGGCTCATTTGGAGGCCCATTAGGGGTAATTTGGTCATTTCACTTCCATCAGGTTTATTTAAGTTAAAACAAATTAGTTTGCAAGTTTTTAGAATTTTTTATAAATTTTGATTTTTTAATATTATTTTAATATTTAATTTTAATTTTTAATCATTTTAAATAGTTTTAACTAGTTTTAAATTTTTCAAAAATACTTTTTAGTTTAATTAAGTTATTGTATAGGTTTACAAATTGAAAAATCTCATTTTGGACTTTTTATTAATTAAATTTATTGGGCTTTAATTAGCATTAAAAAATTATTATTTATTAAATAAAAGGTTTGAATAGATTTTTGATTTTTTGTAAACTCTAATTGCATTTTTTAGGATTTATTGTGATTTTCTAGGGATTTTTAGAGTAATTTTAAATTTTGTCACGTTTTACGGTTTTACGTTTACGTCCTTCGTCGTAGTTTAATTTAATTCGTAACCGTCATCATTTTCTTTTTCCTCTTTCTTTCTTAATATTAATCACAAACTTTAATCAAGTTTTAACACACTCATCAAGCCTCCTTGAGAACGATCCCACACAAAGGGTCATAAGTGTTTACGTTTTCCTAAACGTTCACTTAATACTTACCGTTTTTGCCTCGTTTTCCTAAACGAGTGTAAAAATACAACTATCAAAAATCAAATGAAAACCCCACATATATAAAGAAAAGGGGCGGCTAGCTTAGATAAGAAAGAAGAGCAATGGGCTCTTGGCCCGGCCCGTCTTAAAATAAAATAACAGGAAAGAAAAGGAGTTTTTCACTTTCACTTTTGCAAAACACAAAACAAGAACTAGGCTTTTATAACCTTGGGGGCCGCCGGCTATAGAAGAGAAAAAAGGGGTTTCGGGCTTAGTTTCTTCAAGAAATTCGTGTGTGTTCGTCTCTCATTACTAATCTCACAACGATAATCAATTTGTTTTCCTTTAATTTCTATATACACGAATTTGTATGTTTGATCTAAAAGAAAAAAGGTTATGTTTGTAAACTGAAATTAAAAGAAACAGGGGGTCGGTTTTGGAGACTGCACGAAAGCCGAGACACCACCATGTCTCCGTGGTGCCTCTTTTTTGGTCGGCCGAGAACAGCAGCCCCAACAAGGGGGCAGTCGCAACATTGGTGGTGTTTGTTGTGGCTGTGCGAACCAAAAGAGAAAAGGAGGCGTCGGATTGTTGATCATCATGGGGACCGAGACCATAAGGTCTCGGTATATATTGTCCCTGCCCAGCCGTGACCCACACAGGGGTGACTAGGGCTGCGTTCGACCCAAAAGCTGCCAAATAACCATTCGGGTGTAAAACTGTTAAAGGGGGTGTTTGGGACTGTCAACGCAGTGGGAAACCTTATGAAAACAGTGGGAAATATATAAGAAGCAGTGGAAACATATTAAACAGAAGATAAAAAGTGTTAGTTTTGAAATTAGCGACAGATTAGCGACGCTAATTTCTGTCACAGATTCGTTTATGACAGTTTCTATGACAGCTTTTAGTCACACTATTTTTAGTGACTTATTTTACTGTCACTAATTCATATAGGCAGATTTTATATACTTTGTTGAATTGTTTTAGTGTGACCGAGAAGGGGTATCTCGGTAAGCTCGGGATATAGTAAAATAATAAATATTAAGACTTTTAAATTATACCTTTTATTTCTTAAATTTTATAAATGCCTTAATTGTATATTTAAATGAATTAGATTAAAATAGTTTTATGAGATTTAAAAGAGTATAATTTTATTAAAGAAATTATAAATAGTTTTGGAAACGTTCTAATTTAGGAAACTTTCTATTATTAACAGGTTATTAAATATAGAAATATTATTACGTCAGAATACGTGTTATACCATAATTAATAATAGAACATGAATACGTTAAGCAGAAATATTAGAACATTCAGACATATCAGTTTATGTATTAACAATAGTACAAGAATAAATAAATTAACTAATTACAATTGAGATAAATAAAATAAACGAATATCATTTAACTTATTTGCGTCCTTTATTCATGTAGCTCGCGTGAAATCAGAGTAGACTTTCTGTCAGTTGATCTCGGTCGGTTACTGGACACGAGGTACGGATTTCCCGTCCTTTCAGTAAGGACTTCCTTTCGATGCATGATTAGGATTTCTCGTCTGCAGCCAAATGTTTTCCCCAATTATATGTTATAAGTTTTATCAGAAATCAGTTTGATAGTTAAGTTAAATTGCCTGAGCCTTATATACAAGCATGACCAGTTATGTACTAGTTACGGAGGTACCGTAACCATGACACTTGAGGCACCGGTGTCATGACTCACCTGCGGGAGATTGATATCCCGCAGCGTCCAATTCAGTTCAGCTTGGCCATTTTATCAGTACTATTAGTGGGGCGTATGGATGCATCCTAGGCTTATCAGTTTACAGTTATCAGGTGAATGTGGTGTGTGCTCTACATCCTTCACATTAGAGCTGATCCCTCCACCCAACACATTATTTAGAGGTCACCCCTCTACAGCATGACGAGGACACCCCTCCAGTTATTCATGCAACAGTTGTTACATCACATGACCTATATAAGCTCTTGGCAATTAAAATACAGTAAATGCATGTTTTTAGATTTAACAGTTAATAATTCAGTTTTATTATTTATAAATCAGATATTTCAGATTTTACATAGTTTGCTCCTTATTGTCATAACTGTTTTGGTTACAGTAATTGTTACATGTTCTGCTAGTACCTTTTTTATCATGCTTCATATCCGTTCACTGAGCGTTATGCTCAGCCGTAGTTTCCTTTCATGTTTCTAAACGGCAGGTACACAGGGACGATCTTAGGACTTCTAAGAGAGATACGTGCATTGGATGGGAGCTATCCAGAATCCTTTACTTTATGCACTCATACATTACTTTGGTTGTTTGGACATTGTTTCGTCCTTTCTTTCAGTACTTAATCTTTTATATTTGAGCTTATGTTTAGACTACCGATTTTTGATTCCGGTATTTCCGTTATTGTTAGTTAATGTTTATACATTGCCTTGCATGCTTTGATGACACGCCATAAATATACGTAACGGTCCACTTATCCAAGTAGGGTGTTACATCTAGTCTATCTCTGGAAGCGGATAGCAGTCCTGAGGACAAGCCTTATTGAGATCTGTAAAATCAACACACATGTGCCAACTGCCATCATGCTTTTTGACCATCAATGGATTGGAAAGACAGTCATGTAAGTAGACTTCTCGCATAATTCCTGCGTCTACCATTTTTCTTACCTCATCTAGTATTGCTTTACTGCATTCTAGAGCTTGCCCCCTTTTCTTTTATTTGACCAATGTATATCCTTCGCGGATTTGTTAATTGTGCTCGGCTATTGATCGTAGTACAACGGTCATATCTTTTGGTTCCCATGCGAAGATGTCCAAATTATCCTTTAAAAGTTGACACATGTCTGACTTTCCTTTTTCGGATAATGTTCCCCCAATTGTTATCTCTTGATCTGGGTATTCTGGGTGAATTGCTACCTTTAGATTTGGTGGTGAACATACTTTTGGCTCTGTCGTTACTCGAGGTGGTTCCGTAACTATGTTACACTCCGCGAGTGGTACGACTGTATTGAAGATCGTTACAATTCCTCCTTCCACTAGGAATTTCATCATGTCGTGGGCCATAGAGGGTACTGATCGCATTGCTAAGATAGCGGGTCGCCCAATGATTCCATTATACTATGATGGTGATCGTATTATCAGAAAATTCACTGTGACTTTCGTCGAATGCTCGTCATTTCCTACCTTTACTACTAGTTTTAACTGGCCCAAAGGCCATACTGCTTCTCCACTGAAACCAATGAGTGGTGAAGTCGCAGGTACCATTTGGTTCCTTATCTTTGGGCTTAGTTTTAAGAAGCAATGCTCATACATAATTTCCGTAGATGAGCCTCCATCGACATACATTCGGTGAATTCTATGATCGTCGATATTTACTTCTATTACCATTGGGCCCTCTGCCACAGTGTTCGCATTTGGGGGGGGGGGGGGGGGTTGTTAACTTGGATTCACTATTAACACGGGTTCGATCCGGAGGTCGGGGAGGGTGATAGAGATGTTTAGCTATTGTTAGTGAGAGAAAGAGAGAGAGAGTTGCTCTAATAAATGTGTGTTTATCAGAGAGGGAAAGTAAAGAAAGAAAATGAAGAACCTCACCCCTCCATGGAAGTATGGAGGGGTATATATAGCACGGGACTTGAACTACTTACATGTGACATTAATAGTCCCTGCAAGTCCCGACTATGAAACTAATGTAATTCCGTTAGTCGCTCACATTTTAAGGCTAACAATCTTCCTCCAATGTGGAGACATACGTAATTACTTACAATGTTCCTAAAAAATGCAAATACAACAAATATGACAGTATTAAGTTTGCTTCCAATGCTGAGGATGACGTCATTGTCTTCAAGTCTTCTAGAAAAACTTATACCCCAGTTTGAATCCTCTTTATCTTTCCTTGTTGAGGAACCATTGTATCATGTATGAACTGGATTAACTTCCCCCCAATTCATACCACATGTCTTGAAAAGCTTTTTTTATAGACTTGTTTTTGACGAAGCTTCTGAATCAGCTTCCCGCCAAACCAATATCCCTGTCTTGAGCAGAACCTGTAGCTTAAGAAATCTTCTATCTTTGACATTTAAAGTGCACAACGGAATTTTGTAGAAGAAGAAGCAAGCCACACCAAGTAAATGCTACCTTGACATTTTTGGTCTTCGTGATTATGTGTTTGGGGGAACATGCAAGAAATCAACAACAAATCTTCTCATGCTTATAGAATACTTCCCCTTGGAAGTTGAACTAAGTACTCTAAAGTACACGTTCTTCCCCCATGATGGTGACGAACTGTCGGAAGCATCTTCTGACGTGTATGGTCAAAATCGCGAGATGTTCTTGTCGAAGTTATGGTGGTGAAGAACACTCGGTAGCGTTCTTGTCAAAAGTATGGTGGTTAAGAACACTCGGTAGCGTTCTTGTCAAAAGTATGGTGGTTAAGAACGCTCGGTAGCATTCTTGTCAAAAGTATGGTGGTTAAGAACACTCGGAAGCATCATTCGACGAGTACAATCAGAATCGCGAGATGTTCGTGTCTGAAGCAGAAATCTTTGTTGACATTTTGTAGCTCAAGTTGCTCGTGAGAATTGTTTGCTGATCACATCTCTACTCATTTACTCTCTGGCTAAACTTACCAACCTCGTATTCTTTCAGCTATCTGTAGTGACCACTGGTGAAGTAAACCTGATATTCCAAACTTGAAACTGAAGTACAATCCCCCAAATTTGTTACTTACGCTTAGCACTTTTGTTGATTGAAGAACAATGCAGAGAAACGTCTCTTAGAATATTATACATAAAGAGAGAGGTATAAGATGTAGAACACCTCTTGAAGTATCCACAACTCCCGGTGAGTGTGACACTGAGAACTACAACGTAACTCCTTAAGTGATACTTGTCCACGTCGTCGACCATCCACCCCTTGACAGTGGAAACTAGATAAATCAAGTCTCAGTCATTAATGCTAAAGCGAATCATCAATCGATAGAATGGGGTGAAAGAGGCTCGATGATGAATTGAGTAGACGTCTTCGAGATATTCCACTTCAGCTTCAAATAATAAATACCAAATCCACTTCGTAATCACTTGACACTACTTTGCCCCGAATACTAGCCGTTTTAACAATTGAGTGAATCTTAAACGGATTGTTTTGGTGTTTTTTTTGTTTTTGTTGTGTGTTTGTCGTGTTTGTCGTTAACTAGAAAAGCAACAATGACTAGAAAGTGAGAAGTCGTCAACGGTGTCTAGCTAACTTCACTTTATAGCCCAAAATCAATCATATGCCCACTTCGAAAGAAAATTATATTCCTTGATCATTAATAGACTTGTCCCATTAATATTTTGTAAATGGGAGTACATAACATGACAATTGTTTGAAGTAAACAATCACCAACGGCCCACTTCACAAATTCTTGATCAAAGTTTTGGATATAAGAACTTGGAAAAGAGAAGTTGGCCCAATTTGAGTTATGTGAAGATCAACCCACAACAAGTTTAATATACGGTTCATGATATTTCTAGGTGTAGGGTTATAAAACTCCACTTAACCCTCATGTCATTGAACATTCGCAGCCAACCAACCTTATCACTCCAAGTCTCCAATCTAGTTTACTCCGCCCCCCATATTCACTAGTAAACTCAGCAACCCATCATTCCATATTACTCTCTCACCATCCGAAAAAAATCATCACAACATATTCAATCCGCCCCCATCATCTGATTACCCATTACAAACATATAAACCAATCAAACCCAATTACCCTACATCATATGATTTCATTGATCATTATGATGCTGAATCATTGGAACCATGTAAGGAGGAGATGGAAACGACTCCTAGATCAAATCAATGGTCTCGGGTAGGTTATAATATTTGGTTTGTTGGTGTGAGTCAAGATCAGTGATGCATGTGTTTAATTAAAAAAAATTGATTTAACTATCCGAACAAAAGAACAATTAAACAGAACAATCTTGTTCTAGATTTTCATTTGAGTTCGAAAAGTAAAAAGAAATGGGTTTTCCTTCTACATAGATCTGTGATGATGATTTCTTTAATTTCGTGACTGATCTTTAAAGGGTCTATGCTTTCATGTCAAAAGCACGTAATAGATTAACTGAGATCTCTTGTTTTTTGTTTTGTTTCTATTCGAGTCTTGTTAGATGAAGTGGGAGGGTGGATGTGTGTCGATGGGTTAAGGTTAAAATAGATAGAGTCGGGTTTTGGTTGTTGGGATGAGTTGGTTTTATTGGAGTTTTAACCTTTGACTCAGTCGAGTTAACCCGGTCAACTCGGTCAATACCGAGTTGACACGGTGTGAAGTTATGTAATAGAGTCATCTGAATGTTTTCAGAACCATCAGAATATGACTAGAGAATCCATTGGAATGTGAATACAAAATCCATCGGAATGTGAATACAGAATCCATCGGAATGTGAATACAGAATCCATCAGAATAATCCATCGGAAAATTCCATCGGAATAATCCATCCGAATAAGCCCATCGGAAAATCTATCGGAATAACCATCAGAAAACTCATCGGAATAAGCATCGAAAAATCTGTCAGAAAAGGGTTTTGATACCGAAAATAGTGGATCTTGTTCATTTTTGATATTTTGTCCTTTTCCCAATAAAATAATCAGTTGATGTTTTATGGGACACAAAAGACGAGAAAAAAAATGATAAAATCAAGAAATGAACAGTTAATGAGAAATAGATAGTATCAAGAAATGATAAAATAACCACTCAAGGGTGGCCTAGTGGCAAAAAGATTTGTGGCTATCACTCCAAAGTGTGTGAGGTCTCAAGTTCAATTCCCACTAGGTGCAAACAACCTTGAAGTGGCCACGCCAACCTCCTGAAAAGGGAGGGCTTTACCTGGTTTGAGTCTGTGTGGCGGTGGGCTCACACCCCGTGGATTAGTCGGCCAATGAGTCGGAAATCACGGTTACCAAAAAAAAAAAAAAAGAAATGATAAAATCAGTAAAAAAAATAACTAGAATAGTATGGACCATGAATCAAACACGAATTCGAACGCACACACGAATAAAAACCATGAAACACCCCCAGTTAGCTCTGATACCAATTGTTACCTTGGATTCACTATTAACACGGTTCGATCCGGAGGTCGAGGAGGGTGATAGAGATGTTTAGCCATTGTTAGTGAGAGAAAGAGAGAGAGAGAGTTGCTCTAATAAATGTGCGTTTATTAGAGAGAGAGAAAGTTAAGAAAGAAAATGAAGAACCTCACCTCTCCATGGAAGTATGGAGGGGTATATATAACACGAGACTTGAACTACTTACATGTGACATTAATAGTCCCTGCAAGTCCCTACTATGAAACTAATGTAATTCCGTTAGTCGCTCACATTTTAAGGCTAACAGGGGGAAGAGATGTCTCTCCCTCTGGAGAACCTCTGTCTCACCCTTTGCTTAGTCCTTCGTTGCCACGTTTGTACCATGTAAATGGTTGCGACTGTATCCTTTGGCTTTTGTTTTTCGTCTTCTGTGGCTTATTTTACGAGGTGCTTTAGCTTGTCCGCCTGTACCAAGCTTTCAATGTGCTTTTGTAGCTGAATACACTCGTTTGTGGCGTGTCCCTTTTCCCCATCGTACTCGTAGTATATATTTCCTATGCGTCTTTCCACTGGAGTGACAATTGGTAGTGGTCTTCGAAAGTTCGCGCCTTCTGATGTGAGGATCTCTCTTGGGGTTAATTTGAGTGGCGTGAATCGAAAACTGCTGCTACGCCCTTATTTTTGGTTTCCTTGGTATTCAGGATTCCAGGATCCGTCCTGTATGTTAGTTTGTTTATTAGGCACATCGCGGGATCTGTAGCTAGAAGAATTTTGCATGGCTTCCGTGGCAGCTGATTTTCCCTGTATGAAGGATCTCACCCTTCGCATTAACCCATCAAAGGTTTCCGGTGTCCTCTCGTTCAACTTTCGTATTAGATCTTTGTTATTCAACTTTCGCATTACCCCATCAAAGGTTGGATTTGTTTAATAAACAGAAACCCCGACCTTTTAAACAAATTGTAGCTCCAACAGACGCTGAAAACTGGATCTATCATATAGAGAAAATTTTTGGGGCCATGGGTTGTGGGGATGCTTTCAAGGTTAGGCTTGCTGTTTACAAATTGGAAGGCCACACCCTACATTGGTGGAGGGCTCAGAAGTTGACAAATAGGGCAGATGAGTGGGTGCTCACATTGACTTGGACACAGTTCAAGGCAATGTTTTATGACAAGTTTTTCCCGCATGCTGAGCAAGCTAAACTAAAGAGGGACTTGTACGCCATTCGTCAGAATCATGGCGAGAACAGTATAGAGTTCATGCGCCGATATCTCAGGTTAGCTGGATTCTTAGGAGAGGCTGCTGGTACCGCGGAGGAGCAAGCGAAACAATTTCGTTGGGCCCTTCACTCTAGGACTGTGGATAGGCTAATGAGTGTCATGTTCACTAACGTGTCACAAGTAGCTAATGCAGCTCGTGATATTGAGATGCTTTTCGAGAGGGATGAGCTCGAGAATGTAGAGCGTCCTGAAAAGAGGTATATCTCATTCAGTAGACTTAAACAATTTAACTCCGATTATTACTTGTCAACTTATATCATGCCTTATCTAATTATAATCTTACAGACACAGAGGAGGAGACCGATCCCAATCGGCTACTCCACAGCAGAACTACAGAAACCACGGTCAGTCTTATGACCGCAATCGATCAGATAAGAGAAGCGGTGGTGATTACTACCGCGGCAGCTCAAACTCATCTGGCAACTACAGGTGATTATTTAAGCTCCAAAACACTAAACCATCGTGTAAAACATACTCTAACTTAATGTATGCCAACAGAGATGCTGGACAGGGGCGTGATCAAAAATACAGAGGTCAACGGTCTGCCCGACCAGCAAATTTTGGTAATTTTAAATTTCGGCCAAACAGCCTTTTCTAGTTATGTTATCAGGATCGTGACACGTGTACATCTTCGTAAATCAGGTTCTCAGCAAACCAGAGCTGCTTCTACGAGGTATTCTTATCCCACTTGCATCACATGTGTGAAGAAACACTCGGGACCTTGCCGTCGTGGTTCGAGTGGTTGTTACAAGTGTGGTCAGTCGGGCCATATGAAGATGGATTGCAAGAACGGAGATGTTATCGGTACCTCAGGCCAGATTCCTCAGATTTTACCTTCACCGCCACCACTACCACCAACCACTGGTCGCGTTTACACTACGACTCGTGAGCAAGCAAATAAGACCATAGGTACCATTACTGGCATTTTGTTTATACACGGACAGGTTGCCAGCGTTCTTTTCGATACAGGCGCCACATACTCAGTTATATCTACTTCATTTGCTGTTAGAATAAACATGACCCCTACACCATTAGACAGTGTACTTAGTATATCTGCACCTATGCGAAACTTTATACGCATTACTCAGGTGTACAAGGATCTCCCTCTTAAGTTTGACGATAAAATCCGTCCAGTCAGTGCCCTCCCTCTGGATATGTGTGAGTTTGATATTATTCTGGATATCGATTGGTTGTCAGTTCATCGTGCCACCACAGATTGTCATGCTCACTGAGTCATCTTCGGTGATGTTCAGACATCAAAGTTTATTCACCGTAGTTTTCTGCCAGGAAAACATGTTCAGATTATATCAGCTTTACAGGCCCGTACTCTATTATACCATGGTTGTGAGGGTTTTCTAGCTACAGTTCATGACACTACTTCCGAGACACCTTCACTTTATGATCAGCCAGTTGTGTCAGATTTTCCGGATGTCTTTCCAGAGGAACTCCCATGCATACCTCCCATGCGAGAGGTAGAGTTTGGTATCTATCTCATCCCAGGTGCATAACCAGTATCTAAAGCTCCTTACCGTATGGCCTCGGTGGAGCTTAAGGAACTAAAAGATCAGCTTTAGGAACTTCTAGAAAGAGGTTTCATTCGTCCAAGCGTGTCACCTTGGGGCGCACCAGTTTTGTTTATCAAAAAGAAGGACGGTAGTATGCGGCTGTGTATTGACTACCGCGAGCTGAATAAGCTCACTATTCGTAACCGTTATCCACTTCCTCGTATTGATGATTTATTTGATCAGCTTCAGGGTGCCAAGAACTTCTCAAAAACTGATTTACGATCAGGTTATCACCAACTCGTGTCAAGGGGCAGGATATATCCAAGACTGCTTTTCGCACAAGGTATGGTCATTACGAGTTTGTGGTTATGCTATTCGGTCTCACGAATGCGCCTGCAGTATTTATGGACTTGATGAACCGAGTCTTCCATGAATTCTTAGAAAAGTGTGTGATTGTATTCATCGATGATATCCTTATTTTCTCCAAATATAAAGAGGAACATGAGGATCATCTCCGTACAGTTTTGTAGATTCTCCGACAAGAAAAGCTTTATGCTAAATTTTCTAAGTGCGAGTTTTGGCTGAATAAAGTGGCGTTTTTAGGCCATATTGTTTCTGCATAGGGGATCACCATGGATCCTACAAAGTTGGAGGCTATCACTAAATGGATGAGACCGATATCTGCCACTGAAGTCCGTAGTTTTCTTGGGTTAGCGAGATATTACCGCAGATTTGTAGAAAATTTCTCACGTTTGGCATTACTGTTGACCAAACTTATGCGTAAAGGGGAAAAGTTTATATGGACCGAGGAGAGAGAAAAGAGTTTCGAGGAACTCAAACAACGTTTAATTTCAGCGCCGATCCTTACTCTCCCATCTGGTACAGGTGGTTATCAAATTTACAGTGACGCTTCAGGGAAAGACTTGGGTTGTGTACTTACGCAGCATGGGAAAGTCATTGCCTATGCTTCGCGTCAGCTAAAGCTGTATGAGAAAAATTATCCTACGCATGACCTGGAGCTCGCAGCAATCATTTTTGCCCTCAAAATCTGGAGGCATTACTTATACGGTGAGTCGTGTGATATCTTCACCGATCATAAAAGTCTCAAGTACATATTTACACAGCGAGAGCTGAACATGAGATAGAGGTGATGGTTGGAACTGCTGAAAGATTAGGACACTAATATTCAGTATCACTCAGATAAATCAAATGTAGTAGCAGATACCCTTAGAAAAATTTCAGGAATGATAAATGGCATAAAGGTTCAGAAGGAAATTATTCAGGACTTAGATCGGTATGATATTGAGCTCTTAGTACGCGGGCAGAGGGGATACTGGGCTAGTATGAGGGTGGAACCGGATTTACTCTCTCGGATTAAAGCCGCACAAAAGGATGATGGTGAAATCTGGGCGATTGTCCAGAATATTGACCAGCAGACTGAATTTCGTATCGATGATGATGGTATCGTATGGCAGGGTACCAAACTCTGCGTTCCAGAAGACCCTACTCTTAGAGAATCCTTAATGACAGAGGCTCACAGCTCTCCGTTTTCTATCCATCCAGGTTCCACTAAGATGTACCACGATCTTAAGCAGCATTTCTGGTGGAGCGGTATGAAACAGGATGTCGCCACTTTTGTTTCTAAATGTCTAACCTGCCAGCAGGTTAAGATAGAGCATCAGCATACCAGCGGTCTGCTTTAGCCATTAGATATTCCAATGTGGAAATGGGACAAGATCTCTATGGATTTGTCACCGGATTACCACAGACTCAGCGAAGACATGATGCGGTCTAGGTTATTGTCGATCGTTTGACTAAATCAGCACATTTCATTCCGATCCGTAAGGATTTCGCAGTCAGTAATGTAACACTCTCAAATTTCATATCGGTACTGCGGAAGAGTCACTAGAGTGTTACGGGATAGCACCATAACTCCAATTAGACAACGCATAAAAATGGTTGTACAAGGTTTAATATACATTCATTCGAAATAAAAGTTTTAAGTTTACAACAGGTCCCCAAATTATACAGTCATAAGTTTACAAAACATAAATCGAATGAATAATTTTATTATGTGGGCCATCAGAGTCGATCTCAATCCGAATTACCTTCAAGCACCTGAGATAAAAACATGCAAAAATCATATTAGCGAATGCAGAGTGAATTCATAGAGTTTAATAAAACCGTTATATAAAACAATCATCGAAATCAGAACACAAGTATAATATCAGAATTAAGTCCTCGTATTGCTAGTCAGGCCATATATAAATCAAATCATACATCTTAAACCGTCCATGAGACCGTAGTCTAAATATTACCATTATAGGTAACATTATTATCATTATTTGTATCGTACTGTATCGGATATTTAGATTACATTGGATTGATTGTTGCATTGAATTGCATTGGATTATTAATAGTCGCATGACATTGTTACCTTACTATCACAAACAAAGAGCCTCGAACCCGACAAACAATTTTCTCATCTAAGTTAGCGTGTCGTCACAAAAATCACGCTATGGAAATCTTCTCATACATAAATTCGCTTACCAATCAATGTGGTACGACGGGGATCAACCGTCAAGGCGCGAACTGGGGTGATTTTCCCCAAATAGTACTATCAAATGCATAAGCGTCTACCAAATCCTGGTAGTTCACAATTCATGCTAATGGGACTTTAAGTGACATAACCTAACCACTAATAATCCATTTCATCTCATTTATTGGGGTCATAGCATCATTCGGGTCTGTATCATTAAGCATACCATCGGGACTACTTGTGTTCTATTTTTATCAAAAACTAGCATGTTATCTCCCTCGCGGGTTTACAAATCATTTTATAAAACATTTAAAAAATTGCGAGGCTATGAACTCACGTTGATTATGAAAGGCGGTTTATCAGCGACGGGCGTGCTTCGATCACGGAAACCTATATAAATAATACTCGGTCTTAGACTTTTATCCAATGACTTTATAAAAGTAATAGCTATGTATATATATGATGATTTTATAAATATGATGATGATCAAGTCAGATTGTACATCTTTATTTACTCATTATAGTGTTATGTGTTGGTAAATTTTTATACTAGTTTCACTAGTTTAACTTGTTTACATGTCAAGGCCCAATAAGCCCATTATAAGCCCATTACATTGTATTAGTCCAATTATCCTTTTATCATTAGCCCTACACTCACATGTTGGGCCCAAGTGGGTTAAGCCCAATGAGTAAGTCCATTAGTGTTTAGCCAAGTTAGTTGGGTTAATAGTCTAATAAGGCTAATTTGGCCCGTTAATGTCCATATGTTATAAAGCTCGGGTTTTATTGGTTTTTACTTGTAATATGTACTTATACATCTGTATATTATAGTTATAAAAAGTTTACATTAGACGGGTCCGACCGTCTAAGTTATAATTGACGAAAACGTTAATTTATCGGTTTTAGCCGAAAAGACGTAAAACTTATGTATTTAGTTTTATAACTTATAAAACTTATCAAATTGCCATTTTTATAAAATGTCCCTTTTATTTATTAAATTACATACTTATTTATATGTAATATATAAGTTAGTGGGTTTTAGTATACATTTTATATTATATTAACTTGAGTGCTAATTTTATAATGTATACATTTATTTTACAAATCTGATTATTATTTTCACTTTCACCATATTTACCATATTGAGTTCTATAAGGAGATAGAAGCTCATTTTTGGGTGACACAAACTAAATGTTATTTGCTACAATTAACTTAGCTTTAGCTACTGCTCAATCAGTCTCTAAATGTCCCTAACAGTCCATACAAAACAGACTACTCAGATTTGAACTTTAATATTGTTTTGATCATATCTCACTCATTTTAAGGATTCCATTGTGTGGCTGACTCTCACATATGTACAAGTCTTATAACTTACTGTATATTAGTTCATCCAAGCAATTTTAACAATTTAACATAAGTTTATTTACTGTTTTATACAGCTTACTTATTTAAGCATGATTTTACCACTTTTACATGTAGTTTTCAATATTTTTAACTAAGTTTATCAACACATGATCCCCACATAATATTTTTATCATCATATATCATCATATACATATACATTAAGAAAGAAAATACAATTTACATTTACAAAAATAACAATGAAAATGGGAAGGATGGTCTTGTTTACCAACCAAGATTATAACTTGACTTTTGATGACAACACTTGGGGTACACCAAAACTAACTTCAAGATCACCTATCTCCAAGAACTTGTTGTGGAAAATCAGCCCTAAGACACCAAAAAATCTCCTCTTTGCATATTAAAATCACCACCAATAAATAGAGCTTTAAAAAGGTTTCATCATATGTGTGAATAACATAAGATTTTGTGGTTAAATTTGATCAAATGGGGGTGTTTTGATTGTGAGTTGGGACGGAAATGGTGGGAGAGATGGAGAGTTTTGTGGTTTGCATGAGTTGAAAATGAAGTGAATGGTTTGGTGTAAGTGGTCTTTTTGAAGTTGCTAGTTTGCAAGTAAACTAAGACATGTGTCTTAGCTTACTTGGTAAGCTTGACACCTCAAGGGTGTTGTGGCTAAGTTAGCCGTCCCATGTAGTGGGGTTGGGGCAAAAGTTGTTTTGTCTCATCCCCATTTATTTACGGGTACTCCTCGATTCTAGTTTCCTCGATGTGCGTGCCCTCAGGTCGTTTTACGAAAAACGTTTTTATAAATTATGAATCAACGGCACAAAACGAATCTAATAAAAATTGTCTCATCAAAAACGAAGTTCAAAAACGTAAATACGTAATCCTAGGGTTTCCGGTTTAGTCGTAAAGGACGTTAAATTATGCACGTAAGCCCAAATTTAAATCCGTAAATTGTGAGTTCATCAACCAACACAAAAGTAAGTTTCAAAATAATATACGAGAAAATAATTTACTACCTGAAAATGTTAGATTGTCACAGCTTTTCCTCCTAAAAGGGATCAACGTCCTCGTGATCCATTTCATTTTGATGTTCGTTTCTTATTGAAATCAAAGAGGTGTGGGTATTTCTTCCACATTTCATCCTCTCATTCCCAAGTAAATTCTGGTCCATGCTTTGAATTCCATCGGATCTTGACAATAGATATCCGACTTTGTTTCAGTTGCTTTACCTCACGATCCATAACCTCTACGGGTTCTTCGATAAAATGCAACTTCTCATCAATTCGGACCTTATCCAACGAAATTTTCTCATCACTCACTGCTAAACATTTCTTCAGATTAGATACATGGAATGTGTTGTGAACACCATGAAGTTCTTGGGGTAACTCTAGTTTGTAAGCCACCGGACCTACTCTAGATAAAATCTTAAAGGGTCTAATATAGCGGGGATTCAATTTCCCTCGCTTTCCAAATCTTATGACACCTTTCCATGGCGATACTTTCAACATTACTCGGTCACCCACTTCAAACTCCATCGGTTTCCGCCGCACATCCGCGTAACTTTTCTGTCTACTTCGGGCAGTCAACAACCTATTCTTAATCTGAACTATCATCTCCGTAGTCTCCCGGATCAATTCCGATCCTGTGAGTTGGGTATCCCCAACTTCACTCTAACATACAGGAGATCTACACTTCCTACCATACAAAGCTTCAAACGGTGCAGCCTTAATACTAGCATGATAACTATTGTTATACGAAAACTCTACTAAAGGCAAATGTTTATCCCAATTATTACCAAAATCTATCACACAAGCTCTCAACATATCTTCTAGTGTTTGTATCGTTCTTTCACTCTGCCCATCAGTCTGGGGGTGATAAGCAGTGCTCATGTCGAGATTCGTTCCCAAAGATCTTTGGAGAGATTTACAAAAATTCGATGCGAATCTAGGATCTCGATCTGAAATGATCGATACAGGCACTCCATGCTTGCATACAACATTCTCAAGATAAATACGAGCCAGCTTCTCCAGTGAGAACTGCTCTTTAACCTAAATGAAGTGTGCTGATTTGGTCACTCTGTCGACAATGACCCAAATCGAGTTATTTCCAAATGATGTTCTAGGAAGCTTGGTAATAAAGTCCATCGAAATTCGCTCCCATTTCCATTCAGGAATCTTTGGTTGTTGAAGTAGTCCTGATGGCTTTTGATGTTCTTCTTTGACTCTAGCACAAGTCAAGCATTGAAGAATATACATAGCAATATCAGCTTTCATATTCGGCCACCAGTACAACTTCTTCAAATCATGATACATTTTATCAGATCCAAGATGAATGGAATACTTAGATTTATGGGATTCCAACATAATCAAATCTCTTAAGCCTCCAAACTTGGGTATCCACATACGACCTCTTAAGCATTTCACTCCATCAGCTCTAACCACTAAAGGATCTCCTTCTCCTCGAAACCCTTCATTAACAAAATTTTCTTTCTTACAGGCTTCTATTTGCACATTTCTAATTTTCTCAGGTAAATTATTGTGCACAGTCAAGACTAGAGAACGTACCCTGATAGGTTTTCTATCTTTTCTGCTTAATGCATCGGCAACAACATTTGCTTTTCCTAGGTGATATTTTATATCACAATCATAATCACTTAACAGTTCTATCCATCTTTGTTGCCTCATGTTTAATTCCTTTTGATCAAGAATATACTATATGCTTTTGTGATCGGTGAATACCGTACACTTGGTGCCATACAGATAATGTCTCCACAACCTAAGAGCAAAGACTATAGGTCCTAACTCAAGATCATGAGTAGTATAATTCTCCTCATTCTTCCTTAATTGCCTTGAATCATAAGCTATTACTTTTTCTCGCTGCATCAAAACGACTCCATACCCTCTAAGAGATGCATCACAATATACTACAAAATCTTCACTTCCGTCGGGTAATGATAGAATTGGCGCACTACATAATTTTTGCTTCAATATCTGAAATGCTCCATCATCTTCACTTCCCCAAACGAAAGGTTTATTCTTCTGAGTTAGCTTAGTCAGGGGTTTAGCTACTAAAGAAAATTCTTTAATGAATCGCCAATAATAGCCAGCCAATCCTAAAAATTGTCGCACTTCCGTTGGCGTTGTCAGTGCAGACCAATTCTTAATGGCTTCAACCTTTGCAGGATCAACATGAATTCCATCTTGGTTAATCACATGACCAAGAAATTGTACAGAATCTAACCAAAAGTCACATTTCGAAAACTTAGCATCCAACCTTTCATCCTTTAACAAACTCAAGATAATCCTCAAATGCTCTCCATGTTCCTCTTTATTCTTAGAATAGATTAGAATATCGTCAATAAACACGATCATAAATTTGTCCAAGTAGGGTTTGCACACTCGGTTCATTAGATCCATGAAGACCGCAGGTGCATTAGTTAACCCAAATGGCATTACTTGAAATTCATAGTGTCCATAACGAGTTCTAAATGCAGTTATAGGATTATCTTCATCACGGACGCGAAGTTGATGATATCCAGACCGCAAATCTATCTTAGAATACACACTAGATCCTTGTAGTTGATCAAACAAATCATCAATCCTTGGTAAAGGATATCGATTTTTAATCGTCAACTTATTCAGTTCCCTATAATCAATGCACATACGGAATGATCCATCCTTCTTCTTGACGAACAAGACTGGAGCTCCCCAAGGCGACGAGCTCGGTCGAATAAAAAGTTTATCAGAAAACTCTGTTTAGATAATTCCTTTAATTCAGAAGGTGCTAATCGGTATGGCGCACGTGCCACCGGTGCAGCACCAGGAATTAAATCGATTCGAAACTCAACTTGCCTTATCGGCGGATGTCCGGGTAAATCTTTAGGAAATACCTCAGGAAATTCACAGATAATAGGTACATCTTCTAATCGTTTCTCCTTAGACTCATTCTCGGTCACTTGAGCTAAGAATAGCTCGCAACCGTTCCTGATGTAATTTTGGACTTTAATACATGAAACGATTCTCAAACGGGATTTACCTCGATTACCATCAATTACTAACGTCTTATTCCTAAGAGGAATCTTAACCTTCTTTTCTCCACATAAAATAGTAGCATTATTCAACGATAACCAATCTATACCAATAATAATATCAAAAATACCTAGTTCTATCAACATCAAATCAATCGGAAAGGAATAGTTTAAGAGATTTAGAGAGCATCCTTCTAATAGCTTATTAGTTATCACGAATTTACCATCAGCCAATTCCACTTCTTAACAGGTATTTATCTCAACAGGTTCAATGTCAATAAGGGCACTAAATTTAGTGGATACAAAGCTCCTATCAGCACCCGAATCAAATAAAGCAACATCATAATGATTGTTGAGTAAAAACATACCAGTAACGACATTCGGGTCCTCTTTCTTAACCTCAACCGTTCCAAGTTGATAAGCACCACCCTGGGGGTTTCTTCTAGGTCCAATCGCTTTCAACTTAGAACAATCCAATTTCTTATGACCTTCTTCGTTACAGTTGAAGCAAATGATTCCCCTGTTACACCTTTCAACTTTGTGTCCAAGCTTTCCGCAATTTCGGCACTTCCAGCAGTCGCCAGCATGCCTCTTATTACCACACTTAGGACACTTTTCATCATTGCGTGGTGTGTTGTTGGTAAGAGCATTTGCATTCCCCTTTCTCTGGTTTTGACAGCGATTGAAATTCTTCTTATTATCACCTCTATCTCTACGATCGCCATCACCCTTTCTTTGCTCACCAGTACGTGCTTCATCCTCCTTATCCTGAATTATTTACCTAATGAGTTGGTAAGCCATTCGAACAGCCTCATCAATGGTCAGTGGTTTTGATGATATCACGTCCCCTCGGATGTTCTTGGTTAACCCTTTAATATATTGTTCAACTCGGATCTCTTCGGGTTCCACCAATCGAGGACACAGTAAGGACAACTCATGGAATTGGTTTGTGTAGCTATCAATGTCCACACCTTTCATTCTTAGATGAATCAACTCTTGTTCTAACCTAATGATCACACTACGGGGACAGAACTCCAAAGTCATCCACTTCTTAATTTCAGCCCAAGGAGTAGCATTAGCAACATCAATACCCATGAAAGAAATTCTCCCGTTCCACCAAGTTAACACGCGACCTTTAAGAGTAGCCATAGCAAAAGTCACCTTATCTTCCTCCTTACACTTACTAATCCAAAACACCGACTCAATCTTCTCAATCCACTAACTTAATCCTACAACACCTTCAGTTCCATTAAAAGGTAGAGGTTCACACTTCATGAACGTCACATAAGTACAACCACCGACTTCAGGTGCATTAGGTCCAAGTCCTCCTATATTTCCTCCAGCATTAGCATTCAAATTATTAGCATTCACATTCACATTAGTACCACTAATTCCACTACCGCCAGCTCCACTACCACCAGCTCCACTACTGCCAGCTCCACTACCGCCATCTTCACTACTGCCAGCTCCATTACCGCCAGCTCCATTTCTAGCATTTGCCATAAATTCAGTCATAGATGCGGCAACTTGCTCCGCAATAATCCTACGTACATCATCCTCAGTCACAGCTTTCTTGGGCGGCATGATTCTATGATTTCACAGTTTCAAAGTATTAAGCATTTACCTAACAAGGGATTCATATAAGATGGACCGAATTCATAATCAAGATACAAATAAGGCACAATATGGAATTCAAGACAAGATACATATTTCATTGGATTAGAAACAAACACATTGTCTTAATTTACATCCCATATCAAAGTTTCTAGCACTATACATGCCCAAAATTCGTGCCAGATCTACTAACTAATAAGTCGGTTCAGTCAAAGTTACAAAAGATACAAAAGATACAAAGGTAACTACTAAAGATAGACTGGTCTATTGAGAACCGCCAGATGGTCCATCATCCATCGTCTTCGGTATCCTCTTCGGACGATCACAAGGCACATCTTCAGCTGGGCGCTTACGAATCACTCCTTTCTCAACCATCGCAGTATAAAACCTAATGTTCCAACCAACAGATATATTCAACTCTTTTTCAGCATTCTCACGCATTGCACGAGCTACACTCACCTGAATCTCCATAGTATTCACCTTTTTCTTCATTTCAGCATACTAGCCACTTTCTAACACAGGTAACCTCCTAAACGCCTCATTCAAACCACGATCTACATTAGTCAAATCTAAGTTAAGAAATTCCCGCTCTTTCTCACCAACCTTAGTCTTTGACTCCAAATAAGCAACATGAGTTTGAACAATACCTAATCCAACCTCTATCATACTACCCTGAACACGGGAAGCATCTAAATCACGTCTCAAGGCCCAAGGTGAAAGACCATCAATATGAGTAGCCTCTCGAACCCTAGTTGACTCTTCTATCACATGATTCAGAATCGGATTCAGACTATTCAGACTTTTCATCTCTAAGTAACTCAAACTCAGAGTCAGACCAATCAACTAGAGGGGGTATGGACTCACCCTCCGCTACATCATAAGGGAAAATAAGCTCAGCCTCGTCATCATCATCAACCTCATCATCTATACATATCTCCTCCTCGACATCCTCGTCGTCATCCTCATTACCTACATCATCTATACCAATCTCATCATCATTCTCAATACCAACATTATCATTATCATTCTCTACAACATCAACCTGAGGGGCAATCTGATCTCCTAGTCCTATCTCGGGCTTGGGATCATCAAATGGTTCCTCCTCATCATCATCCATATCCTCATTTACATCATAATCCACTAAGTCTAAATAAAGGTTATCATCTACATTAGGTTCGGGAATAGCATGGTTCTCTACAGGAATATTAGGGTCAGCCATGACAATCTGCATTTATATATATCTCGTATTAGCATAAAAATATTTACCAAACAGTTACATACTGAATTCACGATATATACATATATATAAATTAAATTATATATATCAAAATATATATCTTCTCAATAAGGCTTGTTGGTAACGTTGGAGATCTTTGGCACCGTTATAGTCAAAAGATTTTTCATATATTTTCTCAAAATGTTTATAGTTAAAAGATTTTGAAAAGTTTTATTCAAAACCTTGATTTTTAAAATCTTTCATTCTCTATAAAGAGAGCTCTGATACCAAACTGTAACACTCTCAAATTTCATATCGGTACAGCGGAAGAGTCATTAGAGTATTACGGGATAGCACAATAACTCCAATCCTAGACAACGCATAAAAATGGTTGTACAAGGTTTAATATACATTCATTCAAAATAAAAGTTTTAAGTTTACAGCAGGTCCCCAAATTATACAGTCATAAGTTTACAAAACATGGATCGAATGAATAATTTTATTATGTGGGCCATCAAAGTCGATCTTCATCCGAATTACCTTCAAGCACCTGAGATAAAAACATGCAAAAATCATATCAGCGAATGTCGAGTGAATACATAGAGTTTAATAAAACCGTTATATAAAACAAACATCGAAATCAGAACACAAGTATAATATCAGAAGTAAGTCCTCGTATTGCTAGTCAGGAAATATATAAATCAAATCATACATCTTAAACCGTCCATGAGACCGTAGTCTCAATATTACCATTATAGGTAACATTATTATCATTATTTGTATCATATTGTATCGGATATTTAGATTACATTGGATTCATTGTTGCATTGGATTGCATTGGATTATTACTAACCGCATGACATTGTTACCTTACTATCACAAACAACGGGCCGCGAACCTGATAAACAATTTTCCCATCTAAGTTAGCGTGTCGTCACAAAAATCACGCTATGGAAATCTTCTCATACATAAATTCGCTTACCAATCAATGTGGTACGACGGGGATCAACCGTCAAGGCGCGAACTGGGGTGATTTACCCCAAATAGTATTATCAAATGCATAAGCGTCTACCAAATCCTGGTAGTTCATAATTCATGCTAATGGGACTTTAAGTGACATAACCTAACCACTAATAATCCATTTCATCTCATTTATTGGGTCATAGCATCATTCGGGTTTATATCATTAAGCATACCATCGGGAATACATGTGTTCTATTTTTATCAAAAACTAGCATGTTATCTCCCTCGCGGGTTTACAAATCATTTTATAAAACGTTTAAAAAAAGTGTGAGGCTATGAACTCACGTTGATTATGAAAGGCGGTTTATCGGCGACGGGCGTGCTTCAGTCACGGAAACCTATATAAATAATACTCGATCTTAGACATTTGTCCAATGACTTTATAAAAATAATAGCTATGTATATATATGATGATTTTATAAATATTATGATGATCAAGTGGGATTGTACATCTTTATTTACTCATTATAGTGTTATGTGTTGGTAAATTTTTATACTAGTTTCACTAGTTTAACTTGTTTACATGTCAAGGCCCAATAAGCCCATTATAAGCCCATTACATTATATTAGTCCAATTATCCTTTTAACATCAGCCCTATACTCACATGTTGGGCCCAAGTGGGTTAAGCTCAATGAGTAAGTCCATTAGTGTTTAGCCAAGTTAGTTAGGTTAATAGTCCAATAAGGCAAATTTGGCCCGTTAATGTCCATATGTTATAAAGCTCGGGTTTTATTGGTTTTTACTTGTAATATGTACTTATACATCAGTATATGAGTTATAAAAGTTTACATTAGACAGGTCCGATCGTCTAAGTTTTAATTGACGAAAACGTTTATCAGTTTTAGCCGAAAAGACGTAAAACTTATGTATTTAGTTTTATAACTTATAAAACTTATCAAATTTCCATTTTTATGAAATGTCCCTTTTATTTGTTCAAGTACATACTTATTTATATGTAATATATAATTTAGTGGGTTTTGGATATACATTTTGTATTATATTAACTTGAGTGCTAATTTTATAATGTATACATTTATCTTACAAATCTGATTATTATTTTCATTTCACCATTTTACCATATCTTGAGTTATATAAGGAGATAGAAGCTCATTTTGGGTGACACAAACTACATATTATGTGCTACAATTAACTTAGTTTTAGCTACTGCTCAATCAATCTATAAATGTCCCTAACAGTCCATACAAAACAGACTACTCAGATTTGAACTTCAATATTGTTTTGATCATATCTCACTCATTTTAAGGATTCCATTGTGTGGCCAACTCTCAAATATATACAAGTCTTATAACTTAATGTATATTACTTCATCCAAGCCATTTTAATAATTTAACATAAGTTTCCTTACTGTTTTATAAAGCCTACTTATTTAAGCATGATTTTACCACTTTTACATGTAGTTTTCAATCTTTTTAACTAAGTTTATCAACACATGATCCCCACATACTATTTTTATCATCATATACATATACATTAAGAAAGAAAATAAAATTTACATTTACAAAAATAATAATGAAAATGGGAAGGATGATCTTGTTTACCAACCAAGATTATAACTTGACTTTTGATGACAACACTTGGGGTACACCAAAACTAACTTCAAGATCACCTATCTCCAAGAACTTCTTGTGGAAAATCAGCCCTAAGACACCAACAAATCTCCTCTTTTGATGTTAAAATCACTACCAATCGATAGAGCTTCAAAAGGGTTTCATCATATGTGTGAATAACATAAGATTTTGTGGTTAAATTTGATCAAATGGGGGTGTTTTGGTTGTGAGTTGGGACGGAAATGGTGGGAGAGATGAGAGAGCTTTGTGGTTTGCATGAGTTGAAAATGAAGTGAATGGTTTGGTGTAAGTGGTTTTTGTGAAGTTGCTAGTTTGCAAGTAAACTAAGACATGTGTCTTAGCTTACTTTGTAAGCTTGACACCTCAAGGGTGTTGTGGCTAAGTTAGCCGTCCCATGTAGTGGGGGTGGGGTAAAAGTTTTTTTGTCTCATCCCCATTTACTTACGGGTACTTCTCGATTCTAGTTTCCTCGATTTGTGTGCCCTCGGGTCGTTTTACGAAAAACATTTTTATAAATTATGAATCAACGGCACAAAACGAATCTAATAAAAATTGTCTCATCAAAAACGGAGTTCAAAAATGTAAATACGTAATCCTAAGGTTTCTAGTTTAGTCGTAAAGGACGTTAAATTATGCACGCAAGCCCAAATTTAAATCCGTAAATTGTGAGTTCATCAACCAACACGAAAATAAGTTTCAAAATAATATACGAGAAAATAATTTACTACCTTGAAATGGTTAGATTGTCACAAGTAAATTAGCAGATCTATTCACAAAGGAAATTGTATGATTACATAGTACACCTTCATAAATTTTATCAGACATGGATCCACGTTTCAGTTCTCACTTTTGGGGAGGTTTGCATAAAGCTTGGGGAACTAGGCTCAAGCTCAGCACAGCTTTCCACCCGCAGACGGACGGTCAGTCAGAGCGTACCATCCAGACTTTGGAGGACATGCTACGCGCCTGTACATTAGAATGGACAGGACACTGGGATGATTATATTTGCTTGGTAGAGTTTGCCTACAACAATAGTTGGCATGCAGTATCAAGCGTGCTCCCTTCGAGATGTTATGCGGCAGGAAATGTCGTGCTCCTATTTGTTGGGATCAGGTTGGAGAACGTTTCATTGAGGGACCAGAATTAATAGAGCTAACAAATGAAAAGGTCGTCATTGCCAGGGCAAAGATGCAAGAAGCGCGTACTCGTCATAAGAGTTACGCCAACAAACATCGCAGAGATCTATCATTTCAGACGGGGGACCATGTGTTCCTTAAAGTATCACCCGCACGCGGTGTCAGACGTTTTGGCCTCAAAGGAAAGCTTAGCCCTCACTACATCGGACCGTTCGAAATCCTTGAAAGTGTCGGTGAAGTATCATATCGGTTGGCATTACCGCCTCAGCTTTCACACGTTCACAACGTGTTCTATGTATCACTACTCAGAGGGTACAACTTTCATGAGCTTCACAAAGTGAATTATCCACTTGATCAGATTCGGGAGGACCTAACTTATATTGAAGAACCCGAAGCAGTCTTAGATTTCCAGGATCGAGTTATGAGAAGTAAAACCATTCCTTTCGTCAAGATCCTGTGGAGGAACCATACCGAGCGGGAGGCCACTTGGGAAATAGAAGAGTCTATACGGACTTCTTATCCTCACTTCCAGTTTTGATTCGGGTATGTCTTTCAGTTATACGTCTTTCAGCTTATATGTTTTCAGCTTTCTTGTTCTTTCAGTCCATGTGTCGTTCAGTTTAGATATATTCCCCAGCTTAAAGTACCCTAAATTCAAGGACGAATTTTTCTTTTTAGAGAGGGAGAATTGTAAAACCCAGTACATTCGTATCCTTAATTCGGGGACGAATTATTTTTTTAGAGGGGAAGAATTGGAAAACCCGTATTTAAGAATTTCAGAATATTAAATACACACGCTCAGTTTCAGTTAAATATTATAAATAATAATTATTCAGAAATAATTATTAGGTTTCATAAAAATATTACGTATACATTAATTATGACACAGAAAGAAAAGAGTAATTAACATTTCGAATATAAACACGGGAAATAAATTACGAGTTTACGTGAATAAAACGTTAAACCGATAATCAAACGAAAACACCACATATATAAAGAAAAGGAACGACTAGCTTAGATAAGAAAGAAGAGCAATAGGTTCTTGGCCCGGCCCGTCTTAAAATAAAATAACATGAAAGAAAAGGAGTTTTTCACTTTCACTTTTGCAAAACACAAAACAAGAACTAAGGTTTTATAACCTTGCGGGCCGCCGGCTATAGAAGAGAAAAACAGGGGTTCCGGACTTAGTTTCTTCAAGAAATTCGTGTGTGTTCGTCTCTCATTACTAATCTCACAATGGTAATCAATTTGTTTTCCTTTAATTTCTATATACATGAATTTGTATGTTTGATCTAAAAGAAAAAAAGGTTATGTTTGTAAATTGAAATTAAAAGAAACAGGGGGGTCGGTTTTGGAGACTGCATGAAAGCCGAGACACCACCATGTCTCGGTGTTGCCTCTTTCTTTAGTCGGCCGAGAACAGCAGCCCCAACAAGGGGGAAGTCGCAACATTGGTGGTGTTTGTTGTGGTTGTGCGAACCAAAAGAGAAAACGGGGAGTCGGGTTGTTGATCATCATGGGGACCGAGACCATAAGGTCTCGGTATATATTGTCCCTGCCCATCCGTGACCCACACAGGGGCGGCTAGCGCTGCATTCGACCCAAAAGCTGCCAAATAACCATTCGGGTGTAAAAATGTTAAAGGGGGTGTTTGGGACTGTCAAAGCAGTGGGAAACCTTATGAAAACAGTGGGAAATATATAAGGAGCAGTGGAAACATATTAAACAGAAAATAAAAAGTGTTAGTTTTGAAATTAGCGACAGATTAGCGTCACACTGTTTTTAGTGACTTATTTTTCTGTCACTAATTCATATAGGCAGATTTTATATACTTTGTTGAATTGTTTTTGTGCGACCGAGAAGGGGTATCTCGGTAGGCTCGGGATATATTAAAATAATAAATATGAAGACTTTTAAATTATACCTTTTATTTCTTAAATTTTATAAATGTCTTAATTGTATATTTAAATGAATTAGATTAAAGTAGTTTTATGAGATTTAAAAGAGTATAATTTTATTAAAGAAATTATAAATAATTTTGGAAACATTCTAATTTAGGAAACTTTCTATTATTAGCAGGTTATTAAATATAGAAATATTATAACGTCAGAATACGTGTTATACCGTAGTTAATAATAGAACAGGAATACGTTAAGCAGAAATATTAGAACATTCAGACATATCAGTTTATCTATTAACAGTAGTACAAGAATAAATAAATTAACTAAGTACAATTGAGATAAATAAAAACGAATATCAGTTAACTTATTCGCGTCCTTTATTCATGTAGCTCGCATGAAATCAGAGTAGACTTTCTGTCAGTTGATCTCGGTCGGTTACTGGACACGAGGTACAGATTTCCCGTCCTTTCAATAAGGACTTCCTTTCTATGCATGATTAGGATTTCTCGTCTGCAGCCAAATGTTTTCCCTAATTAAATGTTAGAAGTTTTATCAGAAATCGGTTTGTTAATTAAGTTAAATTGCCTGAGCCTTATATACAAGCATGACCAGCTATGTACTAGTTATGGTGGTACCGTAACCATGACACTTGAGGCACCGATGTCATGACTCACCTGCGGGAGAGTGATATCTCGCAGCGTCCCATTCAGTTCAGCTTGGCTATTTTATCAATATCATTAGTGGGGCGTATGGATGCATCCTAGGCTTATCAGTTTATAGTTCTCAGGTGAATGTGATGTGTGCTCTACATCCTTCACATTGGAGCTGATCCCTCCACCCAGCACATTATTTAGAGGTCACCCCTCTACAGCATGACGAGGACACCCCTTCAGTTATTCATGCAATAGTTGTTACATCACATGACCTATATAAGCTCTTGGCAATTAAAATACAGTAAATGCATGTTTTCAGATTTAACAGTTAATAATTCAGTTTTGTTATTTATAAATCAGACATATCAGATTTTACACAGTTTGCTCCTTATTGTGATAACTGTTTTGGTTTTAGTAATTGTTACCTGTTCTTCTAGTACCTTTTTATCATGCTTCATATCATTTCACTGAGCGTTATGCTCAACCGTAGTTTCCTTTCATGTTTCCAAACGGCAAGTACACAAGGACGATCTTAGGACTTCTAAGAGAGTACGTGCATTGGATGGGAGCTATCCAGACTCCTTTACATTATGCACTTATACATTACTTTGGTTGTTTGGATATTATTTCGTCCTTTTCTTTTAGTACTTAATATTTTATGTTTGAGCTTATGTTTGGACTACCGATGTTTGATTCCGGTATTTTCGTTATGGTCAGTTAATGTTTAATACATTGCCTTGCATGCTTTGATCACATGCCATAAATACACGTAACGGTACACTTATCCAAGTGGGGTGTTACATCCAGTCTATCTCTGGAAGCGGATAGCAGTCCTGAGGACAAGCCTTATTGATATCTGTAAAATCAACACACATGCGCCAGCTGCCACCGTGCTTTTTGACCATCAATGGATTGGAAAGCCAGTCATGGTAGTAGACTTCTCGCATAATTCCTGTGTCTACCAATTTTCTTACCTTATCTAGTATTGCTTTACTGAGTTCTGGAGCTTGTCCCCTTTTCTTTTGTCTGACCGGTGTAAATCCTTCGCGGATTTGTAAATTGTGCTCGGCTATTGATCGTAGTTCAACGGTCATATCTTTTGGAATCCCATACGAAGATGTCCAAATTATCCTTTAAAAGTTGACACATGTCTGACTTTCCTTTTTCGGTAATGTTCCCCCAATTGTTATCTCTTGATCTGGGTATTCTGGGTGAATTGCTACCTTTAGATTTGGTGGTGAACTTACTTTTGGCTCTACTGTTACTCGAGGTGGTTCCGTAACTATGTTACACTCCGCGAGTGGTACGGCTGTATTGAAGATCGTTACAATTCCTCCTTCCACTAGGAATTTCATCATGCCATAGGCCGTAGAGGGTACTGCTCGCATTGCTAAGATGGCGGGTCACCCAATGATTCCATTGTACTGTGATGGTGATCGTATTATCATAAAAATCATTGAGACTTTCATCGAATGCTCGTCATTTCCTACCTTTACTACTAGTTTTAACTGGCCCAAAGGCCGTACTGCTTCTCCACTGAAACCAATGAGCAGAGAAGTCGCAGGTACCATTTGGTTCCTTTTCTTTGGGCTTAGTTTTAAGAAGCAATGCTCATACATAATTTCTGCGGATGATTGCTATGATCATCGATATTTACTTCTATTACCAATGGGCCCTCTGTCACAGTGTTCACATTGGGGGGGGGGGGGGAGATGTCTCTCCCTCTGGAGAACCTCTGGCTCACCCTTTGCTTAGTCCTTCGTTGCTAAGTTTGTACCATGTAAATGGTTGCGACTGTATCCTTTGGCTTTTGTTTTTCGTCTTCTGTGGCTTCTTTGACGAGGTGCTTCAGCTTTCCCGTCTATACCAAGCTTTCAATGTTCTTTTGTAGCTGAATACACTCATTTGTGGCGTGTCCCTTTTCCCTATGGTACTCGCAGTATCTATTGCCTATGCTTCTTTCCACTAGAGTGACCATTGGTAGTGGTCTTCGGAAGTTCGATCCTTCTATTGTGAGGATATCTCTTGGGTTTAATTTGAGTGGCGTGAATCGAAAACTGTTTCTACGCCCTTCTTTTTGGTTTCCTTGGTATTTAGGATTCTAGGATTTGTCCTGTATGTTAGTTTGTTTATTAGGCACGTCGCGGGATCTATAGCTGGAAGTATTTTGCATGGATTCCGTGGCAGCTGATTCTCCCTGCATGAAGGATCTCACCCTTCGCATTACCCCATCAAAGGTTTCCAGTGTCCTCTCGTTCAACTTTCGTATTAGATCTTTGTTATTTATCCCTACCATAATACAGGATACTTTCAAGATCTTCGGGCATTCTTTTATCTGGAGGCATCGTCTTGAAGCGCTCTAAGAAGTCTTCTAGGTATTCACCCTGTTTTTGTTTGACTCTTGCTAGTGATATGGCGCTCCAGTCGTATCTCTTTTGTTGGACATAATTTCTTTTGAATGATTTCCGTAATACTTCGAATCCGTTGATTGTTCGCAGTGGGAGTCTATCAAACCAGTTCCGTGCATTTCCTATAATCGTAGAGTTGAAGATGTTACACCATACAGGTTTGGGACATTGCTCAATTCCTGCTTGCGATTCGAAGACTTTCAAATGATCTTCTGGATCTGTGGTGCCATCATATGTTTTGACGTTCATTGGCATGTGAGCTTTATTGTATCAGGATAGTACTGTATATTCCTTGTGAAAGCGTTTTTTCTTTCCCTTCTCCATGGTTGTGAGAAGTCTCGATTTTTTATTTTGTGTGAATGGAAAGCGCGTTCTTCCCCTCCTGAGATTTCTGGGGAGGAATATCTGCACCCACGTTCTGTATGATGATTGTTGTCTGATTTTGAATCTGATGAGTCATTGTCTGAAGATTGATAGCGTCCTGTGCGTCTTTTTCCTTTTATGACCTGCTGGTCCTTCATGTATTTAGTAGCGAGTGGGAGCAGCGCTTGTAAGTTGTTTGATACACATTCTTCCATCGCGCGTGCATCTGTAACAATTACTTCCTCGTTTTCCGCTGGTGTGAGGGGTAGTTTTAGTTTGTCTTTCTTAGGATTCGGTTAAGCCGATCTCTGGCCTACGTCTCTTTCCTCTATGGTAGGTAGGGGGGTTGAGAATAGTCATCTCGCTCCTCGAAGAGGTGGATTCATCACATCATGACTGTTTGCGTCGCTGGCAGATCCAGGGGTGCCCTCCATGGATGTGATCTAACCGTCTATCGTCAATAATCTTCGGCCACCTCCATCTGTTCCGTCTCTTATCATGCTTAGAGTTTAGTGTAGTGCCCCACGGATGGAGCCAACTTGTTGATATAAAATATGGATGGACCGTGCTTGACCAGAATTAGGCTTAATTCGGGGTCTTGCAGACTCCGGCTCTTGCACCAAGTGAACCTTGTTTGAAGACCATACACACTGAATGATAGACACCGTTAGGCTTACCGTGGGCGCGTGTCCCATGATTAGACTCCAGCGAGAGAGTAAGTAATCGGTTTGAGTATATGTGAGGGTTTTAGAGTATTGTGTATCGTACCTTTGTGGAACCTCTGAGGTTCCTTTTATACCCGTGAGAGTGCTGGCTGGACCTCTCCTGTTCTTTTGGCCCAAGGAAGAGATAATGACTCAAAATAGTCTGATCCTTATCGCATGACTAAGGTGAGTGCATATCCCTTTTCTTTAGGCGAATATAACCACAAGATAAGTTATATTATGTCTGATCTTGTCGTAGTGCGACGAGGACTCGGTTAAGTAATCAACCGTTGTGTGACAGCGGCTAACCGGGCCTCTTGGGCCGTGCGCGCGTTGTAAAGTAGTGATCCATACCCGATGAATACGGTTAATAGCCGTGGGTCGTTTTATTAAACCCGAATAAGGACTATACGTCATCATTCCAAGCTATTAACCAGCACCATTTGTGATTTAGTTAATACTATTATAGACTTGAACTATTCGTTCAGACTTTTTAATTTTTGACATGATACTAAAACTTCGTATAAGTACATAAAAAGAAGAGGATACGCAACAAACATTATGATTGGTTGATTTCATTTGTAATAAAAAGATCTCTCTGTTCCCGAGTTTAATGAGGAAACAAAAGAAAGGGTATGGACAAAATATGAGAGGAAAGAAGAGGGGAAGATACATGCACTTGTATAATTTTATGTTCCCGAGTTAAGAAGAAAAGAAGAGAAGATACAGCTTTTTCGTGTTCCTGAGTTAAGAAGAAGAGAAAAGAAAATCAACAAATTTACAACTATATCCTCTATATTTAATTCAATTATAATTCTTAATATAACCCAAGAAATTGCTTACCTTGATTTTTTTACTTCTTTTTTTTCTATTTCCAAACACAATGATTGTTGTCAAGAAAATATATACTCCTAAGAAATGTATAATTTTCAAGTCCTTTTTAGTTACGCCCTGTAGAAACTAGAAGGGGGGGGGTTGAATAGTTTCTCTTCGATTGGTAACCAAATTAAAATTACTTTCAATTTGATTTATATCAAAACTATCTTTTGCTTGAAGCTAAGTTGCATAATGATTAGGTTCAATTCAAATGCACTAGCAAAGATAATAGGTAAGTGTAATGATAATGAAATAAGTAAAGAGTAAGGAAGGAGACAACCTAGTGGGAAGACACCAAGATTTATAGTGGTTCGACAACGAGGCTCTATCCTCGTTTCTACTCCACTCCTCTAGTACACCTACTCGAGATTTCCACTATATCCACAAGCTCCCTTCTTGGCGAAGAAAACCTTACATCGTCGCTTACATTATTTTCCGACACTAAGCTAAATGTCGAGACCTAATCTTTAGCTAGGACCAATCTACACAACGTTGCCTACTTCACAATTTAACGACACAAGGCTAGATGTCGAGTTCTAATCTTAAGGTAGAACCAATCTTCACGACGTTGCCTACTTCACCATTTTACGACACAAGGCTAGATGTCGAGTTCTAATCCTAAGATAGAACCAATCTTCACGACTCTTTACTTTGAAGCTAAGTGAGAACTTCACACAACACAACTACTAATCACTTTCAAGTTTAGTGAGAACTCACAAGACACAACCACATCACTTTATAGTTTAGTGAGAACTACTAATCAAATCTATTACAACTCAACCAGACATATCCAAGTACACACATGTAGCTTGGATTACACAACACAAATCCATGCAATGGATGTACACAACAAATCCAAGTATTCACAAATAACTTGGATGAACACAACTAGTCCAAGTATTCATAAATACAATGGATTGACATAAAACAAAAAGGGTATCATGATGAATATGACTAGCTCATAGATTCATCTTTATCACAACACTAGTGAGTGAGTGATCTTCTCATTTGACAAGGTAAAGGAGGGGATCAAGAGGATAATCATATGTAAACATCCTTAACACTTTAAGTGATCATTTACTAATGATTATGTTATAGAAAAGAGAAAGGGGGCTGAGAAAAACGTCCAAGAGGCTTGTTGGAAAATGAGATTTGACCCACTATTTAAAGGAGACAAAGTATAACAGATATATAACGGCTATCTGGGCGCGGTGCCTTATCTAGCCCGGCGGTTCCTTATCGCTAGGGAACCGCCTAGCTACTTAAGGTTCCGCCCCTAGAGTACGCTCTGTTTTTTGTCTTTTAGTGGGGTAGGAATATCTGAGGTATTTGAAGCCTTCAAAGGATATTCTAATAGCATATGGAATATGCTATTTTCAAATTTTCATTTTCCATTTTAATAAAACATTTTCTAAAAATGAAAGTTTATTAAAAAGTCTTTTGTCATATTAACAAAAGTGAGTTTTAAGGATAATCATTTTGATGATCACTAAGTATGATTAAGAAAGGTTAGTGATATGATTATTACCTTGATGATAGTGTTAGTTAAATAATTCGTTTTGTGTTTTACACTAAATGTGTTGTATAGTTTGTTGTGATCAAAACTAAGAAAGATTAGTTAACACTAATAATGTTTTTAGGCATCACTTGCATTAACAATCTCCCCCTTTTTGATTACGACAAACGATAAACTCATTTACGTAGAAACACAAAATATCGAATTATTAACGAGTTTATCACTATCATTTCTCCCCCTTTGTCGTAGCAAAAAGGTTAGCACAAGTCTTTTGAAGAAAATCGGACTTTGCTAGTAGCTCCCCCTTGGTGGTTGCTCCCCCTTGATTGGGGCACCAAGTATGTGAGCTAAGGTGACATGCTACACAAAGGTTAGTAGAAAGAAAAGAAACACCAATGTATATATGATCACTACCTACTAAGTAACTTGAGAGGGAGAGAGAGAAGAAATCTCAAATTAGAAGCAAGTATTTTGCTAAGTATGTCCAAAAAGGTAATTGACAAAATCAAGCTTCAATCCAATAAAGATGATAAACTTGTCAATGGGTTAAAGTTTATAATTGATGGAATCACCCATAAGCAATTGTAAAAATTAACCATGATCAACTCAAAAGAGAACTAAGGAAATAACACACAAACAACACAAAGGTTACATAAAAGAAAAGACATAGCAAGGTAGATAGTCATACACACAATATGAGTATCTAAAGCAAAAAATATGGAAAATAAACCACTAAGCATAAGCTATTCTAATAGTGATAATTTTCCAAGATTGCTTAAAAAATAAAAGACTCTAAAACAACTAAAGTAATAAAGACTCTAAGAGTAGTTAGTCCTTTAGTTGGAAAAATAAGACGACGATGCATCATTCGAAGTTTTGTCCATTGGAACGAAAACTTGGATAAGAGGTCGAGTGAGGAGGAATTCAAGGAAATTTAACTTCTCATATACATGAGCAAGTTCAATTTGTTGAAATCGACAACAAGCACACGAGGATCCATGATGCAACACAAAATCGTTTGATGGGGGTAGGGCATCAAACCTAGGTTTTAGTGGTGGTGGGGTAATAGGGTAGAAAATGTTTTCATAATGCCTTGTGAGGTTTGGGAAGGTTGAAAGGTCATTGAGTTGAGGGGTGTTGAAGGATTGAGGTGGTGGGGGAACATTTTATTTTGCTCTGGTGATGGGGTTAATGGTATAAGTCTCATTCCAATACTTGATTAGAGAGAAGGTAGGGTTTTTGGGTGGTTTGGAAGAAGATGGTTCATTCTCTTTAACCCAAATAGGTCGAACTGAGATTTTCGGTTTCTTTGAAAGCTTGGATGAGGAAGCTTTGGGTGAGTGAGGTTGTGACAAAGAAATGTCAAGGTTAGGAATGGAGGAGTTAGGCATTGTGAAGGTGTGAGAATGAAATCTCAAGGTTGGGAAGGTGTGAGAATGAAATCTCAAGGTTGGGAAGGTGTGAGAATGAAATCTCAAGGTTGGGGTATAAGTAAAATGTAATCAAGGTAAGAATTTGAATACAAAATGTGAAGTGTCAAGGAATTTTTAGCCAAATTAAGCAAACAAGGAATCTTGACAGGGTATAGGGTTTAAAGAATTTTGACCAAAAACGAGTCAAAAGTCAGTTTCTGTTCGCGGTACCTTATAGGGACCGGCGGTTCCTTAACACTTAAGGAACCGCGGGACTTTAAGGATCCGCGTGCAGTGGACTTGAAACCAAGTTTTTCCAAGGTTTTGAGAAAAACTAAGACTTTTTCAAAAAAATTGCAAATCTTGGAATTTTACCTCTATTAGCACTAAATTATGCTAGGGTTGCATAAAAGCAACACATTCACAAAGAATTTCTTGACAAAGGGTGACAAAATATTTAGATATCATTTTGAACCAATTTTTTAGTCAAGTTTTTAGAGGTTGTGATAGATTTAGGTTCAATTTTAATTTCAAATTAAAGTTGATTAATGTGTACACAAGAATAGGAACACATAAAGCTAAATTCATTAACTAACTTCATGAAAAACTCATGAAGGAAGAAAGTACAATGACAAATAAAATACAAGAACAACTAACTAATACAAAGTTAGCTTAATACTAGATCTAGATGAGTAGTCTTCTTTGGCTTGGTTTTGTTAAAAAAAACTTATTAAGAAAACTCATCATTCATCTCCTAGGAGGAGGCATGGAGAACAAGGTAAGCAAGAACTCTTGCAACCTCCTATGTAGTCCAAACATCTCCATCCTAAGGTTATGGATGATGTAGTGGTTGTAGAGGCAACATGGACAATTAGGACCATGTGTCTCTTAAAACCCATAGTAAGGATCACCCAAAAGGAGGGAAAGTGGGACACCCAAAATTGGAATGTTTAAGTTTGGTGGAGGTGGAGGAGGCATGTTCTCCAAGGGTGATGTGAGTGAGAGTGGAGGCATGTTCTCCAAAGGGGAAATGGGTGAGTGTGGAGGTATGTTCTCCAAGGTTGGTGAAATGGGTGAGTTAGGAGGGGTAAATGGTGAAGTCACCAAGGTGTCATCAAAGTCATTCACAAAAGGAATGCTTTGGATTGGTTGGGGTTTTGTGGTCACATCCAAGGGTGCACTTGGAGTGAAGGGTGAAGAGAGCTCATTCATTCTTGAGTTGAATGAAGAGGAGGTAGAACCAATGGAGTGGTTAGTACCATGGGTGGATGTTGTCTTGCATGGTGAAAGGGGTGGTGAAGGTGATGAGGAAATAAGTATTGGAACCATCTCATTTTTGGGTGTGTGAAAGGGTGAGGAGTTAGGCTTGGGTACCGTAATACTAATCTTAAGTGTCTTCCTTGGGGTGTTTGAGGTTTTTGTAGAAACCATGGTTGACAAGGGTGGTTTAAGGGTTAGGGAAGGATGTTTTGATGTGTGAAGAACATGACTAACAAGGTGGGTTTAAATGGGTGAGGGGATGATCCAAACTAGTAATGAGTTAAAATCATTTTAGGTGAATAATGAATTTAGGTAACCTAGTTTAGGAAATATGCAGGTTATTGCAAAGAATCATGCAAAGTTAACACAGATTTATGAAAATAGTGTAAAGCAAAAGATTCTGTCAGACACAGTGGCGGAGGTTCCTTATCTAGGACCGGCGGTTCCTTATTGATAAGGAGTCGCGGGTTGATATGGAACCGCGACCAGAGGTCTTTCAAAAAATTCACTTCCCAGATTTTGGTTAGCCTAGATTTTTACCAAAGGATTCACAAGCCAAAGTTAACTACTGACCAAAATCTAAGAAGCTAACTATCATAAGGCATGCACAAAGCTATGTAAATCACAAACATGATGGCATAAACAACATTTAGGATTAATATAAATAACAATCCAAACATGTAGCATAAGTTAATACACATCCAAGATAATAAAAAAAATTGTTCAACATTACATGTTTACCAACATGTATTCTTTGAAATACTTCAAAGCTTTCAGCTTCTCTTCTTGCCCAATCCCTTGATCATATTCCCCAAATACTTGAATCCCTTCCTTGACTCAACCCGATGTTTATGCAATTCACCTCTAGTTCTAAGATTTTCACGGTAGAGATGCTCCATGTTGAGATCTTCCGGTACTTCACTAGAGGAGTAATGAGGTGGAGGAGCTAAGTCTTCAAGTCCATCCACGAATGAGTTTGAGGATAGGTGGGAATTACTCGAAGAGTTGAAGTGAGAACTAGTACCTATGCCATCACCATCACTTGTTGGCATGTAGGTGTCCTCATCATCCATCTCTTGATGATCGGATTTTCGTGAACCTCGATCCCTTCTTGTCTTTCTTGCATATGCCTCTTGAATAGGAAACATAACCCGATGAACCGGGTGGAAGCGAGAAAGATCGAGGTGGGGAAAGTCATGAGCAACCCTTTTGAAAAGGCGAGTAAGAAGCATAGCATAGGGAAGATTTGTTTTGGGCTTTGAAGGGGCATAATTTATTCGTCGAGCGATATAGAATGCCAAATTGTACTTGGTGGATGTAAAGATGCAACTCAACATATGCACCATACAAGCCGGGATATGATCTCGGTTTCCACCAAGACAAAAGACATTATCCCTAAGGATATTTGCCCATTGGACCATAAAATCCTTAAGGTCGCTAGAGAGCACTTCATATCGATTCACATTTCGTACATTTGAATGAAGGCTTCTCACAACATTTCCATCACGTTCTTTCAAAATGATGTCAAGGATGAACTCTAGATCAATTTCGGTGAGGTCATTTGGAGGTTTATCGTAGGATTCCAAGAGAGCATCAAGTCTCCATTTATCCGTAAAACGACAAGTGCCTTCATATGGCACACCGAGAATTTCACCAAAGTTTTCGAGGGAGTATTGAATTAATTGATCATTCAACACGAAACGAATGAAGATTTCTCCATTGTATTCAAGCATGGAGTAGGTGCTAAAGAATTCAAGAAGGAATAAAGGGTAAATATCTTCTTCTATGTTGAGCAAGCAATCAAACCCCGAAAGCTCAAACATAGATTGGATATAGTCATAACCCGTTATTCCCTCGTCAACGACTCTACCCTCATGCAAACAACGAGTAGAAAGGGATGGAAATGAGTTTCGAAGTTGAGGGGAAGCATAGGTTTGGGAAAGGTTTGGCATGTATTGTCTAGTAAGTTGATGATCCTTTTGATATTGAGAAGGCATGATTAGTACCTAATACAAACATAAGACAATATTTCTCAAATCACTCATATGAAAAAAAATAAAATCAAAAATCAAAAATATGAGAATGTGTTATATCAATATCTTGACAAACAAAAGATTGAATCCATATCATTCTCATGTTCACAATGTAGCTATTCCATTATTTACCAAGAACATATGAACTATGTTGGATCAACAATGGACTTAGAACATTGGTTTATCAAAACAAGGTTTTTAGGTAAGCATTAACAATGTCATTACCTATTTGTTCATGGGTTCATCTCAAATCCATCTTTTAACCAAAATCATTTAGCCAAAATTCGGATTTGTTCTACAAGTGGGTTTTAATGAAATCTTAATGAATATGAACCTAAGGAATCATAGTAAAATAACCATGTCAACCCACATTCCTATTAAGGTTTTAATTCAATTTCAATTTTAAAAATCCCCAATTATGAAAGGATGAACCCTAGAGCAAAATAGATGAAATTGAAAGAAAATACTTACAATTAATTGATGTTAGATGAAGGATGAGTGAAACCCACAACTTGGAATCAATTAATTTGAGTGATTGAAGGTTTTGGAAGCTTCAACAATGGTGGAAAAGATGAAAAACGTCGGTTGTGTGTTTTTGGGAGAGAGAGATAGTGGTTTGAAAAAGAATAAAATAATCAAACTGGCACTCTGACAAACTTTACTGCCCGCGGTACCTTATCAATAAGGAACCGCGGGTTTGAGCCGCCTAGATAAAGAACCGCCTACAGAGGCAGGTTTTTATCAATAAAAAACACCAAATTTTAAAAATCAAGTTTTTCTAATATACTTAAAAATATATCATGAACCTTTTAGAATAACATTGGATCATCAAAACACTAGGCAATATGTTTTAATGAAGGATTACGAGTTGAATCAAGATCGAAAAGAACCGAAACGGACAAACGACTACTCGTAGCAAAACAGCAAAGTGGAGAGAAGTCAAGGGAAGTGAATCAAGACTAGGACCAATGCTCAAGGGATTAATCACAATCTTCAAATAGTGGTAATGAAGAGCTTGTGTCATATATAGTGGTTTAAGACGTGCCTTTCCGGCGAAACGTTAAACGGCTTTGGTAATGAATAAACACAAAGTGTGACACCCTAGAACCGAGGTCATTAACGTTACCCTAAATTACGCTAATTTTTGAAATTTTTAATAAATTTTAATTTCTATATTTATAAGTATTTTGGTTAAAGCCGATGTTCGAGGTTATAATTTTTACGTTTAACGATTTAAGAAGGACGATGACGATTACGATCCCGAGGGATGCCCAATTTTATATAATTATTGACGATTTATCGATGATGTAATTTTTCGAGAATTTTATTTACGGTTCGTGTTAAGTTGAGTCGGGTGAGTTTTATAGCCTTCCGAGTACATTTAAAGTATCCCAAAAATATTTTGGAGTGTTCGGGAAGATTTCCGACTCCCGTAAAATTTTCAAAATTGACTAATGAGTCGAACCCGCAAAGTTTTGAGGACGTTTTTAACTTAAGGCCAAAAGAAACCAAAAATTGCAAATTGGTCCCTCCCAATATACCAAAAAGCCCCAAAATGACACAAACACAAACACATAGTTACATTTCACCAAAAACAATCAACTCTCTCCCTCTCTTGCTCCCATAGCCGACGGACACCCCCAAACCACCAAGAACACCATCAAAAAAATTTTCACTTGATTTTCATTAAAATTAAGGTTAGACCACATCTAATCTTGACATTCCCTACATTTCTATGTACTTAAATCCCACATGCATTCAAGTAAATTTTCCAAAAATTTTCATGATGATCCAAATTCGTTTTTGAGGCTAATTGTTGTAATGCATGTTGAATTCATGTGTATTGGAAGCATAATCACCAACAAAAACCCACCAAAATCAATTTGGTTGTGGTGATTGGGGCACCCAAACCCCACGGCACAAGGGGTGTTTGGGGAGCCATGGTGGTTGATGGATTTTGAGCTTTTCCTTGTGTTTGATTATGTGTTTAGTGATGTTTTACATAGGTTTAGATGGTTGCATGTTCGTTTTTAGATGATTAGGATTTTGAGTTTGGTTGATCAATAGGGTTAGGACTGAAAACTTGTGTTTGTATATGTTTAGGGAGGCTTAGGATGTTTCCTAGTGGTGGTTAGAAGGTTTGAAATCGAGTCTAAGCATGATTTTGGAGTAGCCAAATTTAGGCAGAAACTTTGAGGTCATTTCATAAAAATTATTTTTCTTCCAGGTCTTGAAAGCTAAATGTAGTTATAGAGGGTCTTTTTGTCTTTAATTTGGTATAAGGTAGAGCCCGTGACTCAAAACGAGCTAAAAGTTATGAGGTTTTAAAGATCGAGTACCGGGAGACGAGGACTTTCATAATCCGAATTTATGTAAAGTTTTAGTCAAATCCCGAGGATCACAAGTATAAATTGGTAAATGGTCAAGGGTCAAAATTTGGTTACAAACCTGTATAAATGAGTCTATAAGTTGACTTAGGAGTCAAAGAAGTCAAAAGTACATTTCATATAGGTCAAAGAGGTCAAAATTGGTCGAAGTACAATTTCAGCCCGTAAAATGTAGTTTTGGAAAAGCGTCGAATAACGAGTCGTAAAAGTAAAAACTTTTATTGGGCTTAAAAACATGTTATCTACAGGTCTTATAGGATTTTTGAGAATTTTGTCAAATTTTATAAGTATGGTTAAACATGGTAAAACAGCCCGTACTTTAGTCAAGTACCGGCGAGAATGAGTAAAAATGGGCAACGTAAGTAATGAGAACGAATGGTATAAAATGAGTGATGCTTGTTATTTTGTTTTTGGCGTGAGTTATACTTGTCCTAAGTGACTAGTATATATGTATTTTATACAGTACCGTAAGTATTTAAAATGAGATTACTCATTACGCGTTATTTGTGATAGGTGTTGATTTAACCGGGCATCCGTTTCGTCGTCAGTGATCATCCCTCGAACTACCGACTACTTAAGATATAAGGTGTGAATTTATAGCCTCGCTTATACTTATTTCATATTGTTTTACCCGCGAGGGAAATACATGCTAGTTTTTAAAAGGAACGTATATCATGAATGATTGTTAGACCCGAAAGTTGCCTTAGAAATTGTGTTGAGTACCAAAGTTGCAAAAGTCCCTAAAATCATGAACTATTAACTATTGTCCTGCCCTCGAGTAGGGGGAAATAGCCGCTTATGCAATTTGTAGTACTACGGGGCTAACGACCCAATGCTAGCCGAGAAGCTGTACTTTTAGTAAGTTCTGCGGTAGATTATTTTGTATGAGAAATAAGGTATAATTGCAACTGATGCCTTTAGAAGGGGCACTGGTTTCATCTGAATCACGCCGGTATTTATTACGCGGGTGATTGAGTTAACGGATTAGTGTCATGAGCTTAAACACAATTGTCAGTATCCTGATTATAGTTTGTTTGATCGACAAGACTATAAATGATCACGAATGGTTTTTATTTTATATACGTTCAAATTGATTGTAAAACCTATGAATTCCACTCAACGTTTTCGTTGACCAAATTTTTGGCATGTGTTTCAGGTAACCGCTGAAGTGTAGAATGGAGCATGCATGGGATGGATGTGGTGTGTATGGCTTGGTGTCCGCTTGTTTTTCCTCCTTTTTCTACTTAAACAATTTTTAAGTTTAATGTTATGTTGTTGTAAAACTGAAATTCTTGGGTTGAGATTCATGGGGACCGAAAACGCTAAACTCTGTTGTACCAAATTGGGGTTGGAAAAACCGTGGACATGTATCATCTAACAATTTTAAATTCAAGTTTTAAGTTGACGTCTTTTTAGCGTCGTTTGATATACCTTGTGTGCAATGAATACTGTGTAGCACCCATTGTTGTAGTTCCGCTGCGCATAGCAATTGTGGGGGTGTTACAGATTGGTAATCAGAGCCACGAGTTATAGAGAACAAGGTCGTTTTTGAAAATCCTAAACTATAACTTTTGGCGTCGTAAGAAATGGTCCAAGCACACACAACTATCCTGCATGGCTCCGGTAAGATTTATTTTTGTACTTATGGCATTTGACGTATACTTTTGAGTGAAGTATATATGTGGGTAATTATTACGTAAGTATGGAATTACTATATGTAGACGTTGAATTTTACGTGGAATATCCGACATCGTAATTTTTGTATTAATCATGCATGAGCATCATATTATTACATTTTGGGCATATGTACCACCTTTGCATTGCATTTGCATGCATGTGTTTATAATTATTGTATAATTACTTATGTACCCTCCAAAATTCGCTGTTATTGCAGGAATGGCCGAGGTACCGCCTAATGATAATGGAAACGATTACGTCGTAGGTCACGAAGGGGGACCGTTTCCTCCGAACCCGCCGGACAATAATAATGGATGGATCGCTCCAGAAGAGAAAATAGGGCCGGAAAACGACAATGACGAAAGTGAGGTGGATAATTATAGCATCAGTAGTGGCGAGAGTGAGGATTCTGAAGAAGAGCCCGAGGAGCTAATGGATGATGGCATTCCCGAGAATGCCGTAGGCCAGACCGAACCCGATTTGTTTCAATCTCCGAATTCACCGAAGGGTTATGAGGTACCACCGACCGGTCGTTATGAGCAGCAACCCTTTAATCGCCTGATGGACAATTGTAAGGATTATTTGAGAACAGTGCCAGGATTTGTTCGAGTAAGTAATGGGAGCAGTGGAGAGTCCAGCAAATCATGCAAGTCGTCATCGATTCATGAGAATATTGCAAGGGTCTACTTTCCGAGGCCAAGACACTACTGGGATCCCGCAGGTCGTTTGGGGAGGATGGAAAGGTTGATGTATGAGCGGTTTGTAGTTGAGACCAGGGTAATTAAGAGGTTCGACGAGAATGAAAGGGAACACCAAAGACTGTTGGAAAGGACTGCAAGAGTTGAGTATGATGGGAATGTGAACAAAAGTGACATCAACAGTCTAAGATCAATGGTTGCAAATTTAAGCGCTAGTCTTGACCGTGTTAGGGAGGATCAAGTGAGGTTGTCGAGGATGCAGAGTTGGGAGCATCGGGTTAGAGCATCATTGCCCCCGGATTGGAGATTCGTGGACGATTTGGAGATGGAGGCGAATGACTTCATGATTCAGCCGCCTACTGGAGGTGCTTGTATTACGGTGGGAAGTCAGGTAGCGATTGAGTGTGGATCCACATCAGGGACGAAAAAGGAGATGGAATGTGGGCCGGATGATAAAGGAAAGAGAAAAATGGATGATGTGGATGAGGACGATAGTGATGAGGAAACCGAGGAAGACGATGACGAGCCGCCATCCAAGAGGCCGTGTGGATCACCACATGCCTAGTTACTTGTTTTGTATTTTCTTTGATCATTGTAATAGAACTGTTTTAGACTTTTGTATGATGGTATTATGACGAGAAACTCAAGTACTTGAAGTTTTGTGGTGAACGATTGTAGTGGCAATCCTTGTCACGATTTTGGTTAATTATCAATACAATCTATGTTACCTTTCATGATCTGTGATATGTCTTAAATTTGATCTTTTGTGGTGTGAATTGATGAATATTAGTAACTCTATAGTGATGTGTCGTTGTATGTATATTATGTCTGGGAAACTTGATATGTATACTTACATTGTTTTTCTATTTTTCCTGTCTTGCAGAAAGAGATATTCGATAACACCATGCCTCCAAAGTTGACCGCCGATCGTGTTAACACCATGATTCAGGAAGCTATAGCAAATGCGTTGGAAGCGGACCGAGCTGGGAGAAATCAGGACCAGGGAAGGAACGCGGGGAGACAGCAAGCCCCGAGAGTGTGTACCTATTCTAGTTTTATGAAGTGCGGTCCCACGCAGTTCCGTGGAACGGGTGGAGCTTTAGAACTTAGACGATGGTTGGAAAAGGTTGAAAGTACGTTTGAAATCAGCGGTTGTGCAGAAGCGGATAAAGTGAAGTTTGCAGCTGCTTCGTTTCTTGATGATGCGTTAAGTTGGTGGAATACCCAGGTAGCTACGGTTGGGTTGGCTGTAGCAAATGCAAGGACGTGGAATGCGACAAAAGCTCTGTTGACTAAGAAGTTTTGCCCGGAAGAGGAATTGGGGCAATTGGAGGACGAGTTGAGGCATTTGACCCTGAAGAACAACGATATAGCTGCCTACACCAGGAGGTTCAATGAATTAAGCCTTTTGTGTCCAGACATATTTGCCAATGATGCCAAGAAGATGAAGCAGTATATTAAGGGTTTATCTAGCAATATCAAAGGTGAAACAACTTCGTCAAAACCTGGAACGTTTGATGAAGCGGTCCAAATGGCTCACGCTTTGATGGACGTCAAGCTCCAGGACAAGCAGAACTCCATTGCTGAAGGCAACAAGAGGAAATGGGAAGCGGCACAAAGCAATCAATCCCAAGGCCAGAACCGAGGTGGAAATCGAAACAACCATGGGCCGAACCGAAATCAGCAGTTTAATCAGAGAAGGAACGAAGGGATGAGGGCAGTGACGAACCCTAGAGGTGTGAAAGTGAACCCCCATTGTGGTAAGTGCAATTTGTATCATGTTGGAAATTGCCCGCCTGCATGCGGCAAGTGTGGGAAAGCAGGTCATAGGACATCTGGTTGCCGAACGGGAGGAGTAGCCACTGGGGCTAATGCTATCAGAATGAGGGGATGTTATAGTTGTGGAGAAAGGGGTCATGTGCAAGCGAATTGCCCGAAGGCAGGAAACAAGCGGGGAGGTAATAATGCGGCTGCTGTGTATCAAGTGGGAACAGCTGATAAACCACAGGGTCCCAATGTGGTTACCGGTACGTTTTTGCTAGACGCTTGTTATGCTAGTATTTTGTTTGATTCTGGCTCCGACAAGAGTTTTGTAGATGTTAAATTTAGTCGTCATATCGATAGAAAACCGGTGTTGTTAGCGACTAGTTATAACGTTGAGTTAGCCGATGGAAAAATTGTTAGTACGAATTCTATACTGAAAAGGGTGTACCTTGAAGTTAGGAAATTACGCTTTTAAAATCGACTTGATGCCTATAGAGCTAGGATCGTTTGACGTGATTGTGGGAATGGATTGGCTAATGGCGCACAGTGCTATGATCGTCTGTGGCGAGAGATTGGTTCAGATTCCATTGAGGAATAAGGTCTTGACGGTGAAGGGAGACGAATGCACTTCTCGTTTGAAGGTGATTTCCTGTTTGAAAATGATGAAGTACGTAGAGAGCGGATGCGATGTGTTTTTGGCACAAGTTTCGAGTGATGGTGATTTAGAGGCGAGGATTGAAGAGGTACCAGTTATTTGCGAGTATCCGGAAGTTTTTCCAGACGAGTTGCCAGGTTTACCGCCTACCCGTGAGGTCGAGTTTCAAATTGATTTGGTGCCAGGAGCTGCGCCGGTTGCGCGTCCACCTTATCGCTTAGCACCATCTGAGTTAAAGGAGTTATCGGATCAACTGAAGGAATTGATGGACAAAGGATTTATTAGGCCGAGCTCATCACCTTGGGGAGCGCCAGTGTTGTTCGTAAAGAAGAAAGATGGTTCGTTTCGGATGTGTATTGACTATAGGGAACTCAATAAGCTGACGGTTAAGAATCGGTACCCATTACCGAGGATTGACGATTTGTTCGATCAATTGCAAGGTTCCAGTGTATACTCAAAGATCGATTTAAGATCAGGGTATCATCAACTGCGTGTAAGAGAGGAGGACATTCCTGTAACTGCCTTTCGTACGCGGTATGGACACTTTGAATTTCAAGTGATGCCGTTTGGGTTGACGAACGCGCCTGCTGTATTCATGGACCTTATTAATCGCGTGTGCAAGCCGTATGTAGAACAATGATAATCTTGTGAAACAAGGGGGTTGATGTTTTTCTAGAGAGAGAAAGTTAGAGAGAGAAATGGAAGAAAACACATATATTGAAATGAAAGAATAAAACAACCAACACCTCTTTCCATGGTGGAAAGAGGTTTAAATACCCCAAGTCCTTAAAGGACTTGGGCTTCCGGCCCATGAACATGCTCATGGGTCGGGCTATAATAAATACTACTTAACTTAACTACGAGCCTATAACTACATGGTTGGAGTGACCGAGACTTTCTAAATGCGTAAAACGTATTTCCAACAATCTCCCCCAAAGGGAGGTCACTCCAAGTTTACAAAGTCCTAATCTAGCATGTTAGATTCTGTTCTTGAGCTCGTAGTCTTCTTTTCTTTCTTTTTCTTTTCTTTTGTGAATATGTATTGAATGATATCAACCTTTTGCTTGGAACATGTTCTTTTGGCCTTTCACGTGCGATCTTTGCCTTTCTTGTGAATTTGCCTTCTCGTGACTCCATGTTCCACACACTTATGTCTTTTTGTTGAATTCTCGAAAGTTTCAGAGTTTGGTACAGCGGAAGACTTTATCTTGTACTTTCTTGAATTTTTGTTAAACTTTGATGCAGAAAGACATAAGCATGTGAGAACGACTTCTACAGGTACACCGCAACACCACCGTCTTCACTGGTACTCAGCAACGCCACCGTCTTCAACAGGTACACAGCAACGCCACCGTCTTTGACAGGTACACAGCAACGACACGAATAAAATGGCTTTGAACATTTTATTCTAATTCGGTAGCATTTTACCTCCGGTCGGTGAAGACCGTTGGACGATATTAGATATCGTACCCGTGACGGATAGTTTCAATTAAGTAACTTCCTGACAGGATTTCGCGGGTAAACCCGTTCTCTTTATTCGACCGTCCAAAGCTGACTGCGAACATAAAGAGTGAATCACTTGGATAATTTATTCTTGTGATTAGAAGCCGTCAATTCATGAAACCTGGAACAAGTGAATCTCAATTAAGATTTTCACCATCATTGCTTTCCAGTTGTCACGAGCTTAATTCATAAAGAATCTTGCACGTCACCTACCAAGTGCTGTTTGATGTTGACACTAGAAGGATTTCCACTCGTCACTGTGGTCAATAAAGAGTCACTCTGAGTGTTCTGGCAAGATCATATGATAATGCGAAGAGGCCTGGAACGAGTTTAAGTTCAATTAAGAATTAAACCACTGTTACCTTCCAGTTTTTTACAAGATTGATTCTAAAAGAACCGCACGTGTAACCTACCATGAACTTGTTTGATGTTGGCTCAAGCAGGATTTCCATCTTCATTGTAATACTTACGTATTACTCGGATGTTCTGGCAATATTACAGGAATATTGCGTAGGACTCATGAAAATCTCTTACTTTTCACAGTGTGTGAGAAAGCAAGGAATAAATGAAAAGTGTCCTAATGAGACTTTTGATGATCTCTTGGCTCTAGACTCGATTGTGTGTTTTGATTTAGTGAGCGATGGCTGGAGAGGAGTGCCACCTTTTCAATACCAGTCTATTCGGAGTGAATAAACCAGTAGATAACGTGTTGATCTCCGTGTGATTAAAACAAATACCTTTTGAGAGATATTTGAGTTAGCTGGGAAGGGTTGTGCATTGCATCACTGGGTCCATGATGTCTTTCTTCAATATCGAGAATCATTAGCAAAAATGACCTCAATAGCATATGTATTGACCCGGTTTCTGCCTAAAGTTGTAAGGAGGGCTTCTTTCTTTACACCCTTTATCTTTACAATTCTTTTTCATTCTTCAACCCCTTCAATGCTTACCAATACGTCATCACTAGCACCTTGTTGTGATTGTTCCAGTGCTAGCTTAAGTACTTGGTCGGCATTCAGCTACGTTCACATTCTTTCTCCATCTTTCCTAGGACTTCTAATTCTATCTAGGGAATTGTCCTTGGGAAGATTCCATCGGCTCTGACGAATCATTGGACTAAACCTATTCCTACCACCCTTTTGTCACCACATCCGTCGTGAATTAAGCGTGTTTTGGGAAGAAATTGCCACCATGAAAAATCATTGAAAATCACCTAAGGTACTTGCGATATTGAAATCAAAAGTTTTGTACCTTAGGTGTTTTGTTTATCAAAAACGCTCCCCCTTAACACGTGCTTTACACATATTAAGTTGGGTTATCGTTAAGTCTTTTTCATCTTTTAGCCAAGTATCACTTAAGTCTCCTTAATCCCATTTTCTCCCCTTATCCAAAATGTTAACCATTAATATTTGGGATATTGAATGGATTAACCGGTCTTTGGGTAAAAATGAAATTGATGTTTGGCCATAGAACATGTCAATGCTCCCCCTTAATTAAATAAGGGATAGTTGTAGTGCTTTAGTATGATATATTTTGAAAGATTTAGAATCTCGTGAGAAATTCTTGAAAAATTATCATACCTTAACACTACAACAAGCCACAAAAGCTGATAAAGTAAAAAGATAACATATTCGCAATAATGTACATATGGAGTTGACCTGTAATGAGACGAAGCCAAAATTAATTGGTTCGTTCCGTGAGCCGATGGTGAGCTCCATATGGTCGTCCACCGACGAATCGTTCTATGCTTCGTAGCAACCGGCGCTTCCTTAGCACTTCCTCAATCTTCCTGATTGCATACGAAGATCCTTTTCGGCACTGGGTTGTCCAGGTGTATGTGACTGCCGGAAGAGGTAAGTTGGAGTTGAGAACTGACAAATCATCTCGAACATTCTTTAGCGTTCCATCACTGAATTTGTGCAGTTCTGAGAATCGCATGTATTGCATGACGCCAGTCTGATTCGGATAAAAGATTCCTGCTTCCGGCTTGGTAGTCCCCATGTAGACCTTCTTGTCTTTGTGGAAGTTACTAAGTGGAGTCGTATGGGGACGTTGCAGGTTTAGCTTCTTTTGATAGCTTTCTACCCCAAGTTGAAAATCTTCCACCCGGTGTTGAATGACAATTTTCCTGGCATATTGACGAAAGTTTGAACTCAAGGCTATGACAATATCAGGTGATAGATGGTCAACTTTCTCTTGAGCCAAAAGCAGCAATAGATCTTCTATGTCTTCAAGTTGAAGGTACTGGAGATCACTTTCGTCAATGCGGAATTCTTTCTCATCGGTACGTTTGAGCAAGATTACATTTAAGTAATCGTAACCGAAAACCGTCTGAGTAGTTGCCCCAAGGATACTTTTGATTCTGTGAGATGAGACGATAGAAGCACCTCTCTTAGGACGATGGAAGTGATTATAGGCTAACTTCTTCTTTTTGTCCCAGTGAGATATGCCAAGTGAAGCATAGGTGTCATAAAATTTTAGCAGCTTCTTTCTCCAGATTGAGTCAGGCACTTTGTCTTCTATCCAAGGAACATTCTCCAAATTGACAGCCTTGAGCATTGTTAGTGATGTGGCATACTTCTTTGCTCCATTTTCAAGGTATTCAAGATCGTGAGAGACAAAATACTCGATAGGGATAGTGGCAGAACTAGCGATGACCGTTGGTGTAAGAGGTTGCAATACGGGAGTTTGAATTCCTGTAGTTGTCGCTCTCATTGCTTTGGTAAGCTCATTCAGGTGATATTCTGCTTCATTATGGGTGATCTTTAAGGTATCAAAGAAGTCCACATTTGCAGCTGCCATTTTGATCAGATCCGGGGTCATCGTTGGTTTCCCATGAGAGTACCTTAGAAAAGCCGAGAAGTCGATAGGGTTGTTGAGGAATTGAGTCATCTCCATTACAGTTGCAGTTTCAAATGGATGATGTGGTGCTGCGTTTGTTAGCCAAAGTTGTTCTTGTATCGTATCATCAATGATAAGAGACTCAGCAAATGTCGGTTCTGGAGCATTTAAATCTTCAACTTCCATGTCATCATCATACTGAGCTGTAGAGGATGTGGAAGGTTGAGTTTGCGTCACCGGTATATCATCGTGATGTTCTTCTTCAAGCATTGTGTCTGTCGGTTCTTCTGCTTGCATGTATTCTACAGTCTCAATATGAGAATCAGTAGTGAATTCTGGTGCAGTAGATATACCTGAAGCAGCCTGCTGAGTTTCTGATACTGTTGTCTCCAGTGGCTTATCTGTGGTGTCAGCAACCGTTTCTGCAATGTCCTCGAAACCTTTCTCGGTGGCCGTTTCATTGTCATCCTTGTGTGTCTCGTCGGCATTTGTACCAGTGTTGTCATTCTTATCACCCTTGCTGACTTCATTACCCTTGTCATTATCGTCATCGTCATCCTGATCATCAGCTGTATCTTCGTCCTCGTCCTTATCGTCATCAACATTCTTATCCTTTCCTTGTTCATCCTCTTCATCCTCCTCATCTCCTTCCTTATCCTTATCCTCATTCTCATTATTCTTTTCACCATGTTCCTCGTCATCTTCCTCTTCTAACACATTCTCATCATCAGACTCAGAGTCGGTAGTGTCTGCAGGATTCTCTTCATCAATTGCGTAGTTGAGATATTGCAGAAATTTGCGTTTGTATTTTGATTTATGAGCTCCCAAGTCTAGCAGACGTTTCTGAAGCAGTGTCATGATTTGTAGAGTAGATAGACCATTACCGACCAGATGTGGTAATTGTTGATCAACATAAGACTTGACTTCGCGTTGAATGATCGCGGTCATCTGCTCGTCAATTGACCCGAGAAAAGCAGCGTTTTCTTTATCCCGAGTTTTTTTCTCTTTACGAAATGCTTTATGTTGTTCTTTGAGCTTTGACACTTTGTCTGATAGTTTTTGAAGAATGGGCTCATCAGGATGCGGTTCCTTTGGAGGAGTAGCAAACCTTTCTGTCAACGTAGCTATTTGGGTAGCTTGAGCCTCTAGCTGTTGTTGAAGAGACAGGATCAACGGATCATTGATTGTGAGAAAAGGATTTGATGTAGATGAAACTTGTGGTTCTGTTGGTGGAGGTGTAACCAAAACCGTTAAAGTGGTCGTGGATGATACTGGTTGTACCGGGATAGGTGATGATGTCGATGCAGTGGTTAGGACGGTGGTTAATACAGGTTGTTCAACTGTAGATGCCGGTGTAGATTCCGTGGTAATGGTGGTGGTTGATACTTGTTGTTCAACAGTTGCGGGTGTGATGGTGGTGGTCGGGACCTCACTGATAATTGGGGTTGAAAGTAGGGAAGTGTTGGTCGATGTAATAGTGGTTATAGGGACATCCACCATTTGTTCGTTTGTTGATGGATCAGTATTGGTGACCTCAACACCCTCCCCTTCTAAGTTAAGATATTTCAACACATCATCAGAATTTGAAGTAGACTTACTTTGAAGTTGTGTGTCTGGAATGAAAGTTGCATGAGCATCTTCATTTAGTACCATGTGAGTCGGTTCAGGCAGAGATGTGGTGATATTTGCATCTCGATACATCATACTTGTATCTGTGTCAGCACTGCTCTCACGTTCTTCACTTGGTTCCCGACTTTCAAGTTGAAAGGTAGCAGCATCTTCATACTCAGCTTCATAAGTATCTTCTTCGTCGAAGAATTCCGTATCATCATCAGGATTACCAAAATCTTCTAAGTCATCAAATACCCTTGAGCCTGATCCACCAAAGGCTTCCTGTCGACTTTGTTGAAGAATAATACGAAGTCTTTTTTCTTCAGAAAGTTGCTGTTGAACAGGATCATTTTGAGCCACGCTTGCCTCTTTGCCTTTAGCTTTCCTTGCTTTCTTAGTCCTGCGGAGTGGTACTTCTTCTTCTTGTTCATCTTCAGTGTGGATCAGCTCATCTTCATCATCTTCATCAATAATTTGCATTTTTCCTGAGCGTTTATCTTTAGGAGCAGCTGGTTGACGCTGTGAAACTCGTTTCTTGCGTTTACCTTTTTGCTTCTCTGAGGGTGGTAAATTTGCCCGCTTGAATTGTGCATCGATGTCTCGAAGCATTTCTTGGTATTTATCACTCTCTTTGATTCCATCATTAATCATCGTGTCAGGTACTAGTGCAGGAAGTAATGCATACTTTGTGGAATTTGTGTCTGCATTCATGGAGAGAATCACATAATCATCATCTTTCGTGTGATAAAAGAACTTCCCGCGAGTGTCAATGGTTGGGTCATGCTTCATAAAATAGTGGATAATGAGCTTGGTGAATCTCGGGAATGGAAGATGCACGGATTTCTTCTTCGTTCCAGTAATCTGATAACAAAATTCTTGCCAGAGAAGAAGTGCATAATCGACTTTTGATGCAGTATACAATCCCCAAAATAAGTGAGCCTGTGGTGGTCGCATTGCATCGGTGCCCCTAGTTTTACCAGTGAGACACTTGACGATGATGGTGATAATTGCTTTCCAGGGTTGCCCTATGTGTGAAGTGTTAAATTGTGATGGACTGTTAATTTCACCCTCATAATTCATGGCACGAATAACTCGAAGCACTTCATCATTCTTTGGGTTAGGCACAAATTGTTCTCCTTGTGCCAATCTAGGGAGCTTAAACAATTTCCTAAAAATGCCCAGGTTGAGTACCCTTGGTGTTTTGTTCAGTTCGAAAGATATGATCTTGTTATCGAAAGATGCAGTATTCCAGAATTCATGGATGTAGACTTCGGGAACAGATGCAGTACGTCTGAGTGTGTCACTGATGGGTGATATATCTAGGATATCCGTGGCAATTTTGAAAGCAGGTAAAAGCGGATCAAAATCATCTTGCAACCTAGTGTTGTTCTCAGCATATGGGAGCCTATGACTGAGTGGGACAAGTTCAAGATCACGGATTCGTTGTTCTTCCTCGGTGATTGACATTTTCCTGCTTTGATGACATATTCACAAATGATATATACAACACATGTAGATATATTCAATCAATGCCAATTTTAAACACAGGAAAAATATCATTACACTTATTACCACAACATTCACACATACATCAGATGAACAAGGTCTTTACATATAGCAATGCACTTAGGAAAATAGCATGAATGCCAGTGATAATTTTATTCTAAGGAGATACCGTCCTAGCCTTAGTTCTTACAATATTTGGATTTCTTGGTGGTCATGACCAAAACCTCAACAGGTTTTGGGTTGATTTCAACCAAAACTTCAGTGGGTTTTGATTTAGTTTCAACCACTACCTCAGTAGGTTTGGGTTTGATGTCTACTAACACCTCAGTAGGTCTTGGTTTGATTTCAACCAAAACTTCAGTGGGTTTTGATTTAGTTTCAACCACTACATCAGGAATTGTAGGATTACCCTCAATCCAAATGATAGTGGGCTTGAACAAAGATGAAGCTTTGTCTGCCATGGCCTGGAAACATAAACCCAAGATATTGAGTAAGTAATTTGTATCTCTTTTGTTTACATCGGAATCAACTTATTAACTAAGATGAACTTTTGTAATAAGAAACTGTTCAAGTATTCTTATGAGATAAAAATTGGCTTATTTCAACAACACTTGGTTTCGTTTAAATGGCCCTAAAGAACTAAAAACTATAGAAGTATTAGTGCAAGCTAGGCGTAACTCATGGTATATCCTAAGGCAATAGCATAAGAATAAGAGACCTAATTCCATCGCAATGTAGCAAACTATCAGAATCCTAGCCATACCATCGCAATGAAACAATCATCGTAATCCTAATGAAATCCTATCGCAATATCTAAGGCTATCGCAATATTGCATTTCCATCGGAATAACTGAATAATCATCGCAATATACCCTATCGCAATACATAGTGCGAAACCATCGCAATGTCACATCGGAATGTGCCATCGCAACATCCCATCGCAATGAATCAACGAAAGTCCATCGCAATGAGCCTGTCGCAACGAACCATCGGAATGACTCGTCGCAACAACCCATCGCAATAGAACCATCGCAATGACTTATCGCAATGAGTATCGCAATGAGTCATCGTAATAATTCATCGCAATGCCCATCGCAACGAATCATCGAAATGACTCATCGCAATGATGTCATCGCAAAGCTGTATCGCAATCTACATCGAAATCCGTGACTGGGATTCGATCTCATGTTTGACTTCACGATCTGGAGTTTTAGGCAGCGTTTTAAGCGATTCTGAACAAAACCATTGTGTAAAAAGGTATCCTTAACAAATCCCAGCACTAAAACTACATGTTCATCGCAAAAATTATAACCCTAAATCGAGAGATTTGAGACAGTCGTTGTTATAACCCTAAATCTAGATAAGTTTGTTATTGTTTTCATCGACGATATACTTATTTACTCTAAAAGTAAGGAGGAGCACGAGAAGCACCTGAGGAAGATTTTGGAGTTGTTAAAGAAGGGGAAGCTGTATGCAAAATTCTCGAAGTGTGAGTTTTGGTTGGAATCAGTGCAGTTTCTAGGTCATGTGATTGATAGTGAGGAAGTTCGTGTGGATCCTGCCAAGATCGAAGCGATCAGGGAATGGTCAGCACCGACGACGCCGACTGAAGTTCGACAATTTCTTGGTTTAGCGGGGTATTATCGAAGGTTTATTGAAGGATTTTCGTTGATTGCAAAACCATTGACGAGGCTTACCGAAAAGAATAGGGTGTATGAATGGGGAATTGAGGAAGAACTTGCTTTCAAAACGCTCAAGGATAAGTTATATTCCGCACCGATTTTATCATTACCTGAAGGAACCGAAGACTTCGTAGTGTATTGTGATGCGTCTCGTAAGGGTTATGGAGCGGTATTGATGCAACGTGAAAAGGTGATAGCTTACGCGTCGAGGCAACTAAGGAAGAATGAGGAGAACTACACGACGCACGATTTGGAATTAGGAGCGGTAGTTTTTGCGTTGAAGTTGTGGAGACACTATCTGTATGGGACAAAGTGTGTTGTATTCACTGACCACAAGAGTTTGCAGCACATTTTAGATCAAAAGGAGTTGAATATGCGACAAAGACGATGGGTTGAACTACTGAGTGATTATGACTGCGAAATTCGCTACCACCCTGGCAAGGCGAATGTTGTAGCGGATGCACTGAGTAGGAAGGAACGGGAGAAACCTTTGAGGGTCAGAGCTTTAGTGATGAGTGAGAGCGTTGACTTAACCGAAATTATACTGAAGGCTCAGGAGAGAGGACTAATGAAAGGGAATGTTGAAGCCGAGAATTTGGGACGAATGTTGAAACCTCTTTTCGTGATTAGGTCTGACGGACTGAGATATTTTGAGAATCGGATTTGGTTACCATTGTGTTCATCTGAGGAAGGAAAGCCTGGAGTTCGAGAATTGGTTATGAATGAGTCGCATAAGTCGAAGTATTCGATACATCCTGGATCGGACAAAATGTATCACGACCTGAAGAAAGTCTATTGGTGGTCGAATATGAAGGCAGATATTGCTCGTTACGTTAGTAAGTGTTTGACTTGCGCGAAGGTTCAGGCAGAACATAAGAAACCATCTGGATTGTTGGTACAACCAGAGATCCCAGAATGGAAATGGGAGAAAATCGCTATGGATTTCGTGACGGGTTTACCTAGGACTCCTAGTGGATGTGATATGATATGGGTAATTGTGGATAGGTTGACGAAATCTGCTCATTTCTTACCTATGAAGAAGACGGACAACATGGAAAAACTCGCCAGCGTGTACGTGAAGGAGATCGTCTGTAGACATGGAGTGCCGTTATCGATCATTTCGGATCGCGACAGTAGATTTACGTCGGAATTTTGGAAATCGCTTCAACGTGCGATGGGCACTGAATTGAGTTTAAGCACGGCTTATCACCCGGAAACTGACGGCCAGAGTGAACGAACTATTCAAACGATGGAGGACATGCTCCGAGCATGCGTGATCGATTTTGGAGGAAGTTGGGAACGCCACTTGCCTCTGGTGGAATTTTCGTACAATAATAGTTATCATGCGAGTATCAAGGCAGGACCGTTTGAAGCATTGTATGGAAGGAAGTGTAGATCGCCTGTGTGTTGGAGTGAAGTAGGGGAAAGTCAATTGACTGGACCCGAAATGGTTTTAGAAACAACAGAGAAGATTGTGCAAATCAAGAACCGACTACTTGCTGCGAGAAGCCGACAGAAGAGTTATGCCGATAACAGAAGGAAACCGTTGGAGTTTGAAGTTGGAGATATGGTTATGCTCAAAGTATCGCCGTGGAAGGGTGTAATTCGTTTTGGAAAGAAAGGAAAGTTGAGTCCGAGGTATATTGGACCGTTTAAGATCGTTGAACGAATTGGACCAGTAGCGTACAAGTTAGAATTGCCGACCGAACTTAGTGCTATTCACGACACGTTTCACGTATCGAACCTGAAGAAGAGTTTGGCGGATAAGGAATTGGTGATTCCTTTGGACGATATTCGACTAGACGACAAAATGCACTTTGTGGAAGAACCTGTGGAAATTATGGACCGAGAGGTCAAGCGGTTGAAGCGTAGTTGGATTCCTATTGTGAAAGTCCGATGGAATTCTAAGCGTGGACCGGAATACACTTGGGAACGTGAGGACTTTTTCAAGGAAAGGTATCCTCATCTGTTCCAGTAGAACGAAATGTGAGTACAAGAAGAGGCGAGCGCCGGGACGTCGCTCTCTTTAAGGAGGGGTGGATGTGACACCCTAGAACCGAGGTCATTAACGTTACCCTAAATTACGCTAATTTTTGAAATTTTTAATAAATTTTAATTTCTATATTTATAAGTATTTTGGTTAAAGCCGATGTTCGAGGTTATAATTTTTACGTTTGACGATTTAAGAAGGACGATGACGATTACGATCCCGAGGGATGCCCAATTTTATATAATTATTGACGATTTATCGATGATGTAATTTTTCGAGAATTTTATTTACGGTTCGTGTTAAGTTGAGTCGGGTGAATTTTATAGCCTTCCGAGTACATTTAAAGTATCCCAAAAATATTTTGGAGTGTTCGGGAAGATTTCCGACTCCCGTAAAATTTTCAAAATTGACTAATGAGTCGAACCCGCAAAGTTTTGAGGACGTTTTTAACTTAAGGCCAAAAGAAACCAAAAATTGCAAATTGGTCCCTCCCAATATACCAAAAAGCCCCAAAATGACACAAACACAAACACATAGTTACATTTCACCAAAAACAATCAACTCTCTCCCTCTCTTGCTCCCATAGCCGACGGACACCCCCAAACCACCAAGAACACCATCAAAAAAATTTTCACTTGATTTTCATTAAAATTAAGGTTAGACCACATCTAATCTTGACATTCCCTACATTTCTATGTACTTAAATCCCACATGCATTCAAGTAAATTTTCCAAAAATTTTCATGATGATCCAAATTCGTTTTTGAGGCTAATTGTTGTAATGCATGTTGAATTCATGTGTATTGGAAGCATAATCACCAACAAAAACCCACCAAAATCAATTTGGTTGTGGTGATTGGGGCACCCAAACCCCACGGCACAAGGGGTGTTTGGGGAGCCACGGTGGTTGATGGATTTTGAGCTTTTCCTTGTGTTTGATTATGTGTTTAGTGATGTTTTACATAGGTTTAGATGGTTGCATGTTCGTTTTTAGATGATTAGGATTTTGAGTTTGGTTGATCAATAGGGTTAGGACTGAAAACTTGTGTTTGGATATGTTTAGGGAGGCTTAGGATGTTGCCTAGTGGTGGTTAGAAGGTTTGAAATCGAGTCTAAGCATGATTTTGGAGTAGCCAAATTTAGGCAGAAACTTTGAGGTCATTTCATAAAAATTATTTTTCTTCCAGGTCTTGAAAGCTAAATGTAGTTATAGAGGGTCTTTTTGTCTTTAATTTGGTATAAGGTAGAGTCCGTGACTCAAAACGAGCTAAAAGTTATGAGGTTTTAAAGATCGAGTACCGGGAGACGAGGACTTTCATAATCCGAATTTATGTAAAGTTTTAGTCAAATCCCGAGGATCACAAGTATAAATTGGTAAATGGTCAAGGGTCAAAATTTGGTTACGAACCTGTATAAATGAGTCTATAAGTTGACTTAGGAGTCAAAGAAGTCAAAAGTACATTTCATATAGGTCAAAGAGGTCAAAATTGGTCGAAGTACAATTTCAGCCCGTAAAATGTAGTTTTGGAAAAGCGTCGAATAACGAGTCGTAAAAGTAAAAACTTTTATTGGGCTTAAAAACATGTTATCTACAGGTCTTATAGGATTTTTGAGAATTTTGTCAAATTTTATAAGTATGGTTAAACATGGTAAAATAGCCCGTACTTTAGTCAAGTACCGGCGAGAATGAGTAAAAATGGGCAACGTAAGTAATGAGAACGAATGGTATAAAATGAGTGATGCTTGTTATTTTGTTTTTGGCGTGAGTTATACTTGTCCTAAGTGACTAGTATATATGTATTTTATACAGTACCGTAAGTATTTAAAATGAGATTACTCATTACGCGTTATTTGTGATAGGTGTTGATTTAACCGGGCATCCGTTTCGTCGTCAGTGATCATCCCTCGAACTACCGACTACTTAAGATATAAGGTGTGAATTTATAGCCTCGCTTATACTTATTTCATATTGTTTTACCCGCGAGGGAAATACATGCTAGTTTTTAAAAGGAACGTATATCATGAATGATTGTTAGACCCGAAAGTTGCCTTAGAAATTGTGTTGAGTACCAAAGTTGCAAAAGTCCCTAAAATCATGAACTATTAACTATTGTCCTGCCCTCGAGTAGGGGGAAATAGCCGCTTATGCAATTTGTAGTACTACGGGGCTAACGACCCAATGCTAGCCGAGAAGCTGTACTTTTAGTAAGTTCTGCGGTAGATTATTTTGTATGAGAAATAAGGTATAATTGCAACTGATGCCTTTAGAAGGGGCACTGGTTTCATCTGAATCACGCCGGTATTTATTACGCGGGTGATTGAGTTAACGGATTAGTGTCATGAGCTTAAACACAATTGTCAGTATCCTGATTATAGTTTGTTTGATCGACAAGACTATAAATGATCACGAATGGTTTTTATTTTATATACGTTCAAATTGATTGTAAAACCTATGAATTCCACTTAACGTTTTCGTTGACCAAATTTTTGGCATGTGTTTCAGGTAACCGCTGAAGTGTAGAATGGAGCATGTATGGGATGGATGTGGTGTGTATGGCTTGGTGTCCGCTTGTTTTTCCTCCTTTTTCTACTTAAACAATTTTTAAGTTTAATGTTATGTTGTTGTAAAACTGAAATTCTTGGGTTGAGATTCATGGGGACCGAAAACGCTAAACTCTGTTGTACCAAATTGGGGTTGGAAAAACCGTGGACATGTATCATCTAACAATTTTAAATTCAAGTTTTAAGTTGACGTCTTTTTAGCGTCGTTTGATATACCTTGTGTGCAATGAATACTGTGTAGCACCCATTGTTGTAGTTCCGCTGCGCATAGCAATTGTGGGGGTGTTACACAAAGCAATTATTCATGTATAGACTAAGATCACTTTCAATAATAGTCTTAGTCTAAACTAAAATATGAGCAAGGTATTAATTCACTTTCTCTCCCACAAAGGGCCTATTAACCGTATGGGTGCAAACCATGGAAATCATGCTTGATACTTTAGGCTACCACTAACTCACTCTACATCACCATAGTGAGTCAAGTATCCAAGCAATGAAGGTTTGAGAGGATAAAAGGAAAGAATCACAAACCACAAACAAATGTTAAGGCAAGGATGCCAAGAACAAGCACATAGTCAAGTAATGATCAAAAGAATGATCAAAGGGCGTGTGGAAGAACGAAAGCGTACCTTGGCCACAGAGAGCAATCCATCAAGGAATCAATGCTATGACCAACAATGACTATGATGAGTACTAAGTCTTCAAGAACTAGTATCAATCCCAATCATCTTGGTATCATCATTCAAAGATGTTAAAGATCAATGAAGATGAGTCTTCTACAAGTGCAAGTAACTCAATCCACAACCAATTAAGTGATTGATCTTCATGAGTACCTACACAAAGCAAGATGCAAACTAGTAGATACATTTCAAGAGTAGATCTAAAATGCATAAAGACTACTAATCTTAAGTGGGATGCAATATTATCAATTAAAAGACCTATTTTTCAAAAACAAAATAGTTTTGACCAAAGAGAAACTTTAGTACAACTTGACCTTCTAATTTGAGGAGACAATGGATCGATCCAAGTTTCAAAGTACAATATACTTCAAAGATCTTGAGTGACCATCACTCTGATACCAATTGTAGAAACTAGAAGGGGGGGTTGAATAGTTTCTCTTCGATTGGTAACCAAATTAAAATTACTTTCAATTTGATTTATATCAAAACTATCTTTTGCTTGAAGCTAAGTTGCATAATGATTAGGTTCAATTCAAATGCACTAGCAAAGATAATAGGTAAGTGTAATGATAATGAAATAAGTAAAGAGTAAGGAAGGAGACAACCTAGTGGGAAGACACCAAGATTTATAATGGTTTGACAACGAGGCTCTATCCTCGTTTCTACTCCACTCCTCGAGTACACCTACTCGAGATTTCCACTATATCCACAAGCTCCCTTATTGGCGGAGAAAACCTTACATCGTCGCTTATATTATTTTCTGACACTAAGCTAAATGTCGAGACCTAATCTTTAGCTAGGACCAATCTACACAACGTTGCCTACTTCACAATTTAACGACACAAGGCTAGATGTCTAGTTCTAATCTTAAGGTAGAACCAATCTTCACGACGTTGCCTACTTCACCATTTTACGACACAAGGCTAGATGTCGAGTTCTAATCCTAAGATAGAACCAATCTTCACGACTCTTCACTTTGAAGCTAAGTGAGAACTTCACACAACACAACTACTAATCACTTTCAAGTTTAGTGAGAACTCACAAGACACAACCACATCACTTTATAGTTTATTGAGAACTACTAATAAAATCTATTACAACTCAACTAGACATATCCAAGTACACACATGTAGCTTAGATCTACACAACACAAATCCAAGCAAACACATATGCAATGGATGTACACAACAAATACAAGTATTCACAAATAACTTGGATGAACACAACTAGTCCAAGTATTCATAAATACAATGGATTGACATAAAACCAAAAGGGTATCATGATGAATATGACTAGCGCATAGATTCATCTTTATCACAACACTAGTGAGTGAGTGATCTTCTCATTGGACAAGGTAAAGGAGGGGATCAAGAGGATAATCATATGTAAACATCCTTAACACTTTAAGTGATCATTTACTAATGATTATGTTATAGAAAAGAGAAAGGGGGCTGAGAAAAACGTCCAAGAGGCTTGTTGGAAAATGAGATTTGACCCACTATTTAAAGGAGACAAAGTATAACGGATATATAACGGCTATCTGGGCGCGGTGCCTTATCTAGCCCGGCGGTTCCTTATCGCTAGGGAACCGCCTAGCTACTTAAGGTTCCGCCCCTAGAGTACGCTCTGTTTTTTGTCTTTTAGTGGGGTAGGAATATCTGAGGTATTTGAAGCCTTCAAAGGATATTCTAATAGCATATGGAATATGCTGTTTTCAAATTTTCATTTTCCATTTTAATAAAACACTTTCTAAAAAAGAAAGTTTATTAAAAAGTCTTTTGTCATATTAACAAAAGTGAGTTTTAAGGATAATCATTTTGATGATCACTAAGTATGATTAAGAAAGGTTAGTGATATGATTATTACCTTGATGATGTGTTGTATAGTTTGTTGTGATCAAAACTAAGAAAGATTAGTTAACACTAATAATGTTTTTAGGCATCACTTGCATTAACACGCCCTTTGTAACATATGAAAAAGGGAAATAGTTAACTTTTAACTCAATAAAAGAGTTTAAGATTGTGCACCTGCATTCTTTTATTGTGTAAATGCTTATAAGCTGCTATCTTATTACGTTCGACTTTTTTGGTTGTGATCTCTATTCAATTGTTTTTAACTTAATAAATTGCTCATACAGTGGATAAACTATCATAAAGAAATGTATGCAATTTTGTGAACACAAAACACAACTATATATGTAGCATACTAGGCACAGACATATGTTGTAGCATGATATCAAAAATTCGACTTTACATCACATGATCCATGCATGCAATTTGATGTACGATGTAAAACAGTAGTAAGAATGGAATACATAATAAAAAATTAAATATGTTACTTTTTTAAACTAGACGTGATTCATGCTTGCAATTTGATGTACATAGTAGTAAGAATTAAAATTTTATATAATCACTTGATAATGGAGCTCGGTGGTAAAAATAGTTGAGAAGACAAATACGGCTGACTATGAGAACCAAAATTAATATTTTAGGTCAAGGGTATTTTGGTGATAATATATTTTTTTAAGAGGTCAACCTTACTTTCTTTTCAAATCATCCCAATATTGGAAAGAAAGTTAGGAGAGAACTTTTTAATGAATTTTCTTTCCACTTCTTTCTAACAAAAAAATCAAGGAACATGATTTATTTTGGTTTTTCAAAATTCTCTTTCTACTTCTCTTCTCTTTTCTAGAAAATATAACTCTAGAACAGAGTGTAAGAGCTGTCATTAGCAAAACCCTAAAAAGAATCAATAACATATTAAATTTTTGTATTTAAAAATCATCGTTTTGTTTTTTGAGCTATTATGGGCTTTCATTGTTTGGGCCAAGGGTTTTAACCTCAAATACCTACCTATATAATCTTTTTCTTCAACATCTTTTCTATATTAAAAGTCTGATGCCCCCACTCTCAACATACTCACAAAATCTTCTTCTGATTGATTCATTTGTTACCCCAAAACGAAGTTGAAGAAGAAGCTGTAGATAATCGGATTATTTGTCGAAGAGGTGGGTGTGCCAGAGGAGGGGCTCATAATTTTTTCGTTTATCAGTTGCATTCAAAGGTAATTGGATTATTTTTAATTTATGTATTAGGCAATTAAATGATCTTTAACTTTAGAAAAAAATCTAGCTTCTATAATTGTGTCCTATATACTCGTTCTACAAAGCCTGCACATGGGCGTATTGTTGTCTGTCATATCTTTATCTGCCGAGAACTAAAAAGCATGGGAATTCTAGACACTATGAAACCTTCAATGGGGTCGTTATTTTCAAGTTAAGAAGCATTATCGTCGAGCACTTATTGATGGCGTGTATGACAAGCCCATCACACGCCCATCAATAAGTGCTCGAATATAATGGTACTTTGCTTGCAAATACTCGACCCCATTAAAGGTTTCGTAGTCTCTAGAATACCCATCTTTTAATATGGCCATGTGTATTAAACTCTTATCCCATAATCATGTTTACATGACGTGAAAGATTAAACAATAAACATAAATGAAGACTTACTTGAATTGAGGGTAGAGAATGCCATAGTGGAACTTTAATCTTCTCCCTAATCCTCTCACAAGATGATGGAACTTATGTGTGTTTTACGGGGTGAAACTAATCCCCTAATTATAGTGAGAGATTAGGCAGGGATCAACTCCTATATTAGGTATAGATTATAATGTTTACATATAATCAATTTTGTATAATCTTCCATCAATATTAGCAGCCACATTATGGTAACTCATTAAATATTACCTAATTAAATCAACTTATGTTAAGTACAATGATATTATGTGTAAATATATTAAGGCCATAATACATATTTAATATATAAAATATACTAACATTCTCCCACTTGGTCTTATTCATATTTACACTTTGTACAACATTAGATTGGCCAAGTTGATTTCATAACTTCATCACAATCATATAGAATCACTAATGCAAACTAACATAGCACTAACATCGCTATTGACACGAGACCCCTACTAATTATACTATTAGCATTTCTACATGATCATGATCATTATCCATAATGTATATGAATGGAAAATAAATAAATGGTAATAAAATAAATCCATTCAAAATGATCCAAAATTATCGCTTGTTCATAAGATCTCAAAATAATGTGCGCAAACTAGAGAATAACAAACTTCAAATAATGTGAAAACAAAATAATAAAATCTTTAAATTTGGTTATCACATAAACCCATGCCGACAACATGCTATAAAAAGAGCTTGGGTGGTAAACCTTTAGTAAGTGGACCCGCCAACATATCATGAGTGCTAATATGCTCTAGGACAATGCTATTGTCTTCAACCTTCTCTTGAACATACAAATACTTAGTCTCGAGATATAAACCAGCTCCAGTAGAACTAGTGTTGTTTGAAAATCTAACAGCTGAACTATTATCACAATACAGTCTAAGGGGTCTTAAAATAGAGTCAACTACCTTGAGTCCAGAAATTAGATTTCTCAATAATATGGCGTGACTAGCTGCGTGATAACATGCAACATATTCCTCCATCATAGTGGAAGTTGTAGTGAGTTCTTGCTTATGACTCCTCCATGATATAGGACCTCTTGAAAGCATAAAGATGTACCCTAATGTGGATCTGAAAGAGTCCTTACACTTAGCTAAATCGGAATCTGAGTAACCTATAACTTCTAGGTTATCCGTTTTTCGGTAAGTCAACATCGTGTTCTTAGTCCCTTGAAGATATCGTAAAACCTTTTTAGCTGCTTTCCAATGTTCCTTTCCCGGATTAGACTGATAACGTTCAAGTATACCCGTAATGTATGCAATATCAGGGCGTGTACATACTTGAGCATGCGTGAGGCTTCCTACTACAGAAGCATAAGGTTTAAGTCTCATCTCTTCTTGTTTTAACTTATTATTAGGACACTGGTATGCACCAAATTTGTCACCCTTAACAACGATGTAACAACCCAAAACCATGGTCATTATTTAATTATATTTTTACGTATATTTTTTAAATCTTTGACGAGGTTGATTATTATGACGATTGGTTATTTGAAATGGATGATGTTGAAAATTTTATTTTTACATTTTGACGAGTTGCGAGGATTATTAGTGATGACGATATCGACGGATGCCCTAAAAATTTTACGTTTTATTTTAAACATGTCGATGTTTAATATTTTGACGTTTTTATTTTATTGTCGTATTAAGTCGTGTCGGGACTATATAATATCATATTTTGTGTGCGTTTTAAGTTTTGAGAAGCATTTTTATGAAACCCGAGACCCGTAAAGATTTTCAAAAGTGACTAATAGTCATTTCCCGCTTTTTAACAAAATATTTGCATTTTGGTCCACAAGAATCACAATTGGCAAAAACTACCCTAAACTTTCTCCATATAAATTGAAAATCAAACACATTTACACACATGCAAAAATTCTCTCCCCTCTCTCTTGTTCATATCAAATCATCACCCCCACCCTCACTAAAACCCTATATTTTTTAAAATCTAGCTTGAATCTATTAAAAAGCAATCAAAGTCCTATTCCTATCTTTTGATTCTCCATCTTTTGGTATGAAAAATTTACACATGTATGAACATTTTTGAAAACCCCATTTTTGGATGAAAATCTTGTGATTTGATCTTGAAATCTTGTTGTATGTAGGTGTTTATGTTGATATATATTAGTTTTGATGATTGCATGTTGAAATTTTGAGTTGGGTTTTTATGATTTGATCATCTTGTATGATTTTAAATGTTATGATTGAAAGTAGTAATAGTAGGATGATTATAGTGGTAAAAATGGGGTTAAAATGTGGTGAAAAATTGATTTTGAGTGATTTTTAAATATATATTTTATAACAGATTATTAAAGTTAATTTTCTGAAAATATGAGTTTGAGTTTGAGATGAACTAATTAGATACTAGACGAATACCCGCGCTAAGCGGCGGGATTTCCTCGCGGCGTATAATTAACGATACGATATTTCGAGGTAAACCTTGTCTTGAGTTAAGTGACTCATTCGATTGACAAGTTTTCTAATTTATTCCTTAACAACCTACACTGTTGATTTATTACGCTCCCTAAATCTTGGAAACACAACCTACTCATTTTTTAGGATAAATGAAGTTACATGTAATAACAATGTACTCTCAGACAATATACTAATGGTATATAATTTGAAGTGGAGAATATAGCGTCGTAACCCTACGTATATATTCTATGATTTTATAGCGTCGTAACCCGTTAACCCGTCTAACGGACGGGGTTGTTTTTTTCCGCAGGGTTTATTGTTTGTGCGTTTTTAGTTTATTGTTTTTTTAATTTAAACTTTAGTATATTTTATTATAATGTATGCTTAAGTAATGTTAAATTTATTTTTTAAGAGTACCTTTTAGTATCTGTTATATCTACTGGTTTTGGACCCATTTTTGTTAATACTCAGCATTTTGTCCCATGTAAATCTTTGGTGAAACTCGTCCGATAGAAACCCAGTAACAAATAATTAATTTATCAAGCTTTGTTTCCTTCAAATGTTTGGAAGTCCATGAATACTGGTTGCAAGACAATACTTTGAGCATCATTTAAAGAAAACGCCTACTGAAATAACTTTGTTAGCCTGTCAGCAGATACTGCTGCCCTTTTGTTTGTTGGCTCTAGAATGAGTGCATACCTAAAATCTATAGCGTAAATAATCAACGTACCTTGTCAGTACAAGCAGCAAAATGGGTTCAGTTAAATATTTGTATGGGTTGAAACACGATAGAAACACTTCATGTATGAAAGTTTTTCATTATTATAGTAATACCGAGTCAAATATGAGTACGCACATAAGTAGAGATGGCATGGAAGCTCGGGCTACGAGTCAAAGAAAGTAGCTTTGGATGTTTTTAACTTAAAAAGAACATGAATGCTACACATTTTCTTCTATAGCCAGATTAATGATCCCATGTGAAGACCCAACTAAGTATAACTTTACGTTTCACCTTGGATACAAACGATGAGTCCTTTTTAATAGCCTAAAATTAACTGCTGATAATCACCGTATCACTGAATTTTACATAAATGTAATTCTGATCCCAAGGTGGCATATAAGAATCTAAACCCGTAACTTCAGAAGATTGTGACGATAAGCTCTTACAATTACAACATATATATGATAATACAAGGTCTCACCATTATTCGTCAAGCTAGCCTAATTAGTTTCACTGGATTAGTTGTCTACTTGCATCAAGCAGGAACCTTTGGAATTTTGTACTTTGCCTGCCTCCTGAGAGTCAACTTTAGTAACTTCTGCATTCTGCTCTTGGAAAATCGCGAGTCTACACTTTTGCCAGCTATGGATGCAAACTTCCCAATCGTTCTATACAGCGTGGAAAAATAACGGGTTAGAATGCAAAATCAAAAGATCATTATATCACGTTTAAGATAAACCCGCTGATCTATGGTCCACTGAGTGCTGATTTTGAGGGAGACTATATATACATCTTTTATCCTCAGCCCTGGATGCCAACACTGGAGTTTATTTCATTAAACTGAAGTTGATGCACATTTAACATGACACCCTTTACGTAAAAAAAATTACTATCATCAAATATATATATTGAAAGTTCGAATATTTATTTCCCTCCTTTTCCCGAATAACAAAAAGTATGCAGTTCGGCGTACAAGGGTGCATAAGAAAACAAACTTAGAATCAGTGGCTTTCAAAACTTGATTACACATTCTGTCCTTGACTACAAAGGAAAGAAATTGTTGACTTCCCACAAAAGAATGGCCATTCAATTAAGAATATCAGGGATTGTATACTTTTCCCTTCACTACAAGTTCTAAGATACACAAAATAGTAACTGAAACAAACATACTCCTAGTAATAGGCCATGAAATTCTGTAAATACCTTGTAACCAGATCAAACAGTCTAAATGTAGGCATGGGTTAAAAATACACTTCGGTCGACTGTTGAGTCGTTCGACCCAGGTGATTCTTTTCTTTCTTAGCTACTTTTTTTATAACCAACTTATTAAGTAAATGGCCAAATATCGATAGATCTAATAATCAATGTCAATGCACTTACCTTTCAGATCTCACTGCTATCTTCTATGCTCTTGTAAGGTGGGCGTGAACCATCAGATATATTGCCGCCTGATTGTGAGGATAAACTCATGTCACTTTAATCAATTCACTTTCACTGTCACTGCAATTTTTACCAAAAGCAACATAAGACCAAATTTTTAAGTTTGGATTCAGAAATTCTTGATCATTTAAGCAATATCCCAAGAGTTTGACCACACCCTCCTACTTTAAATGAAAAGGTATGCAACACTGAGAGGCTCTACTTGAAAGCGGGTCTATCTTTAAAACAAATCTGGTCATACTTTTGTGTGGGTTGACTAAAAAATCAAGTTTTGTGTTTTTATATGGATATGTTTTACTCGTGATTACAAAGCAATTACATAACAGACTATGAATTACATTCCGTAAGTTTGACCCTATCTACCCATTTGACCCATTCCTCTTGAAATGTTATGTCACATGTTAAATTACCCATCTCAAAAACAATGTAAACAGAAGAGAAGAAAGCACTGATGACTGTTCGGACCAAGTTATCTCCTGAAGATCATAACAAAACAATACTAATCGTCACAAACTGATCAGAGAATGCAACACTGAAACCCATTTAACAAAAGTCACTTTTTACCTTTGTTTTCCCAAGAAGTTAGGCCTCCAATATAAGTCTTTGATAATCATGTATCCCTATGTTTTGTTGACCGCACCAATTTTAAGCGTTATGGTGAGCTTTCATATGAAATGAAGAGTAAAGAAATACTTAATTATGTACACTTACCAGATACTTGGATGACGCAACCATAGCTGATGTTACTCTCCTAAGAGAATGCAAGCAACCTGCAAGAATATGCATCTATTATAGATTCTGAGTGTCGTTTGTACTTATGAGCACCCGGTTCATTTCACCAGCTCGATTACTAAACTTTCCCAAGCACATCTATCTCAAGAAGACGATGGTTCTTTTAAACTTTTTCCTACACACGTTTAAGGATATGTGTGAGCATGACATGGCCGTAGAACTAATGACAGTTATGCATGTAAACGCTCACCTTTTCAATCAAAGAAGCGATGTTTCTCACATGTGCTGACTTTAATTTTTCCTCCTCTCACTTTGTTCAATTTTCACATGATGAAAGGATTCACTTGAACACAGTAGAAATAATAAACCAATACATGATTTTTAACATTATGTATATAAATATCAAACAATATTTTTATCATATCATTATTTATAAAAGTTAGGTTTTTACGGGTCTTTTTTTGGTTACAAAATGACCCAAGCATGACACATCTAACGTGTCAAAAAAAGTGTACAATGACTAAAACGAGACAACTGAAAACATACACTGGTATTTATGTAAACACAACAACTTGAGGAGTATTTACAGTAGGCATTGTTACATTTGCTTGCTCAAAAGTAGATTCACATCTCATATTACCCACGGCGGAACCACTCACCAATGTGAAACTATGTTGTGTACTTGTTTGTTGAACTGATATACACATGGCGGCTAATGTGATATGCAATATTATTATATCCACTAAGCCAATGTGACAACAACATTATTATCCAAAATAGACATTAAGCAAGTATGACAGCAAAATTTCATTCAAATTTGTTGAAAGTTATAAGCCAAATCCAAAAAAATAAATCATTTTTGACCCATTAACCTACTCCAACATCGATATTTTCCAAGTAAATTTAAAAAGATTATTATAAAAGATCTAGACGGTGCTAAAAGAGTAAATGCTGCAATCTCAAGGTTTCTAGTGGTCGCTTGATGTCCCATTTTTTCCCAATCAAAAACTAATTAGGCTAGCTTGATATATGGATAACGTTGTTGTTTGTTTGTGTATATTAACAAACTACTCGAAACAACCACACATCACAGAAGCACTAAACGTATAGATCCATAAAGACCTCCATTATTCTCAAATAAAAATAACCGCATGTCAAACCTCCTCGTAAGTAGATATATAAAAAAAGCCCCAATTTATTATAACGATCCATTATAAAAGCAAATAACACAAACTTACCACTAAATCTTGGAAAACATGTTTCGGCTCTATCATTGGCATTGGCATGAATCTTAGGGATGCTGAATCAATTGATCAACGGTGATACAAGAGCATCAACGACGGGTGATAGGCGGTTGAAATAAAAAACAATGTCAAAAACCTTTCAAAAAACAAAGATATATCAAAAACGTATTAAGATTAAAGTAATAAACTTTACCCGTGACAACATTCTCCGGCGGCAGCAACGTCGAATATTCCGTGGTAATAGGTTTGTGGCGGATTCGGCATACAGACACCCAAACCAACAAACAATACCCAACCAGAACTACCTGGAACCACCTAAACCACCGAGAGATGGTGGCGGATTCGGTAGATCAAGGAGGTAAAAAGTTTGTGGCGGCTGTGTGTATTTCATTTTAGGGTTTAGAGAATAAAATGATTGTGTGTGTGTGTTTTTTTATGTGTGCCAGTATGAAATATAAAATGCATTCCAAACTTCTGACTTTTTTTAATTAAGGAAATATAGGAAAAAGATTCCTATACTTTCCTTTATAAATTCTTATGTTTCCCTAAATAAGTGTACTTAAAAAAAAGTTGTTCCTCCTTTATATGTAGTAGGAATTGTTGTAGAGGATGTTTTTAGCTTCGTTTTGGTATAAGTTAGGGCTTTTAGCTCCAAACGATCGAAAGGTTACGTTAGTTTGAATATTCGTGTACCGGGAGACGAGTATCGTCACAATATATAATTGTTGTCGATATTTGGATCGAATCCCGGGGACTATAAAAAGGATTTTGAAATATGTCAAGTACTGATTTTGAATGATAAGTATGAGGATGTTGTGTTATTTTCAAAGTTGAGTGGCGGTTTATAAACGGAGAAACATAAATGTGTTAAAAGACTATATGAATTGTTGACGTAAAACTGTCCGGTTTTTGTAGTTCAAAGATGTGTCGGGCAAGGAACTTTAAATGTAAAATCTTTTGATGAGTTTTTAACAAGCCTTTCTATATATAGTAAGTGAAGTTTCTGATTAGTATCATAAAAATTTGACTTGTTTAAGTGGGGTAAATGAGCTTGTACATTTGGTGTGTACCGACAGATTTTTATCGAAGGAATTCACTAATAGAATAAACATATAGAATGGAGTAAAAGGGCACTTGTATTATTTTCATATTGGATTGGTTGTGATTTTATGATTTTGAGTTTGATGTTACTAAGTATGGATTTTACTCGAGTTATTATTGATGAACGCGCCTTATTTGATAGGTTGCGGTTTTTGTGTTTATCGGGCATCAACTATCGTCGAAGATCGTCTTGCTACTGCTATTACTCCAGGTGAGTCTATAGCCTCGCTTTTGTAATTGTTTTGAATGATTTTAAAACCCACGAGGGGGATACATGCTATTTGAAAGTAAAATGAACACAAGTCATGATTGATTGTTTGGATCCGAATGTTGCCTTTGTTGTTTTGAATTGTATAAGTACCTAAATTGCAAAAGTCACTAAATTCATGAGCCGTTAACTATCTTCTGACTTGATGTTGTGAGTTGGGAATAGCCGCTTATTATAATAATAGTACTATTGAGCTGACAACCCTATCTGAGACCAGGGCTTTACGCTGAGTAACCCGCTGGGAAGGATAATTTTACGAGAATGAGAATTGGTATTCTTGCAATTGATACCCTAGTAGGGGCACTGGAATTCATCTAGTCATGCCGGCTTTAGGCGTGGGTGACTAAGTTAAGGGGTCGGTGTCATGAGCTTAATATAATTCAATAGCTATTGCTATATGACAGATTGCCAGAACAATAGATTGTATGCGCACAATTCTATTAAATGATCTTGATTGATTTTTCTCTTGTTTTCAAATGTTGATTTGGAAAACCTATAGACTCGCTCAACCGTTGTGTTGATGATTTTAAGCATGTATTTCAGGTATTGAAGTGGATTGCTGCTGGAGCTTGCTGGAGAAGGATTACGGGATTGCTTTTGTAGTAATATGGTCTAAAACAGATTTCTTTCCCTATTGTCATAAACATACAGTAAATGGCCAAATATTTTGGTAAAAGGTTTGTCGTTTTGATTAAGATCTTAGGGAAACCTGTATGCTACTCTGATATAATTTAAACTGATTAACTTGGGATTGAAGGTTTTAGACATTGATTTAAATTATTTCCATATTTATTCCTAAATATATTGTTTTTGGGTCGTTTAAAGAGTTGTGAAATGTAGTTTGTGAATAACACCCAATTGTGTATTTTCCGCTGCGCAATGTAAATTGGGGGTTTTATAGATTGGTATCAGAGCTTTTTAGTTATAGCGAATTAGGTCGATTTTTGAAAAATGTCCTAAACTATAACTTTGATGTCGAAAGTATTTTATAAAAGCAACGTAACTTCTCTGCAAGGCTCCGATAAGATTATTTATTTTGTTATGCTTTGTTATTATAGATGTATCCCTTATAATTGTTGTGAATTCTTGAGTATTTATTAAGTAAATACTGTTATGAGGTATTGGTATTAATGAAAAGACGTGGAGTGCTTTCATCATAATTTCATTTTTATGAGTATTGTATAATTATCATTTTCATTACATCGCATACATATATATTTGGCATACGTAATTCATCTGCATTTGCATGACTATGCATTGCATATATATTTTTGAATAATGACCTTATGTACTTTTGAATTTTCTATGATTTCAGAAAATGTTTGACATACCATATTACGTCAAGAATGGGGGATTTGTTGTAGGTCAATGGAGTTTGTAGAATCAGTGAGTAGGTGATCATAAGATTTCAGGTGAATGGTTAGATTATGAGGATGATACGAATGATAAGAAAAATGTTGTAGAATCTGATAGTGATAATTATATGACTGAGACTGAAGTTTGAAGAACTGAGGTTAGAGCTGAAGTGAGAAGTTATGGGACTGATTTTGAGAAGTATCATAAAGAGATAGATAGGCTTCGCAGGTTAAGTGAATATGTAGCTCATCTTGGGTCGTATCTTGAACCACATTGGAAGTTTCAAGATAGTGAGGTGTATGTTGATTCTCATTATATGATAGATCCGCCGTGTCAAGGAGGGCATTTGAGGTATGGATTTAAGAATCCACCGTGTTTAGATCCAAAAAGGAGGTGCTGCAAGTTAGGACCATATGAAGATGAAGCAGAGATAAGCCAAGTTGGAGAAAGTAATGGACCACATCCTATGGAGTGATGTAGTGATGGATTGTTGTTGTATTTCAATTTATGTATTATTGTGTTGTGTTTGGATTATCCAGATGTTGTGAGATAGTATTGTGATGGGTTATTATTATTGTTGTTGTTTAGGACGGTAAGGGTAAGTGACATTAGTGACAAGATTTTGTTGCGATTTTCTCGGATTTATGGATGAAATCTACAATTACCCTTTAGTATTTTGATGTATCTTTGTTATTCTCTCTTTTGTGAGATGATTGTGGAATTTAGGTAGTATTGTGTTGTTGGCGCATGTAGTATTCATGTTATATCTTGATGAAAAGATCCTATTCTTTCTATCTCGATGTGTATACTTATCAAGTTTCTTTCTACTGTTATCGCATAGAAAGAGTTGAGTGAGATATGTTTCGGTCATTAGCAGGGATTCTTGTGTGAGTGAGTATCTTGAAATATGTCTCCAAAGGTTGCCAACCAATAGGGTAGATTATATGATTGTGGGAATAGTTGTTAGATTGTTTGAAGCTGATAGTGCTGAGAGGAGATAAGATGTTGCTGAGATTGAAGATGCTGCTGTTTCAGTTGAAGATGCTGCTGAGATTGAAGATGCTGCTGTTCCAGTTGGAAATGCTGCTGCCATTCTACAAGATTTTAAAAGGATGTATGTGTGATAGATTCTTAGGAATGAGAAGAGATGCGGTGAAGAGTGTCGTATGGCTATAGATGGTAATTGGGAAGGTGCAACTATATGGATAAGTTCGAGTGACTGATGGATGTTTGATATATCGATAGTCATTTGGGAATGTTCAACTAGACGAAAAGGGATAGTAATTTAAAGATTGATCCTGATTCGAAATTAAGTGTGGCAGAAAAGGGTAAAGGAACGGTATTGTTGCGAATGACAATAAGGAATAGGAATTTATTTCCTCTAAGAGAAGGTAAACTTGGAATTTAATAGTCTAAGATAAGAAGAGATGGTATTCAAGCAGTTACTACAAATCGGGTAAACAGGAGGAAGTATGATCTGTAGATCACATATATTTTATACCACTTAAGTAATTATCTATTTACTTGATGTAAGTACGGACTAGTTGGAGGTCAAGTTGCTGAAGGAATAACAAGGAGTGTAGTAAAGGAATTGGTATTCCTGTGGTAATGAAATGTTCTCATTTCGGTAAAGGAGATTGAATAAAGGAATTATTCAGATAATGAAAAAACAATATGAAGGGAATGTTGTTGCTATTACAGTTTATATATTTTGGAAATGCTGATAAGGTTTGAGATTTAGATGTAGTAATTTGTGTATTCTTATCTGGTAATCATTGAGTTAGAATTCCATTGAAATTCTGAAAGTGTTAATAATAGTGTGCTGAAATTCTGAAGGTGTTATTAATGGGATATTGAAGTTTTGAAAGTGTTATTGATGGTGTATTTAAATTCTGAAGGTGTTATTGAGGATATATAGAGATTTGAAGATGTTAGATTTTAGCTGACCTGAGGACGAGAAATCAACGAGAATTTGCGATTGGTTGAAATGAGAAATTCACCGACGGAAGAATAATTATATATATATTAAGGAAATATTTCTGAGCTTATGGAATTAAGAAGTATAGCGCAATTAACTGAACCAGAGTTGTTAGAAAGTTAACCAGGATAAGGATGAATAACATAGGATATGATAAATAAAGGTGGAAAGAATTAAATTGGAATGTTGGTGAGCATTGAGTACTGATTTCAAGAAGTAATCAGTGGAATTTCTATTTGAAGATTTTATTGGCCAATGATGAGAAGGTATGTAGGAGGAAATTGTAATAGATTGATTTTCCTATGCGCTTTACTAGTAGTAGTTGGAAAAGAATGAGAAGATGAGTTAGTATTTAAGGATACTATGTGATTGTTCTACGGAATTGTAGAGTTCACTGTCGTCTTGGGAAAAGGAAGCTTTGTGTTAGCTTAATGATAGGAGTATGCCATCTGATTGTATATTTTGTTATATGGCATTATCAGGAAATTGAGGATGGTAATATGATTGATTGTAAGGATTGGCAGATAAGACAATAAGGATAATCTGATTTGACTGGAAGGGTAAGTCATCAGAGAAGTGATAATGGAAGTAAGGATAGAAGCTGGATGTTTTGTGAATAAGATGATTGTTGTGAGGTTGAACAAACTGAGCACCAGAAATCGGTGTCCATTATTGATTGTGAATGTTTAGTGTGATGAATAGATGATTGAAGGAAAGAAAAGTATTCCCTAACAATTGGAAAATTCTTATTAAAAGAAGGAAGGTGTGTAAAATTCTTTGGATAAGAATTTTAGTTGGATTAATATAGATGTTTTAGAATGTGCGATCTATGGCTGAAGTGATCGTGAAAAACTGACTAGATTGAAACGATTGAGGCTTTGTCGATACCGACGAAACCGACTGAAGCTTGTCAACTCCTTTGTGTAAGCTGAGTATTATCGGAGGTTTATCAAGAGGTTTTCACTGATTGTTGAACCAATGATAAAGCTGACAAAGAAGAACTAAATGTATGAAATCCATTCATACACCTACGTTGTGGCCCTAATGGAAAATATGTCTAAGTTGTGATTTTTAGATATGATTTTGTAGTTGAGGAAGTTGTTTAGGAACCCTGAGGATAGATTGAAGTTCTATGCTGTAAAATTAGTATTGGATGAATCTGAAGGAATTATAGAGCTGCGATGATGATATTTGGATAATATCAAATGGAAAGGAAAGTAATAGTAGTGTGTTGACTTGAATAAAGAAGTGTAACGGGGTTTATATTATCATGAGATTTGACATTGTGGTATTTGTTTTGGGATTGAAAAGTATTACTTGTATGGAATCAAGTATGAAGAAAATAGGAATAAGAAGGACTTGTGTATAAATGCCATTCGGAGATTTTAAAGGAAGGAGTTAAGGATTACCTAATGATGACGAGAAAATAATAATCGGTAAACTTTAGATGGGATATGTTATAGTTCTGCATTACGAAGTATGTTTTAGATTATGAAGGATGAGTGTGGATACTTTCACTATCAATTAGTGAGTTTTAGTAAGGAGCAGAAGGAAAAAGGGTTTATAAAGTTTCTGAAGTAGACTCTTGAGTTTTGAGATAATTGGAATATCGGTAACAACAAGCAGAATGGATGGAATGGAAAGAACCTTGGAATTGAATTAATAAACTAATGGAAAAGGAATATCAAAGAAAGAAGATCAACAGATTGTTGGAAATTTTGAAAAAGAATGGTAATAGAAATGAGAGAGTTGAGATGTATGTTTTTGTGGGACAAAAACGGTTATTGTGATTATCTAATTTTTCTTCTATTAGATCAGAGAGTGTGTTATGAATGCAAGGACCAGTGGTGAATGAGTTTTTCAGATCAAAGAGAATTTAATTATTCTTAGAGTGCTGAGAATGTCGCATGTAGTATTGAAGGAATTTCACAAGTTGAAGTATTGATACAGTATGGTTGGAAAAAGATGTATTATGAAATCAGACTAAGATATAGAACTTGGGGTAAATAAAATGTATTACGATATCAGGAAGTGATTTGACCATTATATATTTCAGATTTGAATATATGAGGCTAACGGAGTTATTTAAACAGTATATGATACGAGGAAGATGTAATAATGTACTATGGAAGGTACAATAATTCAGTGATCTAGCAAGCACTACGCTCGGGACATAGAGATTGTTAGAAATAATGAAAGTGGAAAATGAGTATGGAAAGTATATAAGTGACTGGTAAGAATTATGGATAATCTCATTGTGTTTAGTTTGAGTGTAACCTCGGAACATAGAGGCAGAGTAATTTTTGAATACTGGAAATCGCTACGATAAAGTATGGGTATTTATTAAGGTTTGAACATATTATATGTAACCCAGAGATTGAGATTGACTTTTGAATATTAGAGATTTCTACAGAGAATGTGAAGAATTGAGTTAAGAAGGAATATTGCGTATTTTCGGAAAGTAATGGACAGAGTGAAAGGATGAATTTGGTAATTGAATTTGGTATCAATCACATCGACATATAATTGAAACTTGGGATGATGATATCTTAATATTTCACTATGGGGACTAATGGAACCTAGTGAAGATGAAATCTTTATACGATGATAATTGTCATATCAGTAGTTAAGAGGTGTAATTTGAGAATTTACCTGGTCGTGGGTCAAGTTGTCAGAGTATTGGAGCAGGAATGAAACTGAGAAAGTGATGCAGAAAGAGTATGAATGATGAAGGAATATTAGCATAATAGAAGATGAAATTGAAAGTTGAAGTGTAGTAATAGTTATGGATATGGTGATATCATAAGAATTGAGTTGGACTGGTGTGAAAGACGTGAGTATCTCTTGAGGATAAGAGGTCACGTTGACTCTAGAAGTGAGGAAGTGCGAGTGTGAGGCGGGTTGAGTGCCGGGACGTCGCTCTCTTTTAGGAGGGTAGGATGTAACAACCCAAAACCATGGTCATTATTTAATTATATTTTTACGTATATTTTTGAAATTTTTGACGAGGTTGATTATTATGACGATTGGTTATTTGAATTGGATGATGTTGAAAATTTTATTTTTACATTTTGACGAGTTGCGAGGATTATTAGTGATGACGATATCGAGGGATGCCCGAGAAATTTTACGTTTTATTTTAAAAATGTCGATGTTTAATATTTTGACGTTTTTATTTTAATGTCGTATTAAGTCGTGTCGGGACTATATAATATCATATTTTGTGTGCGTTTTAAGTTTTGAGAAGCATTTTTATGAAACCCGAGACCCGTAAATATTTTTAAAAGTGACTAATAGTCATTTCCCGCTTTTTAACAAAATATTTGCATTTTGGTCCACAAGAATCACAATTGGCAAAAACTACCCTAAACTTTCTCCATATAAATTGAAAAACAAACACATTTACACACACACAACTACCACACATGCAAAAATTCTCTCCCCTCTCTTGTTCATATCAAACCGTCACCCCCACCCTCACTAAAACCCTAGATTTTTTAAAATATAGCTTGAATCTAATAAAAAGCAACCAAAGTCACATTCCTATCTTTTGATTCTCCATCTTTTGGTATGAAAATTTTACACATGCATGAACATTTTTTAAAAACCCATTTTTAGATGAAAATCTTGTGATTTGATCTTGAAATCTTGTTGTATGTAGGTGTTTATGTTGATATATATTAGTTTTGATGATTGCATGTTGAAATTTTGAGTTGGGTTTTTATGATTTGATCATCTAGTATAATTTTGAATGTTATGATTGAAAGTAGTAATAGTAGGATGATTATAGTGGTAAAAATAGGGTTAAAATGTGATGAAAAATTGATTCTGAGTGATTTTTAAATATATATTTTATAACAGATTATTAAAGTTAATTTTCTGAAAATATGAGTTTGAGTTTGAGATGAACTAATTAGATATTGTTGTAGAGGATGTTTTTAGCTTCGTTTTGGTATAAGTTAGGGCTTGTAGCTCCAAACGAGCGAAAAGTTACGTTAGTTTGAATATTCGTGTACCAGGAGACGAGTTTCTTCACAATATATAATTATTGTCGATATTTGGATCGAATCCCGGGGACTATAAAAAGGATTTTGAAATATGTCAAGTACTGATTTTGAATGATAAGTATGAGGATGTTGAGTTATTTTCAAAGTTGAGTGTCGGTTTTATAAACGGAGAAAAATAAATGTGTTAAAAGACTATATGAATTGTTGACGTAAAACTGTCCGGTTTTTGTAGTTCAAAGATGTGTCGGGCAGGGAACTTTAAATGTAAAATCTTTTGATGAGTTTTTAACAGGCCTTTCTATATATAGTAAGTGAAGTTTCTGATTAGTATCATAAAATTTTGACGTGTTTAAGTGGGGTAAATGAGCTTATACATTTGGTGTGTACCGGCAGATTTTTATCGAAGGAATTCACTAATAGAATAAACATATAGAATGGAGTAAAAGGGCACTTGTATTATTTTCATTTTGGATTGGTTGTGATTTTATGATTTTGAGTTTGATGTTACTAAGTATGGATTTTACTCGAGTTATTATTGATGAACGCGCCTTATTTGATAGGTTGCGGTTTTTGTGTTTATCGGGCATCAACTATCGTCGAAGATCGTCTTGCTACTGCTATTACTCCAGGTGAGTCTATAGCCTCGCTTTTGTAATTGTTTTGAATGATTTTAAAACCCACGAGGGGGATACATGCTATTTGAAAGTAAAATGAACACAAGTCATGATTGATTGTTTGGACCCGAATGTTGCCTTTGTTGCCTTTGTTGTTTCGAATTGTATAAGTACCTAAATTGCAAAAGTCCCTAAATTCATGAGCCGTTAACTATCTTCTGAATTGATGTTGTGAGTTGGGAATAGCCGCTTATTCTAATAATAGTACTATTGGGTTGACGACCCTATCTGAGACCAGGGCTTTACGCTGAGTAACCCGCTGGGAAGGATAATTTTACGAGAATGAGAATTGGTATTCTTGCAATTGATACCCTAGTAGGGGCACTGGAATTCATCTAGTCATGCCGGCTTTAGGCGTGGGTGACTAAGTTATGGGGTCGGTGTCATGAGCTTAATACAATTCAATAGCTATTGCTATATGCCAGATTGCCAAAACAATAGATTGTATGCGCACAATTCTATTAAATGATCTTGATTGATTTTTCTCTTGTGTTCAAGTGTTGATTTGGAAAACCTATAGACTCGCTCAACCGTTGTGTTGATGATTTTAAGCATGTATTTTAGGTATTGAAGTGGATTGCTGCTGGAGCTTGCTGGAGAAGGATTGCGGGATTGCCTTTGTATTAATTTGGTCTAAAACATATTTCTTTCCCTATTGTCATAAACATACAGTAAATGGCCAAATATTTTGGTAAAAGGTTTGTCGTTTTGATTAAGATCCTAGGAAAACCTGTACGCTACTCTGATATATTTTAAACTGATTTACTTGGGATTGAAGGTTTTAGACATTGATTTAAATTATTTCCATATTTATTCCTAAATATACTATTTTTGGGTCGTTTTAAGAGTTGTGAAATGAAGTTTGTGAATAACACCCAATTGTGTATTTTCCGCTTCTTTAAGGAAAAGAGTTCTCATTTGTTCTGGAGGTATGGAATGTGAGTATAAGAGGGTCGAGCGCCGGGACGTGGCTCTCTTTTAGGAGGGTAGGATGTGACAACCCAAACCCGAGGTCATTTATTTAATATTATATAATATTATTTTTACGAATAATTTTGAAATTTTTGATGAGTTGAATGAAATGACGATTGATGGTTTTAATTAAAACCGGCGTTGGAGGTCTTATTTTTATCTTTTTACTAATAGCGAGGATTATTAGTGACCACGATATCGACGGATGCCCGAGATTTTATGTTTTATCATTTGTTGTCTCGATGTTTATAATTTTGACGTTTTTATTTTAAGTTCATATTAAGTCGAACCGGGATCATATTATCATCATATTCTAAGTGCGTTTTAACTTTTGAAAAGTATTTTTACGAAACCCGAGCCTCGTAAATATTTTCAAAATTGACAATTTACATTTTCTACCCTTACAACTATTTAATTGCATTTTGGACCAAAACTATCACAAATTGGCAAAACTAGTCCCTCCACCACCATATAAAAGGTGATTTCTCTCACCTAAAAACACATACATGCAAAATCTCCATCTCTCTTCCCTCTCTCTCTCTACAAACCGTACACCACCACCACCTAAACACTTTGATTTTTCAAAATTTACTTTGAATCTTCAAAAACTAAAACATATCCCATGTTGGAAATTCAATGTTGATCATTTTGATGTAATTTTTAGCAACATGCAAGAACATTTAATTTTTGATGATGATCCATGAAGGTTTGATCCATTTTTATGATGGTATATTGTTGTTAGTGTTGTTTTATGTATATTTTAATTATTGCATGTTTAAAATTTTGAGTGGGTAAATTTTTGTATGATCATTTAAGGGTGTTATGGGTTTGGTGATATGTTGGTAATGATATTAGGATGATTTTAGGCATATGAGATTGATTAAAATTGGTTGAAAAATTGATTTAACATGATTTTTAAACATGTATTTTAGACCAGTAGGTAAAAGGTAATTTTTAGAAAACTTACTGTTTGAAAATGGTTAAACTAATAGGATAGTGTTGTAGAGAATTCTTTTAGCTTCGATTTGATATAAGATAGAGCTTCTAGCTCCAAACGAGCGCGAAGTTATGATGTTTTGATTATTCGTGTACCGGGAGACGAGTATCGGCACGATATATAATTGTTGTCGATATTTGGATCGAATCTCGGGGACTATAAAAAGGATTTTGAAATGTGTCATGGACTGATGTTAAGTGTTAAGTATGATGATGTTGAGTTTATTTTCAAAGTCGAGTGTCGGTTTTGTTAACGGAGTAAAATAAATAAGTTAAAAAGACTATATGAGTTGTTGACGTAAAACTGTCTGGTTTTTGTAGTTCAAAGATGTGTCGGGCAGGGAACTTTAAAAGTAAAATTTTTTGATGGGCTTTTAACATGTCTTTCTATATATAGTAAGTGGCATTTCTAATTAGTATCATAAGTATTTGATGTGTTTAAGTGGGGTAAATGAGCTCGTACATTTGGTGTGTACCGGCAGATTTTTATCGAAAGAATTAATTAATAGAATAAACATATAGAATGAAGTAAAAGGTCACTCAAATTGTTTTTATTTTGGGTTGGGTGTGATTTTATGATTTTGAGTTTGATGTTACTAAGTATGGATTTTATTCGAGTTTATTATTGATGAACGCGCCTTATTTGATAGGTTGCGGTTTTTGTGTTTATCGGGCATCAACTATCGTCGAAGATCGTCTTGCTACTACTCCAGGTGAGTCTATAGCCTCGCTTTTGTAATTATGTCGACTGATTTTAAAACCCGCGAGGGGGATACATGCTATTTGAAAGTAAAAATGAACACAAGTCATGATTGATTGTTTGGACCCGAATGTTGCCTTGTTGCCTTTGTTGATTTGAATTGTATAAGTACCTATGTTGCAAAAGTCCCTAAATTCATGAGCCGTTAACTATCTTCTGACTTGATGTTGAGAGTTGGGAATAGCCGCTTATTCTAATAATAGTACTATTGGGCTGACGACCCTATCTGAGACCAGGGCTTTACACTGAGTAACCCACTGGGAAGGATAATTTTACGAGAATGAGAATGTGGTATCCTTGCAACTGATACCCTAGTAGGGGCACTGGAATTCATCTAGTCATGTCGGCTTTAGGCGTGGGTGACTAAGTTAAGGGGTCGGTGTCATGAGCTTAATACAATTCAATAGCTATTGATATATATACCAGAATGCCTGACTAATAGATTGTGTGCACGAAAATTCTATTAAATGATCTTGATTGATTTTTCTCTTGTGTTCAAATGATGATTTGGAAAACCTATAGACTCGCTCAACCGTTGTGTTGATGATTTTAAGCCTGTATTTCAGGTGATTGAAGTTGATGAATTACGGAGCTTGCTGGAGAAGGATTGTGGATTGCTTTTGTGGTGATTGGTCTAAAACAGATTTCTTTCCCTTTTTGTCATAAAAATAATACTGTTCGGTCATGTACTTTGGTAAATTGTTTGTTGATTTGATGAAGTCTTTGGGGGACCAAAATGTTACTCTGATATTTCTAAAATTGTTTTACTTGGTATCGAAAGTTTTAGACAATGGTTAAATTATATTCTTTTATATTTCAAATGTATCATTTTGAGTTTGTTCAAAATGTCATGTGTAACAATGTTTGTGTTTAGCACCCAGATATGTATTTCCGCTGCGCAATGTAAGGGGCAACAGTTGGAGAGCAATTATGCATGTTGTATTTCTTAAGGATTTTTTCGATATAAGCCCGTTGTGACAAGCCTAATATCCCACGAGGCCTATCTTGGTATATTTCAATGCCAATTACATAAGAGGCTTCCCCGAAATCTTTCATTTCAAAATTCTTTGAAAGAAACCTTTTAGTCTCATACAACATATTTAGGTCATTACTTGCTAGAATAATGTCATCGACATATAATACAAGTATGACAAATTTACTCCCACTGATCTTAAGGTATATACATTGATCCACTGCATTTTTCTTGAACTGAAATTTACTCATAACTTCATGAAAATTCAAATACCATTGTCGAGAAGCCTACTTTAACCCATATACGGATCTCTTTAACTTACAAACCATATGTTCTTTTCCTTCAACCATAAAACCTTCATGTTGTGTCATATAGACATCTTCATGCAAATCACCATTAAGGAATGCAGTTTTAACATCCATTTGATGTAGCTCTAAATTATAATGAGCTACTAAGGCCGTGACTATTCTTAAGGATCCCTTTCTCGAAACGGGAGAAAATGTCTCATTATAGTCAATCCCTTCCTTTTGAGTGTAGCCTTTAGCAACCAATCGTGCTTTATATCTTTCGATGTTTCCTTTTGAGTCTAATTTGATTTTATAGACCCACTTACAACCAACAGGCTTTACGTCATTTGGTAATTCTATAAGTACCCAAACACCATTAATTTGCATTGATTTCAACTCATCTTTCATAGCTTCAAACCATTGAGTTGATTGGTCACTATTCATGGCTTCTTTATAAAATATAGGATCTTCAAATTTACCTAAGTCATCATCATCCTCAAGTAAATACGTTATGAAGTCATCATGAGCAACAGGTCTTTTGGTCCTTTCAGACCTTCGTAATAGTTGTTGAACAGTAGGTGAATTTGGGATTTGATCATGTGGTGGTGCATCAACTATAGGAACATCAACAACCTCATCTAAAGGTGTGATTGTTGTGTTTTCCGTATATAATGGTATTGATGACTCTTGATTAGGAGCATCCATTAATTTTTCATTTAAGTCAATGCTTCTTTCACCACTCCTACTGATTTAACCATTTTCAAGAAATTCAGCATCTCGTGTTTCGACAATTCGAGTGGTATGATTAGGGCAGTAGAACCGATACACTTTAGATCTTTTTGGATACCCAATAAAATAACAACTAATGGTTCTTGAATCGAGTTTTTTTGTTTGAGGATTGAAAATTTTCCTTCAGGGGCCGGACAACCCCATATCTTAAAATAACGTAAGCTAGGGGCCCTACCTGTCCATAGCTCAAACGGCATTTTTGGGACAGACTTAGAAGGGACCCTATTAAGTATATGAGTTGCAGTTTTCAATGCCCCGGTCCACAAAAACTCGGGGAGAATAGAATTGCAAATTATACTTCACACCATATCATAAGGCTGCAGTTTCGCTTTTCTGCAACACCATTTTGTTGTGGTGTATACGCCATAGTAAACTGATTAACAATTACCAAGATCAGAGTGTTTACCATAATACTCTCCGCCCCTATCTGATCTCACTATTTTGATCTTAATGTTTAGTTGGTTTTCAACTTCCGCTTTGAAGATCTTAAATACATCAAGAGATTAAGATTTTTCTTTTATCAAGTAAACATAAGTGTAACGAGAATAATCATTAATAAAGGTAATAAAATACTTAAGTCCACCTATGTCACTTGTAAAGGGTCCACAAATATCTGTATGGATAATTTCAAGATGTTTACTTCTTGTGGATCCTTTCTTAATAGTTTTAACAAATTTCCCTTTAATACATTCAACACATTGATTAAAATCTGAAAAATCTAGATGATGAAGAATTCCGTCTTTTATAGGACGTTGCATTCTATCTTTAGATATGTGCCCAAGACGTTTATGCCACAATCTTGAGGAATTTTCTTCATTTAAATGTTTTCTTTTTCCATTACTAATGACATTTCATCCATTGATGATAGGGATTTTTCAAAGTTTCTATCTAATTGTAATTTAATGAGGTTATTTTCTAATGAACCAATGCCAACAAGACGGGAATCAAAATACACTTTCAAACCATAATATCCAAACATAAATTCATAATCATGAAGAAGCAACTTAGGAACAGAAATAAGGTTCCTAGTAATGGAAGGAACATAAAGTGTATCATTTAAGTACATATTGAAACCACTCTTTAAAATTAATCGAAGAGTTCCTACAGCTTCAACATGTCTCTCATACCCGTCGCCAACTTTAATGGTTCTTTCCCCCATTTGTAGCATCCTCTTTTAAAGGAATCCCTGCAATGAATTTGTTATATGTACCATGGAACCACTATCAATCCAATAAGTGTTTGAAGGGACATCATTGAAAAAACTTTCATAATAGACATAGGAAAAAGACGAACCTTTCTTATCTAACCATTCTCGAAACTTTGGGCACTCCTTTTGGAAATGGCCTGGATTCTTATAGAATCGACATTTAGGGCTTGATTCCTTGCCATTACTTGAACTTGCCTTGTCAGAATTTCCTTTTTCCTATTTAGAACCTTTGTTAACTTTAAAAATTTTCTTTTTGTAGCCCTTAGTGGTAGTAAGGTAAGCAGTATCCGGCTTTTTAGTTTTAAGCCTTTTCTCCTCTTGGACGCACATGGCTATTAACTCGCTCATTTTCCATTTCTCCTTTTGCGTGTTATAGTTGATCTTAAAAGGACCAAACTGAGCAGGGAGAGATGTCATTATGAAATGAACGAGAAAACCTCCAGATATTGCCATGTCCATGCCATTTAATTTAGAGGCCATGTCATTCATCATCATTATATGCTCACGAACCCCACTAAGACCATCATATTTCGTAGTGAGAATTTTAAGAATAAGAGTACTCGCATTAGCTTTAAACGAGCCCTTAAATTGTTCCTCAACTGATTTTAAGAACTCTTTAGCATCCTTAGAGTCCAGAATGGCTCCTCGAATAGAAACTGAAATAGAGTTCTTCATTATCATTAGGGACATGCGATTCGACCTTTCCCATATTTCATAAGTCCTCTTTTGATCAGCCGTGCTAGTGGCCGTTAGAGGGTTAGGTTTGTCGAATCTTAATGCATAGTCCAAATCTGTTACGCCGAGGGAAATTTTCACTTGATCTCTCCACGATGAAAAATTTGTTCCGTTTAGGGGTTTAATTCCAGATACACAATTGGTAATAGCATTACGTGTCAAAGCTGTAAAATTATATCCACAGTACAAATCATATAAAGACTATATTAGTATCAAAATAATAACCAACTATAGGGTAAAAGCTAGTTATAGAAATCTAACCACAACACAAAATTAGATTCATATAAGAAGTTTGGTGTAATTGTCAACTTCTCTTGTTCCACTGACAACACACTAATAACTTCTCCATTAAATTTAAGCAAACTTAATTAATAAAAAATCACCTTTGGGCAGAAAATTTAGTTAACTAAGTATATAATTTGCAAATACCGTTTAATGATTAAGATTTCGGCTATCCTTTGGGCTTAACTCATAATCTAAAAACATCAAAAGGAAACTTGTTACAACTTTCATTCACTTAAATGTCTTAATTAATTGCATCCTTTGGGCCTACAACCAATCTTAATAATCAAGTTGTCATAACACATGTTTAACAAAATAAAGTAAAACATGTCCATCATCCCCTATTGAATTAAACATTACAAAAGAATACATTCTTGTCAATTATAGTCAAGAAAATAATTTCTTTCTTCCGTACATATACTATTCAAAAATTAGTTCATATCAACTATAGCATAATAATTACATACAGTACAAAACTAGATGTAATTATAGTTGTCATTGTTTTAGGATTGACAACATATATTTACGTACATATAAGATAGAAGTAAATTCCAAGTTAAAATAATTACAAAGAAACATGTAGTGCATTGAATTGAATTGGTTGAATATTTGCAATCATAAGATATATTGATATGATTTATAATTATTCAAATTATGATAGATCATTATTCAATTTATTAACATGATGTGAGAAGAAAGAATAACCAGATACAATCGAGTTGAAATTGATACAAGCGATAATAAGAAAAATAAATCAAAGCAATAGTCCATTAATAAATAATCGTAACCCAACATATTAGTTTTAAAATAGTGAATCAAACATTAGGATATGTTAATTTATTCTTCAAAGTTATCAACATCAGTTTTATTATTATGTAAAGATAAAATGGCTTATAAGTGTATATCAGTTAGATAAAGATACAATGGATCTAATTCAGTAACAATTAGATAAATACAAAATGGATTCACATTCAGTAACGTATATGCATGCAAACATGATCGAATCGTTTCGCTCTGATGCCACATATTAAACTCTTATCCCATAATCATGTTAACATGACGTGAAAGATTAAACAATAAAAATAAATGAAGACTTACTTGAATTGAGGTTAGAGAATGTCATAGTGGAACTTTAATCTTCTCCCTATTCCTCTCACAAGATGATGGAACTTCTGTGTGTTTTATAGGGTGAAACTAATCCCCTAATTATAGTGAGAGATTAGGCAGGGATCAACTCCTATATTAAGTATAGATTATAATATTTACATATAATCAATTTAGTATAATCTTCCATCAAGATTAGGAGCCACATTATGGTAACTCATTAAATATTACCTAATTAAATCAACTTATGTTAAGTACAATAATATTATGTGTAAATATATTAAGGCCACAATATATAGTTAATATATAAAATATACTAACAATGTGCAGCCTTGGGAGAATGAATATGCTTAAGTTGTTTTTTAATTACAATTTTGTTGCGAATATTATTACGGTTTTTGTGTGGTTGTATCTAGTTTGTGAAAATTGTGTGGTATTTTTTCTTAATGATTAAAATTTAAATATACGATTATAAAATGAGATGATCGCATAATCTTATGTACAATTCCAAGTGTACCAGTTTCCGATAGTTGAAGTTGGTACTTATGCTCTTTAGTTATTGGTGTTATATTGATGGCTAAATTTTTATACAAATCACATGTCATGAAATTGAATTCAGAATTTCATCTTACAAATTATAGATGTAGTCTTCTGAACTAGAGACCGCATGGGGTGCGTCTTCCCATATAGGAAATGTATAGGCTGCAAATTGATGGATGGGTCGAAACATAAGGAAATAAAAAACAAGACACGTTTTTCATGGGATAATAGAGCTGAGATGTAAGCAACCATACCTCTATCCGAAGGTAGAGAAGTTGCTTTTAGAAGACCCCAGCCTTACACGGAATGAGGAATAAACGCTTGACCTCGAGAAGGGATCCAACCCTACTATTTTTCCACTATCTAGATAGAAGTCATAAAATGTATAATTTAACCTGTTTCATTAAATCTGAAATTTGGGCTGTTTGGAATTGTAGTTAGTAATAACCCTTTAAGGCAATCTAACCCATAATAGAATATGAGTATATGACCCTTAGATGACTATGCTATAATACAAAATTTCATTATTGTTCTTTGGCTGGAAAAAAATTAGTTGGGATAATGTTATGCATGTCACTCCAACAAGTTATTTTGAGATGATATCGAGCAAATTTTTTTGTTTTGATCCATTTCATTGAGCGAGAAGTGGGTATAGAAACGATTCAGAGTCTTTCTAGTGATAATAAGTTTCTATAATAAGATACATATTATACACATTGTTGGATCCCATAGCTGGATTAAGCCGGCACACTAAACAGATTTCTCAACTGACCCGTTTAGCCCGTGCTAGATGAGACATTGAAATCGAATGACAAATCGCAAATAAGTTCACTATAGGGGGTGTTAGCGGAGGAGCTTAATAGCTTATTGTAATTTGAGAAAGCTAAAAAGCCATTTAAATGTGTTAGAGTAAGCTTATCTTAAAGAGTTTTATAGGCTATTTATGGGTCACATGATCTTTTTGATAATGCTCAAGACTAGGGGTGTCAATAGGGTCGGGTCAACCCGACCCGATAATGCTTATAGGGACTAGGGGTGGGGTGCAAACGAGACGAGACAACTCGCGAGTTACTCAAGATTGACTCGTAAGCTACTCGAAATCGACTCGATCTAAACGAGTCGAGCTTGAGCTACTCGAGTATATTTTCGAGTCGAGTTCGAGCTTCATAATACTCGGCTCGTTAAGCTCACCAGCTTTACCGAGCCTCAAATAAATTATACTTTTACTATTCTATTTACATAAATCAATTCGAGTCGAGCTTCATATACCGAGTATTTATCGAGTTCGAATATGAAATGTCTAATTGGGTTATCGGATCAACCCAATAACACCCAAAAATGTGATACTACGTATGATTCTTTTTAATAAGATTTATAAGCCCATAAACATTAATTTTACACTGTAATACCGGTTCGTTTTGCTATTGTATTTCGTTTGCAACTTAATGAATTTGGAAGCAAAATTTGGCTGTGACTGATCCAAAGAATATATAGTTTGGGTGATGCAAAATTTAGCTCAATACGTTTTGTAGTAACTATTCACTTATTGTTGTGATCCAAAAATAACTTGTACAATAATTTAGTATTCTTTGTTACGACAAGTTTTTGTTGCTTATGATTAGACATCAGATGGTTAGTAAATTTCGCCGTTGACCAATTTGTTCGAGTGATTTACATAAATCGGCAAGGTTGATGGTTTTGTAGCGTCTAGACGGTGATTAATCAAGTCTTGTATAACTTTTTTTGTAACACGTGAAAAAATCATTGTAAAGGAATCCAGATTGTTGATTGTTTTGAATTTTATAATAATCCTTCCAAGTTCTGAACTACCATTTTTATTTTACAGCAACTCTTTTTACATCATTACAACGTACCATACCACATGTGAAAATTGTTCATTCTATTCAATAACTATGGTTATGTCATAACATGGTTTATTCGGTTCTTTCATCATTTCATCAGGCCTAACCAAACAGACCTTGGTGTCATATGCATTACTAGCTTCCTACAAAATGTCATTTTATTTATCATTAGCGACATTATAAGATTAAGTAGATGTTGGTCGTACATTGCATACTGTTTTGTTATCAAAAACCATTTATAGTTATTTGGTCAACATCTATAAAACAATGAGAACTTACTTGGGATACCAATGCGAACAGACATCTATACAGGAGGAGGGTGACCAAGACCCATAGGTCTTATTCACGGATGGATCCTCCTGCACAGACGAATCTGGAACAGGCCTTATTCTCACCAACCCCGAAGGTATGGAGTTCACGTACGCATTACGCTTTGAATTCACAGCTACAAACAATGAAGCAGAGTATGAAGCACTCATAGCAGGGCTACGGATCGCAGCCCGTATGGGCGTATGCAATCTTGAAGCAAAAGTGGACTCTCGCTTAGTGTCAAATCACATACTAGGCGAATACGAAGCAAAGGAGGAAAATATGATACACTACTTGCAAAAAGCTAAATCATTAATCAAAGGCTTCAATAGGTTCCTGATACGCCAACTACCAAGGGGGAGAACAAAAAGGCTGACGCCCTCAGTAAGATAGCATCCACCAGTTTCACGCACTTATCTAAGCAAGTTTTGGTAGAAATACTCAAAGAAAAATCCATAAAAGAAGAGGAGGTTGCATCGGTTGTAGAAGAGGAAGGTTCTATGTGGGTGACTCCGATCATTAAATACTTAACAAAAGAATCACTACCACCAGACGTAACAGAGGCACAACGGATACGAAGATGCTCGAGGCAGTTTGAGGTTAGAGATGGGATCCTTTATAAGCGATCATTCCTTCAACCATGGTTACGATGTGTAGGATCGCAACAGGCGCAATATGTCATCAGCGAGATACATGAGGGATCTTGCGGCATGCACGCAGGACCCAGATCAGTGGTGGCAAAAGCGCTCCGCAGCGGATACTACTGGCCAACCATGCACTCAGATGTGCGGACACTCATCTCAAAGTGCGACGATTTCCAAGTGCACAGACCGGTGTCGCACCAACCCCAGCAAGAGCTAACACCTATTACTTCTCCTTGGCCGTTTTACAAGTGGGGGATCGATATCGCAGGGCCCTTTCTTGTGGCAGCCGGAGGGATTAAGTTCCTAATATTCGCAATGGATTACTTCACAAGATGGATTGAGGCCAAAGCGGTAGCAACGATCACAAGCAACCAAATAAAAAGGTTCGTTTGGGATAACATAGTATGTCGTTTTGGGCTACCAGGAGAAATCGTTTCCGATAACGGAAAACAATTCACGGAGAACCCATTCAAGGACTGGTGCGCGAAAAACAACATCAAGCAGCGATTCGCGTCAGTAGCCCACCCACAATCCAGTGGGCCCGTTGAACGAGCGAACAGGAGCCTGGGGGACGACATAAAGGCACGACTGGGAGAGGAGAACAAGAAATGGGTTGATGAATTATCACACGTATTATGGGCGTCTCGCACCATGATAAAAACCGCATCCAGAGATACCCCCTTCGCCCTGACATACGGGACGGAGGCGGTCATTCCAGCCGAAATAGGATTGCCAACACTCCGTATAGTGGAGGTCGACATGATTACGAACGACGATGAGTTACGGTTGAACTTGGACACAATCAATGAAACATGAGAGTCGGCAGCGATCAATGAAGCTAAAGAAAAATCCAAAATGAAGGGCTACTACGACGCTAGGGTGCATAAAACTTCATTCACACCAGGAGACTTTGTATACCGCGCGAACGCGGCTAGCCGCGCAGAAAATACAGGGAAACTTGGGCCCAGGTAGGAAGGACCCTACATGGTAACGGAAGCTTTAGGAGATGGTGTGTATCGGGTGCGCGACATGGAAGGTCGTGACTCACGAAGGACTTGGAATATCTGCCATCTGAAAAAGTGCTACCTTTAGCAGTGAAGATTTTGAAAGAAGAATTACCAACTACGCCAAGCCACATTAAACACATGTATTATTTTATTTTTTTATCATGTACTCAAAATCTTGCAAGTATTAATAAAAGTTCGTGGTCCCTAGCTAGTTCTACGACGCATTCTCAAACACTTTTTGCATATATTATTTGTATATCATATCATGCCTACTAGCGTACGCGTACACAACGTTTCCAGGAGAAATAAAAGGAATGGGTCTAACCTACTAATTAGATTCGTCATGTAAGAGGGATGCAACCCCATCGACCGCGGATCACGTATCCTTGTTAGGCCCCTTGCTATTTATGAAGTCGTAGCAAGTTTTTACAGCCAGTATATTCATGTTGGGCCTGAAAATAGAAAAAATTATGCGCACCTAACAACAGACCAATCTCTCCTGGCCGTCCCTATGGTAGTAGCGGTATACCGCACGTAATGAGCCTGCCTCACCCCACAGGGACCATTTATGCAATTACACTAATTTATAACATAAACAACACCGCGTTAAAAGTTAAACGTTGGAAAGCTAACCATAACAAAAAAGTACCTGAACTATTATAGACTAGGTGCGGACACACGCACCTACAAAATATAATAAGTTGTTCATGAGTCATAATGAATGTTTGATAGTAAGTCAGAATCGGAGGAAGATCTCTTAAGCTTCATGGCAAGAGGGTAGTAGGAAGATGTTCGGTGTTCCTTTAAATTCTTCTCCATCATATCCAATAGGCGTGCGTCCCTCTCTAGCATAGGCATTGGAAGCACAGGGACTGTAGAAGCAAGGTGCGTGGCACCAACATATGTAGAGGCCTCGAAATTTACCGCGGATTTCTTGGTAGCGGCACGAGGGTGAGCAAAAACCGGGTTGAGCACATCGTGGGGGTGAGCAAAAACCGGTACCGTAAGTTGTTCCTTGGCGGGCTTCAGATGAATATCTGCTTGGGTTTTGGCACCTTCGAGCTTGTGACGTGCTAAGGTCAGTCCCTCCATCACAGCCTCTAAGGGTAGCTCCAGATCATCGCTACCAAGACCAAACGAACGCATGAGACGTTCTTTCATTTTCCCCATGGCAGCAGTCAGCTTGGACTTTGCGACGGGATCATAGAAAGCTACATCCTTCAGCTCCTCCTTCAATAAACCAGCCTCATGCGCCTTCTCCAATACAGATATACCATCATTGATAGCAGCTATCACAGACTGGGCAAAGGTTGCCCGCAAGGTTGGATCTTCAGGAGCACCCATAGCCGCCAAGCGCAAAGCACGACGTACCAACCAACGCTTATCCGCGACCTCACGCATTTGGCACGGGTACAGGTCTTCATCATATTCCACGTTAAGGCGTTTGAGTTGGTCTATAAGATCACATATGCTCCCTTTCACCTGCGTACCTAAAGAGTCAACCGCGGCGAACAAATGGTCTCTACATTGCTCGAAGGATTTCTTCGCATCTGCGTTGGAGGCTTTGAGCTGGTCTAACTGAGCACGCTCCTCTGACAAAGTGGCCGCAAGCTCATCCCTCTCCTCGGAACATGTATATGGTTGCAGCATCATGCTGCCCTCTCTCTACCTCATCAACAATTTTCTCTTGTAGGTCCTGGAGAGCTTTAGCCTTTTCTTCACTGGCTTGAGTAAGTTTTTCTTCCGAGGCTTGGACCCGCGCGGATAAATCCATGAATCTTCTTCTAACACGCGACATCAGTGTCACCGTCTGAGAAGACATGTAGCTTACTTCATCGGCAAGGGAAGCATCACTAAACCTATGTAGCACGCTCTCCCTCCCAGGAGACACGATGTGGTCCAGAAAGCTGGCACAGTCAAACGTGCTTGACAAGTCAGATGACCTAGGAAGGTTCCACTCATGACAAAATATGGGATCGTCCGTATACGCGCTTCCCCCTGCTGCAGAAGTATCCTTTGGGGGGAAGATACGCCAGCATCGGCAGAAGATGGGATTTCCTGGTCATGACTGTAAATAGACATACGGAGCATCAGCGATATATATATGAGCGAAATAGAAAAGAGAAGTCATATAAAGGGATATATTTTTATGCGCTCACCTTAGGTTGATAATGGCGCGGGAAGTCAGTGGGTGAGTTCCAACGAAGTTATCCCATGTATCCTCGTCTGTGGAGGGCTCGACGGAGGTTCTTTCCTGATGCCCTTGAGTGGCTGCGATAGAAGACCCTGCCTCAACACGAGCAGATTTCCGAGAGGTGGTAGGTGGGCTCCTCTGTCTCTTCCGAGATAAACTGATAGCGACTTCTTCCTCCCTCTCAAACTGGTAGGCGGCAATCTCAGTGTTTTCAGACAAACTAAACTCTGACAATAAAGGACTTTCCTCTGGTTGTGGCTGTTGGTGTTGCTGCTGCAGTTGTTGTTGTTGTTGTTGTTCCGCACCCATGTTTTCCTGCGCATGGGCAGATGATGCTTCTCCAATCTCTAGATCCATGGTGTTTTTCTCAGCTTGGACACGTAGTGGCTCCTCATTCTCCTTAAGCGGGCGTGAGTAAACGATCAGATCTTCTGGGAAAGTGTCGCGAACAAGATCAAGAATATCCATCACTATATAACACAGTAGAAATAAACAAAAGTTTTGTTAGATAATAAGAGAGGCAAGATACTTACAAAATGGTACGAAGAATGTTGAGGAGACCACTAACCCTGGCCACGTGGTGTAAAACCTCTGATTTTACCTTATTGACTTTGTCAACTGTTATACTCTTTATTTTTGGAATCTCCATATTTCCACTTTCGTGTGATTAATTAAGTATCGTCTTTATTTGTCATACTATTATTTCATATTTATTTTTAATATATATATATATATATATATATATATATATATATATATATATATATATATATATATATATATATATATATATATATATATATATATATATATATATATATATATATATATATATATATATATATATATATATATATATATATATATATATATATATATATATACTAGTGGCAAGACCCGTCCGATGGACGAGTATAGCTTCTGATTGTTATTTAACCTTTTTTTATTTGATAGATATTTGTTTGTACTGTAGATTGACGAGTATGACTTTTGAATATTGTTTTACTTTTTTTAGTTGATAAATATTTTTTTTTATTCTTTTTAGTATATAGTCCGTCTTTTAATGCAATTATCGGCTTAGATTAGTTATATATATTGTTTAATTTTTTATTTACAGAATTAATTGTTTGTAGGTGTTTTGTTTGAGTAAATGTTTGCATTTTTTTAAACATAGCGTTGGTTATTTAATGCATTCTTTAGTATAATTATTTTTAATACATGATTACTCAGCTTGATTTTTCTTTTATTTACTCATTTGTTAGAATGTTTTTTTATATTATAAATGTATTTTTTTTTTAATACAAAATATTAATATATTTGTATGATTTCTCTTTTTGGCTCACTAACAAACCTATCATGACATATAGTTCTTCCTAATAGAACTCTTAGCGAACCTAAACACGTTCGAAGATGATTGGATTATCTTTATTTAGGTATAAGTTTCTAGCAAGGTTAATAAGAACGCTATATAAAAACCTTAAAGTGGTGGTTAGAGATCACTTTAAAACCGCTAATTTGGTGGTTAAAGATCATATTAAATCAGCGATTCCAAATAAACAAAGAAGGATAGACAAAGTATTGTAAATGCGTAAGCCATTAGCACCTATCTTATTGGCCAGGAAGGGTCGAGAACGGTCATGGATTAACCGATTATGCCGTGTACAAAAGTAAAAAAAAACAGGATAATTGGATGGTCTGTTGATGTTACTGGTCTTTGCATTTATCTTTCACTTGAATAGTTGTTTTACTTTAGTGAATTTTGTCTCCTTGTTTTCAAGTTTCAAATGTTCAATTCCTTTCTTCACTGTTTTTATATATATTTCATCTACATCCTTTTTTTTGTACTTACATGCTACTGCACCTACTTTTAAAATATAAAGTATTTGTTGTACTTGGTAATTTGGCTGACATTTCATTGTGGTCTTTCTATGATGGAAACCTCAGAAGATCCTAGGGCTTCTGCTGCACAGGGTAAGAAGGAAGATCCTAGTACAACAGCACTTTGTACTATATGCGCATCCTCTCTGTCTCATAGACATCAAGTTTTAAGCCATTCAGATATTGCTTTTGTTTAGCCAGTAAATCTACTAACTCTCGCTATCCCTACGACCAAACCATCTTGCTCAACAAATAAGGTCCTTTTGAGAATGATTCTTGCTTGATATATCCAAGTCAACTTCATGTGTAACTTTGATTATCACAGATGACTTGTAAATGAATGTAGAAAACTTTTAAGTATGTTATATTCTGTCTTATGAATACAAATTCTACCTTGAGCTTCAGAAATAATTGGAAGTTTAATGGTTATATGCTTATCGTTACATGCTTACTTACTCATGTATGTAATTTATAAACTTGTATAAGCCAAAACAAACACCCCTTTAACAGCCTATATATAAACTTATATAAGCTGTGAATTTCAAAATAAGCTACAAAAAGTAATAATAAAAATTGGATATGTTATTTTTGCATATTATATTTGGATGAAACGCCTTATTTCTAAAAACTGATTATAAGTTGAAGTGTCGGTATGCTCAGGAAGCTCTTTAATATCAACCTCAAATCTCTCCTGAACCTATAGCCATCAAATCAGGACGTGATTAGCAAATGCAAAGACAATCTGATTGATGATATATTTAAGAGATGTTAGATGGATAAATACTTGGTTAACCATATGCGTGGTACTGGAAACTCAGAGAAAGGATTTATCTTATAGTAATAAAGATATTTGGTTTACCTATCAGGACCTTGTTTCGTAAGTTCAGAAGTCATCTCAGTATAAAAAGCATTCCATGTGCACCAACCAAACCAATTTAACATCTCGAGCATTGAAATAAGGTATTAATCCCGTAGAGGCAAGGTCAAATCGAGTTAGAATCCCAACATTCATGCCATACCTTGTCAAACATAGTTTTAAATCTTGGTTCCTGCTACCTTGAAGATACTAACCCCTGCTACCATGAGGATACTCATCTTACAGCAGGTTATGCCCGACTGACCCAAAATTGTTTTGTTTCATTTTTATATACCTGTTTTGACCATATACCAGTCTTTCAAAACAAAAAGGTGCTTAGTTTGTTTTTTTTTGCAGACAACTCTGTCGAACTAATCTCAAAGCATGAATATGTCAATTATTCAAAGGTAATTATTTACTTCATGAAGAACCACAAAATTAGCTAAAATTGTTTCTTAATTTGAATTGTAAAAAAAAGTTGCACTATCAATTGAGTTAGGAGCATAATAAATAAAAGATGTCCCCGTTGACTTATCAAGTCTGGATTTTCTTCGGTTTACTCCAAAAGAGAATTATTGTCAATTCAAGGTGCTTGCGGATCGGCTCAACATTACTCAAAAACTACATGTCTTGCTAATAGAGTTTGATGGATTTGATACAAGAAAAGGGGTCATATTTTCGGCTGCTACAAATCGCAAGGATTTATTAGATCTCGCATAAGAGTTCATTTTAGAAGGTGTTTGGACGCGTGCCTTGAAAGTATTATGTATTACAGACTTGTTGCAGTACAAATTGCCAACTTAAATATCAGTAATATTAAGGACCACACACTGACCTTCAAAATATGCGCCTACCCCTAAAGTTCTAAATCCTAAACATCATATAGACTAAGACATTATGCAACGACTACTGTAAAGTCGGCATAGGGTTTAGGGAGTATAGCATAAAGCTTTGTAACAGTATGCCTGACGTACCAATAAAAAGATATTGGCCATAGTTCTGCCACTTGTTTACCATGTAAGAAAACACATGCTTGCATCTCCTCTTCATTTTCACCAAAAAAATATGCATAGTCTCTGTATAATAGGAAGCTAGTGTACATGAAACTGTTAAAAAAGGCGTTATGATTAATAGGAATACCAAAAAAGCATACACAATCTACTAAACTAAACCTGTTATTCTTTCCCCAAAATTAAGTATTGGGAAGTTTTAAGAAATAGCCACTTCTAGACCCTATTGGAAAACCACATTAAATATAAAAAGACAAATACTTTATTAGCTTATTATCTTACTGTATGAACACGTTGCAATCCCATGAGCATTTTAGTATATACCACAAATAAGCTAAAACATACTCCCGCATTAGCAGACATCATTGCAGGACATCATTGCAGCTGTAATCATATTATACGCTATTAGTATTAGGGAAATAAAAGCACATAAAGCACCAGCAGACTTTAAAAGTGTGAGAACTTGGCTATATATATACAGATTATACTTGTCAAATGACTCAACAGCGTGTGAATAGTTAATAGTGGTAGCATAATAAAACTTTCAAAATTTGAGCCGGCGTCACCTCAAAGTAGGCACTGTAAAGAATATGTACTAACCAATAGTTGGGAGGATGCTCTTAACAAAGATAAAGATAGCCTTTACGGCACTGAGCTTGATTCCCTTTCTGACCACGTAAAGAAACTGTCCAACTGTAAACCAACTCCTTTATACCAACATTTAAAAACATTATTTCTTATATAACAATGTTGATATATGTATAATATGTTAATTTTAAGTATAAATAAGTTTAGTTGAATCTATTAAAATGTTACTGATTTACATCTAATGTTAGATATGTATTTATAAATAACAGGATTTCAAGTTGGGTAACCCTGGCTTCCCAATAGTACACAAACCATTTTAATGACTCGTTTGCAGAAAGAAAAAAGTGCATTATTACAGCCTTCAAAGCTATAAAATTGTAAAAGAGAGTCTTGTCTAATTTTCAGGAGTCTATGTGGTGGACATAATTATTTTCATTGGTACCTGTAACTTGTACTATGACATTATAATTGGTAACCTCAATTTATTGTTAATAACAAAAATAAGACAAACGAACTAAAAAGGTATATGACGGTGAGATACTTCGCATGCACATAGGTACATAAGAGCATACACTTGAGACCTCTCTAAGCATGTTACTTTCTTGCGCTAAGAAACCCAATAGAGCCAGAGTAAACTCTCACAAGTGTAAATTCCATGTCTACCTCTATAGGTGTCGCACTTGACCCCACACAAATAACCCAAGCATGTAACCATCATACACACCGCTATTCTTATCTTACAGGAGTACTATAACTTAGGCTAATGTATATAAAAAACATGCATAAGACATGACAGATCTATCAAACAAACAGGAACATAGAAGTTGAATAAATACTGACCAATTTAATCAGACGAGCACGATACACTCCCGGCAATGTAAGCTGCAAAAAAGAAGACAGAAAGCTAAGTATATATCATGACAATAACATTTACTATACGACGTGCTAAATTGAGATAACATAAAAGAATAAAGCTGCATAAGCAGTGAGTATATAGTCCCTTACTCGTGGATTTAGACCAGGAACAACTATCATGACGTCATACATCAGGAAATGCCCAATCAACCTATTCATACACTTCAATGAAAAAAAGAGAAACATGTTTTCATCACAAGAATTCCCATACAGCTCCATATTGAACAACACCGTAAACTTAAACTGAACTCGGCGATGTTTAACAATACTTAGTGATAGTACATATCAAACACAGTAAACCTGCAATTGTTTTACCTAGATTGGTTTCATTTATAATCGACTTACTTGATCTCAAATACGACCCCCAAGAAGAAGTATAGAGCATCTACCTTCATATGATTCAAATTGGTCAAAGAGTTTAATATATGATTCAACACCCAGCTGCTCACAGTATTCTTTGGCAGCCTATAGTAAATACAATTGTTAGTAAGGTGGAAAATGCAATCCCAGAGACTACAAAGCTTCTGTCTTTTATATCTTAGATTTACCATTTCTGATTATACCAGCAAAAGATACTTCATGCACTCAAATACCCACTCCTTTTCGTGATAGTTTGGTGATAGTAAGATGAAAATCACAACATTAAGTAAGCGGTCAGTCAATAGACAAACCTGCGGCTCAAATAGCATGCGTGTTCACAGTGACACACTTGATATCAGATAACTCACTATAATGTGGCAAAAAGCACAAACATTAATCAGTCACATAAACTACCTTCACCAGAAATAGACAAGGTTGCACATTAACTTACCTAGAGGGCTTGGACAAAGACATTATTTCTCACACAGTTGAGTAATGAGAGGACGGTTGTTGTGACTAAACATACAATTTGCTAATATTGCATCAGCAACATTAGGGAATGTCACAAGATTGATCTCAAGAACCTATAGAGAGTAGAAATATTCAGACAATGTTTATATACACGACACACATGTAAGAGATTTCATAACATGTTTATGACGCACTCAAGATCACACAGGCAAAAACATGAAATAAGGGTGTTGGGTATAATGCGTGAGACAAATGTGTTGTATCAGATTACCTTTTTCGAGAAATATGATCTAGAAAAAAAAAATTATGATAATAATAATAATAACAAAAAGGTTAGAAGCGTACCGGCTCAGTCTTGTATAACAATAGAATATTCACGCCAACCATTTTGTACAAAGGTAAGTATACTTCGATACATTTCAACTGAAGTCTACACTCTCAAATCCTCCATCCACTCCATCCCCTGTTAAGATCCAAGAATGATGTTCAAGTTGTTTATTAAAACATAAATTAAATGCAAGGCATTTTAAATTTAAAAGTATTAGCAAATACTAATTAAAGTCTCAAGAGGTTACCTTAAGTTTAACTTACAGCAGCCCGAAGATTCTTGTGAAACTCCGCAGACACCACATTCGTCAGTCTGACAGATAACATTAATCAGGTCTGAGAGGCACCCTATCACCTATCGTTACTGGTCTCACCATTAAGGTTTATAAGGTCCCAAATTCAAAGAATTTATATAGTTTCAAGAATCGCACCTCGTATCATTTTAAATGATCCAGCTTCCGGTTATTAAAGCTGATTTCGACTACTCTTGTTGAAGCAAGCCATAAACACAAAAAAAATATTCATTATGATAAATCATATTATTAAATAAGTTCAGTTCATATTATGATAAATCAACATTCATTATGTATATAGTTGATGCCTTAACATAAACCACATATACCTTTACAAAATACGAACATCAATAATATTATTCGAACGAAATCGAAAACACATACCTGGTGGATCGGAACAGATTGCGTCAGCTTCATAACATCATGCCTATCATGATTGTGTTGTTGTTACCGCCAAGAGAGTCTTGTGTCATGCGAGTTAGCTTGTTGTGCCTGTAGAGAGCATGTATGTGATGCCTTCTTTCCGATTCTTATCATCACACAGTGCACTGATCATATTGCCAAGATCTAACACAATATGAATACCTAACAAATTATAGAACATTATTTTAAATATATTATCATTACACAATAAGTAACTTGCAACGTGCAACATACATGAAGCTTATTGAAGAACAAAAAAAGACTTTACGCTAAAGATGTGATGCTTCAGGAAACTCTTCAAAAAAATTCGGGATCTTTGGAATATTCTTCAGGTGACAATTTGAAGTACTGCATATTGTTGTATCCACATGTAAATACGCTGCACAAGGAATGAAAAATTGGTTGTACCTAACTTCTCGTATCTGAATATAAAATAGATTAAATCCAGTAACACTGTTATCTAGACAATCAAGGCCATTGTACTCTATGATAGAAGTATCAATAACAGTAGGATCATTGGTTACCAGACTTTTAAAGACGATCTTCAATTGCTAGAACATTCTGTAAGAAAACCATATCAGTATTTAAGATTAGGACTTCATTTATGTTGTATAACCAACAAAAGGTACCTGCTGCCTGCAATTGCACTCAAATTACCCTAATCTGCATTTACCCTTCAGTTCAAGAAAAAGTAGACGCTTTGTATTAAAGAAAATAAATATAAAGTTTAATTACCTGAGATATAATGTTGCTAATGATCCTTTTCTCCTACCTTCAAGAATTGTTATTTGTCCGGATGGTTGGATATAAATTGGGATTATTTACAAAATATTTTCCAGATTTAATATATGGATAAACATAACAAAATATTTTCTAAATTTAAAATTTTACAATAACAATCCGGAAACTAAAAATTAATAATAATAATGAAATTAAAAGTGATTAAGTTTTTCAATACTCTGTTTATATATTTTGTTTTTGAAATACATAACACAACTTCTTGGTTGGTACATTGGTTGAACTACTTGCCTAAGAATGGGTAGACCGAGGTTCGAATCTTGCATCAGACAGAATTTTTTTAAGCCTTTCGAAATTTTCATTTCATGTCATTGGAAAAAAATTGATGACGTGGATTAAAAGATGCTTATGTGGCATATCCCTCCTCTTATATATAATGTAGATATATATATATAATCACTATATATATATATATATATATATATATATATATATATATATATATATATATATATGAACCTTTAGTCTTTTCTGACTACTTTGGCAATTGACTGACCACATATTAAAAAAGCACTCACCACCTCAGTACACATTTTTGGAAAACCATGATTTTATTTACTTATTTTACTAAGTACCTGGATTTAATATTATATGTACATATTTACATATACCTTATACTATGAGAAATCATATGACATCATAAAACAATATCCATTATCTCACCTGGGCATTTTATTTATTTTCTTCAAGTGTAATAATTATAATATTATACACATTATATACTTACACCAAATGATCTAAAGATTTAACCAAAATACCTAGAAACCTTACAAGTACCTACACTATAATACATGACCTAATGTTATCCCATTATTTAGACAAGTCAACACATTTCTACCATACAATGTATAAGTAGCCGTGTATATATACATACACACTCATTAAATCATACAAAACTTACAAGTAAACTATCACAAAGTCAAATGAGATACTGTGCAACCATACACATCTCACTATTTGAGAAATACCTTGTCTCCTTTGACCTTAAACCACACGGCAACACCAACATTTGAGAATGTAAAGAGTATGTTTGCTATATTTGTCCTAGTACTTGCATGTCTTATCAAGTCAAACATGTATCTTCCATAGATACATAAGTACATTAACAAGATACATCAAATCCCTTCTCTTTCCTTATTATATCCAAATATTACAAGATCCACAACACAAAACATTTCAAGTCCATCCTCACTCTCTCTCTAACTCTCGGCTTATTTTTTTCTTCACCAAGATCTTCCAAAAGCTTCCATTAATACCTCATTTACTATTCTAAAACTATGTCTCTTGTTACATAAATACTAATTATTAGTCATTAATACACCAAACTTACATCACAAGGTAACAAAAGAAACCCTAGAAGCACCAAGGGAGGTCACGCTTTATATTTGTCCAAGGGTTTCACCATTGTTGATCAAGCTTAAGTTCTTCCTTAGTTCACTTGTTTCTCCTTAACTTCACTTATCAAGTAAGTACCATGAAAGCTTATCTTTTTCTTGCTTACTTCCATTTTTCATTCACTTGAGCATTCACATGAAACTCCTAGTATAAACTTGCTATAAACTCAAATCTAGAAAACCTAGACCCATATGAGGTTACAGCTAAAAATGGTGTTTCACAAAGGATGATGAAAAGTTTAAATAACTATGACAAACATGAACATGTAACCATGTTAACCTAGAAAAATCATGAAAACTTCCATGTATATATATATAGCCGTGGGCTATATATGTGGTTTTGGAGTTGATGGATAACTTGGTTATATTGTAGAGAATCACTAGATCTATATTTTTCCCCATAATATATTTAGTTTGCCTTAATGGACTTGTAACCCCAATGAATAGTAACCAAGTTAGGTCAGGCCCATTAAGCCCAAAAATATAAGTCAAATAAGACTAGGAGCCCACTAGGCCCACTTATGCTTCATAATTTAACATATTTATTCTTAAAATAAACTTTTATGTCTCAAATATATAAATTATAAAACTTTTGTGCCAAAAATATGATTTACAAAACTCTCGGATTAAAAAGGTGATTTATAAAACTTTTTGACTAAAAATGTAACTTATAAAAAGTCTAAGGTTTAAACCGTGACTTTTGAAACTCATTTTGACAAAATACTAAAGATAAGGACCAATATTATAATTATCCAAAAGTGTAGGGGTTGAAACCACCCTAATCGAGGCCTAATAAACTATAAGGCAAATCTAAATATCACTTTTTTTAATTGTTTTTTTGCACAAATAACGATACATGGTTGATCCTGTGTCATATTAGTTATGACTTATGAAGAAGAGAAGTCATCAATGTGTTTGATTCTCCACGGTTAACTATACGGAGGTGGTAAAACGGGCGTGCAACGGGCAAAACGGAAGACGTGTTTAACAGGCGCGGCTAAACAGGCGGGTTAAACTGGCACAAGAAAAAAAGGGAAAAACATATATAATAACATAAAAATTAAAAAAATAATGATACTTGTTTGAAAGTCGAAGAAATAAATTAAATATAAAATATTCGTTAAGTACCCTAATTAGTATTTACATACACTCATTAAACTCATTTAGTGTATTACATATCGTTTAGCCTATCAATAATAATAAATGAGAAAAATATGCCCCGCTCTTTTTAAAAAAATGTAAAAGAATGCGCATATTTAATAAAATGAGCAAAACTTACCACCTCTACACCTCGTGTTCATCAGACACAAAACATCCATCGAAGTGTTATAAAGTTTGGCTAAAAAGCATTGTTTATGGTGAAAATAAAATGTGACATTACATGCAAGTCTATCCTATATCTACTTTCAAGTTATAAATGTAACAAAGAGCATAATAACTCGCGCGTTGCGACAGGGCTTTTTTTTCGAATTACTTACATAAGTGAAGAAGTTTTATTTTAAACATTATTAACCTCATAATATATACACAATAAACCATATAGAACTACGATTTTGATAAATCTAAAAAAATAATTTAATAGATGCTTGATTGTATTCTCCATTTATGAAGCGAGTTGATCACACTACAGAAGCTATATCCTTGTTTATGTAGTCCTTTCTTCCAAACAATCACTTCATTTTGTTGTGTTCAAACATCAAGGGCCCCACATCGGCAAATGTATCTGACTCTAAAACTTCAATGACAATACTGAAACAGAAAGGAAATTTAAAAGCCACAAAAGTAACTAAAAGCTAAATTAGTAGAGTATATCATTCTTCTACAACACTTTCTTTTTAAGTATGGGAGTTAAGTGTCCAACAATAGTAAATAAATTAAATGTGACAGGTATCATTCTTCTACAAATAATTTGTTTGAAACTTGAGTAATTTTTATAGCTTAAAATCATATTGTGTTATTTGAAAAGAATCGTACTTGGTCTAGAAGCACAATGTAGTCAAATTACGCCACTGCTGACTTTTTATGATTGTAGTCGTCTAGGTTCAGGGCTTCCTACAACTTTGGCCATGATTCCTGCTTCCCTCCAAGAAGATGTTTCCCTCTTCAGTTACTAAAATACTACTTATTAAAAAGAAATAGAAGATGTTTATGTTATCATACAATTATACCTGAAACTTTGCAGGAAGCGTATCACCTCTACAGGCCTGGACCTTGGAAAAGAAGGACCACTAATCCACGTTGTTGCTTGCCATAAATTTTCACCCGATAATGCTTATACACACAAAATGCAGTGTCGGAAATTTGGAAGGTCACCCGACCAAGTTGTTAGTCCTATCACTTGTACACACAGAATGCAGATTAGCAGATTAGTCAGTATGACAGCAACATCAGAAAGTCGCCAAGCCAAGATAGTGTGAACCCCATATTGTACATTCTATGTATATACCTGTTAACAATACTGGCAATGGATGTGTTATTATTGTATAAACACTCAATAGCCCGCTAAAACAATGGATCATTATACTTATTTACTGTTTGGACTAAAAGTGTACACACACAACTCCAGTCACGTAGCAGGTAGATTTTCCCGCCACACCCTGATTGTGTTGATTAGAAAAATAATTCATGTTCAATTTGTGAGCATAAACTTTTAGGACAAACAGTGTTGATAATACTAATCATGATATTATTAAACAGATCGTCATTGTAGCACTTGTGAGTAGAACCATTTAGGACGAACGGAATAAGAAATTATTCTGATAATACATGAGGCTCAGATACGCCAATAATAAGACACAGGATGCACCCGGCATGGCTGCAAACGCAGTAGGTTGCCACGCCAAGTTGCGGGTCATCTCAGCTTTTCCAAAGGCTTTCAGACTCGTCATTGCCTTTCACAATGCGTTTTATCATAAGAGACTAAAAACTTCTACTCACAAAGCGAATGCTATTCAATGGTTTAATAAACAATATCAGCATTTGGCTGGAAAATGTACAACCTTGGTAGCTAGATTATAACACCCAAAGTGGGCGCACATGTAACATAGAATAATATTCCATATCTAAAACACGTAGAGACATATATATTCTCACATTCCAAAACAGACACACATAGCATCTTGACATCCTTATTGCATATGAACCATTTTGGGAGTGTATAACAAATTGACATCTGTCATATTGTGTCGCAGACAGTGAACGCTTACAACATTACAGTATTCCAAATATGAGTATAGATTACAGAGGTTTGCGTATTATACACTTTATTGTTTTGGCATAAATTAGCATATAGGATTATAGGGGTACATAACAGTATAAAGAAACATTTGACAAAAATCATACTGCATAAGCAATTATAATTTCAAAGAAGTTTTTATGAAGCAGCTTATATCAACAAACCACAAACCAATCCAATAAATATTTTGAAAGCATCAAAACACAAAAAAAAGCACAAACATTAGCACTTCCATTAAAGTAATTAGCAGAAACCCTAACCAAAGTAGCATAAGGATACATAATTCAATACCGCCACTTTCCACCTAAGCCCACCAAGGCAACCAACTAACTGAACACCAACAACAGAAAACCATATAATTAAATCATCTAACCAAATTCCCAATATCTATTGTCACTGGAAAATAAACACTGGAAAAACAACATTTTTTTTGCGAATCATAATAACAAAAATTGATGCTAAAATTAATCTTACCGTATAATCAATACAACCGAATGTATATTCATTGCATAGTTTTAAGAATATCATTTTTTTGTGAATCATAATAACAATAATATAACTAAAAATTAATCGTCATCATTTTTTTACAGTTTTTATTAGCATAAACAAAAAAATGAATCATAATAACAATAATATAACTAAAAATTAATCATCATCATTTTTTTACAGTTTTTATTCGCATAAACAAAAATTAAGGATCGTTAAAAATTAAACAATCGGGCATAGTAAACTAATGTGTTTATGTGAATCTTGATAACAATAATAAAAAAATGTTACCTGAATCTTGATAACAACCGAATGTATGTGATTAGATTGTTTTAAGAATTTGATTTCCTTATTATGGATGAAATCGCCTGTATAACAATTAGCTTAATGATTTCCTGATTTCCTGAATATGGAAATCGTTGGTTAATAAAACTTTTATGATTGTGGATCTGAATAACAAAACATCGTTGTTAAGATGTTTTGGGGATCTCCTGATGTGAACTTGGCGTTATTTTTTTTATCTCAATAATGAAATTCGGTATAGTGGTGGGTGGGAAAATAAGTCATACGGAGTATATGGAAATATGTTACTGATTTACACCTGGCATTTTTTTAGAATTTTGAAATTAAGGTAATGTTTTACCATCCTTCCTATATAAGGGTTTCTGATTCTGATTCTGATATATATATATATATATACTAAAGGGACTTATTTTGCCATAACTCGAAACTTGTAGAAACCCTAGGGGTATTTTAGGAAAATGCCGCGGGTATAATTAAATGTAGAGGGACTCATTTGCAAATTCCTAAAACTAATCTAAACCCTAATTACATATATATTCCTAATATTAAAAAGTGTAACTTAAATTAATCCATATGTACTAAAGTCGTCATTTTCTCAAACTTATAACTTAAGGACTATTTGATAAATTATAGAAACTTCGAGGACTTTAATTTAAATTAAATAAAATGTTATACATTTTATAAACGCCATTTATATAAGTTATATAAATTGAATACGATTAAATTAGGAAAGTAAATATATTAATTATATTTATTATTTTTCCTATCCTTTTAAATATATATAAAACTTTCTTTTATAAATATTTAAACCAATTTACGACAGTAAAAGTACAAGAATATTAAGTAACTAATTAAGTACTTAACTATATTATTAACTACGTATTTAAAAATAAATATTTTTACTACTTGTACAATGATAAATTAAATTACATAGATTTTAATAAAATGCTTAAAACCAGTATAAGCATACACAGATTTATTTAGAGACTTTTATGCATTATGTGATGCATTTACTACGACTATACAATTATTTAGGTTGTTGACTATGTCGTGAGCATTACGTTGGATTTCTTGTGACTTATTGTTGTACTACTGAGGTGAGTTCATGGCCCCACATTATATATTGACAAACTTTTAAACCTTTCATGGGGAAGAAAACATGCAACATATTTTTATGGACATAAACTGAACTACGATAACTTTTGATTACATTTGCCTATTGTAGAATGCCTCCCTTACCCGGGAACTGGAACTGTTAGAATTATTGAATTGCCTGAATGTATAAATAGATCTATTTGGGATTGACCATCCCTATCTGGGTGAGTAGTGCTCACTGTACCTGGGCCAGGACAACAGATGTTTATCATGTCGGAACGGAATATTGGGTGCATTCTTATTAATGCGAAGGGTCTAATTTGTTGTGGGCTTAACGTGTCAAGTGTCATTTTCGGGCAATAGGAAATGTAGTTACCTTTAAGTATTGATGCTATGTGCATTACTACTTCAGTGAATGTTTATTGTCCAAACTTAATTTATTAAACCTGTGAATTTACCAACTTTATGTTGACTCTCTAAGCATGTTTTTCTCAGGAAACTGAAGCAGGTATTTGATGTGCATGGAGTCAAGCATCATGATATGCTGCATTTATAGAGCTCATCTAGGGTTTTATAAACGGAGAAATCATCCAAACTGTTGAATAATGTTTAAGACAATTTTTATAATATTTATACACTAGTTCATGTAATAATTGTATTGATAATCTTTTATATGTTGCTCTACATACTATCTGCTGTTTATCCACCTACGTGACACCCAAATATTATTTCCGCTGCATTTGACCAATTTGGGGGTGTCACACGTGGAGTTTGGAAGTAAGGAACTTCACGCTCGCCACAGATGATTGCGCGGCTAAGTCCCAAATTACACAACAAAACTTCAGGATAGGCCTGAATGGGGATGCGATTGTTTTTTAATATATCTGCATTTGCGTTGCTATATGTGGTGGGGCCAGGCATGGGAACCTTCCTCAACGTTCCGGAGGTCAGAAATGGGTAATGAACAGGGTAGGCGGCCTCGTCGATCCAAAAGAAAGAGTCATTCCAATTCCTTAACGAATCTACTTTCTCTACGTTTGGAAACCCTCCCCCCTTCGTTTGGCAAACGACACCCACCCATTAGATAGTAGACGCTGGTAGAAGACACGGAATAAATCCACAGTTGGTTTTATATCCAGGGTGCGGCAGTTGATTTCGAAATTGGATATTTTCGCTGCCCCTAGACAGTGTAGCTGGGAAACATGGATTTCATAATGCATGAGTTTACTTATGAAAAAGCGTGGCATAGGGACGCGGTGATTGACGAAGTCAAAAAACCTGGTGTACATGCCCACTTTGCCATCGGGCGCTTGTCTAATGTTTCGGTGAGGGTTTGGTACATCGGGGTGCAAATAATTGGGGATATAGTAGTCCGTAGATACTTGTCTGGCCATGATTATACACGTGTGTAACGATTATAGTGATTCGTAGATGATTACCTCAGTATTTTCTTGCTTCGGATGGAGGAAAACGGCTTGGTAATGGAATTTTTTTTTTGCTCAAGAAGATGAGAAGTCAAAAGTGGCGCTATGGGTATATATATAGCCCTCTGAGTTACTGTTTGAAGGATAGTTGGATCTCTGCCACGTGTATTCCACTAGCCCAAACTAACGGTGGAATATGGATGGTTGGGATCACGTGACATACGTTTTTTCCGGGTTTCGAGGGGATTAGGTAAAAAGGGGGGATGTATTTTATCTTGGCGGGAGATTTTAAAATCTTCTAGGATACTTGTTGCTGCGATGGTCCAAGGAACGTATTTTGTTGGCTACTTGGCGTATTAGTAGTATAGTCGCCGCAGTCAGGGCATGCGACCACTAGACTGGGGGGGACATGATGACGTATAGCCCCTATTCGGATTTAATAACACGACCCGCGAATATTACCCGTATTCATTTGGTATGGATCACTACTTTGCAGCACGCACACGGCCCAGGAGGCCCAGTTAGCCGCTTTCGCACAACGGTTGATTACTTAACCGAGTCCTCATCGCACTACGACATGATCAGACAGAATATAACTTATCTTGGGGTTATATTCGCCTAAGGAAAAAGGATATACACTTACCTTAGTTATGCGATAAGGATCAAAGTATTTTGAGTCATTATCTCTTCTTTGGGCCGAAAGAACAGGTGGGTCCAGCCAAGACTCCCACTGGTATAAAAGGAACCTCATAGGTTCCACAAATACTCTAAAACCCTCACATATACTCAAACCGATTACTTACTCTCACGCCGGAGTCTAATCGTGGGACACGCGCCCACGGTAAGCCTAACGGTGTCTATCATTTAGTGTGCAGGGTCTTCAAACAAGATTCACTTCGTGCAAGAGCCGGAGTCCACAAGACCCCGAATTAAGCCTAATTCTGGTCAAGCACGGTCCATCCAACTTTTGTATCAACATGGAACACTTGAGGAAAAGATGAAATCATGGCCACTAACAATTTTTGAAAAAAATAAATTCAAGAAAATGAATCATCTAGTACATTTAACCAAGCAGAACTCAAATGTTTTAGCGCATGATATCTTTCTTCTATAGAAGAGAAAATTACAGTCAAATTTTCAAAAAGACGCTACACTAAAACTATAGAACGCTTCAAAAGTAGTATTTTTTGCCAAAAGAGCATGTGTTCCATACCAAAATTGAAATTCTTTAGAGGTGTAAAGCATCACAACATATAGACTTCTTGGATTTAGTGATCGACATCCCCATATGTTACTTATGTATGAGTATGCTTAAAGTAGACGCTTAATGGGTATTTGAAAAGGGGCATTCTTACATAACGTCTAAAAATTTTCCTTGATGTCGCTCGGTGATTGAATTACCTTCATACTAACATGGAGGACCAAAAGATGGTAATTCACTCTCATTTAAATAGCTACAACATTGTAGTGGACGATAACTAGGGGGCAAAGACTGTTGTAAGTGGATTCTCAGTACTCCTATCTGTGTATCAAGATGACGCTCCTCTTAGTTATATTAAAACCTTCGATGGTCACATAGATGCATAATCCAAGAAGAACCGTAAGGTGAAAAGAAAAACAGATGTATATAGTTTCGGAGTGGAAATGCTTGAAATCCTATGTGGGCGCTCTGTATATGAGCACGGAGAAATTGTGCATTTGGCACGATCATGGTTCCACGAGGGAATAATAAATATGTCCTGCAATAAAGAGTGATAATTCAGCAAATTGGATGTTTATAAATAAAGGACCGGATGAAGATTCTTTGAGGATTTTTTTAGAGGTTGCAAGTCAGTGTATATCGGAAACACATAACGGACGTCCAACAATGGAAGTCGTGATGGCAAAACTTGAGGAAGCACGTTTCAAGTAAGTGAATATTTTTAACTCAGTTACATAGGAAACTCTTCTTGCCACTCTATATTTACAAATGTCTTAGGTAATTAAATGGGGTGGCAACAGGGACCCCAAATATGACGTACCTCTAACTCACTCAGGGACGGATCCAGGGGTGTCCCGCGGGTGCACGGGACACGTATGAATTTTTTCGATTTAGTGTTAATTTTGAAAAAATATTGATTTTTCTCAAATGAATCTTAAATGCATCCGGTCCATAGAAATATGTTTTTACTCTTTGACTTTATTCACTCTTTAACTATGTTATATTACGGTTAGAAACATTTGTGCACCCAGTCATATTAGGTACTAAATTCCTCCCTGAACTCACTGACACGTTACCTTCTACCTTCTTAACTAACATCACTACCAACAAAGATAGTTTAATAGCACAAACAACGTCATCTTCCAAATATACCTCAATCATACACAAATATATCCCACAAAAATCAAAATCGCACACACTACAAATTAAATTAGTCATTCTTCTCATCCGCCGACTACTTCTCCCCAAAACACACACACGAAGAGTCCAAAGACGCATTACCACCAGCCTAAGTGATCCCAAATTTAACCACTCAAAGGGTGGCCTAGTGGCAAAAAGATTTGTGGTTATCACTGTAAAGTGTGTGAGGTCTCAAGTTCAATTCTCACTAGGTGCAAACAACCTTGAAGTGGTCACGCCAACCTCTTGAAAAGAGAGGGCTTTACCTGGTTTGAGTCTGTGTGGCGGTGGGCTCAAACCCCGTGGATTAGTCGGCCAATGAGTCGGAAATTACGGTTAAAAAAAAAAGTGATCCCAAATTTTAGTAAACATAGATTTAGAAGTTGGTCTGATGTAAACAAATAATATTTTATCACACCAAAATCACAAGGATACCCTAAGAATATCATTTGAAAAAATTAAACTGGCAACACGGGACTTTAGCCGTAACAATAACATTTCAAGTAAGTTCGCATTGGTATCCCAAGTAAGCTCATAGTTTTACTTTTGGGCTAATTACTCAAATAGACCAATGATGAAGCCTATTTGTCAAAATACCCCAAGTTACTTATTTGTTCCAAAAATAGACCATGCGACTAAGCTACCTTATGCTACCTTATGCTACCTATGCAACTTTAACAAAATTACCAAAATATCCATATGTACTAATGTGTAAGATGCAAGTACAAATTGTGTAAGAATGTGTAAGTGTACTTTTTATGCGACTTTTAGTTTTTTTAATAATTTTTTTTATACTTTATAATTAATACTTAAACTATTTTTTATGCGACTTTTTTTGTTAAATTCTTTTTACTTTTTCATTTTAAATAACATTTCTCTCACTAAACTTACTGTTTTAAATAATATTTATTTCTTCCTCACCCATATTCTAAAATTGCATCTTCTTCCTCCCGTGGGTTATGGTACTACTGTTCCCGTGGGTTATACAAGCTGAAGCCCGAAGCATCTTCTTCCGACCATCATATTTAGGTGGGTTATGGTACAACGGTTAATTATCTGACCATCATATTTAGGTAAGTTAAACAAAATCTTGGATTACAACACCTTAAATAAATTAGATCTATAAGAAAAATCAGATCGAACGTGTCTTTTTTCGGCATGACTTCCATCCTTTGTTCAGATTCCGGCGTGTCATAAATACTCATCTTAAATGAAAAATGGATCTGTATATGTACTTTAAGAATTGATTGATGTTTCAAAGTGAGGGGTTATGAGGTTTATGTTAATTCATTGTTTTTATTGTCGTGTTTCACATTCTGTACTGCTATCTAAAGTAAAACAGTAATATTATTATTTTGATTTTTGACATGAAGAATTGTGCTCTTACAATTCAGGAAGTGGTCCACCTCCTAAACCATGGGAACGAGCTGGGTCCTCACCTGGTCTGACCCATTTTTAAACCGGCATCTGCTGGTAGCACAAGTGATGTAGTTGAAGCTTCTGGAACAACCAAAGGGGAAGGTAAAGGTTGTCATGAAGCCAACTCAAGATGAGGGAAAAGGAGCACGCACAAGAAATGCTTCGCGAAGAAAGGTCGCTACAAATAAAGATACTTCAATGAATTCCGTGAATGATGAATCATTTGCGTTAGTGTTAGACCCTAATATTAAAGTATTCATTGTTTGTTGGAACCACACAACATGAATATCATTGCTGTAGTATGAAACGACGTATATGTTTGTCGTATATCTTTCTTTTAGGCACTCTTACACCTTTGAGATGAAGATCAGATAAAAATGTGCTTATTTGGATGAAAATATATGTTTGAAACGGATATGACTTCACATAAAATTGGTTAAGACAGGCGAAAACACTACACTTTGCTAGTTTCTAAAGTTGATAAAAATTCATCATCTTGATAGACGACTCAGGTGGGATTCTAGCATTTCTGGATTTGCGAAAATGCTATTACTGAGTTAATACAATGGCGTAGATGTTGAGTGTTAAATTGCAATACATATGCTAGAGCTTTGTTTTCCACCTGAACACTACTTGTCTATGTCATGCGATATGCACACATGCTAAAGCTTTAACTCTCTGTAACTTCTGTAGAACTATAGCTTTGCTTAATGATCAACTTGTAATACTAGGACGTTTCATGAATTTATTATGAATCGATAAATATCACCCATTGCCTTCATGGACTATTTTGTTAGTGGATATTTCTGGCCACCTTGCTGTTTGTTTTTTGTAAGTTTATTTGTTTTGCTATGACATGATTTTGTTTTATATTTGTAAATTGTTTTCTTAGTATTCTTTTGTGTGCTCTGTAGGAGGACGGCGTAGAGATACCACCCGTTGAAGTTGAGGATGCATTGGTGATCGAAGATGACGAAGTTTCCGAGGACGATGAGGATGATCAAGTATTTTTTTTACGTACAGACTTTCACAGTCAGAAATTGTTTCTATGACATGATTTTGTAAATCTGCTATGACATGATTTTGTTTTATATTTGTAAGTCTGCTCTTGTATTTTGTTACATACAGACTTTCAGTCTGAAATTGTTGCAACTAGTATGTATATAAGAGTATGATCAACATGAGGTATGTGGTCATAAAATTTACAATGTTTAGTCTTTAAACTGGTGCTTGGACAAGTAAGCAAGGTTGTGTAGTAAATGTAGATTTACAATGTTTAGTCTTTAATTTATGTTATTACTATAACTTACTGTATAATATATGTTATTATGTGCTGCAGGAGCTTGATTAATGTGCGTACATACTCTGTTTTTTTTTAAAAAAAACACAAAGTCGCATAAAAAGTAGTTTAAATATATTAATTATAAAAGTATTTGAAAAAAAATTATTAAAAAAAGTAAAAGTCGCATAAAAAGTACACTTACACATTCTTACACAAGTTGTACTTCATGTTACACATTTATGGTGAATAAGGACATTTTGGTAAATTTGTTAGAAGTTGCATAAGGTAGCATAAGGTTGTATAAGGTAGCATAAAGTGTCATGAGGTAGCATAAGGTAGCTTAAGGTCGTTTGGTCTACTTTTGGAATAAATAAGTAGCTTGGGGTATTTTGACAAATGGACTTAATGACAAGTCTATTTGGGTAATTAGCCCTTTACTTTTATAGATGTTGGCCTAATCATTATAAATGGTTTTTTGATAACAAAACTGTAAAATGTTGGGATATGCGATCGTTTAGCCATCGGAAATACGTGAGCCTATCGGGGGCACACACTCAATACGGAGAACACACTTTTATTTACGTTTTATTATTTATAATTAAATGTTTAATAAAAACTTCACTTATTTATTTAATTAACGGTGGTTAAATTAATTGTGTGTTGAATTAATTTATCGTGAGCGCGTTATTAAATTTAAGGGACTAAAAATCGACTATAGGAAACCCAAAGGAGCCCTAGCGGCCGATTATCCTTAAGGGTGTTCTAGAAGGTTTTTTTGGTTATTGTTTTGGTAAGTAAATATTCAAGAATATTTGATTAAGGTAATCCTTTCCTTAATTAGTTTCTTGGGTTGGGCCTTAAAGATTTTGAGGAGGTGGAGAATGTGTATAAATACACAAAACACCTAGCTCATAATTTTATCCCTCTCCTTTGTCTCCTTTGTTCCGTCCGATCGCAACAAAACACCACACCAAAACCATACGATTTTCCTATTAACCCTAAAATCACATAAAGGTTAAACATTTATAAGATCAATCCTTTTTGGTGGTTTTCTTATAAAGTCTTAAGCTTTATAACTAAACCCTAGATCTCTAAATTTAGGTTTTAGTTCTCCCTTGGTGGTTCGACATGCATAAACCCTTATTAGGGTTTATGTGATTTTGGGTTAATCAATCTTGTAACGTTCTATAAACCGATCCTTGCGTAATCCAAATTAGGGTTTTGGATCTAGGGTTTCTAGTTACAAGATGTAAACACTTGTTGTTTGAGAAGTGAAGTTACTACTAGCATCGTAGTGATGTTCGTTTGACGTGTCGTGTGAGCAAACGATGGAGACGTTAATTTAACCGTTAAAGTTCAAGATCAAGATCAAGACGTATTAATTGATTTATTCAATTAATTAAAGGTTGGTTTTAAATTGTTTTTATTATGTGCTTAATCATGTATGTTATACTAGATCCATTCCGCTGCGTACTCGTAGTTAATGATTAACTAGTATTTATAAATTCCAACAGTGGCATCACGAGTCAATTCGTATGGCATTCATGGGTTACACATAGAATAAAACACGCTTGCTTCGCTTTAAAATCTCTTTTATTTATGTTTTTATGAAAATTACATGCATACTTGTCATAAAGTTTTAATCTTGATCTAGATAATGGTTAAAATTGGGTAGGTTAAATTGAACCGGCTAATAATTACGATTGTTTTTATTATCCGTCAAAGACTTTTGCATCTCACTTTTGTGATACTTTGCACGTCATCAAGTACCTTGCTCGAAAACTTGATGAGGGTCTTTGGTCCTCAATTTGGGGAAGACTCATTCGAGACTTGGATCTTATATGATTTATCGCTTTCATATAGAGTCTGTCTTCTGCTTCTACCCCCTTCTGGTCTTTTTTATGTGGTTATTTGTTTTCCATTATGAATTGCAAAACGTAATAATTCAAGATTCTAGGAATCATAAAAACGGATCTCTACTTATATCGAAACTAGCTTTAAAGTATGTCATATTAATACAACATATTTTCCTTGCGAATCGGCTATGTGTTATTTGTTAAAACTTGTTTTTGGAACAAATATTAATATGGACATAAGATCTATGAAACTTGTTTTTATTATAATCTAATTGTTTTGCGAAATCATATTGTCACTCGAGTTGGGCTTACATACCGTAATGATGGCTTATAAACTATCTTCTCAACGACGTGATTTGCAAAATTAATTGGTTTATAATACTTAAAAACAACTTTTTGTGATTTACTAATGGTGGACTTGCTATTGCACTACGTGTTCTAGTCAAGCTATCTAGGGTTTGAACGATCTTTAATCTTTTCCCGTGTCATGTACATGTTTCGGCATCTATATGATAATTATCCCAAGCACTTGCGCCCTCGGGCGCATGAAGAGTAGGATATAGGGTTTGATCCTTCTTTAATCTTTTCCCGCGGTAAACACGCCTAAATCAAAGTTAACAAAACGTTTCTTAACTTGTGCTAAAAGATGATTGCATGCATCTTTTACACGTTTTCTACATTTGTTTTCTAAAACTTATGTGATACCTATTTGAATTTTAAGTCTATGCCATCCAATTTAATAGCACTTGTAGTCTTTTTTCGTCATCTGGTCAGACCTAGGGCGAATCATGCACCCAAGGCGATTTTTGTCACTGGTCAGACCTTTGCCAATTATTGCATGCTTTAAATTGGTACGACTTAAGTCGAGTTCCCGGTCAGATTCGGAACCCGAGGCATAAGATGAGATGAAACATACTCATGACTTTATTACGTGTAGAAAAAGTTTGTTTGAGATGTTCAATGGTACTCGAAAGAGATGAGAGAACGTCCCATCCAAACACTCTACATCAAATAAACTTCATGAATCGTCTCATAATTCTAAGAGTTGCACTTGTAATGCAATTAACGCTCGACGCTTACCTCTTGCCCTACTTGCTATTAGACGGTCGGACCTCTAATATTGAGTGGGAGTGCAAGTAGGATCTTAGTCTTATTAGTAATTAATTGGGTAGTTAATTCTGTTAAGAAAATTAATTATCGAAAATACTAAATTGAAATTTCTAAAGTTCCGATTAATTGTGTTATTGCAACATAATTCGTAAACTAAAGTTGTTTTCTTATAGAAAACAAACATAGTCTCTTTTCCTGGTAAGAAAAGCGAGACTTACTCCTATCTCTTCTCATTAGTTGACAAGAATAAGATAGGACCATAATCGAATCGTTATCGATTGCATTTAAACTCACTTTTAATATTTCATTATCCTAATCCGGTTCTGAAATCATTGAAAGATAACATATTTTTGTACCTAATGTCTATAGCTACCAAAATAAATGACATCTTGCACTTGTCACGATGTATGAGTTTAAACCGTAAAGAGTAAAGAATTTACTAGCACTTCGCTAGGTATCTTTCTTGGACTCTTGTTATTCCTTAAAGTGCTAAATACCCTTGCGGCTATGTAGACGATAAAGGAGGAATTGCATGCTAAATAGTCAAGTTAATTGGAAGCATGAACGGCTAGTCCCTCATCCACACAGTAGAATTTCATATACTTTGTTCAAATACCTAAGTAAATGTATACTTGTAGGAATTTTTCAAAGATAAGGAAGTCAATAAATTTCTATTCACTTTTTACTGGTGATGTAACATCTCTTATGTTGACAAATCCAGTGGGAGCGTTGCAGTTTATTACTGAAATAATATCCATGTAATATTGTCAATTTCAGTGGGAGCTACAAGATTTATTTTCTTGCTTAGTCATCCATATTATTTCGAACTTGCTTTGAAATAATTTATCACTTCCAAATATGAACAACCATTGCTTAAAGGAAATTGAATTTTATTTTATATGATAACACGCTGCCTTTCTGATGTCGCCTTTCTGACCCGTTATCTATAGAATAATAATCCACAATTCTTTGTCTAAAGTTATGGTTCTAAATCTACTTATAATATCAATGACATTATCATATTGTTTACACAATCAACCACATGTTGTATTGCTTGTCTACATGATATGATGTTGTGCCTTACACAAGTGGGAGAAATTGCAAAGTGTGTGCAAGGAACAACATATGATTAGTTTCATTTGCCCAAAAGGTAAGGAAGCTAATAATTCTACTAGGACTTGAACATACAAGATGTTTGTTGTCCTACTACATTCAATGTCATGATATAGTGGAAAGCTACTTTGATAATTTACTACATGATTAGTAAATACAATTATGGTTAAGATATATATAATCATAATTTTGAAGTACAAAATTAACTTGAAATTACTATTGAACTCAAGAGTTTGCGTTCATGATTGCTTTAGTTAGTATAATTATGTTTTTCCTTGATAACACATAATTATAAAGTCATTGAATTACGCATCGACTTATAACATAAAGTATGTAGTAAATAGTTATGTCTTCTTGTTAACACATAAACATAAGATCTTTGAATTATTCAAAGACTTAATAATGTATACTTGATATGTTCTGTTTTCTTGTAAACGCATGAACATATAAATTCTTGAACTGCTATGTCTTTTTGTAAACACATGGTTCTCGCATTGTTCAAGAAATATACATTATAGCATGCACCTGGATTTAAAATACGGATATTGTAATTTGGCATGACCCAATTAACAAGTATTTAATCCAAAGAGTATTAAGTTATCTATGGAATTCTGATGAAGTCTCACAATTCCAATACTCGTAGAATACCAAAATGTTATGGTATGTCTAAAGAGTTTAAACAAACTATATTTGTATAGTTTGATTTATGATAAGCTTTAATTATTCTACCTCCATGATCTATCAAGGTTAGAAAATTGTGTGTGTCATTGATACACTCAATATAGTTCAAACCTAGAAGGTATTCAAGACAACCCACAAATTGAAAACCCCTAATTTATTAGGGACTTTCGGTTGTTCCACTCAAACCAATCTAATCTTAAAATATCTTGGGGTTTTTCGATTTCCTACACTTCCGTGCTTGACGATTGTAGTGTTGGTGTTCCTCCTAGCTTGACGTAACACAAACCTTTCCTAAGCTTATTGGTTAAAAGAGTGATACAAGAATTATGGTTCATGCTAGAAACCCTAATTAAGGTTCTTGGGAGAAATCCCAATATGTCTTGATTAAATTCTTTAATTTGTTAATATCTTATGAAGCATACTATTAACAAACTTAAGATAAGAATTTGAAATGTGTTTTGTAGTCTCTCTATTAAGAACAATTTATTGTTGCTTAAATACTTAGTATTTAGAGAATGATCTCTATTTACAAAAGTAAGTGGGAGTTATAACAAATCTTGAAGATATTCAAGAGCAAAATACACAACCTTCAAAATCCACTTGTTGATGTCATATTTTGGTTAAGCATGGAAATGTCAAACCAAAGTAAATGTTACTCTCATTCATAAATCTGCAAAGATACCTCATCACTTGATTGATATTTTAATATCAATGCTGAGGAATATAAGTTAGGAGATCTTTGTAATTTACTAACTGCTAATGAATATTATCATATCTTGAATCTGATAAATGTCTTAGAACAATGAATGATAAGATGTAGTCCTTAAAGGGAAAATCAATCTCCTAAAATTGATTGATGTTTCTCCTAATTATAAACCTATGAGGTTGGAAGGAGTTTCTTTTGAAGAAAGACTCACAAGGACAAAATGGTATACATAATTAATGCATGGCTAATAATAGGAAGCTTTTAATTATACTCAAGCAATTGACTATGATTAAATCATTCTTCTATGCAAGCATTGATTAAATAAAGATAACTGATTGTCATATATGTTTCTATGTAAATGGAATATGTCAATTAAACTTTATAGTTCTCCTTTATGATTATCTTTTGCAAGAATGGTATGTAATCAAAAGGTTTATGAGTCTATAAAATCTTTATTGAGTATACAAGATAAATAATCCAAGTATGGATTAAATCATGCATCTAGAAACTAAATCTAGAATTTAATTCAATATGATTTCGATTAAATTTAGATAGTTTGGAGTACACTTGACATTGAGTGGGAGCACTATGTTTTTCTTTTAAATTCATATGTTGCATAACATATTGAAGATATCATTCCATTTAAGCTAGATGTAATCCTTAAGATTGGAATGAAACTTCATTTGAGAATTTATGGAATAAAACAAATGACTTTGGAATTAAATGTTTATTGAAATAAGCATATGCGGTAATTTAAGTCCAACACAATGCAATACATCATTCAAAGCGAGTCTTTATTGATATATTTCACTTGACATAATTTACAACATGAATGGAAACCTTATGTTTTTTAACTAAGGATTTATTATGTATAAATACTATATTGTGTATATGACTTGTTGTCATTTTTGTACAAGAGCAAAGTGAGATGACAAAAACAATATCTAATAGAGAGTATTTAGATTATTGTTAATACAAATGTTTACGAATTATAAAGCATAGTAATGTATGTGTACACTGATGCTAGAGGATAATCGATCTAGTAAAGTGAGATGTTATCATTTATGATAAATCTGCTAAACTAGATGTGCTCACAATGAGCATTGTTGCATTACACATTAAGGAATAAGAATACTTTACATTTTAAGAAACTGTAAAGATGACTGTCAACATATCGTTGATGTTAAATACCTTATATAAGGATTGACGATATCCCCTACTATGAAACTTGCAAATAGTATGAGCATGTAAGAAAAGACACTCATCTTGTTTTCCAAATCTTTCACAATTGAGAAATTTGAAACAAGTATTCGGAAACTTTACTTAGATAACTATTTAGCTTTCTTGTTAAAGAATAGTTGAGAATGTTGGAAACATTTGACTTCAACTTGCTAAATTAGTTTCATGCATATCTATTTTAGTATTTGGATAATTGGGATGGTAAGACAATAATTGTTTTTCGATGAATAAAGATACTTGGTATTTGTTATTCATTCATATAATTATTGTTGCCCTATGTTTGTATGTTTAAATCCTTGAATATTTGATTATTCTAAATATGTCCATTGTCGGTTAGCAATATGGGAGTATTGTCTACATTAAGACAAATGTGAGTGTTGGTTATATTCTTTGAATATATGGACGGTTCCCGCCAAACTCATATGTTATTCATAAGGGATGCGTATTGGACACCCCGAACTTTCGAATCGTTACTTTTGGATCCTTGTCATGAGTAAGATTGCGAAAATAGTGATTAAGTCATCATCCTTAGACTTGAGATGCAAACAAGTTTGTGCATGTGTGAATATCACTTCTTGATTCTATGTCCAACGCTAGTTCGCCAGACCTAGTTATAAAGACTCTAATTGGAAGTGTTGTGAAGCAACATCCACAGACACTTGTAGTCAATAAAGAATTTGTTCCTCCACTTGATATAGTGCAGTGAAGTACCACTGGGCCCTCTCCAGAATTAATCAGATAATTGTGTGGCCGCACCCAAAGTGTAAATCAAGATGATACTTGTTTACGTTTGGTATATCTGAATTAACTTCTATAACGAGAAACTATAATTTAAACTTCATGGAATGAGTTGGGATCCATATCCATAGTTTAAACGGTACTAGTAACAAAGGGATGATTATTAGCAAGTCACATAATCGTATACCATTAATACTTTTGAGATATTCTTCTTGAAACTATACCTCAGTCATTTCCGGTTATAATGAAGTGTTGCTAGATACTTTATTATGGACGCTGTATGTCTAAACTCTCACAAGTGGGAGCTGTTGGGATATGCGATCGTTTAGCCATCGGAAATACGTGAGCCTATCGGGGGCACACACTCAATACGGAGAACACACTTTTATTTACGTTTTATTATTTATAATTAAATGTTTAATAAAAACTTCACTTATTTATTTAATTAACGGTGGTTAAATTAATTGTGTGTTGAATTAATTTATCGTGAGCGCGTTATTAAATTTAAGGGACTAAAAATCGACTATAGGAAACCCTAAGGAGCCCTAGCGGCCGATTATCCTTAAGGGTGTTCTAGAAGGTTTTTTTGGTTATTGTTTTGGTAAGTAAATATTCAAGAATATTTGATTAAGGTAATCCCTTCCTTAATTTGTTTCTTGGGTTGGGCCTTAAAGATTTTGAGGAGGTGGAGAATGTGTATAAATACACAAAACACCTAGCTCATAATTTTATCCCTCTCCTTTGTCTCCTTTGTTCCGTCCGATCGCAACAAAACACCACACCAAAACCATACGATTTTCCTATTAACCCTAAAATCACATAAAGGTTAAACATTTATAAGATCAATCCTTTTTGGTGGTTTTCTTATAAAGTCTTAAGCTTTATAACTAAACCCTAGATCTCTAAATTTAGGTTTTAGTTCTCCCTTGGTGGTTCGACATGCATAAACCCTAATTAGGGTTTATGTGATTTTGGGTTAATCAATCTTGTAACGTTCTATAAACCGATCCTTGCGTAATCCAAATTAGGGTTTTGGATCTAGGGTTTCTAGTTACAAGATGTAAACACTTGTTGTTTGAGAAGTGAAGTTACTACTAGCATCGTAGTGATGTTCGTTTGACGTGTCGTGTGAGCAAACGATGGAGACGGTAATTTAACCGTTAAAGTTCAAGATCAAGATCAAGACGTATTAATTGATTTATTGAATTAATTAAAGGTTGGTTTTAAATTGTTTTTATTATGTGCTTAATCATGTATGTTATACTAGATCCATTCCGCTGCGTACTCGTAGTTAATGATTAACTAGTATTTATAAATTCCAACAGTTGAGTTCAAGGAGAATATGTCGATGTAATGTAACGACCAACATCTACTTAATCTTATAATGTCGTTAATGATGACTAAAATGACATTTTGTCGGAAGCTGGCGGTAATGCATATGACGGGGTCTGCTTGGTGGTTAGGCATGATGAAATGATGAAAGAATGGGATCAACCAGAAATAACTATAGTGATTGAATAAGGCTGTCACGATTCTCTTAGTTTTGGTTGTCATATTGGGATGGAGTGAACAATTTTCACATGTCGTATGGTACGTTGTAATGAAATTATGTAATGATGTAAAAACAGAGTATTGCTGTAAAATAAAAACGGTAGTTACGAACTTGAAGGATAATTATAAAACTCAAAACAATCAACAATCTGGATTCCAATGATTTTTTCTTGTGTTTGCAAAAAAATTAACTTTTCAGTCACAGCTAAATATTGCTTGCAAATTCATTAAGTTGCAAACAATATACAGTAGCAATGCACCAAGTGAACAAACCAGTATTACAGTGCAAACTTAGCCCCGTTTGGTGCGTTGTAATTAGATGTAATTTGATATAATTGTAATTCAATTACATTATATAACCTGTTTGGTTTACAGAATGAGGGGAATGTAATTCACTTTACATTACATATTGTGTTTGGTAGACTAGGTAATTGTAATTGGGACATTACAATTACATCAAATGATGTATTTTAGATTACATAGGAACTTGGATGGAATGTTTTGAATTACGTCGTAATTCGTAATTTTATATTTTAAACCACTATTATTATTATTATGAATTATTAATAATCAACTTTATTATTATTATTATTATTATTATTATTATTATTATATTATTCTATTAAAATAATATAATAATAAAAAATTTATTTTTATTATTCTATTATTGTATTAAAATAGTATACTAAAAATAAATTCATTTTTATTATTATATAATAAAAAATTAAAAAATTAATAATAATAATTTTTTTATTATTAATTACTATTATTTATTATTATTTTTATATTATTATTTATAAATGTTTAATTTATATTTTTTTATAATTTTGAATTTATTTTGTATAATATTTATTTATTATTAATTTATTTAATTTATTTTTTATTTTATATTATTTTCATTATTATTTTTATAATTTTATAATTTTATTTTTTAATTAAATTTTTTTATTTTTAATTATTGTTATTATTATTTATTTTAATATTTTATTAATATAAATATTTCTTATTATTATACTTTTGAAATATTAAAATAATATGAATTATATTTTAATAAAAAATAATATTTTTTATTAAATTATTTTTTTTATTAAATTAATTTTTTTTATTAAAATAATAAATTTTATTAAAAAGATAATTTTTACTAAAATAATAATTTTATAAAAATAATAATTTTTATTAAAATAATATTTTTTATTAAAATAACAAGTTTATTTTATTTTAAATTATTTATGTTTTTATTATTTTATTTTTATTATTCTATTTTATTTTAACTATTATTTTTTATTTATTTTTTATGTTTTATAAAAAAAATTGAATTACGTTACGGTCATACTCAACCAAACACACCTCATTTTATTCATTACAATTCCACAACATTACAATTCCAACACATTTCCATTCTTTCAATTACAATTACATTAAATTACAATTCCTTCCAAAGATTACAATTCCCTTAAAAAACATTATGTGAACCAAACGGGGCTTTAATGTTTATGGGCTTATATAATCTTATTAAATAGAATTACTATATCACATTTTCGGTCCTGTCGTGACCCGATAACCCGATTAGGTAAATAATTTAGCATAAACCCGACGCAATAATAACTTCGGGTTATCGGGTTCGGGTCAAATTAACCCGATAAGCATTTTAGACCTGTTTAGACCCGTCCCTATAAGCGTTATCGGGTTCGGGTTTCTGTGAGGTTGACCCGACCCTATTGACACCCCTAGTCTTAAGCATTGTCAAAAAGATCATGTGAACCCTAACACATTCAAGGAGCTTATTAGCTTTCTCAAATTACAATAAGCTATTAAGCTCCACCGCCAACACCCCCTATAGTGAATTTATTTGTGATTTGTCATTCGATTTTCAGTGTCTCATCTAGCACGGGTTAAACGGGTCAGTTGAGAAATCTGTTTAGTGTGCTTGCTTAATCCGGCTATGGGATCCAACAACGTGTATAATATGTATCTTATTATAGAAACTATCACTAGAAAGACTCTGAATCGTTTCTATACCTACTTCTCGCTCAATGAAATGGATCAAAACAAAAAAATTTGCTCGATATCATCTCAAAACAGCTTGTTGGAGTGACCTGAATAACATTATCCCAGCTAACTTTTTTCCTGCCAAAGAACAAAATTGAAATTTTGCATATAGCATAGTCACCTAAGGGTCATATTCTATTACGGGTCAGATTGCATTAAATGGTTCCTGCTAAGTGCAATTCCAAACAGCCCAAATTTCAAATTTAATGAAACATGTGCTATAAACATATGCAAATTATATGCAATTTACTCAAACCCTCCCAATATTTTATGACTTAGTAGGGTTGGATCCCTTCTCGAGGTCAAGCGTATAATCCTCATTCCGTGCAACGCCCGGGGTCTTCTAAAAGCAACCACACTAGCTTCGGATAGAGGTATGGTTGCTTACATCTCACCTTTTTCATTATCCCGTGGAAAACGGACGGGATTAAATACCGTTGAGTTTTATCTAGGTGGTGGGAAGACTTGATATTTGTAGGAAAACTTGATTATCGCCTTATCGGTGTCTTGTTTTTTATTCCCTTATGTTTCAACCCATCCATCAATTTGCAGCCTATACATTTCCTATATGGGAAGACGCACCCCATGCGGTCTCTAGTTTGGAAGACTAGATCTGTAATTTGTAAGTTGAAATTCTGAATTCAATTTCTTGACGTGTGAAGTCCTCATTTGTATAAAAATTTAGTTATCTTGATCAGTAATTCTTAAGTTGGAATTGTGTAGGCCATCAATATAACACAACAGCTAAAGAACATTAGTACCTACTTCAACTATCGGGACATACATAATATTCAATACTAAATAGTATTAACAACCGCTTTTTACGAAACAAAAGCTTCTGGAATCTGGTTACACTATCACATTCATCAACTACTTCGTGTACATTTTTTTTGGTACTCGACAAATACATAACAGCTGCTTCTACCAAACCGAAACGTTACACTAAGACAATCATCTCATCACATACAGGTAAAAATAACAAACTAATCAATCATTTTCACATGTCATGATGGCTAACTTACTGCTACACAAACATAATTTCTGATAATGATATATACCTAACAACCCCGAAAAATCTACTACAGAGTAACAAATTAGAGCAACGGCAATGCTACAAAGTCTTATAAAGACTTGAGCAATCAATGCATCAGTTTTCTCATTAATATTTGATTTTACAATTAATGCATGTGATATTAAGGCCAATAGCTTTGTGTTTTTTCCATCAAACACTTGAAGTTCTCCAAGTCTTTGACAATAAGTTATGTACAAAGTCATTCTCACAATGTTAAAAACTATAACAATTGTTATGAATAATAATTGTGTATATCCATATTAGGCCCATGGCCCAATTAGCTACTAGGGTTTTTACCCTAGTTTATCTTATAAATACTCATGATGTAATATCTAGATATGAATCAATACAATTCTCTGCATTCTCTCCATCTCTTATTCTTGTACATTGTTCTTTATTTTATTGTTTTACAACACGTTATTGGCACGCTTTACCGCTGAACTTTTTGATCATCAACCCGAGACGTTAGCACAATCCACATATTGTAAAGCCTGTGTTAAGTAAGTTATATTTCATCGGATCTGCCTACTTACCAATTCTCTCTCGGTACGTCCTAAATTCTTTATAATAATATATTGATATCGATGTTATTTTGTTACTCGTATAATTAGTCATCTCACATATTAATAAGGATGCCATTGATGATGATATTTATTAGTAAATTATTGTAAACTATCATGAGTTGATTGTTATCTTTCGGCTGCATGTGTTTTTTTTTTCTTTTTGATAATAATAAGTGACAAGGATAAAATAATAAAATAATAGATTTTAATGTTTGATTGAATTTTTATTTAGAGTTTATATGATACTGCAACTTAAAACCCGATGAAGATCTATATTATTTGTGTATTTATGTTTACTCATTAACGTTTTGTTTACTTTTAGTTTCTACCGTTTTGATGTGTTTGTCATAAAAACTATCTTTATTATAAATAATGTGTGTGTGATGTGTGATTATCTATCACATGATGACATGATATTGATCTGGCGGCTCATGATTTTTTTTTTTTTAACCATATATGTACAAAAGTTATGCGTGATGTTTCATTATATTTGTCCTTAGATTAAAAATCATAATATATGTCACGCTCTTTGTTAATCTACTTTATATTTTTTTTAAGATTAATCGGTTTGTGAATATGATGTTTGATGACGTTCGGTGACATGGATCTAGTAGATCTATGATTTAATGTTCATGTTTTGGTAAAATTAAGTTATGCTAGATTAGGATTAGATCTCTAATCTCGAGAAGTTGTTTAGATGTAACATGTGAACAGTTTTTAAGAGTGTATGGAAAATGTAACGGATAGACTCAACGTGATATAGTTCTTTGTTTACACCATATATAATCACATTATAATTATAATTGGTTGGATATATGCATGATACTTAAGGAAGAAGAATTGCAGATGTAAAGCAATTAACACTACATGCAAAAGATTATGTGATCTTGATAGCAAAGTTAATAATGATAAACGAAAAACAATGCCACAATAGTACGAAGTATAATGAACGATCAGTAGTCGGTCTAAATTTTCTATATTAAGTATAACCAAAAGCAAATTTCGGCACATTATACTCCATGCATATATTCTAGTTGTGATCGGATTTTTTTTCTTTCGATAGTCAAAATGACTTGTTTTCCTTCACTCATAGTTTTTAATCAGCGTTAATGCTATACAAAAAACCAGAAAATTTGTTGTAAGCCGTTTAACTGCAACTATGCTCACTTCTGTTGTGACCAATAATTCCTTAGGGAAACATTTTTTTAGCATGTTCTTAAGTTTTGATGTTCGTTTGAGACATCTAAATGGAGATTGATAGCCAACCTCAAGATATAAAACTTAGTAGGACTTTGGCAAATATATACTCCCTAATATAAATAATATATTTATAAAATTATAAAGTTATAATATATCGTGTGATGATTGTTAAAATTTAAATAATATCTCATTTTTCTGATTTTATTTAAAATATTTTATGTGGCTATATAGGTGAGACATTGGTTCAAGTGATGGCAAATATGAAAATATGAATTCAAGTGTGTTGATGTTGGGTTACTAGATGATTAATATTAATTAAAGTTGGAATCTGATTGTATAAATTAGATGGTATAAATTAGATGGCTCGTATATGAAGGCAAATACATGTTTATGTACGTATCTTCTAAGTCGTTCTGTCTCGATAATTTTTATCTATGAATTGGTGGTTTTCATGCTCAGTTTATTGAATCATTAGTCACCATTTCGATTATGTCGGTTCATATATTGTGTTTCGGGTACGAGGTAGATTTGCATGTTTAGAGGGTAGGGAGTGTTGGCGCTGTGGGGTGCCAAACCCACGGCGCGGTGGCTGTGATGATTCCCCAAACCCTTTAATCCCACGGCGTGGGTCAGCGGCGTGACTCAACTCATTTGGCGTGAGTTTGGGTTTTAGCTTTTTTTTTTTTTTTTTTTTTTGTGTATTTTGTGTGTGTATTGGGGAAGAAAAAAGGGGTATTGTGGGACCCACATTCACTCATCACTCCAATCCATGACTCCCCACTTTTTTTCGTGTCAGTGGGTGAGTGAGTTTCGATGACGTGGCACCCCAAAATACACTCACTCGGAGTGATGACTCCCTGCCCTCTTATAATGCATGTTTTATGGGGTTTGGTCATCATTTAGCATATATGTCAATATGTGGTTTTGCAATCTTGATTATGGAAAATAGATGCAACCTAGACTTTTATCTAATTTGTGGCAAATTAAACAGTTTATAACTGGATGTATGCTTCAATGTCAAATTGTCAACTTATGCATGATTTAGAGTTTAATTATGAAGTTGAAATTACGTATGATGTTGAAATTACTGAATATAAGTATGCATCATATGTTTTTCTCATTTTTTTTAATGATCTTATATTTGCCTTGCTCTGTTTTTATACAGACTAGTTGTATTTTGCATTTGAACTTAATTTGATGAGCATTAAAAGCAACATACAAACTGGTTACATTTGTGAGCTAATGTTTTGCTTTGTGTGAGCTTATTTCATGGTATCACTAGAAGTAATTGTGTCTTAAAGTTTAAACATTAAAAATTAATGTATTCGTACATTGTGTTCATATAATTTTATCACTTCTTCATGCTTGTATCTTGATTAGTTGATAAATGACATACCTTATTGGTATATATTTTGTTTTATTGAGGTGGTGTGGATATTATATTAAATTATGCGTAAAAGCATATAAAAGCTAATCGGAGAAGAGTGAGTTTTTCATATTATTTCGCTTTTATATATAAGATGCAATTGAAGCACATTTGTGGCCATAAAGTATAAGTTTATGAGCTAAGATTATTTTAATAATTGGCATGACTGGTTAGACTACCACGAGTCAATGATGTGAAAGTTAAAGAAGAATCATAAGCTTCTTCAAAGATAATTTTGATTATCTTTATTCTTCTCAACGGAAGTTCATTACTTATAACCACTAAATATAAATAAGGACTCATTCCTTGAATTCTTGGAAAAGATATAAAAAAAGGCATGTATGTGGCCTATACATTTGCCATGTGGATCATTTTGAGTTATAAAAGCGATGCATCGTCAAAATGATCATCAAATACGCAACTTCAAGTTGGCGTGATTAGTGGCTCGATGTGAGCATGATTTCTAAATATGATTATTGAAAATAGTGGTGAATGCTTACAAGTTTGGGCGATTATTGAAATACGTGTTGAACTTTATATAGCCCATGTTCATACGCGAACTTCTTTTGTTGAAACGTTTATAAAACGTCTTCAGTTGATTGCAAAGTCTATAATTATGAGAACAAGAGTTTTGATTTATGGGGCAATTTATTACATATGAACATATGAATTCGCATCTTGCCAACAATAATGAATCCTCCCGTTATAATGGTTTTTGGTCATAAACCTTATCGTTCCCATAAGAGATTGAAATGTGTGATATATAACATAGTAAGTCCACCACAACGCACAAAATGGGATGTTGAGAATGATAATTCATTCAGGGGGAGAATGAGCAGCGAGAAATTTGGAATGAATTATGATAATGAAAAGTTGATCCTCACAAGTAATGAATATGAACATAAAGTTCATGGGATAATTTATATTCCAGATCATTGCCAGACAAGGTTAGTGACCTAAAATAAAGTGACTAGATCACAAACGCTGCTAGTGCTCCAATTAAAATATGTGTCCCAACAATAAAACCAATAATTGGTAGTAAGTTTATGGCACGTCTGCAACGTGATAGACTATTCGATTCCAAATAAAAATCCTCGATTGAAGAGATAATATGGAGCAAGAAAATTAAGATGGTCTTATCGAGGTAATAAAGACCCTAGATAGTCTCCTAAAGAGAAACTAGACATGAAGGTAATTGAGAAAACCCCGGGTACATGAAGGACTATGAGATCTTAATAAATGATAAAATGCAATGTCTAGTAGAGTGTGGAATCGAAAAGAAATAAATCGACGTCGATAGAGATATAGTTATAATGTGAATGATAATGATAATAAAGAATATAGCGCAAAAGTGAATGTGAGGATCATGGATAGATGAATATCCAAAATATTAATGACGCAAGAATAGAATGAATAATGGAGGTCTCTTGTGATGAGACATATGGTTGAAGCTTACAATCTATTTATGAAACTTATTGGATACACAATAGTCTTTATGAGAGAGCGAAATTAAAATATGCATAAGTTGCAAATGATGGCACATGTATATTTCTCAAAGAATTGAAAATGATCATGTAGATACATGTTCACATGTGGTGGATCCAATAAATATTGTATAAGTCTAGCAATGTGAAAATAATTGATATGCGTCTAAAAGATATATGATTAGAGCTCGTGTGATATAAGATTTCATTATTGCATATAATATGCATGGAGCATGTTAGAGATTATTAATGCTCAAAGCATATAATAAATGTTCTCGAGAACTATATTCATTGGGTTGAATTAATCATGATTTGGCATATATGTTCTAATAGCCTTAGTGTGTAGTTCTGTGCCAAATAAAGAGTTACGGTCATAAAGGCTACTGAATGCATAGAAAATAAATTTGAAACAAAAGACAAAGTTTGTCTTAGTTCTGAAATTGAGCATCTTAAAGATGAAATATTTATCATGAAAGATAAAGACAAAGTTATATCTTTATATGGATAAACGACTCTTGCGTTTATGAGGTCACATAATATTGGAAATAACTCCTTGATTTATAAAGATGATGATCATCGATATTGTTATCATAAAGAAAGAGAAGATACGCGTTGCACTCTTTTTCCCTTGACCAAGGTTTTGTCCCTTCAGGGTTTTCCGGCAAGGTTTTTAGTGAGGCAACATCCCTGAGCGTATAAAGAATTTATGTTTAGTTTTTTTTCCTTGATCATGGTTTTGTCCCCACAGGGTTTTCCGGCAAGGTTTTTAATAAGGCAACAACTCATATCGTGAAATTATGTACTTTTTTCTTCACTAGATTTTTGTCCCACTGGGTTTTGTCTAGTAAGGTTTTCAACGAGGCATATTGTTCAAATAGATAAATAGTGAATTGATGTTGTCCATCAATGGAGATAAGACAACACATTTTGTTCAAGCGATTATTTGGTGGATCTATTTACCAAGATACTTTCTACGTCAACATTATGAAGTTAATCTACAACAATGAAACGCGTCGATTAGAAGATCTCAAGTGATGTAGTCATCAGAGGGAGATAATACGCGCTACACTCTTTTTGTCCTTGGTCATGGTTTTGTCCCACTGGGTTTTCCTGACAGGGTTTTTAACGAGGTAGTATTCTCAAAAGCGTATTATTAAATATGGACATCCAAGAGGGAGTGTTATGAATAATAATTGTGTATGTCCATATTAGGCCCATGGCCCAATTAGCTACTAGGGTTTTTACCCTAGTTTATCTTATAAATACTCATGATGTAATCTCTAGATATGAATCAATACAATTCTCTGCATTCTCTCCATCTCTTATTCTTGTACATTGTTCTTTACTTTATTGTTTTACAACAACAATGACTTTTTCTAATAGTAAAAAGTCATCTTAAAACCTATACATTGTGGGTGCTCTTACTTGTAAAAATTATAACCATAGCAGATAGTTATAATATTCTCAACCTCAAATACCAGGTTAGTACATCAGCATTAGTATCATCATTGTCTACATCATCTTCTCAACATTTTCATGATCTTGATTCTCTTGATAATCACCGCCTCTCTCAACAGAAAATCTTATTCCGGTTTACATAATTTTGAGCCCCCATCATACACCCTCGATCATCAACCTTCTGTTGGAATGAGTGAAGAAGAACGAGCCATTTTTTTTAATACACTTCAATACGTTCAACAAGAATTAGATAGCATACGCGAAGCAAGGGCGGAGCAACGACGACAAGAGCAAGTATCTAATCTTAGTGATTATACTCCTCCTCTTGTCCGTCCATACTACTATTATGATGATGACGAGGATGATATCTATGATCTCAATCCATCTTCTAAGATTGCTACTCCTACTCTTGATATCCCAAATGCGTCTAAAGATTGTGACTCATCGAGTGAGATTAGTGAATTTGGTCTCGACAACTTATTTGAGGAGGTTTGTGATGTTCCTACTTTTGCTGAGCTTACGGACGAGGTCGCTCGTAATGATGATGATTTTTCTCCATGCTATGAGAATTTCACCTTTGAAATTTCTCAATCTCCTCCGGGAGATGAGGGCGATGTTGATTTATTCTCTCCGACTTACGAGAAGTTGTAGATTAGGTGGAAGACGTTATTCTTCGTGACAAATTACTAAAAGATCATCTTCTTATTGCTAAAATTGAAGCGTTGAATTCTGCTCCTTTTTTCGAGTCTTTACCTCCGTCTATTACTTCAGTTGAGAATAATTATACAGCTATGGAGGAAATCGACACTCTCTCAATACCTTCGGGTATTGATGATGATGATACGGAGAGGGATATTATTTTTGATAATTTGCTGCATGAAGATATTGTCCCAATTCCCCCTCCCGAGCACCTTTTATCCCAACCTTTAGAAACCATTACCAAGGATGAGTGCTTTGACCCGAGGGGTGACATTGACCATTCCATGATTGACACCTTTACGGCTTTGCCGTTCAGTGATAATCGTATGTCTTTTCGGGATGACATTTTGATTCCTTTACCCACCCCACCTCCCGTGGATCATGATTTCACATACTTTTCGTATGTTTGAGAGGACTTTTCTACCCTTTAAAACTTATCCTTCGGCCTCTCCTTTATTAATGTCCTCCGGGAACAAGGAAAAGGTCTTTGATCCCGGTATTACATTCGAGGCTTCCCCATGGACCATTTAATTTGGGGACGAGTCAGGTTCGTGACTCGGTTAACAAAAACAAGCGCTTCTCGGGAGGCAACCCGATTATCTATCCTTTTATTCTGTTTTTCTAAGAAGTGTAGGGGGAGACCCTTGTATGTGTTTGTTGTTTTCTTTCTTATCATGTACAGGGATTCGAGCTTTCAAAGATACATTCCTGATGACTTCTGACGACCCGTGATTCCGTATACCCGTCTTCCCGGTTCTATCCTAAATTCTTTTGATTCACTATTTTATATTTTTCAATATTAAAATAGGAATCACTTTAGTTGTCTCTTCCTTAGCAAGATTTAAACAAAGTGCACAATGTCCTAAGTGTAGGGGAGGTTACTTCCACATGCTTAAACATTGAGGACAATGTTTATATTAAGTGTAGGGGGACTTCTATCGAAGTTAAGTGGGCTTTTCCTTGTATTTGTCCTCATTTTAACCAGAAAATTGATTTTTCGATTTTTTTCAAAAATTTTAATCTATTTTGGCCTAGTAGTTTTTCCTTTGTTATCGTTATTTACTTTCTTTGCTAGAATAAATTTTTAATAAAGTGGTTTTAATTTTTGAAACGTTGTGAATCTTTAGACTCAACCCGAGTTTACTTATCCAAGTTTACTCTAGCTAGTATCCTTAACGTGTTTAAGTCAAGTCTTGCTAGGTTTTTATATAGGTAACTTTAAAACGCGAAAGTCTTAACTCTCACGGGTTAAGAACAAGAACTTTTCGCAAGTTCCTATAATTGATCCTAGAAAGTCGTTTATCAAGGGAACTTTAAAATGCGAATTCTAAACTTGAAAAAGTCTAAGAATTTGCAAGATCCTATAGAAGACTTGAAAACCCAAAATTTTGATTTAATAGGCTAAGCATCCACGAGTCTCATTCCTTGAGATTTTAAATTGTGGAGAACGAGAGATGATAGAGTCAATTGTAAGTTTGGTATTCTTTCATGAATTTATGTGAGTTAATTATAAGCTTTTTCTCCCATCGCTTGTTTATAAATTTAATTGCAATAAATAAGGTTGTACGATTTGAAAAGTTACTTAGCTTTTAGCCCAAGATCGTTTAAAAGTTGCTCGGTATTAATTAGAGTTCATAGCCAAGGCATAACTTATTGAAGCGGTATGCGAAGATTGGCGAGTCCGAAAAGGCCCTAACAAGGCATGAGGGCTACATTTTGTTGCTAAAGATCCAGAAGTGATGTGAAGAATCATTTATCAAAAATCAATATGAAGGATCGAGACACACGACGAAAAGCAAATACTCCCCAAAAGATCATGGAGAAGTCTATCCGAAAAGACCTTATCAAGGTATGAGGATATATAGATCCAAGTCCTAAAAGGAGGCGGATCGTTGTATATTAAAATCCAAAATAAAGATTGGAGAAAAATGAAGAAGTCGTGGTCCTAGTATGAAGAATCTCTCAAAAACTTCAAGTGAAGAAATTCCTATTATAAAGAGAAGACCATAATTTCAAGAACGTCTCTCAAGATTTGAAGTATGAAGTCGCTGCCAAATATCGGTCCAAGAAAGGTCTCAAATCGTGAAGCAAGTTATGCCAAGATATGAACTTTATGAGGTCCCGAGAAGCAGTTTTAAAAGATTTTTTCCTTTAGCTAACTATTGATTAAATCGTCCTACTTTATTTTCAGCCTAATAACTATCGTAATAAGTCAACAATGCATCCTCGTGATCATTTAAGACAACAATAAAATATAAGAGATACACCTAGGAATAAGGGAGTCTAAGTAAATAATTGGCCCACATGAGTTTGCGTTAGTTTGCTAACTTATAATAACAATGATCTCGTTTTTAAGCTTGATATGGGGAACGTGAAACTTGAGGATGATAATCATTCATGATATTCCAAAACCCTAAGGTAAGTTTTTGATCTTTTTACTTGTTTTCTTCCTTTGAATATTTTATAATTTTCTATCTCTTTAATAAAGGCCAAGGTAGGTTAATTATGATGGAAAATGTAAAACTTGCTTTGTAACTAATGCATTGCAATAGTCAAGTGTAGGGGATTTGATAGGTGTGAAAACACCCATCCTTTGACCACTTAATTATAATAAAAACCAAGCCAAAACGTGTATTTTATGTCGTAAATGTCGGAATTATGCGTGGTTTGTGTTTTTATTGTGTTTTAGGACCAAAAGATGAAAAAGGAAGAAAACACGGGCTTTCATGGGCTTTTATCTAAGAAAACGAGAAAAGACGAAGTCAAAAGATCAAGAGTGCAAAAAGAACGGAAGTCCAAGGCCTATTCTGAAGATTTATCGAAGAAAAAGTCTAAAGACGGAAGTTTAATGAAGTCGAAGAACCAAGTCTAATTAAAGAAGAAAATTATAAGACGAGTTCAAATTATATCGACAAATCCCGAGACGACGTCGAGAAAGACAAAGAATTTAAATCGAGTCGAGACAAGAAGAAAGAAGGAAGAAAGCATCAACATTTTACTCCACCTATAAATATCATCCTAATGTGTCATTAGGAGGTGGTTAGTTAGTTTAGATTAGGAGTAGTGTAATTTTATTTTCTCTCTCTAGTTTTTCATTTTCTCTCTCTAGTTTTTCTTTAAAGTTTTAAGCTTTTCACTTTAATCTTGTATTTGAATCTTTAATCTTCATCTTTAATTTCAAGTTTTTCATATTCAATCTCTTTCTACCTTTCTTGATTTTTACTTGTTTGATCCGAAAATTATCTTTGATTTTGTTTAATCTTGATGTTTGATTTATTAAAAAGTTTATCTTTTGGTTTCTATCTAAGTTTTATACGGATTAAGCTTTGAGCTTATCATGCTTATTGGCTTATTTTGTGTTTAGCTTATTTATTTTTTAGTTTTCTTAAAAAAGTTTAGTCTTTTTAAAGTTTGATTCATAAAGTTTGCTTATTTCGTATTTTAAAAGTTTTCAAATTTGTGCTTATTGAGTTGGTTAAATTTTTGTTAATTGTTCTTTTTAGAAGTGCTTATTGGTTTATTAGCTTATGCTCATCCATCCGAATATTGTGATTTTTCCATCACAATAGGGTTTTTACATTGTGACAGCTTTGTGATAGCTTATTGCGATATCCCCTTATTCCGATCGAGGATTACGATTGCCCCTGACATCGTGGACTGCGATCGGGATTTAAGGTATATTGCGACGAAATACTGCCCAAATTTTAGCTGTCATATTGTGACAGCTTAACATTCCATATTGTGAGAGTTTATTTTTATAATATTCCGATACTTTTCTTATAAGTACATTCCGACAGTTTTTTATATTTAAACATTCCGATAGTTTTTTTATAATCAACATTCCCATAGTTTACCATATTAAGATAGATATTTCACTTATAGTATTTAGTTATATTCCGATAGATAGTTTACTTATATTCCGACAGTTGTGTTTCATATGTTATTACGATAGAATGTCATACGTACCTACATGCCAACTTATTCCCTTTTGGTTTCATATGTTATTACGATAGAATGTCATACGTGCCTACATGCCAACTTATTCCCTTTTGGCGTCAAATTAAGCTAGTAGGTTGCTAGCCTGAGCTAGCTGCATGCTAGCTTGTTTATTTATTATTTTGTTCCGTAATTGTTTAGTTTAATCTGAAAGTTGTTCCGATTTTATTTCTGAAAGTTACGTATTTTTAGTTATATTTTTCGTCTAATTTTAAAATTAATATTTTTTCGTAAAGTTCAAGTTTTATCTTTTATTTAGTACCCGCTTTAGGTTTTGCCTTGTTTAACTTTAAAGTACCCACTTAGTTTTATTCTCTCCTTTTTCATTAAGTAAACTTTATTTTCGAGTCGATAGTTAATTTCTTCGTTTAGTTTTATTTTTATTAATTATTTCGTTTTAATTTACGTTTTATTATTTATTTTGCTCCTTTATTATTAGTTATTCGTTTTTGGTTTATTTTTATTACTTTTTGCATTTACTTTTTAATTAGTTATAGACAACGACAACATTTTATTTTATTCACCAAGAACGACTGAGTCACACTTTTAACCGGAGATCAATTCAATTAGACCGTGAACAACGAACTTTTTAACCTAGCAAAATCCTACTTTCAATATAAAATAATTAAAATATGCATAGAATATTCAAGATGCATTTTGCATACATAATTTAACCTTTAAACATCTAATTTATTGTAAAGGAATACCTATAGCTAATTTATCAATGATATTCAAACTGTGAATACAAGATTACATAATTCAAGTTAATTAGACGAATTAAAGATGTCGTATTAAAAACATATGCTAATAACGAAATAATCAGTTAATTTATAACAACTAATTTCAACCTAAGAATGATGCAATGATAGTACCATGGTGTTGAGATGATGATTGCTAGGTGATCGTAGATTCGAATTAACAATAAAGATGATGTGGATTTGAATGAACAATCAAGGATGATGATGATTTTGAAGTAACTGGTTTATGGAGGTTGTTGTTGTTGGTGGTGGTTGAGTGATTTTGGATTGGAATTAACAAATTTGGCGGAAAAAAGACAGAGAGGAAAACACACAGTGTGTGAAAATAAAAAGAATTAAAAAACCGCTTTATATACTTGACAACAAATAAAAGTTTTATATATTAAATCTTAAATTAATCTTTACCGTTGGATCAAAATAAAATAGAAGGTGGGGATGTGTCCCTTAGAATGCAAGAAAAAACAAGGATGCAAAATAACTTTTCTCATGTACTTATACGAAGTTAAAAGTCTCAACAAATAATAGTATAACAACTTGGAACACTTTACAATAGTAGCCTTGTTTTCTTTATTTTTTCTTATTTTTATTATTATTAGTCTTAGAGCTATTCATATCATATATTTTTTCATCAAATCTATTAGGAGGCTTAACAATCCTTTGAGATCTACTCATACTCTCGATTAATTAAAAGAAAATCAAAAATCCAATTTTGACGTGGATTTAGCACATCTCCTCAATGGACAGTGAAAAATGTATCAGCTTATGCGAAATACAAAGTTGAATTCAAATATCAAATCAGTATTGAAATTAAGGCACTACAACTTTATGAATCAAGCTTTTTAATGGAAAACAATTGGCGAGAAAAGTTGTTTTAAAGAGAGAGAGAGAGGAAAAAGTTGTTTTAGAGATAGAAAGGGTTTAATTTTTTTGTGATAATGTTCAGTAACCTTTATCCATAAGAATCTATCTTTGCATTATTAGTCTATTATTTATATTGCTTTGCATGAATTGGGGGAAATTGAGGATAGTGTGGTTAAGATAAGAGTAGTTGAGGAAATGAATGTTGATGGGATTGATAGTGCTAGAAATGGTCAGAAAAAAGGAACGATGGAACTTATGTGTGTAATGAGGGTTTTGTAAGTAATAGGGTTAATTGTGAGATTGATGGTCTGGTAAAGGAGATGTTTGTGAAACAGAGGATGATGTTGGTATGTGCATAGGGAGAGGTGTTGTGATGGTACCGATAGTATTGGTAAAAATGTGACTAAAAGTAATGGTGTTGGTATTGTGAATGATAATCAAAATAAGGGACAATGTGATATGATGGATAAGGGGTGTTGAGTCAATCCTTTGTTGCTGCAACATCTAGGAATGTTACTTAATGTGGCAGAGATTTGGAAAATGTACATACTGAGATGGATGAAATGGTGTTAAGGCGGTAGTTTTTGATGATGTGATGGTTGAAGAAGGAAGTAAAAAATAGTAGATGGCTTTAGTTGATATTTGTAGGATATAGGATGCCTATGTATGAATTGATGTACAATTTAAGGAAGATATGGAGTATATATGGGTTTGAAGATATAATGGATGATAATAATGGGGTGTATTTCATGAAGTTTAGCAATGAAGAAGGTTTAGAACATGTTGTGAATAATGGTCCATGGATGGTTAATAATAAACCATTAGTGGTTAAAAAATGGAGTGTAGATATGTGTCTTGACAAGAATGTACCTGAAAAGGTTTCACTTTGTGTTAAACTTTGCAATGTGCCATTAGAAGCTTGGACTACTAAAGGAATTAATGCTCTTGCTAGTAGAATGGGAAGACCCTTAGTGATGAGTTCTATGACTGCTTCTATGTGCAAACAAGTAATAGGGAGAGTGGGTTATACTATAGTATTGGTTGAAGTTAGTGCAAAGAAGGAATTATCTGAGAATATTAGAATTGTACATAAGAACAAGCAAGGAATAATTCATTGTAGGAAGAGTGTGAAAGTAGTATATCATTGGAAACCACCTGTTTGTCATGATTGTGGGGTGTTTGGACATATGAAGAAAATGTGCTTAAAGAAGGTTCAAGGGGTAAATGTAAATCCTGATTGTAAAAGTTTTGTTGAAAATAAAAATGAAGATAGTGAGGGGCCTTGTAGAAGTTAAAAACAGAATATATGGTCGAAGTAGGGAAAGAGTACAAAAGCATAATTACAAGCCAAACACTTGACCAAATAGATTTGGTCCTAAGATTGTGTATCAAGCTAAAAATAAAGTTGTTGTTGATAAGGAAAAAACACCTAGTATAAATAGCTTTGATTGTGATAAAAATAATGAAAAAAATAAGAAGAGTGAAGGATCTAAGAAGAAATGGTATGTGCATAATGACATATTACAAGCAATGAAAAAGTCAGCAAATAAGTTTACTGTGTTTGACATGTATGAAGTTAATGAACAAAATAAGTTAGAAGTATTGAAGAATATAGAAAGAGTTGATGAGTTTTTGAGTAATAAATGTCTTCCTTCTCAAGAGGTGCTAAATAGTTGGAGTATTGATATGGTAGCCTATTATAAGCAAAAGGGATGGCTTTTGGAGAAAGAAAAAGTATGTGGCACTAGTTAGGAACTTAATGAGGAGGTAGAAGATGTATTAGCTTAAACAAGTAGTATAGCTAAAAGTATGGAAGAAGAAAATGTGAAAGGTATGCATAAGGAGGTGTTGCATGATAACTAGTATTGATTATGGATTACAAAATAAGAACATGGAATATTATAGGACTTAGTTCCTCTGATAAACAAAAAGGAAGTGGTGAATTTTATAAGATGAGAGAAATTGCAAGTCTATGTTATTCTTAAGACTCATTTGAAGTACATGGTGATTGATAAAGTTTGTAATAGTATTTTTGGAAGTTGGATTTAGGTTACCAATATTAGTCATTGTAATAAGGGTTGCAGAATTATTGTGGGGTGGAATATTTATGATCTTAGGTTGCAGGTGATTTACATAGGTAGCCAATTTGTGCTGGTCTGTCTGGAAATCATAGATGGGAGTACTAGAGCATTTCATTTATACTACAAATGGTGGGTTTGAAAGGAAAGATTTGTGGAAAGAACTATGGATTGATAAAAGAATTATTGAGAAGAATCCTTTGTTTTTAAGTGGTGATTTTAATGTTACACTGGATCCTAATGAACATTTCACTGGTACATCCAGAATGACTAGTGATATGAAGGATTTTAGTGAATGTGTCAATATGTTGGAAGTAGGGGACATCATTAGCTCTGGCGTATTCTTTAATTGGACTAAAAATATGCATAAAGTAAGTGATGGGAATAATTTGGAATTCTAAAGAAGTTGGATAGGATCATGGGATATGAGGAGTTTATTGGAAGGTTTAATCAATCTTATACATTTTTTTACCTTATGTTATATCTAATCATTGCACTACTGTTCTTATCATTCCTAACGGTGTTCCAAGCAAGAAAAAAATATATTAAATTTGCTAATTTCGTCTATGAGAATTCAGAGTTCCTTCCTTTGATGACTCAATCATGGAGTGAAGATGTATTTGGGTGCAGTATGTTTAAAGTAGTGAAAAAATGAAGAATATGAAGAAAAATATAAAGCAATTAGCCTGGAAAAATGGTAATATTTTTGAAAATGTGCAAAAGCTCAAAGTGATGTGAAGGAGATACAAGAGGAAATTGATAAAGACCCTCACAATCAAAATTTGAGGCAGGATAGGTGATATGTGTGAAAACACACATCTTTTCTACCACTTAATTACAATAATAACCGGACCAAAACGTGTATTTTATGTCTTTTATGTCGGAATTATGTGTGGTTTGTGTTTTTGTTGTGATTTAGGACGAAAAGGTGAAAAGTGGAGAAAACACGAAAATTCACGGGCATTTACGGGCTTTTATTGAAGAAAAGGATGAAAGACGAAGTCAAGAAGTCGAGAGTGCAAAAAGAACGGAAGTCCAAGACCAATTCTGAAGATTTATCGAAGAAAAAGTCAAAAGACGGAAGTTCACTTAAAGCCGAGGAACTCAAGTCTTATTTATCGAAGAATTAAAAGACGAGTCCAAAGAAATCCCGAGCCAAAAGTCATCACATTCCAAGATTAACAAAAAGATTAAGAAGGAAGGACTTAATGGGCAATTAAGAAGAAAAGGAAGAAGGGGAGGAAGCTTCCTCTAACCACTCCTCTAATAACCTATAAATACCCCTCTTATTCATGCATTTACTTTTGTTGGCTAGATTGACAAACTAGTTCTTCCACCTTTATCTTATTGCACTTTTAATTACTTGCACATTTAAATACATGTTTTGCACCTTAATTACCTTTTAATTTCAAGTAAGTGTTTCTTTAATTACTCGCACCTTTACTTTATCTTGTTGATCTCATTCTTCCTTTCTTTATTCTTTGATTTATATGCTTTTTATCTTGTTGATTTGTTTAAAGATTACATTTTTATGTTTTTGATTGTTTCAAACCATTTATTTTCATAGCCTATTTTGTTTATTTTCAAGTTTACATAGTTTTTACAAAAGTTATTTTTATATAAAAAGTTGTTTTTCTTAAAGTAATTCTTTTTCGTGTTTTAAAAGTTGTTAACTTTCAGTTTAGTAGCTTATTTTTACACGGTTTAACCTTAGGATTTAGTCTTGTGCTTATTAGAATCTTAGCTTATTTGTGTAGCTTATTTTGTGTACTTTTCCCCGTTTTCCGATCGTGACAATCGGAAAAGGGTTTTACTTTCCGATCTGAGCTGTATTGCTTGGTCGAAATAGGGATATAACATTCCGATCAAGAGGACTTTGGTATTCCGATCTGTGTATGTTTGGGTATTCCGATCAGGGGGTTGTGACAGAATTCCGATCTGAATCATTCTTTAAACATTCCGATCGAGGTGCTACTTTGAATATTCCGATCGTGTAAGGTGACAGATATTCCGATTGGTGTTCCGAACGGCATTCCGACCAAATCCATATTCCGATCAAGAGGTAAGTTAAGCATTCCGATTGGGGTGTTGTGGATATTCCGATTGGTAAGGTTTGACATTCCGATTGGTAAGATCGGAATGTATTCCGATTGAGGGAGTTAATTGCCATGTTTTGTCTTGTTTAATTTTTAGTTTACGTTTTTAATACTCGTCTAACTTCAATTCTTGTCACGCTTTTATTTTTAATCATTTAATCATTTTACTTCCCGTTACGTTTTTAAATATCGCACCTTTAATTTTAAATTAGACTTAGATTTAATTTCACGCACTTTTACTTTAATTGTTTTGCACATTTTCATATACTACAACGACAACCTTTTTGTTTCACCAAAGATCAATTGAGTCACACATAGAGAACCTAGATCAATTCGATTAGACATACATCAACGAATCTTTTTAACCTGAGTAAAATCGATTGTATTAAATGGCGCCGCTGCCGGCTCTTTTCGTAAAGATTAACGGTTTTCTATGAGATACGCGTTGCTTTTTGGGATCCGTTCACTTGTGAGCGTTATTTTTCTTGCATTAAAAAATTCAAAAAATCATTAAAAAATTAAAAAATTGATAAAAATACATAAAAATCAAAAATTTCAAAAATCCAAAAAGATTTTATCTTTATTGTGTATATATATTGTCTTTATGTTTGGTTTCTTTTTCTTTTACATTTTCAGGTGTATGCTACTAGATCTTCTAATTATCAAGAGCCCGAGCCTCAAGAAGATTTAGATATGGCAGGTGTTAACAACAACAACATTCCACCGCACCTTAATAATAATAATAACAACAATGCTCTTCCACAGCCCGATCTTCGGACCATGGAGGAACTTTGTCAACCAACCATGTTTGGACGAGGAGGACCGATTGCGCCGATGCAAATCAACGCTCCTGAGTTTTCATTAAAGCACCACATGATTCAGCAAGTACAAACAAACCCATTCCGTGGACTGCCTGATGATGATGCCAACAAACACCTCGACAAGTTCATTACAATCACCCAAAGCATGAAGTTGGCTGGTGCCACAATGGATGAACTTCGCCTACAACTCTTTCCACATACTTTATTACATCATGCCGAGAAATGGTTTGATCGTCTCCCGAAGAATTCTATTCACACTTGGGATGACATGACTCAACGCTTTTTGTCGCGCTACTTTCCACCATCCATGGTCACGAGTCTTCGCAATCAGATCATCGGTTTCATGCAAGACCCTGATGAATCTCTTTTTGATGCTTGGGAGAGATATAATGTCTTGATCGATAGATGTCCAAACCACAACATGCTCCCTGTGACCTTAATCGATACTTTCTACAACGGTCTGACTTTTCGAGATCGTGATACGATCAATGCAGCCGCCGGTGGCACATTCATGAAAAGGAGACCCGAGGAGTGTAGAGAGCTAATTGAGAACATGACTACTCATCATAAGAACTGGGATTCCTCTGCTTCTTCTAGGAACAACCCGAGAGTCAATGTTTCCTCAACCTCAGCAAACCCTGATATGACCAAACTCACCCGTGTGTTGACTGAAATGAGCAGAAGTATGCAACTCTTGGCTTCAAATCAACAACAACAACAAGTTAAAGTTGTTGCTACTCCTTGTGAAACATGCGGCGGTCCTCACTCATACACCGATTGTCCCTCTACACAAGGAAATCCGGAAAATGTGTATGCAGCTTACGTTAATTATTCACCGGAAAATTACCAAGCTCGACCTCAAGGGGATAGAAATCCGCTGAGCTACCGATCAAACAACTACCTTTCACCCGGTTTTTCTCCTCAAAACCAAAACCCCGCCAACAACTACACTAGAAGCAACCAAATCCCACCAAGAGCTTCTAATCCTTATCACCCACCCGCTCAACAAACCCCACCCAGTAATCCGGATGTTGAGGCCATCATGAGAACCCAAGGTGAGCAAATCAAGAATCTGCAGAGCCAAATTATCAATCTTAAAGGAGATATCACAAAGCAAGGAAATGAGATAAGATCCGAGCTTCGAGATAACATTCAATCCTCCTTCAGCAATCAAACCAATGATTTGAAGAATATGCGTGCTAGTTTCTTGCCCGCCGCTCAACCTTCTTCTTCGAGTTCTCTACCTTCAAACACCGTCACTAATCCGCGAGCTAATGTGAGTGCTATTACTACTCGTAGTGGAGCCACCATCGTAGGACCAACAATCCCACCCACATCATCTACACTTCCTCCACCACCATTTATCCCTACTCCTCCTACACCTAGTATTAGTGCACCATTACCGTCTCCGCCTCGACGTGATGAAGTTCCCACGAATGACCCTTCAACATCTCAACCTTTACCACCTACACCTGCACCCTCACCACCCAAACCTAATATCCCTTATCCTTCTCGCTTGGGCAAGAACAAAATGCTAAACAAGGAGGACGCTCAAGTGACTAGCTATATCAAGATGATTTCTCAAATGAACTTCAACATTAGCTTTCTTGAAGCACTTGTCCACATGCCCAAATTTGTTAAAGCATTTAGGGAATTGCTTAACAAGAAGGAGAAGCTGATTGAACTCGCCAACACTCGATTAAACGAAAACTGCTCTGCAGTTATTCTTAAAGAACTTCCGGAAAAGCTTGGAGATCCCGGTCGTTTCGTGTTGCCTTGCGTGTTCAACAAAACTGAAGAATTTACTGCCCTTGCTGATCTCGGGGCTAGTATTAATTTGATGCCTTTGAGTGTTTGGAAAACACTATCATTACCCGAGCTCACTCCAACAAAGATGACTCTTGAACTTGCAAATCGCACTCTCGCTTACCCCGTTGGTATAGCCGAAGACGTGTTTATTAAAGTTGGCACATTTACTTTCCCGGTCGATTTTGTCGTAGTTGATTATGAAATGGACCTTCGTATTCCTTTAATACTTGGTCAGCCATTCTTGAGAACCGGACGTGCTTTAGTGGATGTGGCCGAAGGTGAGTTAATCTTAAGAGTCGGGGATGATGCACAAGTTTTCAAAATGGGAAAGCTTACAAGTACAACCTTTGCAGGCCGAGAATCAGTGAATATGATTAATGTGCTCGATGACTTTACCGTCTACGATAATCCTCTATTCGACTCTTGCATCTATAATCCACTTTTTCAAGATGATGTGGATGATTCTCGCCCCACTTTGGACGCTTCTCCCATTTATGATTCTCCACCGGTCTTTGATGCTTATGAAGATGATGATTCTAGCTCAGATTCGGATGATTATGATGACCTTACTTCTGAGTATCCCGAGCTGCCCACGTATGATGATTTCGATGAGGCTGATACTCTTTCGAGCGATTCTTCACATAATGAAGATCCTCCGCCATCACTCGATCCTACTTTGGACGATTACTCATTTGAGGAAGATTTCTCTAAATTTCTCAACACTTACTTCCCTCATGAGAGTGATGCTCCTCCTTATGACTTTGAAGATTATCGTCTTGATCCTACTTTGGATTTGAAGCACATTCTGTCAAAGGAGAAGAAACCGGTTGACACCAATATCCGTTGCACATATGATTTGACACCTCTTTGTCCCACTTCTGAGGACGAGGTTGTGCTTCTTTGCGTATCTTCTTCACACTCGGCTGAGCCTGAGTGCTATTTTCCCCTAAAGGAAAAGGTGTTCGACCCTGGTATTGAAATTCTGCAGCCATCTCAGTATCCACCTGATGAAATAAAAGGAAATATCTTTGGAACTTATGGAAATCTGCTTGCACCACTTCAACCTTGCTTCCACCATGCTCCATTGCTGCTTAAGGGAACCTTGCCTACTCTTCTTTGGCTTGCCTTGTTCGCCTTAAGCCTATGCTATTTGCTCGATGAAAACTATGTCTTTGATCCTGGTGGATATGTCTTATGCTTCTTCCGTTGATGATCAAGGTCGAGTCAGGCTAATGACTCGGTTAACAAAAATCAAGCGCTTCTTGGGAGGCAACCCATGCATCTATCTTTTCGCTTTCTTTATCATAAGTGTAGGGGAGACCCGTTGGTGTTTGCTCTCTCCTCTCTTCTCTTAATCAGGGATTCGAGCTTCAATGATCCACTCTTGATGATTCTTGACGACCCGTGATTCCGTGTTCCATTATCCCGGTTCTATCCTAAACTCTTTTCGATTCTCTATTTTATATTTTCTCAAATATTAAAATAGGAATCTCTTTAGTGGTCTTTCCCTTGGCGAGATTTAAACAACGTGCACAATGTCCTAAGTGTAGGGGAGTTTACTCCCACATGCTTAAACATTGAGGACAATGTTTATCTTAAGTGTAGGGGGACTTCTATCGAAGTTGAGTGGTATTTTCCTTGTATTTGTCCTCATTTTAATCGGAAAATCAATTTTTCGACATTTTTCAAAATTTTTGATCTATTTTGGCCTATTTAGTTTATCCCTTTGTATAGTTATTTTCTTTCCTTATTAGAATAAATTTTTAAATAAGTGGTTTTAATTTTCAAAACGTTGTGAATCTTTTGACTCAACCCGAGTTTACTTGTCTAAGTTACTCTAGCTAGTATCCTTAACGTGTTTAAGTCAAGTTTTGCTAGGCTTTTATATAGGGAGCTATAAAACGCGAAAGTCTTAACTCTCACGGGTTAAGAACAAGAACTTTTCGCAAGTTCCGATAATTGATCCTAGAGAGTCGTTTATCAAGGGAACTTTAAAATGCAATTTCTAAACTTGAAAAAGTCTAAGAATTTGCAAGATCCTATAGGCGACTCGAAAACCCAAAACTTTGATTTAATAGGCTAAGCATCCACGAGTCTCATTACTTGAGATTTTAAAAGGAAGTGGTGAATTTTATAAGATGAGAGAAATTGCAAGTCTATGTTATTCTTAAGACTCATTTGAAGTACATGGTGATTGATAAAGTTTGTAATAGTATTTTTGGAAGTTGGATTTAGGTTACCAATATTAGTCATTGTAATAAGGGTTGCAGAATTATTGTGGGGTGGAATATTTATGATCTTAGGTTGCAGGTGATTTACATAGGTAGCCAATTTGTGCTGGTCTGTCTGGAAATCATAGATGGGAGTACTAGAACATTTCATTTATACTACAAATGGTGGGTTTGAAAGGAAAGATTTGTGGAAAGAACTATGGATTGATAAAAGAATTATTGAGAAGAATCCTTTGTTTTTAAGTGGTGATTTTAATGTTACACTGGATCCTAATGAACATTTCACTGGTACATCCAGAATGACTAGTGATATGAAGGATTTTAGTGAATGTGTCAATATGTTGGAAGTAGGGGACATCATTAGCTCTGGCGTATTCTTTAATTGGACTAAAAATATGCATAAAGTAAGTGATGGGAATAATTTGGAATTCTAAAGAAGTTGGATAGGATCATGGGATATGAGGAGTTTATTGGAAGGTTTAATCAATCTTATACATTTTTTTACCTTATGTTATATCTAATCATTGCACTACTGTTCTTATCATTCCTAACGGTGTTCCAAGCAAGAAAAAAATATATTAAATTTGCTAATTTCGTCTATGAGAATTCAGAGTTCCTTCCTTTGATGACTCAATCATGGAGTGAAGATGTATTTGGGTGCAGTATGTTTAAAGTAGTGAAAAAAATGAAGAATATGAAGAAAAATATAAAGCAATTAGCCTGGAAAAATGGTAATATTTTTGAAAATGTGCAAAAGCTCAAAGTGATGTGAAGGAGATACAAGAGGAAATTGATAAAGACCCTCACAATCAAAATTTGAGGCAGGATAGGTGATATGTGTGAAAACACACATCTTTTCTACCACTTAATTACAATAATAACCGGACCAAAACGTGTATTTTATGTCTTTTATGTCGGAATTATGCGTGGTTTGTGTTTTTGTTGTGATTTAGGACGAAAAGGTGAAAAGTGGAGAAAACACGGAAATTCACGGGCATTTACGGGCTTTTATTGAAGAAAAGGATGAAAGAAGAAGTCAAGAAGTCGAGAGTGCAAAAAGAACGGAAGTCCAAGACCAATTCTGAAGATTTATCGAAGAAAAAGTCAAAAGACGGAAGTTCACTTAAAGCCGAGGAACTCAAGTCTTATTTATCGAAGAATTAAAAGACGAGTCCAAATAAATCCCGAGCCAAAAGTCATCACATTCCAAGATTAACAAAAAGATTAAGAAGGAAGGACTTAATGGGCAATTAAGAAGAAAAGGAAGAAGGGGAGGAAGCTTCCTCTAACCACTCCTCTAATCACCTATAAATACCCCTCTTATTCATGCATTTACTTTTGTTGGCTAGATTGACAAACTAGTTCTTCCACCTTTATCTTATTGCACTTTTAATTACTTGCACATTTAAATACATGTTTTGCACCTTAATTACCTTTTAATTTCAAGTAAGTGTTTCTTTAATTACTCGCACCTTTACTTTATCTTGTTGATCTCATTATTCCTTTCTTTATTCTTTGATTTATATGCTTTTTATCTTGTTGATTTGTTTAAAGATTACATTTTTATGTTTTTGATTGTTTCAAACCATTTATTTTCATAGCCTATTTTGTTTATTTTCAAGTTTACATAGTTTTTACAAAAGTTATTTTTATATAAAAAGTTGTTTTTCTTAAAGTAATTCTTTTTCGTGTTTTAAAAGTTGTTAACTTTCAGTTTAGTAGCTTATTTTTACACGGTTTAACCTTAGGATTTAGTCTTGTGCTTATTAGAATCTTAGCTTATTTGTGTAGCTTATTTTGTGTACTTTTCCCCGTTTTCATCGTGACAATCGGAAAAGGGTTTTACTTTCCGATCTGAGCTATATTGCTTGGTCGGAATAGGGATATAACATTCCGATCAAGAGGACTTTGGTATTCCGATCTGTGTATGTTTGGGTATTCCGATCAGGGGGTTGTGACAGAATTCCGATCTGAATCATTCTTTAAACATTCCGATCGAGGTGCTACTTTGGATATTCCGATCGTGTAAGGTGACAGATATTCCGATTGGTGTTCCGAACGGCATTCCGACCAAATCCATATTCCGATCAAGAGGTAAGTTAAGCATTCCGATTGGGGTGTTGTGGATATTCCGATTGGTAAGGTTTGACATTCCGATTGGTAAGATCGGAATGTATTCCGATTGAGGGAGTTAATTGCCATGTTTTGTCTTGTTTAATTTTTAGTTTACGTTTTTAATACTCGTCTAACTTCAATTCTTGTCACGCTTTTATTTTTAATCATTTAATCATTTTACTTCCCGTCACGTTTTTAAATATCGCACCTTTAATTTTAAATTAGACTTAGATTTAATTTCACGCACTTTTACTTTAATTGTTTTGCACATTTTCATATACTACAACGACAACCTTTTTGTTTCACCAAAGATCAATTGAGTCACACATAGAGAACCTAGATCAATTCTATTAGACATACATCAACGAATCTTTTTAACCTGAGTAAAATCGATTGTATTAATAGGAGTAAAATTTTAAAGCAGTATACTTATGTAGTGAAAGAAGAGGAATCGTATCAAAAGGCTAAAGATAAATGGTAGAGTGTGGGTGACAGAAACAATGCTTACTTCCATAAAGTTATTAAAAGTAGAATCCAGAGAAATATGATTGATGCTATAAATGATGAAGTTAGAAATAGATATGAAGGTAAAGATGTTGCAGAACAGTTTGTAAGACATTTTCAAATTTTCTTGGGTCAAAGTGTGTTTGCGAAACATATTGTTGATCTTGAAGTCTTAATCAAGCATCCGTTGAGTGATGAGGAAGCTAGTTTCATGGTTTGGGATGTATGCGATGAAGAAATCAAAAGGGCTATGTTCCTTATTGATGACAACAAAGCTCCTAGTCTAGATGATTATTCTACTTTATTCATCAAAAAGACTTAGGATATTATTAGAAAAGATGTGTGTATTATTGTTAGAGAGTTATTTGTGGATGGAAATTTTTTGAAAGAAATTAGTTCCACATTAATTGCATTGGTTCCAAAAATGCAAACTCCACAAAAAGTATCTGATTTTCGCCCTATTGTGTGATGTAATGTGATTTTCAAATGTCTTAGCAAGATTATCACTGAGAGGATTAAAGGATGTTTGGATACGATTGTTAGAAAGAACAAAGTGCCTTTATTCCAAATATGCATATTCAGGATAATATTATGCCGGCACAAGAGCTATTCAAAGGCTACTAGCAGGGTACCTGCGCGTTACGGCGGTGGGTACCTTGTAACATAGTTTTTGGCAAATTTTTATGTTTTCCTTACAACGACATCACGAAAAATGAAATTATGAGGTTTGGGTATCTTTATGTAACTGTGTAGCTGAATTGATGGCGACTCCGGTTGTCGGTTGAATCTGTTTGTCCGGTTCGATTTTCATATACACTGTCATTTTAGGTAGACATAATATGCATGTTTTTTTTGTAAAAATATTCTTTTAATTGTTGTACAACTTAAATATATACTTTTATTTTAAAGTAATTGTTATTTTAATTATATTTTAAGTTGTATTAATTATAATTATTTTTAAGTGTGTATTAATTATTATATATAAATTAGTATTAATATGAGTATAAATTACTTGTACCATGTGTTATTTTAATTGTAAAATAGGGTGATGGGGTAATTTAATTTTAGAATTTAATATAAATATGTTATAATTAAATGTTTGAAATTGCTACTTTACTACGGTAGCTTCTTTTGCTTGTATTATATGTTATAATTTTTGTAAAAAGGGGTGATGAAGTATTTTAAATATAGTATTTAATTCTCTTTGTTACAACTTTTTGTTTCAAGTTTCTATTTTGGTTAGGTAAGCTTGTTTTGCTTGTACCATATGTTATTAATGTTTTATGTTGAAAATTCAAGTCTTCTATTAATAACCTATCAAAATGTTTTATAAGGGAGTTAGATGCTAGGAAAATAGGACCAAAGAGAGTGGCTATGAAGGTGGATATCCAAAAGGCATATGACATAGTGAATTGGTAGTTCCTTGAAGAAATTCTTAAAGGATTTTGGTTTCATGAGATCATGGTTAACTGGATCATGAAATGTGCTACAACCACATCTTTCTATAGTTGTGTTAATGGGGAGACTTGTGGCTACTTTAGTGGTGGTAGAGGATTGAGGCAAAGAGATCCTATTCCTTACCTGTTCACTATGGTTATGGACATCCTCACTCTAATCATTATTAGGAATGTGGAGAATGAAGCCAATTTTCAATATCATTTTGGGTGTAAAAAATTGAAAATTACAAATGTTTGCAGTGTTGGTGATTTATTGATATTTTGTCATGCTGATAGTACATCAGTGAGTGTTTTGAAGAAATCCATTGAGAAAATTGGTAAAGTTGCAGGTCAGATACCTAACTACAATAAAATTACCATAATTTTTTGTTGCTTGGATGAGGAGGAAAAGGAAGAGCTTCTTGATATTGTCCTATTTAAGGTAGAGAAGTTGCCTATCAAGTATCTTGGAGTTCCAATTACATCTAAAAAATCAAGTATTGGTGAATTCAAAAGTCTTATTAACAAGGTGGAAAACATGGTTAATAATTGGAAAAATATAAGCCTTTCATATGATGGAAGACTTTTATTGGTGGCTTAAGTACTAGAACCTATCCATGTGTGATATGCTTTAGTTTTCTTGTTACCTATTGGGGTTATAAAAGTTATAAATAAAGTTAAGAAAAAATTCTTATGGAACAATCATAATGGTAGCAGAGGTAGAGCTAAAGTGGCTAGGAATAATGTTTGCAAAGCTAAAATTAGAGGTTGTCTAGGCTTGAATGATATGTTTATTTGGAATAAAGGTATGATTGTTAAATATCTTTGGCACCTTGTTACTGATAAAGGATCATTGTGGGTTAACTAGATTAATACTGAGAAACTAAAAGGAAGAAGTGTAGGGGAAGTGAAAGCATATAACACAATAGTGTTGGGATTTTACAACCATACGAATCAAGTATTCATGCGTCAAGAGTAAAACGCAACGGATAGGATCGATTAACTATGCACATAATGTAATTAACATAAAGATAAAGAATGTATAACTTAAGTCCAAGAACGGATGCTCAAGTAACAAAATTAATCAACCAACCAAACCCTATTTCCAATACACCATAACCGATTACTAATAGCCCAAAGATCAAGATAGATCTTATATAAGATAAGTCCACGTGATAGGTGTGTAACACCCATTCTTTTACCACTTAATTACAATAATAACCAGGCCAAAACGTGTATTTTATGTCGTAAATGTCGGAATTATGCGTGGTTTATGTTTTTGTTGTGATTTAGGACGAAAATCTAAAAAGGGGAGAAAACACGGGCTTTCACGGGCTTTTATCGAAGAAAAAGACAAAAGACGAAGTCAAGAAATCAAGAGTGCAAAAAGAACGGAAGTCCAAGACCAATTCTGAAGATTTATCGAAGAAAAAGTCAAAAGACGGAAGTTTACTAAAAGCCGAAGAACTCAAGTCTAACTTATTGAAGAAATTACAAGACGAGTTTATTAATCCCGAGACAAAAGTCGAAGAATTAAGAAGGCAAGGACTTAATGATAATTAAAGAAAGAAGAAAGAGATGAGGAAGCTTCCTTCCACTAATCCCCTCCTCCCCTATAAATAGAGTTATTAGTCATTTGTTTAGTTTTGTTGGCTAATAGTGACAATTAGTTCTTCCACCATTTTAATTACTTGCTCTTTAAATTCATGTCATTTACTTAATTGTCTTGCACCTTTAATTCCTTAATTTCAAGTAAGTTTCCTTTTATTGTTATTGAATCTTTACTTTTCTTGTTAATCTCCTATCTACCTTTCTTGTTTAATCTTTAATCTTTATGCTTTATGTTTGTGTTCATGTTCTTGAAGTTTTTATTGATTTAATCAAGTGGGTTTTGATTATTGTGGTGTTTATTGTTAGTTTTATTGATTTGGATTGATAGAGTATCATTAGTTGATTATTTGTGATTAGTCTTGCTTAATCTTTTGGTTTGATTTGATTAGTTTTGGTTAGATTCGTGTTTCTTTTTGTTTCCGTGTTATTTGTTATATTCTGTTTTCCAGGTTATTCCGAATCAAGACCTTTATTCCGGATCAGTGATATATTCCGAACGAAAGGATTTATTCCGGATCAAATCAATATTCCGGATAAACCAATTTTTCCGAATAAAAGAAATATTCCGAATAAAGGGCATATTCCGGATCAGCTTTTTATTCCGGATGAAGGAGTTGTGTTGATTATTCCAGATCAAGGTTGTTCATTCGGAATAACAAATATTCCGGATCAGTGGTTATTCCGAACCAAGCTGGTATTCCGAATTAAGGGTGTTCATTCGGAATAACATATATTCCGGATCAAGGTTGTTCATTTGGAATATTCCGGATGAAGATTTTATTCCGAATTAGTGTTTTGGCTTGATTATTCCGGATGAGCTATTATTCCGCATGAATTAAATATTCCGAGTGAAGAAGAATTATTCCGAACGAAGGTGACATTCCGAACGAGTGATTATTCCGAACGAAGGTTTATTTCGAATGAGCTGTTCTTAGTTTATTTTAAGTTTCTGTTTTTTAAATTCTTAAGCTTTATTTTTCTCGCCTTTTTACTTAGTCGCACTTTAAGTTTACTTGCCTTACATTTAGTTTAAGTTTACACTTTTAGTTGCCTTGCTTTTAGTTTAAGTTTAAGTTTGCCTTTAGGATAGTTTTTAGTTTGCGTTATTTACTTTAAGTGGCTTTTAATTTCTCGTCACGCTTTAATTACCCGTCATTTATTTTTAATTAGTTTAGATTTTACTTTACCGTTATTTACTTTAAAGTTTGTGCACATTTTAATTTTACTACAACGACAAATATTTTGTTTCCACCAAAAGATAGCTGAGTCGCACTTAAACCGGAAATCAATTCGATTAGACCACTTCAACGAACTTTTTAATTTTTATACTGGCCAAAAGCCTTGTATTAAATGGCGCCGCTGCCGGCTCTTTTCGTTAAGATTAACGGTTTTCTGTGAGAGACGCGTTGCTTTTTGGGATCCGTTCATTCGTGAGGGTTATTTGTCTTGCTTAAAAATTTCAAAAAAATCCATAAAAATTAAAAATTGTTAAAAACCCATAAAAATTCAAAAAATTCAAAAATCCAAAAAGATTTTATTTTCTTTATAGTGTATATATATTCTCTTTGTGTTTGGTATTGTTTTCTTTTGCTTTCGCAGGTGTATGCGTACTAGATCTTCTACTTATCCAGAGCCCGAGACTCGTGAAGATTTAGCTATGGCAGGTGTAAACAACAACAATAATCCACCGCACCTCAACAATAACAACAACAATGTTCTTCCACAGCCCGATCTTCGGACAATGGAGGAGCTTTGTCAACCCACAATGTTTGGACGAGGAGGACCGATTGCGCCGATGCAAATCACGGCTCCGGATTTTTCGTTGAAGCATCACATGATCCAACTAGTGCAAACTAACCCTTTTCGCGGATTGCCGGATGATGATGCCAACAAACACCTCGACAAATTCAATACTATTACCCAAAGCATGAAGTTGCCCGGTGCTACAATGGATGTCCTTCGCCTTCAACTCTTCCCACATACTTTATCACACCACGCCGAAAATGGTTTGATCGTCTCCCGAAGAATTCCATTCATACTTGAGATGACATGACTCAACGATTTTTGTCGCGCTACTTTCCACCCTCCATGGTCACGAGCCTTCGAAATCAAATCAGCGGTTTCATGCAAGAACCCGATGAATCTCTCTTTGATGCTTGGGAAAGATATAATGTTTTGATCGATCGGTGTCCAAACCACAACATGCTCCCCGTTACCTTAATTGATACTTTCTACAACGGTTTGACTTTTCGTGATCGTGATACGATTAATGCAGCCACCGGTGGCACATTTATGAAAAGAAGACCCGAGGAGTGTAGAGAGCTTATTGAGAACATGACTACTCATCACAAAAATTGGGATTCCTCCGCTTCTTCAAGGAACAACCCTAGAGTCAATGTTTCTTCTACTTCAGCAAACCCCGACATGACCGAATTCACCCGCATGATGGCCGAAATGAACAAAAATATCTTGCTCATCGCTACAAACCAACAACAACAAGTTAAAGCGGTAGCCATTCCTTGTGAGACATGCGACGGTCCTCACTCATACACTGATTGTCCTTCTACTCAAGGCAATCCGGAAAACGTGTATGCGGCTTATGGTAATTATTCACCGGAAAATTACCAAGCCCGACCTCAAGGGGATCGAAATTTGCTAAGTTACCGGTCCAACTACTATCTTTCACCCGGTTTTTATCCTCAAAACCACAATTCCAACAACTACACTAGAAGCAACCAAATCCCACCTAGAGCTTCTAATCCTTATCACCCACCCGCTCAACAAGCCCCACCCATGAATCAAGATGTTGAAGCCTTAATGAGAACCCAAGGAGAGCAAATTAAGAATCTACAAAGCCAAATTATCAATTTTAAACGGGATATCACTAAGCAAGGAAATGACATTAGATCCGAGCTTCGAAATGATATACAATCCTCCTTCAGCAATCAAACGAATGATTTGAAGAATATGCTGGATAGTTTCTTACCAACCACTCAACCCTCTACTTCGGGCTCTCTACCTTCAAAGACCGTCACCAATCCGAGAGCGAATGTGAGTGCTATTACTACCCGTAGTGGAGTTACTTTAGTAGGACCATCTATCCCGCCCCTAGTTACATCATCTACACCTCCTCCACCACCATTTATCCCTACTACTTCCACACCTAGTATTAGTACACCATTACCGTCTCCGCCTCGTCATGCAGAAGTACCCAAGAAGAATCCTCCAACCCCACCTTCCACCTTTAACCCTTCAACATCTCAACCTTCACCTTCTACACCTCCACCACCCAACCCCAACATTCCTTACCCTTCTCGACTCAACAAGGCTAGAATTTTGACTAAGAATGACATTCTAGTCGCTAACTTTTTGGAAAAGATTGCCGGCATGAAAGTCACCTTTACCCTTGTTGAAGCTCTTGCCCAAATGCCACAATTTGTCAAGCTGTTTAAGGAATTGCATAATAAGAAGGAGAAGATGGTCGAGTTTGTTAATACTCGCTTGAATGAAAATTGCTCTGCAATCCTTCTTAAAGAACTTCCGGAAAAACTTGGAGATCCCGGTCGTTTTGTGCTACCTTGTACTTTTAACCAAACCGACAAATTTACTGCCTTAGCCGATCTCGGGACAAGTATAAATTTGATGCCTTTAAGTGTTTGGAAAAAGTTATCATTGCCCGACCTTACACCCACGAAGATGACTCTTGAGCTATCCAATCGCACTCTCGCTTACCCTGTTGGTATTGCCGAAGATGTGTTCATTAAAGTTGGCACATTCACTTTTCCGGTCGACTTTGTCGTTGTTGATTATGAAATGGACCCTCGTATTCCGTTAATACTTGGACGCCTATTTTTGAGAACCGGTCGAGCTTTAATAGATGTGGATAAGTGTGAACTCATCTTAAGAGTCGGGGATGATGCACAAGTTCTTGAAATGGGGAAGCTTACAAGCAAATCCTATGGAAGAGAATCGGCGAATATGATTAATGTGCTCGATGATTTTGTCGTCTACAACAATCCTCTATTCGATTCTTGCAATGATAATCCACTATTTCAAGATGATGTGGATGATTCTCTCTCCAATTTGGAACCTCCACCCATATATGATTCCCCACCGATCTATGATGCTTATGATGATGATTCTAGCTCCGATGGGGATGACTATGATGATTTTACTTCTGAGTATCCCGACATGCCCACTTATGATGATTTTGATGAGGCCGATACTCTTTCGAGTGATTCTTCATATGATGAAGATCCTCCGCCATCCATGCTTGATCCTATTTTGGATGACTACTCATTTGAGGAAGACTTTTCTACTTTTCTCAATACATACTTCCCTCATGAGAGTGATGCTCCTCCTTTAGACTTTGATTATTATGGTCTTTATCCTACTTTGGATATGAAGAAATCTACTTCAAAGGAGAAGAAGCCGGCCGACACCGATATCAGCAACACTTATGTCTTAACTCCTCTCTACCCTCCGTCTGAGGATGAGATTGCTAGATTTATGATCGGATCTTCTTCAAGATCTGCTGAGCCTGAGTGTTATTTTCCCCTAAAGGAAAAGGTGTTCGACCCCGGTATTGAAATTTTTAAGCCATCTCAGTATCCGTCTGATGAAATAAAAGGAAAGATTTTTGGAACTACTAGAGATATGCTTGCACCTCTTCACCCTTGCTTCCACCATGCTCCATCTTTGCTTAAGGAAACCTTGCCTACTCTTCTTTGGCTTGCCTTGTTCGCCTTAAGCCTGTGCTATTTGATGGACGAAAACTATGTATTTGATCCCGGTGGATGTGTTTCATGCTTCTTCCTATGATAATCAAGGTCGAGTCAGGATCACGACTCGGTAAACAAAAATCAAGCGCTTCTTGGGAGGCAACCCAAGTATCTATCTTTTAGCTATCTTTATCCTAAGTGTAGGGGAGACCCGTTGGTGTTTGCTATTTCCTCTCTTCTCATATTCAGGGATTCGAGCTTTCAAAGATCCACTCTTGATGATTTTTGACGACCCGTGATTCCGTGTTTCCGTCTTCCCGGTTCTATCCTAAACTCTTTTCGATTAACTATTTTATATTTCTCAATAGTAAAATAGGAATCTCGTTAGTTGTCTTTTCCTTAGCAAGATTTAAATAACGTGCACAATGTCCTAAGTGTAGGGGAGTTTACTCCCACATGCTTAAACATTGAGGACAATGTTTATATCAAGTGTAGGGGGGAATTCTATCGAAGTTAAGTGGTCTTTTCCTTGTATTTGTCCACATTTTAACCGGAAAATCAATTTTTTGACATTTTTCAAAATTTTTGATCTATTTTGGCCTATTAGTTTTACCCTTTGTATAGTTATTTTCTTTCTTTGCTAGAATAAATTTTAATAAAGTGGTTTTAATTTTCAACGTTGTGAATCTTTTGACTCAACCCGAGTTTACTTATCTAAGTTTACTCTAGCTAGTATCCTTAACGTGTTTAAGTCAAGTTTTGCTAGGCTTTTATATAGGGAGCTTTAAAACGCGAAAGTCTTAACTTTCACGGGTAAAGAACCAGAACTTTTAGCAAGTTCCTATAATTGATCCTAGAGAGTTGTTTATCAAGGGAACTTTAAAATGCGATTTCTAAACTTGAAAAAGTCTAAGAATTTACAAGATCCTATAGATGACTCGAAAACCCAAAACTTTGATTTAATAGGCTAAGCATCCACTAGTCTAATTCCTTGAGATTTTAAACTGTGGAGAACGAGAGATGATAGAGTCAATTATAAGTTTGGTATTCTTTCATGAATTTATGTGAGTTAATTATAAGCCTATTCTCCCATCGCTTGTTAATAAATTTATCTGCAATAAATAAGGTTGTACGATTTGAAAAGTTACTTAGCTTCTAGCCCAAGATTGTTTAAAAGTTGCTCGGTAATGATTAGAGTTCATAGCCAAGGCATAACTTATTGAAGCGGGATGCGAAGATTGGCGAGTCCGAAAAGGTCCTGACAAGGCATGAGGGCTACATTTTGTTGCTAAAGATCCAAAAGTGATGTGAAGAATCATTTATCGAAAGTCAATATGAAGGATCGAGACACACGACGAAAAGCAAATACTCCCCAAAAGATCATGGAGAAGTCTATCCGAAAAGGCCCTAACAAGGTATGAGGATAAATAGATCCAAGTCCTAAAAGGAGGCGGATCGTTGTATATCAAAGTCCAAAATAAAGATTGGAGAAAAATGAAGAATTCGTGGTCCAAGTATGAAGAATCTCTCCAAACTTCAAGTGAAGAAATTCCTATTATGAAGAGAAGACCATTATTTCATGAACGTCTCTCAAAGATTTGAAGTATGAAGTCGCTGCCAAATATCGGTCCGAGAAAGGTCTCAAATCGTGAAGCGAGTTATGCCAAGATATGAACTTTATGAGGTCCCGAGAAGCAGTTTTAAAAGATTTTGTCCTTTAGCTAACTATTGATTAAATCGTCCCACTTTATTTTCAGCCTTAATAACTATCGAAATAAGTCAACAATGCATCCTCGTGATCATTCAAGACAATAATAAAATATAAGAGATACACCTAGGAATATGGGAGTCTAAGTAAATAATTGGCCCACATGAGTTCGTGTTAGTTTACTAACTTCTAATAACAATGATCTCATTTTTAAGCTTGGTATGGGGAACATAAAACTTGAGGATGATGATCATTCATGACATTCCAAAACCCTAAGGTAAGTTTTTGATTTCTTTACTTGTTTTGTTATTTTCTATCTCTTTAATAAAGGCCAATGTGGATTGATTGTGATGAAAAGTGTAATCTTGCTTTGTAACTAATGCATTGCATGAGGACATTGCAATGGTCAAGTGTAGGGGATTTGATAGGTGTGTAAACACGCATCCTTTTACCACTTAATTACAATAATAACCAGGCCAAAACGTGTATTTTATGTCGTAAATGTCGGAATTATGCGTGGTTTGTGTTTTTGTTGTGATTTAGGACGAAAATCTGAAAAGGGGAGAAAACACGGGCTTTCACGGGCTTTTATCGAAGAAAAAGACAAAAGACGAAGTCAAGAAATCAAGAGTGCAAAAAGAACGGAAGTCCAAGACTAGTTCAGAAGATTTATCGAAGAAAAAGTCAATAGACGGAAGTTTACTAAAAGCCGAAGAACTCAAGTCTAACTTATTGAAGAAATTACAAGACGAGTTTATTAATCCCGAGACAAAAGTCGAAGAATTAAGAAGGCAAGGACTTAATGATAATTAAAGAAAGAAGAAAGAGATGAGGAAGTTTCCTTCCACTAATCCCCTCCTCCCCTATAAATAGAGTCATTAGTCATTTGTTTAGTTTTGTTGGCTAATAGTGACAATTAGTTCTTCCACCATTTTAATTACTTGCTCTTTAAATTCATGTCATTTACTTAATTGTCTTGCACCTTTAATTCCTTAATCTCAAGTAAGTTTCCTTTTATTGTTATTGAATCTTTACTTTTCTTGTTAATCTCCTATCTACCTTTCTTGTTTAATCTTTAATCTTTATGCTTTATGTTTGTGTTCATGTTCTTGAAGTTTTTATTGATTTAATCAAGTGGGTTTTGATTATTGTGGTGTTTATTGTTAGTTTTATTGATTTGGATTGATAGAGTATCATTAGTTGATTATTTGTGATTAGTCTTGCTTAATCTTTTGGTTTGATTTGATTAGTTTTGGTTAGATTCGTGTTTCTTTTTGTTTCCGTGTTCTTCGTTATATTCTGTTTTCCAGGTTATTCTGAATCAAGACCTTTATTCCGGATCAGTGATATATTCCGAACGAAAGGATTTATTCCAGATCAAATCAATATTCCGGATAAACCAATTTTTCCGAATAAAAGAAATATTCCGAATAAAGGGCATATTCCGGATCAGCTTTTTATTCCGGATGAAGGAGTTGTGTTGATTATTCCGGATCAAGGTTGTTCATTCGGAATAACAAATATTCCGGATCAGTGGTTATTCCGAACCAAGCTGGTATTCCGAATCAAGGGTGCTCATTCGGAATAACATATATTTCGGATCAAGGTTGTTCATTCGGAATATTCCGGATGAAGACTTTATTCCGAATGAGTGTTTTGGCTTGATTATTCCAGATGAGCTATTATTCCGCATGAAGTAAATATTCCGAGTGAAGAAGAATTATTTCGAACGAAGGTGACATTCCGAACGAGTGATTATTCCGAACGAAGGTTTATTCCGAATGAGCTGTTCTTAGTTTATTTTAAGTTTCTGTTTTTTTAATTCTTAAGCTTTATTTTTCCCGCCTTTTTACTTAGTCGCACTTTAAGTTTACTTGCCTTAGATTTAGTTTAAGTTTACACTTTTAGTTGCCTTGATTTTAGTTTAAGTTTAAGTTTGCCTTTAGGATAGTTTTTATTTTGCGTTATTTACTTTAAGTGGCTTTTAATTTCTCTCACGCTTTAATTACCCGTCATTTATTTTTAATTAGTTTAGATTTTACTTTACCGTCATTTACTTTAAAGTTTGTGCACATTAATTTTACTACAACGACAAATATTTTTGTTTCCACCAAAAGACAGCTGAGTCGCACTTAAACCGGAAATCAATTCGATTAGACCACTTCAACGAACTTTTTAATTTTTATACTGGCCAATAGCCTTGTATTACCACGCAACACCTCAATCAGTCACCTTCAATTGCTAGATCTTGATTAAGTATAATACTTAATAACAATCAAACCCCGATAACCCTTTTGGCTTTCTTTGGCCGTCGAACTTAATATAGATGGTAAGGAGAAAAGTTTGGTTTCAATCCATCAAACAATGAATCAAATCCTTTGTTTATATAGTTAAGCCTTAGGTTTATTTATGAGAAATATTACAACTTAACCTCCAAGTAATAAACCTTCTAGAGCCCAAAAATCTTTTCCTTCCTTTCTTTTGTCATAGGCAGCCGAAACACCCCTTTCGAGTATTTGATTTGACTTTTGACTTTCTATAAACATAACTATTTAATTACAATAATTACCTTAAAGTTTAAAGTCTTATTAATTAATCCTTGTTAAACTTTTTAACTTATTAATTACCATTAAATATTAACTATTATCAAATTGAATTACACAATAAATACAGCCATATTTATTATGTATCTTTAATAAAAGATGATCTCGATGTCTAAGCGTATGGCCCATTAAGCCCACGTACTCTCGGCCGTATTAAATACTATCTATAACTTGCGCACATTTCAACAGCTCTCACTTGCGGAAGTATCCGTCGTAGCGTAAATTAATACTAAAATTGATAGATAGTCTAGCAACACTATCAATGCTCCCAAAAGCACCTGAGTTTGGTTTTTGGTAAACTACCTCAATCCTTTAATGGTACTTTTTTAATACTACATCCCTTTTGTTATTGATACGGTTAATCATGAATATGGATCATACGTCATTTCATGTATTAACATTTTGTTTCTCATTTCAACAATTAATCAAGATTACCAAACATAATAAGAAACTTTGTAGAAACTAGAAAGGGGGGGTGAATAGTTTCTATTATTATGGTCTTAATTAAAATATTTTCAATTAGGTTTGTCCCAAAATTACCTTTTACTTTTGAAAACTAGTTTCATAGTTGTTAGGTTTAATTCTAATGCATTAACAATATCTAGTGACAATGAGATGCAATGTAAGAATGAGAGCATATGTAAAGAGTAAGGAAAGAAACAACCTAAGGGAAGACACCAAGATTTATAGTGGTTCGGCAACAAAACTCTCTCTTCGTTCCTACTCCACTACTCGAGTGAACCTTACTCTAGATTTCCACTATATCCACAAGTTCCCTTCTTGGCGGAGAAAACCTTACATCGTCGCTTACATTATTCTCCGACACTAAGCTAAATGTCAAGACCTAATCTTAGCTAGGACCAATCTACACACGTCTCCTACTTCACCATTTTCTGGCACAAGGCTAGATGTCAAGTTCTAATCCAAAGCTAGAACCAATCTTCGTCGCCCATCTTCTTTTCTGACACAAGGCTAGATGTCGAGTCCTAATCCAAAGATAGAACCATTCTTCACAACTCTTTACTTTCTAGTTGAGTGAGAACTCACAAGACACAAACACGCACCTACATCACTTTCTAGTTTAGTGAGAACTTACACACAATACTTATTACAACTCAATAATACATATCCAAGTATACACATATAACTTGGATCAACACAAGACTAATCCAAGTATACACATAAACATTGGATTTACAAAAGACAAATACAAGTGAACACAAATGACTTGGATTTACACAAGACTCAAATGAACAAATGATGAACATGACTAGATCTAAGAAAGGATGATCTTCATCAAGGCTTCATCTTTAATCACATCACAAATGTGTGAGTGATATTCTATTTGGACAAGTAAAGAAGGAGATCAAGAGGATAATTATAAGTAAACATACTTAACAAATTAAGTGATCATTTACTAATGATTGAGATATAGAAGGAAAATAAGAGGCAGAGAGTTTTTCCAAAAGGTTCTTAGAAAATGAAAATTTGATCCACTATTTATAGGAGACAAATTCCAATGGCTCTCTGAGTGCGGTTTATTAAATAGGACTGCGGTTTTATATCACTAAAGAACCGCACCCCTATATTTGGAACCGCGACTCATAAAGTCCGCTCCTTTTTGTCCTTTAGTGAGGAAATGCCATGTGGGGTAGTTTATACCCACAAGGGATATCCTAGGGCATTTGGAATATGCCATATTTAAATATTCATTTTCTCTTTTAATAAAATATTTTCTTAAAAATAAAGTTTACTAAAATCTTTTGTCGCATTTGTATAAATGTGACTTTTGAGGTTAATCACTTTCTATAATCACTAAACATGATTAAGATATGTTTGTGTAAGACTTAAATGATTATTACTTTGATGATAGTATTTGTTAAATAATTCGTCTTACGGTTATCTTTAATGATAAATGTTTTTACACTTTGTCATGATCAAAAGTAAGAAAGATTAGTTAGCACTAATAATGTTTTTAGGAATTGGTAGAATTAACAGTCTTCCCCCCTTTTTGATTACGACAAACCATACACTCATTCATGTAAAAAGTTTTCGAATTATTAACGAGTTTATCACTATCATTTCTCCCCCTTTGTCAAAGAAAAAAGGTTAGCACAAGTCTTTGAATAAGAAAAGAAACGGACTTTGCTAGTAGCTCCCCCTTGGTGCTTACTCCTCTAGCTTGGGGCACCAAGTGATCGAGCTAAGTTGAGAAGCTTCATACAAAGGTTAGTTGTTAGCCTCAAAATATTGAGTCAAACAAGAATGTTCGATCATAGGATTATTATGTATTATTCTTAGAACGTTGTAAGAGATAGTAGAAAAGCCGTGATTCACGGTCTTGTGTTTAAGCTACTTAAAGCCCAAAATACAAGCCCGACCCATTAATATATAGTCCATTAAGCCCGCATGTGGGAGGACTATATATACCCACCTCCTAGCATGTTAGGAGGTGGTTGGTTACATTTTCATTCTCTCTCTAATCTAATATTCCCAAGTTTCCAACCATTCTCTCTCTACTTTCTCTCTCTAGAATTCATCTACTTTCATCTATTTTTCTTCTATAATTCGTGTAGACTCATCACAAAATATGGGACAACAATTAGTATCAATCGCCACGGGGTAGATTAGTGATTGTTTTTGTTGTGCTTGTGAGTTTTTGATCATCATTCCTCTCGTTTCAATTTATTTCTGTGTTTTTTGTGCTCTAAATCTTCATACGAATCTCATACATAGTTGTGGTAGGGATTTGGGATAGTTGTTTTGGTAAAAAAACGAGAAATTTTGGGGCGTTTGGCTCGATTCAAGCGAAAAAGTACGTTTTCCAGAATATTACGAAATTACCAGATTATTGCGGAATCTGTTCCACAATATATATCGCAATATCTAGGGTTTTACTTATTGCGAAAAGTGGTATTGCGAAAAGTGGTATTGCGAAAAGTGTTATTGCGAAAAGTGTTTTTGCGAAATCCTTCTCTTCGGGTTATTGCGGAAAGTTCATTAGGTTATTGCGAAATCTGCTAATTTTTGGGTTATTGCGAAATCTCACTTTGGGTTATTGCGAGATCTGTAAATTTTTGGGTTATTGCGAAATCTCACTTTGGGTTATTGCGAGATCTGCTAATTTTTGGGTTATTGCGAAATCTCACTTTTGGTTATTGCGAGATTTGTTAATTGAATTACTACGAGATCTTTTGCGAGATTTTACAAATATTCCGAGATTTTAAAAATATTCCGAGATTTTCAAAAAAACATGATTTAGAAATTTTTTATCGTGAGTTTTTTTGGTCTTGGAATTTTTGGTTTTCTAATAACACATTATTAAGGGATTTCAACAACTTTTCTCTTCAACAACAATCACTATAACATCTACTTAAGATCCGTATTCATTTCAACATTTTAGAGATTATCGAGATGGACTCTACTGCAGAGTATCGTGTGACAAACAACAACATCATGGTAGCGGGTAACAAAGAAAGACCACCAATGCTTGTGACTAGTCGATATGATCAATGGCAATCCCGTTTTCTACGTTATCTTGACACAAAATCTAACGGTGATGCTTTAAGGCAATGCATTTTTTATGGACCCTGTGTGTTTTCAAAGGTCCAAGTTCCTGCAGTACCAGCTACAGACACAGTTGAAGAAGAACCCACACATGAACGTGATGAAAAGAGAAACGACCTCACACCAGGGAACCGTGCTTGGTTTGATGCAGATAAGGAAGCAATCTACTTTGTAGAAACTAGAAGGGGGGGTTGAATAGTTTCTTAAATTTGCTTGTTAAAGTTTGGTTTTAAAAAATCCTTTTTCAAAAATTTAAGCTAGAGTATTTATGTGAAACCTTCTTATACACAATATGAACAAGGCATAGTGCAACTCATGAAACCTTCTTATACACAATATGAACAAGGCATAGTGCAACTAACTAATAATCACAAGTATAAAGAATAATGAATGTAACTAAACTAATAATCACAAGTATAAAGAATAAAGAATGTAAATATATAATGGAAGGAAAGATCAAACCAAACACCAAGGATTTATAGTGGTTCGGCAACGAAGCTCACTCCTCGTTCCTACTCCACTCCTCGAGTACTACTTACTCGAGAGTTCACTAATCAACAAGCTCCTTAAGGTGGAGAAACCGTACACAACGTCGCTTAACCAATTTCCGACTCTAAGCTAAAAGTCGAGCCCTAATCTTAGCTAGGACCAATCTACACCAATATACTTTGAGGACTAAGTATTAACCTTAATACATACACAAATTCCAAATAGACACAACTACCATCCTTGGCATTTGTTTCAAATAGGTACCCGCCTCCGTAAAACCTATGGGCACACTGGAGAGACTTTGTGGAATAAGAGATCGAGGGTCGAGTCTCGGCTCGTCTCACTCCAGGTGTTGCTCCTCTGGGCCAGGAGAGTTGCCGGAGCTATTCCTTGTGGGGTGGACAATGGCTGGTGCCAAAAGGCACCCGGGGTTAAGGTGTTCCCGCCAATCTTCACCTTTTTGTGGAATAAGTTTGGATCTTCAATGGATCTTTGAGGTAGACACAACACTTCAACAATGATAGTGTTCTTCTCTTTGCACTTTGAGAGGAAAAGATGGGAGGAGAAAGATTCACTTCTAAACAAGTAGTAATCAAACAAATGATCAAGGATTTGAGTGATTTAAGAAGTATGTAAGAATCTAAAAGTTTATGTGCAAAAGAGGTGGATTGAAAGTCTGAGAATGGTCCACTATTTGTAAGACAAATGTCCAACGGCTATATCTGCCCGCAACTCTTTATTGCAGCCCGCGGTTCCTTATCGATAAGGAACCGCCGTAGGCACTAAAGAACCACCGGCGTAGAGTATGCTCCCTTTTGTCTTTTAGTGGGTTGGATCGAATCTAGGGATTAAAATATCCTGAAAGGATATTCCAAACCAAGATAGAATATGCCATTTTTAAATTTCAAATTTTCAAATAATTAATTTAATAAAACATTTTCTTTAAAAGAAAGTTTAATAATAAAACTTTGTCACACTTAATAAAAAGTGAGTTTTAAGAAAAGCTTAAATCCTTGATCACTTAATTAGTATAAATACTTGTTTGTTCATACCTTAAGTGATAATGGTTGAAATGAAAAATACTTGAACTCAAGAATTCGTTTTTCATTGTTTTCGTAAATGCTTGTTTTTACATATTGTCGTAATCAAAACAAAGCGAGACCGAAAAATTCAAGTAACATTTTTTAGGCATCATTGCATTAACAATCTCCCCCTTTTTTATTCCGACAATCCATAAACTCAATCATCTAATAAAAATAAGATTTTCGAAGACGAGTTTATCATTTCTCCCCCTTTGTCGAAGCAAAAAGGTTGCAAAAGTCTTTGAAGAAGAAAAGAACCGGACTTTGCAAATGCTCCCCCTTGGTGCTTACTCCCCCTTGATTGGGGCACCAAGGAATCGAGATATGGTGACACGCTACATAGAAGGGTTAGTAGAAGAGAAGAGACACCCAACAAGATATAGCAAAGATCACACAAAAAAATGAGAAACAAAAGATCCAAGATAAGTCATGTTAAAAGAAAACATGATAAAAGATACAAGGAAATAAATCATACAAAGATGTATGAGACACAACCACAAGCCAAAATAAAAAGCATAAATCTAATCATAGTTAAGCTAGAACTCTAAGATTTGCTTGAATTAGATGTCTTGAAGATAAGCAACCAATGCTTAGATAAAAGACAAGGTAGTGGCTGAAGGAGGTGGTGGTGGCTTGGTAGAGATCTCATAGTTATAGTAAAGAGGAGGTTTAACTAAGAGACTCTTGATGTAATTCAACTCCTCATAGATGTGAGCCATAGCAAGATGTTGATATTGACAACATTGAAAATATGTTCCATGATGCATGACATTATCATCTGAAAGAGGAAGAACACTAAAGGCTAGTGGTGGAAGATAAGAAGTTCCACAATCACCATTCTTAGAAGGAGAAGATATGAGATTTTGAGTGTTCTTGGGTGAATTGGAGAGAATGGAAGAGAATGAAAGCTTTCATTTGGGGAATAAGACATTTTGTTTTGATAAGGAATGCAAAATGCTTAGGGTTATATAGAGAAAGTCCAAGATAATTTGGGGGTGGTCAAAGGGTTGAAACAAAGATTCCAAAAAGTATTGGAACAAATTTGGAGTTTCAGGAATACCTGAAAAATAAGGTACTGGGCGCGGTTCCTTAACTCACCCGGCGGTTCCTTATCACTGGGGAACAACTGTTACAATAAATAACCGCCCACAGTGGGTTGAGTTTGGTGATGAGGGAGGATTTTCCAATTTAGCAAATCCTATTTTTCTAGTCTAACTAATCATGGGGATATGCTAAGAAGCAAATATAGACAAATAAAACACACAAGAGCTCACTAAACAAGGTTTTGACCAAAATACATAGATTTTTTAATAACATCAATGTAGGAGGTGTGTAGAACTAGACACAAGGTCATGACACAATGATCCTCCATAGTTCTCTTTTGTTCTTGCTATATTTGTGAGACCCATACATATGAATTATGTAAGCTCATTATGAATAGCAAGAAGCTATGAAAAACGTTTTTAGATTGAATTAACAATGCCAAAACATTTCTTGACCATTTTCAAAAAAGATTTGAGAATTTTGAAAAAGAAGAGAAATTTTTAAAAAGAGTTAATTAAACTTAAGAACTCAAAGAAAGAAAAGACTCAAAATATAATAAGAATGCACAATTAAGGAATATGTTCCATTGAGCCTAGACCTAAACACAAGTAATTAAAAGGTTCCCTCTTAAGTGTCTTAGTGAAGATATCGGCTAAGTTTTCTACCAAGGGTACCTTCTCTATCGAAATGTTCCCCTTTTGAAAATTATCCCCTAGAAAAAGGTGGTGAATATCTATGTTCTTAGTTCGCGAATGTTGCACGGGATTATTGCTAAGGTCTATTGCACCCTTGTTGTCGCACATGATGGGAACATCATCAAGAGAAATCTCGTAATCAACAAGCACTTGCTTCATCCATAGAGCTTGTTGGCAAGCTTTACCGGCACTCACATACTCGGCTTCCATGGTGGATATAGCAAGAGCGGTTTGTTTCTTGGAGAACCAAGAAGTTAAACAATAACCCATGAAGGTACAAACTCCACTAGTGCTTTTCCGGTCCACATAGTCCCCCGCATGATCCGAGTCCGTGTAGACAATGGTTTCTACGCCGGTCCCTTTAGGATACCACAATCCTAAATGTATAGTGCCCTTAATGTATCGGAAGATACGCTTAACCGCTTCAAGGTGAGAGGTTTTGGGAGCCTCTTGGAAGCGAGAACAAAGGCAAACACTAAACATGATATCCGGTCGACTTGCCGTTAGGTACAACAAACTACCAATCATACCTCTATATTTGGTGTTGTCTACCGACTCACAATCATCATCTACGGTGAGTTTAGTATCTAAGGCCATAGGGGTCTTCATAGGTCTAGAGTCTTCTAATCCAAATTTCTTTAGAATTTCTTTAACATACTTGGATTGATTAAAGAAATTACCATCGTCTATTTGTCTAATTTGGAGTCCTAAAAAGAATTTAATTTCTACCATCATACTCATTTCAAACTCGTCATGCATGATTTTGGCAAAGTCATCACACAATGATTGACAAGTTGAACCAAATATAATGTCATCAACATATATTTGTACGATAATGAGGTGAGAACCTTTCTTCTTTGTAAAGAGTGTATTGTCTACCATCCCCACGTATACTCATGTTTTACAAGAAACGCTTTAAGTCTATCATACCAAGATTTGGTTGCTTGTTTGAGACCATAAAGAGCTTTCTTAAGATTGTAAACATGATCCGGTTTCTCAAAATCAATGAAGTCGGGAGGTTGAGCCACATATACCTCCTCATTGATCAAACCGTTAAGAAATGCACTCTTTACATCCATTTGTTGAAGCTTAAAGTCTAAAGCACAAGCATAAGCTAAGAGGATTCTAATGTATTCTAATCTAGCTACGGGTGCGTATGTCTCGTCATAATCAATACCTTCTTGTTGGTTATAGCCTTGAGCTACAAGTCTAGCCTTGTTATGAGACACAACACCATTCTCATCTAACTTATTCCTATATACCCATTTGGTTCCTATGATGTTCGAACTTCTAGGCGGAGGAACAAGTTCCCAAACGTCATTAGCAATGAATTGATTCAATTCTTCTTGCATAGCGATGACCCAACTCTCATCCATCAAAGCTTCTTTAACATTCTTTGGTTCAATCAAGGAGACGAACAAAAGAAGTTACTTTGATTTTGGACTTGAGATCTTAGGGTCCTTTGATTTAATTCGCCTATGACATTATCAAGAGCATGATCCTTAGACTCCTTAATGTTTACTCCCTTTTCAACACTAAGGTCTTCAACTCCTATGTTTCTAACATCTTTGGCATTAACTATGTCTATTTCATCTAAGTCATCATCTACCAAAGGTGGTGTCTTAGATGAAGGTGGGGTTTCATCAAATGTCACGTTAAGTGATTCTTCAATTACACCCGAGGTTCTATTGAGGACTATATAGGCTTTGCTAGTTTGAGAATAACCTAAAAAGATACCTTCGTAAGACTTTGGGTCAAACTTAGTAAGGTAATCTTTGGTGTTGAGAATGAAGCACTTGCTTCCAAACACCCTAAAGTATTCCAATGAGGGCTTCTTACCTTTAAGAATCTCATAGGGGGTCGTTCCTAGAAAAGGTCGAATAAGAATTCGGTTGAGAATGTAAGTCGATATATCCACGGTATTACACCAAACTTTTGAGGCAAAGATTGCTCATTTAACATCGTCCTACTCATCTCTTGGATGGTCCTATTCTTCCTTTCAACTACCCCATTTGATTGTGGAGTGAGAGGAGCCGAGAAGTTATGGGTAATACCATGAGCTTCACAAAAGGCACCAAATTGCACTTCATTATCAAATTCCCTACCATGATCCGTCCTAATAGAGACAATTGAACATCCTAGTTGATTTGAATTCTTCGACTAAAGGTTTCAAAGTGATCAAAAGCTTCATTCTTAGACGCCAAAAATCTAGTCCAAGTGAATCTAGAGTAGTCGTCAACTATAACTAGGGTATAAAGGTTACCTCCATAACTCCGTATGGCGGAAGGTCCAAACAGATCCATATGTAGGAGCTCTAAACACCAAGAGGTCGAAACTAAATTCTTGGCTTTGTGACTTTAGTGAACTTACTTTCTAATTTTGCAAGCATCACAAAAGTGACTATTAATACTTCGCTTTTGGCTAGGTATAAAATCTTTATCATCCGAATCCTTTCGAATTGACTATTGGTTAAAAGTGCGACTCAATCGTCTTTTGGTGAATCAAGAGAATGGTTTGTTTGTTTGTCTATTTTAAACTATTAGCAAGTAATTAAAGTGTCGTTGAGTAAAATGGAAGAATAAAGATTAATATTAAAATGACGAGTAAAAATAAATGCTTGTAAACTTAAAGGTAACAATGGAAAAGTACTAGCACACTAAATAAAACTAACACTAGGAAACTTTCTAAAATTAGGAACTTAGTTGAAAAGTACTAAAAGAAAGTAAGATCGGAATTTAACAAAACAACTAAATCGGAATGAGCCAAAACAAGCCCAGATCGGAATGTGGGAGGTCAGGCTATCGGAATATCCACAAAAAGGGGGGTAATCGGAATATTGGACAAAAGACCCAATCGGAATAATGAGTAAGACTGCCAATCGGAATGTGAACAAACAAAGGTCAATCGGAATGTTCAAAGAGGCTCAGATCGGAATATGCTAAAAACTTCCCGTCGGGATACTTTAACCCTAATCCGATCAAGAGTGATCGGAGTGTTGGGGTGCAGATCTGAATGTGCTAAACCCTTTTCCGATTGATCAATCGGAAAAGGTGATGAAGAAGGCTGCTCGGAATGTATCAATCGGAAAGGGGTTTTAACCCTTTCCGAAAATGATGGGGATTCGGTTAAAGCCAAGAAATAAGCTATAATGGAGAGCTTATTCCCAAAAATAAACAAATCACTAATGAACCGGATCAAATAAGCACTTATCAACTTATCTAACTCGAAATTAAATAACTTTTTGGATCAAACAATAAAAACATGAACTTTTTAAGAAAGCTTTTTATAAGAAAATAAGATAATCATAAAAATAAGCCAATAAGCACAAGAGTCTTAAAGCTTAATCAAATGAAAACTTATGAAATGATCAAAAGATTAACTTTTTAAGCACGAAATCAATTAGAACAACACGGATCATATGATAATCGCACCAAAATCAATCTAAAATAAAAGAAAAGTAGAATGAGATTAAGGATTAAAAGCTTAAAATAGAACTTGATTAATGAAAATAAGCAATACAAAGTGTTTAATCTTGAAAGATTAAAAGAAAAAGATGAAATTTAGTGAGAGAAAGTTTAAGACTTTCTCTCTCTAAAACTAGAAAGAAAAAGTGAAAATTAACTAAAACTATCTAACCACTAACTCCTCTCCTAATGACTATTAGGAGGGTATTTATAGGGAAGGTGGAAGGAGTGCATGTGTTGCATCTTCTTTCTTGCTTTCTTCACGTTTTCTCGACTCGATTTTAATTCTTTGTCTTTGTCGTCTCGGGATTTGAACTTGTCTTTTAATTTTCTTCTTCTATTAGACATAAGTTCTTCGACTTCGTTAAACTTCCGCCTTTAGACTTTTTCTTCGATAAATCTTCAGAATAGACCTTGGACTTTCGTTCTTTTTGCACTCTTGATCTTTTGACTTCGTCTTTTCCCGTTTTCTTCGATAAAAGCCCGTGAAAACCCGTGTTTTCTTCCTTTTTCATATTTTGGTCCTAAAACACAATAAAAACACAAACCACGCATAATTCTGACTTTTACGACATAAATTACACGTTTTGGTCTTGTTATTATTGGAAATAAGTGGTAAAAGGATAAGTGTTTTCACACTTATTAAATCCCCTACACTTGACCATTGCAATGCCCTCATGCAATGCATTAATTTTAAAGCATGGTTTACATTTTCCATAATAAATAACCCACCTTGGCCTTTATTAAATGCTAAACATGAAAAGATAGAACAAGTAAAGAAAAAACTTACATTGGGTTTTGGCAGCCATGAACGTTTATCATCCTCAAGTTTCACGTTCCCCATACCAAGCTTAAAAACGAGATCATTGTTATTATAAGTTAGCAAACTATCACGAACTCATGTGGGCCAATTACTCACTTAGACTCCCTTATTCCTAGGTGTATCTCTTATATTTTATTTTTGTCTTGAATGATCACTAGGATGCATTGTTTGACTTATTTCGATAGTTATTTAGTCCGAAAATAAAGTGAACGATTTAATCAATAGTTAGCTAAAGGACCAAATCTTTTAAAACTGCTTCTCGGGACCTCATAAAGTTCATATCTTGGCATAACTCGCTTCACGATTTGAGACCTTTCTTGGACCGATATTTGGCAGCGACTTCATACTTCGAATCTTTGAGAGACGTTCTTGAAATAATGGTATTCTCTTCATAATAGGAATTTCTTCACTTGAAGTTTTGAGAGATTCTTCATTTTTGGACCACGACTTCTTCATTTTTCTCCAATCTTTATTTTGGACTTTGATATACAACGATCCGCCTCCTTTCAGGACTTGGATCTATTTATCCTCATACCTTGTTAGGGTCTTTTCGGATAGACTTCTCCATGACTTTTGGGGAGTTATTTCTTTTCGTCGTGTGTCTCGATCCTTCATATTGATTTTCGATAAACGATTCTTCACATCACTTTTGGATCTTTAGCAACAAAATGTAGCCCTCATGCCTTGTTAGGGCCTTTTCGGACTCGCCAATCTTCGCATCCCGCTTCAATAAGTTATGCCTTGGCTATGAACTCTAAACCGTACCGAGCAACTTTTAAACGATTTGGGGCTAGAAGCTAAGTAACCTTTTAAATCGTTCAACCTTATTTATTGCAGATAAATTTATTAACAAGCGGAGGGAGAATAGGCTTATAATTAACTCACATAAATTCACGAAAGAATACCAAATTTATAATTGACTCTATCATCTCTCGTTCTCCACAGTTTAAAATCTCAAGGAATGAGACTCGTGGATGCTTAGCCTATTAAATCAAAGTTTTGGGTTTTCGAGTTGCCTATAGGATCTTGCAAATTCTTAGACTTTTTCAAGTTTAGAAATCGCATTTTAAAGTTCCCTTGATAAACGACTCTCTAGGATCAATTATAGGAACTTGCGAAAAGTTCTTGTTCTTAACCTGTGAGAGTTAAGACTTTCGCGTTTTATAGCTCCTTATATAAAAGCCTAGCAAAACTTGACTTAAACACGTTAAGGATACTAGCTAGAGTAAACTTGGATAAGTAAACTTGGGTTGAGTCAAAGTGTTCACGACTAAGAAAAATCTAAAACCACTTTATTGAAAATTTATTCTAGCAATGGAAAGAAAATAATAATAACAAAGGCAAATACAACTATACAACTAGGCCAAAATAGATTAAAAATTTTGAAAAATGTCGAAAAATCAAATTTTCCGGTTAAAATGAGGACAAATACAAGGAAAAGACCACTTACTTCAATAGAAGTCCCCCCTACACTTGAGATAAACATTGTCCTCAATGTTTAAGCATGTGGGAGTAAACTCCCCTACACTTATGACATTGTGCACTTTGTTTAAATCATGCTAAGGAAAGGACAACTAAAGTGAATTCAATGTGAACATATAGAATGTGAAATATTGAATGACAAGAGTTTAGGATGGAACCGGGAAGATGGGAACACGGTATCACGGTTCGTCAAAAGTCATCAAGGTGGATCTTTGAAGCTTTAATCCCTGCACAGCACAAGAAACAAGACAACAAACATATGCGGGGCTCCCCCTACACTTATTATGGAAGCAGTAAAGGATAGATCACGGGTTGCCTCCCGAGAAGCGCTTGTTTTTGTTCACCGAGTCACGAGCCTGACTCGACCCAATTTTAGTTCATGGGAAACGTGGTGAGGGATGGAATCATCTCTTGAGAGATGTCCTCACCAAAGTACAGCTTCAGACGCTGGCCATTCACCTTGAAATTGGGCCCATTTGGCTGAGAAAGCTCAATGGTCCCATAAGGAAAGACTTTGTCGACGGTGAATGGACCAGACCAGCGGCTCTTCAACTTGCCAGAGAAGATCTTCAACCGAGAGTTAAAGAGTAAGACTTGATCACCAACGTGGAACTCTCGGTTCTTGATTTTAGCATCATGAATGATCTTCGTCTTCTCCTTGTAGATCAACGAGTTCTCATAAGCTTCATTCCTCAGTTCATTTAGCTCGTTGAGTTGAATCTTGCGATGATCACCGGCTTTGTTGATGTCGAAGTTAGCCCACTTCAAGGCCCAGTGCGCCTTATGTTCCAGCTCGATGGGGAGGTGGCATGCTTTCCCGTACACAAGACGATAAGGTGTACAACCGATCGGGGTCTTGTAAGCAGTACGGAAAGCCCACAGAGCATCATCTAACTTATCGGCCCACGCGGCGCGATGCTCTCCTACAGTACGCTCCAAAATTCTCATCAAGCCACGGTTGGATATCTCGGCTTGCCCATTGGTTTGGGGATGATAGGCGGTGGAAAGACGGTGATTGACACCATACTTAGCCAAGACTCTTGCAAATTGATCGTTGCAAAAATGAGTCCCGCGGTCACTGATAATAGCACGAGGAACGCCAAATCGAGAGAAAAGCTGCTTCAAAAAGTTCACAACCACCCTCGCATCATTCGTAGGGAGAGCCTTGGCTTCAACCCATTTAGAAACGTAGTCGACGGCGACGAGGATGTACTTGTTCCCTTTGGAGGATGGAAATGGCCCCATAAAGTCGATGCCCCATACATCAAAGATTTCACATTCCTGTATGAAATTTTGAGGCATCTCATGCTTATGTGTGATCTTGCCTTGGCGTTGGCAAGCATCACAATGCTTAACCATTTCGTGAGCATCACGATAAATGGTGGGCCAGTAGAATCCAGAATCAAACACTTTCTTAGCGGTGTAGTTGGGACCAAAGTGACCACCGGTGGGTCCTTTGTGGCAAGCTTGGAGAATGTCAAAAGCTGCCGGTCCGTCAACACATCGACGAATGATCAGATCAGCACATTGTTTGAATAGAAAAGGTTCATCCCAAAAGTAAGTCTTAACATCATTCAAGAACTTCTTCTTTTGTTGGGATGTTAACCCTTTGATGAGAATACCACCCACTAAGTAGTTTGCAATGTCTGCAAACCACGGGGTGCCATCAAGATTGAGATTTATAGACATTAAGGTCTCAAGGGGAAAAGATTCATTGATCTCTTTGTTCGGATGTTCCCCTTGATATGGATCCTCAAGTCGACTCAGATGATCCGCGGCCAGGTTTTCGGCTCCCTTCTTGTCACGAATTTCAATGTTGAATTCTTGAAGGATTAAAACCCAGCGAAGAAGTCTTGGCTTAGAATCATGCTTTGTCATCAAGTACTTCAACGCGGAATGGTCCGTGTATACGATGGTGGGGGATAAAACAAGATAGGAGCGAAATTCTCAAAAGCATAGACAACAGCTAAAAGCTCTTTTTCGGTTGTCGTATAATGCAATTGAGCCCCCGTCATTGTTTTGCTAGCATAGTGGATTGGTTGGAAGTGTTTATTCACTCGTTGGCCCAAAACCGCACCAATAGCAAAGTCGCTAGCATCGCACATCAATTCAAAAGGCAGCTCCCAATTAGGGGTGACCAAGACCGGTGCCTTAGTAAGCTTATCCTTAAGAAGATTGAAGGCTTCGAGACACTCTTTAGAAAAGATAAAAGGATTATCTTTTTCCAAGAGGTGGGTCATCGGGCGAGCGATTTTAGAGAAATCCTGAATGAATCGACGATAGAAGCCCGCATGACCCAGAAAACTTCTCACACCCTTCACGGTTGAAGGTGGAGGTAATTTGGCTATGACATCTACTTTAGCACGGTCGACTTCAAGACCGGCTTTAGAGATTTTGTGTCCTAGCACAATGCCTTCTTTTACCATAAAATGGCATTTTTCCCAATTCAGAACAAGGCGAGTGTCTTCGCACCGCTTAAGCATACGTTCCAAATTGGCAAGGCAAGAAGAGAAGGAATCCCCGAAGACCGAGAAATCATCCATGAAGACTTCCATGGTTTGATCAACCATGTCATGGAAGATAGCCAACATGCACCTTTGGAAAGTCCCGGGGGCATTGCATAAACTAAAAGGCATCCTTTTGTAAGCAAATGTGCCATAGGGACAAGTGAATGTTGTCTTCTCTTGATCTTGGGTATCGATGGGTATTTGGAAATAACCCGAGAAACCATCAAGAAAGCAGTAATATTCATTACCCGCTAAACGTTCAAGCCTTTGGTCCATAAAAGGTAGAGGGAAATGATCCTTTCTCGTGGCATCATTGAGTTTGCGGTAGTCTATACAAACTCTCCACCCAGTAACGAGACGGGTAGGAATTAACTCGTTGTTTGCATTGGGCACAACGGTGATTCCGCCTTTCTTAGGCACACAATGGACTGGACTAACCCATGGTGAATCCGAAATAGGGTAAATCATACCCGCATCAAGAAGTTTGATAACCTCTTTTTTGATGACTTCATGGATTTTAGGATTCACCCTTCGTTGGCTTTGAATTGTGGGCTTAAAGTCGTCCTCCATGAGAATTTTATGTGTGCAGAAGTGAGGATCAATTCCATGGATGTCGGAGATTTTCCAAGCGATAGCTCTTTTATGCTTCTTCAACACAGCGACAAGTCGGGCTTTTTCATCTTCTTTCAGATCCTTCGCGATGATGACCGGTAACTTCTTATCGTCTTCAAGGAAAACGTACTCTAGATGAGGAGGTAGGTCCTTAAGCTCAAGAGTAGGAGGATCCTCAATAGATGGTGAAACTAACGATGGATCATCATTAGTCACCTCTTTAGGAGCAGGAGGAGAGAACGGGTCTTTATTGAGAAGTCTCTCAATAGTACTAATGTCTTCATCCCAATTGGTGGACAAATTATCATACTTAATATCGAGAGGACCCAAGCTAGCTTCGAAATCATCCAAATCACTTTCTCCAAAAGGAGTCAATGTTGGAGCAATTGAGGCAACGGTCTCAACATCGGGTAGAGAAGAAAGAGTACTTTTTCAAGCATCATGAAAATGTTCTTCACAAGCCTCATCGAGAACATCAATAGCATTGACACTCTCATATGAATAAGGTTGCTTAGAAATCTTACCCATGTTGAAGACAATTTTATCGTCACCAACTCTCATGATTATTTCGCCCGCGACTACATCAATGAGAGTGCGACCGGTCCTCAGGAATGGACGTCCAACGATTAATGGAACACGTGGATCCATCTCGTAGTCAACGACAACAAAATCCGCCGGGAAGGTGAATTTATCAACGCCAACAAAGACATCTTCGGCTATCCCCACTAGATAAGCAACCGTACGGTTGGCTAATTCCAAAGTCATTTTGGTGGGGACTAGCTCGGGGAGAGATAATTGCTTCCAAACACTTAAAGGCATTAAGTTTATACTGGCACCTAGATCGGCTAGGGCCATGCAATTCTCTACTCTCGGGAAGTTGCAAGGAATCAAGAAGCGACCCGGATCACCAAGTTTGGTGGGCAATTTCCTTAAGAGCACTGCGGAGCAGTTCTCATTAAGTTGGGTCTGAGCGATGTCAAGAAGCTTTTCCTTATCACTTAGAAGATCTTTAAACATCTTAGCGTATTTGGGCATGTGAGCGAGAGCCTCGGCAAAGGAGATGTTAAAATTCAATTGTTTAAACATTTTTAAAAAGTTTGAAACCTGAATATCATCCTTGCTCTTTTGCTTCTCTTTCCTCAACCTTGAAGGATAAGGTATATTGGATGAAGAAGAAGGCTTTAAGGGAGTAGGATCACTCACAACCACGGGTGGTGGGGAAATGGGGATAGAAGGTGAAGGAGGTTGGGAAAGTTGCTCTTTTTCCATGTTCACAATCACGGGTGGAGGTGTAGGAAGCTCGGGTTCCATATAACCTTTTCCACTACGAGTGGTGATTGCTTTCATCTCCCCTCTTGGATTCGCAACGGTGTTACTCGGAAGAGTACCCGAAGAAGAGGGTTGATTACTTTGGATGAGCGAACCAATCATATCACGAAGGTGAACCGCTTGATTATTAAAAGAGTCTCTCATGTTTGCGTTAATTTCATTGTTGTGTTTAGCCATGTCATTCCTTAGCTCGGCTCGAATATCGTTCCCTTGTTTTGCCATTTCACCCTTCAAGTTGCGGACTTGACTCTGAAGATTTGTCACCATCTCCCAATTAGTCTTCATGAATGTCTCGACGTCTGAACTCACTGCCATCGGTTGATTGAGAGGTGGGGCTTGGTAAGCTTGAGAATTTCCTTGAGTTGGGTATGGGTTTCGTTGGGATTGATATTGATTGTTTGCACGAGGTTAGGATTGGTTGTAGCTTTGTTTTTGGTTTTGGTTTGCAGGAGGTAAACCGGGAGGAGCAAGATAATTGTTGGAACGATAACTTAGCAAGCCACGGTCTCCTTGAGGGCGGGCTTGATAGCCTCCCGTGGGATAAGTGCCGTAAGCTGCGTTAACGTTTTCAGAAAAATTGCCTTGGGTAGAAGAACAATCATTATAAGAATGAGGACCACCACATGTGTCACAAGAAATAGCAACGGCTTTAGCTTGTTGAAAGTGGTTTGTGGCCATGGCCATGAAATTCTTGTTCATTTCAGCGAGTTGTCGAGAAATTTCAGTCATTTCAGGATTGGAGGTAGTAGATGAAACATTGACTCTCTGATTAGATCTTGAGGATGCGGATGAATCCCAATTCTTTTGGAGAGTAGTCATGTTTTCGATCAGCTCTCGGCACTCCTCCGGTCTCCTTTTCATAAAGGTACCACCGGCGGCGGCATTGATCGTGTCACGATCACGAAAAGTGAGACCATTGTAGAAGGTGTCAATAAGAGTGACGGGAAGCATATTGTGATTTGGACAGCGGTCGATCAAATCATTGTACCGTTCCCAAGCATCGAAGAGCGATTCATCATTCTCTTGCATGAATCCACTGATTTGGTTACGAAGGCTAGTGACCATGGATGGGGGAAAGTAGCGCGATAAAAAGCGTTGAGTCATGTCGTTCCACGTATGAATAGAATTCTTAGGGAGACGGTCAAACCATTTTTCGGCATGGTGAGAAAGCGAGTGTGGAAAAAGTTGGAGGCGAAGGTCATCCATAGAAACACCGGGGCACTTCATGCTTTGGGTTATGGTAATGAATTTGTCGAGATGTTTGTTGGCATCATCATCCGGAATTCCACGAAATGGGTTAGTTTTCACTTGCTGGATCATGTGATGCTTCAATGAAAACTCCTGAGCCGTGGCGTGCATTGGTGCAATCGGGCCTCCGCGTCCGTTCATGGTGGGTTGACACAATTCCTCCATCGTTCGTAAATCAGGTAGGTGGACATTGTTGTTGTTGTTGTTATTGTTGTTATTATTCAAATTGGGTTGAGGTGGGTGATTATTGTTGTTATTAACACCAGCCATATCTAAATCTTCACGAGTCTCGGGCTCAGAATAGTTCGAAGATCTAGTACGCATACACCTGCAGAAGAAAAATATACACAAAGAGAATATCTATATAATCTTTTTGGTGCAAAACCTTTTGAAAAGAATTGCTTTTTAATGATTTTTCAATGTTTTTGTATTTTTGAAGAGTTTTATATTTTTTTAGGATTATTGAAAAAAAATTTAAAGCAAGGAAAATAACGTTCAAAGAACGGATCCCAAAATTCAATGCGTCTCTCACTAAAAACCGTTAATCGTAAAGAAAAGAGCCGGCAGCGGCGCCATTTAATACTTCGCTTTTGGCTAGGTATAAAATCTTTATCGTCCGAATCCTTTCGAATTGACTGTTGGTTAAAAGTGAGACTCAATCGTCTTTTGGTGAATCAAGAGAATGGTTTGTTTGTTTGTCTATTTTAAACTATTAGCAAGTAATTAAAGTGTCGTTGAGTAAAATGGAAGAATAAAGATTAATATTAAAATGACGAGTAAAAATAAATGCTTGTAAACTTAAAGGTAACAATGGAAAAGTACTAGCACACTAAATAAAACTAACACTAGGAAACTTTCTAAAAATAGGAACTTAGTTGAAAAGTACTAAAAGAAAGTAAGATCGGAATTTAACAAAACAACTAAATCGGAATGAGCCAAAACAAGCCCAGATCGGAATGTGGGAGGTCAGGCTATCGGAATATCCACAAAAAGGGGGGTAATCAGAATATTGGACAAAAGACCCAATCGGAATAATGAGTAAGACTGCCAATCAGAATGTGAACAAACAAAGGTCAATCGGAATGTTCAAAGAGGCTCAGATCGGAATATGCTAAAAACTTCCCGTCGGAATACTTTAACCCTAATCCGATCAAGAGTGATCGGAATGTTGGGGTGCAGATCTGAATGTGCTAAACCCTTTTCCGATTGATCAATCGGAAAAGGTGATGAAGAAGGCTGCTCGGAATGTATCAATCGGAAAGGGGTTTTAACCCTTTCCAGAAATGATGGGGATTCGGTTAAAGCCAAGAAATAAGCTATAATGGAGAGCTTATTCCCAAAACTAAACAAATCACTAATGAACCGGATCAAATAAGCACTTATCAACTTATCTAACTCAAAATTAAATAACTTTTTGGATAAACAATAAAAACATGAACTTTTTAAGAAAGCTTTTTATAAGAAAATAAGATAATCATAAAAATAAGCCAATAAGCACAAGAGTCTTAAAGCTTAATCAAATGAAAACTTATGAAATGATCAAAAGATTAACTTTTTAAGCACGAAATCAATTAGAACAACACGGATCATATGATAATCGCACCAAAATCAATCTAAAATCAAAGAAAAGTAGAATGAGATTAAGGATTAAAAGCTTAAAATAGAACTTGATTAATGAAAATAAGCAATACAAAGTGTTTAATCTTGAAAGATTAAAAGAAAAAGATGAAATTTAGTGAGAGAAAGTTTAAGACTTTCTCTCTCTAAAACTAGAAAGAAAAAGTGAAAATTAACTAAAACTATCTAACCACTAACTCCTCTCCTAATGACTATTAGGAGGGTATTTATAGGGAAGGTGGAAGGAGTGCATGTGTTGCATCTTCTTTCTTGCTTTCTTCACGTTTTCTCGACTCAATTTTAATTCTTTGTCTTTGTCGTCTCGGGATTTGAACTTGTCTTTTAATTTTATTCTTCTATTAGACATAAGTTCTTCGACTTCGTTAAACTTCCGCCTTTAGACTTTTTCTTCGATAAATCTTCAGAATAGGCCTTGGACTTTCGTTCTTTTTGCACTCTTGATCTTTTGACTTCGTCTTTTCCCGTTTTCTTCGATAAAAGCCCGTGAAAACCCGTGTTTTCTTCCTTTTTCATATTTTGGTCCTAAAACACAATAAAAACACAAACCACGCATAATTTCGACTTTTACGACATAAATTACACGTTTTGGTCTTGTTATTATTGGAAATAAGTGGTAAAAGGATAAGTGTTTTCACACTTATTAACTATCAAACTTCATCTTGGGGAGGTGTCTTGCCAACTCCTTAAAGACTAAAGATTGAATAAAACGCATATTAGCGTGACCTAATCTCCTATGCCAAAGAGTAGAACTATCATCTAAAGTCGCTAGACATAAGTTGTCCTTTGACTTCCTATTAACCTTCATGACATAAAGCCCATGCTTTCTAACACCTTTTCCAATGGCTTTTCCATCTTTTATGATTTCAATGTCATATTCCGAAAAGATGACCCTGTTGGGAATAAATTAAGGCCAGATCACTTGAGCGCTGACAAGAACAAAACAAGCGTTGACAGGAACAAAGCAAGCGCTGATAGCTCAAGCGTTGACAAGTTAAAGTCAAGCGTTGACAGGTTGAAGACAAGCACTGATGGAAGATATAAGCTACACGTTTATTATATTTATTATGTTCTAGAATACTTCTACTAAGGATAGAAACGACAATGTATTTTCTATGTTTATCTTTACCTAGAGTAGTTGATACGTAGCTTATTGTACAAGGCTTCTTAGTCTATAAAAGAAGGCCTTTAGGTTAATGTTCAATATCAAGTTTTATATAAGTTTTCATTCGTAAACATCTTTCATTGTAAGCAAGTTCGACATTCGTAATCAAAGTGAAAGTTTTGTTTACATTTTGTGTTCTTGTTTAAGTGTTAAATTCCGCATAACACTTAGATTCACAAAGCATATAACAAAGGTTTCTCTACGTGTTATACTTGATCTAATCTCGTATACACAAAGCTAATCGATCTAAGTTTGGGATCAACAAGTGGTATCAGAGCTTGTTGAGGAACTTTTGATCTTTGAAGAACAACAGAACCATACACGAACACCAAAACCCTAATTTTCTCAGAAACCCTAAAAACACAAAAACCCTAACAACATCATGTCTGAAGCAATAACATCGTCCTCCTCAGCCTTACCAAACATCAAGATTCCCATGCTTGATGCAACCTACTTTGACTTATGGAAGTTCAACTTTGAACAATATCTCGGGATCTATGACTACACACTCTGGGAGATTATTGAATATGGAAACTCATTCAATAAGGCTCAAAAGATTCTTGATGCCATTAGTCAAAGAACAGCTGTTGAAGGATGCCCTGAAGAGGATAAGAAAGAAAAACCTGGAGATGGTAGAGCAGTAGGTGCTGAAGATATTGCAAAGAAAAGGGTTGACATGAAAGCCCTAAATATTCTAAAAGTATCTTTGGGACAAGAAAACCAGCACAAATATAGAGGCTATGAATCTGCTAAGGATCTTTGGGAAGCACTTGAAGTTGCATATGGTGGCAATGCAGACACCAAGGAAGAAAAGAAAAAGCAACTTCTGCATGATTATGCTGTCTTCAAAGCTCAACCCAATGAGAAACTGAGTAGTGTGAGAAGCAGATTGCTTGACATCAAAAGCAAGTTGTCCTTCATGGGGACACAAGTTGGTGATGTTGACACCAATGCTACCTTTCTTAAAAGTCTTGGTGAGGCATGGAAGATTGAGGCAAGATCTATTCTTGCCAATAATACTTTCAAGAGCTCCTCGTTTGATGACATCTACAACAAACTAAGACTGTTGGAAGATGAAACTCTTTCAGATCATGGAAGCAAATCTTCCACCAGCAACATGGCCTTCTTCTCTCATAGTGAAGGTCAATTCAATCAGAAGGACTCTTTTATGCATCCAGTTACTGGATCATCATTTGTCAGCGCTGGAACAAGTCCTGTCAACGTGTCCTTTTCAGACGCTGACACATTCATGAATGACTCCCCAAGAGTTAAACCTGCTGGTTTGGATTTGGGTACTGTTTGTGCTTACATTGCTTCTTTGCCCAATGGTTCAGTGATTACATATGAGGACCTTGAGCAGATAAGTGATGAGCACTTGGAAGAGATGGACATCAAATGGAACATGGCCCTTGCTAGTATAAGAGCAAATAGGTGGAATAGAAGGTTCAAAAAGAAGATGACCTTCAATGCTAAAGACACAGCTGGATTTGATAAATCCAAAGTTGAATGCTACAACTGTCATCGTATGGGGCACTTCATGAGGGAATGCAGATCTCCTAGAAGATCTGATGCTGGTAAACCCTCAAGTCAGGTTGTTAAAGCTCAAGATTCCAAAGCCATGGTTGCAGTTCAAGGAATTGATGGTACTGGATGGGATTGGAGCTATCTGGCTAAGAATGCTGAAGAGGACAAAGCTTTGGTTGCTGATATTGAAGAAGAAGAGCATGTTGAATATGCTCTCATGGCACACTCTTCCTCTTTATCTGATAATGAGGTATATGATGATGCTTTTTGTAGCAAAGGTTGTAGGTTAAACACTGATAGACTTAACAAAGAGGTATTAAAACTAAAAGATGATATGAGCACTGAAAGGTGTAAATTGTCCAATTACCAACTAGCTCTTACTGAAACTGAGAAAACCGTTTCTGAATACAAGAAAATGGAATTTGACTTAAAAGATAAGATAAATATCTTAAAACATGAGCTAGAGGGTAGTATGGATATTAGAAATATCATGACAAAGGTCAATAGAGACTTACAGGCTAAGTTAGATGAGGCCATTAAGAATAAAGATAATGTTGACCTCAAAATTCAAAGATTTGATAGAGCCACCCAAACCCTAGGAGACTGTGTAGCTAAACAAAGGGATTCTAAGGACATGACTGGGATTGGGATGAATGATTACTCTCTGGTTCCACCACCAGCTGGTGACTTCTATGGTGTCCTTAGAAAGGATTTATCTTGGACTGGTATTCCAGAATGCCAAGAAGAGGAATTCATTCCTCCACCAAGAGTTGTCACTCCAGTGGAAGAGTATCAACAAAAACTGACTGACCTAAATGAGTGGAAGAAAGCTAACCCTACTTTATTTGTTAAGGGAGGTTTGCTATGTGAAAGTCCCAATGAATCACCACCCATTAAGGTTACTCACCCAGTCACTGGTAAAACTGTTGACCTAGGCTCAAACACTGTTAGAAGACCTACCATTAAATATGCAGAGATGTATAGGAATAATAGGTCACCCAAGAGCCAAGTTAACAATCATGGAACAGGTTTCTTCTCTTCTAGACCTAAGAGTGTGTCTAAGAAAGCCTGTTACACTTGTGGTAGCTTTTCACATTTGGCATACAAGTGTGTCAACGCTCCCAAAGCCAGCGCTGATAGGAACAATTTCAGCGCTGATAGGAAGAAAGTCAACGTTGTTAGGAAGTCAAACGTTGTCAGACCCAAACCTTGTGTGCAGCAAAGTCCACAAGTGATTAGACCTGCCCCATTCTTTTCTAGAAGGTCTAACACTCATGGACAAAGACCTTTTCAAAAGGCAAACACCTGGTCAAATAGGCAATGGGTTCCTGTAGCAAACCCTAGGTTCAACGCTGACAAGGGTAATTTCAGCGTTGACAGGACAAAATCCAACGCTGACAGAAACGTGACCAGACCTAAATATTTGCAGCCACAAGGTAAGGGGTCTAAAGCTTCTTCAAGCTTAACATGGAGACCCAAGAAAGATCAAAACCCTAATAATAAGGGAATTTCAATGACTTGCAATAGATTTAATTACATTTCAAAGGTCATTACAAAACCTATTGGGGTTAACTGGGTATTTCATCCTAAAAGGGATAAAAATGGGGTTGTTGTGAGAACTAAGTCTGTTCTTATTGAACAACCAGATTAATCCAAGTCTTCTGAGACTTGGGTTCCCAAAGAAAACTAATTTGTTTTCTTTATGTGCAGGGCATTCAGAGACAGATCAATGATTATGGATATTGGGATAGTGGATGCTCAAGGCACATGACAGGAAAGGAAGACTATCTGACGAACTTCACTCCTATTAAAGATGGTGAGAAGGTATACTTTGGAGGGGGCTATGGCACCATTACAGGCAAAGGAACCCTTCTCACCAATAATCTACGTTTTGAAAACGTCTTCCTGGTAAAAGAACTGGATTATAATCTGTTTAGTGTATCACAAGTTTGTGATAACAAAAATAAGGTTCTTTTCACTGATACTGAGTGTTTGGTGTTAAGCAAGGATTTTAAGATCTCTGATGAGAAGTATATTGAGTATAGAACACCTAGGCATAAGGACATATATAATGTGAATTTAAATGGGATTAAAGTGAATGCAAATATGTCTTGTTTTTATGCTAAGGCCTCAGTAGATGAAAGTAATTTGTGGCACAGGAGACTAGGGCACATAAATTTTAAAAATATAAATAGACTTGTGAGGCTTGGTTTAGTTGATGGTTTGCCTGAGAAGGCCTTCCACAATGACCACTCTTGTGTTGCATGTCTTAAAGGCAAGCAGCACAAGGTCTCATTCAAGTCCAAGCAGGTGCATACTAGTTCCAGACCTCTTCATATGCTTCACATGGACCTCTTTGGTCCAACAAATATAGAGAGTTTGAATGGCAAGTCATATTGTTTTGTTGTAACAGATGACTTTTCTAGGTTTACTTGGACATTCTTTCTAGCTATGAAGAGTGACACAGCTGATGTTCTTGTTGAATTTATCACTCAAATAGAGAAAAGGTCTGGACATGAGGTTAAAATGCTTAGGAGTGATAATGGTGGAGAATTTAGGAACAAGAAGCTAGATGATTTTTGTGCCAGGAAGGGAATTACTAGGCAATTTAGTATTGCTAGAACCCCACAACAAAATGGGGTTGCTGAAAGGAAGAATAGAACCCTAATTGAAGCAGCTAGAACAATGTTGGCTGATGCTCACTTTCCTATAGCCTTTTGGGCTGAAGCTGTTAATACAGCATGCTATGTGCAAAATAGAGCATTGGTTAACAAAATTCAGAACAAAACACCTTATGAGTTACTTTGGGGAAGAAAACCTAATATTGATTTTCTCAGACCTTTTGGATGTCATGTAGTAGTCTTAGATACTAGTGATGCCTTAGGGAAATTTAGTGCAAAAGGTGATGAAGGTTACTTCATGGGGTATTCAGTCTAGAGCAAGGGTTATAGGGTTTATCTTAAAGAGGACAAACGTATTGTTGAGAGAGTACATGTTAGGTTCTTAGAGAATAAACCTAGTGATCCTGAAAGTGGTCCTAATTGGTTGTTTGATTTGGAACCTTTATCTAGAACTTTAAATTATATGCCTGTTACTAATCCAGACATTGTGAAGGTAACTTCAAATGTTGTGGAGGAACAAGTTGTTGATGTTTCAGGTACTCAGGTTAATGAGAAGGTTGGATCACAAGCAGAAAAGGCATCTCCTACATTTGAATATGTCACAATTCCCATTTGGACAGATGCGTTTGCTGCTGCTGCTGCTGCTGGACAAGGTAATGGTGGTCTCCAAATACCACCAGATACAAACATGCATGGTTCTTCAGGCGCTGACAAAGGCAAATCTAGCGCTGACAAGACCAATTCAGACGTTGATGGCTCAGACGTTGACAACAACAGTTCAAGCGTTGTTAGCCCAAGCGCTGACAAACAAGGTTCAGACGTTGACAACACCTTTGCACATCTTTTCTCTTCCACTTTTGAACAAGGAGGACCTTCCAATGTTTATGAAGAGATTCCTGTTGATCAAAGAGAGTCTGATGAAGAAGATATTGGCAACATAGAGCGTGAAGTTGAGGACACCAGACTTTTTGAAGGAGGAGTTCTCACTTCCACAATGAAGAATCACCCCACATATCAGATCATTGGTGACATTATGACTCCAATTCAGACCAGAAGATCTCACCAAGGTCTTGGTGGGTTTATTGCCAATATACACAAGAAGGTTGATACCCCTCTTGTGCAAGCATGTTTGTTTGCATGTTTTCTGTCACAAGAAGAAACCAAGAAGATATTTGATGCTCTCAAAGAACCAAGTTGGGTGGAAGCAATGCAGGATGAGCTTCACCAATTTGCAATTCAGGATGTTTGGGAGCTGGTTGATTGTCCTAGATATGTCAGACCTATAGGGACAAGATGGGTTCTCAGGAACAAAAGAGATGAAAGAGGTATTGTGGTCAGAAACAAGGCAAGGTTAGTGGCTCAAGGTTATACACAAGAGGAGGGGATAGACTATGAGGAGGTCTTTGCACTAGTTGCAAGGATTGAAGCTATTAGGATTTTTCTAGCCTATGCATCTTGCATGGGCTTCACAGTCTATCAAATGGATGTCAAAAGTGCATTCTTATATGGCACCATTGTAGAGGAAGCTTATGTCATGCAACCTCCTGGTTTTGAGGATCCAGAGCATCCAGATAAAGTGTATAGAGTCAAAAAGGCTATGTATGGCCTTCATCAAGCCCCTAGAGCATGGTATGGTACCTTGTCTACATATTTAGTGGACAATGGATTCAAGAGGGGCACCATAGATCAGACACTATTTACAAAGAAGAAAGGCAAAGATGTGTTGCTTGTGCAGGTCTATGTTGATGATATCATTTTTGGATCTACTGATCCAAAGATGAGTGAGGATTTCTCCAAGCTTATGACAGACAAATTCAAGATGAGTGCTATGGGGGAGATGAACTTCTTTCTTGGTTTACAAGTTCAGCAGAAAGAAGATGGTATCTTCATCTCCTAGGACAAATATGTTGCTGAGATCTTGAAGAAGTTTGGCTTTTCTCCACATGAAAAGAGGGCTACTACTCCTATGGATAGAGAACACCCTTGGGGAAAGATTGGAGATGGGAAAGATGTTAATGTCAGGCATTATAGATCCATGATTGGATCCTTGATGTATCTTACTGCTTCCAGACCTGATATCATGTTTGCTGTGTGTGCTTGTGCACGCCATCAAGTGACTCCCAAAGAATGTTACCTTTATGCTGTAAAGAGGATCTTTAGGTACCTAAGATGCTTTCCCAGTCTTGGTTTGTGGTACCCAAAGGATTCACCATTGGAGCTGATTGCATATTCAGATAGTGATTATGGAGGTGATAAGTTTGATAGGAAATCCACAACTGGTGGATGTCAGTTTCTTGGGAGCAGGTTAATATCTTGTCAATGCAAGAAACAAACAGTGGTGGCTAATTCTACAACTGAAGCAGAGTATATGGCTGCAGCAGCATGTTGTGGTCAAGTGTTGTGGATTCAGAACCAGCTGTTGGACTATGGGTATAATTTTATGCATACTAAGATATTTGTTGACAATAATAGTACTTTATGCATCATTAAGAATCCTGTACATCATTCTAAAACTAAACACATAGAAATTAGATACCATTTTATAAGAGATTGCTTTGAGAAAGGTTTAATACAACCAGATAGGGTTGACACTGAGGAAAATGTGTCAGATTTATTAACTAAACCTTTTGATACTAGAAGATTTCAATACTTGGTAACAAGTATTGGAATGGTTAATCTCTCTTAATATGTGTTTTGGATTCTTTTTGTAAAAGTATGTACAGGATGATGCATTATTATTATTGGTCTTATTGATGATTTAGATTTCCCACTATATTTTTCTAACACTGACAAAGTTTGCTTGAACACTGATAAGTGTTTTTGCAACGTTGTCAGCAATATAATTGTCTAACGCTGACAAAGCTTCATTCAACGCTGTTGTGTGTTATCGGGGCGTTGTCAGCAACAATGTTAGTTTTGTGGTTTTCAATCTACATGTGCAGATGGTGTAGCAGTATACCATTGGATACAGAGTTGCTTATGGATCAATGGAGAAGCATTTGGACAAGTTTTTATTTATGGATGATGGTTGGAATGTTTCATTCCTATCTTGACATAAATTTTTTATGTTCATGCATGATTTTAGCAAACTTTTTGTATCACAGTTTAAGGGGAGGTTTTAGGAACCTTTAGGATGTTTGGGTATCCATATGATACTCTTATCACAATTCTAGATTGTGTCTACAGGTGTGTATGGGTTAGTTTTACTAAACCATGAGGCACTGTAGCATGCATAGTATATCAACTTTGCATGCTGCCAAGACATTTTTGGCCTAGAATTGGTTGTGGTCTGTTGGGAGACTTGGGAATGATTTTGATATGGGATTTACCTGGGAGTAACAAGGATTTTATAAGGTAACTTTGTTGTTAAGAGTTTTGGTTAGCAAGGGACACTAGAGGACTGTTATGTCTATCTTGCTTATGCAAGTGTGCATAACTGGACAGTGCTTGCCGCCCTATAATAATTATCAGCTTTTGGTTATCTTCTCTAGGATAAATTACCTGTTAAGGTCATTTTTCACTTTTTAAAACAATTTTATTTTTGGACGCTGACAAGATTTTTCCAAGCGTTGTTGTGACCAAATTGGACGCTGACATGGCTTTAGGCGAACGTTGACAAGATTATAGCCGTTGGGCGTTGATAGGTTATTTTTTACCGTTGACACTCAATGGGACCTACCCAGTTGTTACTTTTTGACATATTTTCAAGCCGTAATTTTAGGAGTTGTTACTTTCATTAAATGCATGAGATAACTTATAACTTTTTCAATATTTTCATGATAAGTTTTTGAAAATCTTTGCCTATTTTTGGGCCAATCACATGCATTCTTTATCTCCTATAAATTTGGCTCCTATTTTTAAACAGGGTATCTATAATTCTTGTCTAACACTTTTCTCTTATCAATTTCATCTTCTATACTTCAAATTAACAGCTTTCATCAATGGCACCAAAGTTTAACTCAGCAGAATTGGATTTGGGGTTCAAGTCTCAACACAACATGATTGCTTATCTTGTTGCTGATAATGATTTGTTTCCTCAATACACACAAATGGTGGCGTATTTGAACGCATCCCCATTAAGGTATGCTCTTTCTCATGCACCACTCATTCCAGTCACACACATTAAGCAGTTTTGGAACATTGTCAGTTCCTCAACAGTTAATGGAGTGACCACATTGACTTCTATTGTTCATGGGGTTCTTGGGTGGTTACTGAGGCCTTGGTACGCCAGGCCTTGCATCTTGATGATGCTGATGGTGTAGCCATCCTTCCCATAAATGAAATAGAACAAGGGCTTAGGGCTTTGGGATATCCTTTTCCTGATGAAGGTACTCTTAATAAGTATCATAAGCAGGAATTTCCCCCAGCCTGGAAGTACCTCATTCACATCCTCCTTCAATGTTTGAGTCCCAAATGTACTGCACACAATGAGATCAATAGATCCATTGCTAGTGCTATTGTGTGCATTGCAACAGGGCAAAAATATAACTATTCTAAAATGATTTTTGAAGGGATGTGTAAAAACAAGGGGACAAAAATGACTTTAGCTTATCCCCGTTTTCTGCAAATGATTTTTGATGATCAAGGTTATTGTTCAAGGGATCACAATGATTTTTATAAGATCCCTGAACAAAAGAAAGCTATTTTTACGAAGATGAATTCACCACCTCTTAGAGACTTACCTTTAACCCCAGCCATGCTTGCTGTTATTGCAGCAGCACAACCCCATCCAGACCCTCAACCTCAACTTGATCCTCAACCACAACTTGAACCCATTCCTGAACCTTTACCCTCACCTGAACAAATGCAAATTGACCAAGAACCCTTTGACGCTGACACATCAAATGTTGGCGTTGATGTGCCTATTTCCAACGCTGACACACAACCATCACAATCCCAAACACCCCTTAACCAACCCACATCTACCCATTCTTCCACACCATCTTCCACACCACCTGAATATAGGTTGATAAAACGCCAAAGGACTGCTGGAGTGTTCTCCTCTGGTGGTCCTAGCCATGAAGCAGAGAGAACCACCACCACAAGTGTGGCTGGTGACCTGGATGAGGCTGGGACTATTGGTTCTGGCTTAGATGCTGGCCAAGGCAGTCCCACTATCATTAAGTCCTCATCCTTGCCCAATGAACCTGACTTGGGAGGTCAAATCCCCATTTCAGAAGAGGGCAGACTGGAACCAATGACTCTTTTGGAATTGGCGGCAGTCTGCATTAGCTTGCAAAAGCAAAATGCAGACTTAGTACAAATTGTCAGCTCTCAAGGCCTTGAACTCAAGCAATTGAGGGAGAGGATTGTTGTTTTGTAGAGTGATCATGCTAGGAGGGGTATGGAGGAGTCTTCCAAAGGGGAGGAAGATCAAAGAAATCTGAGTGATAAGGGCAGCCAAGATGGTCAATCAATGGATGTTGTTGAAGCCCTTACAACTTTGAAGGAACAAACAGGTTTTGATACGTCCTTAATCTCTCCAACCAATCTAAATTTATCATTTACAGCTATGTTGAGAGAGGTTACACAAGGCGCTGAGGGAAAGTACTTGAGCGTTGACAAGACAAATTTGGACGCTGATAGAAGTATTTTGGGCGCTGATAGAGGAAATTTGGGCGTTGACAGACCTGCACATGAAGGTGATGTATTCCAGTCATCATCTATCATCAAAGAAGTTTCTACTCAGGTATTACCATCTACCTTACCAACCATTGCACCATCAGATAAGGGTAAGGGTAAATTGGTAGAAGAAATTGTTCCAAAGAATGCAGCCCAAGTTGAATTTGATAGAAGATTGGCTGAACAAATGATGGAACAAGGTGAAAAGGAAAAGTCACCATTTGTTGTGACTTCTGAAGAAGAAAGTGATGGAACTAGCTCAGACTCAAGTGTAATGATTATAGAACCAGAAAGGCTTGAGTATGGTGATGAGCTTGCTAGGGAAAAGTTGAGATTTAAAATTACAGGTTGACTTTGACATGCCAGAGGTGGTTCAAATGTACAATTCTTGGGAAGAAAGCTGCATGGATAATCCAGACTTGACCATTTCAGATCAAATATGGGGTTTGGAGCTTCTTCTTAGAGTTCAGAAGGATTGTAAGGTGATTTTGAAGCACAAGGCAAGCAATATTCTCTCAGAATTGAAAAGGGATAGAAGAGAGCTCTATTTTATGTTGCTCAGATGTCATGGAGTTGGATGGACACATCAGAAGTTGAAGGCTTTGACATTTGATGAGTTGGAACATAGGGCTTATCCTATTTGGGTGAGAGTGCAGGAAGCAAACACTCTCAGACTTCTTTCAGATGAAAGAAAGGAGCAACTTGCAGAAGAGATGGAAATCAAGAAAGCTATGATAGTTCCCAGGCCAGTGAAGAAGGGATTTAAACTTGAGTTTCCAAAATATATGAATCCACTATATCCAAGTGAAGCAGTTATAAGAAAGAGCCTCAAGCTCTCTCCATTAGAAGCTTCAGATATGGTGCAGGTGTTACCATTAGATTCCAGGAATCCAATTGTGAGTTATGATGAGGATGAATGTGGATTTGGGAAGATTGGAAGATTTGGCAAGGAGGTACACACTTTTACCACTCTCATATCTTTATTTGCAAGTTGTGATAGAGAAGACTTGGTGGACCTTTGGAGGTTACTAGAGACCAAGTATGAGGCTGAAGCACCAACTTCAGCTAATGGAATAAAACTTTGGACCACATTCAAAAGAATGTGTGGGACAAATGAGGAAGATCCTGAAATATGGAAGGATCTTGAAGATGACCTCAGTGGTCTTCAATGGAGGTTATATTCAGCTGCTGGTGTATACCATTTGAGTTCTACAAAGTTTGCTGAGTATTTACTTGTGGATGCTCAATATTTCATATCCAAGGCTGTTTTGGAAAAGATGAAGGACACTCAGCTGGAGATAGATTATTCAAGTGATGTGGCAAAGAATTTGATCAGATTTATTCATTACAAATATGAGAAGGTTTGTCAGACTCCTCCAAGTTCTTAATGCTTATTCAGAAACTTGATCATAAGAGTGGATATCAAGTTTAGGGGAGGATTGTTGGGAATAAATTAAGGCCAGATCACTTGAGCGCTGACAAGAACAAAACAAGCGTTGACAGGAACAAAGCAAGCGTTGATAGCTCAAGCGTTGACAAGTTAAAGTCAAGCGTTGACAGATTGAAGACAAGCACTGATGGAAGATATAAGCTACACGTTTATTATATTTATTATGTTCTAGAATACTTCTACTAAGGATAGAAAAGACAATGTATATTCTATGTTTATCTTTACCTAGAATAGTTGATACGTAGCTTATTGTACAAGGCTTCTTAGTCTATAAAAGAAGGCCTTTAGGTTAATGTTCAATATCAAGTTTTATATAAGTTTTCATTCGTAAACATCTTTCATTGTAAGCAAGTTCGACATTCATAATCAAAGTGAAAGTTTTGTTTACATTTTGTGTTCTTGTTTAAGTGTTAAATTCCGCATAACACTTAGATTCACAAAGCATATAACAAAGGTTTCTCTACGTGTTATACTTGATCTAATCTCGTATACACAAAGCTAATCGATCTAAGTTTGGGATCAACAGACCCTACACTTATTGTCACAAATTTGACCTATACTTAGAAGGTTAAAACCTAAGTTATCTACGTGATCTACATTTTCTATAGTCATAGTGTAACACCCCCAAATATTCATACTTTAGTTTAGCGGAAGAGTCGTTGGTGTTACGGGATAGCACATTACTCCAATCATAGACAACGCTTAAAAATCGCGTCGTTTAATAATAAAGCATTTTCCATTCATAAATATAAAATTACATAGGTCCCAAGTCATAGTATTTCATACAATTTTACAAAATATTTGAATGGAAATTGTTGATTAAGTGCGGGCCATAAATTTTTGTCGTCTTCCAGAGAATTACCTTCAAGTACCTGAGATAAAACATGTTAAAAGAAAAGGTCAGCGAAAACACCGAGTGAATTCATAGGGTTTAATGAAATCCATTAATATATCATCGGTATAAAATTATTACCAAAAATCATTTTGTACAATTCTTTGCCGAAGGCCATAAATAAGCCAAAAACATTTCATACAAATCTTTGTTGTAAATCATACTATAGGCTTTTGCCTTCAAAACCATTATACAAACCAATTTCGTAAAAACATCATACAATACGTTTTATAACGTTGTATAGAGTTAGATAAAAACCGTTATATGAATATGGTCATGTAAAACCAAAACACGAACATAATATCAATAATAAGACCCCGTATTGCTAGTCAGGCAATATATCGTAATTCAATGCGTATAGAAGTATTTTCGTTATTGGATTATTATAAGCCGCATGACATTGCTACCTTACTATAACAAACAACGGGTAGCTAACCCGAAACTTATTTGCCCATCTAAAACAGTGTGTCGTCACAATAATCACGCTTATATAAATCTTCTCATACATAAATTCGCTTACCAATCATTGTGGCACGACGGGGATCAACCGTCAAGGCGCGAACTGGGGTGATCTTCCCCAAATAGTACTATTATATGCATAAGCGTCTACCAAATCCTGGTAGTTCACAATTCATGCTAATGGGACTTTTAGTGACATAACCTAACTAATAATAATCCATCTTATTTCATTCATCGGGTCATATAATCATTCATCGGGTCATACAATCATTCAGGTCCATATCAATAAGCAAACAATCAGGACAACTGTGTCCTATTTTATTAAAAAACATGTTATCTCCCTCGCGGGTTTATAAAACATTTCATAAAAACATTTAAAAGAGTTCGAGGCTACGAACTCACGTTGATTGGGGAAGGCGGGTTATCGGCGATTTGGATGTACGGTACGTGCTTCAATCACGGAAACCTAGACAAATAATACTCGTCTTAGACTCTTGTCCAATGACTTGATAAAAATAATGGCTATGTATATATATGATGATATTATAAGTATGATGATGGTCATGTGGGAGTTTATATCTTTATACACATTATAGTGTTATGTGTTAGTCAAATTTTTGACTAGTTACACTAGTTTCAATCCAATTTTATCTCAAGGCCCAATGAGCCCATTAAATTCCAATACTTTATATTAGCCCATTTATACTTTTTAATACCAGGCCTTTACTCATATGTTGGGTCCAAGTGGGTTAAGCCCAATGAGTAAGTCCATTAGTGTTTATCCAATCTAGTTGGGTCAATAGTCCAATAAAGCTACTTTGGCCCGTTAATGCCCATATGTTATAAAGCTCGGGTTTTATCGGTTTTTACTTGTCAAATATACTTACACATCAGTAGATAAGTTATAAAAGGTTTACATTAGACGCTTCCGACCGTCTAAGTTTTAATTGACGAAAACGTTAATTTATCGGTTTTAGCCGAAAAGACGTAAAACTTATGTTTTTAGTTTTATAACTTATAAAACTTATCAAATTGCCATTTTTATAAAATGTCCCTTTTATTTATTAAAGTACATACTTATTTATATGTAATATATAAGTTAGTGGGTTTTAGGTATACATTTTATATTATATTAACTTGAGTGCTAATATTATACTATATACTTTTATTTTACAAATCTAATTATTATTTTCACTTTCACCATTTTTACCATATCTTGAGTTATACATGGAGATAGAAGCTCATTTTTGGACACCACAAACTAGATGCTATGTGCTACAATTAGCTCAGTTTTAGCTACTGCTCAATCAACCTCTAAATGTCTCTAACAATTCGTCCAAAACAGACTATACATATTTGGACTTCAATATTGTTTTGATCATATCTCACTCATTTTATGGACTCCATTGAGTGGCCAACTCTCACATATGTACAAGTCTCATATCTTACCGTATATTAATTTATCCAAGCCATTTTAACAGTTTATCATAAGATTCTTTACTATTTTATACAACCTACTAATTTAAGCATGATTTTAACCTTTTTATATGTAGTTTTCAATCTTTTTAACCAAGTTTATCAACACATTATCCTCACATAATATTTTTATCATCATATATCATAATATACATATATATCAAGGAAATGGGAAGGATGATCTTGTTACCACCAAGATTATGAAAGTTAAGATCAATCTTGACTTTTGTTGGCAAAACTTGTGGTACACCAATATCAACTTCAAGATCACCTATCTTCAAGAACTCCTTGTGGAAAATCAGCCCCAAGACTCCAACAAATCTCCTCCTTGGATGTTAAAATCACCACCAATCAATAGAGCTTCAAAAGGTTTCCATCATATGTGTAAATAACATAAGATTTTTTGGTTAAATTTGATCAAATGAGGGTGTTTATGTGTGAGAGTGGGACGGCAATGGTAGAGAGAAAGAGAGAGTTTGGTGGTTTTGCATGAGTTTCAAATGAGAGAATGGTTTAGGGAAGGTGGTTTTGAGGTAGTAGCTTGTTTGTGAAGTGGCTAGGACAAGTGTCCTAGCTTACTTTGTAAGCTTTGACACCTCCGGTTTAAACGTAGTCGATGCTACTTCAAGACGTAAACCTAAATTTCTTCCCAAAAATGAGTGAGTTTATCATATAACATTAAAATAATGTTTTTAAATAATACTTGAGTATAAAATATCGACCATAAATTGACGGATTGTCATAGAATTTACCCCTAAACAGGATCTTTGTCCTCAAAGATCAATTTATCTTACTACTCGCTTCTTATAGAGTTAGAGCCATGTGGGTATTTCTTCCACGTTTGGTCTTTTCCCACAAGTGTAATTCATTACAATACGCGAGTTTCATCAAACATAACTACGGGAATACGATCAGGCTTAATGTTGACTTACTTTCTCTATCCATGATGTTCACGGGTTTTTGATGAATGCAACTTTTCGCCGATCTAAACTTCATCAAGAAGTACTCAGATTTTCACTTGATAGTCATTTTATCAAGTTCGATATACGAACATAAATCACGCAGCCCTTGAAGTCCTAGGTTAGGTCCAGCTTATATGCCTTTCAAACTAACTTTTACATTATCTCAATGGTCCCATACAACGGGAACTTATTTCCCATGATCTTTCAGATCATCAATTCATTTTTCCAAGGTGAAAATTTTTGGCATAACTTCGCTACCCATCCTGCACTTCAAGATCTACATTTCATATTCACATAACCTCCTGCCCACTACTGGCAGTCAATAATCAGATCCTAATTTCAACAACCATTTCAGGTTTCACGGGTCGGGTATTTTTGTAAGGTTAGGTTTGACATCAAAGGCAACCTTAAACCTAAAATACATGTCCAACACACAATGGGTGTATGTCGGGTTTCTTCCTCCCAACTCTTGCTTACAGATGCTCTCATATTTAGATCCTCACAAGATTCGATCTCGATCCTAATACGATAATTATCAATGATGATTTCTCCAAAGGAAAGCGATTTTCCTATTTATTACCAAAGGTCAATTATTCAAACATAAAACAACACTCCTAGTGTTTTGTATCATTACTTTACCTCGTCCCTTCGATTGGGGTGGTAAACAGTACTCTCATCAAGGTTCGCTCCCAATGACTTCTGAGCAAATCTCTAGAAATTCAATGCGAAACGAGGATCTTGATAGAGATGATCAATACAGGCACACTATGTTTACACAACTCCTTTGAATACAAAAGAGTCAATTTCTTCATCGAGAATCTAGCATCAACAGGAATGATATTAGCAGATTTGGTCAGTCTGTCGACGATGACCCAAATCAATCAAATTCAGATGATGACCTTTGCAATAGTTAGACGTTTACTAATGTATGAGGCGATGTCTGCCTTCATAATTTGTCATCAGACAACTTCTTCAGATAAAGATACATTTAATCAGAAATGGTATGAATAGAATACTTAATCTTATGAGATTCCAACATAAATAAATCTCAAAATCCTCCATATTTAGGCAACCACAAGCGGCCTTTTATAAATTTAACACCATCGGCATCTCAATTCTAATGGTTCACATTAGCCGCGAACCCCTCTTATTATCTATATTATCCTTTTTACAAGCATCGACTATATTTTAAATTGCTCGGCAATTTATTTTGCACAGTCATTACTAAGGAACACATCCTAATTTATTCTTTATCCTTTCTACATAATGTGTTAGTATTTACATTCACCTTTCCTGATGATATAATTATCATGTCCACAATTCACTCAGAAATTCTTTCTTCATATTTTCTAAGTTTTAGTTTCGTCTCAACTATCATTTTTATCAGTTTTACTCAATCCGACGCCTAGAGCGTCGATAATTATTACAAATAATTAAATAATTAATATTTAATTTTTATGAAACGTAAACGTAAAAATTTTAAATTTCTTAGTTCGACCAATTATATAAAATTGTTCATAATAAATTTGAATTTAGTTAACACGATTTTGGGTTGATTTATTGAAAATAATTAATAAGATTCGTAAATGTTCGAAAAATCTTTGTTTATACTTTGGTCAAAATTTTCTTAGTTGAAAAACAAAAATTTTCGTTCCAAATTCCAAGTCATGGTTTAAATGGTTTCCTCAATCTCTCTTAGGTTGTCTCGAGGTATGCACAAACATTTACCCCTAAAGGAGTTTAGTTAAATGATCTGGTTATAAGGGAATGATTCCTTAAAAATCCTTTGATAGATATTTGTCAAAACATTTTTGTACTTTCTCTTTTTTTAACCCAAATCCTTAATGGCTTTAATCTTTGAAGAGTCATTATAGATTTCATTATCTATTAATCACACGGTCAAATAATCTAAAGTATTAAGCCTTAAATTACATGTTAAATACTCAAGGTACATGTTTTCATTGCTCAACCAACTCAGGGCAGTCTATAAATGATTATTAACTCCTTCTTATTCTTATAAACAAACAGATGGTCCTTAATGATCACAAGCATGAATTTACCATATTACAGCCTACACACGTGATTCACCAAATTTATGGATTCTACATGTGTATTAGTCAATCCAAACCACATCACGTGAAACTCATAATGTTCATTACGAGTTCTGGATGTAGTGAAAATAATCTTTTTCGCGGACGCGAAGTTGATGATACCCATGCCGTGGATCAAATCTTTAGAACATACACTAGAACCTTGTAAATGATCGAACAAATCTATCATCTTGGGTAGTGGATATCGATTTCGATCATCAATTTACTTAGTTCACGGTAATCAATAAACATAAGGAATAATAACACCATAGCTCTTCATAATGACGAGCTTGGTAGAATAAAAGCTTTTTCCTACAACTCTCTCAGTTGCACGGTAATTCTTTTAATTCAGATGGTGTTGACGTACAGTGCACATACCACAGTGCAGCACCGGGTATATAGTCAATACCAAATTCAACTTGCCTTAATGGCGAAAGTATAGGTAATTCACCAGCAAATACCTCCTAAAATTTTAAATAACAAAAACATCTTTTAATAAATTCACTTTTAAGTTCTTTCTAGATTACAAGATATATGACTAGTTCATAACCATTCATGGTATAATTTCAAGTCTAAATGTAGGATATGGTCATCCATCAAGAATTATTTAGATCACTTTTGATAATCAACATCTTATCTTTCAGGGGATTTCTACTCGAGTTCCCATCAATTTAGACAATGACATTATGTCATAATCAATCAATCCATTCTACTGGCACTATCAACTTTTCCAATTTCATTACCGTTGATAAGATGCTAACTTCTTAAAAGACTAATAATAACTCGTAATCCTTCACAATTCAAGGATATCTGGAGACATAACTAACATCAAAAGAGTAAGGTCAACGCATAATCTATGCGAGAGAATTTCAAATCAGATAAAGACGGAAACATTTAACGAGTATGAATATATCCCATGTTTTCATGAATTGAGTACGCATTCGAAAGCTCCTTGGATCGTTACCCAGGTCATTCAAAGGAAATCTAATCAAAATAAATGATAGGAACGTCGATACATCCATTCGGGTATCAACACTCGGTAATCAGATACTTTTCCAAAGAATCTCACCACGAGAGAATTGGACAAGGAGGGGATATCAATTGTCAATTAAGACAATTTCCACAGATGATTAAATTCGATTCAGAAGAATAAATAGTACCGGCACATATGTAGGTGTCCCTAACTATATGTCCCTATTTTTTCACTTCTTACAGATCTCATAAAATTTAACCTTTCACAATTTTCAAAGAAAATTTAGTGTTTATTAATAATTTCAGGGTGACTACTAATCAGCCTTGCATGGTCCCTTCCAAATTGTACATAGGCGCGCAACTATATACAATTTTAAGATTAACGATGCAATACTCAGTTCGTCAAAACTTTGTCATCATGTTTAAAATATATATATTCATGCTTAATCATGAAATAAAAAAATCAAAATAAATTTACAGAGATGTTCTTTGTTATGGAAACAATTAAGTTTTCCAAAGTGTTTCATAAACAACTTTATTTCGATAACGATTATTTATAAGTCTCACTTTAAATAATCCATATGGTGATGAAAATTCAATTTTTCTCAAGGAATATTGATTTAACTTATAAAAACAATGAGTGATCTGCAAAAGAGTGATGAAGAGTTGTTCACCAAGAACTAACTACAATATAATAGAAAATGAGCTTAGCCAATTAATCATGAGGTTCATGACCTCGATGGCACTCAAGAATACAAAGAGAAGAATTCACAACGCAACTCAAACCGAGATGAGTGCTTGTTTAATGGTTGCATCACTAATGCGAACATTAGGATGAAGCAATAAAAGATAGATAACATCGATACATGTAAAATTTAGCAATCAAAGGTAGTCTTTTCATTAATCACAAATAAGTCAAAATTGTATCGTAACACATTACGTGTCGCCATGTCATACAATTCCAAGGACTCATCCTACCAACTGATTTCTCAGTTAAGTTAGGGATTTTAAAAGATACCACAATGAATACTAATCTACAATAGTCATTAGGTGTTCCACTTGTCCCAGAAGATCCATCGGTCCCAATTAAGAAGAAGATTTCTTCAATTTATTTCTTGGACATTGGGCATCCTCGTCATTGGACAATGGCCTAGGAACAACCCTTAACACGAACCAACAATCAATTAAAACCTTATAATTCAATCCCGAGACTTAACAACTTCCTCTTAACAATTTCTTATTCCATACAAGTTAAATTTTTACTTCATTCAAGTTTCAACCAAATCATACTTAATGCGATATCCTACCTCATTCTCTAATACTTTCAACCTTATTCTTAGACCTTGAAAGGGCAATAAAAGTTCGATATGAACAACACTTAATTTCCAATCCTATAGTTCTTACAACAATAGTTATCAAATGAGTCACTAGTTTGAAATGACTCACACATTCAATTAGACTTCTCGGAAAGGTACTAGTGGCATGAGGCTTTTGGGTAAAGGCTCCAATGACAGCCTCAAGTGCAACATTCACCCTTTCAATTTCAAATTTAAGAATTGGGTGACACCGAATCAGATAACACCTTTCTAGGTGGTAAGGTTTTGTCAAATTCCACTCTATAAAGAAAGATCATCTTGACATCGATATCATATTTAATCTCGCCAATTCTTCTTTAATATTACAGTCAACTAATATCAACATTTCTACGACTATCAACCATTTTGTTGGGATCATAAATATCAACAACTTGGTTTAGATCTAGAATAGCTAGGATTCCTACGGGAATAGCTTCAATTGATTTGCTAGGGGAGTTAGGGTTTCTTGTGACAATCTACGTCATATAAATATCTCGTATACATATTAAAATAATCATCAAACAATCATGTAATCAAATTACATCATATATATATATATATATATATATATATATATATATATATATATATATATATATATATATATATATATATATATATATATATATATATATATATATATATATATAAAATCCAAGTTATATATATATATATATATTAAAATAACACTTCTCAGTCTAGCCTTGTCGGTAACTCGGGAATTCTTCGACACCGTTATAGTCAAAAGATTTTTAGACATTTTGAGAAAAATGTTTATAGTTAAAAGATTTTGATCAGCGGAAGAGTCGTTGGTGTTATGGGATAGCACATTACTCAAATCATAGACAACGCTTAAAAATCGCGTCATTTAATAATAAAGCATTTTCCATTCATAAATATCAAATTACATAGGTCCCAAGTCATAGTATTTCATACAATTTTACAAAATATTTAAATGGAAATTGTTGTTTAAGTGCGGGCCATAAATTATTGTTGTCTTCCTGAGAATTACCTTCAAGTACCTGAGATAAAACATGTTAAAAGAAAAGGTCAGCGAAAACGCCGAGTGAATTCATAGAGTTTAATGAAATCCATTAATATATCATCGGTATAAAATTATTACCAAAAATCATTTTGTACAATTCTTTGTCGTAGGCCATAAAATAATCCAAAAACATTTCATACAAATCTTTGTTGTAAATCATACTATAGGCTTTTGCCTTCAAAACCATTATACGAACCAGTGTCGTAAAAACATCATACAATACGTTTTATAACGTTGTATAGATTTAGATAAAAAACCGTTATATGAATATGGTTATGTAAAACCAAAACACGAACATAATATCAATAATAAGACCCCGTATTGCTAGTCAGGCAATATATCGTAATTCAATGCGTATAGCAGTATTTTCGTTATTGGATTATTATAAGCCGCATGACATTGCTACCTTACTATAACAAACAACGGGTAGCTAACCCGAAACTCATTTTCCCATCTAAAACAGCGTGTCGTCACAATAATCACGCTTATATAAATCTTCTCATACATAAATTCGCTTACCAATCATTGTGGCACGAGGGGGATCATCCGTCAAGGCGCGAACTGGGATGATCTTCCCCAAATAGTACTATTATATGCATAAGCGTCTACCAAATTCCGGTAGTTCACAATTCATGCTAATGGGACTTTTAGTGACATAACCTAACTAATAATAATCCATTTATTTCATTCATCGGGTCATATAATCATTCATCGGGTCATACAATCATTCGGGTCCATATCAATAAGCAAACAATCGGGACAACTGTGTCCTATTTTATTAAAACAAACATGTTATCTCCCTCGCGGGTTTATAAAACATTTCATAAAAACATTTAAAAGAGTGCGAGGCTATGAACTCACGTTGATTGGGGAAGGCGGGTTATCGGCGATTTGGATGTACGGTACGTGCTTCAATCACGGAAACCTAGAAAAATAATACTCGTCTTAGACTCTTGTCCAATGACTAGATAAAAACAATGGCTATGTATATATATGATGATATTATAAGTATAATGATAATCATGTGGGAGTTTATATCTTTATACACATTATAGTGTTATGTGTTAGTCAAATTTTTGACTAGTTACACTAGTTTCAATCCAATTCCATCTCAAGGCCCAATGAGCCCATTAAAGTCCAATAATTTGTATTAGCCCATTTATACTTTTTAATACTAGGACTTTACTCATATGTTGGGCCCAAGTGGGTTAAGCCCAATGAGTAAGTCCATTAGTGTTTATCAAATCTAGTTGGGTCAAAAAGACGTAAAACTTATGTTTTTAGTTTTATAACTTATAAAACTTATCAAATTGCCATTTTTATAAAATGTCCCTTTTATTTATTAAAGTACATACTTATTTATATGTAATATATAAGTTCGTGGGTTTTAGGTATACGCTTATATTATATTAACTTGAGTGATAATATTATACTATATACTTTTATTTTCCAAATCTGATTATTATTTTTACAAGGTGATAAAAGCTCATTTTTGGACACCATAAACTACATGATATGTGCTACAATTAACTCAGTTTTAGCTACTGCTCAATCAACCTCTAAATGTCTCTAACAGTTCGTCCAAAACAGACTATACAGATTTGGACTTCAATATTGTTTTGATTATATCTCACTCATTTTATGGATTCCATTGAGTGGCCAACTCTCACATATGTACAAGTCTCATATCTTACTGTATATTAATTTATCCAAGCCATTTTAACAGTTTATCATAAGATTATTTACTGTTTTATACAGCCTACTAATTTAAGCATGATTTTAACCTTTTTATATGTAGTTTTCAATCTTTTTAACCAAGTTTATCAACACATGATCCCCACATAATATTTTTATCATCATATACATATACATCAAGAAATAAAATACAATTTACATTTACAAAAATAACAAAGAAATGAGAAGGATGATCTTGTTACCACCAAGATTATGAAAGTTAAGATCAATCTTAACTTTTGTTGGCAAAACTTGTGGTACACCAATATCAACTTCAAGATCACCTATCTTCAAGAACTCCTTGTGGAAAATCAGCCCCAAGACTCCAACAAATCTCCTCCTTGGATGTTAAAATCACCACCAATCAATAGAGCTTCAAAAGGTTTCCATCATATGTGTAAATAACATAAGATTTTGTGGTTAAATTTGATCAAATGAGGGTGTTTATGTGTGAGAGTGGGACGGCAATGGTAGAGAGAAAGAGAGAGTTTGGTAGTTTTGCATAAGTTGTAAATGAGAGAATTGTTTAGGGAAGGTGGTTTTGAGGTAGTAGCTTGTTTGTGAAGTGGCTAGGACAAGTGTCCTATCTTACTTTGTAAGCTTTGACACCTCAAGGGTGTTGTGGCTTGTTTAGCCGTCCCATGAGTGGGGGTGGGGAAAAAGTGGTTTTGTCTCATCCCCATTTATTTACGTGTACTCCTCGATTCTAGTTTCCTCGATTTGCGTGCCCTCGGGTCGTTTTACGAAAAACGTTTTTATAAATTATGAATCAACGGCACAAAACGAATCTAATAAAAATTGTCTCATCAAAAACGGAGTTCAAAAACGTAAATACGTAATCCTAAGGTTTCCGATTTAGTCGTAAAGGACGTTAAATTATGCTCGTAAATCCTAATCTCTTCTCGTAAATTTGTGAGTTTATGAACCAACACAAATTTAAATTCCAAAATAATATTCACGAATAAATTTATTTTCCTGAAATGTCGGACTGTCACCAAAAACGGTGTATGTAAAAGTAAGCGCGTGACGTATAGTCCTCCGGTTTAAACATAGTCGGTGCTACTTCAAGACGTAAACCCAAATTTCTTCCCAAAAATGAGTGAGTTCATAATATAACATTAAAATAATGTTTTTAAATAATACTTGAGAATAAAATATCGACCATAAATTAACGTATTGTCACACACAGAGTCAAGAGAGACCGTACCTTTGCCAATGATATTACCACGTCTATTACTAGCGAATGTAACGTTACCTACATCATATGCTTTGTAGTGTGACAACAAACTTCAATTACCCGTCATGTGTTTAGAACAACCACTATCCTTAATCCACTCGTTGGGCTCTAGATCTATTCCCAAGCATATCTAGGTAACAACACACAAGATCAAACATTTGGTCCCCAATATCTCATGGGTCCAAAATTGTTAGTTCCAAACATCCCTTGCATTTGGTTGGGATGCATGAATGAAGGAGACATTCCCTATTGGGAATAAAATGTAGCCAGTCCACTTTAGCGCTGACAAGAAGAAAACAAGCGTTGATAAGAAGAAAACAAACGCTGGCAGATCAAGCGTTGACAGGAAGAAGTCAAGCGTTGATAGGTTGAAGACAAGCACTGATAGAAAGATATGGTCTACGCGTATTATGTTTCTAGTTTGTTTCTAGTAAAGATAGGATCAACATTGTATTTTCTATAATTATCTTTACCTAGAATAGTTGATACGTAGACTCTTGTACAAGGCTTCTTATGTCTATAAAAGAAGACCTTTAGGTTATGTTTCAAATATAAGTTTTTCATACGTTTAACACTTTCATTGTAAGCAAGTTCGTTATTATCAATCAAGTGAAAGTTTGTTTTACAACTCTTTGTGTTCTTGTTTAAGTGTTAATTCCGCATAACACTTAAATTGTTTCATACATAAACAAAGTTTCTCTACGTGTATAACTTGATCTAATCTCGTTTACACAAGCTAAATCGATCTAAGTTTGGGATCAACAAGTGGTATCAGAGCTTGTTGAGAAACTTTGATCTAAAAAAACACAAGAACCCTAAATTACCAAAACCCTAATTTTCACAAAACCCTAAAAACATCATGTCTAATCCAGAAGTAACCTCCTCCTCGTCAAACCACAACATCAAGATTCCCATGCTAGATCTAGACAATTTTGAGCTGTGGAAGTTCAACTTCGAGCAATATATGCAAATCCATGACTACATTCTATGGGAGATTATTGAATATGGAAACACATTCAATAAAGCTCAAAAGATTGCAGATGCCATTGCTACAAGATCAGCTGTTCAAGGATGATCTGAAGCAGATAAGAAAGAAAAACCTGAAGATGGTAGAGCTGTGTCTACTGATGACATAGCAAAGAAAAGGGTTGATATGAAAACCCTAAGCATTCTGAAACTCTCTTTGGGACAAGAAAATCAGCACAAATACAGAGGTTATGAGTCTGCAAAAGACCTTTGGGCAGCCCTTAAAGTTGCATATGGTGGTAATGTTGATATTGTGGAAGAGAAAAGGAAGCAACTCTTACATGAGTATGCTGTTTTTAAGTATCAACCAAATGAGAAGCTAAGTAGTGTGAGAAGCAGACTTCTTGACATTACAAGCAAGTTGTCCTTCATGGGGACAGTAATTGGTGATGTTGACATTATTGCCACTTTTCTTAAAAGCCTTGGTGATGCATAGAAGATTGAGGCAAGATCCATAATTGCCAACAACACTCATAAAAGTTCTACTTTTGATGATGTTTACAACAAAATGAGGCTGTTGGAGAATGAAACTCTTTTGGATCATGGAAGTAAGTCTACCAATAGTAACATGGCCTTTTCTCACATAGTGAAGGCCAATTTGATCAGAAGGATTCATACATGCACCCAGTTACTGGATTAACATGTGTCAACGCTGGATCATATCCTGTCAACGCCTCACATTCAGACGCTCACACGTACAAAATTGACTCACCAAGAGTTAAGCATGCTGGTTTGGATCTGGATACTGTGTGTGCTTACATTGCTTCATTGCCCAATGGTTCAGTGATTACATATGAGGACCTTGAGCAAATAAGTGATGAGCATTTGGATGAGATGGATATAAAGTGGAACATGGCTCTTGCAAGTATAAGAGCAAACAGATGGAATAGAAGGTTCAAGAAGAAGATGACTTTTAATGCTAAGGACACTGCTGGATTTGATAAATCCAAGGTTGAGTGTTACAATTGTCATCGTATGGGGCACTTTATGAGAGAATGCAGATCTCTAAGAAGATCTGATGCTGGAAAACCCTCAAGCCAAATTGTTAAGGCTCGGGATCCTAAGGCCATGGTGGCAGTGCAAGAAATTGATGGTATTGGATGGGACTGGAGCTATTTGGCTAAGGATGAGGAAGAGGATAAAGCTTTGGTTGCTGAGATAGAAGAAGAAGAGCATGTTCAATATGCTCTCATGGCACACTCCTCATCTTCATCAGACAATGAGGTATACGATGATGCTTTTTATAGTAAGGGTTGTCGTTTAAATACTAAAAGACTTAACAAAGAGGTTTTAAGATTGTTAGGAGATGTGAGTACTGAGAGATGCAAGTTGTCTAACTATCAACTTGCTCTTACTCAAACTGAAAAGACTGTAGCTGAGTATAAGAAAATGGAGCTTGACCTAAAAGATAAAATAAATATCTTAAAACATGATTTAAATGCTAGTAATGATATTAGAAACATCATGGAAAGGGTCAATGCTGAATTACAGGCTAAGTTAGATGAGGCTATTAAGAATAAGGATAATGTAGACCTTAAAATTCAGAGATTTGATAAGGCCTCACAAAACCCTAGGAGAGTGTGTTAGTAAACAAAGAGATTCTAGGGACATGACTGGGATTGGGATGAAAGAGTATTCTGGTGTTCCACCACCAGCTGGGGACTTCTATGGTGTCCAAAGAAAGGACTTATCTTGGACTAGTTTACCAGAACTCCAAGAAGAGGAATTTATTCCTCCACCAAGAGTCCTTACCCCAGTAGAGGAATATAGGCAAAAGTTGACTGATTTGAATGAATGGAAGAAAGCCAACCCTACCTTGTTTGTCAAGGGTGGCATGCTTTGTGATAGTCCAAATGAGTCGAGCCGTATCAAAGTAACAAACCCAATCACTGGCAAGACTGTTGACCTTGGCTCAAACACTGTTACAAAACCTAACATTAAGTATGCAGAAATGTATAGAAATACTAGGTCACCAAAAAGGCAAGTTAGTGATACTAATTGTGGAAACCTTGGTAATTGAACAGGTTTCTTTTCTTCTAGACCTAGAATTGTTTCTAGAAAAGCCTGTTATACTTGTGGTATCTTTTCACATTTAGCCTATAAATGTGTCAACGCTTCCAAGGTCAACGCTGACAAAAGGTCAAACACTGTCAGACCCAAAACTTTTGTGGAGCAAAGTCCACAAGTTGTTAGACCAGCCCCATTCTTCACTAAAGGGTCTAACACTCATGGACAAAGAACTTTTCAGAAGACCAATACATGGTATAATAGGCAATGGGTTCCTGTAGCAAACCCTAGGTTCAACGTTGATAAGGGTAATTTCAGCATTGACAAGACCAAATCTAACGCTGACAGAAACGTTGCCAGACCAAATAATGGTAAATATTTGCAACCACAGGGAAAGGGGTCTAGAGCTTCTTCTAGCTTGACATGGAGACCTAAGCAAGATCAAAACCCTAATTCTAATGGGATTTCTATGACCTGCAACAGATTTAATTATATTTCAAAGGTCATCACAAAACCAATTGGGGTTAACTGGGTATTTCATCCAAAAAGGGATGAACAAGGGGTTGTTATAAGAACTAAGTATGTTCTTGTTGAACAACCAGATGAATCCAAGTCTGCTCAGGCTTGGGTTCCCAAAGAAAACTAATTTGTTTTCTTTATGTGCAGGGCATTCAAAAACAGGTGAATGATTATGGCTATTGGGATAGTGGATGCTCTAGGCACATGACTGGGAAGGAAGATTATCTCACAAACTTCACTCCCATTAAGTATGGTGATAAAGTTTACTTTGGAGGCGGATATGGAACTATCATAGGCAAAGGAACTCTTCTCACCAAAAACATGCGTTTTGAAAACGTGTTTCTGGTAAAAGAACTTGATTATAATCTTTTTAGTGCATCACAAGTCTGTGATAACAAAAATAAGGTTCTTTTTACTGATATTGAATGCTTGGTGTTGAGCAAGGATTTTAAACTGCCAGATGAGAAATTTATTGACTATAGAACACCTAGACATAAGGACATTTATAATGTGAATCTTAATGGTATTAGGATGAATAACAATATGTCATGTTTTTATGCTAAAGCTTCAGTTGATGAGAGTAATCTATGGCACAGGAGACTAGGGCACATTAACTTTAAAAATATAAACAGACTTGTGAGACTTGGTTTGGTTGATGGTTTGCCTGAAAAGGCTTTCCACAATGACCACTCTTGTGTTGCATGCCTTAAAGGCAAACATCACAAGGTCTCATTTAAGTCTAAACAGGTGCACTCTAGTTCTAAACCACTTCACTTGCTGCATATGGACCTGTTTGGTCCAACTAATATAGAGAGTTTGAATGGTAAATCATATTGCTTTGTCATCACAGATAACTTCTCTAGGTTTACTTGGACTTTCTTTTTAGCTATGAAAAGTGACACTGCTGATACTTTAATTAACTTTATTAACCAAATTGAAAAGAAGACTGGTAATGAAGTTAAAATACTTAGAAGTGATAATGGTGGTGAGTTTAGAAATAAACTGTTGGATGATTTTTGTGCCAAGAAAGGGATTACTAGGCAGTTTAGTATTGCCAGAACCCCACAGAAAAATGGGGTTGCTGAGAGAAAGAATAGAACCCTAATTGAAGCAGCAAGGAGTATGTTGACTGATGCTCACTTTCCCATAGATTTTTGGGCTGAGGCTGTGAATACAACTTGTTATGTTCAGAATAGAGCATTAGTCAACAAGATACATAACAAAACAACTTATGAGTTACTTTGGGGAAGGAAACCTAATATTGGTTTTCTTAAACCTTTTGGTTGTCATGTAGTTGTATTAGATACTAGTGATGCCTTAGGTAAATTCAGTGCTAAAGGTGATGAAGGCTACTTCATGGGTTATTCAGTGCAGAGCAAGGGATATAGGGTTTACCTTAAGAAGGAAAAACGTATACTTGAAAAAGTACATGTTAGGTTTTTAGAGAGTAAACCTAGTGATCCTGAAAGTGGTCCAAATTGGTTGTTTGACTTGGAACCTCTATCTAGGACTTTGAAATTATATGCCTGTTACTAATCCAAACATTGTGAAGGTAACTTCAAATGTTGTGAAAGAACCAGTTGTTGATGTTTCAGGTACACATGTTAATGAAGAGGTTGGATCACAAGCAGACAAGTCATCTCCCAGACTTGAGTATGTTACTGTTCCCATATGGACAGATGCTTTTGCTGTTGGAAAGGAAAATGGTGGTCCCCAAGTATCACCATTTAACAACATGCATGGTCCTTTAGGCGTTGACAAAGGAAAATCTGGCGCTGACAGGACAAATTCAGGCGTTGATGGCTCAAACGTTGACAACACCATTTCAGGCGTGGATGGATCAAACGCTGACAACCTTGGTTCAGGCGTTCACAACACTTTTGAGCATATTTTCTCTTCCAATTTTGAACAAGGTGAACCTTCAAGCAGAAATGAAGAGTTTCATACAGATATTGATGGAAGAGGGTCTGAAGAAGATATTGGTAACTTGGATGATGAGATTGAAGACAACATACTTTTTGAGGGAGGAGTTCTCACTTCTACTATGAAGAATCACCCCTTATCTCAAATTATTGGGGATTTCATGTCTCCTGTTCAGACTAGAAGATCTCACCAGAGTCTTGGAGGATTTATTGCCAATATACACAAGAAGGTTGATACCCCTCTTGTTCAAGCATGTTTGTTTGCCTGTTTTCTGTCACAACAGGAACCCAAGAAGATTTTTGATGCTCTCAAAGAACCAAGTTGGGTGGAAGCAATGCAGGATGAGCTTCACCAATTTTCTATTCAGTATGTTTAGGAGCTGGATGATTGTCCCAGATATGCCAGACCTATTGGGACAAGATAGGTTCTTAGAAACAAGAAAGATGAAAGAGGCATTGTTGTCAGAAACAAGGCACGTTTAGTGGCTCAAGGATATACACAAGAGGAAGGGATAGACTATGAGGAGGTCTTTGCACCAGTTGCAAGGATTGAGGCTATAAGGATATTTCTAGCCTATGCTTTCTGCATGGGCTTTACTGTCTATCAAATGGATGTGAAGAGTGCTTTTCTTTATGGCACAATTGTTGAGGAGGTTTATGTCATGCAGCCTCTTGGTTTTGAAGATCCAGAACATCCAGACAAGGTGTATAGAGTCAAGAAAGCTATGTATGGACTTCATCAAGCCCCAAGAGCATGGTATGACACATTGTCTACTTATCTGGTGGAAAATGGATTCAAAAGGGGCACCATAGACCAGACCTTATTTACAAAGAAGACTGGTAAGGATGTCTTACTTGTTCAGGTTTATGTGGATGATATCATCTTTGGCTCTACCAATCCAAAGATGAGTGAAGACTTTTCCAAGCTTATGACATACAAGTTCAAGATTAGTGCAATGGGGGAGATGAACTTCTTTCTAGGGTTACAAGTTCAGCAGAAAGAAGATGGTATCTTCATCTCTCAGGATAAATATGTGGTAGAAATCTTGAAGAAGTTTGGCTTTTCTCCTCATGAAAAGCGGGCTAGTACTCCTATGGATATAGAACACCCTTAGGGAAATGTTAGAGATGGAAAAGATGTAGATGTCAGGCACTATAGATCAATCATTGGTTCATTGATGTATCTCACAGCCTCAAGACCTGACATTATGTTTGTTGTGTGTGCATGTGCATGCCATCAAGTGACTCCCAAAGAGTGTCACCTTCATGTTGTCAAGAGAATCTTTAGGTACCTCAAATGTTATCCAGACCTTGGATTATGGTATCCAAAGGATTCACCATTGGAGCTTATTGCATATTCAGACAGTGACTATGGTGGTGATAAATTTGATAGAAAATCCACAACTGGTGGATGTCAGTTTCTTGGGAGTAGGTTGATATCTTGGCAATGCAAGAAACAAACAGTGGTGTCAAATTCTACAACTGAAGCAGAGTATGTCGCTGCAGCTGCTTGTTGTGGGCAAGTCTTATGGATTCAGAACCAGGTGTTGGATTATGGGTATAATTTCATGCATACCAAGATTTTTGTAGACAATAACAGTACTTTATGCATTATTAAAAATCCTGTACATCATTCTAAAACAAAACACATAGAAATTAGACATCATTTTATAAGGGATTGTTTTGAAAAGGGTTTAATACAACCAGATAGGGTTGACACAGAAGAAAATATGTCTGATTTATTAACTAAACCTTTTGATGCTGGAAGGTTTCAATACTTGGTAACAAGTATTGGAATGATCAATCTCACATAATATGTGTTTTGGGGTCTTAATGTAAAAGTATGTACAGGATATGCATTGTTATTGGTCTTTTTGAAAAGTTAGATTTTCCACTATATTTGTCTAACGTTGACAAAGGTTATCTTAACGCTGATAAGTGTTATCGTGACGTTGTCAGCAACATGTTAGTTTTGTGGTTTTTGATTTAAGTGTGCAGGTGGTGTTATCATTGTACCATTGGATACAGAGTTGCTTATGGATCCTTGGAGAATCATTTGGAGCATGTTTCAATTTATGGATGATGGTTGGAATATTTATATTCCTATCTTGACATAAATTTTTATATTCATGAATATTATTGGGCAACATATGTATCACAGTTTAAGGGGAGGTTTTAGGAACCTTTAGGACTTTCGGGTATTCTTATATTACTCTTATCACAATTCTAGATTGTGTCCACATGTGAGTATGAGTTAGTTTACTAAATCATGAGGCACTGTAGCATGCAAAGTTGATATACTATGCATGCTGGCAAGACATTTTTGGCCTAGAATTGGTTATGGTATGTTGGGAGACTTGGGAAGGATTTATAATGGGTTTTACCTGGGAGTTACAAGGAATTTTATGAGATAATTTAATTGTTAAGAATTTGGTTAGCAAGGGACACTAGAGGACTGGTATGTCTATCTTGCATAAGCAAGTGTGCATAACTCTATTTTACCGGGGTGAGTCCCTTTTACCCAAAAAAAGTGTGCATAACTGGACAGTGCTTGCCGCCCTATAATAATTATCAATTTATAGGTTATCTTCACTAGGATAAATTACTTTGTTAAGGTCCTTTTTCATTTTTATTTCTTTTATTTTTGGACGCTGACAAGTATTTTTCCAAGCGTTGTTATGACCAATTTAGACGCTGACATGGCTTTGGCAAACGTTGACAAGAATATAGCCGTTGGGCGTTGATGGGTTATTTTTGACCGTTGACACTCATTGGGACATACCTAGTTGTTATTTTTGACGAATTTTGGGGCCGTAATTTTGGGAGCAGATAACTTTTAATTAATGCACAAGATAACTTATTTTCTTTTCAATATTTTCATCATTATATTTTAAAAATAGTTGCCTAATTTTTTACCAATCACATGTGACTATCTCTCCTATATATTTGGCTCCTATTTTTAAACAGGTTCCTCATATTCTTGTCTAACAATTTTCTCCTATAATTCATCTTTCTCAATAATTCACAAACAGCTTTCTTCAACAATGGCACCAAAGTTTAAAACAAGTGACTTGGTATTGGGATTCAGGAGTCAACACAACATGATTGCTTATTTGGACGCTGATGATACTCTGTTTCCACAATACACCCAGATGGTGGCGTATTTGAATGCATCTCCTATTAGGTATGCTCTTTCTCATGCTCCTCTCATCCCTGTCACTCGTATTAAACAGTTTTGGAATACTGTTAGTTCCTCAACAATTAATAATGTGACTACATTATCAGCTATTGTTCATGGGCGTACATGGGTGGTTACTAAAGCCTTGGTTCGCCAGGCTTTGAATCTTGATGATGTAGATGGTATAACCACCCTCCCCATTAATGAAATAGAACAAGGACTTCGGGCTTTGGGGTATCCTTTCTCTGATGAGGGCACTTTAAACAAATATCATAAACAAGAGTTTCCCCCAGCCTGGAAGTACCTCATACATGTCATCCTACAATGTTTGAGTCCCAAATGTACTGCACACAATGAAATTAATAGATCAATTGCTAGTGCAATTGTGTGCATATCAAATGGGCATAAGTTTAATTTTTCAAAACTGATTTTTGATGGCATGTGTAAAAACAAAGGGAATAAAATGACTTTGGCTTATCCCAGATTTTCGCAAATGGTTTTTGATGTGCAAAATTACTGCACAAGGGATCATGATGATTTTTATCAGATCCATGTGCAAAAGAAAGCTATTTTTACCAAGATAAATTCACCCCCTCACCGTGAATTACCCCTCACCCAAGCTATGCTTGCTGTTATTGCAGCAGCACAACCCCAACCAGACCCACAACCACAACGTGACCCAATACCAGAACCTTTTCCTTCACCTCAACACATGCAAATTGACCAAGAACCCTTCAACGCTGACACATTCAATGTTGGCGTTAACACAAGTAATCCAGACGTTGACACCTTTCCTTCACAGACCCAAACATCCCTTAACCTTCAAACTACCACCCAATCCACATCTTCTTCTACCCCACCTGAATATAGGTTGATTAAACGCCCAAGGACTACTAGAGTGTTCTCCTCTAGTGGTCCTAGCCATGTAGCAGAGAGAACCACCACCACAAGTGTGGTTGGTGCTATGGATGAGGCTGGGACTATTGGTTCTGGCTTAGATGCAGGCCAAGACAGTCCTAACATCTTTAAGACCTCACCCATGCCCCATGACTCTACTTTGGGAGGTCAAATACCCATTCTAGAGGAGGGCAAATTGGAACCATACACATTGATGGAATTGACGACTGTCTGCATTAGCTTGCAAAAGCAAAATGCAGACTTGGTATAAACAGTCAGTACACAAGGCCTTGAACTCAAGCAATTGAGGGAGAGGATTGTCATTTGTAGAATGCTAGCACTAGGCGTGGGATGGAGGAATCTTCCAAAAGGGGAGGATGAGCAGATTAATGTGAGTGATAAAGGCTCACATGATGGAGAATCTTTGGGTGTTGCTGAAGCCCTCACTGCATTGAAGAAGCAACCAGGTTTTGATACATCTCTGGTTACTCCTACAAATTTAAACTTGTCTTTTACAGCTATGTTGGAGCAATTTACAAGAGACGCTGAGACAAGTAAGTTGGGCGTTGATAAGTAAAATTTGAACGCTGACACACCAAGCGCTGACATGAACAAATTGGGCGCTGACATAAGGAATTTGAGCGTTGACAGACCTGCTGATATGGTTGATGTATTCCAGTCATCAGCCATCATCAAAGAAGTGTCTTCACAGGTATTACCATCATCCTTGCCCATCATTGATCCATTAGATAAGGATAAAGAAATCATGGTATAAGTAGAAGTTCCAAATGATGTAACACAAGTAGAGTTTGATTCAAGGTTGGCTGCGCAACTTGTGGAACAAGAGATGAAGAAGGTTGGTGAATCACCATTTGTTGTCACTTCTGAGGAACAAGAAGGAAGTGATGAAGAAATTTCAGATTCAAGTGTGATGATAATTGAACAACCAGAAAGACTTTAATATGGTGATGACTTGGCAAGGGAGAAGCTTAGAGAGTTGAAATTGCAAGTAGACTTTGATATGCCAGAAGTAGTTCAGATGTACCATGCTTGGGAGAATAGGATAATGGAGACTCCAAATTTGACTATTTCAGACCAAATTTGGGGATTGGAGATTCTTCTAAGAGTTCAAAGAGACTGCAAGGTCATTCTGAAACATAAGGCTAGCAATGTTTTCTCACTGCTGAAGAGGGATAGCAGAGAGCTTTACTACATGTTACTCATATGTCATGGAACTAGATGGACCTTCAAGAAATTACAGGGATTATCTTTTCGAGAATTGGAGTACAAGGCTTATCCCATTTGGGCAAAAGTGCAGGAAATGAACACTCTAAGACTTCTTTCAGATGAAAAGAAAGAAGAACTTGCAGAAGAGTTGGAGATTCAGAAGGCAATGATTGTTCCAAGGCCTTTGAAGAAGGGAGTTCCACTTGAGTTTCCTAAAGATCTAAATAAAGTGGTTCCCAGTGAAGCTGTTCTTAGAAGAAGCATTAAGCTCTCACCTATGGAAGCTTCAGATATGGTACAAGTGTTACCTCTTGATGCCAGAAACCCTATCATTAGCTATGAAGAAGATGCAAGTGGGTTTTGGAAGATTGGCAGGTATGGGAAAGAGGTACACACATTTACTACACTTATGTCTCTCTTTGCAAGTATGGATAGAGAAGACTTGGCAGACCTTTGGAGGTTGTTGATGGCCAAGTATGAGACTGAAGCTCCTACTTCAGTCAATGGAATAAAACTTTGGTCAACATTCAAGAGAATGTGTGCACCAGAAGAAGAAGATCCTGTTTGGAAGGATCTTGAGGATGATATCAGTGGTCTTCAATGGCGTTTGTATTCAGCTTTTGGTGTGTACTACTTGATCTCTACAAAGTTTTTTGAGTATCTTCTTGTAGATCCTCAGTATCCCATGTCCAAAGAAGTTTTGGACAAGATGAAGACAACACAGCTGGAGATTGACTATTCAAGTGACGTGGCCAAAGATTTGATTAGGCATGTTTATTACCAATATGATAAGATTTGTAAGATTCCTCCTAGTTCTTAATTTTTATTCAAAAACTTGATTACTATAGTAGATCTCAAGTTTAGGGGAGGATTGTTGGGAATAAAATGTAGCCGGTCCACTTTAGCGCTGACAAGAAGAAAATAAGCGTTGATAAGAAGAAAACAAACGCTGACAGATCAAGCGTTGACAGGAAGAAGTCAAGCGTTGATAGGTTGAAGACAAGCACTGATAGAAAGATATGGTCTACGCGTATTATGTTTCTAGTTTGTTTCTAGTAAAGATAGGATCAACATTGTATTTTCTATAATTATCTTTACCTAGAATAGTTGATACGTAGACTCTTGTACAAGGATTCTTATGTCTATAAAAGAAGACCTTTATGTTATGTTTCAAATATAAGTTTTTCATACGTTTAACACTTTCATTGTAAGAAAGTTCGTTATTATCAATCAAGTGAAAGTTTGTTTTACAACTGTTTGTGTTCTTGTTTAAGTGTTAATTCCGCATAACACTTAAATTTTTTCATACATAAACAAAGTTTCTCTACGTTTATAACTTGATCTAATCTCGTTTACACAAGCTAAATCGATCTAAGTTTGGGATCAACATTACCCATGGGGAAAAGTATTGTTGTTGAAAATTATTCCAATTCATATGGCCATTTTGTTGTCCATAGTTTCTCCTAGGTGTCTTTGATCTTGATCTAGTATTATTATTATTCCTCCTAGGTGTTGGGGTTTTACTCCTAGGTCGTGGTTTAGCTTGATCATCTCTTTTTGGCGTAGGTGTTCTACTTCTAGGTTTAGATTCATTTCGTACTCTTGGAGGAGTAGATGTTTGTCTAGATAAGTTTCTAGTTCCCATTAGAGGTTTACTCAAGGGCTTGTAGAATTTATCTAGAGTAGGCTTATCGATTATAGGTACTTTGACCTTGTTAATAAGAATATGTTTTGGTCCTTCACCTAAATTTGACTTTTCAGAAAGTTCAAGATTTTCATAAAAATCATCTTCTGGACGCGGTTCCATAGCTCCATCGGCTGTGCCATATCGATAAGGAACCACCCCATATACTGGATCACCGCGTGCAGGGAACTGTTTTTCTGAAAACCTAACTTGTTTTGGTTCACTATTTGATGCTTCATTAGTGTTATATCCTAACCCAAGTTTTTCCTTAGAATGAATTTGTTTTCTTAACATATCATCAAGAGCATTAGTACCTCTCATGAACTTTGGAGGTGCTCTTAAGGTTTTCATTTTCTTGCCTAGAGGTTTTCACATTTTAAGCATCCTAAGTCTATTTCTTTATTTTTCTCAAGCTTAGCTAATTTTTCTTTTAGCTCACTAATCTCGTTTTCAAGCTTAGTTCTAATTGGCTTTAGCACTTTGTTCTTTTCAATAAATTTTAGACTAAGCTTATGCTAGTTATTGTATTGGCCTTCTAATTCACTATCATCTTGAGAAGAACTATTATTTCTATAATACTCGGTTTCGGAAAGTACCTCTTTAGAAGTGTGAGCCATGAGACACTTCTCATCTTTGGGGTTGTCATCAACATCTTCACCGCTATCGCTCCATGAACCTCCAACGAACGCCATGTGGTTTTTGTCGCGTAAAGGCTTAGGACAATCACCAATGAAATGATTTGGATCACCACATCTAAAGAATTTCCTAACACCTTTATCATCTTTGGCAAATCGTTTTTTGGAGAAGGGTTTCTTGTCATTGTTTGGTTGCCTCACGTATTGACCTCGTCTTTTGAAGAACTTCTTAAAGTCTCTAACCGCCAAGGCATATTCCTCATCATCACTATCCAAGGAACTTCATGATCACTTTGTGCCTTCTTGGCTTTAAGTGCAAGAGACTTTCTTTCACTCTTAGTTTTCACCATTTCCGAGTCCTTCAAAATTATCATCTCATGAACCTTCAAGTTACCAATGAGTTCATCGAGTGATAATTTGGCGAGATCCTTTGATTCTTCAATCGCCGTGACTTTAGCTCTCTCTTTTGGATGCAACGCCCTAAGAAATTCCTAACATTGTTCTTGCTAGAAAAACCTTCATCAAGTGCTTTTAGACTAGTAATAATAGTGTTAAATCTAGCAAAGGCACTATCTATGGTTTCATCTTCTAAGATGACAAATTGTTCATATTGTTGAACAAGAAGATCGATTTTACTTTCTTTGACTTGGCTATTACCTTGGTGAGTTACTAAAAGAGTATTACAAATGTCTTTAGCGGTTTCACACATAAAAATCCTTTCGTACTCTTTCTTTGGTAAAGCATTATAAATCACCATTTTAGCCTCATTATTTTTAGCAAGTTTTCTTTTAGTATCATCATTAGCTTTATCAAAAGTAACTATCTCCTTACTTTTAGAAACTTCATTATATTGAAATGGTAAAAAGTCACCATTGATAATAACATGACAAAGATCTAAATCTTTTGATTTCACATAAGTCTCAAACCTATTTTTCCAATAAATAAAACTATCGGTTTTAAAAAGAGGTGGTCTTTGCATGGATTGCCCTTATAGATACTTGTTGGAATCCATAGATCGATTCAAGTTTTAAAATACAATATATTTTAAGAAGTCTTGAGCAACCAAGCTCTGATACCAATTGTAGAAACTAGAAGGAGGGTTGAATAGTTTCTTAAATTTGCTTATTAAATTTTGGTTTTAAAAAATCCTTTTTCAAAAACTTAAGCTTGAGTATTTATGTGAAACCTTCTTATACACAATATGAACAAGGTATAGTGCAACTAACTAATAATCACAAGTATAAAGAATAATGAATGTAACTAAACTAATAATCACAAGTATAAAGAATAAAGAATGTAAAGAGATAAGGGAAGGAAATATAAAACCAAATACCAAGGATTTATAGTGGTTCGGCAACGAAGCTCACCCCTCGTTCCTACTCCACTCCTTGAGTACTCCTTACTCGAGAGTTCACTAATCAACAAGCTCCTTAAGGTGGAGAAACCGTACACAAAGTCGCTTAACCAATTTCCGACTCTAAGCTAAAAGTCGAGCCCTAATCTTATCTAGGACCAATCTACACCAATAAACTTTGAGGACTAAGTATTAACCTTAATACATACAGAACTTCCAAATAGACACAACTACTTGGATCTTCAAAACAATGACACAACAATGAATAAATAAGTTTAGATCTTTAATGGATCTTTGAGGTAGACACAACACTTCAACAATGATAGTGTTCTTCTCTTTGCACTTTGAGAGGAAAAGATGGGTGGAGAAAGATTCACTTCTAAACAAGTAGTAATCAAACAAATGATCAAGGATTTGAGTGATTTAAGAAGTGTGTAAGAATCTGAAAGTTTATGTGCAAAAGAGGTGGATTGAAAGTCTGAGAATGGTCCACTATTTGTAAGACAAATTTCCAACGGCTATATCTGCCCGCGGTTCTTTATTGCAGCCCGCGGTTCCTTATTGTTGATGCAAAAGTTGGTTGATCCTTGCTAGACCCGAATTAGGCTTAATTCGGGTTGGCTGGGCTCCGGCTCCTACACCAAGTGAATCGTTTGGTTGGGATCCTGCACACTAAACAGCACGCGTTAGGCTTACCGTGGGAATGTTTCCCACGATTAGACTCCGGTGTGAGAGTAAGTAATCGGTTTAAGGTTTATGTGAGTTTAGAGTACAAATCGTAATACCTTTGTGGAACCCTTGGGGGTTCCTTTTATAGGCAGTGAAACCCTAGTGGGCTTCCACTGATGCTTCGGCCCCAAGGAAGAGATAATCACCAGATTTAGAATGATTGTTATCTTCTAATCTTGGTAGTAAATATCCTCTCTTATTGGGATAAAGATATTCCTAGACAGAAGATTATTCTGTCTAACCCTATGTCGGCCATGTCGGCCGCACCGGGCCGTGGGCCGCACACATGTGTGCGGTTACTGTTCATCCAAGCCCATAAGCCTGAATGACATTATTCCACCCATCTGTGATGGGCCGGATATGGGTAGTACCCATGGGCCGTGTCCATGACCCGGCTGGGGACTATACGTCATCATGTCCCCCCAGTCTAGTTGTTACAACCGTAGGTGGAACCTCTAGACTACAAAGATGCTCCCTGGACGTACCAAGGAAACCATAGTAAATGACAAATTGTCCAAGAATTTATATTGGCCGCACGTGGCTACCTGGTTTAAGAAGTTATCTTCTCAATATCTCAGCCGCATATAGCAACCGAGACAAATTAAATATATCATTAAATGTCAAGTCTTACGTAAGAGCCGCATAACCCGACATGAACAACTGTTCATCTGACTTGTTTGACTGACAAAAGTGCAAACAGTCAGAACCTTGAGCAGTGCAAACGTTTGAATCAGATATGACCCGTGGGTCCCACCTGACGTTTCACTTGCCACTTGCCCCCTAGCCACACGATTAAGAATAGTGGCAGACACGTGTCACACATCCAACAGGTTGTGACCCATGAGGCAACCCTATAAATAAGCCACCCCCACGGCTGTGTGAAACACACAGTTTACAACCTCCATTTCTGCCATTAAAGCTTTCCTCTTAGCTTGAACCAAATACGCACGGATCCCTTCACACGCAGGTTAGAACACCACGTCCTTACACTCTTTTTTAGTAATGGCTCATAAAAACAGCCCTACCATTGGATCCGTGCTAAATGTCATGACCCAAGACCAATTAAATTATTTTTGTACAAATTATTTCATCCCTACCAACCTACACCCCTCACTTCCTGGCGCCGGAGACCTCATAACTGAGGCTCCAGCGGGTAAGATAGGCCTGTATACTCGCCTTTTTGATGCGGCTAATTACCGCATCCCTTTCACCCACTTTCTCGTAGATCTGCTAGGATATTATGATGTACACATTAGTCAGCTCCACTGCATAGGTGCCTGTAAGATTAGCCAATTCGAGATTCTTGGTCGTGCTAGGAGAATCCCCCCAACCGTAGAGTTATTTAGGTTGTTTTATACCCCCAACTTAGTGAACGGTTGGGTATCTTTCAAGAAACGAGCCTCCAACAGTCCCCAATCACACAACAAACCAATGGATTCACTGAAAAATTGGTATGATCACTACTTTTTCATTGACGCAGCGGTATGGCCGGGTGATTATATCATTAGAACTAGGATTCCGCACGACCCCAAGCCGCACACAAGTACATACAATCCTTGTCACTCCCAAGAGTTAGATCTAAATAGGACTGGATTCCACAGAAACCTTCCCGAATCATTCCTATGCTTGCTAGGAATTAGCCGCAACTACTTTGGTCCTTCCAATAGGTATCCCGTTTTTTGGAGAAGGCAGGGCGAAGGTAGGCTAATCATCCGTACGCCAAAAAGAATGTATACATGTATTTGATTAATAACTAACGTATGTTGTTTTGTGCTGGACAGAAATGAACTTTTTGGCGACCCAAGGCTTGTGCCGGAGGGTCTTCGTCCTCTTCGTGAGAATGAACCACCCCTTCTTGAGCATACCCGCCCCGTGACAGTTGCTCTTGAAGCCGTGCCAGATCCGGATTCGGACGAGGAAGATCATGGAAATAATGTTGATGGTGGTAACCAAGTGAATGAAGGAGGAGTCGGGCCCTCCTCACCACATAGGGAACAACAGGGGGACAATATTGAACTAACCACCTCCAGCATTCGTCGACTGATGGGCGATGATGACGATGAAGTACAACAACATGTCAACCTGGAAGAAGAGGAGGAAGAAGTCGAGGAGGAGATCGACGAAGCAATAACGCAGCCCATCGTCAGGCGTACCCGAAAAAGAAGCAACCGGTCGAGAGGGACTGCCTCAGTCGAGATTGGCGAACACAATGCTCCTGCCAAGAGACTTCGAGAAGACCACCCCTTGTATCAATCTGTCGGGAGTGCTACCCAGGGTTCCGAGGCTAACCGGGCCGCTCATGTCGATCCCGTCACTCAAATTGCCCCAACCGCCTCCGAAGTAGCAAGAAGTAATATGTAAGACCCCATCTTAATATGTAAGAATGACAAGTTTTCTTGTAAGCAATACTTAAGATATTTCGTAATATTTGTTTCACAGGGACAACCAAACTGGTGTCGCGCCTCCTTCTGACACCCAAGTTGATAAGGGGAAAGGAAAAGCAATGGAAGAAAACCCCACGGCCCCCACAAGGTCCGGCCCCGTATTTGAAGATGGTTCACCCATAGCCTCCCAAGACTTCCCCACGTCCGGCGCCCCTCAACCATTTAACCCAGTATGGAATATTACCACGGCGTCACGTTTGAGGAACGCTGATGAGTGCCGGGAGTACCTCAACAACTGCATACCACCAAGCTTGGTGCAAGAGGTAAACTCGCTCAGTCATGCGGACTTGGCGGATGAGTACAATGGCACTCTGGTACACCAAATGGCGATGGGAACCTCAATGAGGGTTAGGTTTGAAGCCGCGCTTGGGCATGTTGACTCTCTCAAGAGGAAAGTTGGACGGAGGGAGAAAATGATTGAAGATAATGAAGCTCAGATCGCTGACCTCCAATCCCAACTGGTCAATGCCGAGGCGACCATTAAAAAACAGTCAGCCCGCGCGAGTGAATACGACCAGCAAGTAACCAACCTTGAGTCACGACTAGATGCTGCAACCACCAAGGTACATACCCGTGCCGCACCACCCATATTACAAAAGAAATATGCTAACACTTTTTATCCTTATAGGTAGCCACGGCGGAAGCTTCTGCCCACTCGTACTCCAGCCAAGTAGACGTGCTTAACCAGAAACTAGAGGACGCGCACCTGGCCGTCCAAAACATGGAAAAAGTACAAAGAGACCTTGCTGATGAGAGGGCGGTCATCCAAGAACTGAAAGAGTCATTTGCCCAAAAAGAGTTGATGATTGATGCCCTCACTGCTGAACGTGACAATGTATTATGCCCCCAACTGCTAACAGCCATTGCCGGCCGTAGGTGGATGGTTGGGCACGGAGCACGCCTGGCCGTCATGAAGGTGCTAGAGGCCCCGGAATTTGTGCAACAATTCGCCAACCTTGTGTCTGATGGTATTGACCACGGACGGCACGAGGGAATGGTTGAGGCCGCTGAGCTGATCTCAAAGGGGAAGGACGTTACCAACCATGCCTTTTTTAAACCTGAAGCTGCTAGCAAAATGACTGCCTCGATGGCCGCAATGCAAAATCTGCACTATCCATTTTTGGATGAGCTGGAGGCCACCAAAGATGCACCGAATATTGAAATTATGGAAAAGCTCAGTCTTAGCGCGTCTTCCAGTGCTTCCTTTACTCCGTCCCCCAGCCACCTGACACTCCCCATATACGAGGACGTCACCAGAATCGTGCTTGGCGAAGAACCCTTAAGTGTGGCGCTGGAGAGGACTGCGACTCAAGCCCAGAAGCGGAAAGAAAGTGATGAATGGCTATCGTGTCTAGTCGAAGAGCAAGTAGAAATGGGTAAGTTTTTCCCCGCTATGTAGGATGCCCTCTACTTATGATCCCTTTCAGACATTTTTTGGTTTGTAACCCTTTGAATATTTATTGTTCATATTCGTCCGTGCATGTACACGGCTAACAACATTTGTGTTTTTATATAAGTCCGTGAGTAACCGCGGCAATTTTGATATTTTTGGAAACTTGTGTATTTTTACTTGTGTTGAGATATTGTAGCCCAATACTGCATGATATATCACGTCTTACACACAAAGAAAGAAAATACATACAAGTCTATAATTTACTAGACATGCGACGTGCGTCTTTGCTATGCGGAGCACCGTGTGGCTATAGCATATGAAACTTACCCCAACGTCTTGTGAGTAAGGTGTCTAGTAAGGACACATGGTCCGGGCGGCTGGGGTTGCATCCCTCTTACGCGGCAAGTTGAATTAGTAGGTTCACTTAATCCTCTTACCCCGCCTGGAGGCGTATAGTACATGTACAGTAATTTTGGAAGAATGCATATGAATAAAACATAACATATTATAATATAAGTAAAATTGATACAAAAAACTCTAAAAAATGATTTGCACGAAACAAGCCGTGGAGCTAGCTAGGCACCACGGCATTTTATTAGAACGTTTACACTTTTGTTTGAACAATAATGACAAGTCCTAAAAAAAACAAGAAAAGAATCTAAACAAACATAATAAAAACAAAACAGATAAAACCGCATGGTTCTTTATTAAGACCGCATATAGCGAAGTACCCATGCGGAAGCCGTAGCTTTCAGAGATAGCACCTTTTGAGATTGGAAATATTCCATGTGCGCTCTAGGTCGCGGCCATCCATGTCACGTAGCTTGTACGCGCCTCGCCCCAAGGCTTCAGTGACCTCATACGGTCCTTCCCACTTGGGGCCCAGCTTTCCTGTGTTCTCCGCTCGACTTGCTTCGTTAGCACGATAGACGTAGTCTCCCGGCCGAAAGGAGACACCCTTGACCTTGGCGTCATAATAAGCCTTCATCTTAGCCTTAGACTTAGCCTCATTGATGGCTGCTATTTCCCTTTTTTCTTCCAACAAATCCAGGTTTATTCGCAACTGTTCGTCGTTCGTGACGACGTTAACCTCCGCTGTGCGGATGGTAGGCATTCCTATTTCTGCTGGAATAACAGCCTCAGTTCCGTAGGCCAATGCAAACGGAGTATCCCCGTTGGCTGTTTTGATCATAGTTCTATGCGCCCATAGCACATGTGATAACTCATCGACCCATTTGCCACTTCGTTCATCCAGACGCGCCTTGATGCCATTCCCCAAGCTTCTATTTGCTCGTTCGACGAGGCCGTTTGTTTGCGGATGCTTAACAGATGCGAAGCGCCGTTTGATGTTCAATGATGTGCACCAATCTTTGAACGGGTTGTCCGTGAACTGCTTGCCGTTGTCCGAGATGATTTCTCCTGGTAGACCAAAACGGCACACAATGTGTTCCCACACAAACTTCTTGACCTGCTTACCTGTGATAGACTTGACTGCCTTGGCTTCTATCCATCGTGTGAAGTAGTCCATTGCAACAATCAAGAATTTAACCCCCCCCCCCCCCCCCCCCCGCAGCTACAGGAAATGGTCCTGCAATGTCAATTCCCCACTTATAAAATGGCCATGGGGACGTGATAGGTGTAAGCTCATGCTGCGGGTGCCGCGGTACTGGCCTATGCACTTGGCAATCATTGCACTTGCGAATCATGTCGCGCGCGTCTCTGTGCATGGTGGGCCAATAATAACCTGTTCGTAAGGCTCTAGCTACCACGGATCGTGGGCCTGCATGCATGCCGCACAACCCTTCATGTATGTCACTGATGACGTAAGCCGCCTGGCGTGGTCCAACACACCGCAGCCACGACTGCAAGAAAGAGCGCTTGTAAAGGATGCCTTCTCGAAGTTCAAAATGTTGTGACTTCCTTTTAATGCGCCTTGCCGCTTTTTCCTCGTCTGGAAGGGTTTCATTAGTCAAATAGTTGATGATTGGGGTCATCCACGTAGGTCCCTCCTCCTCAACTATAGCGGCTACCTCCCCTTCCGTGATAGATTTCTCCTTGAGTATTTCCACCAAAACTTGTTTAGACAAGTGAGCGAAGCTCGTGGATGCGATCTTGCTAAGAGCGTCCGCTTTCTTGTTCTCGCCCCTTGGCACCTGCTTGATGGAAAACTTACTGAAAGTCGCGATTAACGACTTGACTTTTTCCAAGTACCTGACCATGTTGTCCTCCTTAGCCACATACCCACCTAGAATATGGTTCGCGACAAGCCGTGAGTCCACGTAGGCCTCAAGGTTGCGGACTCCCATTCTAGCGGCGATTTTTAAACCCGCAATTAATGCTTCATATTCCGCTTCGTTGTTGGTGGCCGTGAACTCAAAACGGAGGGCGTATGTGAATTCCATTCCTTCTGGATTCGTGAGGATGAGACCTGCCCCGGACCCGTCTGTACATGAGGATCCCTCCGTGAATAGCACCCAAGGTTCCGTTGGGATCTCGTCTTGCTTAATAATTGGTTCTTCCTCATCCGGATTCTCGATCAGGAAATCTGCCAAGATCTGGCCTTTAACAGCCGTCCTTGGTCTGTAAGATATATTATGCCCCCCCCAATAGGATGCTCTATTTCTCTAGCCTCCCTGCCACGTCCGGTCTAGAAACAACCTGCTTGATTGGCTGATCCGTAATCACCATAATTGGGTGCGCCTGAAAGTACCGGCGCAACCGCTTTGTAGCAAATACTAGTGCTAACACCAATTTTTCCATGGAGGAATAATTCAACTCCGCCCCTTGTAGTGTTATACTTATAAAGTAGACCGGAGTTTGTATTGTATCTCTATCCGTCATAAGTACCGCGCTTATTGCGCCATGAGTAGCTGAGAGATACATAATGAGTTCCTCCTTTGGCCGGGGAGCTACTAGCATAGGGAGAGATGCGAGATGCTGCTTGAGGTGGCCGAAAGCTTCCTCGGCTTCCTTCGTCCAGCGGAAGTCTCTCTTTCTAATACACTTCTTGAGTGTCTTAAATAGAGGTAATGACTTCTCTGCGGATTTAGATAGGAATCTATTCAGCCCGGCTAATTTCCCATTCAGGGACTGCACCTCCTTCCGTGTCTGAGGGGACGGTAGTCGTATCACTGCATCCGTCTTCTCTGGACAAGGTTTGATGCCATTTGGGTCAATCAAATATCCCAGGAACATTCCCTCAGTTGCTCCAAACGTACATTTCTTTGGATTTAACTTCATGTTAATCCTTCTCAGCGTGTCGAATGTCTCTTGGACATCCCGGAGAAGTGCCTCCTTCGTGTGGCTTTTTATCACCAAGTCATCAACATATACTTCCAGTTTGCATCCTATTTGTGATTCAAAAGCTTTATCCACCAACCGCTGATATGTAGCGCCGGCGTTCTTTAATCCAAACGGCATTTTCGTATAGCAATATACGCCTTGGCTCGTATGGAACGCCGTTTTTTCTGCATCCTCCTCCGCCATCTGGATTTGGTGATACCCTTTATATGCATCCAAGAAGCATTTGAAAGGATATCCACACAAGGACTCCACCTTCCAGTCGATTTCTGGTAACAGGTAACAGTCCTGTGGGCAGGCCTTGTTTAGATCCGTGAAATCCACACACATGCGCCAACTTCCGTCATGTTTCTTGACCATGACCGGATTAGATAACCACTCGTGGTAGTATACCTCGCGCATGATGCATGCGTCCACTAGTTTCCGTACTTCCTCCAGTATCACTTGGTTGCGCTCGGGCGCCTGGCCGCGCTTCTTTTGCTTAACGGGTTGGTACCCTTGGCGGATCTGGAGCTTATGCTCTGCTATCGCGCGTGGCACGCCTGTCATATGCTTTGGCTCCCATGCGAATATATCTAGGTTTGCACTCAGGAGAGAGCACATGGCCCTTTTTCCGCTATCCGAGAGCGCCCCTCCTATGGATACCTCCTGTTCCGGGTAGTCAGGGTGAATTGCTACCTTCCAATTGGGAGGTGGTGATCCATCCTTGGGTGGGACAGGTGGAGCCGGTGTTTTCACGGTATGACACTCAGATGTTGGTATGACTGTGTTGTAAATAGTAACGATTCCCCCCTCAACGGGGAATTTGATCATTCCGTGTGCCGTAGAGGGTACTGCCCGGATAGCCAAAATGCCTGGTCTGCCTATGATCCCTGTAGAATATTGATAATCAATGAATCTATGAAGGGGTTTGTTGATTTCTAGAGAGAGAAAGTTAGAGAGAGAAAGTGAGAGAAACTATGTGAATTTTATTAAGTGGAAAACAAGAAATGACAACAACCAACCCCTTTCCTTGGTGGAAAGGGGTATTTATAGTTCCAAGTCATAAGTGGACTTGGGCCGGTCCATGACAAGCCCATGGACCGGTTCTTACTTAAGTTAATAAGTAACTAACAACTATTTTCTAACTACGAGCTATTACAACATAAATATTATTGTGGAGTGACCGACACTTCTAATATACGTAAAACGTATTTCTAACAATCTCCCCCTAAGGGAGGTCACTCCACGTTACAAAATTCTAAACCTAGCATACTATACTAAGTCTTCGTTCTTTAGCTCGTAGTCTTTTCTTCTTTTCTTTCTTTTGTTGTGAATATGTTGGTTTGATCTTTTTGGCTTTGACTTGAGAGCATTGTTCTTTGGCCTTTCACGTGCGATCTTTGCCTTTCTTGTGAACTTTGCCTCCTCGTGACTTCATGTTCCACACACTTACGTCTTTTTGTTGAATTCTTGAAAGCTTCAGAGTTTGGTACAGCGGAAGACTTCATCTAGTACTTTCTTGAATTTTTGTTGCAAAAGACATAAGCATGTGGGAACGACTTTTACAGGTACACCGCAACACCACCGTCTTCACTGGTACACAGCAACGCCACCGTCTTCAACAGGTACTCAGCAACGCCACCGTCTTTAGCAGGTACACAGCAACGACACGAATAAAATGGCTTTGAACATTTTATTCTAATTCGGTAGCATTTTACCTCCGGTCGGTGAAGACCGTTGGACGATATTAGATATCGTACCCGTGACGGATAGTTTCAATTAAGTAACTTCCTGACAGGATTTCGCGGGTAAACCCGTTCTCTTTATTCGACCGTCCAAAGCTGACTGCGAACATAAAGAGTGAATCACTTGGATAAATTATCCTTGTGATTAAAAGCCGTCAATTCATGAAACCTGGAACAAGTGAATTTCAATTAAGATTTTCACCATCGTTGCTTTCCAGTTGTCACGAACTCAATTCATAAAGAATCTTGCACGTTACCTACCAAGTGCTGTTTGATGTTGACACTAGAAGGATTTCCACTCGTCACTGTGGTCAATAAAGAGTCACTCTGAGTGTTCTGGCAAGATCACATGATAATGCGAAGAGGCCTGGAACGAGTTTAAGTTCAATTAAGAGTTAAACCACTGTTACCTTCCAGTTTTTCACAGGATTAGTTCTAAAAGAACCGCACGTGTAACCTACCATGAGCTTGTTTGATGTTGGCTCAAGCAGGATTTCCATCTTCATTGTAATACTTACGTACTACTCGGATGTTCTGGCAATATTACAAGAATATTGCGTAGGACTCATGAAAATCTCTTACTTTTCACAGTGTGTGAGAAAGCAAGGAATAAATGGAAAGTGTCCTAATGAGACTTTTGATGATCTCTTGGCTCTAGACTCGATTGTGCGTTTTGATTTAGTGAGCGATGGCTGGAGAGGAGTGCCACCTTTTCAATACCGGTTTATTCGGAATGAATAAACCAATAGATAACGTGTTGATCTCCGTGTGATTAAAACAAATACCTTTTGAGAGATATTTGAGTTAGCTGGGGAAGGGTTGTGCATTGCATCACTGGGTCCATGATGTCTTTCTTCAATACCGAGAATCATTAACAAAAATGACCTCAATAGCATATGTATTGACCCGGTTTCTGCCTAAAGTTATAAGGAGGGCTTCTTTCTTTACACCCTTTATCTTTACATTTCTTTTTCATTCTTCAACCCCTTCAATGCTTACCAATACGTCATCACTAGCACCTTGTTGTGATTGTTCCAGTGCTAGCTTAAGTACTTGGTCGGCATTCAGCTACGTTCACATTCTTTCTCCATCTTTCCTAGGACTTCTAATTCTAACTAGGGAATTGTCCTTGGGAAGATTCCATCGGCTCTGATGAATCATTGGACTTAACCTATTCCTACCACCCTTTTGTCACCACATCCGTCGTGAATTAAGCGTGTTTTGGGAAGGAATTGCCACCATGAAAAATCATTGAAAATCACCTAAAGTACTTGTGATATTGAAATCAAAAGTTTTGTACCTTAGGTGTTTTGTTCATCAAAAACGCTCCCCCTTAACACGTGCTTTACACATATTAAGTTGGATAATCTTTAAGTCTTTTTCATCTTTTAGCCAAGTATCACTTACGTCTCCTTAATCCCATTTTCTCCCCTTATCCAAAATGTTAACCATTAATATTTGGGATATTGAATGGATTAACCGGTCTTTGGGTAAAAATGAAATTGATGTTTGGCCATAGAACAAGTTATTGCTCCCCCTTAAGTTAATAAGGGATAGTTGTAGTGCTTTGGTATGACATATTTTGAAAGATTTAGAATCTCGTGAGAAATTCTTGAAAAATTATCATACCTTAACACTACATCAAGTCATTCAAGCACATTATTCACAAATATACATATTCACAATTGAAAACCAATATAGAGTGACCTGAAATGTACGACCCATTAGATGGATCGTTGCAGTGTCCTGTAGTGCACTCCATATGGTCTACCACCCACGAATCTTTCCAAGCTCCTCATCAATCTACGTTCACGGAGCTTCTGATCGATCTTCTTGATGACATACTTCGCCATCTGCCGGTAACCCGGATGCCAATCCTCCGTCATCTCTGGCAAAGTCCCACCCGAGTTCAGATGCTCCAATTTACCTCGGACTTGTATAAGAGTTCCATCACTATACTTGTGGAGCTCCCCCACCCTCATAAACTTCATCAAACCTCGACTGTTCAGGTAGAAGATGCCGTAATTCGGGACTGAAATGCCGGTATAGGGACATCTTTCTACATGTTGAGGTAGCACTTGATTCACAGGACGGGTTAAATTGAGCTTCCTCTGATAGCTTTCAACTCCCAACTGAAGGTCTTCAACTCGTGACTTGATGACAACGCTTCGTGTGAACATACGAAGTGCTGTGTTCAAAGCAATTAGGTCTTCACGAGGAATGTGTGTAAGTTGATCTCTGGTCATCAGAAGCAGCATGTCCTCGATATCCTCAAGGCGAATGATGGAAAAATCTCCTTGCTGGATTTTGTATTCCCTGTCATCCTCCCTTTTCAAGCGAATCTCCGTCACATGATAATAGCCGTTCTTGGCTTCCGTTTTCATTCCTAATATGCTGGAGATGCGGATTTCGGATCTAACATTGCTTCCAGAATTGACCAAGCAGCAACCCCTGTACGCCCTTCGGACTCGTTCGTCCCAATGAGATGCACCTATGACAGCATACATATCATAATTACGATTCATTTTTGGGACCCAGAGTCGATTTACCTTTTCCTCGATAAAGGGTATTGTCCCCCAGTTGGCAGCTTTCAGCAATGTCAGGGAGGTTGCGTACTTTGATGATCCCTTCAGTAGATACACAAGATCGTTGGTGACGAAAAAGTCAAGAGCAATCTGATTATCTTGAGCAGGATCCATTGGAGGTGTAGCTCTTTCTGATTCATGAAGTCCTGGCCGTTGAACGGTTTTCAAAGCCTTCAGGATCTCATCGGCATAGTACTCTAACTCCATTCGAGGTAATCGGGTTTTGGCACGCAGTCTCTTATCTTTCAGCGCTTTCTTGACTAAGGATGGAGTAACCGAAGTCTTATACTCATGAGCAAAAAATGCACATAAGTCAATCGGACTTCGGATACGGAGATACAACACATCTTTGTCGGCGTCTGTGATCGGATCATATTGTGCTGCTGCCGTGATCCAAGCTTGTGGTGGTGCAGACTCGTCTATCTCCAACGTGTCTTCCCAATTTCGTATGCTTGGTTCAGGAACCGTAGATTGTTGAGCTTGTTGTTGAGAAGTTGAAGTGCGAACATCTGTTGGTTCAGTTTCAGGCATTTCAGCAGTGTCGTGAACTGGGGAGTGTTGTGCAGCTTCGGGTTCCGTCACTGATTCTGCAATCACAGGAGGAACAACAGCAGAACTAATGGGGTTAGTGGTAATAGGTAAAGATACAGCGACAGAGATACCAGGAACCGATGACGCTGTAGTGGCATTCACATCGTGGCGCCACTTAGTTCGTCTTGATTCTGAGGATGTCGATTTGTCCTTCTGTGCTGCATCTTTTGTGGACTTGGTTCCAGTCTTAGTAGCAGTCTTCTTGGAGCTGGTAACCTTGTCTCCCTCTTTCGGTTGTTCACCCCCATCATCATCCTGATTGTCATCCCCATTACTACCTCTAACACTCTCCTGATTCTCATCACCACCATCATCGCCATCATCATCATCATCCTCGTCATCATCCTCATCATCATCATCATCACCCTCGTCATCGTCTTTATCCTTTTCTCCTTCTTCTTCTTCTTCTTCCTCTTCTTCACCCGTACCCTCTTCTTCACTCTCTTCCCTTTCTTCCTCAGGTAAGATGTGATGGTACCACACTTCCAAACGTTTTGAATAATCTATCATCCTCCATGATAGCATCATTCAGGGATTTATATAGAGCCCGTTGAATCCTAGACTTGTCAAACGACCCAAGTTCCACCATACGAGCCTTAAGGATCTTCTTCAATTCAAAATCCGTCAGGTCATAAGCAATCTTGTAGGCGGCTTCTGAAGGGTTGGATGATTTGACCATCAAGTTGTCAGCAGCAAGTGTCTTCAACTCGTCACGAAGTTTAGGCATTAATGATTCAACGGATTCTTGCACTCTTTCTTTCACAGATGCTTCAAGTGCTTCTTTTTGTTCCTTATATTTATCCCTCATTGCTTGAAGTCTGGTAATGCGTGCAGCATGCTTATCAGCCTCAGCCTGCTTAACCCGAGCAAGTTCTTCCGCATGTGCTTTACGAGTCAACTCCATATCTGAAGCGAACTTAGCAATCATCTCCTCTTGGGCTTTCCTAGATTCTTCTTCCCTCTGAGCTCGTCTTTGCAACTCTTGGCGAAGTTCATCCATTTCGCGTTTGTGAGTGTCCACATGTTTGTCAAACATTTCGGCCATCACTAATGCAGCCATTGCAGAGGTTGCAGAGCTGCTCTGGGTTGACTGAAGGGGCTCGGTTGTTACTGCTGTACTAAGGATTGGGATTATGGGTGGTGGAAGAAATGGTGTTGAAGCCGGTCTGGTTGTTAAGGGTTGTATGGGTGGAGGTTGAGTTGTTAAGGGTTGAGTTGTCACCATGATCGTAGGAGCAACAGGTTCCTTTTCCACACTTGCTGAAATAGGGATTGATGGCTCCTTCGAAGTAGAATAGTGTTCAGGTGACCCAAACTCATCAACATCATCGGGTTCCACGTACTCATCCTCAATATCTACCCTTGCCCCTGAACCACTACCTCCTGTATCTTTCCTACTCCTTTTAATAGCAATCTTCATCATTTGTTGCTCGGATTTATCAAGAGTAGGATCAACAATATCTTCTTCGTCACGTAGACGCATCACATCCTTACCCTTTCCCTTCTTACCCTCTGTCTTCTTCTTCTTGGGTTCGGGTTCAGGTAACGCTGCTGGTTGTTTGCGTTTCCCTTTACTCTTAACCGTTGTGGATGAGTCTTCTCCAGTTTGAAGGTTTGCTTTCAGCCTCTGGATTTCTATCTGCAGTAGCTTGTAGTCAGCAGAACCTTTGATTTTGTCAGACAGAAGGTAATCAGGAACAGGACCCGGAATCACACCAATAGACGGTCCTTCATGCCTCAGATCTACAGTATCATCAGCTTCTTCAGTGTGATAGCGACCTCCTGCACGCCTATCAATAGTAGCATCAAGCTTCATAAAATAATTTATGATAAGCTTAATAAACCGAGGATAAGGGAAGAAGTTTGTCTTCAGCTTCTTGTTGTAGAAGAGTTGAAAGGTGAATTCTTCCCATATCAACAGAGCATAATCTGAATTTGCAGCTTTGTACATGCCATAGAAGAGGTTTATTATGGGACTGCGCAGTGCATCATGGCCACTCGTTTTTGGCGTAAGACATTTACTGAGAATACCCATCAATGCTCTCCAAGGTTGTCCCACCTTAGCAGTTGTAAACTCAGATGCAACTCGTATTTCCGGACATCCAAGTGCGTCAAATAACTCCACGAGTTCATCTTTAGTAGGATCCCTTGAGAAAGACATGCCCTTGGGTGTATCCCTTATGCCAAGAATCTTACGGAAATCTGAAACGGTGAGTGTCTGCTGCTTGTTGTCGATGGTGAAGGTGATCTTGTTCGAAGTGATTTCCTTGGTTGCCCAAAATTCAAACATATACTCATAAGGCACCGAGGCTGTATTCCTAAGGGCGTTCTTGAAATGAGAGTTATCAAGGATGGCTATGGCGACCTTAAAACCATGGTGAGTGGATTTAGAGACTTGCTTCAGCCGATAGTTGTTGGGTATAAACTTAAGGGTTCGTGCTTTAGCAATATCGGCTTCTCTAGATTCTTGGATTGCTTGTACTGTTGGATTAGTCATTGTATCTGCTTAAGATAAGACATGAAAGGTTGATGCACAAAAGCATATAGATATATATCATTCTTACTTCTAAGCATAACACATTTCATAAAACAACAAGTACATATATAGCATGCAAACAAGAATAATCAAACAACTCATTCGGAACTTTTCCTCATTCGGAACATCTTTATCCGGAACATTTCCTCATTCGGAACTTCTCCTTATTCGGAACTTTTTCATCCGGAAGTTCTTCATTCGGAACTTCCTTCATCCGGAACATTCCTTCATTCGGAACTTCCTTCATCCGGAAGTCCTTTATTCGGAACTTCCTTCATCCGGAAGTTCTTCATTCGGAACTTCCTTCATTCGGAAGTTCTTCATTCGGAACTTCCTTCATTCGGAAGTTCTTCATTCGGAACTTCCTTCATTCGGAAGTTCTTCATTCGGAACTTCCTTCATTCGGAAGTTCTTTATTCGGAACTTCCTTCATTCGGAAGTTTTTTCAGAAGAAATCCTTCATTCGGAAGTTTTAACCCATGTTCATCCGGAACTTTTCAAACACAGCTTATGATGATTAATCTAGCGCGTTTGTGAGTTTCTAAGGCAATCTAAGGTATTTAAACATCATTTAACACTAATCCGCATGAAACCCACCACAAATCCCAAGTTAATTAACCCTAATTAAGGAATAACCCTAAATTTGATATTTGTTAATTATCTTAATCAATTAAGGGGATATAGATGAGATTTAGACGAATTTAAAAGTTAAATATGGATGTTATTTACCTTATAAAGTCGAGAAAGCAGGATCTAGATGGATGAAACGAGAGATTTGATTGTTTAGAGCGTGTGTGTGTGTTTATGCAACAATGGCGGCAAAAGATCAAATAAACAGTGAAAGGAAATAAGTGAGGGGCGGGGGGTTTTATTTGACTAGGTCAAATCTTTTGATAAGTTTCAATACATGTCACTTTTAGCCCCTCTATTATCTATATTCTTTCCTTTTTGTTTCTAATTTTTCCATTTCTCCTAAGTCTTGTTAAACGTACACACAACTTAGCAAACGCATCTATAAGCATCTCTCCAATATCTAAAAGCAATGCCTATCACTTAGAACGAACACTAGTCGTTTTCTAAAGCAAACCATTCAATTACCATGAAGCCTTTAATTTTCACAATCACTTTTGAAAATCAATTTTAATGACGAAGATGATTTTACTATTTTCTCCCCCTTAAACGATGACCCGTTTTCTATTTAAAGAGCTGTAGTCATTGTTTAAAGAGTCAAATAGTGATGAAAGCATTTCCAATTTATCTCTTGAAAAATTTTGATTCGTGGTTTTAATAAGATTTCTCTTATTTTAACAAATTAATGCACTGAGACGTACACAAATTCGTGTTAGACCAAGTTATAAAATAAACCTGATCCCTTTGCATGATTTGGCTTGTAAATCACGCCCGAGAAAATTAATTCCCGTTCTGAGCCAACGTTTTCCAAGGAAATACGTGACTTTAATATGAAAACCGGGTTGCAGTCTGAAATAACTACAAGCCATAGTGGGCATGTTTTAAAAATGTACAACTTTTATACGGACTCTATTTATGGCACCGTGTCAATATTGATCGACATTTCTAAGGCCGTAAATATTACCGTACTAAAAGACATGCCCGATTTAAAAACGAAAATATTTTTGGTTTTTCTTGATTTTATAATTTTTATGGTTTTTCTAGGTTTTATATTTTTTATGATTTTTGTTGGTTTTATATTTTTGTATTTTCTTTTTGTGGTTTATATATTTACGATAATATACATGATCACAACCAAAGGATACTCTGAATAGTTTACCACGACTATTCAGCTGATTCTTCTGCCAACTCTTTGAGAGTCGCTGGAGTGAATGATTTCATGCCAAGCTTGTCGATCAAAAACTCGATTCGTCCTCGATCTAAAGCTTTGGTGAACATGTCCGCCAGCTGGTACTCAGTAGTGACAAAATACAGCTCGATCACTCCGTTCTCCACCTGCTCCTTAATGAAATGGTATCGAATGTCTATGTGCTTGGCCCGGGAGTGTTGAACATAGTTGCAGCAAAGGGCAATGGCGCTCTTGTTGTCACAATACATCGGGATTTTGTTAAATCCCAGACCGTAGTCAGTTAATTGTGATCTCATCCAAAGGACTTGAGCACAACAACCGGACATGGCGATGTATTCAGCCTCCGTGCTTGATATTGCAGCGCTTTTCTGCCTTTTTGAAGACCAACTGATCAATCTGTCTCCAAGGAGTTGCACAGATCCAGACGTACTACGCCTCGTGTCTTGACATCCAGCATGATCGGCATCTGCGTATGATATTAAAGAAATCGAGGAATCTTTCGGATACCATAGACCACGATGAAGTGTTCCTTTTAGATACCGAAAGATCCTTTTCACAACATGTAGGTGCTTTTCGGTAGGCCGAGCCTGATACCGGGCACACATGCATACAGCAAATTGCAAATCAGGCCTGCTAGCAGTCAGATATAGAAGGGTGCCGATCATCCCACGGTAAAGTTTTGGATCGACAATAGTCCCATTCCTATCTTCATCTAACTTGGATTTCTCCACCATTGGAGTGTCTACGGGGTCACAATTCTCAAAGTTATATTTCTTAAGAGATTCTAGAGCATATTTGGATTGATTTATAAAGATGCCTCTGGGATTCTGAGAAATCTGTAATCCTAAGAAAAATGAGATTTTTCCCATCATCGACATCTGAAAGCATGTGGACATTATCTTCTCAAATTGTTTAGACAATTCTATGTTAGTGGCAGCAAAAATTATATCATCAACATAAATTTGTACCAGAAGCATGTCGTTGCCGTCCTTGAGAGTGAATAGAGTGGGGTCCACTTTGCCTTTGGAGAAGCCTTCCGACATGAGATATGTTGACAGGAGATCATACCACGCGCGTGGAGCTTGTTTCAACCCATACAGAGCCTTCTTAAGCTTGTACACGTGATTAGGAGACTCCGTACTGACGAACCCATCCGGTTGACTAACATAAACTTCTTCCCTTAGTTCACCGTTCAAAAATGCCGTCTTCACATCCATTTGATAGACGATCATGTTCATATGAGCAGCAAACGCAAGGAATAGTCTAATCGCCTCCAATCTAGCCACAGGAGCAAAAGATTCCTCAAAATCTATACCCAATGCTTGTTTATATCCTCTAGCGACCAATCTAGCCTTATTCTTCAATACCGCACCCATCTCATCAAGTTTAACCTTATAAACCCATAACAAAGTAAGGATGTTAACCTTGTCAGGGCGAGGAACCAATTCCCATACTTCTAGTCGTTTGAATTCATTGAGTTCCTCCTGCATAGCTTCAATCCAAGATGATTGGGTCATAGCCTGCTGCCAATTTTTGGGTTCAACTTCAGAGAGAAATGCATCAAAGTAACAATAAAGTGCACTCTCTTGTAATTGATGGCGTGTAGAGACTGGTCGATCTAGATCTCCAATAACATTCCTAATCGGGTGATCTTTTGTCCATTTAGTGCTATGGTTTTCAATCCTAGGTGGTCTGGAGTGAACAATAGAAGGAGCTTCTTCTGAGGTAGACGCGGCTGAAGGGTTTTCAGGGATCGCTACACCAAAGAAAGGAAGCTCTTGCAAGTGAGCATATTCTAAGTCGTGATCAGTAGTATCCTCTTCTACATCATGAGGCACAAGTAGGGGTGATGATTCAGGTGTAGTTTGAGAATCACTTGGTGAAGGTGCATCCGGTTCAATGTGAATCGTAGATGCATTAGATAAAGGTTCATTAGCTTGAGCAACCACTTCAGGTATTGGAGCAATTACTACAGGTGCTGGAACTTCATCAGTCGGGGGATCGAAGAATTCATCAAACAAAGGTTGAAACAGTTTATCCCACTCGGGCCTTGATGGTGGTAAAAATGATGTAGAAGTAGGATTGTTGGGAACTAATCCGGAACTTATAGCACCGGTTCCCATCTCATGAAGCGCGGGTTCAGAGCTGTGTTGCTCAGAAGCCATCGCTGTCAGCTCGTCGAAATCAGCGTCCATAGTTTCTACAATCTTGCCAAGACGACGGTTATAGATTCGGTATGCTCTTTTGGACGGTGAGTAACCAATGAAAATACCTATATCGGCTTTTGGTTGAAGCTTACCCAAGTTCTCACTATTGATGTTTGGATAACACAGAGCACCAAACACATGGAAAAATGAAACATCGGGTTTGCGGTCATGTAGAAGCTCATAAGGTGTTTTTCCATGGCGTTTCCGAATGATAGAACGGTTTTGGGTAAAACATGCAGTAGAAATAGCCTCTGCCCACAAGAACAATGGAGCGTTCGCATAAATAAGCATGGTCCTAGCAGCTTCCATAAGTGTACGATTCCGTCTTTCAACGACACCGTTTTGTTGTGGAGTGCGTGCAGCGGATGTTTCATGTGATATACCAACTCCTTCATAATAATCACGAAGAGTCTGGTTGACGAACTCTGTACCATTGTCTGTACGGATACGGCGGACAGTGGTAGTCAAACGTACCTGGATGAACTTCAGAAAAGTAATGATAGCCTTCGGTGCTTCATCCTTTGTACGTAAAAATCTAACCCATGTAAACCTTGAGAAATCATCCACAATTACCAGAATGAATTTCTTACCGCTCACACTTTCAGTTCTCATCGGCCCACAAAGATCCATATGCAAAAGATGAAGTTTTTCTTGATTGGTGTCTTCAGCTTTGGGCTTGTAAGATTTCTTGGTACTTTTCCCCCTTGAACACGCGGAACATAAATGGTCCTTGTGAAATTTAAGCTTAGGAAGACCACGAACTAACTCGTTTTTAGCCAGATGATTAATAGCATCAAAATTAAGATGAGATAATCTGCGATGCCATAACCAAGACTTGGTCTTAGAAGCTTTAGAGAGAAGACATACTGGAGAAGCGGCCATCATGTCTTGTAAGGACAAGGTATATAGATTTGCACCACGAGATCCCTTCAACAAATCTTTTCCTTCCAAGTTGCGGATGAAACAAGTGTGTTGTCGAAAAGCCACCTCAAGGTTGGAATCACAAAACTGTCCTACTGAGAATAAGTTATGACCAAGACCTTCTACATAGTATACCCTAGAAATCGTCACGTTTCCAATCTGATATTCACCATATCCCATAATCTTTGCTATATGACCATTCCCAAATTTAACCGTACCAAGAAACTTGCTGACGAAATTTCGGAGCATCGAGCGATTTCCGGTCATATGTTTTGAACAACCGGAGTCCAAATACCACAGGATGATTTGGACCACCTGAAAATGTCACCACACAAAGACAATGTAGAGGTATCGGAATCTGAGTGTTCCTTGTTATTAGCAGGTACAGATTTAATAATCTTAGATTTGCTAACTCTAGGTTTCTTAGATTTCCTAGCCTTCTTCTTCTTAATTGGTGGTGTAGATTCTAGTTGGCTCAAATCCTGAGGTATTTCTTCACTGATAGGCACTATAGTGGGGGCTGACCTAATTAAAGGGCGCTGTTTCCATACTTGAGTGCGAGTGTTCCTAACTAAAGGACGCTCAGACCTAACCTCAATGGATGCATTCCTAGTTAAAGGGCACATTTTACCATCTAGTGTAAAGGTCCTACCAGTGGGACGCCATTGCCAGCCAACTTGGGCACGAGTTCTACCCGTTGGCTTCCATTCAAGACCATTCTTAATAGCATTCATTTCATTAACGTGATCAATCAGACACAAATCATGAAGTTGGGAAAACATACATTCATTACAATTCCAACAATTTAAATCAGAATTCACGAATGGTTTAGGCTGCTGCACAGGCGCAGAGCTTTTAGTCTTAACATGATTCATTTTATTTAAAACTGAACTAGCATTCCTATTGTGGACTTCTACTTTCTTCTTTGTGGCACTACTAGTGGAGGGCTTGATCTTAGCTTTCTTGAGTGGCGATCCTTTAGCCTTAGTAGTCTCTTTTAATCCTGTAGAAGGCAAAGTGGGAACATTAGCAGCAGATTTTAAAGGTGTCTTACTTGATTGTGCCAATGACGGTTTCGCTCCTGGAGTCTTATTAAATGGAGTGACAGCAATGGGCCTATTATTAAGTAGTGCAGAGCCTGGTGTACCTATGTATTGCAAATAAGCCAAGCAATATTAAACTCGCTTAACATATTCATGAGCCGAATAATAGTCGCTACTTGAGGGATCTAAGGCATAAAGATCGTCTAAAATATCCCTAAGAAGATCGACATGCTTAATGGCATTCCTCATATAATCATCATAGGTAACCTGGTTTCTCTTGTGAAGCGGATTCTTATAGAGCACTACTGACTTGGTTGTTGGAGCACTAGTGGACGGTGCAGAGTCGGTAGCTAAGTTATCAACAACTTCTTTTCGGGTGAGAAGAAGTGTCTCCTTTAACTCAGCCAAAACCATATTTTTGTCTATGAGCAGGATGTTCAAATCAGAGATTTCCTCGCACTTTTGGTTCAGTTGTTCAACAAAATATTGTTGCTGTGCCGCATTAAAAGCGAAGCGTTCTTCTAGTGAACCATAAAGAGCGGATAATCCCTGTCTTGTCCGATCCATCTCCCCTAGAACAGATGATAGTCTAATTTCTAAGACTTGGTTTTTAGACTCTGCAGCCTCTAGTTCCATTTTTAATGTTTCCTTTGATGAAACCTCTCTCTTCAATCTCATGATTTCTTCCTCTAATGTCTTAACAATTGCAATCATCTTGTCACTTGTCTCAACACCGTTTTCACAAACATTTGATATCAAAAGATTTTCATTTTGAGCTTGTTGTGTTAATTCTAAAGATATGCAATGTTGTTCTAGTTGATTAAAGCGTTGAGAAAGTAAATTATAAGAATCTTGTAGCTTTAAAAACTCAGCGTTAGATTCGTGACAAGAATGATTATCTACCTCATTTACAGTTTCAGCAACATTTACAGAAAGATTACAATCATCATCACAAATATCCTCACAAATATTCACAGCATCACAATTAATCATAGTGGATGTAAGCTCAGTCGAATAGTTAACATTTACAGTAGTAAGCACATCACACGAGATTACTTCAGACAAGAATCGGTCATATTCGGTTAAAATCTTTTCTTTTTCAATTAGTTGCAGTTCGTAAGCGGTGTCCATTTCATAAAACACTTTTTGAACTTCACCAATTTCAAACTGAAGATTTTCCTTAAGAGATGCAAAACTTCCTTTTAGACTTTCGACAAACGGATTGATCTTAGTTTTAAACACCTCGTTCATGTGTTCGAAAGCCCATTCTCCGGCGTTTAAGCCATTTGAAGTCGTACATTCCAAAATGACCTTGTCAAAGTTAGTAAAGTAGCGGTTAATCTCTTTCAAGTTTAACCATACAGTGCTAACAGGTGGAAGATTCTTTGGAATTTCCTTAGGACCTTCCATGTTGACAAGTGTAGGAAATGTACTAGAGCTTTCTTCCTCTATCATGTAGGTTGGTGCTGTAATGAGATCTTTATCCATATGGAAGCGAACTCTAAAATCAGTTTTAGCAAGCTCCTTATTCATTTTAAAATAATCACAATCGGGATATTTTGCTGAATTGTATGACCGATCCTCATCAACTAGATCCTTATTTGTTCGATCATCGGGAAAAACAATCGGGTCTAAAGCCAATCCTAATTGAGTTGCATTATAAAGTCTAGGACTATGTCTTAAAGCTTGTTTTGCATATCGTGGATTAGGGGGAAGGCCTTTTAGACGTGATAAGTTAAACTCTCTAAACGAAGCATCAAATAAGTGCACTAGTTGAGAAGCAGCGTATTGTCTTAAAAGCAAATAGTCTAGACTTCTAATCTTATTAGTAGCATTAATCTCCATTTCAGTCTTCTTAGATTCGAGTAATTCAAAATCAGTTTGAAGTTTTTGAAAATTTGTGACCACTAACTCCTTTTCTTTAAGTTCACTAGACAGATTTGCTCTTAAGTTCTCGATTTCTTGCAAGTGACCCATTTGTTTGTTTCTAAAGTGATCATATTCGAGATTTGTGAGAACACTAGACGAAGGCACTAATTCCAAAGTTTGTACTTTCTCATTGCTTAAGGCAAGCTCATCAGACAAATTCTTATTCTTAGCTAAGGTTTCTAAGAGTGCAGCATTCATTTGGCTAAGTAGTGTAGCAGGAACCATGACCAAATCTTGTTGAGCAGGAGTAGGCGTATGCGAATTGGGTCCCGGTTGTGATTCACTCAAAGTCTGGGAACTCACATTGATATTGCTATCATTGTTTGTCTCCTCGTTTGAAGGACTCACCACCGAAGATTCATTCGAATCAGCACTCTCTTGCCCAACTTGATGTGGTTGAATACTAGCATCAGTGGCATTATCGGTGTTATTAATAAGTACCTCAGATCTCTTATCTGGCCCTAAGCTGGAGAAAGTTGCCATGAAAGCAGCCTTTGCAGTTTGAAAGTCATCACAGTCGGAATCATACGCATCAAGATCATCGGCTTGGTAAGCTGCATTTTGCGTAGTGACAACGTCTTGTTCAGCAATCCCTGGATCAGCAAGAAATGCAAGCTCCTCTTCATCAAGTTCCCTTCCTTGCGCCTGAGCATTTACCAGATAGATCTTTTCTGCAAACCACTGTCCATCCCTTCTCCTCTTGGGTTTCTTACAATCCCTGGACATATGACCCTCTTCCTTGCAGTTGTAGCATGTAATCATTCTCAACTTGCATGTATTAGCCCGTGGAGGGTTGTTGACCATTGGAGCAGGAGCAGGATTGGCGGTGCGAACATTGGTTGATGTGGAAGTTCTCCCCTGATATGGTTGAATTGGCTGAACCATTACCCTGCCATTCTCAATTGTAGCTTGTTGGCGAGAATTGGATGAATTCCTCAACTGATTGTTGGTAGGAGCTGATCCTCTGAATCCTCGTTTGCTTAAAGTTCTTGTGAGATAAGCAGACATAGTAGTTAGCACTTCAACTGGGTCAGCTCCTTGTTGGAATACAGGAACTGGGACTTCCTCATCATCACAATAAAGTGCTTGATCTGGATAAGCTGCATAATCAGTAGAAGGAATACTCATTTGATCAGGGTAGCTTTTCGGATATGCTGCATAAGGTGCAACATTTGCTGGATGAAGTTGTGAAGCATACTGTGGTGAGGGTGCATTGAACCGATATTGTTGCTGATGTGAGGTGGGTGGTTGTGGTAGAATCGAGTATTGGGGAAAGGCTGGTGTCATGTAAGGTGATTGATGATAAGCTTGATGTCCCAAGATATAAGGTGTGTTGTTGTGAGACAAGCTTGGTTGATTCGCCATCAGAGCTAAGGAATCTGGGTACATACCTCGAGGAGAACGGTGCATAATCACATGCTTCTCATGCTGCTGAAGGAAGGCATATATTTGATCCAAATTGCACTTATGCAGATCCCTGGTTAACTTGACATCGGTAATGTACTCACCCCATTCAGCTTGAGGTAGAGTATTCAAGAATTTGGTGTTAACCTGAAATGGTGCAATCATGAGATTGTATACATTCAGATCATTCATGAGTGTGGTGAATCTGAAGTAATAATCGTGAAGCGTTTCCCCTGGGTTGTAGGTGAATCTATCAAACAGGTCATACAACTGACATTCCCTTTCCTGTTTGGTGAGAGACGTTCCTTGTAGCAACACCTTAAGTCGTTCCCATAGATCCTTTGCCACCGTATACTGACTCACCATCCTATAGATGTCATGGGGAAGAGCTTGGAGAATTGTTTGAAGAGCTTTTTCATCTGCATCTGCAACGAGTTGTTGGGCTGGAGTGAGTTCTTCAAATTCTCGTGGTCTAGTCACGTTGCAACCGTAATGGTACCATAGTCGAGTGGACCATTCAAAATCGATTTGACCATAAGCCTTCCGTATGTCGGTTTCCCCTTTAGATATTGCATCATTCGACCTTGCCATGCCTCAAACACCTCTTTAATAAGCATCGGTGGACGGCTATCAGTTCCCGTTATGATTGATATATCCGTAAGAGATGTCATCTGAGGCATTACTGAATTTGGATTCATTTTGTTTTTCTTCAAAGAAACAGAGATTATCGGTTGATCGAGCAGTGAAGTAAAGCTTGTGAATTGTGTTGTGTTTTTGTTGTAAGAAACCAAGATTAAATCCTCTAAAAAAAATCGTCGAAAAAACAAGCAAAATAACCCTTGATTCGGAACTTTTTGTTGATTCGGAAGTTTGATTCGGAAGATTACCTTGATTCGGAACTTTTTGTTGATTCGGAAGAATACCTTGATTCGGAACTTTTGGATTGATCCGGAACTTCTTGGTTCGGAAGTTCTTGGTTCGGAACTTTGGCTTGATCCGGAACTTCTTGACTCGGAAGTTCTTGGTTCGGAAGTTTGGCTTGATCCGGAACTTCTTGACTCGGAACTCCTTGGTTCGGAAGTTTCTTGATCCGGAACTTCTTGGTTCGGAAGTTTCTTGATTCGGAACTTCTTGACTCGGAACTCCTTGATCCGGAACTCCTTGATCCGGAACTCCTTGATCCGGAACTCCTTGATCCGGAACTTCTGCTGAATGAACAGAAACCTCCTCCGATGAACAGTCGAGCAGTAAAAAGTAAGATTAATCCCAGATTTTGACCAAATAACCCAAAAAGTTTTGTGCTTTCGACTAAAATAAGTAACAACTAATACTTATCCACTAATCCCAATCACAAAAACACCAAAAACACCAAGAATCAAGATGATTTTTCTTAAAGAACACTAATACAATCAAAAACTAAAAAACCACACAAATCACCACCTTAAATCACCCCATAGCTCTGATACCAAATGTAGAATATTGATAATCAATGAATCTATGAAGGGGTTTGTTGATTTCTAGAGAGAGAAAGTTAGAGAGAGAAAGTGAGAGAAACTATGTGAATTTTATTAAGTGGAAAACAAGAAATGACAACAACCAACCCCTTTCCTTGATGGAAAGGGGTATTTATAGTTCCAAGTCATAAGTGGACTTGGGCCGGTCCATGACAAGCCCATGGACCGGTTCTTACTTAAGTTAATAAGTAACTAACAACTATTTTCTAACTACGAGCTATTACAACATAAATATTATTGTGGAGTGACCGACACTTCTAATATACGTAAAACGTATTTCTAACAATCCCATTATACGGAGAGTGTGAGCGTATCACCATGAAGTTCATCCATGTCGTAGTGGAATGTTCCTCATTCCCAATGGTGACAAGCAAACGCAATTGCCCTATCGGCCAGATAGTGTCTCCACTAAAGCCAGTAAGCGGCGACGTGGCCGGTACTAATTGGCTTCTTATTTCTGGGCATAACTGCACAAAACAGTGTTCATACAGTACCTCTGCTGACGATCCTCCATCCACATACATGCGACGAACATTGTGTGTTCCAATGCTTATCTCAATAGTGAGAGGCGCATCAATCACATCGCTTGCTGTGATGGGAGGGAATGAGATTTCCCTGCCGCGTGAAAATGTTTGGCCAACTTTCTGCCTCGTGCGGTGCTGTATGGATTGGATCATGTATATGGTCGAAGGCTTGTCCTTTTGGGGATCCTTCTTATCATACTTCTTGTTGTTGTCTTTTTCGTCCTTCCAATCCTTAACTAGGTGCTTGAGTTTGCCTGATTTGATCAGCGACTCGATATGCTTCTTGAGCTGGATACACTCCTCCGTGGCGTGGCCTTTGTCATTATGGAACTCGCAGAAACGATTTCCTTGCCGACGTTCTGGGGGAGTGGTCATTGGGGGAGGCCTCGGAAAGTTCGCCCCTTCTGTCAGCAAGATCTCCCGGTAGGACATCTTTAGGGGGGTGAACTTATCGTCCGACCGACCTCCTTTGCTCTGGCTCTTATAGTCTGAGCCCTTGTTATTGTTCTGATTACCTTGACCGCCCGACTGCCTCCGGGACTGATCATTTGACCGGTACCCATTTCCTCGTGATGGGTAGGCCGCGGCAACAGCTGTTTCTCCTTCTATGAAATTTCTGACCCTTTCCATGAGGTCATCATATCTCTCTGGACGCTTGTCGTTGAGGCGCCTGATCAATTCTCTGTCTGTTATGGCGTGCATGTAGTCAGAGATCTTCAGGAGCTCCGGCATGGTTCTCGTGCGCGTGCACTCATCATTGAAGCGTTCAGTGAAGGCTTCTGTGGACTCCCCCGGCCGTTGCTTGACAGTTGCCAATGAGACTGGATCCCTATTATACTTCTTCCTTTGAGTATAATTGTTCTCAAAGGCAGTGCGTAGTTCCGTGAAACTATCAATGCTCCGTGGAGGGAGTGCTTAAAACCAGTCGCGGGCATTTCCGATCAAGGTCGAATTGAAAATTTGGCACCATATAGGCATGGGCCATCGCTCAATTTTAGCCTGGGTATCAAATATTTTGAGGTGATCCACCGGGTCACCGGACCCATCATAAGTCTTGATACACGCCGGCATGCGACGCTTGGTGTCCTCAGAATAGTTCCTTATGCGGAGGGTGAACGGGTCTTCCCTGGGATCCGCCCATGGCCGGGTAAGCCTAGGGTCATCCCATGGTTCACACCATGGACGCGAAAGGTCCTCCGTTTCCGTATCTCGATAGTAAGGGCCCCCATAATACCCATCATTGTTTGGTGGTGGTGGAGGGGTGCGCCTAGGTCGGCGACGCTTAGGCGGATGGTCATCTGAGTCCTCTCCGGACGGATCCGGGGACGGCGGTGGTGTCCCATCCTTTGCATAAGGACCACTTTTTTGGGATGAACCAGGAGCCTTTTTCCCAGTATTCATCCTGTCCCACACACTCGGGCGACGTGTGGTTCTGGCCAGCTCTCGATCTGGTCGCTCGGGTGAGCCATCCGACCTTTCTCCTTCTCGAGACTGCGTTAATTCCTGTATAAGGCGGTCTCCTATGCGCTCGAACACATTCCGGGGTTGAGGGTTTTCTTCAAAGGTTCCCTGCTCCTGAGGCCGAGCTCTCCTTTTCCTCCGATTTTGGGAGGAGGTGGTTGGTCCGGTGTCACCAAAGTTGAGTCTGGCTTGGAGGTTCCTCCCCAGACTCAGCCTTGATGCGATCCCTGGGACGATCCTTTCGAAGTTCTGCGTGAGAATTCGAGTAAGATCCTCCTCACTGAGTGGTAGGACTTCCACTTCTTCCTCTGTCGAGGGTCTGCGCGGTTCTTTGTTAGGAGGGTTTGGCGCACTCCCCGGATCAGGGTTGTCCAGGGTTGAAGTAGGCGGGGGTGTCATCGAGATCGTGCTCGTCACCCCCACGGGCTTGAAACCGCTACGGTTACCTGGTCCGCCTGTGAGGCGGCTAGGTGACTGGTTGGGGATGAGAATCCCTTCTCCTTGGGACTTCCGGTTCCCGGGATTCACGTTCCTGGGGTTAGCTTGCGGATGCCCCTTCGTCATTGAAAATTCGAGATGAGGTTTTGTTCTAGCTTAGTGTTATGGATCCCACGGAAGGCGCCAACTTGTTGATGCAAAAGTTGGTTGATCCTTGCTAGACCCGAATTAGGCTTAATTCGGGTTGGCTGGGCTCCGGCTCCTGCACCAAGTGAATCGTTTGGTTGGGATCCTGCACACTAAACAGCACGCGTTAGGCTTACCGTGGGAACGTTTCCCACGATTAGACTCCGGCGTGAGAGTAAGTAATCGGTTTAAGGTTTATGTGAGTTTAGAGTACAAATCGTAATACCTTTGTGGAACCCTTGGGGGTTCCTTTTATAGGCAGTGAAACCTTAGTGGGCTTCCACTGATGCTTCGGCCCCAAGGAAGAGATAATCACCAGATTTAGAATGATTGTTATCTTCTAATCTTGGTAGTAAATATCCTCTCTTATTGGGATAAAGATATTCCTAGACAGAAGATTATTCTGTCTAACCCTATGTCGGCCATGTCGGCCGCACCGGGCCGTGGGCCACACACATGTGTGCGGTTACTGTTCATCCAAGCCCATAAGCCTGAATGACATTATTCCACCCATCTGTGATGGGCCGGGTACGGGTAGTACCCATGGGCCGTGTCCATGACCCGGCTGGGGACTATACGTCATCACTTATCGATAAGGAACCGCCGTAGGCGCTAAAGAACCACCGGCGTAGAGTCTGCTCCCCTTTGTCTTTTAGTGGGTTGGATCGAATCTAGGGATTAAAATATCCTGAAAGGATATTCCAAACCAAGATAGAATATGCCATTTTCAAATTTCAAATTTTCAAATAATTAATTTAATAAAACATTTTCTTAAAAAGAAAGTTTAATAATAATACTTTGTCACACTTAATAAAAAGTGAGTTTTAAGAAAAGATTAAATCCTTGATCACTTAATTAGTATAATTACTTGTTTGTTCATACCTTAAGTGATAATGGTTGAAATGAAAAATACTTGAACTCAAGAACTCGTTTTTCATTGTTTTCGTAAATGCTTGTTTTTACATATTGTCGTAATCAAAACAAACCGAGACCGAAAAATGCAAGTAACATTTTTTAGGCATCATTGCATTAATATACTTAATTCTCAGTGGCACTGGAGATGACATTTACTCCACGGTTGATGCATGCCCTACTGCTAAAGAAATGTGGACGGCTATTGAAAGATTGCAACAAGGTGAATCACTCGACAAACAAGATGTGAAAACAAACCTGTTTTGGAAATTTGGCAAGTTTACTTTAAAAGATGGAGAATCAATTGATTCATAATACTCCTGATTCTACAAAATGATGAACGACATGACACGAAACAACTTGCAAGTCTCCACCATGCAAGTCAATGTCCAATTTCTACAGCAACTTCAACCAGAGTTGACACGGTTTGTCACCTTGGTTAAACAACAACAAAAGTTAGACGAAGTTTCCTATCACACACTCTTTGACATCTTGAAACAATTTCAGAATGAGGCAAACAAACTTCGTGTTGAACGAGTAGCAAAGGTTGCAAATCCACTTGCTTTGGTGTCTACCACTCAACATTACCTAGATTATCGTTCTCGTGCTCCAAAGACCTACTCTACTCAATCATCATCACCACGATCATCCATTGTCTCTAAGTCACATGCTCCAACAAGATCACGAGGCAAAGAAGTTGCAAGAGCACCATCAACAACACTTGATCAATCATCCAAAGAAGACAGTGATGAAGAACAAGCTCAAAATGATAGGGAAATCAAGCAACAAATGGCTTTCATTATGAAGCAATACAAAAAAAACTACAAACCCACCAACAACAACCTTAGAACATCATCAAACACGAGGAACAACTATGCTCAGATTCATCCAAGGTATGACATACGAAGGCGTGCTGAGAGTCCTCAAAAGTATGATCGACAAATCGCTAAGTATGATAATCAGAGGGTTGCTATTGTTGTGGGTAATAGGGACACTGTTGGTACTCAAGTTGTGCAACAAAGTGGGATTCAGTGTTTTAACTGCACAGGTTTGGGCATATGGCTAGGGAATGCAGGCAACCAAAAAGAATTAAGGATTATAGTTATCATGAAGAAAGGATCTTGCTATGAAATAAGATGGAAGATGGGATCAAGTTATCCGCTGAGGAAGGAGAAATGCTAGACGACACAGATGATGAACTCTCCGACCAAGAAGTCGAAGCACATTATTCATATATGGCAAAGATTCATGAGGTCCTCAGCGTCACTGAATATGACAATGGTCCTATCTTTGATACCAAGCCAATTGATAAGGTACATCATGATGATGAATATAATGTGTTTGGTGATACACATGAGCATAGTGATCTACCAACAAAAATTACTGACACATGTATGATGGAAATGGTTGATAGCAATACCACACATGATTCATCAGACATGTGCAATAATGAGTTTGAGGATGATCAACATGCAAATGAGTATGATGATGAGGAGCGTGTCGCGCTTGCCAATTTAATTGCTAGTTTGCAAAAAGATGTCAATAAAACTAGAAAGAATCAAAAGCAATTAAAGAAGGCAAACGCATCGCTCACTCAAAACTTTGAAGAAAGCAAAGTCGCTCTTATAAAATCTAGTGAGACCATTGATAGTTATAGGGCTCAGCTTCTTCAAAGAGACAAAGAGCTTGAGGGTTACAAAGGTCGTTTAATTAACGTTAAAAAAGACGATTTTGAAAATAAATACAACGAAGCTCTTGCTTTGTTAACTAAAGAAAAACGTCAATTTAATGTTTTATTAAGTGATGAACGTAAAAAAAACATACCTTGCCACAACAAAAGTTAACGAACTTGAACAGAGGCTTTCTATGAATACCACCGATTCTGCTAAAATTCTTGAGGAAAATAAACAAGAGGTTGAAAACTTAAAACAAGATTTCAAAAATAGACTAGGCAAAGATACTAAAAAAGTAAAGGAACTCGAAGAACAAGTCGATGTTTTGAAAAAAGTTGTTTATAAAACGCATGACTCTATTCAAACCATAAGAATGATAGCACCTCGGTCGTTTTTTAAGGGTAAAGCTAGTTTTGAGAGTCCTAAGTACCTCGACCAAGCTCAAGCTGCGAACCCCCACTTATATCTTGATGAGTCCGAATGGACCGATCATGATTGCCCAGTAGTTAGGCTCGATAGTGAAGAGACCTCCCTTTGGGATGAGGAGAGTAGATCACCGGTCAATAAAGATTTTGTGAAACCATATAATTATGCTTATAAAAACAGTCTTTATGGTCTTTTCACTCCATAAAAACAAAAGTCTCGTGAGGAATTGTATCTTGAAAGCAAACAGCAAAGAAATCAATGGAAGAAAATTTTTGCCACTAAGAAATCAATGTTTTTAAATGTATTAACTATTTGCCTCTTGATGTTTCTAAAAGCAAAAAAGTAGAAAAACACTTGGTATTCGTAAACATCACATTGATAATGTTCAATCAATCGTTGAAAGAGATTGACAAAAACGTGAAAATGATAAGTGGAAAAAAGAGATTCCTCACGATATAAATTTGCTGGTGAAAGAACTTTTAATACCAAATACGAAGAGAATAAAAGAAAATGTTCTTGAGTTTGAAAAATTAATTCGGTTTGAAATGTTTGATGATTTGAAATATGTTGAGTCTATTGAAAAAGAAATTGATTACCTTCAAACTGAAAAATCAGAGTTTTCAAACAAATGTGATCTACTCTTAGAAGAATGTCTCTCCAAAGATATCTTATGTTTTGCTGTTACATCGTGTGCTGCTAAAGATGAATATTCTGATGTTACATGTAAATATCTTGTTAAGACCAAAGAATGTGAACGTCTTGAAACTGAGCTATCGAAACACAAAGAAAATGTTGATAAAAAGGCTTTTGAGTTACTTCAACACAGATCTGATTTCCTTCAAAAACATTGTCATACTCTTGAACTTGCTTTGCAAAAAGACATCAGAAGTTTTCCACATAATAATAAATTGTAAGAAAAACTTTCCTAAATGTTTCGAGAAATGAATTAAAAGAGTATGGAAATTAATGATTTGAAAGCTCAGTTACAAGAGAGGGAGATAGCGATTGCAGAGTTGAAGATACTAGTTGTTAAGATGGGTGGGAAAATTGTGGAACCTAACATTAAGAAACCCGTTGTTAGACAACCCAATGCGTATAAAGTGACTAAATCGTCTGTCTTGGGAAAACCATCTGTTTTCTCCAATTCTGCATTTGTAAAACCTGGGTTTGCCCCCAAGACGGTTAGGAAGGATAGGTTACCATAGATTACTCCTAAAACAGATATTCGACCACAAAGCATAAAGAACACAAATGTGATGAAACCAGGGATGTATAGATTGGCCACTAAACCCATACACAACAAAGAAAGTCAATCATCTCAGATTTCTAGAAACACTAATAGACGTGTGTCTTTTACTACAGGAGTAGTCCCTACTGCTAGCGTTAGCTGACCTCAGCTTAAGAGCACTAGAATGAATGAAAAGTTTTGGCAAAACAAGAGTCAAGGGAAGATGAAGAAAGTAGAATACCACTCTAGGAATTTGAATGTTTCTAAGAATAAAACGCTTGTAATCGCATGTAATGACGATTTGAATGATTCGAATTTGAATGCTTTGAAAGTTAATTTTATTTGTGTGAAATGTGGAAAATTGTGACAACCCTGGTTTTGAGGTTCGTCACTTAGTTTTATTTTGTGTTAGTTACGTGTCTTTACGTGTTTATGTGCTTATTGGTGTGTATAGATTGTGGTTTGGATATCGTTTCCGGTACGGGGTACCTTGTGAGTGAAACGATGTGTGATGATTTCATGTTCATGAGTTCACATGGTAGTGACTATGATGTGAGATGGTGTTATTTGGTGGTTTTACGTATACGTATATGTTTTATAGAAAATCGTATTTTCACGATTTACGGTTTAGCGTTTAGAGGTCTCGGATGAGGAAATTGGTCATATGGATATTTTTCGGGATGGTCTTAAGTCATTTAGGACTTAATTATAAAGTTTATTTCAAAATTTGAGATTTTTTTAAAAGTGTATATTTTACGTCTTTTACGGTAAAACGTGTAAATTTGACTAGTTTTACGGTTTTGAGGTTTTGGAGGCTTTAGGAGCTGAAATAAATTAAGGAAAATGAAGGTAATATTATTAATACAGATATTAATAATAAAAAGAAAAAAAAAAGAAATTAAATGGGTATAGGTCGGTTATGTGAAAAAAAGAAAAGAAAAGGGGAAAAAAGGGAAAAGGGGAACCGGGCTTTTGTACATGGGCAAAAGACTTGTTAAGAAAGTATATAAAGTCTTTTTATTAATCAAAACACTCATAAAATCCCTGGAGATCAAGGTTTGGTCGACATAAATGGTGGTTTTAGGGTTCTTCATTAATTTTTCTTCTTTCAAAAATTCTAAGGTAAAATCTTTTATACTCTTTTCAATTAAATTGTTTAATGTTTTCTTTAATCATCTTATGATGGATTTAGGTTAGGGTTTAATTTAAGAACAGTAAATTAATGTAATAATAATGAGTTCATAATGATTACATAAATTAGGGCTTGTAATTTGAGGGATTAGGGTTAATTAATGTGGTTGATTTTGTTAAACCCGTTTTTAAAAACTGGGCAGAATTTTGAGTCAATTGTTTTGATCATATCGGGAGTTCTAGGAACATTAAAGATGCGATCCAAGTATCCCTGAAAAGGTAATTGAAGTGGCTTTCTAATTCAAGAAACTAGAACTAAATTGGAGGTCGGGAAGTGGGTCAAAAACAGGTTACAACAGTCGGAGGTCAATACAGTTTTGAAGTCAGTCTGTTTTCTTTTTAAGTTTTGGGTTGTTTGGGGTACTTATGGTTTCATTGGGATCTTATCACGAACGTGAGAGATGGTTTATATATTTTAGTAAATATCTGCACTTGGGCTAAGGTTGTGGTTTAGGGTAAGACCCCTTAATGGTAACAAACTTTTAGTACGTTTAAAATCAGAAAATCTGGAATGACAAAAGTAGATATATGTACATCGGGGCCGTAGCAGTAGCTTTAAGGTTAGGGCAAGTGGGAGGTGTTAGCCAACATATGTAAGGGTATGAATATTCCTTTTACAGAAACCATGGGTATGTTTAAGTGGACTTTTGACTTAAAGTTTTGAGACTTAAAAACTGGGACTGATTTGTGTAAAATATGAACGGGATAGTTATTAAACTTAATCAAGTTAAGGACTTGTTAGGGAAGGTTAATGGGATGGTTAGAGTTTATCAATGAGGTTTTTATATGGGAATAGACTAGATGTCCATCATAGGTTGATGAGCCATCTTAGTGATAGGTTCGTGTATTGATTTCGTGTTTTTGGTTTGTTAGCTTGTTGCTAGTGCGAGGACTTGTGAAGAAGCTATCAGGTGAGTTTCATAGTCCCATGTTTACTATTGATTTTGACTTCCAGATGGGATGGAAGAGACACTGTGTTGAATTATTTTCTAAATTAATGCTGTGAATGTTTAAGGTTTGAGATGGACTTGTGTGTACATTTATATGATTAATGTGATTCTTATTTGTGTGTGATCTGGATTGGAAAGGTACATAGGTGTATGGGCGCCTATGGGACCTATGGTTAATGATAAGGCGTGATGCCTTGGAAATTGTGATTGTTGGTAAGGCGTGATGCCTTGGAAATTGTGATTATTGTTAAGGCGTGATGCCTTGGAAATTATGATTGGTGGTAAGGCGTGATGCCTTTGAAATTGTGATTGTTGGTAAGGCGTGATGCCTTGGAATTGTAATGATTGATTGAACTTGAATGCTAGATGTTAGTACATGATTGTAGCGCATTGTCCATATGTTTATTGGTTTATGGTATTCACAGCTTATGACTTGTCTTGTGTTGGAGTCTAAACCTATGACTCTCACCAACTTTATGTTGACGTGTTTTAGTGTCTCTTTCAGGTGATACTATGGTTAAGCATGAGAACTTAAGTGGCTAGGATTTGGAGAGCGTAGGATATGCATTTAGAAGGAGATCCCCGTTCCTTCTTAGATTCTTTTGCTTGTTTTATAAGTGATACTGTTGGCACCTATATGTTTGATTTGTTGTGTTATTTGTTTGTCTTGGGTAAGAGGTAGGACTGTTACCTACTTACCTAGACACCTGCATTTGATGAGATATTGTCATGACTTTTGTGTCACCATTTTATGACATTTCTTATTTCATATAGTTATCTCTATAGACACGCCATGTTGTGATGATATCCATACGTCGCGCCCCATATTCCGCCATGGTGGGGTGTGGCAGAATGGTATCAGAGACAATGGTTATAGAGAATTAGGTTGCCTAGTCGCGTAGCCTAGTCTATAGCTTAAGGGTCCCTGCATATAGGCGTCATAGGAGTACGTGTGCATTTATGTGTTTGGATGTTATTTATTACGATGTTTTGACTAGTATGAATTGAACCATAGTAAGTTCATACTTAGCCACATGTTATTTTTCTTTTCGGGATGTGACTAGTGCTGGTTGAACCATAATCATCCACGCTAGTCATTGTTGTATTTTGCTTAAATTGTACATTATAGTACATAATTTAGTACAAGGTAGTTTCTATCTTTTATCGAGTTATTTTACATACCTGAGGTATGTTATTTTTCTTTTGATGTTTAAGTCATGTTCCCTAAGAATCGTGTGGTTGTTCGAGTTACTAGGAGTAGGTGGATAGGAAGGGTTTTAAGTTGTTTCCACTTTTATGGGCGACATGACTTATAACTGATTATGTTTTCGTTTTGGATTTAGTCTATGTTGTTTTAGCTAGACTATGGATTTCGGTATTCCAAGAGTTTTACTATGATATTTTAATAGATGGGGTTTTGGACCTATTTGGTTATGTGGTTATGAGCTTATGTGAGTAGATTGATTTATGTGTTATATGTTGTATTGATTCTTATAAGTGTCATCATAGGAGGGAGTGCATTGGGGAAGGGTAATTGTATAAGTATGGTGGCCAACATAGTTATACAAGTACCACAACTTCAATGGGTTCTCAAGTATGATTGCATGAAAGAGGATTAGTACATGTTTGTATATGGTGAGATGTAGATATTGGGTATACGTATAATATATGGGTTTATGTAACGGCTACCTACGATATGGCTATTTTTATTAGTGTGTTATATGTTTTGGGATTATAGTGGTGTTGTGTGATTTTGGGGTCACACGATATGGTTTGGTTTTGGAGGTGGGCTTTATGACTTGTTGTGGCACAGTGAGATGGTGATTACTCGTATGGAAAAATGATCTTATAAAGCGATTGATTGACTTACGTGTATGATAACGAGTATGTTTTGGGAGATTTAATAGGTATATATATGCGGATGTATGTATACTACTATGTGTTAAGTTATGGTATATGGTCGTTCACCAGTTATTATAACTTGAACGTACCTTGTGTTTGTTCGTGTTTTATGGTGCTGGAGTTTAATGGAGTTCCAACGATGTTTTGAGTCTTTTGAAGTGTGTCTTGTAGCGTATTCTTTGAGTTTCGTATTTCACGTGTACGTTTTAAAATGGTGTTTTTGGTTTCAAGACTATTGAAATAACTTGGAATTTCTTTTGAGATAATGGAATCTTTTGTGTTGGGTCTTACATTTCTTTTGGTCGGTATATATTGAGAAAAAGGGGGACCTGGAAATCTATTATAGGGTTAGATAATTGGTTGTATTCGGTAAAATAAGAGTAAGGTGTTGGAGTCGTGTTTGAAACAAGGTGCAACATAAGATTTTTTAATCAACACTTATTTATTTCAAATTCTAAAAGACTTTCTTTAAAATAAAGCGAAGTAAAATTTCTTTCTACTTACATAGTTGTTATAATTAGGTTTAACCGATTCACGTCATTTATAATTATTAATACGAGGTTAAATTGAGTTTATGAAGGTTACACATACAATTATAACTTTCATTTAAAAGGATTGCATTAATCACTAAGTTTATTCTTTAATTTTAAAACAACTAGTATAAAATTGTTTTGGTCATAACTTGTTCGTTTTTAGAGCTTTTTGGATGATTCAAAAGACTAAAATTATTTACTCAGAACGTACTTTTCAAACATTCAGAATGTATAGTCATGGGAGGTCAGTATCCTGGTCGAAATTATTGTACAAGTGTCGTGTTAAAGGTTGAGTTTGAATAGTAGTTTATTTTTTATAATTTGGGATGCACGGGATACCTAGTTTTTGAGTTGAGTTTTGAGTTCGTCAAGAGGGTTGTTTGTAGATTGTTTGAGTCACATAGATGTGGGAGGTAATAATAAGTAAAAAAGATAAGATATAAATTCTTTTGGAAAAGTCGATCTTTTGCACGGTTTAAATAATATGTCACGGGGCGTAATACGTTTGGTTGCCATTGGGTGTTTCTTAGATTATTTTTCGTTGTGATGGGTCATTTTGAATTGATACACGTTTTGGGTTTGAGATTTCTTTTGAGTCTCATGGTTTTTGACTTGTTTTAACTGGTGCACGTGAAACGTCGTTAGTTATCCGTGGGTTTGATTCGTTGATCGTATCTGATGGATTCAGGATGTAGTTTTGGTTTCGTATTGTTCGGGAGCGTTGAGGTAGTCATATGAAAGACTTGGTCGCGCCTACACGCTTAAGTAGGTGACCATGAGAGAACGGTCAGAATACCCTTACTGGGGAGGAAAGAAGTTCGTGGACGAACTAATGTGGTCATGAGGTCTCTTAGGAGTGCCAAGGGGAGATGAATAGATATATGTGTAATATATGGATATTGGCACAAGTAATGTGCCATAGAGAGTGTTGGAAGGGGATATAATACCTCAAAGGTATTTATGATTGTGCGTAAGGCATGTAAGTTTTCCAAAAATTTCTTGAGATTTAGTAGGTTTGCCTATTATTGTGAGGTAGAACCATAAATAGAGCAAGTAGGGGAGGTGAGAGGAGTTGTAGTTAGTGCCTTTCCAAGGCAAATCGTTGATGGAGTGATTTAAACACAAGAGCTATTAGAAATTGCAAGGAATGGCGGATAAAGGTTGAGTTGCCTGGTAGTAAATGTGATGTGGAAGCGGTTGAGTGGTCTAATAAGAGGAAGTATTGGCCTTATAGAATACGTGTAGATTTTCGCGAGTAGAACGAGGTAGAAATTCATTCGTATTGCCGCTGAGAGAGGATGCGACGAGGACGTAATTGAAACTGCTAAGGATGTTGTATGAACGCCTTAGGTTTACGGTTATGCATTTGGCTTCGCCAAAGCACTAGCGGTTTTCATGGAGTCAATGAACCGAGTGTGCATGAACGGGTATAAACAAGTTGTCATCAGGAGCATCGACGACATCTTGATCTACTCAAATCTTAGAAAGAGAGTGAGGAAAATTATGAGTTGGTTTGGAGTTGTTGGGAAGTTGGAAGAATTAATGGATATGTGAAAGACCGTCATAGGTCACTTTGTAAGGAAATTGGAATTTTTAAGTAGTTTGGGATACGGACTGAAGGGAGTTGATGAACATAATTGGACATGGGTCATTGATTTAGAGGTAGTTCGAAAACTCGTTAGCGATGGCTGAGTTTTCATATAATGATAGTTATCGTACTAGAAGTCGATAAATGCCATTTGAGGCACGATATGAAAGGATAGGGTGAGTTGTCCCCATTGTGGACTAGAATTGGTAAAAGAGGCTACTAATGTGGTAATGGTGTTTGTGGACAGAATGAGAGCAACAAGGGATGCTATGTAGAAAAGGAGGAAACCACTAGATTTAGTGACAAAGTTATGTAGGGAGTTTCACCCATAGTAACGGGTGATATGATTTGGTAAAATGGAAGAGTTGATGTAGAGTTTTGTAGGTCCATTTATGATCTTTGGAAAGATCGGACCATTAGCTTATGAGCATAGAATTACCTGGGGGAAATGAGTTGTATACATGATACATTTCATGTATTGAGATTGGTAAAGGTTGTTTGAGAATGCATTTTGCATGTACGGTTATTCGGGACTTGTGTTAATAAGAGTCTTTGTTTTATCAAAGAGTCATCTGTGAGATTTATTGACTGTGAGTTCAAGAGTTTGGCAATGAGTTTAATTATTTTTGGTTTGTATATGTGGTATTTTGAAACTTGAACTAAAGTTCACGTGGAAATGAGGGGAGTTCGTTTAGAACAAGTATCCTCGTGTGATTTGTTGGTTGTGTGATGATCCTAAGGAGTAAATCTCGGGACGATATTTCTATTAGGAGGGAGTGATGTGACAACCCTGGTTTTGAGGTTCGTCACTTAGTTTTATTTTGTGCTAGTTACGTGTCTTTACGTGTTTATGTGCTTATTGGTGTGTATAGATTGTGGTTTGGATATCGTTTCCGGTACGGGGTACCTTGTGAGTGAAACGATGTGTGATGATTTCATGTTCATGAGTTCACATGGTAGTGACTATGAAGTGAGATGGTGTTATTTGGTGGTTTTACGTATACGTATATGTATTATAGAAAATCGTATTTTTACGATTTACGGTTTAGCGTTTAGAGGTCTCGGATGAGGAAATTGGTCATATGGATATTTTTCGGGATGGTTTTAAGTCATTTAGGACTTAATTATAAAGTTTATTTCAAAATTTGAGATTTTTTTTAAAAGTGTATATTTTACGTCTTTTACGGTAAAACACGTAAATTTGACTAGTTTTACGGTTTTGAGGTTTTGGAGGCTTTAGGAGCTGAAATAAATTAAGGAAAATTAAGGTAATATTATTAATACAAATATTAATTAAAAAGGAAAAAAACGAAATTAAATGGGTATAGGTCAGTTATGTGAAAAAAAGAAAAGAAAAGGGGAAAAAAGGGAAAAGGGGAACCGGGCTTTTGTACATGGGCCAAGGACTTGTTAAGAAAGTATATAAAGTCTTTTTATTAATCAAAACACTCATAAAATCCCTGGAGATCAAGGTTTGGTCGGCATAAATGGTGGTTTTAGGGTTTTTCATTAATTTTTCTTCTTTCAAAAATTCTAAGGTAAAATCTTTAATACTCTTTTCAATTAAATTGTTTAATGTTTTCTTTAATCATCTTATGATGGATTTAGGTTAGGGTTTAATTTAAGAACAGTAAACTAATGTTATAATAGTGAGTTCATAATGATTACATAAATTAGGGCTTGTAATTAGAGGGATTAGGGTTAATTAATGTGGTTGATTTTGTTAAACCCGTTTTTAAAAACTGGGCAGAATTTTGAGTCAATTGTTTTGATCATATCGGGAGTTCTAGGAACATTCAAGATGCTATCCAAGTATCCCTGAAAAGGTAATTGAAGTGGTTTTCTAATTCAAGAAACTAGAACTAAATTGGAGGTCGGGAAGTGGGTCAAAAACAGGTTACAACAGTCGGAGGTCAATACAGTTTTGAAGTCAGCCTGTTTTTTTTTTAAGTTTTGGGTTGTTTGGGGTACTTAGGGTTGCATTGGGATCTTCTCACGAACTTGAGAGATGGTTTATATATTGTAGTAAATATCTGCACTTGGGATAAGGTTGTGGTTTAAGGTAAGACCCCTTAATGGTAACAAACTTTTAGTACGTTTAAAATCAGGAAATCTGGAATGACAAAAGTAGATATATGTATATCGGGTCCTTAGCAGTAGCTTTAAGGTTAGAGAAAGTGGGAGGTGTTAGCCAACATATGTAAGGGTATGAATATTCCTTTTACAGAAACCATGGGTATGTTTAAGTTGACTTTTGACTTAAAGTTTTGAGACTTAAAAACTAGGACTGATTTGTGTAAAATATGAACGGGATAGTTATTAAACTTAATCAAGTTAAGGACTTTTTAGGAAAGGTTAATGGGATGGTTAGAGCTTATAAATGAGGTTTTTAATGGGAATAGACTAGATGTCCATCATAGGTTGATGAGCCATCTTAGTGATATGTTCGTGTATTGATTTCATGTTTTTGGTTTGTTAGCTTGTTGCTAGTGCGAGGACTTGTGAAGAAGCTATCAGGTGAGTTTCATAGTCCCATGTTTACTATTGATTTTGACTTCCAGATGGGATGGAAGAGACACTGTGTTGAATTATTTTCTAACTTAATGCTGTGAATTTTTAAGGTTTGAGATGGACTTGTGTGTACATTTATGTGATTAACTGCTATGTGATTCTTGTTTGTGCGTGATCTATATTGGAAAGGTATATAGGTGTATGGGCGCTTATGGGACCTATGGTTAATGATAAGGCGTGATGCCTTGGAAATTGTGATTGTTGGTAAGGCGTGATGCCTTGGAAATTTTGATTGTTGGTAAGGCGTGATGCCTTGGAAATTGTGATTGTTGGTAAGGCGTGATGCCTTGGAAATTGTGATTGTTGGTAAGGCGTGATGCCTTGGAAATTGTGATTGTTGGTAAGGCGTGATGCCTTGGAATTGTAATGATTGATTAAACTTGAATGCTAGATGTTAGTACATGATTGTAGCGCATTATCCATATGTTTATTGGTTTATGGTATTCACAGCTTATGACTTGTCTTGTGTTGGAGTCTAAACCTATGACTCTCACCAACTTTATGTTGACGTGTTTTAGTGTCTCTTTCAGGTGATACTATGGTTAAGCATGAGAACTTAAGTGGCTAGGATTTGGAGAGCGTAGGATATGCATTTAGAAGGAGATCCCCGTTCCTTCTTAGATTCTTTTGCTTGTTTTATAAGTGATATTGTTGGCACCTATATGTTTGATTTGTTGTGTTATTTGTTTGTATTGGGTAAGAGGTAGGACTGTTACCTACTTACCTAGACACCTGCATTTGATGAGATATTGTCATGACTTTTGTGTCACCATTTTATGACATTTCTTATTTCATATAGTTATCTCTATAGACACGCCATGTTGTGATGATATCCATACGTCGCGCCCCATATTCCGCCATGGTGGGGTGTGACAAAAATGTGCTAATGCTAATCATGTTATGTGTGTTTCGAATAATGTCAAAGGCGTAGATACTAGAACTAAGAAGAAAATTGTGATGCCTATTAGTGCTAGTAAACCGAAACACAAAGTGAACCATTCTGGTGCAACCCCCCTAAGAAAAGTATTGCATCAGACGCCACCACTAAGAACTCTAGAAGCAGAATTTGGGAATTATATGAGTCTGCTAGCAAGTCTTGGAAATGGTGGTTTGCTAATCAATGTCCTCAAGGATATAAATGGATGCCTAAGGTTAGGACAGAAGACGTGACAACGAGCGTTAGTGTGTCTTTAAGTGCTGAAATTAATGAATCGGAAATCACAACTAACATGGAATCCAATTTAGCAAATGATCCATCGTGTTTTAATTCTTCTGCAGGTGATCGAAATAATTCTCTTCATGCTGGACTCCGGATGCACGAAGCACATGACGGGGAATCTCAAGCTTCTAATTAACTTTATGGAGATGTTCCTGGGTACGGTCCGATTCAAAAATGATCAATTTTCACCGATCTTAGGATATGGAGATTTGGTTCAAGGGAATATCACGATAAAATGGCATACTACGTCGAAGGGCTCAATCATAATCTTTTCTCGGTTGGTCAATTCGGTGCGCAAATTTCAAGGTTGCATTTCGAAAGAAGATAAGGTTTGTTCGTGATTATGATGGGAATGATTTACTCATCGGTTCACTGGGTACAGATTTTTACACAATTTCACTTCAAGACACAACTTCCTCAACTCCTATTTGTTTCATGGCTAAAGCTTCAACGACTCAAGCATGGTTATGACATCAACGTCTATCTCATCTCAATTTTGATACCATCAACTTACTTTCTAAGAAAGATATTGTGCAAGGCCTTCCAAGCTTAAAATTCATCAAAGATCATCTTTGTTCTTCTTGTGAGCTTTGTAAAGCTAAACAAGTAGTTTCAAGACAAAGACAACACCAAACTCTAAAGGACGGTTAGATCTTCTTCATATGGATTTGTGTGGTCCTATGCATGCTCAAACTATCAATGGGAAGAAATACATTCTGGTTATTGTTGATGACTACTCAAGGTACACATGGACTTTCTTCATGAGATCCAAGGATGAAACACCGAAGTTCTCATCAACTTCATTAAGCAGATACAACGTGGTCTTCAAGCTCAAGTAAAAGTGGTACGTATTGACAGAGGCACATAATTCTTGAATTCAACTCTGAAGAATTATTTTGAAGCCGAAGGGATTGAACATGAAACTTCTATTGCTCGAACACGTGAACAAAACGGCGTTGTTGAAAGACGAAATCGTACTTTGGTTGAGGTTTCTCGAACATTTTTATCCGCTTCAAAACTACCACTGTTCTTTTGGGCCGAAGCTGTGTCAACCGCATGCTACACACAAAATCGTTCCTTAATTATTCCAAGATACGAAAAGACACCATATCACATAATTCATGATCGCAAACCTTCACTCAAACACCTTCATGTTTTGTGGATGTACGTGTTACATAATCCGAGATGGTGAAAATCTGGATAAGATGAAAGAGAAAGGTGATACATGTATTCTAGTGGGATATGCAACTCAGTCTAAGTGATATAGAGTTTACAACAAGAGAACAAAATTGATACTCGAAACTATTCATGTCAGATTCGATGAATTACTAGAAATGGCACTTGAACAAAGCAGTTTAAGTCCCAATCCACAACGACGAAAGACTTTTGTGCACAACCGCACGGAACTCGGAACTCAAGACCACATCAATGAACCGTCAAGTTCAAAGCTGGTTCAAGGAAATGTTCTAAGAACAGATATGACAGTTGACACGGCAATTGAAGAGTTGGAAATGTTATAAGGACCAATGTTTGATGAATATTTTTCGGGGGACAAACATGTTGTATTAAAGTCTTCCGCTGTTACTCATGATAACAATGATGATACCGATCATCATCAACAAAAGGATACAACTTTATCTACTTCAACACGGGTTGCTGCAGATTTACCTCCTCAGAATATCACTTTAACAATCGATCCTACAATATTCACACCTACTGTCATTTCTCCATAGAACACAAATCAAGCAGACAATGCATTATCTGATGATGAGGATTTTCACAATCCATTCAGTACATGAAACTAGAGAGTCTTCTACTCGCCATGTTGATTCGTCAAATATGAATATGTCCTACCAACGACACCCCTCAACACATCATTGAACCCGAGATCACCCATTGGTTCAAGTAATTGGAAACCCTTTACAGCCTGTTCGTACAAGACGATAATTAGAAACAGATGGCGATGTTTATATGTTCGCACTCGCCGTGAGTACAGCTGAACTGAAAAACATCAAAGAAGCCATGAATGATCATGCTTGGATTGAATCGATGACGGATGAACTTCAACAATTTGAAAGACTTAATGTCCGGGAACTTGGCGACAGACCATACGATGTAACACCATTAAATCTTTGATGGATCTGGAAAAACAAGATGGATGAAGAAAACACGATCGTCAAGAATAAATCTAGGCTAGTGGCTAAGGGGTATGGCTAGAGAGAGGGTATTGATTTTGAATAATATTTGCACCAGTAGCTCGTATGGAAGCGGTCAGGATTTTCCTTGCTTATGATGCACATAAGGGATTCATCGTTTATCAAATGGGTGTGAAGACAACTTTTATTAACTGTCATTTGAAAGAATAAGTCTATGTCACGCAACCGGAAGGATTCATCGATCCGCATTATCCTGACAAAGTGTATCGTCTCCACAAGGCACTATATGGACTAAAGCAAGCTCCAAGGGCGTGGTACGATGAACTCTTGAAATATATGGTATCCAAAGGTTTCTCAAAAGGTTCCATTGATCTAACCTTGTTCACATATAAATATGGGGATGACATTTTGCTTGTGCAGATTTACGTTGATGACATTATTTTCGGGTCTACAAACCCAAAACTTTCAAAATGGTTTGAAAAAGTAATGTACAACAAATTTGAAATGTCAATGATGGGCGAACTAAAATTCGTTCTTGGAATTCAAGTTCACCAATCCACAAGTGGTATCTTTATTAACTAACCTAAGTATTATCAAGTGATAATCAAAAAGCATGGTATGACTTCATGTGACCCCGTTGGGACACCATTATCAACCACATCCCTAGATGCTGACTTGGAGGGAAATGCTATAGATCAAACGAGATATCATTTCATGATCGGCTCCCTTATGTACTTGACAACAAGCAGACCAGATATTGCACATGCAACATGCTATTGTGCACGATATCAAGCCAGAACAACTGAAAAGCACCTCAAGGAGGTTAAACGGATCTTTCGGTACCTTAAGAATACCATTCATTTGGGACTCTGGTATCCGAAGGAAACGAGTTTCTTTCTAACGGCCTATTCAGATTCTGATCACGCAGGGTGTCTTGATACTCGAAAAAGTACTTCTGGTGGTGCACAATTTCTAGGACAAGATAAGCTCGTGGGATGGTCTTCCAAGAAGCAGGATTGCACGTCACTTTCATCAGCCAAAGCGGAGTATGTGTCTTTATCTGCGTGTTGTGCTCAAGTTCTTTGGATGAGAACACAACTCACGGATTATGGCTTCCACTTTGAGAAAGTACCTATGTATTGTGACTTAAAGTCGGTCATAGCTATCTCCTACAATCCGGTACAACATTCCCGCACAAAGCACATTGATGTCGGATATCACTTCATAAAGTAACAAGTTGAACGAGGTATCATTGATTTATACTTTGTTGGAACGGATTACCAATTAGCCGACTTATTTACAAAAGCTCTATCGAAAGATAGGTTTGAGTACCTCGTTAGGAAAATTGGTATGAGATGTTTGACTCCAGCAAACCTGGAGATTCTGGCAAAGGTGCCTGCTTGATTCATCTATCAAACATCTACTCGTATATATCATTGAAAAGCAAAATACAAAAATATAAAACATATAAAAACAAAACACAAAATTAAAATGTTTTAAAATCCAAAAATATTCTTCTCGACATGTCTTTCAGTATCGATAATATGGGTGTGCCTAGAAATGTCGCTTAATAACGACACAGGATGTACATAAATCTCGAATGAAAGTTGTAAATATTTTTCAAAACAATTTCTTCTTTTAATAAAGGAACATGTCTATTTTGTACATTTTTTCCAACAACGGGTAGAGCAATCTATCTTGGGTTGAGCTTGTCACAAAACATTCAAATGGCTTGTAATCACATTCAAATTGCAACCCGAGTCTATATTCACGGGGGAGTGTACGATTTAGTGCGCTTACCCTCATCAAAAGAAGAGAAATCTTCTTACACTTGAGTGGATTCGTCAAGACATTCAAAGTCTATGAACTCAAGTTAATGCTTTAGAAAAACCATGTCGCTAAAAAGAAATGGATTTTCCAAAAAGCGTTGAACACAATTTTTTCAAGAATTTCTCAATGATTATTCAAAATCTTTCAAAAATTGTGTGTTCAACAACTCCTTTCCTCAAAATTCTAATGTGGATCATATCCTCATAATGACAATTCAATTGGATCTATTTTTGAGGGGGAGCTTTCCAAATTCATGCTAAGTTAGACACATTTTTCTCCCAAAGATTTTCAAGACTATTTTCACAATATATTTTAATCAAATTTGGTATCTCTAATATCAAACGATTTTATATATTAGAAATAGGGAAGAAAATGTGATTAAAATATGATCTAAAGACTCATGCACTTTAACTCTTACCCACATGTGCGAAACACTTTCGATTATCGATGCACATGTGAAGGGGGAGTTTTTCTGAAACGACAAAACTAGCAAGGTGTTAAATGATTTTTCAAACACTTTGCTAGAATTTAAAGTGGTTTATGTTTACGATGGCGTTATTGGTGTCAAAATGGTGGTCAGGTTTAACTCCTATTATCCAATCATAACCGGAGGGATCTTCCCAGGGACAATCCAATAGATTATTAGAAGTCCTTAGGAAAGATGAAGTAGAATATGAACGTAGCTGAATGCCGACTAAGTACTGATGCTAGCACTAGAACAATCACAACAAGGTGCTAGTAATGATGTCTTGGTAAGTATTGAAGGGGTTGAAGAATGAAAAAGAAATGTAAGGATAAAGGGTAAAAAGAAAGAAGCCCTTCATACAACTTGGGCAGAAACCGAGTTAACACATCATGAAGACAACACATCATGGACCCAGTGATGTAATGCACAACCCTTCCCCAGCTGACTCAGGCTTCTCTCAAAAGAAGTTTGTTTTATTGTCACGGAGATCAACACGACTTCTATTGACTTTCTCACTCCGAGATAGTTGATATTGAATATGTGGCATCTGCTCCAGCCTCCGACCATTAAAAGTGCATAAATCGAGTCTAGAGCCTAGAGATCAATCAAATCTCGTTAGGACACACGGAATGACGATGAAGAGAGTCCTACGCTATATCCTTACGATATTGCTAGAACGCTCAGAGTGATACTACCTAGTATTCACAATGATGAGTGGAAATCCTTCTAGTGTTAACATCAAACAGCACTGTGGTAGGTCATATGTAAGATTCTTTGTAAATTGAACATGTGTAAAACTGAAAAGCAACAGTGGTTTGATTCTGAATTGACTCAAACTCGTTTCAGGTTTCTACGTAATATCTTTAAGGTATTGCCAGAACATTCAGAGTGATATTCATAATATTCACAGTGACGAATGGAAATCCTTCTAGCGTCAACCTCAAACAGCGCTACGGTAGGTGACTTGAGAGATACTTTATGAATCAAGCTTGTGTCAACTGGAAAGCAACAATGGTAAGATTCTTTATGAATCAAACTTGTTCCAGGAATTTGAATTGACGAGTTTAATCAAGCGGATATTTATCCAATTGATTCACTCTTTATGTTCGCAGTCTTGCTTTGAGACGGTCGAGTAAAGAGAGCGGCTAGTACAGTCGCGAAACCCTGTCAAGGAGATTCTTAATTGAATCTACCTAATCAAAGGTACGGTATTTAATATCATATAGCGGTCTTCACCGACCGGAGATAAAACGCTACCAATTTAGGATGAACGTCAAAGCCATTCAGTCTATGTCTATGTTTTGTCTCGAGAAGGTGGCGTTACGGTGTACTCAACAAAGTCAAAGATTCAAAACCACATACTCATGCCCAAAGACATATATTCAAGATGATGTAGTGTGAGCATGTGGATGAAGACACAAGATCACAAGATGGAAAAGACAAGTCAAGGATGGTGACGAGCAAGAATGAAGCAGTCATTTTGACGATCGCAATACTAAAGATTAATTATCTTCATAAATACTTGCATGTCGTAGAGGAATGACCTCTCATTGTGTGAGATGATAGTCTCAAAATATTGTATCATCAAGAATGATTCGGTCACAGATTTTAGGATCTCAAGATTAAAGACAAAGTCGAAAGACAACGACAAAGGCTCAAAATCACAATGAAGGAACAAGACTTGTAACACCCCATTTTGATAAATGGAATGTCACGCGTGATTATGGCATGTCATCAAAGCATACAAGGATAAATGCATAAAACATTACATGACCATAAAGGAAATACCGAAATCAAACATCGGTACCCCAAAAGTAGAACTCATCACACACAAACATAAGTACTATAAATGAAAGGACTTAAACAATGTCCATGGAAATGAGTATCAATGTATAAAGAAATGCATAAAGTAAAGAAGGCCAGGAAGCTTCCAATCCATATGCACGTACGCTTAAAGTCTACGAGTGTCCCTGAGTACCTGCCGTTTTGGGAACATGAAAAGGAAAACGGCTGAGCATAACGCTCAGTGCACGGATATACAAGTAAAGCATGAATAATATAAGCATATAAGCATGAAGCAACGGAAAAGACTAAGTCCTGGATAACCTGGTTATATCTTAGTAAAACTGGTTTTATAGTTTGAAAAGCCTTATGTTTATCTTGTAAAAATTGTTTAACATATTTACCATTAGCCAATATAGGTCATTAATTATCCACGTGCATGAATACTTGGAGGGGTGACCTCGTCATGAAAATTAGAGGGGTTGCCTCTAATTTATTATACTGGTTTAGGTAGGAGGGATCATCTCCTTGTAAAGGATGCAAGGCACACACCACATTCACTTGAATAATCTGCTGAAAACATGTAAACTAGGATGCACCCATACGCCCCACCTGATAATAATAATATGGCCAAAAGCTGAAGGGACGCCACGAGCTATCACTCCGTCGTGGTGGAGTCATAACACTGGTGCCTCCAGTGTTATGGTTATGGTACCTCCATAACTAGGTGAAACTGGTCATGCATGTATATGGCTTTAGGTATTCTAATTAAACATAAGCAATTCAAAACATATAAAACATATACTGGGGAAAACAGTTGGCTGCATACGGGAAATCCTAATAAGGAAGAATGTCCATACTGAAAGGACGGAGAATCCGTACCTTGTGTCCAGTGAACGAAGAAGACGAACGGAAGAGAGTCCTACTTCGTTATCACTAATGCTACATAAATACGTACGTGTATAAGTATCTGATTACTGAGTACGTAACTGGTTTTATATCATGTCTTAACTTGTTTTATATGTTCATGTCATGTTTTACTGGTTTAAGCTTTATACTGTGTTTATCATGTATTCTGTCTATTATGTTTAAGTATTTCATGTATCTCATGTATTATTATACTTGTTGTGTAATAATAAGTAACTTTCTAAAAATAGCGGGTTTCCTAAAATAGAAAGTTTCCAAAATAGAAAGTTTCCAAAAATAGAAAGTTTCCAAAAATAGATTTACTGCTTAAAATAGATAAGTTTCTAAAAATAAAAAGTTTCCATAAATAGATTAGCTGCCTTAATTAAATAAGTTTCTAAAAATAGAAAGTTTCCATAATTAGATATAAGCTGGATTATTAAGCTAATTATGCAAGCTTAAGTGTTTACTGATTAATATGCTAAGTCATAAAATTAAATAGTATAGTTTATTAATTATTTCATATAAATTAAATAAACTATAGGTTAAAGTATTTAATTAAATATAACATGATTTAATTAAATAAAGATAAAAATACTTAGGTTAAAACATGTATTATTATCTATAAATAATATAACCTAAGTCATGCAAATTAGTTAATTATAAGTCATGATTTTAATAATTAATTAATTATATAGTCTAAATAAAATGATAATTACTTAGGTTAAAATTCATGTATTAATACTATTATTAATAACCTAAGTCATGTATAAATTAAATTAATAATGTACATGTTTTAATTAATTTAATTTAATTCCTGTAAAAATATAAACTTGTAAAAATAATTAACCTTGTAAAAATAACCCATGAACTAAACCCGTGTTTTAATCTAAACATGTGTGAACCGGACCGGTTTTAACCCGTGAACCGGTAACCAAACGCCCCTTGACTTGGCTAGCCGCCGGCTAGCATGAGTTCCCACCGGCTAGCCGGTGTTCCCCCTACTGTAGGATATGTAAATCTTTCTTATGTTTTAGAGAGAGAAAGAGATAGAGACTTGGTAGAATCACACACACACTTGAAAGAGAATAATAATAAAACACCTTAATTACTATGTGTAAAATGAGGTGAACCACACCCTCTCCATCTAAGGAGAGGGTTTATATACCAAGCCCATAATGATGGGCTTGGGCTTACATATTGGGCCATCCATACAACTCATGGACTAGGCCTTTTTATGTTTACATAATATAAAATAACTAAACTACGAGCTACTACTAAATATATTATCGGAGTGACCGAATCTTCCTAAATACGTAAAATGTATTTCCAACAATCTCCACCTAAGGGAGGTCACTCCTAACAAGGGCATTACCCAAGTTAAAATAATAAAATAAAACTAGCATACTATGCTTGTCTTGAGCTCGTAGTCTTCGTCTTTCTTTTCTTTTTCTTTTCAGGTGAACATGCTGATGTGATCTTTGATACAATCTTTAGCATTAATCTCTTGCCTTGATCTTGTGCATCCTTCATTTGTGATCTTCGCCTCTTCGTGACTTCACGTCCCACATACTTATACCTTTGTAATTCTTGAAAGCTTCAGAGTTTGATACAGTAGAAGACTTGAACTTTAGGCTTTCTTGAATTAGATTAAGTATTAAGTGTATAAAGTATAAGCATGCGGGGACGACTTCTTCTCGGATTCCGCAATGCCACCGTCTTCAAATGCCGCAACATAAGTAGACACGAACAAAATGGCTTTGAACATTTCATTCTAGTTCGGTAGCATTTTACCTCCGGTTGGTGAAGACCGTTGGACGATATAAAATATTGTTCTTGTGGCAGGTAGATTTAATAAAAAATCTCATTGATAAGATTTCGCGGGTAAACCCGTTCTCTTTACTCGACCGTCCAAAGCTGACTACGAACGTAAAGAGTGAATCATTTGGATAAAATTATCCGCATGATTGAAGCCATCAATTCTGATTCCTGGAACAAGTTTGATTCATTAAAGAATCGCACCATCGTTGCTTTCCAGTTGTCACGAGCTTGATTCGTATAGAATCTTGCAAGTTACCTACCAAGTGTTGTTTGAGGTTAACACTAGAAGGATTTCCACTCATCACTGTGAACACTAGGGTGTCACTCTGAGTGTTCTGGCAAGATCACTGAGATATTGCGTAGAGGCCTGTAACGTGTTTAAATTCAGTTAAGAATTAAACCACTATTGCTTTCCAATTATCACAAGCTTGATTCATAAAGAATCGCACAAGTCACCTACCATGAGCTTTTTGATATTCGCTCAAGAAGGATTTCCATCTTCATTGTAAATACTTTTGTATTACTCAGATGTTCAGGCAAGATCATGAAGATTTTACGTAGGACTCTTAATATCTTTCTTACTCTTCACAGTGTGTGAAGAAGCAAGGAAATATGAAAGTGTGTCATAATGAGATATGTGATGATCTCAAATGGCTCTAGACTCGATCGTGCATTTTGGATTTTAGTGATCGGAGGCTGGAGAGGAGTGCCACCATTTCAATACCAATTTATTCGGAGTGAATAAATCGATAGATAACATGTTGTCTCCGTGTGATTAAAACAAATATCTTTTAAGAGATATCTGAGTTAGCTGGGATGTGTTATGCATTGCATCACTGGATCCATGATGTCTATCTTCAATATCGAGCATCATTAAAATGATCTCAATAGCATATGTGTTGACCCGGTTTCTGCCTACGGTTGTAAGGAGGGCTTCTTTCTTTACACCCTTTATCTTTACAATTCTTTTTCATTCTTCAACCCCTTCAATGCTTACCAATACGTCATAACTAGCACCTTGTTGTGATTGTTCCAATGCTAACTTAAGTACTTGGTCGGCATTCAGCTACGTTCACAATCTTTCTCTATCTTTCCTAAGGACTACTATTTCTAGCTATGGAATGTCCTTGGGAAGATTCCTCTGGTTCTAGAAGAATCATAGGACTTAACCTATCCTACCATCCTTATGTCACCACAATCTTCATCGTCGTGAAATAAATGGATTTTGGGTAAGTATAAATCACCATGAAATCCATTTTTGATGTGCAGATCCGTTTTGCTCCCCCTTAACATATGCCACGATATTGGAAAACATTTCGCATATGTCGGGATAAGCCAGCACGTTAAGTCAAACCATTTTTGATAATTTCCCATATTAAATCACATTTTATCCCCCATATTAAATATATTAACCCAATCGATGTTTTTAATATCAACTGATTTAATGAAGTTTTAACAAAGTTTTTGGGAAGAAAAATGCAAGTCCGTTTTATCTTCATGATACAAAATGTATGAGATGTGATACCGATTTGTAACATGATCACATATTCACCATATTAAAAAAAATTAAAAGGTTGGACCTGATTGATGAGAACATCATATGATAAGATCAGATGGTTCTTGTCGGCATATGTTGGTCGCCTCGTCACGTCTGAAGTCATCTCTTTACACCACGTGTACGATTTGTATTGTTGTCTTGACACCAGTTAGTGAGCTTGGCACGTTCGGCATCAAAGATTCTAAATGCTTGACAATTTCTCCCCCTCAATTGTTGACCCGTGTTCTATTGAAAGAGCTGTAGTCGTCGGTTGAGTAGTCGCATCGTCGAGTATGTAGATACCAATTGTAGATTGTTATGGTTGTAGAGATGATAACTTCATAAAAACAAGACTTCTCTTGTTTTAACAAATAAATGCACTGAAACGTACATAAATTTGTGTTAGACCAAGTTATAAAGTAAACTTGATCCCTTACAAGGTTTTAAAGTAAACCTTGCCCGAGAAAATTAATTACCATTGAGAGCCAAAGCTTTCATAAGAAATACTTGACTTTAATATGAAAACCAGGTTGCAGTCTGAAATAACTACAAGCCATAAGGGCATGTTTTATGAAATATTTACAACTTTTATACGAACTCTATTTATGGCGTCGTGTCAATATTAATCGACATTTCTAAGGCCGCAAATATTATCGTACCAAAAGACATGCCTTTGAAAAATAAAGTAAAAATATTTTTGTATTTTTCTTCGTTTTTCAATTTTTATGGTTTTTATATGGTTTTATATTTTTGTATTTTGCTTTTGTGGATGATAATATAAACAATATATACGAATGATCACCAAGGATACGGAGAATAGTTTACCACCACTATTCTTTGGCTTCATCTGCCAGTTCCTTTAGAGTCTCAGGCGAGAAAGTTCTCATTCCTAGCTTTTCGGCCAAAAATTCCATTCTAGCGCGATCTAAAGCCTTCGTGAAAATATCCGCCAATTGATACTCAGATCGGACAAAGTAAAGCTCGATCACTCCATTTTCCACCTGCTCCTTGATAAAGTGGTAGCGAATGTCAATATGCTTCGACCGGGAGAATTGAACATTATTGCAGCATAAGGCAATTGCACTTTTGTTGTCGCAGTACATCGGAATTTTGTTGAAACCTAGACCATAGTCGGTTAATTGCGATCTCATCCAAAGAATTTGAGCACAGCAACCGGACATAGCTATGTATTCTGCTTCCGTACTTGAAATTGCAGCGCTTTTCTGCCTTTTCGATGCCCAACTGATTAGTCGATCTCCTAGTAGTTGCAAAGTTCCACTTGTGCTACGCCTTGTATCTTGACAACCCGCGTGATCCGCATCTGCATATGCCATTAGTGCAATCGAAGAGTCCTTCGAATACCATAGTCCCCGATTAATGGTTCCTTTAAGATATCGAAACATCCGTTTCACAGTAGCCAAGTGTAACTCAGTGGGCTGAGTTTGATACCGAGCACACATACATATAGCAAACTGAAGATCAGGTCGACTAGCTGTGATATATAGAAGGGTACCGATCATTCCACGATAAAGTGTCGGATCAACGGCAACTCCATGTGGATCTGCATCAAGCTTTGTTCGTTCCACCATTGGAGTATCCACGGGGTCACAAGATTCCATCTTATACTTCTTTAGCGATTCAAGGGCATACTTGGATTGATTGATAAAGATGCCTCTGGGACTCTGAGATATCTGAAGTCCTAAGAAGAATGATACCTTGCCAATCATTGACATCTTAAACTTGGAAGACATGAGTTTCCCAAATTCGTCGAATAAGGTTTGGGTCGAGGCTGCAAATATAATATCATCAACATATATTTGTACCATAATCATATCTTTACCTCGTTTCTGAATGAATAGCGTGGGATCCACCTTGTCTTTAGCGAAGCCTTGTGTGATGAGGAATTGTGACAATAGATCATACCATGCGCGTAGAGCTTGCTTCAACCCATAGAGAGCCTTCTTAAGCTTGTACACATGATTAGGATATTTAGGATTCACAAAACCATCCGGCTGTTGAACATAGACCTCTTCCTTGATTTCACCATTAAGAAATGTCTTCTTCACATCCATCTGATAGACGATCATATTCATGTGGGTTGCATAAGCGAGGAATAGTCTAATAGCTTCCAAACGGGCAACAGGTGCAAAGGATTCCATAAAGTCGATGCCTAATAATTGCTTGTATCCACGAGCTACTAATCGAGCTTTGTTCTTCAATATTCCGCCTAACTCATCGAGTTTCACCTTGTAAACCCATTTGAGTAACTGCACTTGATCCGGGCATGGGACATGTTCCCATACTTTAAGATGTATAAATTCATTAAGTTCTTCTTGCATAGCTTCTATCTAACAGGATTGAGTAAAAGCTTCTTGCCATGTCTTAGGTTCAACTTCAGTGAGAAAAGCATCAAAATGACAAAACATTGCATTTTCTTGTAACTGACTTTGTGTGGATACCGGACGATTAGGGTCGCCAATAATAGAATCTATAGGATGATCCTTTGTCCACTTGCTGTTATGTTCACGAATCTGTGGATTGGAGTAGACCGTAGAAGGAGCTTCCTCTGAGGTGGACGACCCGGCTTGATTAGGGTTGGGAATAGGTACACCAAAGAATGGAAGTTCACGCATTTGATCGAATTCCAAATCGTGATCATCGTCATCCTCTTCATCATCAATAGGCATGACATGGGTAGTTGATTCGGGTGTTGGTTGAGAATTACTAGTTGATGATATATCTTGACCAATTGTAGGTGCAGACGTATCAGATTGTGCTTCGGTTGCTGGAGCGACAACTTCGGTTACCGGAGCTATTACCTCAGGTTCTGGAACAACAATACTTGGAGGAGTAAAGAATTCATCAAAGAACGGTTGAAACAACATATCCCATTCATTCCTAGTGGGTGGTATAAATGATGATGAAGTGGGGTTGTTTGGGACAAGACCATAACTAATGTTACTGGGTCCCATTTCATGAAGTGCGGGTTCAGAGCTGCTTTGCTCAGAAGCCATTGCTGTCAGCTCATCAAAATCAACATTCATAGTTTCGAGGATCTTGCGAGAGTTGCGGTTGTAGATTCGGTATGCCTTCTTTGCGGGTGCGTAACCAATGAAAATACCAATATCAGCCTTTGGTTGAAGTTTTCCCAAATTGTCACCAGCATTATTTGGATAGCAAAGAGAACCAAATACATGAAGATATGATAAATCTGGTACTTTTCCATGGAGAAGCTCATAAGGTGTTTTATGATGGCGTTTACGAATTAGTGACCGGTTTTGGGTGTACACTGCTGTAGAGACTGCTTCTGCCCATAAAAACAATGGAGCCTTTGTGTAAATTAACATCGTTTGAGCAGCTTCCATAAGTATGCGATTTCGCCTTTCAACGACACCGTTTTGTTGTGGAGTGCGTGCAACGGATGTTTCATGAGATATTTCAACTTCTTCATAATAATCACGCAAGATTTGATTCACAAATTCGGTTCCATTATCTGTACGAATGCGTCGGACAGTAGTGTTGAGACGAACTTGAATCATCTTGAGAAATCCGATGATGAATTTTGGTGCCTCATTTTTTGTTGTAAGAAATTTCACCCATGTAAACCGAGAGTAATCATCGACAATTACGCGGATGTACTTTTTGCCACTAAGACTTTCAACACGCATTGGCCCACAAAGATCCATATGCAACAAATAAAGTTTCTCTTGGTTGGTGTCTTCCGTTTTGGGTTTGTATGATTTCTTAGTGCTTTTCCCCATTGTACACACGGAACACAAATGATCCTTGTGAAATGAAAGTTTAGGAAGACCACGAACAAGTTCGTTTTTCGCCAAATGATTAATAGCGTCAAAGTTAAGATGAGATAACCTTCGATGCCATAACCATGACTTAGTCTTCGATGCTTTGGATAGAAGACATATGGGAGAAGCGGCCATCATGTCTCGTAGAGACAAAGTGTACAAATTATTCCCTCGAGTACCTTTCAATAAATCAACCCCTTCCAAATTACGAATGAAGCAGGTATGCTCTTGACAAGCAACTTCTAGGTTTGCATCACAAAATTGTCCCATAGAAAATAAGTTGTGGTCGAGACCTTCCACATAATACACTCTTGAAATTATAACATTCCCAAATGATATTCACCGTAACCCATTATCTTTGCAATATGATCATTTCCAAATCGAACCGTACCAAGAAACTTGCTGACGAAATTTCTGAGCTGAGAGCGATCTCCGGTCATATGCTTGGAGCAACCAGAGTCCAAATACCAGAGAACAATTTGGACCACCTGTTTTCAATAACAACAGTAGACAATGCATTGGAAACTATTGGTTCCGGAGTGTTAGCAGATAGAGATATAAGATTATCCGAAATTGCTAGCATTTATGAGACCCTTAGATTTCCTGCGTTTTCTAATGTGAGTTTTAGCACTAACAGGTTTTATTGTTTCAACTTTCTTAGGTTTTGGATTATTCGCGGGCACTACAATGGGAGTAGACCTATTTAAAGGGCACTTGGTTCCTACAGTAGTGCCAGTGTTCCTAGTTAAAGGACACGCTTGTGTTTTGGTAGCCTTGGTACTCCTAGTTAAAGGGCACGCTTTCTTCGCTTCAGTGGGAGTGATCCTAGTTAAAGGGCACATATTTCTTACTATAGTGAAAGTTCTACCAGTGGGGCGCCACAACCAACCAACTTGGTTAACACTTTCCCAGTCGGTTTCCATTCTAATCCATTTTTCCGGGCATTCATCTCATTCACATGGTCAACAAGGCAAGAATCATGACGACTAGAAAACATACATTCATTGCAATTCCAACATTTCAAATTAGAATTCACAGTAGGCTTAGAACGCTGCATAACCGCATAGCCTTTAGGTTTAGCTACATGATTCTTTTTATTCAAAACAAAAATAACATTCCTAGGATGGGCTTCTACTTTCTTCTTCTCTTGACTACTAGATGGGGGAAAGATCCTATCATTCTTCTTGTTTCTTTTAAGCTTAGATCTTTGAGCCATAGTAGTGGTGATTACTCTTGTAGAAGGAAACACGAGAATATTAGAAGCTGGTTTTGAATCCGCCTTATCTTTAGTGACCAAAGTTTGAGATGGTTTAGTCCTAGGGCCCTTATTAAATGGTGTGACGGCTATAAGGGTCCTTTTGATTGCACTAGAGGACAATGCTGAGACAGTGGTTGCGTTATCCACAACATTCTTACCTTTTAGAGTACAAAGTGTTTCCTTTAACTCAGCTAAGACCAGATTCTTATCACAAATTTGTTCCCTCAAATCAGATATTTCCACCGACTTTCAATTCAATTGTTCAATCAATGATTGATTCTGTGTAGTGGTATCAACACATGCGGGCTTTACTGAATCGAAGAGTTGTGTATCTTTCTGTTTTAAGTTATCAACTTTGGACAAAATCTTGGAAAATCGGTTATCTAGATCAAGTTTAAAATTCTCAGTGGCCTCAAGTACGTTCACACAGTTAAGCTCCTTAGATTTCTCTATTTCTATCGGCAAAGATTTAGCAACTTTGTCACTTGGCTGACGCTGTTTTGATTGTAAATTCAATCGAAAATTCTTCTCAAAGTTTGCATCATCGATATTAACACCTTCGAATGACGTTTCAAAGATTTCTTGATAAATTTTTGCTTGCATTCAAGCGAAATACAATGTGTTTGAATCTCATCAAAACGTTTTGAAAGCGAAGAATATGAACCTTGAAGCTTTAAAAGTTCAGCGTTAGATTCGTGACAAGTAGTATCTACCACATTATCCACAAATTCAACATTATGCACAATAGAATCATTATCAACACTTTTATTCACATAGACGGAAACTATATCATGAGACATCACTTGCTTTAGAAGCTGATCATTTTGGCGAGAAACCCGTTCTATTTCAAGTAAACTGTTTTCATAAGCATCATCCATTTCATTGAAAACACGTTTAACTTCTTCTATTTCCAAATGAAAATTTTGATCAAGATTACTAAGAAAAGCTTTAACATTCTTTACAAACGGGACAATTTCGTCTCGGAATGCAGCTCTAGTGTGCTCAAAGTTCACCTTCCGTTATGGTCGTGGCCGTCGTACGTTCCCAAATGACCTTGTCAAAATCGGCTAAGTGTTGGTGTACCGCTTTTAAATTAACGGACGCCTTACTTACCGGTGGAAGTAACTTCGTTAAATCCGTTTTGACGAGTGTAGGAGACGTACTAGGAGGGTTTTCATTTGACAAACTTGGGGGCACAAGAACTGTTACTTCAGCTAATTCCTTTTGTAAGTGAATACGTGTCTTTTTAGAAAGTTGATCTTTATTATGCTTATCATAATCAATCGTATGGAATTTTGAAAACATTTTAGAATGAGTTTCTTCCGTAAGTGACTGTGTCTCCTTAGAACTACGAACATAAGGTGCTTCTTTTGATTTGCCAATTATGGTCATATCATAAAGACCGGGAATATATTCCTGAGCTTGTTTTGCATAACCGGGATTAGGTGGTAAATTTTGAAGACGCTTAATTTCGAGTTCTTTAAATGATTTAGTCAAAAGATGAACCTTTTCTGTGGAAGCGTATTGTTTTAAAAGCTGTTGTTCCTTGAATTTAAGAAGTTTGGTAGCATTAATTTCTTATTAAAACTTTTTAGACTCGAGAGTTTCGAAATCCATTTTAAGTTTCTGAAAATCATTGACAAGCGACTCTTTTGCTTTTAATTCATTGGAAAGATTAGCTTTTAATGATTCTATTTCTTTCAAGTGTTCAATCTTTTCAAAACAAAATTGGTCAAATTTAGAACATGTTATTTTCTCTGCTTGAGGGACCATTTCAAAAGTTTTGACATTTTCTTTATGCAACGCAAGCTCAGCAGTTAGGGTGGAATTCGTATCTACGGATTGTCTGAGAGCCATATGCATTTGATCAATAATATGTTTAGGCACCATGACCAAATCATGTTGAGCATAAGACTCCATACCCGTCGTAGCATTTGGTTGAGGTTCACTCAAATGTGTAGGATTGGGTACCACATCATTTGAGTTACTAGTTCCCGAATGCTGTTCGAGGTTGTCATTTTCATGCCTAACTTGATGTGGGTTATCATCATTACCAAGATTGGTTGTGGTGGGTACCTCACTGACGACATCAGAAGCGTAGTGAGAGAGATTAGCAACGAGAGCAACTTGGGCTGAGTGAATGTCATCACAATCCGAATCATATGCGTCAAGATCATCTGCTTAATAAGCTGCATTAGAAGTGGAAACGACTGTAATGCCTTCAGTATCTGTTGCCCCTGGGTCTGCAAGAAATGCTAACTCCTCTGAATCCAAAATCTTTCCCTTAGACTGAGCATCAACCAAATACATTTTCTCATGAAACCACGCTTCATCCCTTCTCCTTTTCGGCTGAGTGCATTGCCTAGCCATATGACCTTGTCCTCGGCAATTGTAGCAAGTCACAACCTTTTGAGGACCAATGCGGCTTCCATTTCCATTAGCTTGAGAATTCACAGCTTGAGCATTCACAGTCCTTGTAGGAGGTCCATATGAATTTTGCCTTCCCTGAATAGGTTGCACTGTTACTTGACCATCTTGAACAGTAGCTTGTTGTCGAGGATTTGAAAAGGTGTGGAGCTGATTGTTTGTTGGTGGAAATCCTCTAGTTGCAACAAGTTTTGACAAGTAGGCAGTGAGATGGTTTAGAACATCAGCTAGTGTATCATTTGGAGTAAAGACCGGTGCTTGGAATGGTGGAAGTTCATAAGAGTAGAAAGCTTGTGCTGGTTGTGCTTCTATTGGAAAATATCCTTACTGAGGAGTATAGCCCATTGGAGAAGTGTTGGCTTATGATGGTGATGTCTGATATGGTGGTTGCTGTGGAAAAGATTGTTGATGAACACTTTGTTGAAATGCTTGATGTGGCATCATTGGTGGTTGATAAGATGGTTGTTGTGGTTGCTGATAGGTGTGTGGTGGTGGCTGCTGCAAGTATGATGGTTGTTGATAAGTATAAGTCATGTTTTGTTGAGAAGCATACATGGCAAGTGGATCATGAACTTGAGGTTTAGACAACCGAGCCTCAATCACATGGCATTCGTGTTGTTGAAGAAAAGCTTGAAGTTGATCCACATTGGTGTTATGCAAGTCCTTAGCGAATTTAACATCCGTCACGTACTTTTTCCATTCTGAAGGAAGAGTGTTCAAATACTTGGTGTTCAATTGAAACGTAGGAATTGCCATGCCATAGATATTTAGCTCATTCAACAATAGGGTAAATCTCATATAGTAGTCATTGAGAGTCTCCCCTGGCACATAGGCAAACTTATCAAAAGTATCATAAAGCTTACACTCTCGTTCTTGTTTAGTTAACGAGGTGCCTTGCATTAGAACATGAATTCTATCCCATAACTCTTGTCAACTTTATGTTTGCTGACGAGTTTGTAGACATCTGGAGGAAGGGCTTGGAGAATGATGTTTGTAGCATACTTATCACATTTGTCTTGAATCTTCATATCTCCAGTCAATTCACCCGTTGTGCGAGGACGAGTAGTCGTACCTTCCGTCACTGTACCATAATCTAATGGTCCATTGAGCACCGATGCCCAAATGAGATGTCCATTCTCTTTGTTCAACATGTAAAGTTCCATTCGGGAAGTCCAATCCTCGTACATAGATTTTTCCAACATTGGTGGACGATTATCCGTACCCGAGAGGATGGACTTGTCCGTAAGAGATGTGTACTCCATTTCGATAAGTTAAGATTTACAAACGATGATCGAACAATGAAAGAAAGTAAATGTGCTTGTTGTCGTGTGTTGAAGTCGAGAAACTATGTTAAAATCCCCTAAAATTGTCTTCTTGAGAAACCAAAAATTCCACTGCAAAATTACTCACAATCACTTTTTCGAAAATCTTGAAAAAAATCCAAAGATTTCGCAATATAAAGATTCCTCAATTATGTTCAATAATTTCGCAATCCTTGAGTTGATTCAAATTCGCAATCCTAAAATGGATACAAATCCGCAATTCTTGAAGATTTCGCAATTATGTGAAGATTCCGCAATTAAGCACAATTCCGCAATTAAGTGAAGATTCCGCAATTAAGTGAAGATTTCGCAATTAAACACAATTCCGCAATTAAGTGAAGATTCCGCAATTAAGTGAAGTTTCCGCAATTAAGCACAATTCCGCAATTAAGCACGATTCCGCAACTAAGTGAAGATTCCGCAACTTAGCACAATTCCGCAATTAAGTGACGATTCCGCAATTAAGTGAAGATTCCGCAACTTAGCACAATTCCGCAATTAAGCACGATTCCGCAATTAAGTGAAGATTCCGCAACTTATCACAATTCCGCAATTAAGTGACGATTTCGCAATTAAGTACAATTCCGCAATACTCAAGATTGCGAAATTATACCAGAAATTCCGAAAAGTGCGAAGAACAAGGAATGCGGATTGTACTATAAGATATACGAATTTTGATGCCAAAAATGAAACCAAACACTCAAAAAATTTGCGTTTTTTAGCGATCCAAGTAACGCAAATCACTAACACGTATATGTAGATGATATTGGTGAAGATCAAACCACAAAAAACACCCAAAAAAAATTGGACATGGGAAATAGGGATCAAAAAACACACGAATCTCTATGAAAACAAACACATAAACAATACAATCATCCCATGGCTCTTGATACCATTTGTAGGATATGTAAATCTTGCTTATGTTTTAGAGAGAGAAAGAGATAGAGAGTTGGTAGAATCACATACACACTTGAAAGAGAATAATAATAAAACACCTTAATTACTATGTGTAAAATGAGGTGAACCACACCCTCTCTATCTAAGGAGAGGGTTTATATACCAAGCCCATAATGATGGGCTTGGGCTTACATATTGGGTCATCCATACAACTCATGGACTAGGCCTTTCTATGTTTACATAATATAAAATAACTAAACTACGAGCTACTACTAAATATATTGTCGGAGTGACCGAATCTTCCTAAATACGTAAAACGTATTTCCAACACCTGCTGTCGATGCCTATGTTCCCCCTGCTTTCCTTATTTAGCCACCGGCTTAGGCCGGTGGTGGTTCTTTGTTTTAGCCGAGACTCACCCGAGCAACAACATACCCCGACCAAGGTCGGGGTCCCTTTTCTCCTGCTGCCGAGACACAAGACCACCACACCGAGACCTTGAGGTCTCGCTTGGTGCGAATCAAAAACAAACCGAGACCCCCTTTGGGCTCGGTTCTTGCGTCGGCCAAAAACAAACACCCCTTACCCATTAATTATTTTACCCCTATGTTTACTTGCATGATTTATAACTTGTTTTTAAACCATTCATGATTTCATGTGATTAATTAATTAAGATCATAAAAAGAAAAGAGGTTTAGGGTTTACCGATTACGTGAATCAAAGGAGGATGAACACACTAACAACCTTGCAATAAATCAAAACCAAAAATCAACTAAACACACCTTGTGTGTGTGTTCTACCAGGCGGCCAAAGGAGAGGAGAGAAAGAGATTAGGGTTTTCTTGTTTTTCTAATTTTTGTTATTATGAAACAAGTTTTCCCTTGATTTCATGTTTAGTAAAATTTGCATGGGCTTGTCCCTTTTCTTTGTGTTTAGCCGCGGGTAGGGGGGGCACATGGGGTAACCCAATGTTTTTTCGTGTCCAATATTTAGTGTGTTCTCGTGTTCGTGTTTTACGTGATTAAAATAGTTATCGTTCGTGTCTTATTATATTTATTCATGATCGTAATAAATATACATAAATACGTAATACTAAGCTCGTGGTTATTTACGTTCATGATTTCATGTTCATATGTTCGTGATTATAATTATTATTGAAATAATTATCGTGTCTTAATATGTAATAAATACTTATCGTGTTATAACACGTACGTAATACTTGTAATTCTAGTTCGTGAACGTAAACATGCTATAAAAAGGAAAGTTCTAATCATGTACGTACGATCGTAAGGGTACTATTCATGGTAAAAGCATGCGGGTTTTACAACTCTTCCCCTCTAAAAAGAATAATTCGTCCCCGAATTATAGATAAAGTAAACTGGAAAAGAAGAACATACCTGAATTCAAAATATGAAATGAGGGTAAGAAGCCCGGATAGACTCCTCTGTTTCCCAAGTGGCTTCCCGGTCGGTATGATCCCTCCAAAGGATTTTGACGAACGGAATCGTCTTCCTTCTCATGACTCGTCCTTGTCTGTCAAGAACTCGTTCGGGTTCTTCTATGAAAGTGAGATCTTCACGAATCTGTTCCAGTGGATACTGAACCATGTGAAGGGGATGATACTTGCACCCTCTGAGTAAGGACACGTGAAACACATCGTGAACATGAGAAAGCTGCGGAGGTAACGCTAACCGGTAAGATACTTCACCGACTCGTTCAGTGACATCAAACGGTTCGATAAATCGAGGACTGGGCTTCCCTTTTATTCCAAAACGTCTAACCCCACGTACCGGTGAAACCTTAGGGAAAACGTGATCTCCTATGTTAAAATGTAAGTCCCTACGATGCTTGTCTGCATAACTCTTCTAACGTGACCGTGCTTCTTGTAGTTTCTGCTTAGCTACTACGACCTTCTCATTAGTCAGCTCTATCATTTCTGGTCCTTCAAGTGTTCGCTCACCAACCTGATCCCAACAGATTGGGGCGCGACACTTTCTTCCATACAACATCTCAAAAGGAGCACACTTGATACTTGCGTGCCAACTGTTGTTGTATGCAAACTCCACCAAACAGATAAAATCGTCCCAATCACCCGTCCATTCCAACGCACATGAGCTCAACATGTCTTCCAATGTCTGAATCGTTCGCTCTGACTGCCCGTCTGTTTGAGGATGAAAAGCCGTGCTAAGCTTAAGTTGTGTACCCCAAGCTTTCTGCAGACTTCTCCATAATCACGAAGTGAAACGAGGATCTCTGTCTGAGACGATGCTGGATGGAGCACCGTGAAGTCTCATGATCTCCCTTCTATAAGAATCGGCGAGTTTACTGACCGAATCTTCCTTGCGGATCAGTAAGAAATGAGCTGATTTGGTAAGTCGATAAACGATAACCCAAATTGCATCGTGCTTCTTCTTTGTCGGCGGAAGACCAGTAACAAAATCCATTGTTGGAAACTCGCTTTATGTGACATATTTAAGAATTCCCATTAGTTATCATAGTCACACACGTTTAGACTAGACTAGGTTCATGTATAGTTAAGTGTATCGTGTGTGACTATATATACCCCTCCTTAGCTTCCAAGGAGGGGTGTTGCTTGTGTCATTTTCTCATTTTCAATACATTTTTCCTTCTTTCACACAACCACTCTCTCTCTCTAAGCTCAACAATGGCTTCCACCACCATCTACCACCATGTTAGACCACCGGATCATAAATAGCAAATTCACAATTGGCATCAGAGCCTCGGTTCCATCATTGGATCGTTCTTGTTTTCGATTTTGATGGTCTTAAAAATTTTTTTGGGTCCGAATCTAAAAAAATTTTGTCACGTCTTTTGTCACAGTTTCTTTTGTCACGTCTTGTTATCAGTTTCTTGGTCCAAATCTGCCTAAAAAGTCACTTTATCAAATGTCTTTGTCTCACAATCCATATCTAATTTTCTCAAAACCACAACTTTTCACACTGGTTTTTCGTCCCTGGTTTCACGGTTTTATATTATGTCTAATGTTAACTATTTCTGAACTTATTCTTTATATAATATCATTTTTTCTGGGTTTGTTATTGTTCATTATGAAGATGTAGTTACCCAGAAAAGTGGGCAGATTCACAAGTTCCTGAAAATATGGAATAAGGACAGTACTTTTGGATAAGTTTTTTTGAGATAGTAACATTCAGATCGGAATATTGCGACCGCAAAAACCATGGGTTTCTACATTGCGATCGAATATTTCGATGGAACACTATCGGTGCATTCCGATGGAACGCATTCCGACGGATGCATTCCGACGGGGTGTAGAAGAAAAGACATTCCGATGGATTTTTTGAACACATTGCGATGGAAAAATAGATGTAAACATTGCGATGGAAAACAAAAACATTCCGATGGGATTTTTAAGACATTCCGATGGACTGTTTATAAAACCAGTGGACCAAAAATGTGACCGAAACAATATCAATACATCCAACCTTTTAACTCCTCAAACACCATATCTAATCATATTCTCGTCGACACCTATTCCCCCATCAAATCTAGACTCCATTGACTCGAAACAATTAAAATACGATCACAGATTCATTTTTGTGTCTTAACATGCAAACCGAGACAGTTAAGATCCACAAAATAGACATGCATCATCGATCTAATATATGATATCAACCATCTTTGATATTCGAATAATAAGAGCAGATTTTAACAACCATGTTAAAACCCAATCTTTGTTTCGATTTGTTACCAAAAACGACATGCAATATTTATACCTACCTTAGACCTCATTAAGAGATCTTGTTGACCAGTGACCTCATAATGAGATCATCGTGTCTTGGAGAACACGATGTGTTAATTATTTTCGTGGGTTAAGGGTGTGGTGTAAAGGATGAGATCAAGTATATGATTGGTTTGAGTAGTAGATTGATGGGGTTGGAGTTTTCTAGTGACTGTTGATGGGAGAAAGTTGGGGCGGAGTAAACTATGTGAGAGTGGGGGCGGATTAAACGAAGATGTGAATTTAGGGTTAAGTCAAATGTGTGAGAATTTTAAGGATTGGAAGTGTTTTATTTACACTTGATGGACCGGGTTTAGTGTCAACTTGGGCCGTGACATATGTCACTGATGGATCGAATATGGCTAATTTAAGTTGGTGGCAATTGTTTCTTGGGCCAACTAATATCATAATTGATGGTTAATGGTTGTATTTGAAGTTGCAATGCAACGTAATGACAAAGTGGCCAAAACACATTATAAATGCGTCTCAAACTTATATAGCTTATATCCAAATTTTTTGTTAAAATTTATTTTAGACAAAATTTGTGATACTAAGTTGTATATCCATCATTATCGAGGTTTATTAGTTACAACGAGACGAGACGAAAGTGACGTGACAAAGTGACGAGACATTGTGACGAGATTTATTTTGACGAGACCAAGAAAAATGGGCGATTTTTTTAGTGGCTACGGATTTGTTTAATCGGGTATAAATTATGTGAAGTTGGAGACGGATTTTTCGAAGGCGTGTATTTATTTTATCTTTCAAAGATAACTTGCTCGTACTTCATATTAGAATGAATACTTGTTTATCTGGTTTCTGGGTTCGGGGTGGATGGTTGATTACTCGGATAACTATCACTTAAAGGGGTTACATTGTTGTACTCAGTGTCACGCGCTTAGTCGACATGGATAATTTCAAGAGGTGTTGTGCTTATAGACTTCTTCAGTGATGCATTGAGTACTTAGAGATTTCTCCACCGTTCTTCATTCAACAATAGTGCAAGCTTAAGTCACAAGATCGAAGGATTTTTATTCAACTTCATGTTTGATGTATCTGGTTCATTCTATCAGTGGTCACTTCAAATTGCTTTCACATGAGTTGGTAAAGGTGGCCATGGAGAGTTTATGAGAAGAGATTTTCGATCAACAGCTGATTCTCACCAAATATATAATTCAACTTATTTATTATTCTCACGAGATTTCAGGTTCATGTGCGTACAATTTATTGATGGTTCTGAGTTTCGAAACCATCAAGGGGAAGAAGAAGACACATTGAACGCACAACGAGTACACGTGATGAACTTCATACCTTCTTTTGATTTGAAGACATTCCGGGATGACATTTTTCATAGCCGTAGAGAAAGTCAATGTTTTAACTCGTGGCGTTATCAGTCTCTAAACGGTACACTACTGATTCGAGGTTTAATTGTTTGATTGTTGCAATTAAACATCATCATTATCCTATATGCATTCCCGGGACTTAATTGACTATGGTGCATCTCCGGAAGAAGATATGTGCATTTCCGGGACTTAAGTGACTCTGGTGTTACGATGTCAACTTCATGAATGGGATAAAGTGTCCACTTCAGTATTTGAGCTTCATAATGGGGATTGATTTACTTTCTTCAACTATGTGGGGGGAGAAATGTCTTGATTCTTTCTGGTATGCATAACTTGAACTCTCAAGGGGAAGAAAAAATTCAGAAGAATTATTCAAGCGTGAGAAGAGAAGTTGTTGATCTACTTGGTGTACCCCTTACTTTCAATCCCTCTTAGCAACGTTATCATGTTATATGATGGGATTTGCTTGTTAGATTCCGTTGTGCGCTTAATCATTCTAAGCTTTATTGAAAGCTTTGAAGTTGCTTACGAGGATTGTCGATTCAGGGGGAAGCTATTTAAAAGATTCTACATCAAGTTTATATGGCATGAATTAGGGGGAAGTTAATTCAGAAGCTTCTCCTTAACCAGAAGTGTATGGGTTACTTAGCTCGTGCCGTTACAGTATTTCTTCTACAAGTTACTTTAAAGATGAGTCGTTTTGAAGACGAAGGCCTCAGAAGACATCATCAGCATTGGACGCTTCATGGAAGCTCTTGTTCTTTATCATTATGTACTTGTTAGGAAAAATATTGTAAGGAATTCTACACGTCGTCCCATGGGGGAAGATTGTTGGAAACTCACTTTATGTGACGACATTTAAGAATTCCCATTAGTTATCATAGTCACACACGTTTAGACTAGACTAGGTTCATGTATAGTTAAGTGTATCGTGTGTGACTATATATACCCCTCCTTAGCTTCCAAGGAGGGGTGTTGCTTGTGTCATTTTCTCATTTTTAATACATTTTTCCTTCTTTCACACAACCACTCTCTCTCTCTAAGCTCAACAATGGCTTCCACCACCATCTACCACCATGTTAGACCACCGGATCATAAATAGCAAATCCACATCCATGGTGATTTTGTCCCACTTTCACTCTAGAATATCTAACGGTTGAAGAAGACCGCCAGACCGCTGATGCTCGATCTTAACCTGTTGGCAGGTAAGACATTTGGAGACGTAAGTAGCAACATCCTGTTTCATACCACTCCACTAAAAGTACTGCTTGATGTCATGGTACATCTTGGTCAAACCAGGATGGATAGAGAATGGGGAGCTATGAGCCTCAGTTAATTATGCTTCCTGGAGTTCTTGGTCATCAGGAACACAAAGTCTCGTGCCCTGCCATAAGATACCATCTACATCTACTCGAAATTCTGTCTGCTTCTCCAAATTCTGAATTATCGCCCAGATTTATCCATCATATTTCGTAGCTTCCTTGATCTTAGAGAGTAACTCGGGTTCTACCCTAAGATTAGCCTAGTAACCGTGTTGTCCACGTACCATGATCTCTATATCTAGTCGCTCCAAGTCTCTTATGATTTCCTCCTCAATTTTAATGCTGTTTATCATTCTAGACTTCCTGCTAAGTGCATCTGCTACTACATTCGCCTTGCCGGGATGATACTGCAGATTAATGTCATAATCCTTCAACAGCTCTAACCATCTCCTCTGTCTCATGTTTAATTCACGTTGAGTGAAGATATACTTCAAGCTCTTGTGGTCCGTGAAAATGTCACATGATTCTTTATACAAGTAGTGCCTTCATATCTTCAATGCAAACACGACTGCTGCAAGTTCCAAGTCATGCGTAGGGTAATTTTCCTCATAAGGCTTAAGCTGTCGTGAAGCATACACGATCACTTTCCCATGTTGCATGAGAACACAGCCAAGTCCCTTCCCCGATGCATCATTGTAGATCTGAAATCCACGTGTACCAGATGGGAGAGTAAGAATCGGTGCAGATACTAACTTCTGCTTTAGGTCTTCAAAGCTCTTCTCTCGTTCTTTAGTTCAGACGAATTTCTCCCCTTTCCGCATCAGTTTGGTCAATGGTAGTTCTAAGCGGAAAAAGTTCTCCACGAACCTACGGTAATAACCAGCTAAGCCTAGGAAACTACGGACTTCAGTCGCTGATGTCGGCCTTGGCCACTTGGTAATAGCCTCAACCTTCGCTGGATCCATCATGATTCCTTCTGTTGATATAATGTGACCTAAGAATGCCACCTTGTCTAACCAGAACTCACACTTGGAGAATTTAGCATACAGCTTCTTCTGACGAGAAATCTGTAGTACTGTACGAAGATGGTCTTCGTGTTCCTCCTTGGACTTAGAGAAAATCAGGATGTCGTCAATGAAGACAATGATGAACTTGTCCAGAAATTCATGGAAGATTCTGTTCATCAAATCCATGAACACTGCTGGAGCATTATTAAGGCCAAATGGCATAACTACAAATTCGTAGTGGCCATAACGTGTACGGAAAGCAGTCTTGGCGATGTCCTGCTCCTTAACCCGTAGCTAATGATAGCCCGACCTTAGATCAATCTTGGAGAAATGTTTGTCCCCTTGGAGTTGGTCAAACAGATCATCTATACGTGGTAGTGGATACCTATTCCTGATAGTAATCTTATTGAGCTCGCAATAGTCTATGCAAAGACGCATATTGCCGTCTTTCTTCTTAACGAATAAGACCGGTGCGCCCCATGGAGATGCGCTTGGTCGAATAAAGCCTCGTTCCAGAAGTTCTTGCAATTGATCCTTCAGCTCCTTCAACTCTATGGGAGCCATCCGATAAGGAGCCTTGGAAATCGGCTCAACTCCTAGAATGATCTCAATATTAAATTCTACTTCACGTGTAGGTGGTATGCCAGGAAGTTCTTCTGGAAACACATCTGGAAATTCTGACACTATCGGCTGATCCTGAATTGATGGGGATTCAACATCCATGTCATGAACAGTAGCTAGATAACCCTCACAACCATGTGTAAGTAATGCACGTGCTTACAGGGTTGATATGATTTGTACAGACCTGCCGGGTACGAACCCGTTGTGAATGTACTCTGGCGCATTAACATCACCGATGATGACTCGATATGAATGGCAGTCTATGGTAGCATGATGCTTGGATAGCTAATCCATGCCCAAAATCATGTCAAAATCATTCATGTCCAGCAGAAGTGCGTCAACAGGACGAACCTTGTCGTCAAACTCTAGGGGAAGGCTCTTGTACACATGGGTTATGCGTACAGAGTCTCTCAAAGGCGTGGAAATACTCAGTATATTCTCTAGTGGCATGAGGAGTATCCTAACATTCTTGGCATAAGCAGTAAAAATGACCAAGTGAGTAGCACCCGTATCAAACAGAACACATGCAGCTTGAGCATACATATACAAGATTCCAGTGATGGTACCTGTAGACTTGTTGGCCTGATCGCGAGATGTCGTGTAAACGCGTCCACTAGTAGGAGGCGGCTTGGTATCAGCATGTCCCGATGTACCCTCCATCTCGCCCTTGCGGCAATCCTTCATGCGATGGCCAGGAAGACCACACTTGTAGCATGCGTCGCTGTCGCTGCGACATGGCCCTGGGTGCCTACGGTGGCAAGTAGAGCAAAGACGATGAGTATATCCTCCAGCAGGTGTCCTGACTGGCTGAGAGCCTGATAAAAACAATATACATGAGACATGATAATAGGTACAAAGGACAATGCGGATAATCGTAAGATTGAATACTAGTGATAGCTAGACGGTTAGGCTGTGAACCTCTCTGGTTCTGGTCCCTCCCGTTACCATGATTCCTGGTAGAAGATTTGCTAATGTGTCAGAATTAAGAATTATAACATGTAATCATAAGAAAATGAGTAAGTATAAGGACCTGTTGCTGTTAGAGTATCCAGCGTTGTTACGGTAATTATCATTACCGCCACGCCTATCCGTAGTAGAACGGTCGTGAGTCTGACCGTTTCCTTTGGGCTGATTAGGTTGTTGTTGAGTAGCCGACTGAGACCGGTCCCCAGTCTTCTGCCTGGAAGATACAATTTAAAGAGATGAAATATTGAAATATACTGAAAGAATACGGATTGGTCACCGTTTGAATATGAATGATTACCTCCTATCGGGTCTCTCTGCTTCCCCGAACTCATCTCTTTCCTGCAGCATCTCCAGCTTACGTGCTGCATCGGCCACTTATGCTACCGTGTTGAACGTAGCACACACCAAGTTGTTTGCGACCGATGTATGAAGAGCCCACCTGAAGTGGTGTGCTTGCTCTTTAGGAGTACCTGCTGCTGCACCAAGGAAGCCAGCCAAGCGAAGAAAGCGCTACATGAACTCGTTGCTATTCTCCCTAGCTCTCTGTCGGATTCCATGGTACTCTCTCTTCAGCTTGTCCTACTCAGCCTTGGGAAAGGACTGTTCCATTACCCTATCCATGAACTAAGCCCAAGTCAAACCAGCCACCTAATCATCACCTCCCTCAGACTGCTTTAGTGCTATCCACCATGCTAACACATCACCTTCGAACCGGTAGCATGTCAACCTCGACTTGAATACAGGGTCACAGCCCATAGCATCGAAGATCTTCTTAATGTGAGCCAACCAGCTTTCAGCTTCACTGGGGCTATCTGTTCTTTCGAAAGCTCGAGGACGGAGCTTATTGAATCTCTCCAGCCATGTGGCCAATGTTGCTGGAAGAGGAGGAGGAGGTAATGGGTGTTGTTGCTGGTTGTTGGCAGCCTGAACCTCAGCCCTGATTCTGTTCCTCAACTGAGGAAGCATAGCTTGCATTACAGCTTGGATGGCTGCATTGAGTTGTTCCTGCTCGCGTATGAGAACCATCTGACAGTATAACATAAAATACATGATTAAACTGATTAAAACATAAACTATATACATGAAAAAAAAATTATACCAATAAATCATGAGAAAAATTTTATGCAGGAAAAACTAATACATGAATGCATGATGCAGTTTTATGAAAACTTTTGTATGCGCGAGAGTGAACGCCTATGGTCAGTTCACTCAAAACAAAAGACATGGCGAGGGGACGCCAATAGGTCGGTCCTAAATCTAAAAGTTTCGATAAAACACATGCGACTAAATAGGGCCAGTCTTGTACCAACCATTACTTAGTCATAAACCTGCGACAATGACATATATCTGTATGCATGAAAATGATGAATGCATGAAAACCGACTGTTAGTTCTAGGAAGACCATAGTGACTACCCACTAATCACAGGTCGTGTTTTGAGAGCCTATAGGTCGAAGCCTTGGCTCTGATACCATAAATGTAACACCCCATTATGATAAATGGAATGTCACGCGTGATTATGGCGTGTCATCAAAGCATACAAGGATAAATGTATAAAACATTACATGACCATAAAGGAAATACCGGAATCAAACATCGGTACCCCAAAAGTAGAACTCATCACACACAAACATAAGTACTGTAAATGAAAGGACTAAACAATGTCCATGGAAATGAGTATCAAAGTACAAAGAAATGCATAAAGTAAAGAAGGCTAGGAAGCTTCCAATCCATATGCACGTGCGATTAAAGTCTACGAGCGTCCCTGAGTACCTACCGTTTTGGGAACATAGAAAAGGAAAACGGCTGAGCAAATACGCTCAGTGCACGGATGTACAATAAAGCATGAATAATATAAGCATATAAGCATAAAGCAGCAGAAAAGACTAAGTCTTGGATAACCTAGTTATATCTTAGTAAAACTGGTTTTATAGTTTGAAAAGCCTTATGTTTATCTTGTAAAAACTGTTTAACCTATTTACCATTAGCGAATATAGGTCATGAATTTTCCACGTGCATGAATACTTGGAGGGGTGACCTCGTCATGCAAATTAGAGGGGCTGCCTCTAATTTAATATACTAGTTTGGGTAGGAGGGATCATCTCCTTGTAAAGGATGCAAGGCACACACCACATTCACCTGAATAATCTGCTGAAAACATGTAAACTAGGATGCACCCATACGCCCCACCTGATAATAATAATATGGCCAAAAGCTGAAGGGACGCCACAAGCTATCACTCCGTCGTGGTGGGGTCATAACACTGGTGCCTCTAGTGTTATAGTTATGGTACCTCCATAACTAGGTGAAAATGGTCATGCATGTATATGGCTTTAGGTATTCTAATTAAACATAAGCAATTCAAAACAAATAAAACATATACTGAGGAAAACAGTTGGCTGCATACGGGAAATCCTAATAAGGAAGAATGTCCATACTGAAAGGACGGAAAATCCGTACCTTGTGTCCAGTGAACGAAGAAGACGAATGGAAGAGAGTCCTACTTCGGTATCACTAATGATACATAAATACATACGTGTATAAGTATCTGATTACTGAGTACGTAACTGGTTTTATATCATGTCTTAACTTGTTTTATATGTTCATGTCATGTTTTACTGATTTAAACTTTATACTGTGTTTATCATGTATTCTGTCTATTCTGTTTAAGTATTTCATGTATCTTATGTATTATTATACTTGTTGTGTAATAATAAGTAACTTTCTAAAAATAGCAGGTTTCCTAAAATTGAAAGTTTCCAAAAATAGAAAGTTTCCAAAAATAGAAAGTTTCCAAAAATAGATTTACTGCTTAAAATAGATAAGTTTCTAAAAATAAAAAGTTTCCATAAATAGATTAGCTGCCTTAATTAAATAAGTTTCTAAAAATAGAAAGTTTCCATAATTAGATATAAGCTGGATTATTAAGCTAATTATACAAGCTTAAGTGTTTACTGATTAATATGCTAAGTCATAAAATTAAATAGTATAGTTTATTAACTGTTTCATATAAATTAAATAAACTATAGGTTAAAGTATTTAATTAAATAGAACACACTAAGTCATGTATAAATTAAATTAATAATGTACATGTTTTAATTAATTTAATTTAATTCTTGTAAAAATATAAACTTGTAAAAATAATTAACCTTGTAAATACAACCCATGAACCAAACCCGTGTTTTAATCTAAACATGTATGAACCGGACCGGTTTTAACCCGTGAACCGGCAACCAAACGCACCCTTGACTTGGCTAGCCGTTGGCTAGCATGAGTTCCCACCGGCTAGCCGGTGTTCCCCCTGCTGCCATGGCCTATGTTCCCCCTGCTTTCCTTATTTAGCCACCGGTAGGGGGGGCACATGGGGTAACCCAATGTTTTTCCGTGTCCAATATTTAGTGTGTTCTCGTGTTCGTGTTTTACGTGATTAAAATACTTATCGTTCGTGTCTTATTATATTTATTCATGATTGTAATAAATATACATAAATACGTATTACTAAGCTCGTGATTATTTACGTTCATGATTTCATGTTCGTATGTTCGTGATTATAATTATTATTGAAATAATTATCGTGTCTTAATACGTAATAAATACTTATCGTGTTATAGCACGTACGTAAACTTGTAATTCTAGTTCGTGAACGTAAACATGCTATAAAAAGGAAAGTTCTAAGCATGTGCGTACGATCGTAAGGGTACTATTCATGGTAAAAGCATGCGGGTTATACACGACTACTATTACACGTTCCGACTCATTTATGGCGAGATTAGTAATCTCTATAAATCTCCAAATGTCGTAGAGGAATGACCTCTCATTTGGGGAGATTGTTAGCCTCAAAATATTGAGTCAAACAAGAATGTCCGGTCATAGGATTATTATGTATTATTCTTAGAACGTTGTAATGGATAGTAGAAAATTCGTGATTCACGGGCTTGTGTTTAAGCTACTTAAAGCCCAAAATACAAGCCCGACCCATTAATATATAGTCCATTAAGCCCGCATGTGGGAGGACTATATATACCTACGTCCTAGCATGTTTGGAGGTGGTTGGTTACATTTTCATTCTCTCTCTAATCTAATATTCCCAAGTTTCCAACCATTCTCTCTTTTCTCTCTCTACTTTCTCTCTCTAGAATTCATCTACTTTCATTTATTTTTCTTCTATAATTCGTGTAGTTACATCACAAAATATGGGACAACATTAGTAGTAGGGAAGAAACACCGATGCATATACTATAGTCACTACTTACTAAGTAACTTAAGAGGGGTGAAGAAAAGAAATCTCAAATTAGAAGTAAGTATTTGCTAAGTATGTCCAAGGAGAGTGTTTCGACAAACTTAGTTCACAATTGGTAGAATAAAGTGTAGAAAACTAGAAGGGGGGTTGAATAGTTTTCTCCTATTAGTTTTAATTTCTTTTAGAACTTTTGTATCAAATGTCCATTGATGGGGACATCTTTGAGAGGCGTTTGTTTATAGTCAAAGACTATATGAATCAAGTAGCACATTAAGTGATCACGACACACACAGGCAATACAGGTATAAGGATAAAGCAATAAAGGATAGTAAATGCAAACCGACGCAATGATTTATAGTGGTTCGGCTACAAGGACATCTTCCTTGCCCTACATCCACTCCCCAAGTCACCTACTCGGGAGTTCGACTTCACTAGTAAAAGAATCTCCTTTACACCAATAGAGAAATGATAGGTGTGTAAACACCCATCCTTTTACCACTTAATTATAATAATAACCAAGCCAAAACATGTATTTAATGTCGTAAAAGTCGGAATTATGCGTGGTTTGTGTTTTTGTTGTGTTTTAGGACCAAAATGTGAATAGGGAAGAAAACACGGGCTTTCTTGGGCTTTTATCGAAGAAAAAGACAAAAGATGAAGTCAAAAGATCAATAGTGCAAAAAGAACGGAAGTCAAAGGCCTATTCTGAAGATTTATCGAAGAAAAAAGTCTAAAGACGGAAGTTTAACGAAGTCGAAGAACCAAATATAATTAATGAAGAAATTAGAAGTCGAGTTCATTTTATCTATCGACAAATCCCGAGACAAAGTCGAGAATGACGAGTTTATTGTCAAAGACGAAAGACGAGAAGACAAAAGGAAGAAAGAAAGAAAGAAGCACAACAACTCTCCCCTCCTATAAATACCCTCCTAATGTGTCATTAGGAGGTGTTAGCTAATTCACAATTAGTTCTCCACTTTATTTTCTAGCATTTTTCCATATTGTCTTTCTTTTCAAGTAATTCATGTTGTTGGAAATTCACTTTATATGACGATATTTAAGAATTCCCATTAGTTATCATAGTCACACACGCATAGACTAGACTAGGTAACGATGTATAGTTTAGGTGTCGTGTGACTATATATACCCCTCCAAGGCTTCCAAGGAGGGGGTTATTGTTTGTTTTCTATTTTCACTTTTCAATACAATTTCTCTTTCTTTAAAAACACAACCTCTCTACTTCATCCATGGCTACCACCACCATATATCACCCACCTAGACCACCGGATCTATAATAGCAAACCCACAATTGGCATCAGAGCTTCGGTTCAATTCTTAGATCGTGTTTTTGTTAGTGATTCGGTGGTTAAATGTTTTTTTTCTTGGTTTAAATATCTCTAATACATTTTGTCTCAATGATTTTTTTTGTCCATCTTTTGTCACAACTGGTATTACTTTTGTTTGTGGTATCATCCTTGTTGTTTTTCATCATTATTTGGAAAACTGTTAATCATTTATGATGGTGGTTTTATTTATCTAAACAGTCTTACCAAAGAAAGCAAACAGTCATGATTTGTCTTTTTCCCATAGAGTCATAATTTTTTGTGACTTCATTGATTCACACTTTCACTTCATATCTGGTATCATCATTTTCTGGGTTTCTCTGGTATTTTTTTATTTTTTATGAAGATGAAGATAAGATCCAGAAAACACAGATCCAGAAAATTCGGAAAGGACATTTTTGGATAAGATCGCATTGATTGTGATGGTTGACTTGCGATGGAGCCATTCCAATGGCTCACCGCGATGGTATGTTGCGATGGTGCCATTCCGATGGCCCATTGCGATGGAACCATTGCATGGGTACCATCGCGATGGCTCCCATCATGTTGCGATGGATGTGGTACTAGACTGTGATGGGACTGTGATGGGACTGCGATGGACTCATATTTTGACATTGTGATGGGACTGCGATGGTTTCCATTAGGTTGCGATGGAACCATCGAGATGATGTGCAATATGACTGCGATGGCAAAATGAATACGATGCAGTTTGACAAAAACTTTGTGACCAGTTTAAAAAAACGAGGACATGTTTTAAAACACACCGAGTCTGACTTGACCAGTTAAACAACCTAAAACCATGTTGGTTCAAAACTTGCCGAGACCAAAACTGAACATTACACTCCAACCCTTTTACTCCTCAACACCAAAACTAACCTTATTCCCATCGACTCCTAACCCTCTATAAATCTGAACAAGACTCGTACCAAAACAGTAAATTAATCTAGATCTCAGATTTAAAATATTTCGTGAATTGCAATTGCATGATAAGATCTTCTAAAGATCTTTTTCCACGAATCTTATCTCATCATAGATCACTATTGAAGTTTAAAACTTTGATTTATTTTCGAAAAGATAAGAGTATGACTAATAACAAATTTGCTATAATCATCTCTTTGATTCGAATTGAACCAAACACAAGTTAATATCAACCAAAATAAAACCTACCTGTGACCTTAATTACAATCTTGTAGCCGAATTATTCGATGATGAGATGAATATATTAATAGTTATTGATTTTTCGGGGGTTGTTTATTAAAGACAAACTTGTAAATGGCTTGTATTGATGTCGAGGGTCAATGATCTTCGTCTGTAATGGGAGAGATTATATGAGAAGGGAGCGGAGGAAACTTAGTTGTTTAGATTTGAGATTTGAGGAAAATATGGAGATCATATTTATTTTGTTAGAAAAGAGGCGGAAGTTTCAAGGGTATAGTATTGTAGTTTGGTGGCTGATTGGTATTAAGCTTAAGAAAAGAGGCAGAGAAAATAGAAGATAGATTAGGGTTGTGTGAATGAGGTAAACTAGGGATTTAGCTATATATGGTCATCATATTAGGATACGTTTTTGGGCTGGTCCAAAATGGTGCGTTGGGTTTTATTCTTGGTTCTCAAATGCAAGTGTTGTTATATGGGGTTAAAATCATCATGGACTGAAGTGGGCCTATTCGATTAATTTTAATTTCCCTTGCAAGCAAAATTGGTATCATGTGATTCAATTTATTTTGGGTCACGTGCATTACTTCTTAATTTGCAATGGGCTTCTTTGTGATTTTTATTGAGTCGGGTACGAGAGATTTAAAACAATGCGATGTGATAATGAGACACTACAAAGTGATGTGACAAAGTGACGAGGCAAAGTGACGAGACAAAGTGAAAAAAATTATTTTGACGAGACTGAAAGAAAAATGGCTATATTTTTTTAGTAGCTACAGATGTTTGATTGGGTATTAATTATCTGAAGTTGAAGACGGATTTTTCGAAGGCATATACTTATTTTATCTTTCAAAGATAACTTGATCGTGCTTAATATTAGAATGAAGACTTGTTTATCTGGTTTCCGGGTTCGGGGTGGTTGGTCGATGACCCGGATAACTATCACATTAATGAGTTACATTATTGTACTCCGTGTCACGCGCATAGTCGACGTGGATAATTTCAAGAGGTATTGTGCTTTTATACTTCTTCAGTAATGTATTGGGTACTTAGATATTTCTCCATCGTTCTTCATTCAACAATTGCGCAAGCTTAAGTCACAAGATCGAAGGATTTTTATTCAGTTTCATGTTTGATGTATCTGGTTCATTCTATCAGTGGTCACTTCAAATTGCCTACAAGGGGGTTGGTAAAGATAGCCATGGAGAGTTTATGAGTAGAGAATTTCGATCAGCAGCTGATTCTCACAAAATATATAATTTTGCTTATATATTATTCTCACGACATTTCAGGTACATGTGCGTACGATTTATTGCTGGTTCCGAGGTTTCGAAACCATCAAGGGGGAAGAAGAAGACATATTGAACGCACAACGAGTACACGTGATGAACTTCATACCTTCTTTTGATTTGAAGACATTCCGGAAAGACACTTGTCAAAACCGTAGAGAAAATCAGTGTTTTAACTCGTGGCGTTATCAATCTTTAAACGGTACACTATTGTTTGACGTTTAATTGTTTTGATGTTGCAATTATTCATCATCATTATCCTATATGGAGAGATATGCACTTCTGGGACTTAATTGACTCCGGTGCATCTCCGGAAGAAGATATGTGCATTTCCGGGACTTAATTGACTCTGGTGTTATGATGTCAACTTCATGAATGGGATAAAGTGTCTACTTTAGTATTTGAGCTTCATACTTGGGATTGGTTTACTTTCTTCAACTACGTGCGGGAAGAAATGTCTTGATTCTCTCTAGTATGCATAACTTGAACTCTCAAGGGGAAGAAAAATTCAGAAGAATTATTCAAGCGTGAGAAGAGACGTTGTTGATCTACTTGGTGTGCCCCTAACTTTCAATCACTCATTGCAACATTATCATTTCATATGATGGGGTTTGCTTGTTAAATTCCGATGTGCGCTTAATCATTCTAAGCTTTATTGAAAGCTTTGAAGTTGCTTATAAGGATTGTCGGTTTAGGGGGAAGCTATTAAATGCTTCTACATCAAGTTTATGTGGCATGAATTAGGGGGAAGTTAATTCAGAAGCTTCTCCTTAACCAGAAGTATATGGATTACTTAGCTCGTGTCGTTACAGTATTTCTTCTACAAGTTACTTTAAAGATGAGTCGTTTTGAAGTGAAGACTTGAAGTCAAAGGCCTCAGAAGACTCCATCATCATTGGATGCTTCATGGAAGCTTTTGTTCTTAATCATTATGTACTTGTTAGGAAGAATATTGTAAGGAATTCTACACGTCGTCCCATGGGGGAAGATTGTTGGAAATTCACTTTATGTGACGACATTTAAGAATTCACATTAGTTATCATAGTCACACACGCATAGACTAGACTAGGTAACGATGTATAGTTTAGGTGTCGTGTGACTATATATACCCCTCCAAGGCTTCCAAGGAGGGGGTTGTTGTTTGTTTTCTATTTTCACTTTTCAATACATTTTCTCTTTCTTTAAAAACACAACCTCTCTACTTCATCCATGGCTACCACCACCATATATCACCCACCTAGACCACCGGATCTATAATAGAAAACCCACACATGTAAGTGTTAATCTTGTCTTTAATCTTTATCTTTAATTTCATGCTTTTTAATCATCTCATTATACCTTTCTTGTCTGTTTAATCTTAATGCTTATTTGCTTACTGATATGCTTATTTGATTGTTCTTTATGATTTTATTGTGTTGATGTTTTAGCTTTATTGATCTTATAGCTTATTGTGTGTTTGGCTTATTTTTAATTTAGTGTTTTTAAAAGTTTATTTCTATAAAAAGTAGATTTTAATTTTCAGATTATTAAGTGTTTTTAAAGTTTTTGATTTGTGGTTTAATTAGTTTTTCTTAAAACTTTGTTTAGATTAAATTTTGGTTATTTGCCTATTTGGTTTTAGCTTATCCGTGGCTTATTCCCTGTTTTTAGATAGTACTGTTTCTGTTTATCTTATTTTTCATACCTTCGGATTAGGGTTTTAAAATTCCGAAGATCACCTTTTTTCCCGAAATCAGTTTATCCGAAATAGATAATTTTTTCCAAAAAATGGCCCTTATTCCGAATATCCCTTTTACCCGAATAATATTTTTATCCGAGCTTAGTGCTTTTTCCGAAAATCTTTTATTATTCTGAAAATTGGTAGACTCCAAAATAGGTTAATTTTTCCGAAGAAATGTTGTTTTTCCGAATATCCTTATTTATCTGAATTAAGTAGTTTTTCCGAATTTAGGTCTGTTATCCGAAATTTTCCTTTTTTCCGAGTATATTAGTTTTTCCAAAATTATTGCTTTATCCGAAATTAATGATTATTCCGAAAAAAATAGAGTTTTTCCGAAGATCTGTGTTTTTTCCGAATTAGCCTGTTATTCCGAAAATATATAGTTTATCCGAATTATGGTAGTTTTTCTGAATTGGTTTATTTTATCGGAAAATTTGTGTTTTTCCGAATTTAGTTTTTATTGCGAAGAAAATTTACTTTATTTTATTTTTATTTTCATTTTTAAATTTTATTTTTATTACAGTTTTAAACTTTTGTCATTTAATTTTTAAACTCTTTAATTTTAGTTTTATATTTTCAAGCTTTCATTTTTATTTTACTTTAGATAGATACTCAACGACCAATTTCTTTTATTCACCAAAAACGACTGAGTCACACGATTAACCGTGATCAATTCGAATCGAAACGAGACGATAAACTTTTTATACTTGGTAAATCCTTGTATTAAATGGCGCCGCTGCCGGCTCTTTTCGTAAAGATTAACGGTTTTATGTGAGAGACGCGTTGGATTTTAGGATCCGTTCTCTTGGAAACGTTATTTTCAAGCATAAAAATTATCAAAAAAATCCTAAAAATAAAAAATTTCAAAAATCCAAAAACATTTAAAAAATCATAAAAAGCATTTCTTTTTCCAAGAGTTTTGCACCAAAAATATTCCTCTCAATCGTCTATTGTGTTTAATTCTTTTTCTCAACGCCTCTTATTTTTAATTCTTCATGGATTCGTATGTCTATTGCGTAAGGTGTGGGAGACCATTGTATGGTTTTCAAACATGTCAATGGTGTACATGTGAGCTGTGCGAAAATGATATCGACAATACACAATTTGGATTTTGTCCATCATACAATTCGATTAACTCATCCTTTACCTCTAATGACACAATCTCACCCTCTCCCATATATGACGATCCATATCAGCAAAATGCACCGGGTTTTTCTCAATACCCGTGTTGCAACAATTGTGGGGGCCCTCACGATACCTTTTCTTGTCTGCCGATGAATTATTATGAGCCACATCCATGCTATAATTCTGGTTTTCAAAATTTTAAGCCCCCATAATACTCCCTCGATCATCAACCCTCTTTTGCAATGCTTGCTGAGCACCTAGCCACTGTTTTGAATCAAGTTCTTAACATTAATGAATGTTCCACTAAATATCTCGAAAAACGTGAAGAGAGAATTCAACAAGAGCAAGTATCTAATCTTAGTGATCATACTTCTCCTCTTGTGCGTCCATACTATTATGATGATGATGATGATGATGAGAATACTATTTCTTGGAATGATCTTGTTGCTCAACATCCTAGTGCAATTGTAATTCCTTCTCTCGATATCCCAAATGCGTCTATGGATTGTGATTCATCGAGTGAGATTAATGAATTTGGTCTCGACAACTTATTTGATGAGGTTTGTGATGTACCGACTTTTGCGGAGCTTACGGACGAGGTCTCTCTTAATGATGATTTTTCTCCATGCTATGAGAATTCCACCTTTAAAATTTCTCAATCTCCTCCGGGAGATGAGGGCGATGTTGATTTATTCTCTCCGACTTACGAGAAGTTCACCACTGAACTTGGTCTTGTAGATGAGGTGCAAGAAGTTATTCTTCGCGACAAATGACTTAAAGTTCATTTTCTTATTGCTAAAATTGAAGCGTTGAATTCTGCTCCTAATACCGAGTTTTTACCTCCATCTATTACTCCCATCGAGACTAATGACACATTTATGGAAGAAATCGACATTCACTCAATACCTCCGGGTATGGATGATGATGACACGGAGGAGGATATTCTTTTTGATACTTTAATGCCTGAAGATATTGTCCCAAGTCCCCCTCCCGAGCACCTCTTATCCCATACTTTGGAGACCATTACTGAGGATGAGTGCTTTGACCTGGGAGGTGACATTGACCATTCTATGATTGACACCTTTACGGCTTTACCGCAGTGATAATCATATGTCTTTTGGGGATGACATTTTGATTCCTTTACCCACCCTACCTCCCGTGGATCATGATTTCACATACTTTTCGTCTGTTGAAAGGACTTTTCTGTCGTTCAAGACTTATCCTCCGGCCTCTCCTGATTTATTTTCCTCCAGGAACGAGGACAAGGTCTTTGATCCCGGTATTACATTCGAGGCTTCCCCATGGACCATTTAATTCGGGGACGAGTCAGGCTCGTGACTCGGTGAACAAAAACAAGCGCTTGTTGGGAGGCAACCCGATTATCTACCCTTTTATTCCGTTTTTATAATAAGTGTAGGGGGAGCCCCGTTGTTGTTTGTTGTTTTCTTTCTTATGATGTGCAGGGATTTGCGCTTTCAAATATTCACTTTGATGACTTTTGACGACCCGTGATTTCGTGTACCCGTCTTCCCGGTTCTATCCTAAACTCTTTTGATTCACTATTTTATATTTTTCAATATTAAAATAGGAATCACTTTAGTTGTCTCTTCCTTAGCAAGATTTAAAAAACGTGCACAATGTCCTAAGTGTAGGGGAGTTTACTCCCACATGCTTAAACATTGAGGACGATGTTTATATCAAGTGTAGGGGGACTTCTATCGAACTTAAGTGGGCTTTTCCATTAATTTGTCCTCATTTTAACCGGAAAATTGATTTTTTGACATTTTTCAAAACTTTTGATCTATTTTGGCCTATTAGTATTTTCCTTTGTTATCGTTATTTTCTTTCATTAGAATAAATTTTAATAAAATGGTTTTAATAAGTTTAGATGTCTTTGATATATTAGGCCCGTCATGAATCTTTTGACTCAACCCGAGTTTACTTATTTTAGTTTACTCTAGCTAGTATCCTTAACGTGTTTAAATCAAGTTTTGTTAGGCTTTTATATAGGGAATTTTAAAACGCGAAAGTCTTAACTCTGACGGGTTAAGAACAAGAACTTTTCGCAAGTTCCTATAATTGATCCTAGAAAGTTGTTTATCAAGGGAACTTTAAAATGTGAATTCTAAACTTGAAAAAGTCTAAGAATTTGCAAGATCCTATAGATGACTTGAAAACCCAAAACTTTGATTTAATTGGCTAAGTATCCATGAGTCTCATTCCTTGAGATTTTAAATTGTGGAGAGCGAGAGATGATAGAGTCAATTATAAGTTTGGTATCCTTTCATGAATTTATGTGAGTTAACTATGAGCTTTTTCTCCCATCGCTTGTTAATTAATATAATTGCAATAAGTAAGGTCGTACGATTTGAAAAGTTACTTAGCTTCTAGCACAAGATCGTTTAAAAGTTACTCGGGATTAATTAGAGTTCATAGCCAAGGCATAACTTATTGAAGCGGGATGCGAAGATTGGCGAGTCCGAAAAGGCCCTAACAAGGCATGAGGGATACATTCTGTTGCTAAACATCCAAGTTGATGTGAAGAATCATTTATCAAAAATCAATATGAAGGATCGAGACACACGACGAAAAGCAAATACTCCCCTAAAGATCATGGAAAAGTCTATCCGAAAAGACCCTAGTAAGGTATAAGGATAAGTAGATCCAAGTCCTAAAAGGAGGCGGATCGTTGTATATCAAAATCCCAAATAAAGATTGGAGAAAAATGAAGAAGTCGTGGTCCAAGTATGAAGAATCTCTCAAACCTTCAAGTGAAGAAATTCCTATTATAAAGAGAAGACCATTATTTCATGAATGTCTCTCAAGATTCGAAGTATGAAGTCAGTGCCAAATATCGGTCCGAGAAAGGTCTCAAATCGTGAAGCGATTTATGCCAAGATATGAACTTTATGAGGTCCCGAGAAGCAGTTTTAAAAGATTTTGTCCATTAGCTAACTATTGATTAAATCATCCTACTTTATTTTCAGCCTAATAAACTATCGAAATAAGTCAACAATGCATCCCCGTGATCATTCAAGACAACGATAAAATATAATAGATACACCTAGGAATAAGGGAGTCTAAGTGAATAATTGGGCCACATGAGTTTGTGTTAGTTTGCTAACTTATAATAACAGTGATCCCGTTTTTAGGCTTGGTATGGGGAACGTGAAACTTGAGGGTGAAAACATTCATGACAACCAAAGCCCTAATATAAGTCTTTGATCTCTTTACTTGTTCCTCCTTCTGGCTTTTTGTAATTTTCTATCTTTTTAGTTTCCTTAAGTATCTAGTATTTAATAAAGGCCAAAATAGGTTAATTATGATGAAGAATGTAAATTTTGCTTTGTAATTAATGCATTGCATGAGGGCATTGCAATGGTCAAGTGTAGGGGATTTGATAGGTGTGTAAACACCCATCCTTTTACCACTTAATTATAATAATAACCAAGCCAAAACATGTATTTAATGTCGTAAAAGTCAGAATTATGCGTGGTTTGTGTTTTTGTTGTGTTTTAGGACCAAAATGTGAAAAGGGAAGAAAACACGGGCTTTCTTGGGCTTTTATCGAAGAAAAAGACAAAAGATGAAGTCAAAAGATCAAGAGTGCAAAAAGAACGAAAGTCAAAGGTCTATTCTGAAGATTTATCAAAGAAATTCTAAAGTCGGAAGTTTAACGAAGTCGAAGAACCAAATCTAATTAATGAAGAAATTAGAAGTCGAGTTCATTTTATCTATCGACAAATCCCGAGACAAAGTCGAGAATGACGAGTTTATTTTCAAAGACGAAAGACGAGAAGACAAAAGGAAGAAAGAAAGAAAGAAGCACAACAACTCTCCCCTCCTATAAATACCCTCCTAATGTGTCATTAGGAGGTGTTAGTTAATTCACAATTAGTTATCCACTTTATTTTCTAGCATTTTTCCATATTGTCATTTCATTATTGTCTTTCTTTTCAAGTAATTCATGTAAGTGTTAATCTTGTCTTTAATCTTTATCTTTAATTTCAAGCTTTTTAATCATCTCATTCTACCTTTCTTGTCTGTTTAATCTTTATGCTTATTTGCTTATTGATATGCTTATTTGATTGTTCTTTATGGTTTTATTGTGTTGATGTTTTAGCTTTATTGATCTTATAGCTTATTGTGTGTTTGGCTTATTTTTAATTTAGTGTTTTTAAAATTTATTTCTATAAAAATTAGATTTTAATTTTTAGATTATTAAGTGTTTTTAAAGTTTTTGATTTGTGGTTTAATTAGTTTTTCTTAAAACTTGTTTAGATTAAATTTTGGTTATTTGCTTTTTTGGTTTTAGCTTATCCGTGGCTTATTCCCTATTTTTAGATAGTACTGTTTCTGTTTATCTGATTTTTCATATCTTCGGATTAGGGTTTTAAAATTCCGAAGATCACCTTTTTTCCTAAAATCAATTTATCCGAAATAGATAGATTTTTCCAAAAATGGCCCTTATTCTGAATATCCCTTTTATCCGAAATTATATTTTTATCCGAGCTTAGTGCTTTTCCGAAAATCTTTTATTATTCCGAAAATTGGTAGATTCCGAAATAGGTTAATTTTTCAAAGAAATGTTGTTTTTCCGATTATCCTTATTTATCCGAATTAAGTAGTTTTTCCGAATTTAGGTCTGTTATCCGAAATTTTCCTTTTTTCCGAATATATTAGTTTTCCCGAAATTATTGCTTTATCCGAAATTAATGATTATTCCGAAAAAAATAATGTTTTTCCGAAGATCTGTGTTTTTTCCGAATTAGTCTGTTATTCCGAAAATATATAGTTTATCCGAATTATGGTAGTTTTTCCGAATTGGTTTATTTTATCCGAAAATTTGTCTTTTTCCGAATTTAGGTGTTATTCCGAAGAAATTTTACTTTATTTTATTTTTATTTTCATTTTTAAATTTTATTTTTATTACAGTTTTAAACTTTTGTCATTTAATTTTTAAAGTCTTTAATTTTAGTTTTATGTTTTCAAGCTTTCATTTTTATTTTACTTTAGATAGATACTCAACAACCAATTTCTTTTATTCACCAAAGACGACTAAGTCACACGATTAACCGTGATCAATTCGAATCGAAACGAGACGATGAACTTTTTATACTTAATAAATCCTGGTATTAAGAAACCTTCACATATTGCTTACAATCTTTATCCAGTACTAAGCTACACACTGGGTCCTTGCACAATGGATAGAACCAACACCCGGGTTCTTACACACATGTAGAACCAACACAATTTCTAACCATACAACATTTGTAGGTACTACTCCAAGTACCAGGTTCACACAAGAACCGACAACACACATTAGTTTGTGATAGTCTGTGATAGAGAGTGTTGTCCCTAATATATGTGATGTTAATACACGAATTAAAGAAAGAAAGGAAGATATGAGAAGAATTCTAGAGAGAGAAAGTAGTGAGAGAAAGTAGAGAGAAAATGGTTGGTGAAACTTGTGGAATATTAGATTAGAGAAAATGAAATGACCAACACCCTTCCTAACATGCTAGGAAGGGTTTATATAGCCTTTGCTTACATGTAGCTTAATGGGCTATATGATCATGGGTCGGGCTTTCCTTTTGGGCTTTGGTTACTTATTAATGAACCTTAGCTTAAAGTTAAGCCCGTAATTACACGACTAATATACTACCTATTACAACGTTCTAAAATACGATACATAATAAACATATGACCGAGCATTCTTGTTTGGCTCAATATTTTGAGGCTAACAATCTCCCCCAATGAGAGGTCATAAACCTTGGTCATTTAGGAAATTTGTAGAGATTACTAATCTCGCCATAAATGAGTCTTGAACATGTAATCGTAGTCTTGTTCCTTCATGTTGTGATCTTTGAGCCTTTGTCGTTGTCTTTCGACTTTATCTTTAAGCTTGAGATCTTCAAATCATCCTTGACTTGTCTTTGCCATCTTGCGATCTTGTGTCTTCATCCACATGCTCACACTATTAATTGTTGAATATGTCTTTAGGCATGAGTATGTGGTTTCTGAATCATTGACTTTGCTGTGTACACCGTGACGCCACCTTCTCGAGACAAAACATAGACACGGACAGAATGGATTTGACATTCGTCCTAAATCGGTAGCGTTTTACCTCCGGTCGGTGAAGACCGTTATACGATATTAAATATCGTACCTGTGATCAGGTAGATTCAATTAAGAATCTCCTTGACAGGGTTTCGCGGCTGTACCAGCCGTTCTCTTTACTCGACCGTCTCAAAGCAAGACTGCGAACATAAAGAGTGAATCAATTGGATAAATATCCGCTTGATTAAAGTCGTCAATTCAAATTCCTGGAACAAGTTTGATTCATTAAGAATCTTACCATTGTTGCTTTCCAGTTGACACAAGCTTGATTCATAAGAATCTCGCAAGTTACCTACCGTAGCGCTGTTTGATGTTGACGCTAGAAGGATTTCCATTCGTCACTGTGAATATTAATAAATATCACTCTGAATGTTCTGGCAAGACCATAAAGATATTGCGTAGAAACCTGAAACGAGTTTGAATCAATTAAGAATCAAACCACTGTTGCTTTTCAGTTTTGCACATGTTCAATTCATAAAGAATCTTGCATATGACCTACCGCAGTGCTGTTTGATGTTAACACTGGAAGGATTTCCACTCATCATTGTGAATACTAAGTAGTATCACTCTGAGTGTTCTAGCAATATCACAAGGATATAGCGTAGGACTCTCTTGATCTTCATCTGTGTGTCCTAACGAGATTTGATTGATCTCTTGGCTCTAGACTCGATTTGTGCACTTTTAGTGGTCGGAGGCTGGAGCAGATGCCACCTATTCAATATCAACTATCTCGGAGTGAGAAAGTCAATAGAAGTCGTGTTGATCTCCGTGACAATAAAACAAACTTCTTTTGAGAGAAGCCTGAGTAGCTAGGAAAGGGTTGTGCTTCACATCACTGGGTCCATGATGAGTTTGTCTTCATGATGAGTTGACCCGGTTTCTGCCTAAGTTGTATGGAGGGCTACTTTCTTTAGACCCTTTATCCTTACATTTCTTTTTCATTCTTCAACCCCTTCAATGCTTACCAAGACATCATTACTAGCACCTTGTTGTGATTGTTCCAGTGCTAGCATCAGTACTTAGTCGGCATTCTGCTACGTTCACATTCTACTCCATCTTTCCTAAGGACTTCTAATAATCTATTGGATTGTCCCTGGGAAGATCCCTCTGGTTCTGGTTGGATCATAGGACTTAAACCTAACCACCCTTTTAACACCAATAACGTCGTGAATTAAAGATGTTGTGGGTATTTGATCGTAACCATGAAAACCACTTTAAATTCTAACAAAGTGTTTGAAAAAACATTTAACACCTTGCTAGTTTTGTCGTTTCAGAAATGCTCCCCCTTCACATGTGCATCGATAATCGAAAGTGTTTCGCACATGTAGGTAAGAGTTAAAGTGCTTGAGTCTTATATTAGATCACATTTTAATCACATTTTCTCCCCCTATCTCTAATATATAAAATCTTTTGATATTAGAGATACCAAATTTGATTAAAATATATTTTGAAAAATAGTCTTGAAATCTCGGGGAGAAAGATGTGTTAATCTTTTGCATGAAGTTAAAATGCTCCCCCTCAAAAATTGATCCAATTGAATTGTCATTGTGAGGATATGATCCACGTTTCGCTTTTTGAGGATGGGAGTTGTTGAACACACAATTTTTGAAAGATTTTGAATAATCATTGAGAAATTCTTGAAAAAATTGTGTTCAACGCTTTTTGAAAAATCCTATTTCTTTTTGTCGAAGAGGTTTTTCTAAAGCATAAACTTGAGTTCATAGACTTTGAATGTCTTGACGAATCCGCTCAAGTGTAAGAAGATTTCTCTTCTTTTGCTGAGGGTAAGGGTACTAAATCGTACACTCCCCCGTGAATATCGTTCCGGGTTGCAATCTGAAAGTGATTACAAGCCATTGTGTTGAGCTCAAAACGTTGAATGTTTTGTGACAAGCTCAACCCGTGATAGATTGCTCTACCCGTTGTTTGGAAATATTGTCCAAAATAGACAATTTCCTTTATTAAAAGAGGAAATGACATGTTTTGAAAAATATTTACAACTTTCATTCGAGCTTTATGTACACACCTGTGTCGTTATTGAGCGACATTTCTAGGCACGTCCATATTATCGATACTGAAAGACATGTCGAGAAGAATATTTTTGGATTTTGAAAGATTTTTTAATTTTGTGTTTTGTTTTTATGTGTTTTATATTTTTGTATTTTTCTTTTTCAAAGATATTTACAAGTTGATGTTTGATAGATAAATCAAGCAGGCACCTTTGCCAGAATCTCCAGGTCTGCTGGAGTCAAACATCTCATACCAATTTGCCTAACGAGGTACTCAAACCTATCTTTCGACAGAGCTTTCGTAAACAAGTCGGCTAACTGGTAATCCGTTCCAACAAAGTATAATTCAACGATACCTCTTTCAACTTGTTCCTTTATGAAGTGGTATCTGACATCGATGTGCTTCGTGCGGGAATGCTGTACCGGATTGCAGGAGATGGCTATGGCCGACTTTGAGTCACAGTACATAGGTACTTTATCAAAGTGGAAGCCATAATCCGTGAGTTGTGTTCTCATCCAAAGAACTTGAGCACAACACGCAGATAGAGACACATACTCCGCTTCGGCTGATGAAAGTGACGTGCAATCCTGCTTCTTGGAAGACCATCCCACAAGCTTATCTTGACCTAGAAATTGTGCACCACCAGAAGTACTTTTTCGTGTATCAAGACACCCTGCATGATCAGAATCTGAATAGGCCGTTAGAAAGAAACCGGTTTCCCTCGGATACCAGAGTCCCAAATGAATGGTATTCTTAAGGTACCGAAAGATCCGTTTAACCTCCTTGAGGTGCTTTTCAGTGGGTCGTGCTTGATATCGTGCACAATAGCATGTAGCATGATGAATATCTGGTCTGCTTACTGTCAAGTACATGAGGGACCCGATCATGGAACGATATCTCGTTTGATCTATGGGTAATCCCTCCAAGTCAGCATTTAGCGATGTGGTTGATAATGGTGTCCCAACGGGGTCACATGAAGTCATACCATGCTTTTTGATTATCTCTTGACAATACTTAGCTTGGTTTATAAAGATACCACTTGGGGATTGGTGAACTTGAATTCCTAGAAAGAATTTTAGTTCGCCCATCATTGACATTTCAAATCTGCTGTGCATTACTTTTTCAAACCATTTTGAAAGTTTTGGGTTTGTAGACCCAAAAATAATGTCATCAACATAAATTTGCACAAGCAGAATGTCATCCCCATATTTATAAGTGAACAAAGTTAAATCAATGGAACCTTTTGAGAAACCTTTGGATACCAGAAATTTCGAGAGCTCGTCGTACCACGCCCTTGGAGCTTGCTTGAGTCCATATAATGCCTTGTGGAGACGATACACCTTGTCAGGATAATGAGGATCGACGAATCCTTCCGGCTGCGTGACATAGACTTCTTCCTTCAAATGACCGTTAAGAAACGCCGTCTTTACGTCCATTTGATATACAATGACTCCCTTATGTGCAGCATAGGCAAGGAAAATCCTGACTGCTTCCATTCGAGCTACTGGTGCAAATGATTCTTCAAAATCAATACCCTCTTTCTGGCCATACCCTTTAGCCACTAGCCTAGATTTATTCTTGATGATCGTGTTCTCTTCATCCATCTTGTTTTTCCAGATCCATCGAAGATTTAATGGTGTTACATCGTATGGTCTGTCAACAAGTTCCCAGACTTTAAGTCTGTCAAACTGTTGAAGTTCATCCGTCATCGATTCAATCCAAGCATGATCAGCCATGGCTTCTTTGATGTTTTTCGGTTCAGCAGTACTCACGGCGAGTGCGAACATACAAACATCGCCATCGGTGGCTAGTTGTCGTCTTGTACGAACGGGCTGTGAAGGGTTTCCAATTACGTGAACCAAAGGATGATCTCGGGTCCAATGATGTGTTGAAGGATGTCGTTGATAGAACGTATGCATATTTGACGGATCAACATGGCGAGTAGAAGACTCTCCAGTTTCGTGTACCGATGTACCGAATGGGTTGTGAAAATCGTCATCGTCAGATAATGCACCGTCTGCTTGATTTGTGTTCTCTGGAGCAATGACAGTAGTTGTGGATGTTGTAGGATCGATTGTTGAAGTGATATTCTGAGGAGGTAAATCTGCAACAACCCGTGTTGAAGTAGATGAAGTTGTATCCTTTTGTTGATGATGATCGGTATCATCATTCGTATCATGAGTGACAGCGGAAGACTTCGATGCAACTTGTTTCTCCCCCGTGAAATATTCATCATACATTGGTCCATATAACATTTCCAACTCTTCAAGTGTCGTGTCCACTGTCATATCTGCTCTAGGAACATGTTCAGGAACCAGCTTTGAACTTGACGGTTCATTGCCGTGGTCTTGAGTTCCGAGTTCCGTGCGGTTGTGAACGGAAGTCGTGTGTCGTTGTGGATCGGGACTTAAACTGCTTTGTTCAAGTGCCATTTCTTGCAATTCATCAAATCTGATATGAATAGTCTCGACTATCAATTTTGTTCTCTTGTTGTACACTCTGTATCCCTTGGACTGAGTTGCATATCCCACTAAAATGCATGCATCACCTTTCTCTTTCATCTTGTCCAGATTTTCACCATCTCGAATAATGTAACACGTACATCCAAAAACGTGAAGGTGTTTGAGTGAAGGTTTACGATCATTAATTATGTGATATGGTGTCTTTTCGTGTCTTGGGATAACTAAGGAGCGGTTTTGTGTGTAGCATGCGGTTGACACGGCTTCGGCCCAAAAGTATAGTGGAAGTTTTGAAGCGGATAATAATGTTCGAGCAGCCTCAACTAAAGTACGGTTTCGTCTTTCAACAACGCCGTTTTGTTCGGGTGTTCGAGCAATAGATGTTTCATGTTCAATTCCCTCGGCTTCAAAATAGTTTCTCAGTTGTGAATTCAAAAATTCTGTACCTCTGTCAGTACGAACCACTTTAACTTGAGCTTGAAGACCACGTTGTATCACTTTAAGGAAGCTGATGAGAACATCGGGTGTTTCATCCTTGGACCTCAAGAAGTGAGTCCAGGTGTACCTTGAGTAGTCATCGACAATTACCATAACGTATTTCTTCCCATTGATACTTTGAACACGCATGGGACCACACAAATCTATATGAAGAAGATCTAACCGTCCTTTAGAGCTCGGTGTAGTCTTTGTCTTGAAACTACTCCGTTTAGCTTTACAAAGCTCACAAGAAGAACAAAGATGATCTTTGATGAATTTCAAGTTAGGAAGGCCTCGCACAATATCTTTCTTAGAAAGCAAGTTGATGGTATCGAAGTTAAGATGAGATAAACGTTGATGCCATAACCAAGCTTGAGTCGTTGAAGCTTTAGCCATGAAACAGATTGGAGTTGAAGATGTGGAGTCTTGTAGTGAAATAGTGTAGAGATCAGTACCCCGTGTTCCGGTAAGTAAGTCATTCCCATCATAATCACGAACAAAACATGTCTTCTTTCTAAAAGCAACCTCCAAATCCGCATCACAGAATTGACCAACCGAGAAAAGATTATGATTGAGCCCTTCGACGTAGTAAACCCTTTTGATAGTAATATTCCCCTGAACCAAGTCTCCATATCCTAGGATCGGTGAAAATTGATCATTTCCGAATCGGACCGTACCCAGGAACTTCTCCACGAAGTTAATTAGAATCTTGAGATTCCCCGTCATGTGCTTCGTGCATCCGGAGTCCATTATGAAGAGAATTACTTCGATCACCTGCAGAAGAATTAGAACACGATGGAGCATTTGCTAAATTGGATTCCATGTTAGTTGTGATTTCCGATTCATTAGTTTCCCTAGTTTCATCACTTAGAGGCACACTAACGCTCGTAGTCACATTTTCTGTCCTAACCTTAGGCATCCATTTATATCCTGGAGGACATTGATTAGCAAACCACCATTTCCAAGGCTTGCTAGCAGACTCATATAATTCCCTAATTCTGCTTCTAGGGTTCTTAGTGGTGGAGTCTGATGCAATACTTTTCTTAGGGGGGGTTGCACCAGAATGGTTCACTTTGCGTTTGGGTTTTCTAGCACTAATAGGCATCACAGTTTGCTTCTTAGTTCTAGTTTCTACGCCTTTGACATTATTCGAAACACACATAGCATGATTAGCATTCGCACACTTTCCACATTTCACACAAACAAACTTAACTTTCATAGCATTCAAAGTCGAATCATTCAAATCGTCATTACACGCGATTACAGACGTTTTATTCTTAGAAACATTGAAAATCCTAGGGTGTTCTTCTACTTCCTTCATCTTCCCTTGACTTTTGTTTTGCCAGACCTTTTCATTCATGCGAGTGCTCTTAAGCTGGGGCCGGCTAACACTAGCAGTGGGGACTACTCCTGTAGTAAAAGACACACGTCTATTAGTGTTTCTAGAAGTCTGAGGTGATTGACTTTCTTTGTTTTGTGTGGGTTTAGTGGTCAATCTATACATCCCTGGTTTAACCACATTTGTGTTCTTAATGCTTTGTGATCGAATATTTGTTTTGAGAGTGTTTTGTGGTAACCTATCCTTCCCATCCGTCTTGGGGGCAAACGCAGGTTTTGCAAATGCAGAATTAGAGAAAACAGATGGTTTTCCCAAGACAGAGGGTCTAGTCACTTTTTGAGCATTGGGTTGTCTTACGACAGGTTTCTTAACACTGGGTTCCACAATCTTCCCACCCATCTTAGCAATGAGTTTCAGCAACTCTGCTATCGCTCTGTCCCTGTCTTGTAACTGAGCTTTCAACCCTTTAATTTCCAAATTCTGTTCGTTCATTTCTCGAAACGTTTGGGAAAGTTTTTCTTGCAATTTATTATCATGTGGAAAACTACCAACGTCTTTTTGCAAAGCAAGTTCAAGAGAATGACAATGTTTTTGAAGGAAATCAGTTTTGTGTTGAAGTAACTCAAAAGCCTTTTTATCAACATTTTCTTTATGTTTCGAAAGCTCAAGTTCAAGACGCTCACACTCTTTGATTTTATCAAGATATTTGCATGCAACATCAGAATATTCATCGATATCAGCACAAGATTGAAGAGTAACACACAAAATATCTTTGGAGAGACATTCTTCTAAGAGTAGATCATATTCGTTTGAAAATTCTAATTAGTCATTTTGAAGGTCATCAATTGCTTTTTCAAGAGACTCAACATATTTCAAATCATCAAACATTTCAGACTGAATTAAACTTTCAAACTCAAGAACATGTTCTTTTATTATCTTCGTATTTGGTATTAAAAGTTCTTTCACAAGCACAGTTATGTCGTGAGGAATCTCGGTTTTCCACTTATCCTTTTGACGTTTCTCCCAATCGCTTTCAACAATTGATTGAACATTATTAACGTGGTGTTTAAGAAAACCAAGTATTTTTCTATTTTGCTTTTAGAAGCATCTAGAGGCAAATAATTAATATATTTAAAAACATTAGTTTTCCTCTTAGTGGAAAAGCTTTTTTCCATTGAATTCTTTTTTGTTTGCATTCTAAAAATAATTCCTCACGAGACTTCTGTTTTTGTGGAGTGAAAAGACCATAAAGACTGTTTTCATAAGCATAGTTATATGGTTTCACAAAATCTTTATTTACCGGTGATCTACTCTCCTCATCCCAAAGGGACGTCTCTTCACTATTTAGGTTAGCTACAGGGCAATCATGATTGGTCCATTCGGACTCGTCAAGATATAAATGGGGGTTTGCAGCTTGAGCTTGTTCGAGGTACTTGGGGGTGGCAAAGCTAGGTTGACCCTTGAAAAACAACCGAGGTGCTATCATTCTTACGGTTTGAATAGAGTCATGTGTATTATAAACAACTTTTTTCAAAAAATCGACTTGTTCTTCGAGATCCTTTACTTTTTCAGTATCTTTGCTTTGTCTATTTTTAAAATCTTGTTTTAATGTTTCAACCTCTTGTTTCTTCTCGTCAAGAATTTTAGCAGAATCGGTGGTGTTCATAGAAAGCCTCTGTTCAAGTTCATTAACTTTTGTTGTGGCAAGGTACGTTTTTTGACGTTCATCACTTAATAAAACATTAAATTGACGTTTTTCTTTAGTTAACAAAGCAAGAGCTTCATTGTATTTATTTTCAAAATCGTCCTTTTTAACGTTGATGACACGACTTTTGTACCCCTCAAGCTCGTTGGTCTTTTGAAGAAGCTCAGCCCTATAACTATCAATAGTCTCACTAGATTTTATAAGAGCGGCTTTGCATTCTTCAAAGTTTTGAGTGAGCGTTGCGTTTGCCTTCTTTAATTGCTTTTGATTCTTTCTATTTTCATTGACATCTTTTTGTGAACTAGCAATTAAATTAGCAAGCGCGACACGCTCCTCGTCATCATACTCATTTGCATGTTGATCATCCTCAAACTCATTATTGCACATGTCTGATGAATCGGGTGTGGTATTGCTATCAACCGTTTCCATCATACACGTGTCAGTAATTGTTGTTGGTAGATCACTATGCTCATGTGTATCACCAAACACATTATATTCAGCATCATCTTGTACCTTATCAATTAGCTCGGTATCAAAGATAGGACCATTGTCATCTTCAGTGACGTTAAGGACCTCATGAATCTTTGCCATGTATGAATAATGTGCCTCGAGTTCTTGGTCGGAGAGTTCATCATCTGTGTCGTCAAGCATTTCTCCTTCCTCAGCTGATAACTTGATTCCAGCTTCCATTTTCTTGCACAGCAGCATCTTTTCCTTATGATAACCATAATCTTTAACCCTCTTTGGCTGCCTGCATTCCTTAGCCAAATGCCCAAAACCTCTGCAGTTAAAACACTGAATCCCACTTTGTTGCACAACTTGAGTACCAACAGTTTCCCTATTTCCAACAACAGTAGCCACCCTCTGATTATCATACTTAGGTTGTCGATCATACCTTGGAGGACTCTCAACACGTCTTCGTGTGTCATACCTTGGAGGACTCTGTGCATGGGTGTTCCTCGAGTTTGAAGATGTTCGAAGGTTGTTGTTGGTGGGTTTGTAGATTTTCTTATATTGCTTCATAACAAAAGCCATTTGTTGCTTGAATTCCCTATCCTTTTGAGCTATTTCTTCATCACTGTCTTCTTCGGATGATTGCTCAGGTATGGGTGATGGTGCTCTTGCAACTTCTTTGCCTCGGGATCGTGTTGGAACATGTGACTTGGAGACAATGGATGATCGTGGTGATGATGATTGAGTAGAGTAGGTCTTTGAAGTACGGGAGTGATATTCTGGGTAATGTTGAGTGGTAGACACCAAAGCAAGTGGATTGGAAATCTTTGCAACTCGTTCAGCTCGAAGTTCATTTGCCTCATTTTGAAATTGTTTCAAGATGTCAAATAGCTTGTGATATGAAACTTCGTCTAACTTTTGTTGTTGTTTGACCAAGGTGACAAACCGTGTCCACTCTGGTTGAAGTTGCTGTAGAAATTGGACATTGACTTGCATGGTGGAAACTTGCAAGTTGTTTCGGGTCATATCATTCATCATCTTGTAGAATCGGGAGTAATAAGAATCAATTGATTCCCCATCCTTTGATGTAAACTTGCCAAAGTTCCAAAACATCTTAGTTTTCACATCTTGTTTGTTAAGTGATTCACCTTGTTGCAATCTTTCAATGGCCGTCCACATTTCTTGAGCAGTAGGACATGCGTCAACCGTAGAGTAAATTTCATCTCCAATGCCACTGAGAATTAAGTAGATTGCTTCCTTCTCTGCATCAAACCACGCACGGTTCTCTGGGGTGAGGTCGGTCCTCTTTTCATCACGTTCATATGCGGGTTGTGCGTCACTTGTGTCTGTGGCTGGTACTGCAGGAACTTTAATCCTTGAGAGTTTATAGGGTCCTTCCAAGATACATTGCCTTAAAGCATCACCGTTAGGTTTTGTGTCAAGGTAACGTATAAAACGGGATTGCCATTGATCGTATCGACCCGACACAAGCATTGGTGGTCTTTCTTTGTTACCTGCCACCATTATGTTGTTGTTCGTCACACGATATTCGGCAGTAGAATCCATCTCAATATTCTCTGAAATGATGAATCGAATGTGGATCTTAAGTAGTTGTGTTGTGATTGATTGGTTGTTGAAATTCCGAAAATTGCAATTTTTTCTCAGCCCGACAATAAATTCCTCAGTCCGACAAAACGGTAGACCTAAAAAATTTGTAATCACCAAATTTTGAAATTGAGCTAGAAATGTCCTAAAACTAGTATGGAAAAAATTTGATTTTACTTGACCTAAAATTTTTAACTCTTTTTTTTTTTTTTAATCTTCGTGTAAACTACGTTCCGAAACTAGTCTAGATGGTGGCTAAATCTAAAAAATACTCAAACAAAATTTAGCTAAACATGTCATCGGAATGTGCCATCGGAATGCCCATCGGAATGTTGCATGGATCAGAATGTCCTTTAGATCGCAATGTGCACCAGTCGGAATCCTTCAGATCGGAATGTTCAGATCGCAAAGTGTACCTATCGAAATCCCAGATCGGAATATTCTGATCGCAATAATCTGTCGCAATAACACCTATCGCAATGTGGCTGTCGCAATGTGGGCAGAGTAACGTTTCAAGATTGCCTTAAATTCCGTCGCAATCCAGATCGCAATAACGATCGGAATGACCAGATCGGAATAAGGGGGCTATCGCAATACTGATCGCAAAGTAAAACCCTAGGGTTATTGCGATCGAAACCGTACTTACCTTTCCGAAATTCTAGCTGTCGCAATAAGGGACTTTTTTCCAACTTTTTAGGCAACGATTTTAGCAACTTTTAGGCAACAAATTTAGCAACTTTTAGGCAACAAGATCGTGTTTTTAACCAAACCAAACAACCAAATCTCTACAACAAGTATATAGAAGATTTGTAGCAAGATATAGAACACGAAAAGCACAAAGAAATATGAATTCGAGAAAGAAAGAAGGATGCAATCAAATGAAAACCCAAAAACAATCACAAAACTACCCCATGGCGATTGATACCAATTGTTGTCCCTAATATATGTGATGTTAATACACGAATTAAAGAAAGAAAGGAAGATATGAGAAGAATTCTAGAGAGAGAAAGTAGTGAGAGAAAGTAGAGAGAAAATGGTTGGTGAAACTTGTGGAATATTAGATTAGAGAAAATGAAATGACCAACACCCTTCCTAACATGCTAGGAAGGGTTTATATAGCCTTTGCTTACATGTAGCTTAATGGGCTATATGATCATGGGTCGGGCTTTCCTTTTGGGCTTTGGTTACTTATTAATGAACCTTAGCTTAAAGTTAAGCCCGTAATTACACGACTAATATACTACATATTACAACGTTCTAAAATACGATACATAATAAACATATGACCGAGCATTCTTGTTTGGCTCAATATTTTGAGGCTAACAGAGAGAGATGACTCTATGATAGGATCTTGCCTAGATCATGAATTACATCTTGAAGAACATGTCTTGACATGTTCGTAACCCTTATCAACAGGAGTCATGAAGCATCAAGATCATAGATCTCATGAAAGAGAAATATGGATCTATACACAAAGTCAACACATACTTAGCCTTTGGCTTTTCCGCTCCTAAGATGTATAGATCAATGATGATGAGTCATATATCTCAGTTGAGAAGAACACAAGATTTCAAGATCATAGATCTTGGACATAATACCATAAGTTGACAAGTACAAAGAAACTAGTCTAGATAGAGGTGACACGATGACTTGATGTATGTCTTGTGCTTGAACTTCTTGATCTTGCTTACACCTTGAGTGATCTCCAAATCTACAAAGAGAAACACTAAGAAAGAAGAAGAACAATTATAGATCAAAGATATACATGTTAGAGAGAAGAAATATCTGATAAAGGATCAAATATAGAGAGAAGAATATGATAGAAAGGTGTGAGAAATGAGTGAGCGTGAGGTCTCTATTTATAGCCAAAGTACATGTACCCATGGACCCTGCCATAGCCTTTACCAAGAGGTCCGTCGGGGTCCGTCTGTTTGTTAGAAGATCAACAATTTAATATTGCAAATCTTTTGTTAAGTCAACTCCTAAACCTCCTTTATGATAAGATTATCTTGTTTAGTGCAAGACTTTGACCAATGATGTAAAAAGTATTTATCGTTATTTTTACAAAGATAGAAATATGTAAGTATACACAAAATATGATTACAAGTAAATTGTACATTTTATGTTATGTATTACAAGTTACATGATTGTCATCAACAAAACAAACAAGGAGGTATAGTTTAAATATCGTAATATTTGCACTAACATAAAGGTAGAAAAAAACATCCATACCAATTGTAGTTAAAAAATGTCAAAGGTTAAAAACTTAGAATTATTGGAATCACCAAAAACAATTGTAAGTTTTAACGCAATCAACTCTCAACAATATGTGTGATAAAGGATTAGCAAAGCAAGAAATAATACACATACCAATCATATTACAAAAATATGAAAGAGCATACAAGAATAATATTCATATACACAATATGAATATTAGAACAACAAGTAAGAGAAAATAAACAACATACGCATAATTACTATTCTAGTAGAGATAGTCCTCCAAGATTGCTTAGGTTTTTATTTTAGACTCAAACGATTAGAACATAAAAAGTGTTTTAATCGGAAAATAAAGACGAATGTGCATCATCCGAAAATTTTCTCACGGGAACAAATACTCGAAGAGGAGGTCGAGTGAGAAGAAATTCAAGAAAATTCAACTTGTCATAAACATGAGCAAGTTTAATTTGTTGAAATCGACAACACGCGCACGAACTTCCATGATGCAAAATGAAGTCTTGATGGAGGAGGACCATCATAAAAAGAAGGTGGTGGTGAAGAAGGAGAATGTCGATAAGAGAGGTTTTCATAATGCCTAGTGAGGTTAGTTGAGATTTGTTGAAAGGTTTAGGTGGTGGCGGAAGAGCTTCCCTTTCTTTGGTAATTGGATTGATTGAGTAAGTCTCATTCGAATACTAAACTAGAGATAAAGAAGAAGTCTTGCAAGGTTTGGAGAAGAGGAATCATGATGATCCTTGTTGTTCTTGGTCCAAACGGGTCGAACCGAGATTTTCTTAAAAAGCTTAGAAGATTAAGCTTTAGGTTTAGAAGGTTGTAGCAAAGAGAATTCAAGGTTAGGTTTAGAATAAGAAGACATTGTTAGGGATGAGAAGGAGAACTCCCAAAACAAGAAGATTTAAAGGAAAAAATACAAGGCAAAGAATAGAAAGAAAACCAAAAGGTTTCAAGGAATGTTTAGCCAAAGTAGGCAAACAAATAATTTTGAAAAAAACTGAGGTCAAAGAAGAAAGACAAAAAACGAGCCAAAAAATGGCTTGTTGTTCGCGCTTCTCTAAAGGAACTTGTGGTTCAATATATATATTGATTCGCACTGCTTTTATTGAGCCACCTACAGTGGACACAAAAATCCTATTTTTTTGAAGTTTTGAGAAAAGACAAGACTTTTTTAAAATTTAAGCAAATCTTGGATTTTTACCTCTAATAGCACTAGGTTAGGCTATGGTTGCAAAAAGAGCAACATACTCACAAGAGTATCTTGACAAAGGGTGAAAAATATTTAGATATCATTTTGAACCAATTTTTGTCAAGTTTTAGAGGTTGAGATACATTAAGGTTCAATTTTAATTAAAATTGAAGTTAATTAGTCTGATAACACATAGGTTGAAACACATAAATGAGCTTAATCTATTAAAACATCTTCATGATAAACTCATGAAGGAAACCAAGTACAAGAAAAGAAAAAAAAAACTAACTACTACAATAGCTAGCTAATCTAATCTTGATTAAGCAATCTTCTTTAGCTTGTTTTCTTGAAAATATATTTTATAAAATATCCTCATTCATCTCCTAGGAGGAGGATTAGTAAACAAATTTAACAAGAAACTTTGCAACTTTATGTGAGCCCCAATCATTTTCATCGTAAGAATGTCAATGAGGTTAAAATTATTCAAGCAAATAGGACAATTAGTCTCGTTGCTTATAAAATAATTAAAGAAGTGTGGATCACCCAATAGGTTAGAAAGAGGAACACCCAAAAGTAGAATGTTAGGAGGAGGAGAGGGCATGATGTCCAATGGTGATATGGGTGAATTTGGTGGGGTGAAGGTGAGATTGGCAAAGGCTCAACAAAGTCATTCACAAAGGGAATGCTTTGGATAGGTTGGGGGTTCACATCCAAAAGAGGCCTTGAAGTAAAAGGTGAGGACAACTCATTCATTCTTGATTGAAATAAAGAAGTGGTAGAACCATGAGAATGGTTAGTACCATGAGTTGAACTAGTCTTACATGGAGCAAGAGGTGGTGAGGGGATGAAAAGATGAGAATTAGAGCAATCTCATTATTGGGTGTAAGAAAAGATGAAGAACCTTATTTAGGTATCTTAATCTTAATCTTAAGGTTTCATTTGGTGGTAGAGTGTTTGGAAGAGTTTGAGGATCTTGTGGACATCATGGTTGTGAGTTTAGGTTTAGAAGGCTTAGAGGATGAAGACGAAGAACAACCAAGGGTGTTTTAAAAATAAGATCGGATGATCTAAACTAGTAATGTGTTAAAAATGATTTGGGTGAACAATGAATTTGCTAGGCTTAATAGAGAAAAAGTTTGTTTTTAGCAAAAAATTCATCCATGTTTACAAAGATTTAGAGAAAACAATGTAAAGCAAATATTTTGTTCGAAGTTACAACCCGCGGTTCGTTAAATATACATGCGGTTCGTTATCACTAAAGAACCGCTAGGTGTTTATAGAACCGCTGGCAGAACCCAATGAAAATGGAACTTCTAGTAATTTTCATAAGCCCAGATTTTAGACAAAAGTTTATCAAGCCAAAATAGATTACCAACCAAAATATAGATATCTAACTAACACATAATTGCACAAAATCATGTAAATCAAAAACTCGATTACATGAAGCACATTAGGATTAAAATACTAGTCAATCCAAACACAAAGTATTAGTTAATACAAACCATAGTCTAGTAAAAGAAGAACAAGTCTAAGTCTAATGAAATGAAAATGTTCAACACTAAACCAAAGTTAACAAACATGTCTACCAAATGAAGTCTTCACCAATGACTTCAAGAAATTGATGGTTTATATACTTCATAACAGTTACACAAAACTCTAACCGAGATCAAAGCACACACATAGCGAAAGCAATTTAACAAGATCATAATAACACAATTATAATTAATCGAATTAGGGTTACATACCTTTACGCTAAAGCAAATCCACAAGATAAAGAACGAATCGCCAATTCGGGTTTATAACGTACTCTACCAAGATATAGTCTAAAGTAAGACTATATTACGTTCTTGTACACATGTAATACAACGAGCTAACCGTGATTCTAGCACGGGTAAACCGAGCTTCTACTCTTGTGTAAAATCTACCCAACAACCCTAGATTAAAAGCTAAACCGAAAACAAAAAAAACAACCGAAACCCTTTGTTGGGTTTGGTGTTGCGATCGCACGAGAGAAAGAGAAGGATAGATTGGTGTGTGAATTATGAGGGCGGGGATTTGTTTATATAGACCTAGAAATCTTGTAGCCCAAACAAATATAAGGGAAGTTTTTCTTCCCCTTTTTCCCCTCCATAACCGACGGCCTAAACACCCCTTAGGGGTGTTCTGGAACCTTCCATTCTTCTTTCTATTTATTCCACAACGCTCGTTAATACTTAACTCTTAATTATTTGATGGTCGTTAAAGTTATAGCTCGATTTAATTTAATAAATATAATAAATATATTTATTAAATAAATTAGCTCTTTACGCATTGTGTGCAATCCCGTAATCTCGAGTTCGATCCTATCACACGACTATTAAATATAAGTCCATAAACTTTCAGCTCCCACTTGGACATATTTCGAATATCGTGATTACATTGACTAGCGTCTAGTTACACTAGCAATCTCTCTAGTACAACTCGAGTAAGGTCTTTTGGATAAAACCTTTTAATGATTCATCATTATTATTATCCTTTTATATCTAATACAACGTTAATAAGGATACGAATCTCAGTCATTTCTTTCATTAACCATTCTGTTTCTCGTTCATAGATTCAGCAAGATTGCCAAAACAAATTTGGGTGTGGCCACACAAACATTTTATTAATCCCACGAGGGGCCCAACTATATTAAAACTCCAAAACAAAATTGGATGAAATAAATCCCATATTGACTACAAGCAAAACCAATGAATTTTGCAACACTTTTTAAAATAATCCTTATAGCTATCAGTTACGTTTAGCGTTATATTATTTCACAAAATGCACTAGATTCAAAACAGTTTTCTGGTATCTCGGGTCTAAGGATAACTATTTATGATTTACTTAATGACAAAGATCCACAAAGTAAAAAAATCATATAGTTGGGATAAGTCCAATATTCAATTCATCGAATATCATCCAAAATCGATCAATATACTTTCAAGTATACTCTATCGCAATTTTGATTTGTCTTAATTTAATAATTTTTCTATATTATTAATCGACAACGGACATTTAGCGTAACAATTTATTCATGGATTAAAACATGTAAAATAGGACACAAAATTAAGTAATAAGAATAAATGAAACCCAATCTTTATTTTATTATATAATATTGTCTTAACATCCTTATCCAAATACTAATCACAGATTTATTGCATGAGTTCGCTAGCTAGTTGCAACCCAATAGCCTTGGCATGCTTAACTACCTTTGGTCTAGGCAAAGCCTTAGTAAAAGGATCTGCTACGTTATCATCTGTGTGAACTTTTATTAATTTGATCTCACGAGCTTCTTCTTGTTCTCGGACGTAGTGCTGTCTACGTTTAAAGTGTCTGGAGCCTTTCATGACTCTAGAATCATTGGCGAATATAATTGAGCAGAATTGTCGCAATATATATCAATAGGTTCTTTAATTGAAGGCATCACTCCAAGATCTCCAATATCTTCCTAATCCAAACAGCTTCCATTGCAGCTTTTTAAGCAGCCACGTATTCAGATTGAGTATCATGCATTGCAATCGTTGTATGTTTCTTGCTCTTCCATTCAACTTCTCCTCCATTTATAAAAAACACGTAACCCGTCTAAGACTTCGTATCGTCTTTATCACATTGCCAGGACGCATCACAGAAACCTGTCACATTCAGTTATGTGTCTGGTTTCCTTCCAAATACCAAAAACATATCTTTCGTACTCCTAAAATACTTTAGAATATGTTTAACAACAGTCTAGTAGAGCTTCCCTGGATTCTGTTGGTATCGACTGACCAAGTTCTAGGCAAACGCTACATCAGGCCTTGTGCATCTTACAGCATACATAATGGATCCTACAACCGAAGCGTAAGGCACCTTCTTCATGTATGCCTCATCTTCAGGAGTTGATGCTTCCATCTCATGACTCAGATTATGCTTAACGTCCATAGGTTAAAAACCTTTATTGGAATTATGCATATTATATTTCTTCATATCTTATCTATATAAGCATCTTGACTAAGACCAATTAACCATCTTTTCCTATCACGATAGATCTTAAATCCCCGAATATATGCAGCTTCTCCTAAATCCTTCATAGAAAAACATTTACCAAGATAATCCTTACCAGCTTAAAGTCTTGGAATGTTACTTCCTATGACTAATATGCCATCAACATATAGGACTAGAAATACTACATCACTCCCACTAGCTTTACGATATACACATGTCTCGTCATGATTTTGAATAAATCCAAACTTTTTGATTTCTTCATCAAATCATTTTTTTCATTGACGTGATGCTTGCTTCAAACCATAAATAGATCTTTGAAGTTTGCACACGTGTTTTGGATTCTTAGGATCAACATACCCTTCCGGTTGTTGCATATAGATGTCTTCATCTAAGCGACCATTCAAGAAGGCAGTTTTAACATCCATTTGCCATATCTCATAGTCATAGTATGCTGCTATAGCTATGAGAATCCTAATAGTTCTTAAGTCTGCTACAGGAAAAAATGTCTCCTCGTAATCTACGCCAAAATTTTGAATAAGACATTTAGCTACTAAACGAGCCTTATAGGATTGTATTCTACCAACCATGTTGGTTTTCTTCTTGTATATCCACTTATGTCTAAATACTTTAGCATTTGGTGGTGGATCTACAAGAATCAAAACATCATTAACTTTCATAGATTTCATTTCCTCATCCATAGCAACGATCCACTTATCACTCTCACGATCAAGCATGGCGGATTTATAATTAGCATGTTCTCCAAGATCCCCTACTTCATCATCATCCTCTATATTAAGACATATATTGCTATTTGCGTTTTTAATCCTTTCGGATCTACGCAGAGGAACTAATTCCGGTGGAACCGCCAGACTTTCTAATTCTACAGAAACTATTTTGCTAGTATTTTCATAAGGTAATGTATCTATATGACTATTTTCAAGATCATAATTTCTCCCACTGAATTCTTGATTTACAAGATCATTTTCAAGGATACATAGCAACAATCACTTTTTTCTCAGGTGGATAACAAAAGTAGTAACCCATAGTTTCCTTAGGGTATCCTACAAAGATACATTTCACAGATAATTGTTGAGTTTGTCACCCGAGTCATGTTTCACATACACCTCGCAACCCCAGACCTTTAAATAAGACAAATATGGTTTCTTGTCATGCCATACTTCATATGGTGTCTTATTCACCTTCTTTGTCGGAACCATATTTAAAATGCGAACAACAAATTCTAAAGCATAATCCCAAAAGGATAATGGTAAAGTTGTAAGATTAAACATAGATCGCACCATATCTAATAATGTACAATTTCTCCTTTCGGATATACCATTTTTTTGTGGAGTATAGGGAGAAGTAAGATGCTGAACAATTCCGTTCTCACTTAGATAATCTTTAAACTCTTGACTTAAATATTCACCACCTCTATCAGAACAAAGAGCTTTAATCTTCTTTCCTAGTTGCAATTCTACTTTTGCTTTAAACACTCTGAATGTTTCAAATACCTCATGTTTATGCTTAAGTAAATAAACATAACCATAACAGCTATAGTCATCCGTAAATGTTAAGAAGTAGTTAGCACCTTTCCTTGACACATGTCTAAGTGGTCCACACACATCAATATGTATTAAACCAAGTAGATCAGTAGCCCGTTCAATATTTTTATTAAAAGGTTTCTTGGTCATCTTTCCAGAGATAAAAGACTCACATTTATCAAATGATTCATCATTGATATTTTCCAAAAGACCTTCACTTTGAAGCTTTTGTACACGAGTCTTCCCAATATGGGCAAGTCTACAATGCCAAATGCAGTAACCCGAACTTTAAAATCAACATTTAGACCGAGTTCTAATACTAATTCTATTATTCGGACCAATATTTATTAATCAACTTTTATTTGTCATGTTCGTTCGACGAATAATATTGATTTCTTGACTAGACGGCAAGATTAGGGCTTTAATGTATCATATGTGTCATTTATTATTTGTCAGCAAAGTCTATGTCCGTCATCGACCGTAAATATCCTCGTTATGACATACAAATATTTTTATTGTCGTCGTTTTAATTTCTTGTTTTACGAGCACTGTTTGTAATTTACATTAAGCTTTTGGACGTCATTCATTTATATAACACGTTAAAGTTTATTAAATCATAAACCCTCATTTAATTATCGAAATATTAATGTTCTCCGATTGTCGATGTTTTTATTTTATATCGAGCGTTAATTTTTCGTGTTTAACACGTATCTTTCAAATCGCGTAACTTTTAAAATATCGGACTTTAATAATACCCTCTTTAGAAAATTATGAGGCAAAATTATATAATCTTACCCCAATCGTATACAATTACACATATCATATGTGTAACCGCCTCATTTTAAAAGTGGACAGATGTTAATCTAACCTTGAATGCATAGTTTGCCTTATGATATCAACGGGTCACACTTTACTTCTTCGTATCTTGGTTAGACAAATATAATACACCCTTTGTACTCCTTTATTTTCTACAAACGTAATCCACAACATAACATCACCATCAACTCTCATTTTTCTAAATTATATTTCCTAATGATGGAAGTATTTGGTCTTAGCTATAATTTTGGATTGATTTATCCACCAAAAACAACATAAATCATCATCAACGTTTTCTTCTTCTTGAAATATTGTTGGGCTGATTTTGGATAGTTATGACAAGGTTTACAAGAATTGGTTTTAATGGGTTAATCTTGTGGTTAACTTCATATAAAACTTTGGTTCATCGATCTTGTTCTCTACCATTTTTATTGTAAGAATCACTTTAAATATTTTGTAGTGTTATCTTTATGTGATCTATGTAATAAATTGATCATGTATATATTATCATTTAATGTCTAAAATTATATGAATCATGTAATATTCGGTTTACTTTGGACATTGTATATGAATTTTGTAACATAAAAACAAGTTAGAACAAGTCATAGATTGAGTTTTGCTGATTGAAATCTCGAGCAGTGGATAAAACGTGTATATTGAGAAAAATCCGTAGGTTAGGGCCTTGGAAAATAATATAGGGTTATATCTCTATGTTTTGTGGTGATTTTTCCGGGTGACTCGTCCCGTGACGATACCCGATGAATTAGATATGCTCAAAATAGTGAAAAGTGCCGAACCTGAACATGCCTTATAAACGGACTGATAACTATTAAAAGAACTCAGAATCATTGGAAAAGGTAAAACTATGGGTTGTAGATAAATTTATAAAGAACTAGAATCAATTGGATAGTCCACCAGTTCCTTACGGTTTGAAAATGGCGGGCAAAACGGTGGAACTGAAGTTGGCTGCGAAAAATAGCCAACTCTTCTAAGTGATAAAATGGGTAAATGAGCTATGATAAATATAAATTAGGGGCAATTGAACTTATAATAAGTAAACTACATAAGTTAAGAATGACTTTGGTAAAAATAACTCATCTATATTATTTACAGTTTAGGAGAAACGATCTCATCTACGAGGCATGTCGGAAAATTGTAAGAACTGGACTATATTAAATTAACGTCTAACATGACGATTTTTATAAAAACCGAAATGGTATGACCCATTTGCTGGGAGTTGTAGACTCAGTTTTATACTGATATTTAGGAAACCCAAGACCCGACCAATGTGAGATATTAAGTCGTCAACGTTTGGAGGCGTTTTAGAACCCATAATGCATATAAAGTGGATTTGGGCCATAAAAGCTCAAGATACACTTATAATGGCCATTAGGCCATTATTGGACCTGAGACTGAAATGGACCAAGTGATATGAACATGTAATGAGCTACTAATGGGCCTTAATGGGCTTAATGGTCATAATGGGATAACACATGAAATTGTTATCAAAAGTCTTACGAAAAGTTTTACAAACTTATACAATGTCCAAACTTACTAAAGTGAACTATTTACATATATGTATGATTTATGTATAGTCTCTAGCCTAAGACGCGTATCGTCCTTTTAGGTCTCGTTCGGTCATATGTCGACCGTTAGGCATCTCGTTCTCGAACAATGAGCGATTTATATCTCGTGAAGCTGTGTATCGACTATTGGATGTTTGTTCCTCAATAAACGTGTGATAGCTATATCAGGTGAGTTCATAGCCTCGCTTTTACTTCTTTATATGTGTTTATAAACCCGCGAGGGGGAATACATGCTCTTGGTATAAAAATATGATGTTTATATATATGGTTTTGAGAGAATACATGTTTATGAATAAACATCTGATTTTCTATATGCTTTGAACGAATACATGTTGTAAATAAATGTAAGATGGCTGATTATATGCTTTTGAAAGATGAACACAAGCATTGATTATATTGATTGTGAACCGCTATTTGTTAAATGTTGCATTGCCAAAATTTAGAAAGTCCCTATAAACCCATGAACCGTTAACTACCTATGATGGGTAGGCGCTGGTACAGACGGATGGATCCATCGGGGATGGCCCCCACCTGGGCAGGTCGCACCTGTGGGTTGGAGGCTCAGCCAGGTGTGTTGTATAAGAAGTAAGGGGGTATTCGGCAAAATACCTGACTAGGGCATTATTATACTTAAGGCTTCGGTGTCATGGCTTGGTAGAATAGCGTGGACTTTGAGTATTGTATGTGTTACAATATTGACAGTGGATGATATTCTTGTGTTCAAAAGCTTTATGGTTTATTTAAAAACCCATTATTGTTTATTAAAAACCTATGAATTCACTCAACCGTTGTGTTGACATGTTAGCATGTATTCTCAGGTGTGTAGGTTTAAGAGCAGCTGGAGCATGGAGCCGCGCAGGATAAAGTAAAGGCAAAACAAACAATTTTCATTCGATACATTTGACAAATCTTTGTTATTTCTTATGGTTTGTATAAATTGGTGGGACCTCTTTTTTAGTTAACTTTGATTTAATAAAATTATCGAATGGTTTATTTTATAAAACGTCTCTTTTGAGGTCGTTTTCTATGACTGTGTGTGATGTGCTATGAAGTAACGCCCAATGTTGATATTCCGCTGCCTTGTAAAAAATGGGGGTCTTACAGATTGGTATCACAACACTAGTTATAGCGAACTAGGTCATTTTTAAAACCTAGACTATAACTGCTCTTTCGTAAAATTGTTTGATTGCCTTACAAAGTATCTGCGCGCTCATGGCTCCTAGAAACCAATGCTTGGTTGTGATAATGTGACTCCGTGGGTATGTAGAAATGTTTGTATGTATAAGAATGCATATACTATGGTATTTAACGGCATTGCGCATGAAGCAATGGTCCTTGCGTGATTATCGTACATTTTATGATACGGTTTTATAGAGAGTTTGGCCTCGCCGCCAATCACTTTTCTCGATAATTAATTTATTATCCGAATACGAGTATGGAACTCGTTTGATATTTTGGGTACATATATATTTTTTCATAATCTATCGCATGTCGACTAATTTAAGCTCGATTTTTGTCATCGCATCGTGATGTGCCATTTTAGGACATATCCTTTTGAAACGTAATTGATAAGCGTATTATTATATTTCTACACTTCTTATGATTTTGAAGAATCATTTCTTCAAGGAGAAATCTTCTACGTAATATAACGTTTAATTTAATTGTGTTTGATTACGTTTTGTGGCGAAAAGGAGGATGCCAATGCTGGACCTAAAATATATATATACCCAAATCAACTATATATAATTTGGGTACTACAAAGATATGCTCATAGTAGTCATTAGTTGAGAAATTTAATAGTTTATATTTAAATGGAATGGGACATTTAAATATAATGATTTTAAATCGCCCAACTATGTGTCGTTTAAGGTTCTCTTATTGAAATGGATTGGGACATTTGAATAAGAAAGTTTTAAACCACTGGATATTAGATTGTCGATGGTTTCTTTATTCGGATGGAATGGGACGTTTGAATACAGAAATCATGGAGTAAGTTTGACACCCTGTACTTTTCTTGGCATTTAAATTGGTTATGATATCGTGTTTTGTGACGGTATTACTGAGTAGGATGATTTATAATCGTCTTGTTGAAATAAATTGGGACGCCTTTTTATTTGAACAAGAAAGTTATAAGTTCCTGAACCATAAATTTATAGTTCTTATTTACATAGATTGGGACGCCTTTGTATGCAAATAACAAATTATAAATAAGTGGACTCAAGTGTGCTTGACTTGGTTTGTGATTATTTTGTACACAGACGTATTTCCTTTGACATGTGTTTCGTTTTTATGAATCGTTCATTACCGTCGTCATTATAGTTATTTTTTATTATCGTCTATGTATGAGTAACCTGATAGACTTCTCTCGAGTTATGATTTATTTCTATGGACCATTTCTAATGTGTCCTAACTATCGCGAGCATTATAAGCTAATCGTTAAGAACCATTACCTGTTTCGAGAACATATGACTTGTTTAATCAACACTAGTTGTGTACTTGTGGATTGACTAAGGATTAAGTTATCAACACAACTCATCATGAATGAAAATATCTTGAGATTCTTTCTTGTTATTATGGATGGTTCATCGAAGAATTTTAAACGTAACGAGAAAATATTTTGGGTACGGATCCGTTTGTGAGCACCCTGTAATATCTTTTGGGTATGGATCCGTTTGTGAGCACCCTGCAATGTCATCTGGGTATGGATCCGTGTGTGAGCAGCCTATGATGACGAAATTATTGTTCTATATGCATCTATGCAATCAATATCGTGAACATCCTTTAACTTGTAAACTTTCCTTTGACTGGACTCATCTAAAAATCCTATCAGATATTCATTTTATCATGTCTTGACTATTTAGCAAGCATGAGTTAACTTGATTGAACTTATTGATTTGGCATGGCTTGGCTATTTTACAAGCATGTCGTAATGTGATTATATGTACATAGTGATGGCTTTTGTATTTGATTTGGATAGTAGTTCCTTCGATAGAGTATTGTATACTCCGAACAGTTTCTGTGTCGATAAATTTGATTTTGAAAAAAATAGGTTTGCATGTTTGAGATCATGCAACTAGATGATTTTGTGCGACTCGTAATAATTGCCTCGTCGTGAATATTTGAAACGTTTTCGATGGAGTTATGTGTGATCCATAAGATTTTCTCTTATGAGGTAATTTTTTTATGAAACCCGTGGACTATATGTGTTTCGATTTGATCGATGTGATCATCGATAGTTTTGAATTGATTCTCGCATTGAAGATTTTTCAAATGCGCCTACTTCTTTCAACTCTTCACTTGTCATGTGGAATTTTTCGAACTTATATCGATCGTCGCATGTTTGATAAGCTAGTAGTAATGTACCTTGAAGCACTTTCAAAAATTGACGGCTTGTTAATTTTTCGCTTTCAATGGCTTCTCCTTCGAGTTATGTATTATTCTTTACTTATAAGGGTTAAAGCTACATTTAAAACGTTCACTCATGGTTGTTATGTATACTCGTTGCTTTGAATTATGGTCATTTAACATTCGTTAGAAACCTCAGCGATGACTTGTCCATCTCTCACCTCTTCGCCCTTTAACCGAAGACTATTGAGACGAATTAAGCGCTGGGACATCGCTTCCTAAAGGGGTAGATAATGTAGTAACCATAACTTTAAAATCAACATTTAGACCGAGTGCTAATACTAATTCTATTATTCGGACCAATATATATTAATCGACTTTTATTTGTCATGTTCGTTCGACGAATAATATTGATTTCTCGACTAGACGGCAAGATTAGGGCTTTAATGTATCGAATATGTGTCATTTATTATTTGTCGGCAAAGTCTATGTCCGTCATCGACCGTAAATATCCTCATTATGACATAGAAATATTTTTTATTGTCGTCGTTTTAATTTCTCGTTTTACGAGCATTGTTTGTAATTTACATTAAGCTTTTAGACGTCATTCGTTTATATAACGCGTTAAAGTTTATTAAATCATAAACCCTCATTTAATTATCGAAATATCAATGTTCTCCGATTGTAGATGTTTTTATTTTATATCGAGCGTTAATTTTTCGTGTTTAACACGTATCTTTCAAATCGCGTAACTTTTAAAATATCGGACTTTAATAATACCCTCTTTAGAAAATTATGAGGCAAAATTATAAAATCTTACCCCACTCGTATACAATTACACGTATCATATGTGTAACCGCCTCATTTTAAAAGTGGACAAATGTTAATCTAACCTTGAATGCATAGTTTGCCTTATGATATCAATGGGTCACACTTTACTTCTTCATATCTTCGTTAGAAAAATATAATACACCCTTTGTACTCCTTTATTTTCTACAAACGTAATCCACAACATAACATCACAATCAACTCTCATTTTTCTAAATTATATTTCCTAATGATGAAAGTATTTGGTCTTAGCTATAATTTTGGATTGATTTATCCACCAAAAACAACATAAATCATCATCAACGTTTTCTTCTTCTTGAAATATTATTAGGCTGATTTTGGATAGTTATGACAAGGTTTACAAGAGTTGGATTTAATGGGTTAATCTTGTGGTTAACTTCATATAAAACTTTGGTTCATCGATCTTGTTCTCTACCATTTTTATTGTAAGAATCACTTTAAATATTTTGTAGTTTTATCTTTATGTGATCTATGTAATAAATTGATCATGTATATATTATCATTTAATCTCTAAAATTATATGAATCATATAATATTCAGTTTACTTTGGACATTGTATATGAATTTTGTAACATAAAAACAAGTTAGAACAAGTCATAGATTGAGTTTTGTTGATTGAAATCTCGAGCAGTGGATAAAACGTGTAGATTGAGAAAAATCCGTAGGTTAGGGCGTTGGAAAATAATATAGGGTTATATCTCTATGTTTTGTGGTGATTTTGCCGGGTGACCCGTCCCGTGACGATACCCGATGAATTAGATATGGTCAAAATAGTGAAAAGTGCCGAACCTAAACATGCCTTATAAACGGACTGATAAATATTAATAGAACTCAGAATCATTGGAAAAGGTAAAACTATGGGTTGTAGATAAATTTATAAAGAACTAGAATCAATTGGATAGTCCACCAGTTCCTTACGGTTTGAAAATGGCGGGCAAAACGGTGGAACTGAAGTTGGCTGCGAAAAATAGCCAACTCTTCTAAGTGATAAAATGGGTAAATGAGTTATGATAAATATAAATTAGGGGCAATTGAACTTATAATAAGTAAAATACATAAGTTAAGAATGACTTAGGTAAAAATAACTCATCTATATTATTTACAGTTTAGGAGAAACGATCTCATCTACGAGGCATGTCGGAAAATTGTAAGAATTGGACTATATTAAATTAACGTTTAACATGACGATTTTTATAAAAACCGAAATGGTATGACCCATTTGCTGGGAGTTGTAGACTCAGTTTTTATACTGATATTTAGAGAACCCAAGACCCGACCAAGGTCAGATATTAAGTCGTCAACGTTTGGAGGCGTTTTAGAACCCGTAATGCATATAAAGTGGATTTGGGCCATAAAAGCTCAAGATACACTTATAATGGCCATTAGGCCATTATTGGACCTGAGACTGAAATGGACCAAGTGATATGAACATGTAATGAGCTACTAATGGGCCTTAATGGGCTTAATGGTCATAATGGGATAACACATGAAATTGTTATCAAAAGTCTTACGAAAAGTTTTACAAACTTATACAATGTCCAAACTTACTAAAGTGAACTATTTACATATATGTATGATTTATGTATAGTCTCGAGCCTAAGACGCGTCTCGTCTTTTTAGGTCTCGTTCGGTCATATGTCGATCGTTAGGCATCTCGTTCTCGATCAATGAGCGATTGATATCTCATGAAGTTGTGTATCGACTATTGGATGTTTGTTCCTCAATAACCGTGTGATAGCTATATCAGGTGAGTTCACAGCCTGGCTTTTACTGCTTTATATGTGTTTATAAACCCGCGAGGGGGAATACATGCTCTTGGTATAAAAATATGATGTTTATATATATGGTTTTGAGAGAATACATGTTTATGAATAAATATCTGGTTTGCTATATGCTTTGAACGAATACATGTTGTTGTAAATAAATGTAAGATGACTGATTATATGCTTTTGAAAGATGAACACAAGCGTTGATTATATTGATTGTGAACCGCTATTTGCTAAGTGTTACATTGCCAAAATTTGGAAAGTCCCTATAAACCCATGAACCGTTAACTACCTATGATGGGTAGGCACTGGTACAGACGGATGGATCCATCGGGGATGGCCCCCACCTGGGCAGGTCACACCTGTGGGTTGGAGGCTCAGCCAGGTGTGTTGTATTAGAAGTAAGGGGGTATTCGGCAAAATACCTGACTAGGGCATTATTATACTTAAGGCTTCGGTGTCATGGCTTAGTAGAATAGCGCGGACTTTGAGTATTGTATGTGTTACAATATTGACAGTGGATGATATTCTTGTGTTCAAAAGCTTTATGGTTTATTTAAAAACCCATTATTGTTTATTAAAAACCTATGAATTCACTCAACCGTTGTGTTGACATGTTAGCATGTATTCTCAGATGTGTAGGTTTAAGAGCAGCTGGAGCATGGAGCCGCGCAGGATAAAGTAAAGGCAAAACAAACAATTTTCATTCGATACATTTGACAAATCTTTGTTATTTCTTAAGGTTTGTATAAATTGGTGGGACCCCTTTTTTAGTTAACTCTGATTTAATAAAATTATCGAATGGTTTATTTTATAAAACGTCTCTTTTGAGGTCGTTTTCTATGACTGTGTGTGATGTGATATGAAGTAACGCCCAATGTTGATATTCCGCGGCCTTGTAAAAATTGGGGGTGTTACACCAAAGATAAGAAGAGTTCTTGTCAAACTTTCTCTTCTTTCTCATGCTAAAAACAGAATTATTATTATAATTGGATTCATTATCATGCATGTCTATTTCAAACACACCATTCACATAAATTGCATTAATATAGAAAATACCATCTTTCTAAACAGAAATTCCATTATTATCAATAGTGTGAACTTCAACGAACAAGAAAAGGAAATAACACCCCTAACAATTGTAGGTGCATAATGAAAATCATTTAAAATCAGTACTAAACCCGAAGGTAAAACTAAATTAAATGTTCCTAGAGCTTCAACCGTTGCTTGTGCGCCATTGCCACTTGCAGAAATTGTTCCCCGAGGATAGCTTCCTTCCAGATTAAATCCCTGCAGCGTATTATAAATGTTAATACCGCATCCCGTATCATATACCCAGGAATTAAATTTGTATGTCAAATTAAATAATTCGATCATAAATAAAGTACCTGAAGCTGTAGCGCTCTACTCGGACTTCTTCTTTATTTCTCGCAACTCTTCAAGGTAAAGAGGGCAATTCCTCTTCCAGTGACCAATTGCCTTGCAATGGTGACAAGTCTTGTCCTTATGAGATTAATTCTTCTTGACAAAGTTCTGCTTAGGTTTCAAATAAGTCACAACTTGCTTGCCATTATCACCCTTGCTTTTGCCTTTCTTCTTGTTCGCTTACGGTTTCGGATTACTCACTCTACCCTTTTGTATTGCTAGTACAGGAGTGGAGTTAGATGCCTTGTCCTTTAACCCCTTTTCGTAGTCAATGAGCATTGCATGCAAATCATTAACTGTCTTGCCCGTGCAATGCATATTATAGTTTCTAACAAAATCATTTAAGTCCTTGTTAATGGACCTATTGATCAAGTTGATAGCCATATTATGATCATAGGGTTGTCCTAGTGCAATGAGTTGTTCCATATAACCTCTCATCTCCACGTAATGTGCACTAACATACTTTCCAAGAGTTTGCTTGCAGCTATGCAAAGCATCTACTAAGTCATAGATCTCCACAGCTTGCGGCTTTTCGAACATATCCTTGAGTTCATCAAGCATATGCTTAGGCTAAAATAACTCATACTTCTTTTGAAGCGGAGGGGACATTTTCCCTAACATTAAGCAAGCCACCTCTGAGTGCTTCTTAACATTAACAGCATGTTCAAGCCTTTGCGATTTAGAAGCTCCTTCAGCAAGATCCTTCGGATAAGGAGTGGTCAAGATATCAATAGTACCCACTACTCTCAAGACAATTCTTAGTGAGCGGTACCAATCATGAAGTTTGGGCCAGTAAGTTCAAGACGATCAAAAAACGTTTTGAATGCAGAACTTATAGTGTTATTGTCGGGTTGAGCCATTTCTACAGAAATAAGTTCAAATATTAGTATTTTCGATAATAAAATACTTTCAAGAAAATAAAATTATCCCGGTATATAAAGCATAGTATTTTCCTTGAATCCTATAACATATATTTACATAGATCTATTACATCAGTTGATCTGCTAGTAATGAATGTACTCAAAATAGCAACTTGTCGAACAATTCACTTGACAACCAATTTTCAATTTCTAGATATTTAAGGGATTTACATTGCCAAAAAAAAACGTTTTGCATTGTAAACATGTTCCATCCCTTCTGAATGCCTTAAGTTTCCAGATCTCACTAGGTAACTTAATTAAGTCGTCTAATATGAATAACATAAAACCATCATACGAATTCTCATTCTATGAAAGTTTTCTCTCCATTACGACATCGTCCAAAAATCTCATTTGATGATGTAGTAACTTCAAGTGTTCGTCAATTAGATAGCATTCGACTTAAATTTAAAGAGTATAAATTTGATGTCAAAATCAATGTATGGAGAAGCATGCATACAACTCCATAGCATAAGTTTAATAAAAACATTTAGTAAACTTTTTCACGAGACTAAATTTCTATATAAATTATGTTGAGGTATTGGTTTAACCAATCAAAGAATTTACCCACAACTATTCACAACGTACTTATGGCTAAAGCACAAAGCAATAACCTTATTCATCGTGATTTCGGATGTGAATTTGCGGTCAATCAACCTTGGTATAATTCAAATAATAATCATACGTAATTTCAATTTGGCGCACAGGCGAGCCGGGAATTTGGTCAGCGACTAATGGCTTAACACCTCCTTCCTTAACCGGGTACATGACCAGCGGTGCGTTATACCCACTTTATAGTTTGTCAAAAGGAGTAGGCCGTTAGATTATTTTTGCAATTCACCAATCAACGTAATTTTTTGTAATTTAGATCTCAAACAAATCTCAATTTTAATATGATTTAGTCCATATTTATTTTTCTTAAAAAATCCTTGTTTACAACAATTCGTACAATTTTTAACATAAACAAGTTAAAAAAACTAATTCATAAACACATAATAACAATTTATATGTGCAATAAATAAATCAAGTAGCCAAATGCATACGATTTATTCAATAACCTTTAAATCTAGGTTTTTATATTCATATAAAAGTCTTCCCTAATTCAAGATTTATTGAATCAAATAAAGCAAGTAGCACATAAAGTCATATAAACATACGATTTTACGATCCATGAAAACATGCATGTTAATCATGGATCCACAAAAAATTATTAACAATTAAAACTCTTCGGATCTTAATTTACATGACATAACAATTAATCATGCAATTTAATCTAAAATTATCCACATGTAATTTAGGGTTTCAAAAAACAATTCTTCTTTTTTTAATAAAAATCGGCCAAACCCTAATTTTTTTTAAAACAAAACCCTAATTTTTTAAGAAAACCTAAAAAACATGTAGTTTTAACTCAACAACAATTATTAGTTAAAAAACCTTTAGATTTTCGATAATTATAACATTTAAAACGTCTCTCGATGCCACTGTTGGTTTATATAGTTCATAACAATTACACAAAACCATAACCGAGATCAAAGCACACATATAGCATAAGCGATTTAACAAGATCATAATAACACACTTATAATTAATCGAATCAGGGTTACATACCTTTACGCTAAAGCAAATCCACAAGATAAAGAACGAATCACCAATTCGGGTTTATAACGTACTCCACCAAGATATAGTCTAAAGTAAGATTAAATTACGTTCTTGTACATACGTAATACAACGAGCTAACCGTGATTCTAGCACGTATAAACCGAGCTTCTACGCTTGTGGAAAATCTATCCAACAACCCTAGAGAGGGGCTAGGACTAGATTTTAAGCTAAACCGAAAACCAAACAAAACCAACTGAAACCCTTTGTTGGGTTTGGTGTTACGATCGCAAGAGAGAAAGAAAATGAGAGATTGGTGTGTGATTTATGAGGGCGGGAGATTGTTTATATAGACTTAGAAATCTTGTAGCCCAAACAAATATAAGGAAACTTTTTCTTCCCCTTCACAACGACGACCCCAAACCCCTTAGGGGTGTTCCAGAACCTTCCATTCTTCTTTCTATTTATTCCACAACGCTAGTTAATACTTAACTCTTAATTATTTAACGGTCGTTAAAGTTATAGCTCGATTTAATTTAATAAATATAGTAAATATATTTATTAAATAAATTAACTCTTTACGTATTGTGTGCAATCCCGTAATCTCGAGTTCGAACTTATCACACGACTATTAAATATAAATCCATAAACTTTTAGAAATCATCACTACTTTTTCTTGCCAAGCTTCTTGAGTATACTCCATGTAGCCTTAAAGGCACCCCTTGAGTCCGTATGATGATCGTACAACTCCTCTCGAGTTTGAAGGTTTGACCGATAGACATCCTTAAGACCGAAATTTTGAGGAAGTTGACTAGATGAAGAATAAGGAAGACGATTAATATGGTATAACCCATGCATGAAAGTGTTCAGTGATGGGGTAGAGTCACTCGAATAACCGACATTGGAACTAGTTCCCCATCATTACCATCACTTGATGATGAGGAATCTTCCTCATTTTCGGGTTCTTGTCGATCATCTCTATACGTCCCTCGGTCACTCCTAATCTTTCGTGGACATATCATTTGAATGGGAAACATCACACGATTGACGGGAACATAGTTGGAGAGACCGAGATCGGGATAGTCACGATCAACCCTTTTTAAAAGGTGAGTGAGGAGCATGGCATAGGGAAGGTTTGCTTTTGGTTTGTTGAGGACATAATTGATCCGTCGAGCGATGAAGTATGCAAGATTGTAATCGGTAGAAATGCATATGCAACACATCATGTGAGCCATACACGCCGGAACATGATCCTAGTTTCCACCGTGACAAAATACATTCTCCCTAATGATATCGGCCCATGAGACCATACAACTATTAAGATCTCTTACGAGTATCTCACCCCGTTCCAAAGAAATTTCTTAGTGTGGATATTACGTACAATGGGTCTATTACGACCTTTGGTGATGACATCAAGGATGAGTTCAAAGTCCGGTACTTCGGTGTCATATAGAGGGTAATCGATACACGAATCCAAAGTAGGGCTGAGCATCGGTCCAGGACCGGACCGAGGACCGAAATGGTCCGAAACCCCGTACCGAAATAGTCCGGTCCGGTTCGGTCCTCGGTCCGGTCCGGTCCTATAAGGCAAAATCAATAAGATTTTTTATAAGACCAAACCGGACCGGACCGAGGACCGAATTTGTCCAAAACCCCGGACCGAGGACCGCAAAATTGTACGGTCTGGTTCGGTTCGGTCTCGTCCGGTCCGGTTTTTCGGTCCGGGTCGGTTTTAGGTCTGCCATCCTCAGCCCTAATCCAAAGAGTCAATCCTCCATGAGTCTGTGAACCGGCATTGTCCTTCATATGGCCCTCCAAGTGCCTTACCGAATTCCTCGAGAGAGTAAGTAATGGGTTGACCACCAATGGCGAACCTAACAAACATTCCATCTTCATTAAATAGAAGGGAATAAGTTCTAAATAACTCTAGGAGGAATTTGGGATAAATAAGCTCATTCATGTCTAGCAAACAATCGAATTTATTATTACAAAACATTTGTCTAGTATAAAGTATCCCTCAATGTCCCCATAGACAACCCTACCCTCACGAAAGTAACATTTTTGAAGTAAACGAAAGAGTGAGTGTTTTTTGAAATAGTGTTATTTTAATAAAAATTGATTATTTTAACCTCAGTGGGTGGCAGTTCGATATTGATAAAGAACCACGCATTAGCACCGCGTTAATTAAGGAACCGCAAGTAGAGGTTTGATTTTAACCAACAAAATGAAAGAAATTTTTGAAACCAAGTTTTTATAAAATACTTAAAATATATGTTAAGCCTTTTGGAAATCATTGGAGCGCTCTGAGACTAGGTTATAATGCTTTAATGAAGGATTACGAGTTAAATCGAGACTGAAAAGACCGAATTAGACCAAAACGAAAAAACGACTACTCGTAAGAAAAGAGAAAGAAGGGAGAAACTAAGAGGAGTGAATCAAGGCTAAGTTCAATGCTCAGGAGATGAGTGACAATCTTCAAGTTGTAGAAACAAAGAGCTTGTGTCATCTATAGTGGTTTAAGACGTGCCTTTCCGGCGTAAGTCTAAACGACTTTGGTAATGAACCATACCAATATATTTTGTTATGTAGAGTAAGAACACTTACTAACAAATTTCTTAAAATTTTACAAATATGAGCAAAAGTATAGATTCACGTTCTCTCCCACGTGATCGGACAAATATCATTGTTAAGGATCACAATGATAATATCCTTGGAATATTTCAATTCCAAATGTGTAATATCCTAACTACCACATATAATTTAGTTTGGTATCTAAAAGGATTAATCAATCATCTTAGAAATGAGCTCAATTGCACATATTACACATGATATAGGGCCTACTAACCGCATTAAGTTACAAACCATATAAATCATGTTTGATACTTTATGCTACTACTAACTTACTCTACAACCCTTAAGTGAGTCAAGTATCCAAGACCATGAAGGTTTGAGAGGGTGAAAGAATAGAATCACATACCACAAACAAATGTCAAGGCAAAGATGCCAAGAGCAATCACATAGTTAAGTAATGATCAAAAGAATGATCAAAAGGACGTTTGGAGGGACGAAAACATACCTTAGCCGCAAAGTGCATTCCAAGTCTTCTAAGAACCAATGCTACACCCGAACTTGACCAAAGTATATACTAAGTCTTCAAGGACTAGTATCACATACACCAATCTTGATATCATCATCCTATGATGTTGGAGATCAAAAGGAGATGAGTCTTCTACAAGTGCAAGTAACTCATTCCACGATCAAGTTAATGAATAGTCTTCATGAGTACTTACACAAAGCAAGATACAAACTAGTAGATTCATTTCAAGAGAAAATATAAACTGCATATAAACTACTAATCAAGATATGATGCTAGATTACCAATTAAAAGGTCTATTTTTATTTAAAAAAATAGTTTTGACCAAACAGAAACTTTAGTACAACGAACCCTTCTAATTTGAGGAGACAATGGATTGATCCAAGCTTTAAAACACAATATACTTCAAAAATCTTGAGTAACCATATCTCTAATTCCAATTGTAGAAACTAGAATGGGGGGGGGGGGGGGGTTGAATAGTTTCTATTATTATGTTCCTAATTACAATCCTTTCAATCAGGTTTGTCCCAAAATTACATTTTACTTAAAAACTAGCTTCATAGTTGTTAGGATTAATTCTAATGCATTAACAATATCTAGTGACAATGAAATGCAATGTAAGAATGAAAGCATATGTAAAGAGTAAGGAAAGAAACAACCCAATGGAAGACACCAAGATTTATAGCGGTTCCACAATGAAGCTTGAAGGTCTACGTAATTAATGGCCTATTCTATATCATGGATTTGATGGATTTATGTGGTTGATTGATTGATAATTAATGAAGAAATGAAGGAATGAGATGAGGGATTAGAGAGAGAAGGAGAGAAGGGAGAGAACTAGAGAGAGAAAGTGAAAGTGAAAAATATGATTAAGTGAAAAATGGAATCAACAACCCCCTCCTAACATGCTAGGAGGGGTTTTATATAGCCCACCCTACATGTGGGCTATATGGACTATACAATAATTAAATAGATCACGAGCCCATTACATAATTATCGTTGGAGCGACCGATCCTTCATAAATACGTAAAACGTATTTCCAACAATCTCCCCCTAAGGGAGGTCGCTCCAAGTTACAAAGTTCTAAATAGTTTATATCTCGTGATCTATGCTAACTAAGATGTGACCGAGACTTTATTTGGAAAAACGTATTTCCAACAATCTCCCCCTAAGGGAGGTCACATCTTTTTACAAAATCTTAAACCTAGCATCTATGCTTGAGTCTTCGATCTTGTTCTTGTGAATATGCTTGATGTGATCTTTGACTTTAGTCTTGAGCATGTTTCCTTGCCTTGACCTTGTGCATTCTTCACTTGTGATATTTGCTTCTTTGTGACTTCATGTTCCACATACTTATACTTTTAAATTCTTGAAAGCTTCAGAGTTTGATACAGCGGAAGACTTGACCTTCAGGCTTTCTTGAATTTGTTGAAGTACTAATTGTATGTAGTATAAGCATGTGGTGACGACTTCTTCTGGATTGTACACCGCAATGCCACCTTCTTGTTACGCTGCATAAGACAGTTAGCAACAAACAATATACACGGATGAAATGACCTTGAACATTTCATTCTAATTCGGTAGCAATTTACCTCCGGTCGGTGAAGACCGTTGGACGATATTAAATATCGTACTTGTGGCAGGTAGTTTCAATAAAGAACCTCTTTGACAAGATTTCGCGGGTAAACCCGTTCTCTTTACTCGACCGTCCAAAGCTGACTGCGAACGTAAAGAGTGAATCATTTGGATAATATTATCCGCATGATTTGAAGCCGTCAATTCATGTTCCTGGAACAAGTGAAGTTCAATTAAGAACCGCACCATCGTTGCTTTCCAGTTGTCACTAGCTTGATTCATATAGAATCTTGCAAGTTACCTACCAAGTGCTGTTTGATGTTAACACTAGAAGGATTTCCACTCGTCACTGTGATCAATAAAGAGTCACTCTGAGTGTTCTGGCAAGATCATATGATAATGCGAAGAGGCCTGGAACGAGTTTAAGTTCAATTAAGAATTAAACCACTGTTGCTTTCCAGTTATCACAAGTTTGATTCATAAAGAATCGCACAAGTCACCTACCATGAGCTTTTTGATATTCGCTCAAGAAGGATTTCCATCTTCATTGTAAATACTTTCGTATTACTCGGATGTTCAGGCAAGATCATGAAGATTTTGCGTAGGACTCTTAAGATCTTTCTTACTTTTCACAGTGTGTGAAGAAGCAAGGAATAATGAAAGTGTGTCCTAATGAGATATTTGATGATCTCAAATGGCTCTAGACTCGATCGTGCATTTTGGATTTTTAGTGATCGGAGGCTGGAGAGGAGTGCCACCTTTTCAATACCAATTTATTCGGAGTGAATAAATCAATACATAATGTGTTGATCTCCGTGTGATTAAAACAAATACCTTTTGAGAGATATTTGAGTTAGCTGGGAAGGGTTGTGCATTGCATCACTGGGTCCATGACGTCTTTCTTCAATATCGAGAATCATTAACAAAAATGATCTCAATTGCATATGTATTGACCCGGTTTCTGCCTAAAGTTGTAAGGAGGGCTTCTTTCTTTACACCCTTTATCTTTACAATTCTTTTTCATTCTTCAACCCCTTCAATGCTTACCAATACGTCATAACTAGCACCTTCTTGTGATTGTTCCAGTGCTAACTTAAGTACTTGGTCGGCATTCAGCTACGTTCACAATCTTTCTCCATCTTTCCTAAGGACTACTATTTCTAGCTATGGAATGTCCTTGGGAAGATTCCTCCGGTTCTAGAGAAATCATTGGACTTTAACCTATCCTACCATCCTTATGTCACCACAATCGTCACCGTCGTGAATAGAGATGTTTTTGGGTAAGTGTATGTCACCATGAAATCCACTTTGAAGTGCAAATCCATTTTGCTCCCCCTTAACATATGCTACGATATTCGAAAACATTTTGCACATGTCGGGATGAGCTATCACGTTAAGTCAAACCATTTATGATTGATCATATCCCATATTAAATCACATTTTCTCCCCCATATTAAAAATATTAACCCAATCGATGTTTTTAATATCAATTGATTTAATAGCATTTTAAGAAAATTTGGGAAGAAAAATGCAAGTCCAATTATCTTCATGAATTACACAAGCTCCCCCTCAAATTAATGAGGGTGTACTTGAAACGTAAATTAAATACCTTTTAAACACAAGTGTAAGGTATTTAATACGTGCAAAGATCATATATGATAATGAGTTCACAAGATTAGCAAATAACGAGGATGGACCTGAATGATGGAGAACATCATATGAAAGATTCACATGGTTCTTGTTCACGAATGTTGGTCTCCTCGTCACGTTCCCGAGAAAATTAATTCCCGTTGTTGAGTCAAAGCTTTCCGGTGAAATGCTTGACTTGATTATGAAAAGCGGGTTGCTATCTGAAATAATAGCAAACCATTTTGAGCATGTTTTAAAAGTTTGAACTTCTGCTCGAACTTTATTTACAACCCCGTGTCATTATTGAATGACATTTCTAGGTTCGTAAATATTATCGATTCCAGAAGACATGCTCGTTTTATCAAAACGTTTTTGAACACACAATTTTGAAAGATTTAGAAAAACCTTTTGAGAAATTCTCGAAAAATTGTGTTCAAAGTTTTGAAAAAACAATTACTTGAGCTTAAGATGTTGAATATCTTAAAAGCGAGCTCAAGTCCGAGAAGTTGTGAACTTCCCGTTGTTAAGGATAAGTTACCATCGGCGATAAACTTTCCTTTTATCTGAAGGACGAGTCCTAAGCTGACATTTACTTAGAAGTCATTTTTCATGAGCTTGAAAACTTTGACTGTTTTAACGGAAAGCTCATGACCGAGAAAGGTTAATTTCTCGTTATGAAGAAAAGTTCTCTTATTTAAAAGATACACTTTCCTTTCTGAGCTTAAAACTTCGAATGTTTTAATACAAGCTCATGACCGAGAAAGGTGAATTTCTCGTTAAGAGGATAAGTTATCATAAAAGATAATCTTTCCTTTATTTTAAGTTCGAGTTACAGTCTGACATTTAACTGTAAGTCATATACACGAGCTTAAAACCTTTGAATGGTTTTAATGTAAGCTCGTGTCCGAGAAAATTTAATTTCTCGTTGTAAGGATAAGTTTATCATCGGCGATAAACTTTCCTTTATTTGAAGAACGGGTTACCATCTGATATTTAATGATAAACCATATACACGAGCTTAAAACCTTTGAATGGTTTTTAGTGTAAGCTCGTGTCCAAGAAAACTTAATTTCTTGTTAAGAGGGTAAGTTATCGTTGTGTGGATAAACTTCCCTGTCTCTGAAGTCCGGGTCGTCGTCTGTCATTTAACGAGGAGCCATTATGCATGAGCTTAAAAACTTGGAATGTTTTTGATATAAGCTCATGCCCGAGAAAAATGAATTTCCCGTTGTTAGGATAAGTTTACCATCGGCGATAAACTTTCCTTTCTTTGAAGAGCGAGTTATAGTCTGTGATGTGACTATAAGTCCTAGTGCATGAGCTTAAAAACGTGGAATGTTTTTAACATAAGCTCATGCCCGAGAAAAATGAATTTCTCGTTTTTAGGATAAGTCATCATCGGGATGAACTTTCCTGTCTTTGGAGATCGAGTTACAGTCTGTTATGTGACTGTAAGTCCTTGTTGGCAGCTTAACCATGAATCCCCTGAGACATTTGTTTCTCTGATATCTGCTTCTTCAGCAACCAAACTCTAAGAGTGTCCTTAGTTGAACGGTATACAACGATTGGACCGCTTCGTTCTTTTGGAACATCAACTTTGGTACCTGCATTCTCATTAGGAGTTTGTATACTTTTGCATGGGTTAGAGATATCTATTTTTGAAGCACGTGGGGGTTCACAGTTGGCTTTACTTGTGTCAGAGGTGGCCTGAGGGGATGATTCACTTGTCTTAGTTGGCAAACGTTTCCTTTTATAGAAAATCTTAAGTTCAGGCTTAAGTGATGTATCATCCTTTGCAAGTTCCTCCCTAGTGGACTTAGCAGAATCGGAGACTATCCTAGTTAAAGGGCACTCGTTTCCTACAAGAGTGAAATTTCTACCAGTGGGGCGCCAAACTTTACCAAAGGGTTTGATTTTAGCTATCCACTGGGACTTAATTCGAGCACGGGAGTTCACCTCATCAAGCAATTTTTTGATACAAGCATCATGATTTGCCGTAAAGACACATTTTCTACATGTTTTACAAGTAGCATATTTAATGTCCGAGTAAGATCTAGAATCCCTAGATGATTGATTGATGCTCCTAGGATTAGACATGCTACGGTTAGCAGTGTTGGGTAAACTAGAAGGCATCTGACTAGGTTTGAAATTCCTATCTCTTACATGTGTCTTTTGCTTAGCTTCCCTAAGATCAGATTCATGGCAAACGTCATTTGAACTAGTTCTAGACGTGGTCTTGGTATTTTTAGGGAAACTAGAGGCAATCATATGATTTGGTCTTGCTAAAGCTGGAGTGATCACATTGGGCCTAGTTGCTGGAGTGACTGGTCTAATAAGATGAACCAAATCAACTTGGGAGGCAAACCGCGGTCTCGAGGATTGTGGTCGCTCGGATCTAAATGCAGTAGGTTGTCTGACAATCGGTTGTCTGACTAACTGATTTGTAGGCGGTTTCCCCAAGATTGATGGTTTTTCAAGCTTAGTGTCCACACTAGGTCCTCTAGTTTTCCTTAACTCGTTTTTCAACGCGGCTATAGCAAAGACCTTTTCCTGTACTTGGGCCTTTAATGTTTCATTTTCTTTGAGCACGTTATCTTGGGATGCCAACTTAGATTCAAGCAGTTGAATTTGTTTCAAAAGATTGTCTTTTTCAGCTTTAGAATCTAGAACAGTTTGATCCAATTTTCTTTCAAGAACAACGTTTGACTTTTCAAGTTTTTCAAAGTATGTTTCAAATTTGTCCGTTTTCTTAGAAAATTCAAGTTTGGCATCCTCAAGATCTTTAGATTGCCGAGCTATGATCGTTTCGAGCTCTTTAATCTTGGAATCAGAATCAGTTAACGAGGCAGTTATAAAGCATTTATCATGATGAACTATAGCATTTTGAACACTTTCTCCCCCATTATGACTCACATCGGATGAATCATAAGTGGTATTTCTATCACTCTTGTCCATCCCATGTTTGTCATAATTAGGTTCAGAATGCTCAATATGCGGCATGTCATCAGCATATACATCATAAACCACATCATATTGTACCATGTTTGCAGGCTCTTCGTCATAAATGGGTAAGGTGTCATCAAGAGAAATCTCGTGAACATTCCCTGACGTACCACTGGTATCATGTTGTGCTCCTGATTCCGTGCTCTTGCCATCTTTAGGCTCCAAGTTGTCAACCGTATGACCAGGTTCCTCTTGCATCGAAGAGTCTTGCACTCCATTAACATACACTTGCTGAAGTTGTGATCTTTGATATATCGAAGACGAGACCGATGACATGAGTTTCAAAATCGTATCACGGAAAACTCGAAGCTCGGTATGTGTATCTCGAAGAAACGATTGGCAAATCATTGAACTTTCAGGCTTGATGATATTAAATTGGAGGAAAGGCGTGAGGTGTGTCACAAGAGCCTTATAGGCAAGTACCGATGCAGAGTGATTAAAGTTTCCATGGTTGAGTTGCTCGGCGATTTGGGTCAAAGCGGTAAAAATGGAGTCGATGAATATATGACGATCTTGTCCAAAGATTGTCACAAATTCGCTCCCTCCTTGAATCCGTGAAAGAGTAACAAGATGATACTGGAGCATGTGAAAGGAAGCGATGCCGCTTTTCCTAACATTGTTTTGCATTAAATGCGATTCTCCCTTTTGACATGTCGAATCGAACGAATCCATTAAAGATCGATTAAAACGAAAGACCCGTAAATAATACTTAAAATTCCTCGATGGATGATATAAATGAAGCTCGTCACTTTGACTCGTCACGTTTTTCTTGAAATCCGGCCACAATAACTTTTAATCCGGCAAATGTTTTTCCACAGTAACTTTTAAAAATACCCGCCTCGACACGATTTGCCAAAAATTAATAAACAAAATATACGAAACAAAAAATATAAAAGTGACAAACATACAAAATTTTAATTTAACTAAAAATAAAAAATAAAATGTGATATTTTAAAATGGAAAATAAAATAAGAGAAATAAAAAAAATAACTTTTAAAGATAGGAAAATAAAAGTAAAAGTAAAAGTAAAACAAACTTTTGACACAAATTTTTCAAAAATTAGTTAACTAAAAATAGAAAATTAAAAAAATCTGATATTAAAAAAAACGTTTTGATATACCAATCATCATTTAATATTTAATCCGCTATTAAATTTTTGACACTATAAAACACGTATCAAATATTTGAATATTAAATTTTTGATATTAGTTATATAAATACGTTTGACAAAACACGTGTCCCAAAATAAGCAGCCCTTGTTTTCTCCGTCAAACCACAACACGTGGACCAATTAGAGAAGTCCACCGCCCCACTCCTAATAACTTAGATATATCCGCCTAAACAATTTATCTTCTACAAAACGTTTGAATCTCTCTCTCTCCTCACTTGAAAACACACACACAGAAAAACCTAATCTCTCTCTCAATTAAACAAAACCTACTCTCTCTCTCCTCACTTTGACTGAAACAACTTTATCCATCTCAAATGACGTCCAGGCACTTTATCTCACAAAATACTCCTCAAACCTAATCTATCTATCTCTCCTCAATCGTCCTCTCTCTCTATCACTCTCTTTTCTCTCAAGCCGTCTCTTTTTCTTCTATTATCAAACAGCCACCAACAAATAAATCAATCTCAATTAATCCCAACCCTATAACCGTTCAAACAGCCACACGTTTTATGAAGACCAAAGGATTCTTGCGGCTTCTAGATCAAATCGTTGGTCTCAGGTAGGTTTTGCTAACTTAACGTTTTTGTTGAGTAATTGAGTCTCTCTTCTTCTGTCGTGTCTTTCTGGTGTGGGTCTGTGTGTGTAGGCGAGGGTCGAGGGTGGGTAAATGAATTGGGGGTTTGCGTTTGTTTGAGTCGGTTCGAGGGAAAAGGGTGGGTGTGTTTAGTCTGTGAGAGTATGTGGGTGGGTAGGAGTCTGTGAGAGTTTGTCGAGGTTGATTTGGTGTGATGGTCGAGAGAAAGTGAGGGTGTTTGGTGTCTAGTGTGTATTGAGGTTTTTCGAGGAGGTGTGAATCGGGAGAGGGTGTGAGACGGTTTGGGATGGGTGTGAGTCGAGAAAGGTTTCGAGAGTTTGTGAGGTGAGGGGTCGAGTCAGGGACAATGGGTCGAGTCCTGTTGTTGCGGTTACGAGTTTTTGAGTCGAGTTTTGTCAGGGTGGGTAATACGAGAGGTGAACAATGAGAGTCTGTGAGTGAGAGGTTCGAGTCTAAGGTCTTGTTTTGTGTTAGTCTCGAGGGAATGAGTCTAAATAAAAGACGATGATTTGCCCAATTTGTCCGTTATGTTTGAAATGGTTTCATTCGGAAGATTTCGAATCGGAACTTTGTTCTTGATCCGGAAGTTCTTGGTTCGGAAGATCTTGATCCGGAACTTCTGGCTTGATCCGGAAGTTCTTGGTTCGGAAGTTCTTGGTTCGAAACTTCTTGATCCGGAACTTCTTGGTCCGGAAGTTCTTTCACCCGGAACTTTTGGCTCACTCGGAAGTTTTGTTCACTCGGAACATTTTTTGTTCATTCGGAACTCTTGTATTTGATTCGGAACTATTGGGTATGACAGATTTGATGGGACTGAGATGGACAGAAACAATGGACCAGAAACTTTGGACAGTTGACCAAATAGGTAGTTTGACCAAAAAAATTAAGAAAAATCCAAAAGAAAAAATGATAACTGATTAAAAAAAAAATATTTAAATAAAAAATAAAATTGATAAAACTAAAAAAAATTTAGAAATTGATAAACTTGATAAAAATTTAGAGATTTATGAAATTGATAAAATTGATATAAACTTTTTATAAAAAATACAAAATTAAAAAGAGAAAAACAAAAACTTTTATAAAAAAAACACTAACTTTTTATAAAAACACAACTTTTTAAGGTTTTATATAAGAAAAATTTGATTTTTATATAAAAATTTGTGATTTTTTATCTAAAAAGTAAGTTAATTTGAAGATTTGATATGATTTAACATATAAAAATACAAACTTTTTATAAAAAATACAAACTTTTTATGATTTAAGCATGATTAAATCAAAAACCCACCAAAATCAAAAAGAAATAAAACAAGAATAAACCAAACTAACCAAGGCTCTGAAACCAATTGAAGGTCTACGTAATTAATGGCCTATTCTATATCATGGATTTGATGGATTTATGTGGTTGATTGATTGATAATTAATGAAGAAATGAAGGAATGAGATGAGGGATTATAGAGAGAAGGAGAGAAGGGAGAGAACTAGAGAGAGAAAGTGAAAGTGAAAAATATGATTAAGTGAAAAATGGAATCAACAACCCCCTCCTAACATGCTAGGAGGGGTTTTATATAGCCCACCCTACATGTGGGCTATATGGACTATACAATAATTAAATAGATCACGAGCCCATTACATAATTATCGTTGGAGCGACCGATCCTTCATAAATACGTAAAACGTATTTTCAACAAAGCTCTCTCTTCGTTCCTACTCCACTCATCTAGTACACCTTACTCGATATTTCCACTATATCCACAAGCTCCCTTCTTGGCAGAGAAAACCTTACAACGTCGCTTACATTATTTTCCGACACTAAATGTCGAGACCTAATCTTAGCTAGGACCAATCTACACACGTCGCCTACTTCACCATTTTCTGACACAGGGCTATATGTCGAGTTCTAATCCAAAGCTAGAACCAATCTTCGTCGGCTATCTTCTTTTTCCGACACAAGGCTAGATGTCGAGTCCTAATCCAAAACTATAACCAATATTCACAACTCTTTACTTTCTAGTTGAGTGACACCTCACAAGACACAAACACACAATTACATCACTTTTTAGTTTAGTGAGAACTTACACACAAGACTTATTACAACTCAATAATACATATCCAAGTATACACATATAACTTGGATCAACACAAGACTAATCCAAGTATACACATATACATTGGATTTACACAAGATAAATCCAAGTGAACACAAGTGACTTGGATTTACACAAGACTCAAATGAACAAATGATGAACATGACTAGATCTAAGAAATGATGATCTTCATCAAGGCTTCATCTTTAATCACATCACAAATGTGCGAGTGATCTTCTCTTTGGTCAAGTAAAGAAGGAGATTAAGAGGATAATCATAAGTAAACATACTTAACAAATTAAGTGATCAGTTACTAATTATTGAGATATAGAAAGAAGATAAAAGACAAAGAATTTGTCCAAAACGGTTCTTAGAAAATGAAAATATGATCCACTATTCATAGGAGACAAAGTCTAACGGCTCTCTAAGCGCGGTCATTAAATGGGACTGAGGTTCTATATCACTAAAGAACCGCATATATTTGGAACCGCGGCTCATAGAGTCCGCTCCTTTTTTTCCTTTAGTAGGAAAATGCCATCTGGGGTAGTTTATACCCACAAGGGATATTCCTAGGGCATTTGGAATATGCCATATTCAAATTTTCATTTTCTATTTTAATAAAACATTTTCTTAAAAATAAAGTTTATTAAAATCTTTTGTCACATTTGTATAAATGTGAGTTTTGAGGTTAACCACTTTCTATGATCACTAAACATGATTAAGACATGTTTGTGTAAGACTCAAATGATTATTACCTTGATGATAAATAATTCGTCTTACGGTTATATTTGACGATCAATGTTTTTACACTTTGTCGTGATTAAAACTAAGAAAGATTAGTTAACACTAATAATGTTTTTAGGCATTGGTTGCATTGACAAACTTTTTAACTACTATTTGGGAACGGCCATGCAAACATCCGATCAATCCCACGAGGGGGCCCAATATGTATCATACTCCATTCATGGAGGAACAAAATCACATTTTGACTAAAAGTACCTTTTACACATGTAATAAACACTTCTAACATAAGTTTTATAACTGCCTACCTTAATGACACATCGTTTTCTCAGATCAAGAAATGTTATCCATCCTTGCAAAGATACACTTGAATCTCAAGTCTAAGGATAAAAATACTTACCATATGTGTAAATTATTAATGACACCGATCCCTAAAGAATACTACACGATTTGGGGTAGTCCAATTATTCAGTCACGCTGAATAACCGATGAGTCTAGAAGAATCATCTTTATTTATTTCTAAAATACAACCAACCCACATATTTGTCTTAGTTCATTAATATTATCATATTAATGGCTGACAATGGAATTTTAGAATATATCTATAATACACTAAGTGTAGATAGTATATTCAAGGATTAAACATGAAAATATTACCCCCTTAATACAATAAGGGGATGTGAAAATACATCATTAAAAAACAATATAAAGTATGTGAGGGGAGAAACTCATGCCTTCTTATACACCGTTAGATTCTATTTTTTCTCTGTTCATTGGTATGGCCTCTTCAATCACACCTACATCTCAACCGTGTGTTGTTTAGAAAACCTTTTCAATGGTATGGGTTTTTCAAAACCCCTTTTCAATTGCATCTCATCTATTGATGGGTTTTTCAAAACCCCTTTTTCAGTTGCATCTCATCCATTGATGAGTAGAGATCTCACCATTATATCTCACCATTATTGTGCCTCTCAGCCAAAAATAATTCCCACCCTCATCCGCCCCTCTTTCTCTCACTAAAAGGTAATTTTGTGTTCATCATTAGATTAATTTTTTTGTTAATTATAAGTATCGAGTTTTTGTTTCGACTGGTTTATTTTGATATAACTCTTTGTTAATCTGAATTTTCTTTGTTTTTGTTGATATTTTTTGTTGATATTGATATCCACCAAAATCTGCTGCAACTTTCGGGGTGCGTTTGAACAAGGCACCACTGTTTCTGAATATCATAAAGTAAGAATTTTTCCCTCACTCACTCATTCTTTGTCTCTCTCTCTTAAAAGATCTAATTTTCTGTTTTGATTTAACTCGAAGCTACTTTTAATGCTTGATTTTTTCGGCTTATTAAACTCAATGATACATTTAATGTTTTTTATCAGATCTTTGAAGGTCTTCGAGTTTTTGATGGAACGGGTCGTGTTGCCAAATGTAATGGAGGTAATGTTTTTTGCCAGAATTAAGAATTAAGAATTAAGTTATCTATTTTTATTTTAATTTTAATTTAAATAGCTAGAAAATGTAATGTATGATTGATTTGTGATATTTTCCAACAGTGGAAGGGAAGATCAGCACATATATTGATCAAGTTGCTGTAAGAGTAGTGTTTGTTACCCCTTGAGTGACCCATCAATGAATCTGTCTTCTTCAGAAAATCTGAAGATCCATAACGTAAGAAAATTCATCTTTCAATTTCGATTCTCATTATTAGTCTATGAATAAATTTTTTTGATGTAATTAATGTGTACTAATGAAATTGGGGTATATAATTAATTGTAGATATAAAACGTAAATTAGGGGAATGAATTAATTTAAATTAGTCTTTAAGCTTTTTTATTTTGGGCTTGCCATGTTTTATTATTTCGTCGTCTTCTTGCGTGGCTGTAGATTGCTTGCTGAGAGTGGGGTGGTTGTCGAATAAACGTCGTGTTAGTGCGGGTTAGGTTACTTCGGAACCGCATACGGACTATGCAGGCGGTTTTGTCGTTCGAACAGAAACACAATGTATGATACTTTTCATATTTGAAAGACGTAATAAATCATGAACATGTTGATGACTTTTTTCAAAATCAAAATAGGCCCATAAGCCTGATAAATATGCTAAAAGTATCATTTTTATTTATATGCAGTGGTTTTCATTTTTGCCTTCTGGTTTACTAGAATGGCATGTGCCTACAGTACATGGTGTTAGACCAAAGAGAGGGGGCTTAGATCAGCTGAAAACCATACCGACGGTAAAAACATGGAGTGCGGCTGGTTCGCTTGCTGAAATAGAGAAGAGAGCAGCGTATATGCAACCTTGGTTCAATACCCGGTTGCGGCGGAATTGTCCAGTTAGGCAGCGTATACATGGTCACGGTAATTTTATACCGCTCTCAATGTCCCTAATCACCTTTACTGTTTTCTTCTTATGCCGGTTTGACCTGTTATGTGGTGTTGCAGGTGATAGGTTATATCGTTGATCGTTTAATGCATGAACACACCTAATGTCAAACCACTGCTCAGGTATATGCATCTTTACGTTGATCGTTTAGAAGCACGAAATTTGATGTTCGTGCATTAAAGGGGCTTAAGTTTATGAATAAGAATGATGGTGGTAGCATGGGCTGCTTTACAGAATATGTTTAATGAGATTAAGGAAACCCCCATGTTAACCTTTCGGTAAATGCATTAGTATTATTCTTCATGTTCCTCATAAAAGAGAAACTGCTTATAGGGTTTTTTAAGATTTCTTATTGAGAATTGTTTTAGGGACTGTTTGGGATTACTTATTGGCACAACTACTTATGTGGTTAATTGATCATGAAATTCGTAAGATATGTTCTGCTTTTAGGCGCTTTATTTGTGTAATATACTAATATGTTTGATCAATACAAAATATATTTTATAAGGAATTTATTGTGCACGTGCTAGATGTTTTAAATTGATTGTGCAGGTTCGTGTTTAAAGGGATATTGAGGATGGGAGAATAAGAATCGCAACGACTAAGACATCGGCTGAGGTGCAGGCGCAACTCATTCTCTGACATAAGGTTGATTGCTTCTTAATGAATGAATTATAAAATTTATTTGCTTATCTACCAACATTCCCGCTAATACATTTATAGGTAAATTTTACAAGCGTGGATGGCGTTTTTACAAGTACAGTTCATAGGAGTAAGCGAAATAAATTTTAGTATTGTACTATCGTTATCTTTGTTAGTTTCTAGGCATTACAAGATTTTTCGAGTCTAGGTTTGAAGACACTGTGGGGTTGGTAGCTTAAGGATTAGTATATGTTAAGACAGTTAAGATGGAATAATACTTTAATATCGGTATTAGTATACAACGAAAAATACTTATTTTCAATTGTCCTAAATAGGGAAATGCAGTTAGAGTTAGGTTGTAGTTTGGAAGGAAATAGAGACTGATTCGTTTTTGTGTTATAGCGAGGATATGGATGAGGTTAGTATTATACTCCTCAATTTATCTTATTTCGGTTTTCTTATGTCTTTTTTCGTAAAAGATCGGTGGGTTGATTGGATTATATATGTTAGATTATATATGCTCAGAATAGATTGGATTTTTTTCAACCCATAATATAGATTATGCACTTTCAAGACTCGACTCTTTAGTTTTGTAAAATAACGCATCATCAGAATCTGTTGCATTTCCTTAGGGCTATTATCTGGGTTGTTTGGTATCTTGGAGTTGCTAAACCCCTTTTACTTAAATGTTTAAACTACATCCTTTACAAATAGATATCGCTTGAAAAAACTTGCAAGAACGAAACATAATCTGCTAGCTTTAGTACAAATCAGTATCATTGTTCAGATTGTTAAGCGCAAAGGTGTTGGTAGTTGAATATTTTTCTAAACATAGAATTTAGTTTGCTTCTATGTTCATTCTTTAGTCATAATTGATGACCAGACTTGGCTTTTTAATCAAGATACTTGCAACGAAATCATGGTAATGGTGACTGTGAATCGTACTTATATCTGATCATGTTGTCGTGCAGCCACATTTGAACCGTAACAAGACAGAAAGGAAGCTTATATACTTGACTGCAAGAAACTCTCCACGGTGTCAGCAACAACGATATTAAAATCAGCTCCAAATGATGATGCTAGCTCGAATTTGAATGAGATTACATCAGGTGTCATAGACAGTGCATGCCATCAGAAGGAGCAACAAAGAAAAGAGTTGGAGTTGGTGTCACGAATAAGAAAACACATGTCCGGCAGAAGCAAGTTACTGAAGCCAACCGTGGTAAGCAGCACTGCTAAAACTTTCAACTTTACTTTTGTTCTTTTTCGTACTAAAAGACATTTGTCGCTGCCTGTTCCCTCGAGTGGACAAACAAGGTGGCTTTATAAACTTTTTATGCGCTCATTTATCAGGCAAAGGAAGTGAAGCAGAAAGAGACTTATAAATGAGGTATTAACCGTAAAGGTGTTGTTGACCATCACCGGATGTTAAGGATGGCTAAGATCGAAGATGATAACATAATTAGTGAATTGTAGCAGCAAGTTACAGAAGGAACTCGACAACTTGGGGTACGCTCCATGTTATGTAGCAAACCTGGGAAAAACACACATATTCTGATAGTATTAAAAAAGAAAAAAACACCATCCTATATCTCTTTTTGATTTCCAGAATCATTTTCATTTTAATTATTAGTTTATATGTCTCTTGAATTTTCACATTCTGTATCTATCCCGCGGCGGAGCGCGGGCATTGATCCTAGTATGATACAATTATCAAAAAATAAAAACAATATTTTCGATAAAAATTAATTCATTTATTGATAAAAATTTCTTAAACATCCATTGTCCAAATACTAACACATAAAATAAATTTACCATAGATTTAAACGAGACTAGCAGAACGAACAAGACCAATAGACTCAACATGCTCAAAATGCTTTTTCCAAGGCATTGGTTTTGTGAATAGATCTGCGACGTTGTCATCTGTGTGAACTTTGTTAATGATGATTTCATCATCTTCGATAACTTCTCGAATGCAGTGAAACCTCCTTTAATATTGTCTAGCACCCCGCATGATTCCAGGATCATCGACGATGAAAATTGCTATAGAATTACGCACAACATATCCATAGGTTCATTATTAGTTAGCATGACTCCAGCAAGACCACTAATAAACTTCCTTATCCAGACGGCCTCGATTGCAGCATCAACAGCAGCAACATATTCAGCTTCAGTAAAGGACATTGCAGTAATGCTTTGCTTACCACTCTTCTAGTCCACGACTCTACCATTAAGAGCAAACACATACCCGGTTTGAGATTTAGTATCGTCTTTGCCGGTTTGAAAACTAACATCGATATATCATTTAATGCGAATCTCGTTTTCCTTCTTAGACCCAAAAACAAGTTCCATGTCTTTAGTATTGCTAAGATACTTATGAATGGTCTTAATGGCAGTCCAGTGTTTCTCACCAGGATCATGTTGGAATCTACTACACAAATTTTGCGCAAACGCAACATCGGGTTAGTGCATTTTACGGCATACACGATAGAACCAATTGTAGAAGCATAGAAAACTCTCTACATGTGTTTCACCTGACTAGGTGTGATCGCACCTTGCTTTTTACTTAAGCCCGACTTTTCTTGCATCGGAACAAATCTGTAAATGAAAATATCGTATCAAAACGATGTTTATGTTTTAATCACTTTTATCGTTTTTCTAATGACAAAACATCAAACATATTTTTATGTTTGTGTTACACTCAGCATCTAAGTCTTTTGATTTATGAAATTATGTTTTAAACTTTTATAATAAGTTAAACACTTAAAGTCTTTTAGTGTAAGTATTAAAAATGGACAAAATGTATATATATCTCTCTCTCCATATCAGTTATTAAAGTCAAACATGAATTGATTCAATGTTTGAGTGTGATATTAGACAAGTATTTATGAGGAAAAAAAAGTCAGACCTCACGAACACCTCGACAAAGTGGCAGACCCTTGGGGCAAGGGGTCTCACGGGTTCCGTGAGTGTCTGGTCCCTTGCCTATTAATACCAAGCTAACTCTAAGCTTCATATTCACCCCTAGTCTAACCTATATCTTTAAACTCTATGAATATATCTAACTCTCTAACCCCATTCTTCTATTACTTATTGTCTCTTATGATTTAGATCTTTTGTGAACTTGAAGATCGATTACGAGAATTTTATCTCTAAGCTTTAATCCTTCAAAGTTGTGCATTGTGTGAATGTGCTAAGTGTTACCCACAAAATCACCATTGTTATACCCATTCTTCTATCATGAATGTGGCGGTGAGTTTCTTACCATATTAAGGTTGAAAGTAAGTTGGGTGAGTGGAGAAAGAAAGCTGATGTAGCGCGCTGACGTAACGGTGGGTTTTTTCACCCACCATTCAATCTAAGAGAGGAGGGTGTAATGGAGTGGGGTGGCTCGCCGAGCTGAGGTGGCAGCTCGCCGACCCTCGCGAGCCTTCGCCGCCACAGCCACCCCCTCTTTCTCCGCCCCTTCTTCGCTGCACCAGCGAGACCACAAAGAGGAAAGAGAAAAAAATGACCGTTGGGCAATGGTCAATTTTTTCAAAATATTATTATTATTAAAAAAAACTTTTATTATTATATATATCCCTTATTTTAACACTTTTAACACACACATCTATTCATAATATCTCCATCAAACAACATAAATCATATAAAAAACGAGTGAATCAAATTTTTCCGATTCGTCCAATCTTGAAGATATGGCCGACTTATATTACTTAATGCATCTTAACAAAGCAGATGTAGCTGAAGTTGAACAAACGCGTAGATACATTAATCGTGAACGTGATGTCGCTGAGGCACGTTTAATGGCCGATTATTTCGTACGCAACGTTCACTATTTTTAGAAACAGTTCAAGGTATTGAAAATTATATTCAAACAAATATTCCTCTACCTAAACACTTCCAGTTTTTTAATATTTGATATGATGCAAACGGGTTTAAAAAGTTTTAGTGTAATTATGAAATACGATCTGCCATACGCTAATTGGCGTTGGGTACACTACCAGATGCATTAGTTGAATACTTGCAAATGGGTGCACATTCGCACGCGATTGTCTTGATAATTTTACGATGTGCATAATGGATTTGTTTCAACCCGAGTTTTTAAGAAAACCCACACCAACTGACATTAAGAACCTATATGACGCGCACAATAGGATTCATGGGTTTCCCGAGATGCTTAGTAGTATAGATTATATGCATTGGGAATTGATTAATTGTCCGAGATCTTGGCACGGACAATATGGTAGAGGTGATAAAAAATACCCAACCATAATACTAGAGGCTATTTCATCATACAATTTGTGGATTTGGCATGAATTTTTCGGGATTGCAGGTTCGAACAATGATATTACCGTTCTGAATCATTCTTCTATATTTGACGACCTTTTGGATGGAAACGAACCAGAGGCTCGTATGTTGTAAACGGGCAAACATTTCATAGAGGGTACTACCTTGCTGATTGGATTTACCCACAATGGTCATCGTTTGTGAAATCATTTAGTGTTGCGTGCGATGAAAAAACTCTTAGTTTAAACGCTGCCAAGAAGGTGCCCGAAAAGATATTGAAAGCGCATTTGGTGTCCTACAAGGAAGATGACGTATTATTGCTCAACCGGCGCGTCAATTTACTGTCAACAAGTTACGAAGAATCATGTACACGTGCATCATATTGCATAACATGATTTTGAAAAATCAAGGGTATGCGATATCTGAAGCGGCTGAAATGTATGTTTGTCCACAACCAAATATATTAAGGACATGAGTCGAGCGTTGTACAATCCGTCGGAGACAACAAAAAGAACTTCGTAATAAACCGACACATACACGGCTTCAACGGCGCCTTATTGAGCATATTTGGGAACGTAATCAACACTAAAATTAGTAGTTTATTTTTATTGTTGTATGTTTTTAATTTTGGTATTTTGTTTTCGTATCATATTTTAAATTTCGTATTTGTAAATTTTTTTAAGTATTTGTAATTCTAATTTTGATGAAATGAATTAAAACTTGTGTAAAAACGAAAAAAAATAAAATAAATGATAGTGATGGGGCCGAAGTAGAAAGAGGTTAACTCTCCATTATATAAGAAATGTTTTGGTTAATTGTTCGTGATAATATGACGTTGATGTAGTAGCGGTAAGGACAAGCACAAAGTGAGAGAGGGTAAACCACCCTCGGCTTTGAGAGCAGACAAAACTAGAGCTGAGCATCGGTCCAGGACCGGACCGGATCGATGATTGAAATGGTCCGAAACCCCGGACCGAGGCCGGACTGAAATAGTCAGGTCCGGTCTTCGGTCCGATCCTATTAGACAAATCTATAAGATTTTTTTAAAAACCTAACCAGACTGGACTGACCGAACCGAGAACCAAATTTATCTAAAACCCTGGATTAAGGACCGGACCGAAATTATATAATTCGATTCGATTCGGTCCGGTCTGATATTTTTCCGATCAAGTCGATTTTGAGTCGGACATGCTCAAATGCTAGACAACACAAAAGTAAAAATGAAAAGTAAAAAGAAAGTCTTGTCTATCCATCATCCACATAAGTAAAATGGAAAGATAGCGGGGGCTAAGTGAAGAAGAACCAACCAATGGTTTAAAACCCACCACCATGACAATGGCGACGACGACGATGAACCTGAAACTCATCTTATCCTCCAAACCACCACCACAACACCACCAACACCGCACCAGAACCACCACCAGTCTCTCAATTCCGTTACCTAACTCAACAACATTTCAATCCTTCATTTCTTCCAAAATTAATACAACTCGGCGGAGAAGGTATAATAAAGTGTTGAGTAAGGCAGTTGATGTTCAAGACGCCGAAGCCACCGCTCTCGCTGGCCGTGATCGTTTATTAAAGGTTCCCGTTATTTATTTCATCCCAAACTACATACGAATTAATGCGTGCATTAAGTTTGGTTAATACGCGTAACCGTCGTCTAGTATGAGTCTTATTTATGTTCGGTTAGTATGAGAGTTTAGTATTTAAGTTCAATATTGCGTTGCGGCTAAGTATGTGAATTGTAAACACATTCTAATGTGCATTAAGTTCGGTTAATATAAACTGTAAACATTTTAGTTCAATGAATTGTGACCGTTAATACAACTTCCACTTAAAATATGTATTCAGTTAGGGGCTGTTTGTTTTAGCTTATATAATATAAGCTCATTTTGGCTTATATAACATAAGCCTCAATTTTTGTGGCTTATTTGGAGACTTATGGGCTTATATAAGTGTATTATGACATACTAAACTCATATAAGCCCATAAGTATTCAAATAAGCCTCAAGATTGAGGCTTATGTCATATAAGCCGAATTGGGCTTACGTTATATAAGCCAAACCAAACACCCCCTTAGTGCTAGTTTGTTAGGCTTGGTTTTATCATTTATGTTCATGTTTTGATGCCAACTGTCAACACTTTTTTGAAGATATGAATGTGTATTGTATAATGAGTGAGACTAATTACATGTTCCGTTAGTATGATTTCAAATTCAACAGGCTAGGTTTTAAGTTTGGTCCAACTCTAATATTTTGAAGATATTAGTGTGTGTTAAGTTTCGCTAATAAGAGTTCTGTTATATGAGTGTTTGTTTTTAGGTTATAGGTTCATTTCTGAAGTGAACTGTAGATATTGGTTGATGATAATGATATTAATGTGCGTTAGGTTTGTCCTACCTTCCTTCTGTTAAATAGTGACATGATATATAGTTTGACCTTTTGACTGGTTTCATTGACTTATTTTATCTTCAAATGTGCTGAATTTGGGGGAAAATTGTAGTAGATGGCATGAGGGTTGACCTGAAAAGTGAAGATGCATTTTTGTAGAAATGGGACCGGTTTATTGTTACTCAAACAGAGTGTTGTGACATATTTCTGGCTTGAAATTATAAAACCGATGATACACACAGAATATGCAGGTGTATCTTTGTAACGGTTCCAATAATACTCCGTTTGATCTCATTGGTCAATGTGTGAGACTATCTCTCGTTGGAACTGATGGAGTGCTACCTAAGCGCCTTTCGGCACTTGTTGGTTGCATAGTGAAACATACCTTTATCTGAATATGTTGACCAATGTAAGTGTTGTCTTGGTTATCTAGTTAGTTGAAGCTTCCATGCCCCATGTTTGGTGCTTATCATTCTCGGTTATAATGAAAACCATACAAATGTTTATATGTTTTGTTTTGAGTCACAATCTCACATGCATTCTTGGTTTGATAAGACATTAAGGAAAAATAAGCATTTCTTTGTACCTGTATGAGTAGAACTATTTTACCGGTTAACTTATCGAAGGCTAAGGCTTTCATTATCTACTATTGTAAATATATGATTTTGAAATTGCAGGTGCCGATAGAAAGAATTAGGAATTTTTCTATCATTGCACATATTGATCATGGAAAATCGACATTAGCTGATAAGCTGCTGCAAGTGACGGGTACTGTGCAATCACGTGAAATGAAGGAGCAGTTTCTGGATAACATGGATCTTGAGAGGGAAAGAGGAATCACTATTAAATTGCAGGTGCATTTTTTCAAGCCTAACCTGTGTTGTTTAATTTTGATTTTATTTGTTAAAAAGGAAGTGAAGAGGAATAAGGTTTTAGAAGGTTCCATCGTATTTTTCTGCTATAGGACATGTCACTTGGTTTGTAATTGTTCTGAGCTCTTTGAGTCTACTTATAAAACTATTCAAGATGTCTTCTTAGCTGATGTATGTAAATGTTAGGTCTTTGTTTTCGTCGTAGATTACGTCTGTCCAAACCATCTCCAAGTTGGCCTAGTGGTAAGGTGTCCCTAAAGTCTCAAAAGAGACCAGGGTTCAAACCTCACTCGGTGGGCATCTTGGGATAGCCAGGGAAAAGTCCAGAAACGGGCATGGAAATACCGGTTTTGCCGTGTTCATCAGAGCCAAAAAGGCTCAACTTCCCCGAATCCCCATTTAACCTAAACAGGGATCCTTCTACCGACTGACACTCATAGATTATACAAGTTCAAACTTAGCTGAATCAGAAAACATGGAACCGGAGTAGCTTTCTAAGTTTCTTAGTGAGGCCTGCGATAAGAGAACAAATTTCATAAAGGTGAAAATTCCACAAATGTATCTTATAATTAGAGGATTTGACATAGACCAGGGTCACTGTGAGGGTTATAGTTTAAAGGAGGGAATCTTTTGGTAAACATTATCATACCTCAAATCAGTTATTATCAGTTCTTACTCATAATCAAGACGTACCGAAATAATCATAGGTAAATGGTGGGCTAGAAAGCGAAGCAGAAACACGATTTTGGATACTAATTATTTTATAGGGTGTCTTCCTTTCTCAGTCCTGTATTTCCCGCTAAATAATTACTGCTGACATTGTTTTCAGGCTGCTAGAATGCGTTTTGCGTCTGAAGGCCAGCCTTATTGTCTTAATCTTATCGATACTCCAGGGCATGTCGATTTCTCCTACGAGGTGTGAAAACATTTTATGACTGGGATTTTATTATTTCCAGTCTATTATAGAATTTCAGCTTTTGTACGAAATATTTAACAATTGTCATCATATTGTGCTTTTTTTATATGCCTTTTTATGATTACAGGTTTCTCGATCTCTTGCTGCATGTGAGGGTGCTCTTCTTGTTGTAGATGCCTCACAGGTACATCTTTTACACTATAATAAAGTTGGGCAAGTTTTGCTGACTTACTTTTGCTTATTATTGCATATGCTTATTGTTCCGGTCTGTCTTTATGTGCCATTTAAAGCTTTGGTTTAAGAAGCTTTTAGTTTTAGTTTAAACAATGATCTGTTCTGTACTTCTTCCATTGGTGGCAGTTTGATTTTATCGTGAGCTCACACCTTCTATTGTAGGGTGTTGAAGCTCAGACGCTAGCTAATGTTTATTTGGCCTTGGAGAACAACCTTGAAGTGATTCCTGTAAGTTGATCAGAACCTGATTTTTGTTTTATCAATTATTGTCATCGTATCCATGTTGCATTAAGGTGTCATAGCTGTGCAACATGTACGTTCTAGAATCAAGATCAATCCCTGAAGACAATTGAATCAATATGTATAAGAATGCAATCAAATTGAGGGAAAATCCTTGTCATATGATACACATCATGGGAGAATAAAAAGAAGACAATATAATTAAATGTAATAATATTAAAATCTAGTCTAATTTATGGATGGTTGTTTGACAGTCTTTCAATGCTAATATCCACCAAATTATTTTTGACATCTCTGTTACTGCCGCGCAGGTGTTGAATAAAATAGATCTTCCAGGTGCCGAACCAAGCCGTGTTATCCAAGAGATAGAAGAGGTTAGTTTAGAGGAGGCTGTGTTTAACTGCCCTTTAATGCTGATATTCACCAATTATGTTTTGTTTTTGAAGTTGATGTGGTATTACTGGTATATTCCTACCATCTATTTTTGTTCCGGTAATCAAAACTTGATAAACATTTGCATAATGGTGCATATTTTCTCCACTATTCAACCTTCATAATTTTTTTTTTTGGATCGGTTGCTTATGAAGGTTTATCTGGCGCCGTTACATAGTTAATTAGGTTCTTTGTTTCGAATAATAGCAGTCTTTATGAGGGGGTGGCAAGAGACAAACCAAAGGACAGGTCCTAAATTTTTAATATAAGTTTGATGGGTGCTTTGTAGACCAAAGGAAACAAAATCAAAGGCTAACTGCGTTCTAGATTTTTCACCCAATAATCTTGTTACGCATGGTTATGATACTCCTGTGTTGCTCCAGTTTCGTATATATCATGCTTTTATACTTCACCTCCATTAAGCTGTTTGTGTTGTGCCCATTCATTGGAGTTCTCTAGCTCCTTGCTTTCTAATGTGTCGTATGTTATCAATAGGTTATTGGTTTGGATTGCAGCAATGCTATTTACTGCTCAGCAAAGGTGATATATCTATCCTGTGCAACATTGATCGTATTTCAGACTTTCAGTTTTGAACAATACTTACTAAGATCAATAGTAGAAATCGTTTATTAGTTTCCACAATGTGCTCTTTGACTCGGTGAAGAAAAACACAGTTATTTAGGTTCAGTTCCATCTGATATTGTTGCCACAAAATCAATTTCCAATATATTCTCATGATGTTGAAAGTTTAGTGACAGGGGTTTTGTGAAATCTATTAAAATGTCGTAGGTGATTTATATATTGTCTGTTCATTACAGGAGGGGATTGGTATTAATGAAATACTGACTGCAATTGTTCAAAGGATTCCCCCACCACCTAATTCTGCTGGAAGACCTTTGAGAGCTCTGATTTTTGATAGGTGTTAAGCTCTTTATCGCACTTATATTCGTAACGCTTAGGAGATTTATTACTTTCTCATTGTAGATTATTTCTGTACGAAACAATTGTTTCTTCCTACTATAATAGTTTCACGTAATTCATATTTACAGGAATAATTGTATGATTAACTGTTCATATCTATAAATTTTGCAGTTACTATGATGCTTACAGAGGTGTTATTGTATATTTTCGTGTTATTGATGGAACTGTAAAGAAAGGTGACAGAATTCTTTTTATGGCTAGTGGGAAGGTAAATCCACCTCCCTTAAGTTCTTCTGCTATTTAATAATATGCACGTTAAGGTTGTTTTATCTGATTGAGTGAAAACTGCAAACTTCATATCTGCTGTATACCTGAAAGGTTGTCGTTTAGGTTTAGTAATTTTAACCAGTTGCATGATGCAGGATTATTATGCTGATGAAGTTGGAGTTTTATCTCCTAATCAGTTGCAAGTTGACGAACTATATGCTGGTGAGGTAGGTATACCTAATATGTGTAAATTAACTATTTATTTAGTGGTATGATATATATAATAAGATTACAGATTATGATACACATTTCTATAAAGTTAGCCCGAGAATGATACAAATTACTGAAATCTTATTTTACAACTTTTATGAATTCTATTTATGTGTTGTGTTAACTTCATTCTTTTCAGGTGGGATACATTTCAGCTTCAATAAGGTCGGTAGCAGATGCTAGGGTGGGTGACACCATAACACACTTTAGTAGAAAAGCAGAGGAATCTCTTCCTGGATATAAAGAGGCCACTCCAATGGTTTTCTGTGGCTTGTTTCCGATAGACGCAGACCAGTAAACCTCTTTTCTTTGTTTTTAATTAGCTCAAAACCTACATCATTCCTTTATCTGCTGCATTAATTGGCATTATCGGTTGTTGCAGATTCCCCGATTTACGCGATGCGCTGGATAAATTGCAGCTTAATGATGCTGCATTGAAGGTTAAGCTAATTCCTAGATTTGTTTTCATCTGTCTGGTATTCTCGTAACATGTTAACAGTATTTAATGAAAATAGAGCTATCATTTTTTTTTGGGTAAAGGGTTACCCCGGTAAATTTAACATATAGCTATCATTCCTGAAGCAATATTAGTATAGGTGGTAAAATTGGCTGGTTGGATAACCGATCAAAGCATGTAATTTTTGTCAAAACGGGTTGGACTGGATTGACCCAGACCACTTTTCATTCCAAGTTATGAGCATGTCAAATATGTTTAATGTCTACATTCAAATCTTCAAATGATTTTTCATAATCTTTTGCTTTCAGTTTGAGCCAGAGACATCAAGTGCCATGGGATTCGGCTTTAGATGTGGGTTTTTAGGCCTTCTGCATATGGAAATTGTTCAGGTACTAGTGATGTTTATCATCTCAAATCTTTATAATCATGGTATGATTATTTCTGTCATAGTTGTGATGGTTCTTATTGCACAGGAAAGACTTGAACGGGAATACAATTTGAGTCTCATTACCACCGCTCCTAGTGTTGTATATAAAGTGTTCTGCACCAACGGTGAAATTGTAAGATGAGAACCTTCTTTTGTGTTGCATTAACTATTTTTGATTTCAGCTTTTCTCAACATCTGTGTAGGTTGATTGTTCAAACCCATCAGCACTTCCTGAACAAGGTAAGAGGAAGTCGATTGAAGAGCCAATTGTGAAGGTTTGTTGTTATTTTATTATTTTCCCTCTTGTGGTATGCACAATATATGGTGTGCTTAAATCTTGAAGGTCTATATCCTCTCTGCAGATTGAGATGCTCACACCAAAGGACTATATTGGTTCACTTATGGAACTTTCGCAAGAACGAAGGGGGGAGTTTAAAGAAATGAAGTTTATTACAGAGATTAGAGCTTCACTCACCTATGAGATGCCACTAGCTGAGGTTATTCATTTTTATGTTATTTCTTCTTTAAACTGATCTTCTAAGCTCTTTTATTGAAAACAAGGTTGATGTATCTTTTTTCAGATGGTAGGGGATTTCTTTGATCAACTAAAATCAAGGAGCAAGGGCTATGCTAGTATGGAGTATTCTTTTATTGGGTAAGTAAAATAATTCTATTGTACGAGCTGAGGCAGCCGCCCCTAGGGTGTAATGGGGTCGAGGCTTGAAGGTTTTTGAACTGCATGTTCAATAATCAATTTATATTATTATATATGGACTTTTATATCATATACATCCATCTAATGTAATTCAATGTCTGATGTAATTCTGACGTTAGGTACATGGAAAGTGATTTAATTAAGCTTGACGTGTTGATAAATGGTGAGGGTGTGGAGCCTTTGTCGACAATCGTACATAGAGATAAGGTATTTTCGTCACTTTTCATATTTTAAGTTGGATCCAAGAAGATGGCAGGGGTTCCGTATACATTCATACACATGTCCTGCAATTCGTTGCAGTAGATATTATATAGCTGTAGTTGCACTGAAGTTTTTCTTCGTTTGTCCCTATTTATTCTAGAAAAGCTCGTTTATCCCTACATAATTTCTTTTTAATAGTATTATTAAAAAAAATAATATACAAATGGTGACTGGGACCCCTATATCTACGTGCTATACGTGAGGTGGTTGGATTTTCTGATGGCTGAGGATGACTTTTTTACAGATCTGCACCATGTCATTACTGTTTTTTCCCCTGCTTATTGACACTATATAGTGATATGAACTTATTCTCTCTCGCTTGCTTTATATATAGGCATATTCTGTTGGAAGGGCTTTGACTCAGAAGCTAAAGGAACTTATACCTAGGCAAATGTTTAAAGTGCCCATTCAGGTAAGTTTCATCTATTGCAGCTGGCATTAGTATAATGGACTTGGAGTTAAGCTGCTTCCTTATAATATAGTAATGCCTTCAATAGTGAATTCATTAGTTTTAGACTTTTAGTGCACATATGGCCAATATTTATAGTAGTTAGACTCATACAAGTCGAGTCAGTTTAGGCAAGAAATGTGGTGACTCGCGGTTGCGTCTGCCTCGCTAGGTGACTCGTGAGTCTTGTCCGACTTGAGTTGACTCATGACTCGTATGAGTCTGGTTAATAACCACATATCCAAACAATTCCTCAATTAAACACCAAGTTCATCTATCATCCACTGGGTTTTGGGTTTCCCTTTTATAGGTTTTCTACTTTTGAGTACATTGAAACCTTAAATCAATCAAGTATAAACACATTCTAACTTTTTTGTGTGTACTTTGACTTTTGCTAAAGATTCTTGAAACTGATAGATGGTTAACATCACATGAAAAAACGAAAATAAAGAAACAATATTAGATCGTTTGTATGATCTTCATCCTTTTGGCATTTGCTTTATTATTAGATCGTTAGTAGTAATACTGCTGGGAACAATATATGTGCCATTTTGATACTTTGTGCGAGTCCATGACACTCACCCCAACTAGCGAGCGTGTAATATTACTAAAATGCTTGAATAATTTGCTTATATTTGGTTTCTAGAGATAAATTATATACTTATATATATTTTTATTATCAAGACTCTTAGGGAGTCTAGTCACAACTCACAAGTCAAGTTGCGAGTCAAAAACTAGCATTTTGAGTCACGTGTCGACAACTATGCCAATATCTTACCTTTTTTTTGTAACTTTTTAGAAGCACATATTGGTAAACAGTTTTCCCACATATGTCTGCTGATGTGTACAGCGATGGGTTAGTTATATCAACGTAAAAATTTGGGTCTCTTTTAGGTTTTTGCTATCTCGAAACATGGTTCGTATGGCCGTATGCCCGTATGTGTAATCTAGAAATGCATGTTCCTTTATAACTTTAAGTTACCTGTTCATGCCTTGTATACCTGTTAACGCTTGTTTTATAAACTTGTTATACCAGGCATGCATAGGCACCAAGGTGATTGCTAGTGAGGCTCTGTCAGCAATTAGAAAAGATGTTCTTGCCAAATGCTATGGTAAGTATGCATTTTAAGGTTTTCTATCCAATATTATTTCTAAATGCTTCAAGACACTCAATTTACTTTGTTCAAGGAACTTCCCTGCATTATAATGCGTATATTGAATAGTCATGAGTCATGACAACACTGTGTCCATAGTTCCATTTTGTTTACCGCTCTTACGTGTCTTATTCTCATGTAGGTGGTGACATCTCAAGAAAGAAAAAATTGCTAAAGAAACAGGTATTTATTTGTTTTTCTTTTGCCAAAGCACAAAGGCAATGTTTGATTGTATAAAATATGCAGCTTATAATTCTTGTACTCTACTGTTGTCATTAGGCCGCAGGAAAGAAAAGAATGAAGGCGATTGGCAAAGTTGACGTGCCTCAAGAAGCATTCATGGCTGTGTTGAAACTTGAAAAGGAGGTGCTATAGTATATTCTTGATGTGATTAGAAATGTTGATGTGCCTAATGGCTACGTATATGCGCAGCGAGCTGTAAAACATGTACATTGTATGTTCATCACTACCATGGTGGAAAGTGAAGTTTTTATATGTACACTTTCAACTGCCCATCATGGATTTAGAAGTTAGAAAATGTATACCAAGACAATTATTTTATAGTAAAAGCATATCAAATTCCTCTTTGTATCTTCTCGCTTGTCTCAAGGTGAAGTTCATAAATGCATCCGATGCTTAGACTTCACTGTCAGTGTTGTCTTGCATTTGTGGGTAGTAGGATTTTGGGGCTTTGGCACCAAAAACCCTTTGGCACCACATTTACGGGGAGTGGTTGACACGAGAAAAAGTGGTGCCAAATGAGAAAATAGTTGGCGCTAGACGCGGTACAGTGAGCCAAAGAAGGGGTGGCGCCAAAGTAGGGGTGTAAACGATCCGAGTCGAGTCGAGTTTTGGCCTAAACGAGCCAGGCTTGTTTATTAACTGCCTGGCTCGAGCTCGAATAAAACTTTATAATCTGGCTCGAGCTCGAACTCGAATATTTTTTTGTTGTTCGAGCTCGAGCTCGAAGATCGTTTACGATTTTTAACTTTTGTTTAGACTAACTTCTATTATAAATATAGTTGGATAGACTCGTTTATTAACTCAAGCTCGAGCTCGAAAGCTCGTTTATGATTATTAAAATGATATTAATACTTACTGAGTAAGATAAGGTGTATATAACATATATATATTTATAGATTTATCATTAAGCTCGAATAGCTCGTTCGGCTCGTTCGGCTCGTTAAGCTCGAATAGCTTGTTCGGCTCGTTAAGCTCGTTCGGCTCGATACAATTAAACGAGTTTCCGAACGAGCCGAGCTTAATATTATTTTTCAAAGCTCGGCTCGCCAAATTAAACGAACACAAATATTTATTCGAGATCGACTCGAGCTCGAGAGTATTAAGTTCGAACTCGAGTTAAACGAGCTCGAGCTCGAGCTCGAGTAGCTCGTTAAAAGCTCAACTCGTTTACACCCCTACGCCAAAGGGCTACCAGCCCACTTCCCGGCCATTGTTCCCCCACTCTAAGGTGTCATAGTAGTTTTTGTTGCCATTTGTGTATCTATACATACTGGCTATATTTTGTCTTGACGGCTCAGTTTGATCAATCGTGCTAGTTTGGGTTCTTTTGTTGAGTGGCCTGGTTTGATAGTGTAAAATAAAAACTAATAAAAATTGTAAAAGAAAATGCTAAGTGAGGATTTTCTATATTTAAAAAAAATGTATTTTTAATAAAATCATTTTCTTAATTTATTGTTTTCTATTTTTTTTAAATGACTTAAAAAAATTATTTGGCAAAAGTTTTAACTAATGCGTTTTTGTTATTGAAAAAATTGATAGGGAAATTTGATAGACAAAAAAAAAATTGTAGTTGTCAAGTTTGTAAAAAAAACAAAAGCTTAAAAATGAATCAAGTAACTAATAAAACTTTTGTATTTACATTTATAATAAATTAGATAGAGTTGAATGTAGTTTATAATTTTTAAATTTTTTTCAATAAATATTAAAAATAAATATATACTTACAGTTTATATCATTTACATTTTATATTTTAAACATACGAAATATATTTAAAATATATATAAAAATATTTTAAAAAATATATTAAACTCGTATATTGCGTGCATAATACCACTTAAATCTAATTTATATAATATTAAATTAAAATTAATTTGATTTACGTGTAAGGTTGGTACTTAATTTCTTCTTTTCGTCCCATAATTATTATTCACAGTTAAAAGTACAACTTAAAAAAAAACATTATTTACAAATTTTTTTAATTTTTTTTACTTTTGTCAATTATAATTTTATTTTTAACTAATTGATTTATAATTCTTTTAATTTTCAAATTATCATAAAATGATATACTAAACTTAATTTAACTTTTCTCTCTATTAAAGATGCCCAATTTATTTGAGACAATCTAAAATAAAAATGTTAATTATAATAATGGAACGAGAGGAGAGGAGTATTGTACGAAAATTAGGTCTGAGAAAAATAATTAAAAATCGAATTGAACTGAAAAATCAACTCGGTTCAATTTTTGAATTTTGCATATATATTTTGATTTTGGCAATTTGTTTCGATTTTGAGCTAAAAACCAACAAAAATAGGGGTCGTTTGATTCAAGATTTTAAAATTCTGGAATTCTAATATCTAGTAAATTAAAAAAATTATATATTTTATAAAAAAAATTATATATTTTATAATTAAAAATCGAATTTTAACATTTTTTATATATTTTATAAAAAAAATTATATAGTTTTTTTATAAATTTTTTATAAAAAAATCATATAAATTTTAAATATTATATAAATTTTATAAAAAATTTATATAAACTTTATAAAAAAAATTATAAAAAATTTATAAAAAATTTATATAAAGTTTGTAAAAATTATATATAAATTTTATAAAAAATTCAATAAAATTTATAAAAACTTATACAAATTATTTTAAATTTTTTTTATAAATTTTATAAAAATTTCAATAACTTTTTTTATAGAACTTATATAAATTTTGTAAAAAATTCCTATAGATTTTATTAAAAATTTCTATAAATTTTATAAAAAATTTCTATAAATTTTATAAAAAAGTTTTATAAATTTTTAATATAAATTTATTTTTGCTATTTAAAAGAGTAAAAAACGAAAAAATAATTTTTTAAATTTTATAATTTTTTATATAAACATAAAAACCTGAATAAAAATAATTAGGAAAAAAGTTTATAAAATAAAATTTTCAAATAAATTAAAATTCCTTACTTTTTGGAGTAATTTCAATATCCTTTATTTTGGGAATTCGATGAATTTTAAATTCCTTCGGTAGTCATACCAAACACAATATTTGGGGGAAATTAAAATGTCAAAATTTTGAATATCCCCCAATATCCTTCAATATTAGGGGTGGCAATTATCGACACGACACGATTAATGACACGAACCCGACACGAAGTTAAATAGGTTTGGGTCAAAGATAAACAGGTTTGGGTCAAAAACAGGTCAACCCGTATAACCCGTTTAATAAATGGGTCGTGTTTGGGTTGAGTAAGTATTAAACAGGTCGACACGTGAACCCGTTTAAGTATATATAAGCCTCTAAAAATAAATATATAACTTTAGTCTTATGTTAGATTTTGATTAAATATATTTTATTATGTATTAATAAGAGTAATTGGCATTATAATTCACATATCATCTTTCTTTACATATTTATATCCTTTTTTTGCATATAAATTAGTCTGATTGACAAACATCAACCTTATTTACCGCTTGACATATTTACTTAAACAGGTTAAACGGGTCAAAAACGGGTAACACGTGTTATGCAGATGCGGGTTAGGGTTGAGTTTCTTGACACGATTAATAAATGGGTCGTGTTTGGGTTTAGATTATAATAACACGTCAACCCGCGAACCCGAACAGGTCGACACGAACACGACTCGATTGCCACCCCTATTCAATATCCCCAACCAAACGGCAGTTTAATCTATATATTCGTTCAATTTCGGTTTTTTCTTAAAATCGGTTTAAGATTAGTTCGGTTTTTTTTCCTGTTCTGTTTTGGGCCCATCCATGCTCAGCATTGAAAACCACCGGTACCGGTTTGACTAGCAGTCAGAATTTGGTTGGGTTAATTAGATTAGCGGGCAATTGACTAACAATAATGCCTCGAAGTGTATCTCGGTCACCGTCGTCATACCGCCGTAGACGCTCCCCCTCTCCGGTAGCCCGCCGTCGCCGCTCACCTACTTCCAGGTCATCATCTTTTCACTTCCTATCAATTTACTATTTCAATATCTTTATCTAATCAATATATTACATAACCCCCAATTTTCTGGCTTTTTTTTCAGACTTCTATAAGTTTATTACTAGCCTAAGTCTCAAAGATAAGCCCAAAAAACGCTGTGAATTTGTGGTTGGATTTGCTTATGATGTAAAATACATTCAATAGCCCCTGATTTTGGGAAACAATAATTTGTTAGGAGATTAAGTCGATTACGTTATATTAGGGGTTTCATCTCGAATAAGCGGACGCAGTTTTATGCAAACATTAGAAACCTGAAAAATCAAGGCTGTCTTTAGTGGTAGAAAAATTTCTTTAGTTTTCTATTTCAATTTCTTTAGAAACAGGAAAGTATTTTATCCCTAGAAATGTAGTATAAATTTAGAATATGCGTTTAGATGATATTTTGCAGAAAATTGAATAATGCAAGGGGATGTAAAAAAAGCAGAACGGAATTAAATCTTGAAAAATGAGAATTACATTCTTACATAAAAGTTTCTCAAAAATGTGTGACTAAACGGATTTTCAGTTTTTTTATAATGAAAAAATGGAGTAATTTTCACCAACTAAACACACCCTAAGCAATCCCGTGGATAAATTTTTCAAGGAAGATTGGGTGTCTGCAGAATAAGACATGCAGTTTTTAGGTATTGAAGCATGGAAATGTTTTGCTTTATCTATAAATAGGGTAATAAGAAAGCGAAAATCAAGGAATATTATTACTAATTTACACGTTAGTTTTCTATTTATTTATTATGGGTTGCAAGAAACTGTCAATTTGGTATTTTGTACGGTTTAGTAACCGTTGTTGACTATGTTAAATAGGCGAAGAAGCCGATCTGGTACGCCTCGTCGCTGGAGAAGTCGGTCTCCAGTTTCTAGACACAAGAAAAGTCGGTCACCAACACCTCGGCGTCACAGGAGGCGCAGAAGCAGGACTTCTTCACCTACTCCTGTGGAGTCCCCAACCCCGAGTGTTACATCCACTGAGCGCAAAACTGCACTTGCAAAAGCAAGAAAGGAAGAAGAAGAAAAGAAAAGGTACATAAAAGATTTTTTATCTTGTCTACGATTGTTTCTGTCTTACTCTGTACTTGATGTTTATTTTTTCCTAAAGTTCAAAAGTAATGAGGGTGACTCGATTATTGATGCATGTTCATGCCTAACAGTACACGTGTGTTATGATCCCACATCGGCCATGTATGGGAATGGTTGATGGTTTATAATGTCTACGTGTCCCCTCCTCAAACAAGCTAGCTTTTTGAGTGAGTTCTACACTTGGAACTTATGAACCGATTACGAGCCTAGTATGGGATAGGTTCGTATCAATTGGTATCAGAGCTAGCCCTACCTTACGAGGTTCCAACACTCGGAGTGGTGGCCTATGGAGTGGTGGCTTGGACCCAAAGGGGGTGCCAACCGTGACCAACATAGCCGTGACCAACGAGCTCGGAGTGGTGGCCTATGGAGTGGTGGCTTGGACCCAAAGGGGGTGCCAACCGTGACCAACATAGCCGTGACCAACGAGGACGTTGGTTCTTCAAAAGGTGGGGTAATGTTATGATCCCACATCGGCCATGTATGGGAATGGTTGATGGTTTATATTGTCTACGTGTCCCCTCCTCAAACAAGCTAGCTTTTTGAGTGAGTTCTACACTTGGGACTTATGAACCGATTACGAGCCTAGTATGCGATATGTTCGTATCAATTGGTATCAGAGCTAGCCCTACCTTACGAGGTTCCAACACTCGGAGTAGTGGCTTGGACCCAAAGGAGGTGCCAACCGTGACCAACATAGCCGTGACCAATGTGGTATAGTGATCATCAACGTGGTATAGTGATCATTGGTTTAATGAATTAAGCGGTAGTTTTGGAAACCTTCCGAACTGATTAAATTCTTACTTGTATTAGGTCGAGTGCTGAGTGCTGACCTATCCAACTTTGTGTCGTGGCTGTTATTTACTTAATCTTGAGGGGCTTAATTGTGTTCACCATGTGGGAGGCTAAGTATCATAAATTGAAAGTAGTGTTCTAAGTATCTTTTCAGTTTCATTCATGAGGTAGACAGAATATATCTAAATGAATATCAAACGAGATCTGTATCATATGATCATAAGATGATGTATTCTGGTTGTTACTATATTTATTAGAATATCTCAAATAAATTCCATCTCCATGTTCAACTTGTAAGCAGAATGATGACTTTCACAGTTGTTGGAATATTCGACAAACTACACAGTCCTGGAAGAAATTTGGTCATTGGCATACCCCTTATTGTATCATCATGCTTAGTTAGGGTATTAGTAATATTTCTATTTGCGATCAAGATACTGTTCCTAGTATTTATGTGCCGAACGGACTAGGTTTTAGTTTCATTAACGCTTTATATTTTTAACTGTCCGGTGGAGTAAAAGATGCAAAGTTGGTACGGGCATAGCTGAAAATATTAGTTTTGGAGAATTTGGAGCATCACTGTAATAAATCACGAGTTCTAGTAATTGAGCATTACAATTAGCAGTCTATCAACTTATCAGTTGAAATTACTCGTGCCTTGGTTACTCTTTGAGATGGTTTTGTAGTCTGCCTCATGTCAGATTCCTTTTAGTGTTAGTTGACTAGATGTATAAAATATAATGTGTATACTTATATTGAATTATTTGACACATGTTGAAGTGTATAGCTATTCAATTTTTATGATACATAGATAATTTTTTTGTCGGGATCGTTTCCCTTGTTCAAGCCACGGCTAGGCATGGTTATGTGAGATCCTCCATTCAGAAGTAACATAACTTAATTTGTCAACCATGTTATTAGTAGCAAGTTAATGGGAACTTATTTAGCATCAGTTAAGTATGTGAGAGATGTGTGATTATCTATATAGGCTTAATTGTATAATCGGTGAGCTTGTAAATTTTAATCTATACCTTATGTCCCTGTTGAGATGAAGGTGTAAACATTCGAAACCTTTAAGCTAGTGGAGTTGAATATATTTTGGAGCATTACTTATTCGTTGTTTTCTATGTATATGGGGTCAAGGGAAGACATTTGCAACTCTGTCTCATGCCTTTTTATTTTGTGCGGTTAAGCTGTATACTTTTATTTTTGCTGGTGTAGTCACATCTAGCCTCACGGGGCATCCATGTACCGTAATTTGCAAGGATAAAGCTCAAAGTCTATTTCGTTCATGATGAAAGATATAGTAGTTCAAAGTCCGTTTCAGCTAAATTTAACAATATTTAAAGCGGAGCTCCCTCTCAGAAATAACATAACATAAGTCTGTCATCTGTATGAAGTAGGCCGGTTTAATTGTTCCTTTTATATTTTTCATGATCCCATGCATGTTAACGTCTTCATCAACACGGATAGTATCATTTTACGTCTTCCTATTCATTATTCAATGTCATTCTCTTTAAATGTACTCCAGCAGTCCAGCCCTTTTAACTATCCCTTTTGCTCTCAAGGAATAAATCAGGAATCTTTATGAATCTATTTGTTATGTGGCACTATATATATCGCATTATTATCTATATAGGATCGCGTTTCGGATTTTATCATACATTTAAAATTATAGTGCCTAACAGAGCCTTTAGCAAAACAGTGATGTGGTATACTGGTATGGAATGAACTTGATGACGAAATACACTCACTTATTAGCAGACAAATGATGATTAACTGATTATAAAGTTTACATTTAAAAAGGCTTTCAGATTGTTGCTACACCTTTCTTAGGAATGTTACAAGAACGTTAAAATTATTGTTATAGAAGTATACTTTGTTTCTTGACTACGAGTATATCTTGCAAGGCTTGAAAAGGAAATAGAGCTCAAAAGATTAGAAGAGGAGACTGCAAGGAGAATAGAAGAAGCGATAAGGGTGAAAGTTGAGGAGAAATTGGGGTCAGATGAAGTCAAACAAGAAATAGAGAGGAGAGTAGAAGAAGGCCACAAAAAACTCTTTGAGGACGTTGAGGCTCAACTTGAACGAGAAAAGCAAGCAGCTCTTACCGAAGCAAGGCAGAAAGAGGTAACCATCCTTTTTGTATACTATATCAGAGGTGGCAAGGTGGCAGGTTGGGCTGTTTGGGTTAACCACAAAAAGCGGTTGCTGAAATGGGTCAATCTAGTATGGATGAAAAAGTTTGGATTGGGTTGGGCTGACGCTTAAGATGTTCTGTGTTCTATTATTTGTTATAAATAATTAATGCATTAGTTATAAATTTCAGAAAACAATATTATTACAAAATCTATATTTTTAAATCAAAACAATTTTGGAGAATGCGTAACTGAAAAAAAAACCTTGTGCGACATCCAACTCATTCCTCTTTTAGCTAAGTTTTGGTTTGACCTGATTGAGGTAAAAGTTGACTCGTTCCTCTTAGTTATCGCATTGTGGACCAATTTCAAGTGATAATTACTAGTTGAAAGCCTCAGTCATTACTCGCCAAAATCTGATAGCAAGTACTGCATTTGGATTCAGACTACTAATCATAAAGTTATGTTATTCAGGAGCAAGCTAGAAGAGAAAGAGAAGAGCTTGACAAGATGTTGGAAGAGAATCGCAGGCGGGTAGAAGAGGCTCAGAGAAGAGAAGCTCTTGAGCTTCAACGAAAAGAGGAGGAACGACACAGGGAACTTGAACTAATTCAAAGACAAAAGGAAGAGGCTGCTAGAAGAAAAAAACTTGAAGATGAAGAAGAACTTATCAAGCTATCAAGTAAAGTCAAATCTCGATAGATCAACACCAAGTCAAACCAAGCGCCTATATGCCCAAACAACAATTTAATCCAGGTGGTGATGCGCTTTATATATTAATATAAGTTTTAAATTTTGTAGTCCTTAACTATAGAATATGATCTGTTTCTGTTCCTTGTTTTGGGTAGATTAGAAAGGGGTCAGTTTCTGTGGTTTTAAGTTGGTGGAATGCTCTGTACTGAACCAATGGGCAAATATAAGTTGAACGCTTTTAAAGATCGGAAACCAAGATTAGCAGTTTTATAAACTAGTCTAGACTTCTCTTGGCTATTTTGCATCTTAGAGTTGACACACACATCCTTTTGTGTCGTCACATAATTAAGATAACAAAAGCAAGCTTAGGTCAAGTGACTTTTTAGAGCCTAGTTAAAAAAATCGTTTTGTAAACAGTTATTTGTCCCATCTTTTTGGCTTGTTGTAACCCTTTTTTTTAACGAAGTTAAGTTTTTGGATGAACTCATTTTAAAGATGTAACATGACTCTCATCTATATAGATAACTGTTCGCTTATAGAGATATATGATGATAATTTGGATGTACTCACCTTGTGGTCCGACACTAGCTTTTGAGGGTACCAACTCACCTTATGCGATAGTAGGTCCATAGTTATCCTAACTGACCACTTGACCAGCTGAACCAAAATGGGTGGGAACATGTAAATAATTACCATAGACGGGGTGTCATAATCTGTTTAGTGAGTGGTGATGAAGATTGAAGAAGTAGGATTCCCCTTAATTTTGTAAAATGTATGTAGTTGATATAGCAAGTCCATAGTTATTGTAAAGATCCCCTTAAGTAAAACGGCATCTCAAACTAATATTAGTATAAGTAATCAAGTGTGTTTACGAGTCAACCAAAACATACTTATTCTGGCCCATACTAAGAGTTGCATGTTTGAGCCGAGCTTGTTTAAACCAAGCCAGCTCGCACATCTCGGATAACTCTACATCTAACCGATAGATACACGCAAATCAGTCAAATGTCTAACCAATATCTCTTCTCCGAGAATGGGGGGTTGTGATTGAATTGATGTTGTTCTGAAGCTGTAGTAATTAGTAACAGTGAAAAATGTCTGTATTCAATTATTATATCTTTAGTGTATAGGCAATTATTGAACACAGTAACATGCACGATCATGTGATTGTCAAAATCTCTTCTTTAGAAAACTTTTATCTAGGCCAATCAAATAGCTACCGGAACCTTTTAGTTTTGCATGATATGAATGTATCTTAGTGGGAATGTATAATAATGCTCATGCTAATTACCCTATTAATTGCCATAGATTTAGCATTCTAGTTTTGCTTTATGGTCCAAAAATCCAATTATCTTGTCCTTTTTCCAATGCTCGTTTTCTAATAAAGAATTATTCCAATCCTCTAAAGATTTTTATGTTTAGACAAAATATGCAAATTAGTGATGAGGTAGGTATCGTTGTTAGAGAGCTAGGTGAGGTGCACCCCGTTAACATGTTAACGGTGTGCCACCTCAACGTCATTTGCAACACCCTTCCAATAACATACAAATAACTAAATACCCGGGACCCTCACAAAATAAGGTCTCATAAAACCCCCACAAAAAATAACCTCTCACTCACAATTCACAAACCCCAAAAAAATACCAATGGCGCTAGTTAGGGGCTGGCGAAATGGCTTTTTTGCCGGTGAGGTACGGCGCCGCCAAAGGCACCATTTTTTCATTGGCGTTCGAATACATTCATGTCACCGAGCTCTCTTAAAATGGATGGGTTATTTATTGAATATCATTTGACCCATTATATTGTCACTTTAGCTATCAAATTTGACCCATTTTGATATCACGGAATTTTATCATGATCTTATTTTTCTAATAAAAGGAAGAATCTAGGACATATGAAAGTCGAGTAAAGGAGCATTCACATTTTCCATAGCCTCAACAATGTAGTCAAACTTAGTTGTAACAAGGACAAGATGCATAAGCTCCTGCCATTACTTGTTTGCCTACTTTTGATGAAAAAGCTTGTGAACTTCTATCCTATAGACCTCCAACTGTGGGACAACGGTCCAAACCAGTAACCATGTTGGTAAAGGAAACAAAAGGATTACTAGGCCCCCTTGCTCTAACATAACATCATCGCGTAAAGTGTTCATCTATAAAGTTCGATTTAGAAAGTGGGGAAGTGAGGACTTTTCTTTTACGGATAAATCATTAGCTAATATAAATTGATCCGATTTCTTTTAAGGAGGCATCCCCACCCGGCCTAAGGCATACTGCTTTAGGCCGATCACGTGAAAGGTAAATCAAGATCACTAAGTGGCCACACATAGCGGCCCAATCAGATTAATTTTCAGCAAGGACTTGTTTAAAAACAAATTTGGTTTCTGTTTTGCCTCCGGCGAGGATTGAAACTAGGTTATATGCATATGTAATCTTATTGATAAGCGCATTCTAAACAAACAATTGGGTAGTTGTTTAAGATGCTAGCAAAAACAATACAGTACATTTCATCCGGAAGAAAGCAATAAACACGAGTACACGACATCCTAGTAACTGGTCATGGGATACACGGCCAGGCTGCGTACATCATAATCAATGACTCATCCTCCCCGGGTACTCTAAATAGGGAAATTCTCATATGTTTATCCTCAACCAATTACACTCTTACATAAAAACTGTATCTTAAACTAAATTATACAAATCAGCTTTGTAACGACTATTTAACTCATCACCAAGTCAACTCGTTATAACATGGTGATCATTCTGTCATTATATGTAGAAATAGAATCGAATGTGCGAAATGTACATGCTTATTCTTCACTTCTGTGTCAAGAATAAGCTACCCGAGGCATAAAGTATGGATTTTTCTGTTCTGTAAAGTGAATAGAAGTAAAATTTGTGTTGCAGATAGCTCAAAATCATCTGTTTAATTTTATATAAAACCATTTATGGACAATCGTTATGAATCATTGGTGTCGAATAAGAAGTCATCAAACATTGCAAGAGTTTTAAGCTGCTGATTAATGGAAGCAATCGTCTTCTGGCACTCAGCAAATTTACTTCCTGCCAGCTCTAACTCCGTGTCCTACACATGTGACAAAAAACAATTAATTTGTGTGTTTCAAATTCATAAAAGTATACTGAAAACTTGTAGTTACGGCTTTCCTAACTTACCTGCTTTGCTCTTAGGAATCTGAGTTCTTCTGGTTGATTTGCTGACCTTGTAACCCGAACTTCATGTTGCAGTCTTGATACCTCATCTTTGAGTTGCTGACACTTGGCTTCTGCCATCTTCGATATGTTGCGTTCTTTTTGAACATCTTTTTCCAAAGTTCCTATTTTTGGAAGCAAAATGTCTCTTTCTGCTTCCAATGCTTCATATTGTGATTCAACCATTTCTAGACGACGTTTTGTCTTGGCCAACACAGACTCGGCCTCTTTGAGCTGTTTTCTAAATGCCTTAAGCTCGTTTTCACGCTCTTCCAACTTACATTCAGCCTCTTCTAGTCGGTCTCTTGATGCATTAAGCTCGTTTTCACGTTCACCTAACTTGGATTCTGCCTTTTCAATCTGGTTTCTTGATGCCTTGAGCTCGTTATCTTGATCTGCCAACATGGATTCAGCCTCTTCAAGCTGGTTTCTGGATGCCCTAAGCTCTTTTTCACGCTCAACTAACTTAGTTTCAGCCTCTTTAAGTAGGTATCTTGATGCCTTATGCTCGATTTCATGCTCAACCAGCTTAGATTCGGCATATTCAAGCTGTTCTCTGGAAGTACTAAGCTCGTTTTCACACACAGCCAACTTGGATTCAACCTCTTTAAGCCGGCACCGTGATACATTAATATCGTTTTCACGCTCACCCAGCTTGGATACAGCCACTTGGAGCTGGGATTTCGATGTCTTAAGCTCCTTTTCTTGCTTATCTAACATAATCTCAGCCTCTTCAAGCAAGTTTGTTGATGCCTTAAGCTCGTTTTCACGCTCATCCATTTTAGATTCAGCCTCTTTAAGCCGGTCATTTAATGCCTTAAGCTCGTTTTTGCTCTTGGCCAACTTAGCTTCAGACTCTTTAAGCTGGTTTCTCGATGCCTTAAGCTCGTTTTCACACTTGACCATCTTAGATTCAGACTCTTCAAGGTGGTTTCTTAACGCCTTAATCTCACTTTCACGCTCTTTCAAAATATTTTCTAACGACTGAACCTTCTTGAACGTCTCATCGGCTTCAGAACTTTCAGGCGATGCCACAAGTCTTTCCATTTCAAGGAAGTCATCCATGAGATCAATTTCCACTAACGAATCCATTTTTTCTCTTCCAAAATTACTTGTTTCCTTAGCACCGTCCTTAGTCAAAGATAATGTTGTGTGAGCTATTGATTGATTATTACCTTTTTTAAGAGCTGAGTTAAGCACACGACATTGGGCTTCAAGCATAGCTACCTTCTTAACATAATCAAGATGTTGCTTACTGGCTTGTTCCGCAGTTTGGTTGCTTAATTCCATCTCAATAAGTCGTATTTCGAGTTCTTCAGCCATTGATGAAAGCTCTAGTTTTAGATCCGAGTTTTCTTTTTCGACTGTTTCAAGCTTATGATAAATCTCAATATCAATTGAGGTTACAGAACTTTCAGTTTCTGAAAATTTCTTTTCGAGAGCATCATTGGCAATTTGGTCTTTTTCTTCTCGTGTTTGTCGAAGTTGTCTTAAACACTCTTTTAAGGCTCCATCAAGATGTACGACTCGATCCTCAAGGGTTGCGTTTTTGGTATTTAGAACCTCGACTTGCTGCCTTAAAGCTAAGACTTCGTGTTCGGCTTTTTCCCATCCTATACCAACAAAATCATTTAATGAATAAACTCAATACCATATGGGGTTGTTTGGATGTGTGTTTTGAAGTAATTATGAGAAACAAAAAAAAAATCGTTATTAGAAACTTGAAAATAGTGATTATGTTTTTTTTAAGCGTGCTTATGCTCTTAATACTAACAAAATAAGATGTATGAATACTTTACAAATTCTGAATCTGTGAGAAGAGTACTATGTTTAACAAAACTGAACAAGAAGTCTCAAATTAGTTTAAGGATAACGTGCGAAAGTTTCACTTACGGTTAGATTGTCTTGATATACTAGTCTTTGGTATGAAACTAATTACCCAAAACTTAAAAGTTCCGTTAATCCGTTTAGTTGATCAGAACAGAATATGCCTAATCTAACATTATATCATGGTCATCATCATTCACTTAGTTCTAAAAGAAAGTCTAAGGAATTTGCCCACCAAATGAGCTAAATTTTGACATTTAAGGTTAAATAAACTAAATTAGAACTTTAACAGAATATTGAGTTATTGTTTCAAAAAGAATTTTATTCTCTTGTTCTTAAATAATATAAAACCTTCAATCATTTGATACCGATTCCATGTTATATATGTTAAACTTCGTCTTAATTTGTATTGCAGTAGCAGTTTGTTTGACCTGTAAAGTCAAAGGTTACATGTTTGATATTTCTTTATTTTGAACAAATGGATCAGAAATGACATATACCTGAGACAGCCTCTTCTGCAACTTTAATATGTTGTTTTACCAGCTCCTCTTTGGCATTAATTTTAGCAAGCGCTTCTGTTAGGGTCATTGCACCATCATTATGTTCACTCTCGCGCAGGTCGGTCTTTGAAGCAACTTCAGTTGATTGATAACCTTGATTCAAGAATGCCTTCCCAAAAGAAATTGAACAAACATTTAAATTTCCCACAGGATGGTTTTAAGGAAGCGAAAGATAACCAATCAATAGTGTAATTTAAGTCGAAAGTATAACATTTAAGTCACATTGCAAGTATGCACACTCGAAAAGGAAAATCTTTATAATACGCATAAATGATAAAACTGACGAAGGCGAGTATCTTGTTCCAAATTTAACACAAGCTTGAAGCTTTTCACTGTGTAAAGGCATTGACTTGTAACATGCAGATATACTATTCTACATTTCTACATTCCACAATTCACATTCACATGTAATTTCTGAACTTTTGTATTATGGTTGTACTCATTACTCACATGATTTACAAATATTCAAATAAACTCAAATATTGGGAACATATATTCAAATAAACCAAAAGTGATGAACATAGATTTAGTACTATTGACTATTATGGTTGTACTCATTACTCACATGATCACAACTTTAGGAAATTATTGAACAAACCTGATCATCAGAAAATCTTTCAGAATGAGAAGAAACTGATCCAGCAGAACTTTCAGTTTCTCCGGGACTCTTCTCTGAGGACTTTCTACGCCAAAGCCAGCTCCTGCGGTCCATCTTTTTCGTCGAAATCGTTCACACACTCACCCTCACACCTCATTCAGTTTCACCAAACTTAATCATCCACAACCAAACTTTCTCACTTTATAGTCAATACCCAAATATGATATATTGAATTCTAAACATAACCCATAATTCGAAAAATGTACTTTTCTAATTAAAATCTGCTGAAATTTATTTGAATTTTTAATGAAAAATGTACTTTTGTTGGTTCAATAACTTGAAAGTAAATGAAAGAGTTTGGCAAAAAACTGTTGGACTTCAAGCTTTGCTTCCAAGTTACTCACTACTAGTATTTGAAAACATGACACTTCATTTTTTTTTGTAAATATGAGTATACAAAAAGTTTTAATCAATCAATCAATCATTTTTTTTTTTAAAAAGAACACAAGAAAGTCATGAATTGAATGATCCAAAGATGATTTTGTGTATGAAAAAGAAAGCTAATAATAGCATACTTTTTATATACGCTTTTTTTTGCTGTTTCTTTGTGGCACGTATGTATGTATATTAAAAACACTAACTAGAAAAAAAAATGCAAAAATCAATTACTATCAACGAAGACGTGCATTAATAAACAAAATAAATACTACGTATATTTTAACATTTAGTTATGAATAGCGACACATATTCTAATCAATCGATCAATCGTATACCAAACATAAGAAACGCATAACTGAATCATCCGAACTCAAAATATGATATTATGCTGGAAAATTAGGGTCGTAAACAGGGTCGTCTCGTTGTTTTTAATGGCTCTAGGCAATAACCAAAAAAAAACTATTTTACGCACATTAAATAAAGAATAATTGTATATAAATTTAAATTATATAACTCATACATGTTTAATATTATATGTATTTATATATAAAATAATAAAAATGTGACTTTTTAAAATGAGAGCACTATGCAAATGTGTGACTACACATTTTACACACTCAATCCGAGACCTCTTTGGTCCTAAATGAACTAGACAAATATATACGGAGTCCTGTGTATATTTGCTTTGTTTAATACTACCGGACAAATTAACAAATACAAACATTTAAACAAATTAATTTTCTTCTTCATATTCGTTCATAAAAATAATATTGTTCCTTTAATAAAAATTAAATGTAAAACAAATGAAAATACGAAGGGAAAGAATATACATATAAAATATTGTGTTTTATGTGTGTACATTTGTTTAAATCTAGCTATTTTTAAATTATGTAATAAAAATGTGAGTTAGAATCAAACGAGAAATAAAACTAAAATGAGGAAACATACTAAAATGAGGAAAAATACAATCATAAATATCAGATACATCTACAATATATATGTCTTTTTTTTAATGAACGTATAATTGTATGTTGACGAACATAAATGAATGAAAAAGGTTTTGTTTATACACATTCATTTAACTATACGGACATAAAATTATATCTATATTCGTATATATAATAAATTAACGTATAATCGAAAATTTCATTCTACCATGCGGTGAGGTCAGGGGTTCGACTTCTGTCATTCCCCGTGTGGAGGATTTTCCTAAAATTGGCAGTCGGGTTTGAATCCCATCGCAATGCCTTGAAACCCCTTAATAGGAAACTAGATGGCTAGCATGGGGTTGATATTCTATTCGTGAGATGATTCGAACTCGGATTGAGAGACTTAGTGCCTCGATAGCACACAAAATACTCCGCTGCACCAAACTGCCGTTAAAAAAAAAACTTTCATAAAATGTTCACTTAAAGTTCAATCCTAAAAAATGAAAGGTAAATAATTACGTAACTCATAGCAATGTAGTTTTGTAGCGTTATCATTTTGGGCTTCATGTATACTAAAAATACTGGCAAGATATTACAAATATTACTCTATATGTTTTAATTTACTTGTCTATTTTTGACTTTTTTATTCAATTTTAATCGTAAATTATTATTTGTGTTTTATATAATACTTGATGAAAATTATAAAAAAAAAATACATTTAAAACTCAATTCATACATATAATTTTTTTAAATATTATATAACACACACAAAATAATTTACGGTCAAAACTGAATTAAAAAATCAATAATCAACAAGTAAATTGAGACGAATGGAACAATAAAAAAATTAGTCCATATATTAGTAATATACTATCCATGGTTTACACATCTAGGTAATGTACTATTTTATTACTAATATCTCTATAAAAACCGGCTAAACTTTTCTAATATAGATAATGTAACCGGCTATGACAGGTTAGAACTCGAAATTTGGAACAAAACAATTAGGGATAATAGGTTGTAAGTGTAACATTTTTGTCCAATTTTACTATGTTATACAATGTCTTATTAATCTTACCAAAAAACACACCCACAATTACAAATTATCTCTATTGTAACATAATTAGCAATTCCGTTTGGTTTTTATGACGTGACACCCACTACCCACATGTTTGACCTGTTACATTTAGTTGACCCCGTTATTTTCAACCATGTTATTAAAAAAACTCACCCACCTAATATATCACCATCATCTCCATCCTTATCTTCTTCTTCATCACACTCCCACCACTCCCCTCCTCACATTCCATAAAATCAACATCCAAACACTCCTCACATTAAAAAACGCATCCACCTAATATACCAGATTACAGGAACAAGAGTATTTGTGGAGTATAGCAAGATCAAACTGGTCTTGATGCCCGAATTGGTATGAAGGGAGGTTGAGATTGGGAGACGTTGTGAAATCTATATCGTTTTCAGTAATTTCTTCATCAAGAATTATGGAGAAGTTGTTGATATCATCAGTGTCGATGTTGTTGCTTGTTGGAGGTTTGGTAGTGATATTATCAATAGGTGTTGGATAGTTGGTTATATCGGTCGTAGGAAAGGAGATGTTAGTGGCATATGAAGATTGTTCGTCGTAGCAACAATTTGAGCTCGAAGCAACTTCTGAGTTTTGTATAGTTTTCGGAAACAAATCTGATTCGTAGAACTCGAATAGTTGAGCGCTCAATGGGTTCGAAACTTGCTCCTGTTGATAAAAAAACAAAAAGAAACCCCGTATAAGCTTATCATAATCTTATTAACGCGGTCACAGAAAATGACATGTTTATATTCTCCAAATCATTAAAGAAAAGGAGACCTGGCGTTCTAGCTCATCGAAAAGCGACAAATTTATAAGTTTGGTAGAAAGGCCATCGAATGCATATAGGCAGGCGTACGGGGGTGTTTATGTTCTAGACCTAATTTATAAGTTTAGGTGGGGTGCGTTTTTTAATGGGAGGAGTGTTTGGATGTTGATTTTATGAAATGTGAGGATGGGAGTGGTGGGAGTGTGATGAAGAAGAAGATAAGGATGGAGATGATGGTGATATATTAGGTGGGTGAGTTTTTTAATAACAGGGGGTGAAAATAACGGGGTCAACTAAATGTAACGGGTCAAACATGTGGGTAGTGGGTGCCACGTCATAAAACCAAACGGAATTGCTAATTATGTTACAATATAGATAATTAGTAATTGTGGGTGTGTTTTTTGGTAAGATAAATAAGACATTGTATAACATAGTAAAATTGGACAACAATGTTACATTTACAACCTATTAAACATAGTAAAATTGGACAACAATGTTACATTTACAACCTATTATCCCAAACAATTACTACCTCGATAAATTAAAAATATACTCCTAAACAAATTCTTAGCTTGTAAATTGGTTGCTAATGTCTGATATAAATATCTAATACATGTGTGCTTGTCAAATAACACTCAAGAATCGAATATTGTGATTCTAAAGCAACACGATCAAGTTATCAGCATTATGGTGTTTGAAATATATAAAAGTTTTTATATAGAAAAGCATTATAATTCAAATTCCATGAGGTATTAAAGAGTATCTATTAATTATTTACGTTTTTCTGTGGCAGGACAATTATGACCACGGGGCTCCATTGGAGTTCAAAAATGAAATTATAACATTATCACAGATCGAGCATCTAAATCTGGTCAGATTTTATGGTTACATCGATCATGCTGGTGAGCGTATTATCATGCTAAAATATGTTACTAACGGAACCATTCGTGAACATTTAGATGGTAAGTGCACCTACATGGATCTCGGTTATTGATTTCATATCCGGGTATATATTCTTGTTTTTTAAAGATTTTTTGAAAAAAAAAGCGTTTGTACCAGATGAAAAATATGAAGCGTTAGTTCCAGATGAAAAGATGAAGGAGATTAAAAAATGAAGCGTTTGTTCCTAATTTCGAGTTGTAACCTGTCATAGCTGGTCACATTATCTATATTGGAAAAGTTTAGCCGGTTTTTATAGCGATATTAGTAATAAAAATAGTACGTTACCTATATGTGTAAATGATGGATAATATATTACCAATACATGGACTTAACCCAAGAACATATTTAAACATTAAAATTATGCGCATAAACAATTTTATTTAGTTATTTTTAACAATCATACTCCCTCCGTCCCAATTCACTTGTCCACTTTTTACTTTTTAAGTTTTTTTTCATCAACTTTGATCTTAAATTAAAAATTTTATCTTAGGTAATACTTAATAAAAACTATATGAATGAATTGAGTTTTAAATGTATTTTTATTATTATTATTCTTATCAAATATTATATAATACAAAATTTTTAATTTATAGTTAAAGTTGAAGAAAAAAGATTTAAAAAATATAAAGTGAACAAGTAAATTGAGACGAAATGAGTAATAATCTATTTAAAAGTCGTTATTAGTTATAAAGACTTATAGCCACATTAATCGTATTTTTATTTTCCAGAGCCACTTAAAATAACGAGACGACCGTGTTGATAAGTGATACTCCCTCCGTCGTAAATTAATAGTCAATCGACAAAAAACATATTGTTTTAGAAAATATTAATATCACAACATTCTCTCTTACTTTTTTACAAAATTACACTCTTACTTTTATACAATTAATTAAAACTTTATACATAATTTGTAAGTTCTAGTACCATTAGGTGTAATATAGTAAATTCGTTACATTACTTAGATCTATTTTTAAAATAGGATTATAATTTTAAGACATCCCAAAAAAATATAAGAAAGTATAAATTTGAGACGGATGGAGTAACAAAATATACTTATTTTGTTTTGCACACTTAGCTCAATGAAGAGTGTCAATTTTTCTGGTGATTTTGTAGGTAGAAGTTTACTTAAAAGCCACAACTTTGAAAAATAAGGGTCATTGGGATGATGTGATTGCACGCCTTGTAAGATATAGTGATGGTTGTATTTGTGCTAAAAATTGACATAAACTAGACCAACAAGGCGACACCCATGACTTTTTTACCTTTTCATTTTTGTTTTCTTTTGTTTCAAGTCTTATTCTTAGTGTTTTATTAATAATAATTTACTTTATTTTTTTTCGATTATTAATATTTGCAATAATTTTTATTCCTGACTCGTTAAATTTATCTTTATATTTTTTAATATTTCATTTAGATTTGCAAAGTAATATAGAATTGTTAAAGTCGTTTAGAAAAGTTAGTTAGATCCGAATGATGATTGGGACTTTAAGGGTGCGTTTAGTTAGAAAACAATTTTAATCATTTTTTATTTTCTATTTTGTAAAAAAAGAAAAGGGATTTTTTTTTCCACAAAACACTTAAAATTTAGAAAACGCGTTTAGTTGGAGAAATTTGTGTTTTTCATTTTTCAAAACTATAAAAGAAACAAAAGGGGAAATGAATTACCATTGGAGCATTAGTCCAATGGGTGGAGCTCTTGTGCTTGAGTCAAATGACCCAAGTTCAATTCCTATCCTTGGCATTTGTTTCAAATAGGTACCCGCCTCCGCAAAACCTATGGGCACACTGGAGAGACTTTGTGGAATAAGAGATCGAGGGTTGAGTCTTGGCTCGTCTCACTCCAGGTGTTGCTCCTCTGGGCCAGGAGAGTTGCCGGAGCTATTCCTTGTGGGGTGGACAATGGCTGGTGCCAAAAGGCACCCGGGGTTAAGGTGTTCCTGCCGATCTTCACCTTTTGTGGAAAGGGGAAATGAATTTTCTGTGTATAAAAGAAAACTTAGAAAAAAAAGAGTTTTTTGTTTTTTGTGCAAAAGGGTAAAACAAGGATTTTGCATTTTCTAGAAAATATTTGTGGAAAACGATGATTTGAACGAGTTTTCTATTTTCCTTGTTTTGTAAAAAATATTTTGTAAAAAACAGAGTGTTTTCCATCCAACTAAACGCAACCTAAATATTTGGGTGTTTCATTAGCTTTCCTAGGAGTGCATATTTCGAAAGAAACAAAGGGAGATGTAGTACGGTCTTATCTCTACTACTTATAAAGGAAAACCCACAAAACCTTGAATGTTGAAAAATGATTTAATTATAGAATTGTTGAAAAATTAAATGCATAAAAGTTGAATATTAATTATGAAATTGTTGAAAAATTAAATGCACATAAGTTTGATAAAATAGGAAATATTGAAAAATTAAACCATAAACAATTGCATAAGTTACCGGGTCACGGGTTCTACCACCGGATTAATTCGGTCGAGTAACTTGGTCACGGGTTCCACCAACGAGTCAACCCGGTCGAGTCATCGGGTCATGGATCGACCATCGGACCAACCTGATTGAGTCACCCGGTAATGGGTTCGGTCATCGGGCCAATCTTTTTTAGTCACGGGTTCGACCATCGGGTTAACTCGATCGAGTCACCGGGTCACGGGTTCGACAACCGGGTCAATCCTGTCGAGCCACTGGGTCACTGGCTTCGACCACCGGGTCAATCCTATCGAGTCACGGGTTCAACCACCGGGACACGGGTTCGACCACCGAGTCAACCCGATCGAGTCAATGGGAACGGGCTCGCCTACCGGTTCAACCCGGAAAAGTCACCGGGTTACCGATTCGATCATCGGGTCAATTAATAAATCATTAAATATCTATCGCTAGGCAATTATTGGGTCACGAGTTCGACCATCGAATCAATTAGCATATCATTAATTATATGTCTTTAAGTAATTATGCTGCTATGCGCGGGTAATCGTCTAGTAAAGTTATAAGTTTGTATAAGCACGACCACCTCAACATCGGAGTATTATATAAGGCTAGCCACAAGTAACCAACAATTTATATTTTTCTTGTCATATTAGGTTTTTTTTCTTCGACGATCTACAAACGATTTGTTTTCGCAACAAGACAACTAAGTTCTATTTTTTTTGAAATCTAATAAATAAAAACATTATATTAAATAAAAAACTATTACATAATAGGTCAAATAGAATAAAAACATTACAATAACTAGCATGGTACCCGCGCGTTACGGCTACGGGTAACCTGTAACATAATTTATAATAAACAATATTTTAATTTTATGATTTTCTTACAATCGTATCATGAAAAAGGATAATTTAAGATCTAAGTAACTTTATCTAATTGTCTAGGCGAACCGATGATGGATTCGGTTTTCGGTTGAACTTGTTGGTCTGGTTCGGTTTTCAAAATTATATACAACATAATTTTAGGTAAACAAAATATATATGCTTTTATAGATATACATTTTACTTATTGTATAGAGTCAATCTAAAATTGTATTTTTAAATAATGTTGTGTATCAATTATATATTAATAGAAATGTACTCGTGTGATGCGACAACGGGTACCATGTGTTTAACCGGAGAAAAACAAAAAAAATGATCCCAACCAGACCCGGTTTACTCATTTGTATAGGTTTTGAATCGTTTTATCCAGCTCGTTTTGAGACGTCTTTTATGTGCTAGCTAAATGCCTTGGTCAGATCTGGTTTTTAAAACACTATGTATCAGCATAAATTGTATGAAACTTTTGGTGTTTTATTAGTTTGTATAATATATGGTATATAATAAAATGTACTTTTAACATTATAAATGTTTTTAAAATAATATTAATTAATGTTGTAATGGATCAAGGATGTTTTAAAAAATTCTATTAAATGTGTTGACCAATCAATAAGTGTGTTTGTGTATTGGTTAATTGTACATATTTAATAAGTGTGAAAACACTTATCCTTTTACCACTTATTTCCAATAATAACAAGACCAAAACGTGTAATTTATGTCGTAAAAGTCGTAATTATGCGTGGTTTGTGTTTTTATTGTGTTTTAGGACCAAAAGATGAAAAAGGAAGAAAACACGGGCTTTCACGGGCTTTTATCGAAGAAAACGAGAAAAGACGAAGTCAAAAGATCAAGAGTGCAAATAGAACGGAAGTCCAAGGCCTATTCTAAAGATTTATCGAAGAAAAAGTTTAAAGACGGAAGTTTAATAAAGTCGAAGAACTCGAGTCTAAATAAGTGAAGAATTTATAAGACGAGTTTAATTAATCCCGAGACGACGTCGAGAAAAGTCGAAGAACTTAAAAGACGAAGAGCCGAGAAGAAAGAAAGAGGAGGCAACACATGCACCTCCCCATTTTCCCTATAAATACCCTCCTAAACACATTAGGAGGGAAGTTAGCTAGTCATTTTCTTTTTTCTAGTTTTCATTTTAGAGAGAGAAAGTGTTTAACTTTCTCTCACTAAACCTTCATCTTTTCTTTCAAGATTAAGCTTTTATTTAATCTTTGTATTTGAATTTTATTAATCAACAAGTTCAATTTAAGCTTTTTGTTCTTTAAATCTCTTTCTACATTTCTTGGTTTCACTTTAATTTTTTATCCGAAAATATTATTTCATACGGTTGATTTGATGATTTCGTGATTAAAAGGTTAATCTTTTTATTCCTGCATAAGCTTTCAAACGGTTTAAGCTATAAGCTCTTTGTGCTTATTGGCTTATTTCATGTTTTTAGCTTATTGCTTTTCGGATTACTTAAAAGGTTTAGTCTTTTTAATTCGAAAAGATTGGAACGAAATTATTTCATACTTGGTTGAAAAACCTTGTATTAAATGGTGCCGCTGCCGGCTCTTTTCGTTAAGATTAACGGTTTTAAGTGAGAGACGCGTTGGGTTTTGGGATCATTTCATCTTTGAACGTTATTTTCCTTGCTTTAAAATTTTCAAAAAACCATAAAAATTAAAAATTTTCAAAAATCCAAAAAAAATAAAAAAAATAAAAAAATAGAAAAACATAAAAAACCAAAAATATTTCTTTTATATTTCTCTTTTCCTTTTTGTAGGTGTGTATGCGTACTCGTGCTCGTAAGAAGAAAGTAGCTCAAGCCGAAGTCATTACTCCACCTATTGTCACCATGGACAATCAACCAATGATCAAGCTTTTGCAATCGCACGTAGAGGGCAACACCGATGCTATTGTCATACCTGAGATTGGAGCCAACAATTTTGAGCTCAAATCCGGCTTCATTCAAATGGTCTCTGCTCAACCTTTCTTGGGGCGTTCACTTGATGATCCTCATGACCATATAAAAAGGTTCCTTCAACTCACTAATACGGTCAAGTATAATGGGGTTTCACAAGAGGTGATTCGCTTGCAACTTTTTCCTTTCTTCTTAGAGGGACAAGCCCGGAATTAGCTTGATAAGTAACCGCCACAAAGTATTCTTACGTGGACGGATTTAGAGACCAAATTCATCAACTACTTTTTCCCACCCTCACGTACTACCGCTTTGCGGAATGAAATCATTACATTTGAACAAAAGTACAGTGAGACATTTAGTGAATCTTGGGACCGTTTTAAGGAACTTTTAAGAAAGTGTCCTCAACATGGTTTCACAAAAGTACATCAAATTAATACTTTTTACAATGGTTTAAGCATGAATGACCAAGATTCACTAAATAGTGCCTCGGGGGATAATATTTTGGTTAAGTCTTCTAATGTTGCATGGGACATAATTGAGAACAAGTCTAGAGTGCAAACCAAGAGTGTTCGGACTAATGTGGCTAGTGCTAGCACTAATGAGAGCGACAAGAGAATTGATAAGCTTACTTCGCTTGTTGAATCACTTGCTCTCCAAACCGCCAACAATGCCAAACAAATCACTGCCCAAGCTAATGCTTTGAGTCAATCATGTGAAATATGCGGGGGATCTCACTCATACACCGATTGTCATTCGACTCATGAAAATCCGGAAAATGTGTATGCCGCCAACGGTAACTTTGCTATGGGAGGCTATCAAGCACGTCCTCAAGGTGACCGCAATTTGCTCAGCTATCGCTCAAACAACTTTCTTTCACCACCCGGTTTTCCCCCACAAAACCCAAACAACCTCAATCGCAACAATCAAAACCAACCTCGTGCTCCAAATCAATAGCAAACCCAAAGAACCCCATATCCACCTCAAAGAAACAACCAAGTTTACCAACAACCCGCTTATCAACCACCTGCCTACCATGCTCCTCCTCCCAACCAACCCACCGTATTTAATCACGAGGTTGAAACCTACATGAGGACTAATGATGCGATAGTGCAAAATCTTCAGCGGGAAATGGCCAACACGAAAGCAGATATTGAGGACAATGTTTATATCAAGTGTAGGGGGATTTCTAACGAAGTAAGTGGTCTTTTCCATGAATTTGCCCTCATTTTAACCAGAAAACTTGATTTTTCGACATTTTTCAAAATTTTTAATCTATTTTGGCCTAGTTGTATAGTAGTATTTTCCTTTGTTAGCGTTATTTAGTTTCTTTGCTAGAACAAATTTTCAATAAAGTGTTTTAAATTTTTCAAAGTCGTGAATATTTTGACTCAACCCGAGTTTACTTATCTAAGTTTACTCTAGCTAGTATCCTTAACGTGTTTAAGTCAAGTTTTGCTAGGCTTTTATATAGGGAACTTTAAAACGCGAAAGTCTTAACTCTCACGGGTTAAGAACAAGAACTTTTCGCAAGTTCCTATAATTGATCCTAGAGAGTTGTTTATCAAGGGAACTTTAAAATGCGTTTTCTAAACTTGAAAAAGTCTAAGAATTTGCAAGATCCTATAGATGACTCGAAAACCTAAAACTTTGATTTAATTGGCTAAGCATCCACGAGTCTCATTCTTTGAGATTTTAAACTATGGAGAACGAGAGATGATAGAGTCAATTATAAGTTTGGTATTCTTTCGTGAATTTATGTGAGTTGATTATAAGCTTTCTCTCCCATCGCTTGCTAATAAATTTATTTGCAATAAATAAGGTTGCACGATTTGAAAAGTTACTTAGCTTCTAGCCCAAGATCGTTTAAAAGTTGCTCGGTATTAATTAGAGTTCATAGCCAAGGCATAACTTATTGAAGCGGGATGCGAAGATTGGTGAGTCCGAAAAGGCCCTAACATGGCATGAGGGCTACATTTTGTTGCTAAAGATCCAAAAGTGATGTGAAGAATCATTTATCAAAAATCAATATGAAGGATCGAGACACACAACGAAAAGGAAAAACTCCCCTAAAGATCATGGAGAAGTCTATCCAAAAAGGCCCTAACAAGGTATGAGGATAAATAGATCCAAATCCTAAAAGGAGGCGGATCGTTGTATATCAAAGTCCAAAATAAAGATTGGAGAAAAATGAAGAAGTCGTGGTCTAAATATGAATAATCTCTCAAAACGTTCAAGAGAAGAAATTCCTATTATGAAGAGAAGACCATAATTTCAAGGACGTCTCTCAAAGATTTGAAGTATGAAGTCGCTGCCAAATATCGGTCCGAGAAAGGTCTCAAATCGTGAAGCGAGTTATGCCAAGATATGAACTTTATGAGGTCCCGAGAAGCAGTTTTAAAAGATTTTGTCCTTTATCTAACTATTGATTAAATCGTCCCACTTTATTTTCAGCCTAAATAACTATCGAAATAAGTCAAACAATGCATCCTCGTGATCATTCAAGACAAAATTAAAATATAAGAGATACACCTAGGAATAAGGGAGTCTAAGTAAATAATTGGCCCACATGAATTCGTGTTAGTTTGCTAACTTATAATAACAATGATCTCGTTTTTAAGCTGGGTACGGGGAACGTGAAACTTGAGGATGATAAACGTTCATGGCAGCTAAAACCCCAATGTAAGTCTTTGATTTCATTACTTGTTTCTATCATTTTATTTTCCTTAATGTTTAGTATTTAATAAAGGCCAAGGTGGGTTATTTATGATGGAAAATGTAAACCGTGCTTTAAAATTAATGCATTGCATGAAGGCATTGCAATGGTCAAGTGTAGAGGATTTACTAAGTGTGAAAACACTTATCCTTTTACCACTTATTTCCAATAATAACAAGACCAAAACGTGTAATTTATGTCGTAAAAGTCGGAATTATGCGTGGTTTGTGTTTTTATTGTGTTTTAGGACCAAAAGATGAAAAAGGAAGAAAACACGGGCTTTCACGGGCTTTTATCGAAGAAAACGAGAAAATACGAAGTCAAAAGATCAAGAGTGCAAAAAGAATGGAAGTCCAAGGCGTATTCTGAAGATTTATCGAAGAAAAAGTCTAAAGACGGAAGTTTAATGAAGTCGAAGAACTCGAGTCTAAATAAGTGAAGAATTTATAAGACGAGTTTAATTAATCCCGAGACGACGTCGAGAAAAGTCGAAGAACTTAAAAGACGAAGAGCCGAGAAGAAAGAAAGAGGAGGCAACACATGCACCTCCCCATTTTCCCTATAAATACCCTCCTAAACACATTAGGAGGGAAGTTAGTTAATCATTTTCTTTTTTGTAGTTTTCATTTTAGAGAGAAAAAGTGTTTAACTTTCTTTCACTAAACCTTCATCTTTTCTTTCAAGATTAAGCTTTTATTTAATCTTTGTATTTGGATTTTATTAATCAACAAGTTCAAGTTAAGCTATTTGTTCTTTAAATCTCTTTCTACATTTCTTGGTTTCACTTTAGTTTTTGATCCGAAAATATTATTTCATACGGTTGATTTGATGATTTCGTGATTAAAAGGTTAATCTTTTTATTCCTACATAAGCTTTCAAACGGTTTAAGCTATAAGCTCTTTGTGCTTATTGGCTTATTTCATGTTTTTAGCTTATTGCTTTTCGAATTACTTAAAAGGTTTAGTCTTTTTAAAGTTTCTTCTAAAAAGTTTATGAATTTCGTATCTTATAAAGCTTTCAAGTTTATGCTTATTGAGTTGTTCAAGATTCGGTTAAGGAGCTTATTGGAACTGCTTATTGGACTTTGGCTTATTTTCATTTTCGGATTGTTGATGTTCATCACAATATTGGGGGTTCTACACATTCCGACGGTACATTCAGATAGCTTGTTTCGATCGCAATAACCATTTGTGGTTTTACTTTGCGATCACTTGGTTTTTCCCCTTTATTCCGATCTGGGATTGCGATCGATCATTGCGATCGCATATTCCGACGGGATTTAAGGTTACTTTGTGACGAAACTCTGCCCAATTTTAGTTTGTAACATTCTGATAGAATCATATTGCGACAGAAGTGTATTGCGACAGATACATTCCGATAGGATTGAGCTTGTGTATTCCGATATGAAACATTCCCATAAATTGGACATTCCGATAGACAGGGTATTCTGATTGACCTACATTCCGACGGTTTTAACTTTGATATTCCGATGGCTTGTTTTAAATATATTCCGATGGTTTAAGTTTTTTGGTTTTAAAGTTTTACAAAGTTTTTAAGTCCTAAATTTTCTTGTTAAGTTTTTAATCATTTACATTTTACTCAACGACATTTTCTTATCCATTAGTTTAAAATAGATAATCAACAAACCAAATTATTTTTCACCAAGAACGACTGAGTCGCACTAATCAACGGTAATCAATTCGAAAAGATTGGAACGAAATTATTTCATACTTGGTTGAAAACCTTGTATTAATATTGCATGAATATTATATTTTTTTTAAAATAATTAGGTGTTTTAATAAGAGTATTAAAAAGTTGTATGCATTAAAGAGTGTATGTATTGTATTTTTGTTTATTTGTTGTATGCATTAAAACCTTGTATGTTATGCATGAAAACTTGGATTACTTAAAAAATTAATGATGAGAGAGATACAAATATGATTTATAAGATAGTATGATAACTAAAAACTAGTTTTTCATCTATATCAAGGCATGTTGTTGTGTCGAGGCCCGAGGGCAAATTGGGGTTGATTTCAGTGTTGTAGAACATTATGCCTTTGTCTCGTTTTTTTCCAGCAACTTCAATTGCTCGATGTTGTAATTCGAGTTTTTATCTTTTCAAGGCCGCTGCTTCTCGTTGAGCTGCCTCTTGCAAATTCAACTCCCGTTGCTTTAAGGTAAAGTTGGAGTCTTGTTGCTCCTTTTTTCCTCCCAGATGAAATCTTTCATTTTCTCCCATTTGTTGGTTACAACATCAACAAATGAAGACTTCCCTGTTGATGATGTAGATGACTTCTTTGTAGCTCGAACACGACCAATTGGTCGGTATTCTTGAGTCTCTTCCTCGTCCTCTTCTGGTTCATCGTTCAAATTCATGTAACCACCTTGCCCAGAACCGGAGGTGGTTTCAGAAGTCCTAGGTTTTTTTGTTACTTTTTTTTTGAAACATTGCCATCTCAACCTTTTGCCAACTTGGGTGATCTTTCAACACGCTCCACGCCTCCTCTAACGTAAAAGGATGTTTGTAAATCACTTTGGATTCCGCACAACAGCGGTGAGATCATTGGAACCAATTTCGTGATTAAGGTCAATGTTATTCATGATAGAACAAAAGCACTAATTCTAGGACATACCATGTTTTTTCATTTGCTCAAAACCGCGGCGTGCCATTTAGTTGAACCCATCTCGGCTTTAAAGTACTTAAGGACGTCTCCCTAAAAACCCCTTGTTTTTTTATTGTCTCCTTGTTTGCTATTCTCGGACACATAACACCAACCTTTGCACAAGGCAACCTCTTCCTCGGTTTTCCATTCTTTTGGTGGCTTCTTGGGATCAAATTACTTGGCTTTTGAAGCACGTTTCGAGAGCTTCTTAGGTTTGACGTATGACATCTCTTCGGATGGTTATGCGTCATCCTCATGGTTAACCGTGTTAGTTGAGATAGTTTGGCCCACTATGTTTAGGCTTTAGCCCGTCTATGTTACTTCTAGATCTTTCCTATGTAGCCTATATATTGTAATCTTTTTAGTGAATAATGATCAAGAAGTTTATTTATCTTCTAATCCGGTGCAACATCAACGAACAAAACACATTGAGATTGACATTCATTTTGTTCGTGATATGGTTGCTATGGGTCACGTGCGTGTTCTTCATGTTCCATATCGTTACCAGTATGCAGACATCTTCACCAAAGGTCTTCCTTCAGCATTATTTGAAGAATTTCGTTCCAGTTTGAGTGTTCAATTGCCTCCCGCTCAAATTGCGGGGGAGTGTTAGTTGAGATAGTTTGGCCTACTATGTTTAGGCTTTAGCCCGTCTATGTTACTTCTAGATCTTTCCTATGTAGCCTATATATTGTAATGTTTTTAGTGAATAATGATCAAGAAGTATTACCAATCTAACAAACCGCACCATGATTGGAACCGTGACCCGAACCTTTGGCCCATAGATTACTCTTGACTCAAATCGTGACCCGAACCTTGACCTATAAAGTACTCTTGATTATAAATCATTTGATCAAAATCAACATCCAAAATTAAAACGGTTACCGAAGAATACGATGGATTAGCATACAAAGAAGTGGGTGAATCCTCAGTAGGGCGATACAAACCCAATGGAGATTCAAAGAAAGCTTGTTGGTTGTTATTATACAGAGGAGAGAATGAACGGTTTTGATAGTACATGTTTGGGTTTTGTGGTTGTGGTTAATGATATTCAAATCCGGCGGGTCTAAACCGCATGCTTGTGACACATAGGATAATCAGAAAGTCGAATCCGACATCACATGAGGAACACTTTCTTGAGGAACTCAGGATTTCAAGGTCTTATTTTTTCGGGGGTTCTCTTGCTAGACATGTTGGATGGTTATCTTTTGGTTTAGAAAATGTGTGAGAAAATTCGTAAAATGGGTTGAGTATTTTTAAGGGTATAGGGTTTAAATTCTAAATTTAAAAAGAATATTTTTTATACATGTAACGATAAAAAAAGTTAAAGGAATAAACATTTTTTTAATAGGTCGTAGCTGGGATCGATTCGCAGCCGACGCTCGAGTCCAATCGGTCACTGCAACGGGGTCGACCGACTACGACATCGGTGGTATATTTGGCGACCGATACCGTTGCATGCAGCATAAAGTAAATGTTTTCTTTAAGATAAAAACAAAATTAACACCAATGTAAACTTAGGGCCCGTTTGGTATACCAGAATGACTATATACGGAACGATTATGAAATCCATTGAAGTTGTTTGGTTAGTTGGATAGAGAATCAAATGTAGATATGAAAACTCATTAACGACCATACACCATATCAGTCAACATTGCCTCCTATGGTCAGGAATCCAAATATTGTGTTTCTTTTCATTATCACACAAAGAAAACCCACTTGATTACATCCCATATTCTACATAAACACCGTAATCGATTTGCATCACCATTGTTGTTGGTTTGTCTCCAACTCTCACCATATGCATCAAACACACTGTCCCGTTCACTTTCTGATGATCATTGATCCTTAGTCAATAAGATAATCAATTTGTTAGATCGTAAACTTGATTTGGTCACTGAAGGTCGCTGAAAGCCTGGGCTCATATGCGGAATATTCTAGAAAGTCAAAGAAGGAACCATAGAAAATATCTATGGAAATGTCTAGATGTATATAGATAAGTATGGAAAAGATATTCCTTAAGAGATATCTTAAAATTAGTGATAAGAATGGAGTAGAAATTATCTAGAATACCATGGAAATATCTTGTATCCCGAATCTTCCATGGTCTAGTATAAATAGGAGTGTTGTAAGCATTTTGTAACTCGAACTAACAAGCATTTGAAAAGTGCCAAAAGTTGAGTAATAAAAGTTTCAGTTTCTTAAAACCTTATCTCTTCCTCTCATATAAGCCTAAAAGGCCTGTGTATTTCCCAACAAACTAGTATTAGAGCTAGAGACTCAAAAGATCAAGATGTCGAGTTCAATGAACTCCACTACTCAGAACACTAGAAGCCGAATTAGGGAATTATATAAGTCTGCTAGCAAGTCTTGGAAATGGTGGTTTGCTAATCAATGTCCTCCAGGATATAAATAGGTGCCTAAGGTTAGAAAAGAAAATGCGACAACGAGCGTTAGTGTGCCTTTGAGTGTTGAAACTAGGGAAACTAATGATTCAGAAATCACAACTAACATGGACTCAAATTTAGCAAATGCTCCATCGTGTTCTAATTCTTCTGCAGGTGATCGAAATAATTCTCTTCATACTGGACTCCGGGTGCACCAAGCACATGACCGGGAATCTCAAGCTTCTAATTAACTTCGTGGAAAAGTTCCTAGGTACGGTCCGACTCGGAAATGATCAATTTGCACCGATCCTAGGATATGAAGATTTGGTTTAGGGAAATATCACCAATGAAAAGGGTATACTACGTCGAAGGGCTCAATCACAATCTTTTCCCGGTTGGTCAGTTCTGTGATGTAGATTTAGAGGTTGCTTTCAGAAAGAAGGCATGTTTTGTTCGTGATTATGATGGGAATGATTTACTCACTGGTTCAAGGGGTACAGATCTTTACACAATTTCACTTCAAGATACCAATTCTAAAACTCCAATTTGCTTTATGGCTAAAGCTTCAACGACTCAGGCATGGTTATGGCATCAACGTCTATCGCATCTAAATTTTGATACCATCAACTTGCTTTCCAAGAAAGATATTGTGAGAGGCCTTCCAAGCTTGAAATTCATCAAAGATCATCTTTGTTCTTCTTGTGAGCTTTGTAAAGCTAAACGAAGTAGTTTCAAGACAAAGACTACACCAAGCTCTAAAGGACGATTAAATCTTCTTTATATGGATTTGTGTGGTCCCATGCATGTTCAAAGTATCAATGGGAAGAAATACATTCTAGTAATTTTCGATGACTACTCAAGGTACACATGGACTCACTTCTTGAGGTCCAAGGATGAAACACCCGAAGTTCTCATCAACTTCTTTAAGCAGATACAACGTGGTCTTCAAGCTCAAGTAAAAGTGGTACGTACTGACAGAGGCACATAATTTTTGAATTCAACACTGAAGAACTATTTTGAAGCCGAAGGGATTGAACATGAAACATATATTGCTTGAACACCCGAACAAAACGACGTTGTTGAAAGACGAAACCGTACTTTAGTTGAGGCTGCTCGAACATTATTATCCGCTTCAAACTACCACTATTATTTTGGGCCGACGCCGTGTCAACCGCATGCTACACACAAAACTGTTCTTTAATTATTCCAAGACACGAAAAGACACCATATCAGATAATTCATGATAGAAAACCTTCACTCAAACACCATCACGTTTTTTGATGTACTTGTTACATAATACGAGATGGTGAAAATTTGGATAAAATGAAAGAAAAAGGTGATGCATGTATTCTAGTGGGATATGGAACTCAGTCTAAGTTATATCGAGTTTACAACAAGAGAACAAAATTGATAGTCGAGACTATTCATATAAGATTTGATGAATTGCAAGAGATGACACTTGAACAAAAACGTTTATGTCCCGATCCACAACGACAAAAGACTTATATGCACAACCACACAGAACTCAGAACTCAAGACCACAACAATGAACCATCAAGTTCAAAGCTGGTTCAAGGAAATGTTCCAAGAGCAGATATGACAGTAGACACGAAAATTGAAGAGTTGGAAATGTTATATGGACCAATGTTTGATGAATATTTCACGGGGGAGAAACATTTTGTATCGAAGTCTTCCGCTATCACTCCTGATAAGAATGATGATATCGCTCCTCATCAACAAAAGGATACAACTTCATCTACTTCAACACGGGTTGCTACAGATTTACCTCCTCAAAATATCTCTTCAACAAACGATCCTACAACATCCACAACTACTGTCATTGCTCCAGAGAACACAAATCAAGCAGACCATGCATTAAATGACGAAGACGACTTTATCAACCCATTCGGTACACCCGTACACGAAACTGGAGATTCTTCTACTCGACATGTTGATCCGTGAAATATGCATACATTTTACTAACGACATCCTTCAACACATCATTGGACCCGAGATCATCCTTTGGTTCAAGTAATTGGAAACCCTTTACAGCTCGTTCGTACAAGACGACAACTTGAAACCGATTGTGATGTTTATATGTTCGCACTCGCCGTAAGTACAGTTGAACCAACAAATATCAAAGAAGCCTCGGAAGATCACGCTTGGATTGAATCGATGACGGATGAACTTCAACAATTTGGAAGACTTAAAGTCTAGGAACTTGTTGACAGACCATACGATATAACACCATTTAATCATGGATGGATCTGGAAAAACAAGATGGATGAAGAAAACACGATCATCAAGAATAAATCTTGGCTAGTGGCTAAAGGGTATGGCCAGAAAGAGGGTATTGCTTTTGAAGAATCATTTGAACTAGTAGCTCGTATGAAAGCGGTCAGGATTTTCCTTGCTTATGTTGCACATAAAGGATTTATCGTTTATCAAATGGACGTAAAGACAAGGTTTCTTAACGGTCCTTTGAAGGAAGAAGTCTATGTCACACAACCGGAAGGATTCGTCAATCCTCATTATCCTGACAAGGTGTATCGTCTCCACAAAGCACTTTATGGACTTAAGCAAGCTCCAAGGGCATGGTACGACGAGCTCTCGAAATTTCTGGTATCCAAAGGTTTCTCAAAAGCTTCCATTGATCTAACTTTGTCCACTTATAAATATGAGGATGACATTTTGCTTGTGTAGATTTATGTTGATGACATTATTTTCGGGTCTACAAACCCAAAACTTTCAAAATGGTTTGAAAAGGTAATGCACAACAAATTTGAAATGTCAATGATGGGAGAACTAAAATTCTTTCTAGTAATTCAAGTTCACCAACCCCCAAGTGGTATCTTTATTAACCAAGCTAAGCATTGTCAAGAGAAAATCAAAAAGCATGGTATGACCTCATGTGACCCCGTTGGGACACCATTATCAACCACATCCCTAGATGCTGATTTGGAGGGAGATGCCATAGATCAAACGAGATATCGTTCCATGATCGGCTCCCTCGAGTACTTAACAACAAGCCGACCAGATATATCACATGCTACGTGTTATTGTGCACGATATCAAGCACGGCCCACTGAAAAACACCTTAAGGAGGTTAAACGGATCTTTCGGTACCTTAAGAATACCATTCACATGGGACTCTGGTATCCGAGGGAAACCGGTTTCTTTCTAACGGCCTATTCAGATTCTGATCATGCAGGGTGTCTTGATACACGAAAAAGTACTTCTGGTGGTGCACAATTTCTAGGTCAAGATAAGCTCGTGGGATGGTCTTCTAAGAAGCAGGATTATACGTCACTATCATCAGCCGAAGCGGAGTATGTGTCTCTATTTGCGTGTTGTGCTCAAATTCTTTGGATGATAACACAACTCACGGATTATGCCTTCCACTTTGATAAAGTACCTGTGTACTGTGACTCAAAGTCCACCATAACCATCTCCTGCAATCCGGTACAGCACTCCCGCACGAAGCACATTGATGTCAGATATCACTTCATTAAGAAAAAAGTTGAAAGGGGAATCGTTGAATTATACTTTGTTGGAACTGATTACCAATTTGTTTACAAAAGCTCTTTCGAAAGAGAGGTTTGTGTATCTAGTTAGGCAAATTGGTATGAGATTTTTGACTCCAGCAGAACTGGAGGTTCTAGCAAAGAAGCCTACTTGATTCATCTATCAAACATCTACATGTAAATATTAATGAAAAAGCAAAATACAAAATTAAAAGTCTTTGAAAATCGAAAAAATATTCTTCTTGACATGTCTTTCAATATCGATAATATGAACGTACCTAAAAATTTCGTTCAATAACGACACGGGTGTACATAAAGCTCGAATGAAAGTTGTACACGTTTTTTAAAACATGCCATTTCTATTTTTAATAAAGAAAAATGTCTACTTTCGACAATTTTTCCTACAACGGGTAGAGCAATCTATCTTGGGTTGAGCTTGTCACAAAACATTCAACGTTTTGAGCTCAACACAATGACTTGTAATCAATTTCAGATTGTAACCTGGATTTACATTCACGGGGGAGTGTATGGTTTAATGCGCTTACCCTCATAAAAAGAAGAGAAACCTTCTTACACTTGAGTGGATTCGTCAAGACATTCAAACTATATGAACTCAAGTTTATGCTTTAGAAAAACCATGTCGCCAAAAAGAAATGGATTTTTCAAAAAGCGTTGAACACAATTTTTCAAGAGTTTTTCAATGATTATTCAAAATCTTTCAAAAATTGTGTGTTCAACAACTCCTATCCTCAAAAGTTTAATGTGATTGTGGATCATATACTCGTAATGACAATTCAATTGGATCAATTTTTGAGTGGGGGCTTTTCTAATTCATGCTAAGTTTTGACACATTTTTCTCCCGAAAAGTTTTCAAGACTATCTTTTCACAATATATTTTAATCAAATTTAGTATCTCTAATATCAAACGATTTTATATATTAGAGACAGTGGAGAAAATGTGATTAAAATATTATCTAAAGACTCAAGCACTTATGGTTACGATCAAATACCCACAAAATCTTTAATCCACAACGTTATTGGTGACAAACGGATGGTTAGGTTTAAGTCCTATGATCCAACCAGAACCGGAGGGATCTTCCCAAGGACAATCCAATAGATTATTAGAAGTCCTTAGGAAAGATGGAGTAGAATGTGAACGTAGCTGAATGCCGACTAAGTACTGATGCTAGCACTGGAACAATCACAACAAGGTGCTAGTAATGATGTCTTGGTAAACATTGAAGGGGTTGAATATGAAAAAGAAATTTAAGGATAAAGGATGTAAAGAAAGAAGCCCTCTATAAAACTTAGGCAGAAACCGGGTCAACACATCATGAAGACAACGCATCATGGACCCAGTGATGTAATGCACAACCCCTCCCCAGCTGATTCAGGCTTCTCTCAAAAGAAGTTTGTTTTATTGTCACGGAGATCAACACGAGTTCTATTGAATTTCTCACTCCGAGATAGTTGATATTGAATAGGTGGCATCTGCTCCAGCCTCCGACCACTAAAAGTGCACAAATCGAGTCTAGAGCCAAGAGATCAATCAAATCTCGTTAGGACACGCGAAATGACGATAAAGAGAGTCCTACACTATATCCTTGCGATATTGCTAGAACACTCAGAGTGATACTACTTAGTATTCAAAATGATGAATGGAAATCCTTCCAGTGTTAACATCAAACAACACTGTGGTAGGTCATCTGTAAGATTCTCTATGAATTAAACATGTGCAAAACTGAAAAGCAACAGTGGTTTTATTCTTAATCGATTCAAACTCGTTTCAGGTTTCTATGCAATATCTTTATAGTATTGCCAGAACATTCAGAGTGATATTTATTAATATTCACAGTGACGAATGGAAATCCTTCTAGCGTCAACATTAAACAGCGCTATGGTAGGTAACTTGCGAGATTCTTTATGAATCAAGCTTGTGTCAACTGGAAAGCAACAATGGTAAGATTCTTTAAGAATCAAACTCGTTCAGGAATTTGAATTGACGACTTTAATCAAGCAGATATTTATCCAGTTGATTCACTCTTTATGTTCGTAGTCTTGCTTTGAGACAGTCGAGTAAAGAGAACGGCTAGTACTGCCGCGAAACCCTTTCAAGGAGATTTTTAATTGAATCCACCTATCACAGGTACGATATTTAATATCGTTTAACGGTCTTCACCGACCGGAGGTAAAACGCTACCGATTTAGGGCGAATGTCAAAGCCATTCGAGAAGGCGGCGTTACGGTGTACTCAACAAAGTCAAAGATTCAAAACCACATACTCATGCCCAAAGACATTCAACGATCAAGAAAGCTAAAGACTTCTGTAACTCTGATGATCAAAATCTTCCTTATCAATTAATGTAGAGGAATGACCTCTTTTCAAAGGAGATTGTTAGCAAGCTTTCAAGATGGTGCAAAGTATGAGCATGTGGATGAAGACACAAGATCACAAGATGGCAAAGACAAGTCAAGAATGATTTGAAGATCTCAAGATAAAAGACAAAGTCGAAAGACAACGACAAAGGCTCAAAGATCACAGCATGAAGGAACAAGACTACTATTACACGTTCAAGACTCGTTTATGACAAGATTAACAATCTCCATTGATCTCCAAATATCGAAGAGGAATGACATCACATTGGGGGAGATTGTTAGCCTCAAAATATTGAGTCAAACAAGAATGTTCGGTCATAAGTTTATATTTCAACATTTATTAGAATGTTGTAATAGTTAGTTAAATAGTCGTGACATTACGAGCTTGATGGCTAGCTTAAAAGGCCTCTTTCAAGGTACTAAGCATTTATTCACCCAGCCAAAACAAATATAGTCCAATAGAAAGCCTACATGTGGGTGGACTATATAAGCACCCTTAATAAGTGTGAAAACACTTATCCTTTTACCACTTAATTATAATAAAAACGAGACCAAAACGTGTATTTTTTGTCGTAAAAGTCGAAATTTTGCGTGGTTTGTGTTTTTATAGTGTTTTAGGACCAAAAGATGAAAAGGGAAGAAAACACGGACTTTCACGGGCTTTTATCGAAGAAAAAGACAAAAGACGAAGTCAAAAGATCAAAAGTACAAAAAGAACGGAAGTCAAAGGCCTATTCTGAAGATTTATCGAAGAAAAAGTCTAAAGACGGAAGTTTAACGAAGTCGAAGAACCAAGTCTAATTAAAGAAGAAAATTATAAGACAAGTTCATGTTATCATTCGACAAATCCCGAGACAAAGTCGAGAAAGGAAAATTAATTAAAAGACGAGAAGACAAAGTGAAAGATGGAAACAACAACACTATACACCCCTCCACTATATATAGTTTATTTTTCATCATTTGTAAGAAGTTTTTTTCATTATTAGATAGATTAGTTTAGGAGTAGGAGTAGGATAATTACTTTCTCTCTCTAGATTTTCTCTCATGTTTTCAAGCTTTTCAATCTTTAATCTTGTAATTTGAATCTTAATCTTCATCTTATTTCAAGTTTTTTTTACAATCATTCTCATTCTACCTTTCTTGTTTTTAAGTCTTATGTTTTGATTTGGTTAATCATATAGTTGTTTAATTTTTATGCTTATTGTTTAATTGATGTTCTTGATTGTTTGTTCTTATGTTTTTTTTATCTTTTTAGCTTATTGTGTTTAGTGTTTATTGTGTGATTTTCTTATTTTTAATTAAGTGTTTTTAATAGTTTATTTTTATAAAAATTGCATTTTTAATATTTAGATTATTTAGTGTTTTCAAGTTTTTAAATTGTGGCTTATTTGCTTTTTCTTAAAATCAAATTAGTTAAGTTTTTAGTTAAGTGCTTATTAAATTTTAGCTTCTTTTTACTTTTTGCTTATTTTTCTTATCCGGGTTCTTAAAACCCTTTTTCCCGAATTAGAATAAGTTGCATATTCCGAATAAGGTAAGTTTTAGTTTATTCCGGATAAGCACATTTCATATTCCGGATTAGCATCATTTTTATATTCCGGATAACTTGTTTAAGCTATTCCGGATAACACAAAAAACAAAAAAAAAACATTCCGGATAACACAAAATGGGATTCCGAATATCACTAGAAATGCATTCCGACTAAGTCATTTTCACTCCAAAAAATTCATTCCGGATAACTAAATGAATAACATTCCGGATAACAAATAATCAAAACATTCCGAATAACAGATATGTAAATGACATGCTAGCTAGCTAGCTTCTTTTTTTCCCGCCAAATAATATGTTCCCCATGGGGAACATGCTCCCTCTAGTGTAACATTTGTTCCGTGTCGGTTTAGTTTTATCCGAAAGTCGTTCTAATTTTTATTTTAAAAGTCAGTTATTTTTAGTTAAATTTTTCGTCAAATTTTAGTATTAGTATTTTATCGAAAAGTCTTAGTTTTAATTTTTATTAAGTGCCCGCTTTAATACTTATAAAACCCGCATGCTTTTACCATGAATAGTACCCTTAAGATCGTAGGTAATAGATTAAAACTTTCCTATTATAGCATGATTACGTTTACATGTTAGGATTTTACGTATAACGTACGTGTTAGAACACGATAAGTATTTATTACGTAAGAACACGCAATAATTATTTAACAATAATTAATCACGAACATGCGATCATGAAATCATGAACGTAACTAAATCATGAACTAATATTAATTACGTATATATATATATTTATTACGAGCGTGAGTAAATATATTAGGTCACGGTAAATATTTAACGAGAACACATAAAACACGAACATAAATAAACACGAACGAACACTTAAACAACGAGACACGGAAAACGGTACGGGTAACCCATGTGGGGCCCCTTCCCGCGGCTCCACCAACACCATGGGCCAAGCCCATCAATTTTTACAATGAAAGGGGGGTTAAGGTAAAACTTGTTTTCATTTTTCACTTTACAGAAGAAACATTTAAAAACCTAAAAAGTTTTCCTCCCTTCTCCTTCTTCCTCTCCTTGGCCGCCGCATACAACAACAAGAAAGGGGGTGTTCGTTTTGTTTTTGATCTCGAATCTTGTACGTGTCTTCGTGTGTGTTCATCCTCGTTAGATCCACGCATTCGGTATATTCTTTTAATCCTTTTTCTTTTTGATTTGATCTAATAAATTAATTAAGAACATGATGTTTTTAAAACCTAATTAAAAACATAAATCATTCATGTAAACAGTTATTGGGTAAATCAAAAAGGTTGTTTTTAGGGGTGTTTGTTTGGCCGGCGCCTAAACCGAACCCCAAGGGGGTCTCGGTTTGGCTAATAGACCACCACCAAGACCATATGGTCCCGGTTTGGTGGTGTGGGTCCCACGGCAGCAGCAAACCAAAGGGAACCCCGAAGTGGTTCGGGTTATGGTGTCGATTTCATGTCCGGTTCATGGTTTCTAGTCAAGATCTGGTTAACGGTTTATGTTAAGATTATTTTTTTAGTAATCTTATGTTAAAAATTAAATTAATAAATATGACATGATTAATTTAATAAAACATGACTTAGGTTATATTTAATTATTAGATCATGAAATTATTAACCTAAGTATTTTATATTTTCTAGACTTATAATTAATTAATTATTTAAAAACCATGGTTATAATTAATTAACATGACTTAGGTTATATTATTAATAAATAATAATACATGTTTTAACCTAAGTATTTAACTTTATTTAATTAAAAACATGATATATTTAATTAAATACTTTTAACCTATAGTTTATTTAAATTACATGTAATAATTAATAAACTATACATTATATCATTATGACTTAAAAAATAATCAGAAAAACACTTAGGCTTATATACTTAGCTTATTTAACCAGCTTATATCTATTTATGGAAACTTTCTGTTTTTAGAAACTTATTTAATTCAGGCAGCTAATCTATTTATGGAAACTTTCTATTTTTAGAAACTATTTAATTAAGGCAGCTGATCTATTTATCGAAACTTTCTATTTATAGAAACTTATCTATTTTAAGCAGTAATTCTATTTTTAGAAACTTTCTATTTTTGGAAACTTTCTATTTTTGGAAACTTTCTATTTTTGGAAACTTTCTATTTTTAGAAACTTTCTGTTTTTGGCAACTTTCTATTTTTGGAAACTTTTAGGAAACCTGCTATTTTTGGAAAGTTACTTATTATTACACAATAAGTATAATAATACATGAAATACTAGAAATACTTAATTAGAATAGACAGAATATAAGATAAACACAGTTTAAGGCTTAAAACAGTAAAACATGATATGAACATATAAAATAAGCTAAGACATGAAATAAAACCAGTTACGTATTTAGTAAGCAGATACTTATTCATGTATGTATTTATGTAGCATTAGTGATATCGAAGTAGGATTCTCCTCAGTTCATCTTCTTCGTTCACTGGACATAAGGTACGGATTCCCGTCCTTTCAGTATGGACATTCTTTCCTTATTAGGATTCCCCGTATGCAGCCGAATGTTTTCCCGTAGTATAAGTTTATATGTTTGACTTGCTTATGTTTAATTTAGAATACCTATAGCCATATACATGCATGACCAGTTTCACCTAGTTATGGAGGTACCATAACCATAACATTAGAGGCACTGATGTTATGACTTCACCATGGCGGAGTGATTGCTCGTGGCGTCCCTTCAGCTTTTGGCCATATTATTATATTTATCATGTGCGACGTATGGGTGCATCCTAGTTACATGTTTTTCAGCAGATTACTCAGTGTGAATGTGGTGTGTGCCTTGCATCCTTCACAAGGAGCTGATCCCTTTTACCCAAAACCAGTATATTAAATTAGAGGCAGCCCCTCTAATTTGCATGATGAGGTCACCCCTCCAAGTATTCATGACGGTGGATTTTCATGACCTATATTGGCTAATGGTAGAACATGTTAAACAGTTTTTATAAGATAAACATATGGCTTTTCAAACTATAAAACCAGTTTTACCAAGACTTAACCAAGTTATTCGGGACTTAGTTTCTTTCGCTGTTATATGTTATATGCTTATCCTATTCATGCTTTATTGTACATCCGTGCACTGAGCGTATTGCTCAGCCGTTTTCCTTTTCTATGTTCCCAAAACGGCAGGTACTCAGGGACGCTCGTAGACTTTAAGCGTACGTGCATATGGACTGGAAGCTTTCTAGCCTTTCTTTACTTTATGCATTATCTTTACATTGATACTATTGCTATGGACATTGTTTAGTCCTTTCCTTTACAGTACTTATGTTTGTGTGTGATGAGCTTTACTTTTGGACTACCGATGTTTGATTCCGGTATTTTCCTTTTATGGTCATGTAATGTTTAGACATTTTTCCTTGTATGCTTTGATGACACGCCATAATTACGCGTGACATTCCATTATCAAAATGGGGTGTTACAATTATGGTATCAGAGCCAAGGCTTCGACTTGTAGGCTCTCAAAATATGACCTGTGATTAGTGGGTAGTCACTATGGTCTTCCTACAACTGACAGTCGTTTTCATGCATTCATCATTTTTATGCATACGTATATATGTCATTGTCGCAGGTTTATGACTAAGTAATGGTTGGTACAGGACTGGCCCTATTTAGTCGCATGTGTTTTATCGAAACTTTTAAATTTGGGACCGACCCATAGGCGTCCCCTCGCCATGTCTTTTATTTTGGGTGAACTGACCATAGGCGTTCACTCTCGAGCATACAAAAGTTTTCATAAAACTGCATCATGCATTCATACACAAAATTTTCTTGCATTAAATTTTTCTCTTGAAATTTTGGAATAAATTTTTTTCATGTATATATATTTTATGTTTTGATCTGTTTAATCATATGTTTTATGTTATACTGTCAGATGGTTCTCACACACGAACAGGAACAACTTAATGCTGCAATCCAAGCTGTAATGCAAGCTTTGCTTCCTCAACTGAGGAATGACATCAGGGCTGAGGTTCAAGCTGCCAACAATCAGTAGCATAATCAGGCACTTCCTCCTCCTCTAGTGACATTGGCAGTATGGCTGGAGAGATTCAACAAGCTCCGTCCTCGAGCTTTTGAGAAAACTGATAGCCCCAGTGATGCTGAAAGCTGGTTGGCTCACATCGAGAAGATTTTCAATGCTATGGGTTGTGACCCCGCATACAAGGCGAGGCTGGCATGCTATCGGTTCGAAGGCGGTGTGCTAAATTGGTAGTTAGCGTTGATGCAGTCTGAGGGAGGTGACGAGTGGGTTGCTGGTTTGACTTGGGATCAGTTCAAGGACAGGGTGATGGAGCAGTTCTTTCCCAAGGCTGAGCAAGACAAGCTCAAGAGGGAGTACCATGGGATCCGCTAGAGAGTTGGGGAGAATAGCAACGAGTTTATGCAGCGCTTCCTTCGCTTAGCTGGTTTCCTTGGTGCGGCAGCAGGTACTCCTAAAGAGCAGGCACACCACTTTAGGTGGGCTCTTCGCACATCGGTCGCAAACAATCTGGTGTGTGCTACGTTCAACACTGTAGCACAAGTGGCCGATGCAGCACGTAAGCTGGAGATACTGCAGGAGAGAGATGAGTTCGGGGAAGCTGAGAGACCTGACAAGAGGTAAACATTCGTATTCAAGCGGTGACCAATCCTTATTCTTTCCATATATGTCAATTATTCATCTCATTAAAATGTATCTTCCAAGCAGAAAACTGGGGACCGGTCTCAGCCGGCTACTCAGCAGCAGCCTCATCAGCCCAAGGAAAACGGTCAGACTAACGACCGTTCTGCTACGGAAAGGCGTGGCGGTAATGATAATTTCTGTCACAATGCTAGACACTCCAACAGCAACAGGTCCTAATACTTATGCAATTTTTCTTATGATTTCATGTTATAACTCATATTCTGACACTTTAGAAAAACTTCTACCAGGAACCATGGAAACGGTAGGGACCAGAACCAGAGAGGTTCACAGCCTAGCCGTCCAGCTATCACTGGTATTCAATCTTACGATTATCTGCATTGTCCTTTGTACCATATTATCATGTCTTATGTAAAATGTTTTATCAGGTTCCCAGCCAGCCAGAGCACCTGCTGGAGGATATACTCATCCTCTTTTCTCTACTTGCAACCGTAGGCACCCAGGGCCATGTCGTCGTAACACGGACGTATGCTTCAAGTGTGGTCTTCCTGGCCATATCATGAAGGATTGTCGTAAGGGCGAGATGGAGGGCACATCGGGACATGCTGATTCCAAGCCGCCTCCTACCACCGGGCGTGTCTACACGACATCTCGAGACCAGGCCAACAAGTCTACAGGTACCATCACTGGAATCTTGTATATGTATGGTCAAGCTGCGTGTGTTCTTTTCGATACGGGTGCTACTCACTCGGTCATTTCTACTGCTTATGCTAAGAACATTAGGATGCTCCCCATGCCACTAGAGAATAGTCTTACTATTTCCACGCCTTTGAGGGAATCTGTATTAATCACCCATGTATACAAGGGTCTTCCCCTAGAATTTGACGATAAGGTTCGACCTGTTGACGCACTTCCGCTGGACATGAATGACTTCGACATGATTTTGGGCATGGATTGGTTATCCAAGCATCATGCTACCATAGACTGCCATTCATATCGAGTTATCTTCGGTGATGTTAATGCACCAGAGTACATTCATAATGGGTTCGTACCCGGACGGTTTGTACAAATAATATCTACCCTACAAGCGCGTGCACTACTGTCACATGGCTGCGAGGGTTATCTAGCTACGGTTCACGACATGGATGCTGAATCTCCATCAATTCAGGATCAACCAATAGTGTCGGAATTCCAAGATGTATTCCCAGAAGAACTTCAGGGCATACCTCCTGCACGAGAAGTGGAATTCAGTATCGAGCTTATTCCAGGAGCTGAACCAATCTCCAAGGCTCCTTATCGCATGGATCCCATAGAGATGAAGGAGCTGAAGGATGAACTACAAGAACTTCTTGAACGAGGTTTCATTCGACCGAGCGCACCTCCATAGGGCGCACCGGTCTTGTTTGTTAAGAAGAAGGACAGCGATATGTGTCTTTGCATAGACTATCGCGAGCTCAACAAGATTACTATCCGGAATAGGTATCCACTGCCGCGTATAGACGATCTGTTTGACCAACTCCAAGGGGCCAAACACTTCTCCAAGATTGATCTTAGGTCAGGCTATCATCAGCTACGGGTCAAGGAGCATGATATCGCCAAGACTGCTTTTCATACCCGCTATGGCCACTACGAGTTTGTAGTTATGCCATTCGTCCTGACTAATGCTCCAGCAGTATTCATGGACTTGATGAACATAATCTTCCATGAATTTCTGGACAAGTTCGTCATTGTCTTCATCGATGACATCCTGATTTTCTCAAAGTCTAAGGAGGAACACGAAGACCATCTTCGTACAGTACTACAGATTCTTCGCCAGAAGCAGTTGTATGCTAAATTCTACAAGTGTGAGTTCTGGTTTGACAAGGTGGCATTCTTAGGTCACATTGTATCAGCAGAAGGAATCACTATGGATCCAACGAAGGTTGAGGCCATTACTAAGTGGCCAAGGCCGACATCAACGACGGAAGTCCGCAGTTTCTTAGGCTTAGCTGGCTATTACCGTAGGTTCGTGGAGAACTTTTCCCGCTTAGCACTACCATTGACTAAACTGATGCGGAAAGGGGAGAAATTTGTCTGGACTGAAGAACGAGAGAAGAGCTTTGAAGACCTGAAGCAGAAGCTAGTATCTGCACCTATTCTTACTCTCCCATCTGGTACGGGTGGATTTTAAATCTACAGTGATGCATCGGGGAAGGGACTTGGCTGTGTTCTCATGCAACATGGGAAAGTGATCGCGTACGCTTCACGGCAGCTTTGGTAAGTAAACTCGCCGATACGTATAGAAGAGAGATCATGAGACTCCACGGTGCACCATACAACATCGTCTCAGACAGAGATCCTCGTTTCACTTCGCGATTTTGGAAGAGTCTGCAGAAAGCTTGGGGTACACAACTTAAGCTTAGCACGGCTTTTCATCCTCAAACGAACGGACAGTCGGAGCGAACTATTCAGACATTGGAGGACATGTTGAGGTCATGTGCGTTGGAATGGACGGGTGATTGGGACGATTATATATGTTTGGTGGAGTTTGCATACAACAACAGTTGGCACGCAAGTATCAAGTGTGCTCCTTTCGAAATGTTGTATGACAGAAAGTGTCGCGCCCCAATCTGCTGGGATCAGGTTGGCGAGCGAACACTTGAAGGACCAGAAATCATAGAGACGACCAAGGAGAAGATCGCATTAGCTAAGCAGAAACTTCAGGAAGCACGGTCACGTCAAAAGAGTTACGCCGATAAGCATCGTAGGGACATACAGTTTAGCGTAGGAGATCACTTCTCCTTAAGGTTTCGCCGGCACGTGGTGTTAAACGCTTCGGGATTAAAGGGAAGCTCAGTCCTCGTTTCATCGGACCGTTTGATATCATTGAACGATTCGGTGAAGTATCTTACCGGTTAGCGTTACCTCCGCAACTTTCGCATGTACACAATGTGTTTCATGTGTCCTTACTCAGAGGGTACCAGTATCATCCCCTTCACATGGTTTAGTATCCACTGGAACAGATACGTGAAGATCTCACTTTTATAGAAGAACCCGAACGAGTTCTTGACAGACAAGAACGAGTCATGAGAAGGAAGACGATTCCATTCGTTAAAATCCTATGGAGGGATCATACCGAGCGGGAAGCCACTTGGGAAACAGAGGAGTCTATCCGGGCTTCTTACCCTCATTTCATATTTTGAATTCGGGTATGTTCTTCTTTTTTAGTTTACTTTATCTATAATTCAGGGACGAATTATTCTTTTTAGGGGGGAAGAGTTGTAAAACCCGCATGCTTTTACCATGAATAGTACCTTTAAGATCGCACGTACTAGATTAAAACTTTCCTATTATAGCATGATTACGTTTACATGTTAGGATTTTACATATAACGTACGTGTTAGAACACGATAAGTATTTATTACGGACGAACACGCAATAATTACTTAACAATAATTAATCACGAACATGCGATCATGAAATCATGAACGTAATTAAATCATGAACTAATATTAATTACGTATATATATATATTTATTACGACCGTGAGTAAATATATTAGGTCACGGTAAATATTTAACGAGAACACATAAACCACGAACACAAATAAATACGAACGAACACTTAAACAACGAGACACGGAAAACGGTACGGCTACCCTATGTGGGGCCCCTACCCGCGGCTACACCAACACCATGGGCCAAGCCCATCAATTTTTACAATGAAAGGAGGGTTAAGGTAAAACTTGTTTTCATTTTTCACTTTACAGAAGAAACATTAAAAAACCTAAAAAGTCTTCCTCCCTTCTCCTTCTTCCTCTCCTTGGCCGCCGCATACAACAACAAGAAAGGGGGTGTTCGTTTTGTTTTTTATCTCGAATCTTGTACGTGTGTTCGTGTGTGTTCATCCTCGTTAGATCCATGCATACGGTATATTCTTTTAATCCTTTTTTTTGATTTGATCTAATAAATTAATTAAGAACATGATGTTTTTAAAACCTAATTAAAAACATAAATCATTCATGTAAACGGTTATTGGGTAAATCAAAAAGGTTGTTTTTAGGGGTGTTTGTTTGGCCGGCGCCTAAACCGAATGTTGGAAATTCACTTTATGTGACGACATTTAAGAATTCCCATTAGTTATCATAGTCACACACACTTAGACTAGACTAGGAACGTTTTATAGTTTAAGTAGCGTGTGTGACTATATATACCCCTCCTAGGCTTCCAAGGAGGGGTGTTGCTTGTGTTTCTTTCTCATTTTAATACATTTTCTATTTTCACACACACAACCTCTCTTCTCTCAACTCAACAATGGCTTCCACCACCTTCCACCACCCACCTAGACCACCGGATTAGCTAAAAGCAAATCCACAATTGGCATCAGAGCCCATGTTCTATCCTTGGATCATATTCTTGTTTTCGATTTGTTGGTCTAAAATCTTTCGTGTATCCGTGTGATTTGTGTTCGTGTTATGTTTTCAGATTTGTACTTTGCTGTTCATGACTCACGGTTGGTATGTTTTTCTCATTTCATATCTGAAAATATCAACTTTTCTTTCATTTTTATCTATCTCTCGTATCAAGTTGTCTTTGAATTCTGTGTCAATGTGCCTCGTTATACAGTTTTTTACCCAATTTTTGTACCCGTTTTTTTGTGTTTGTCCTTGTATACATCTGTTCCTATTTATGGGGATAAGGACAAAAAGGTTGGTCCAGATCCATTTTTTTCGGGGTCACAAAAGTACTGGTCTAAAACCTATTGCGATGGCTATTAAGATGGATATTACGATGAGAGTTTCAGATGGCATTGCGATACTTTTTTAGATATACACATTGCGATGGCTTCTTCTTTTTCGGATTTATTCCGAGGGGTTCTTTTTACACATTCTGATGGGTAGGGCTGTCCTCATTGCGATGGGTGGCTTGATCCATCGCAATGGTAGATGAGTCGTCATGCTGCCCAATTTTTTCCGATGACTTTACGATGGGAAGTGTGTATTGCGATGGGTTCATGTCTTATTGCGATGGATATAGTGTTTATTGCGATGGTTTTTTGTGTTGACTCATTGCGATGAAAGACACTTATGCTTATTGCGATGGGTTTAAATGCATTGCGATGAACAAACATATTGCGATGGACAGACTAATGATATTACGATGGGACACATCATGTTTGGTTTATTTTGTGAAAATCATTTAGATGGGAGTTTATATCAGTTAAAATAAACTATCATATTTGGACTCATGTTTTTTCAAAAAACCATCACTTAATACATCATACAAAACCAATACCATACAAAACCAGTATCATACTACAACTTCTTTCGGTTAATCAAAACCACTCATACCATTTTTATCAAAACCTTTAAACCTATCCGTGACCTAAACCGTATCAACACTCGAACCTTTTACCTCCACAAATCCTCAAGTATCCTAATCCCATCATCTCCTATAACCCAACACCTAGACTCGATCTCTATTAATTCACACGAAATTCATAGATTCGAAATCACTCAATCAAGATCTCAGTGTTGTTATAATGTTTTTTTTAAATCTGTAAAAAGATTTTTTTTCACGTTTAACAAATTACCATCATTGACCATCTCAAACCCGACATGCAACAATCAAAATCCAAAGGATTTCAGATTTACTAAAACGTTTTTAATCTTTCAAAAGATTTGTTTGCGTTTTATCTAATCATCATAGTAATCTGTTTAATTCATATATCAAATCTACACATGCAATCAGAACCTACCCGAGACCTCATTCGATCTTGAAGCCTTTTTCGTCTCAATCATTACCTTGTTTTAATCAGATTAGGACGAATCTAAGGGGTTTACATGGGTTAAGCCTGGATTCATGTTTTATGGGTTTGGTATTCATTCATGAGATTCGTGTGTACTGAGTTGATATGGATGTGTTGTAATCAGTTATGTGATTGGAAGTCTGAGATGGATTTGGCTGTGACTGCTAAGAGGCGTTTAGCGATGTGTGTTGGGGGCTGATTGTAAGAGATAATACCTTTTTGAGAGATGAAAGAGGCGGTCTAAACAAGGTGAAACAAGGGGGGGGGGGATTTTTTTTGTGAAGTGAATTGGTTAGACCTACTACTATGTTACTCCTCCCATTTAAACTGGTTGACCAGTCACTCATCTATACACGTGGCCATTTGGGGCGGACATAACAATGTTTCTAATATTGTTATGTATCTGATAATGGGATAGATAATACTGACGTTGTATTCAAGGTGAAAAAAGGGGCGGTGTATTCGATGTAATGGGATTAGGTTTATATTATGTGGAGAAAGATTGGGTGGACCGGATATTAACACAAGTTGTACATGGGCCAAAGTGACGGGTTTGTGACTTGGGCCGGCCGTATGATATACTTTTTGTGTATTATGATATACTTTGAATATTATCGGGACAAAAGTGACGTGACAAAGTGCCGAGACAAAAATGACGAGACAAATGTGACAAAAATTATTTGACGAGACCGAAGAAAAATGGGTATATTTTTAGTGACTACAGATTTTTTTTGGATCGGGTATTAATTATGTGAAGTTGAAGACGGATTTTTCGAAGGCGTGTATTTATTTTATCTTTCAAAGATAACTTGCTCGTGCTTTATCTTAGAATGAAGACTTGTTTATGTGGTTTCCGGGTTCGGGGTGGATGGTTGATGACTCGGATAACTATCACTTAAAAGGGTTACATTGTTGTACTCAGTGTCACGCGCTTAGTCGACGTGGATAATTTCAAGAGGTGTTGTGCTTATAGACTTCTTTAGTGATGCATTGGGTACTTAGAGATTTCTCCACCGTTCCTCATTCAACAATTGTGCAAGCTTAAGTCACAAGATCGAAAGATTCTTATTCAGTTTCACGTTTGATGTATCCGGTTTATTTTATCAGTGGTCACTTCAAATTGCCTACAAAGGGGTTGGTAAAGATGGCCATGGAGAGTTTATGAGTAGAGAATTTCGATCAACAACTGATTCTCGCCGAATATAATTAAGCTTATTTATTATTCTCTCGAGATTTTCAGGTTCATGTGCGTACGATTTATTGATGGTTCCGAGGTTTCGAAACCATCAAGGGGGAAGAAGACACATTGAACGCACAACGAGTACACGTGATGAACTTCATACCTTCTTTTGATTTGAAGACATTCCGGGATGACATTTGTCATAGCCGCAGAGAAAATCAGTGTTTTAACTCGTGGCGTTATCAATCTCTAAACGGTACACTACTGATTCGATGTTTAATTGTTTGGTTGTTGAAATTAATCATCATCATCCTATATGGAGAAATATGCACTTCCGGGACTTAATTGACTCTGGTGCATCTCCGGAAGAAGATATGTGCATTTCCGGGACCTAATTGACTCTGGTGTTACGATGTCAACTTCATGAATGGGATAAAGTGTCTACTTCAGTATTTGAGCTTCATACTTGGGATTGATTTACTTTCTTCAACTATGTGGGGGAAGAAATGTCTTGATTCTTTCTAGTATGCATAACTTGAACTCTCAGGGGGAAGAAAAATTCAGAAGAATTATTTCAAGCGTGAGAAGAGAAGTTGTTGATCTACTTGGTGTACCCCTTACTTTCAATCTCTCTTAGCAACGTTATCATGTTATATGATGGGATTTGCTTGTTAGATTCCGATGTGCGCTTAATCATTCTAAGCTTTATTGAAAGCTTTGAAGTTGCTTACGAGGATTGTCGGATTAGGGGGAAGCTATTTAAAAGCTTCTACATCAAGTTTATGTGGCATGAATTAGGGGGAAGTTAATTCAGAAGCTTCTCCTTAACCAGAAGTGTATGGGTTACTTAGCTCGTGCCGTTACAGTATTTCTTCTACAAGTTACTTTAAAGATGAGTCGTTTTGAAGACGAAGGCCTCAGAAGACATCATCAGCATTGGGCGCTTCATGAAAGCTCTTGTTCTTAATCATTATGTACTTGTTAGGAAAAATATTGTAAGGAATTCTACATGTCGTCCCATAGGGAAGATTGTTGGAAATTCACTTTATGTGACGACATTTAAGAATTCCCATTAGTTATCATAGTCACACACGCTTAGACAAGACTAGGAACGTTGTATAGTTTAAGTAGCATGTGTGACTATATATACCCCTCCTAGGCTTCCAAGGAGGGGTGTTGCTTGTGTTTCTTTCTCATTTTAATACATTTTCTATTTTCACACACACAACCTCTCTTCTCTCAACTCAACAATGGCTTCCACCACCTTCCACCACCCACCTAGACCACCGGATTAGCTAAAAGCAAATCCACAATGAACCCCAAGGGGGTCTCGGTTTGGCTAATAGACCACCACCGAGACCATATGGTCCCGGTTTGGTGGTGTGGGTCCCACGGCAGCAACTGTCACACCCCATCATGGCGGAATATGGGGCGCGACGTATGGATATCATCACAACATGGCGTGTCTATAGAGATAACTATATGAAATAAGAAATGTCATAAAATGGAGACACAAAGTCATGACAATATCTCATCAGACTCAGGAGTCTAGGTAAGTAGGTAACAGTCCTACCGCTTACCCAAGACAAACAAATAACATAACCAAACAAATATATGTGTGCCACAGTATCACTTATTAAAAGAACAAATAAAAACTAAGAAGGAAACATGGATTCTCCTTCTATATGCATTCCTAAGCTTCTCCAATCCTAGCCACTTATGTTCTCATGCTTAACCATAGTATCACCTGAAAGAGACACTAAAACACGTCAACATAAAGTTGGTGAGAGTCATAGGTTTAGACTCCAACGCTAAATCAATTACAAACTGTGAATAACAACCATCAACACAATAACATATGGACAATGTGCTACAATTATGTATTAACAACTAGCATTCAAGATCAATCATTCCAAACCAAAATTCAAGGCTCCTACCTTGCCAAACAACATGGTACCATAGATGATCACACTATGTACCTATCCCAAGGCCACTACCTTGTCAAACCACAAGGCCACTACCTTGTCAAACCTCAAGGCCACTACCTTGTCAAACCACAAGGCCACTACCTTGTCAAACCACAAGGCCACTACCTTGTCAAACCATAATAACTGAGACGGCACGTGTCCCCCGATCCAAATCATACACAATCAAAAATCACATAGCAGTTAATCACATAATGTACACACAAGTCCATCTCAAATCACAAACACATTCACAACATCAATTTAGAAAATAACTCAACACAGTGTCTCTTCCATCCCATCTGGAAGTTAAAATCAATATTAAACATGGGACTATGAAACTCACCTGATTGAGCTTCTCCAAATGTCCTCGCACTAGCAAAAAGCTAACAAACCAAAAACACATAATCAAAACATGAACCAATCACTAAAACGGCTCATCAACCTATGATGGACATCTAGCCTCATCCTATATAAATACCTCATTTATATGGTCTAAGCATCTCATTACCCCCTCTATAAAGCCCTTAACCCCTTTTACTTCATAACCCGTCCCGTTAACATTTTACCTAAAACAGTCCCGTTTTTCATACCTTAAACTATGCGTCGATCTCCCCCTTAAACATACCCATGATCTCTGTAAAAGGAATATTCACACTTTTATATATGTTAGTTAAAACCTCCCACTTTCCCTAACCTTAAAGCTACTGTTAAGGCCCCGATATATGTGTATATATTGCTACCTATCCAGAATTCACTGATTTTAAACGTATGAAAAGTTCATTACCATTAGAGGGTCTTAACCTAAACCACAATCTTAGCCCAAGTGCAGATCCTTACTACAATATATAAACCATCTCTCATGTTCGTGAGAAGATCCCAATGCAACCCTAAGTACCCAAAACAACTCAAAACTTAAAAAGAAAACAGGCTGATTACAAAACTGTTTTGACCTCCGACTGTTGTAACCTGTTTTTGACCCACTTCCCGACCTCCAATTTAGTTCTCGTTTCTTGAATTGGAAAGACACTTCAGTTACCTTTTCAGGGATACTTGGATCGCATAATAAGAGTTTATAGAACTCCCGATATGATTAAAACAATTGACTCAAAATTCTGCCCAGTTTTTAAAAACGGGTTTAACAAAATCAACCTCATTAATTAACCCTAATCCCTCTAATTACAAGCCCTAATTTATGTGATCATCATATAATGATTAATTCAACATTAATTTACTGTTTTTCAAATTAAACCCTAACCTAAATCCATCATAAGATGATTGAGAAAGAATTAAAACACTTTAATTAAAAAGGGTTATAAAGATTTACCTTTGATTTATGAAAAACCAAGATTTTTTTATGAAAACCCTAATTCCTCCCTTGTATATTTCGACTCCTTATTGATCTCCAGGGATTTTATGAAGTGTTTTGATAAATAAAAACCTTATTTAATTAATCTTAACCAGTCCTAGCCCAAATACAAAAGCCCGGTTCCCTTTTTCCCTTTTTTCCCCTTTTTTTTTTCACATAACCGACCTATACCCATTTAATTTCGTTTTTTTTCCTTTTTATTATTAATATTAGTATTAATAATATTACCTTAATTTTCCTTAATTTATTTCAGCTCCTAAAGCCTCCAAAACCTCAAAACCGTAAAACTAGTCAAATTTACGCGTTTTACCGTAAAAGACGTAAAATATACACTTTTAAAAAAAAATCTCAAATTTTGAAATAAACTTTATAACTAAGTCCTAAATGACTTAAAACCATCCCGAAAAATATTCATATGGATAATTACCTCACCCGAGACCTCTAAATGCTAAACCGTAAATCCTAAAAAAAACTATTACTATAATACTTATACGTATACGTAAAACCACTAAATAACACCATTTCACTTCGTAGTCACTACCATGTGAGCTCATGAACATGAAATCATCACACATCGTTTCACTCACAAGGTACCCCGTACCAGAAACGATATCCAAACCACAATCTATACACACCAATAAGCACATAAACACGTAAAGACACGTAACTAGCACAAAATAAAACTAAGTGACGAACCTCAAAACCAGGGTTGTCACAACAACAAACCAAAGGGAACCCCGAAGTGGTTCGGGGTATGGTGTTGATTTCATGTCCGATTCATGGTTTCTAGTCAAGATCCGGTTCACGGTTTATGTTAAGATTATTTTTTTAGTAATCTTATGTTAAAAATTAAATTAATAAATATGACATGATTAATTTAATAAAACATGACTTAGGTTATATTTAATTATTAGATCATGAAATTGTTAACCTAAGTATTTTATATTTTCTAGACTTATAATTAATTAATTATTTAAAATCCATGGTTATAATTAATTAATTAACATGACTTAGGTTATATTATTAATAAATAATAATACATGTTTTAACCTAAGTATTTAACTTTATTTAATTAAAAACATGATATATTTAATTAAATACTTTTAACCTATAGTTTATTTTTATTACATGTAATAATTAATAAACTATACATTATATCATTATGACTTAGAAAATAATCAGAAAAACACTTAAGCTTATATACTTAGCTTATTTAACCAGCTTATATCTCTTTATGGAAACTTTCTATTTTTAGAAACTTATTTAATTAAGGCAACTGATCTATTTATGGAAACTTTCTATTTATAGAAACTTATCTATTTTAAGCGGGAATTTTATTTTAGGAAACTTTCTATTTTTGGAAACTTTCTATTTTTAGAAACTTTCTATTTTTGGAAACTTTCTATTTTTGGAAACTTTCTATTTTTGGCAACTTTCTATTTTTGAAAACTTTCTATTTTAGGAAACCTGCTATTTTTGGAAAGTTACTTATTATTACACAGTAAGTATAATAATACATGAAATACCAGAAATACTTAATCAGAATAGACAGAATATAAGATAAACACAGTTTAAGGCTTAAAACAGTAAAACATGATATGAACATATAAAATAAGCTAAGACATGACATAAAACCAGTTACGTATTTAGTAAGCAGATACTTATTCATGTATGTATTTATGTAGCATTAGTGATACCGAAGTAGGATTCTCCTTAGTTCATCTTCTTCGTTCACTGGACATAAGGTACGGATTCCCGTCCTTTCAGTATGGACATTCTTTCCTTATTAGGATTCCCCGTATGCAGCCAAATGTTTTCCCGTAGTATAAGTTTATATGTTCGACTTGCTTATGTTTAATTTAGAATACCTATAGCCATATACATGCATGACCAGTTTCACCTAGTTATGGAAGTACCATAACCATAACATTAGAGGCACTGATGTTATGACTTCACCACGGCGGAGTGATTGCTCGTGGCGTCCCTTCAGCTTTTGGCCATATTATTATATTTATCATGTAGGGCGTATGGGTGCATTCTAGTTACATGTTTTTCAGCAGATTAATCAGTGTGAATGTGGTGTGTGCCTTGCATTCTTCACAAGGAGCTGATCCCTCTTACCCAAAACCAGTATATTAAATTAGAGGCAGCCCCTCTAATTTGCATGATGAGGTCACCCCTCCAAGTATTCATGCACGGTGGATTTTCATGACCTATATTGGCTAATGGTAGAACATGTTAAACAGTTTTTATAAGATAAACATACGGCTTTTCAAACTATAAAACCAGTTTTACCAAGACTTAACCAGGTTATTCGGGACTTAGTTTCTTCCGCTGTTATATGTTATATGCCTATCCTATTCATGCTTTATTGTACATCCGTGCACTGAGCGTATTGCTCAGCCGTTTTCCTTTTCTATGTTCCCAAAACGGCAGGTACTCAGGGACGCTCGTAGACTTTAAGCGTACGTGCATATGGACTGGAAGCTTTATAGCCTTTCTTTACTTTATGCATTATCTTTACATTGATACTCTTGCTATGGACATTGTTTAGTCCTTTCCTTTACAGTACTTATGTTTGTGTGTGATGAGCTTTACTTTTGGACTACCGATGTATGATTCCGGTATTTTCCTTTTATGGTCGTGTAATGTTTAGACATTTTTTCTTGTATGCTTTGATGACACGCCATAATTACGAGTGACATTCCATTATCAAAATGGGGTGTTATAATTATGGTATCAGAGCCAAGGCTTCGACCTGTAGGCTCTCAAAATATGACCTGTGATTAGTGGGTAGTCACTATGGTCTTCCTAGAACTGACAGTTGTTTTCATGCATTTATCATTTTTATGCATATGTATATATGTCATTGTCGCAGGTTTATGACTAAGTAATGGTTGGTACAGGACTGGCCCTATTTAGTCGCATGTGTTTTATCGAAACTTTTAAATTTGGGACCGACCCATAGGCGTCCCCTCGCCATGTCTTTTATTTTGGGTGAACTGACCATAGGCGTTCACTCTCGAGCATACAAAAGTTTTCATAAAACTGCATCATGCATTCATAAACAAAATTTTCTTGCATAAAATTTTTCTCTTGAAATTTTGGTATAAAGTTTTCATTTGTTATTAGTTTATAACTTTAAAGTTTTCATTTTTAGTTTAATATAGATAATCAACGACCTTTCTTTTTATTCACCATGAACGAATGAGTCACACTTTTAACCGGAGATCAATTCGATTAAAAACCGAGAAAAACGAACTTTTAACTAGCAAAATTGAAGTATCAACCCTCCTAGCATGTTAGGAGGGTTGGTGCTTTCATTTTTCTAATCTAATTTTCACATAGTTAATCATCTGTGTCTCTCTACTTTCTCTCTCTAGAAATTCATCTACTTTCATCTATCTTTCTTCTTTAATTCGTGTTTAATCATCATATATTATGGGACAACATTTTATGATCGAAAACTCTATGTTATTTTAGTTATGTTTATTATTTGGTTCATATGTTAGTACAAGTAATTTTTTGTTCTCAATGTATACTTTTGATGAAAGAAGAAGATGAATGAATAGTATCTCAAATTTTATTTCGAAAGTCTAACTTTTGAACCAAACATGTTTACATTATAGGGAATGAGAGTTGAACTCATACCAATAGTCATTCCACCTTATGTTTAAACTTTTACCAATAGTGATTTCGGACTACAAACCCAACACACCCTTATAATTTATCACAAATTTAACGAAGCAATCATATTTACTTTTTTTTATTTATTTTTTTTACTTTTCACATCATTTTAAAAAGTTAAATATCTCACAAACAGTAAATCGTTAAGCGACAAAAATACATTAACCTAACGAGGATTAAATCATCTTCTTATAGAGGGGCACATGTATAAACTTTTGACAAACACTTTTTTCGATTTTTTTTCAGTCACATCTGAGAAAATCATATATAATTTAAGAAAATCATATATAATTTGTGATACGATGTGACATAAGAAAAAATTGGAAAAAAATCGTCAAAAATATATACATGTCTCCCTTTACAAAAGATGATTTAATTGTCTTAGCAATTTGTATGTTTCGTTTTATGTATCGATTAACAGTTTATAAAATACTTAGTTTAATAAAAATGGAAATAAGTTTTTTTTGTTAGATAAAAAAAAGTAATTGATTCATTGAGTATATGTTAAATAATGGTAGACATTGAACTTATGCCTTACAAAACATACTCGCCCACTATAAAAAAAAGAAAAAGGAAAATGTTTGTTGTAAAACATACTCGCTCACTAAAAAAAAGAAAATATTTGTTGTGAGGTTCGCATTTAGCCGAATCCCATTTCTTCCAGTCTTTTCCTATTGAACACTTTCCTGCTATCCTTCTCATTTCGAAAGAAGTAGCCCCACCGACGACAACAGTGACGCGCCTATGGTGTTAAATGCAATGTTTTAAAGCCCGGTTTTTTAATTGACCCGGTCGAGCCACCGGGTCACGGTTCAACTGGGTTTTTCGGTCAAAACTGGCATTCGGTCATTTGACCAGGTCACGGTTCAAGTGGTCAAATCAACCCGGGTTTTAAAACACTGGTTAAATGAGTGCAGTTTGACGACGCAGGTGCCAAAATTGTTGTGTGAGAATGCACCGTGCATTCTTACCTGAATGATTTAATTCTTAAATAGGTTACTACTAAGAGCACATGGTATGGTCTTGTGTCGTCGTGTGGTGTTATGGAAAAAGTGCATGTTATGTGAGTTTTTTCTTCTATAACACCAGAATTATCATAACACCATAAAAGTGGCTCACTGGTTAAGACCAGATTTCTGGTGTTATGGCGACCCATCATTTTTCTTTTTTAAATAAAATAATATATTAAATTAACATTTAGATTTAATTAACAAAAATAAATAACAAATAAATTTTAATGATGTAAAAAACATACTTAAAGACCAATAATGTATATATGTATAACAATAAAGTTTTTTTAAACTAAAAAAATATATTGGCAAACTTGTCTTTTTCTTTCTCGCAGAACCAAGCCCATAAAATTATTTATGAAGAAAAAAAAAGCTTGAGAACGACAAAAAAAAACCTGAAAACGCCAGTGAGGGTATGGCCTTCGCAGTGTCGTGTCGCGTTTTCGCGACCATTTGGCCTGAAAGTACGACGCCAAATGCGAAAACGCCATCCGGGGTGTAGTTGCTCGTGTGATGGGGTGGTGTTTTCGCGAAAACGCAGCTCGTACCCGGAGCTCTAATAATGCAGTATGTTCTTAAGGTTTTAACTATTTTTCTTTTATGTTTTTATTGTAGATGTTGTAAATACAATACTTCCATATTCATAACTTTTTTTTGGCAATATTAGTGTGTGACACGACATTTTTTGTATATTAAAAAAACGTATATTTTTTTAACAGCAAAAGATAATAGATTACTAGAAATAAACAAAGCAACAAAATCTAGCATCTAACCGAGACTTTAACTACGAAGGTTACAAAAAGGATAAAAAAACTCTTGCCGATAACAATCTTGATAAGAGAAAAATCCCCACTCCAAGAAGCCGAGCCACCGGTTTTCACTCTAGAGTGTTTTTGATGTAACCCCAAACAAGCCTCAGTGATAAATGACAACAAAAACAGAAGATCACATCATCCTAAACTATTACTCGTGAGAAGCATATGAGATTTAAACCAATCAACCTAATTGCAAATCATGTGACCCCTATGATGAAGCCATGAAAAAAGAAGAAACGCGAATGTTGTAAAAAATATCACTTTTCCTCATCGGATGCGAACAAAAAGTGACACTGTTCCGATACCTCCAAAGCTACCAGAGAAAACAAGTAAAAAAAAAGATACACGACGAGACTTTTCTTTGACCACCTTCCATGAACTAAACCAAACCTTCCATTGCTCATACGAAGTAAAAGGAGGAAAAGAGATGTCACACCAATTACGGATAAGGACCCAGATATCCTTAGCTATGTCGCATTCGGAAAAAATGTGATTAGAGGATTCCACATTACCATTACAAGAGGGACACAAGATCGTCGGGATATCAATGCCACGAGAAAATAGATTCAACTTATGAGGCAGCCGATCCAAAGTCATTCTCCAAGCAAAGATATTGACTTTTCGAGGAATATTTTTGTCCCATATAATCTGATGAGCAAACAAAAGAAGAAGCTTTGAATCAATAATGCAACGAGATTCCTTCACCGAGAAGATTCCATCTTTACCCAATGTCCACATACAAATGTCTCTAGCATCGTTAATATCTGCAGAGCTGATCACGGATATCATATCTCTAAGATAAGCAGATTATGAACTCCAAGGTTGGACCTCGACCTGTTCCAACTCCATTGACCATTATTAAATAATGAAACAATCTTTATCCCGTTCTAAACGAAATAACCGATTAAAGTAATTTTAAAAGGAGAATCGCCTACCCAAGTATCTTTCCAGAAACGAATACGTGTACTGCAACCTGCTTGAAAACGAAAAGAATTATTAGAAATAATGCCTTTTGAGTGGAGATAATTAGAAGAACCAACAATACGAGCACAAGAACCATTATAGAAGCAACCCTTATCATTGAATCCACATTCTTGATCATAAAGAGCTTTAATAACTTTAACCCAAAACGCATTCGGGGTGAGAAAACATCCTCTAACGCCACTTATGAAGAAGAACAAAATTAAAAACGTTAAGACTACCGATGTTTAAACCACCATTATCAAAAGAAGAAAGAACATTACTCCATCGCTAATTTTAAAGAACGTATTAATCTATCATATTTGTATTATTCAAAAAATCAATAATCTTGCTTAATCAAAATAAGATAAAAGTTTGGTAGAAGAAACGAACGACAAACATTATCGTCGTCAGCTGATTTGTTTAATGAAGGTCATGTCATGATGTGTAATGACATATTCCATTTAAAATTTAATTCGGCGTGTTAGTCAAATAGGAAATTAACTATTCATTAAAAATAGCAAATTTTATCAACCAAGCCATGATGCAATTATATGGTTTTAGTATATGATACTGATAGTAACAGAATATACCAAAGATATAATTCAATTCTTTTATTGATTGACAGAAGAGCTTGATTTTAAAATCCTGTCTTTCAGTTGATTAATGAAAGTTAAAGCCTGTTTAGATTACACAGCAAAATTATTTAAAAGTTATAGACACAGTTTAATCATAGGGCTATTTTGGAAAGAGGACTAAAAGGTCTCTGACACTAAAAAAAAGGACCTCTCAAAACAAAATTAGATAATTAACCTTATTCGACCTATTCGACCTTCATATTTTGTTGACACATGACATTTGGACTAATGATTAGCTAATGATTGGTTTGTACTAGTAGGGCCCACCTAGTACATGCAAGTACAAATGTGTAAGTGTACTTGTTATTCGACCATAAGTCAAATCCATTATTCGACCCGTACTTTTTATAATAAAAAATTATTTTTTACTAAATAATAGCAAATAGTTTTGTTATTCGACTTTGACCTATATCTTATTCAACCCGTACTTTTTATTAATAAAAAATAATTTTTTTTCCCAAATAGATCTTCTAGTTCTTCGACTTGTACTATTATATTATTCAACCCGTATTTTTTATTAATAAAAAATTAAAAACATTTTCTCAAATAAATCCTTTTTTATTCTTTGGGTTAACACCAGACCCATTCTTTCTCCTGAAGATAATACCCCTATTATTCCTCCTCCTCTGTTCTTGCTGCTGAAGATGAGGGTAGGGTTCAGGTATATGTGATTCTTCTCGTGTATAGAGTCCTGATGCTCAGCGCCATCTGTCAAACTATTGCGTTAGTTTCTTCATCTTTTTTTGTGAGTATAATGTTTGTAGAATTCATTTATCTATACTATCGGTAAATTTGGCGAACTAAGGTGGACTTAGAGCTGCTAAGTTAGGTGTACCTCTGTTGGATAGTTTAGTTTTATCATATTGCGGGCTAAGTGTTTGATGAAATGTTTCAGTGAAATTTATTGTTGTTTATTATGCGATTGATCACCAAATGTTTGATGAAATGTTCCAGTGAAGTTTACTGATTTTAGCTAATATGCGCGCATTTGAGTAATATACCTTAGCATATCAGTAAACATTAATATACCTTAGCATTAACCATTGATAGACGTTTCCAACAATTTTCGGTTGATGGAAAGCTGCCTAGAGATAAATTTGGAATTTGTGTTGGTTAGAACTAATTTGAAAATGTTTTTAAGATTTTGAGTAGTGCATATTTTGGAACTTATTTTTTTAATGTTTCCTGGATATCATTCTTATGCTTTTAGGAATGGGCGATAGCATCGAGTTTGGAGGGGAATTGTATGATGCGATGGCTAAGCGTAGGAACATAGGTGATGATGATGATTCTCTGTTTACTGTGCACAGTTTACCCATGCCAGTATCTCGGCTAAAGTGTCATTGCAGACATAGGAGCGTCTGAATTAGGAAGTTATTCTGCGGTATGCTTAAAAGATAAGGCGGTATGCTTTCTATCGATGCTTAAAAATAACGTGCAACTGAATTAGGAAGTTATTCTGCAAACTTTTCTGATGATATAGGTTTAGGTTAAGGGATCTTCCCCCACAAATCAAGCCTTTGAATTACTTTATAGCTGATAAATGTAGGACAGGTTTGCCTCACCTTTTTTTCCCGTTAAATAGTAGGTTTGTTATCTCATAGACTTTAGCAAGCTTTGTGTGGGCTGCTAAGCTCTCAATTATACTATCTAGGTTATTAAGTAATACCAAATTGTGTTTTAGGCATAGTTATGCACTTATGCTTAATAGGAATATAAATCATCTTATTGCACAACTGGTTTCCAACATTATTCAGTAAGATATAGCTTGTAGTGTAAATCGAAATCCTTTCTCCAAATTCCTCTAGGAGGGTGTGAATCCTATTTTTTTGTCTAAATAATCCATTAGAAAAGCTGTAGGGTTTTCCATCCAACCGTACATCCTATCTTAGTTGTGGATTTAATGGATGAAAGTTGGTGCTCAGAACAAGTGGCTAAGCTATTTCTTATGTGGACCTCCTAAATTAAGTCTCAATGCATATACTTTTGATTATTACAATAGGTCAGACCACAACTATGAATGATCTAATGGTAAAAACAAGTAACTGTAAGCTCACGAGGCTTAGCGTAAAGCTGGCATTTATCCATGGAGATAATCATTAGGTAGTCCCAGTTTCACATCTAAAAAAGTATGTAGTAAAGTACATTATGAGCTCAAAAGATACACTAGAGACAGAGATATTTAAAGAAAGATAAAAGCCTGGATATGTGGATGATCGCCGGTGAATTTATGTGAATTTTTCGACCTCTAATACTGTTTTTTATGACTTGGAGCTATTATCTAACATTATAAGCAACACTAAGGATCACTTGTTTGTTATCATTAAGCCATGGGTTCATTCAAAATACAATCTCTATGCAAATTTTAAGAAGCTTTTTGCATAATAGACTAATCAACACTTGCAGAAGAGATTTGATGTACGCAGTTCACCCTCAAGGGTGAAAATGGCCTCTTCAAAGAATACTCTGTCTTCAAGGTGAAAGCTGATTAGTATTTCTTCACCTTCTATAAGAGATTCATCCTAGCAACAAAAAAAAACATAGGCCTAAGCCCCTAATACTGTCATGTACATGATAGGCTTGGATTAACTTGTCTCTATTTATCTTTATTACTGTACAAGTTAGTAGGTGGATTGTGATCCCTGTTCAAGAAAAACAATTTAGTAGAAAATGAGTGGTCAGCTATTAAAACCATTCTCACACTTTGCCTCTGGATGACCAACTTACAGGCAACAATGCAAATGCAGGATTATATGCAATTTCTGTATGAGTGCAAACATTGATGAAGGGAACTATGTAACAATAATGACTGATTATTCTCTCATCTTATCTATTGGTTTGAGCTGTTTCCAACTATTCAGAAATAAAATTTGATGATCTTGTTTATGCAGGAGGATGCCGATCTGATTGACAGAAATGATGAGCAACAGTTTTTAGCAAGTGCTGATTTTCTTTCTAGTCAGAGAATGCCGTCACTGGTATCCAATATGCAAGCTGCAGGGACATTACGTTAGCATTCCCAAGCTTTGTTCTGACCTCTCAAATAGAAGACTCGGATGTATAAAACAAAGACAAATGTAAGCTTTGTTAATATATAACATTATAAAGGGCATGTGTATGAAGCAGAACGAGCTGTTTGATTTCGTTCATTGGCCAAGAAGGGAAAAGGAGATATCTTGGATGGTTCAAAAGCAGACTGCCATGGAGGGTCATACAGATCCAAGGTTCTTGTATAGAGGGATGAAAATGGCAAATCTTTTGTGTATTAACTTGCAAGATTTGTGTCAACGTGTTTAGTCTTATTTATTTTATTTTATAAAGACGTTTTATCTTTGTTTCTTTGATGTAGATTGAGAGACTAAGCTGTTATAAGATGTCTAAAATAAATAAGCTAGTGATTCTGTGTCATTGCATATTGTGGGTGTGCAACATAACTTTTGTGGATTTTGATTCTTTTAATTGTTTATGTTTATTTGTCGAAGAGATTGTCATAAGAAACTGAACAAGCTTTAATCATAACTTTATACGGGTCGAATAATTTTTAAGTCAAAGTCGAATATCATAATAATTGGGGATTAATTCATAAAAAAAATATTATTTTATTCAAAAAGTACGGGTCGAATAATGGATGTGACTGGTAGTCGAATAACAAAAGGATCTATTTGGGAAAAATATTTTATATTTTTAATTGACTAAAAGTATAGGTCGAATAATTTTTAAGTCAAAGTCGAATAACATAGTAATTGGAGATTAATTTATTAAAAAATATTATTTTATTTAAAAAGTACGAGTCGAATAATGGATGTGACCGGTAGTCGAATAACAGGTACACTTACACATATTGTACTTGTATGTACTTGAGGAGGTCCCACTTGTACTTTCAAATGATTAGCGAAAATGACAAGTGTCACCGGTCGAATAGGTCGAATAGGCTAATTGACTAATTGATACTCTCTTGCTATTTTTTAGGTACCCATATGGTTTTGGTCCTCTTTTTAAAATAGCCCTTAATCTTATGAGATTTCATGAATAATAAATTTATAAATTTAATAAAAATCTAAACTTTAAACATTTTAATTTAGAAAAAAAATCTATAACTACTATTTTTAATGAAATTATGTGAATTTATCTTTGACGAAATCATAAATATTAAAACGAAAGCACGAATTACTATGACATGTGAATGAATCAAGAGATTGTACATATATGAACGACTAATGTTATCTTTTTGTAAGTTTGAGAAAATATATTATGAAACATTTTCTTTTGATTTTACTATCCGCGTTCAATAACAACTCATGTTCTTCTTTTTTCAGTTTGTACATGCATACATAAATTTATAAAGTATTTTTTACAAAAATTGTGATTAGTAGGAATAATGATCAAATGAAGACGTAGCTACAATGTTAGTGTAAGATGAAAATAAATACACGTGATTGTATGTAATACACCAACACAAGTAATCCATCTTTAATGTTTAAACTGAGGGTTTTTTTGGATTTTTTAAAAGTTATCATATGTCAGATTAAATATGCATAATTTTCTTTTTATTGGAAAATGACGTGCATAATATCTTGCACATAATATCAATAGTAACTTTAGAGAAAATGATTTGCAAACTTTTTAAATTAATTGATACACTAAAAATTAATGTATCTAGACATATATACTTAAATCACTTTTAATTATATTTACCTTTATAAAAATATAAATATCAAAATACATTAATTTTGAATATACCAATAAATTTAAAAAGTGTACACATTATTTCTCTAAATTTAAACGTAAATAATGCATAATGTCTTTACACTAATATCAATATTAAATTAAAACAACATCAGCTTCAATCATGTGAGTTTAATAAAGTCAAAATTTTTATACAACGACTAATTGAGGTTGACACAGTTGGTCAAAGTACTGGGTTCCTTAATCAAAAATCTTGGGTTCAAGTCTTAGGAATAAAAAAAATCTCAATTGAAAGGGATACTACCCATCGAGGTATCGAACAAACTCCCGCAGAAGATTAGTCCACTCGTCCTAATGACGGTAGGAACACCTCGTCGTAGACTTAAATGTTTTTTTATATACATCGACAAAAATTGTATAAAATATTAATCGATATTAATAAGTAATGAAAAACTTATGTAAAAAATCATGCGTACATATTTTTTTTGAGCAAATCATGCGTACATAAATATTACAACTTTATAAATTTTGAACAATCTTGCATAGTTTTATATAAAAGAAAATATTATTTGACAACAATGGATTAAAAACAAGTGATAATGAACACACAATGTAACTTTTTCTCTAATTACAAACATGTACTAAAGATAAGATGAAATAAGCAAAACAATGACTGTCCATATAATTTGATCAATGTTCTCGACATAGAACACAAAGTTACCAAATCTGATTTTGAAATAGAACCAACATAATTGATTTGCCAATTTACTCTTTTTTCAATGCGAATATTCAAATGAATACAAGTATAAACTTACGTTCCCGAGTATAAAAAGAGAAGAAGAGGGATGGAGAGGAAAAAAAGGAAATAAGTAAAGAGAAGATAAAGAGGAAATAATTTGTTATTCTGTGGAAAGAAAAGCGGAGGGAGTAAGCAAAAATAAGGCTAAAAAATGAACTTCACTCTCTTTCATTCCAATTTGTGAAGAAGATTAGGAGAATAAATTGAGTGTAATTTACTATCTTTTACTTTCCTCTCCTCTCCAAAAAAATCTTAGAAACACAAACTTTTTCTTTTACCACTCCAAACCTTTCCCTTTCACTCCACAGCATAAACTCGAGAACGGAGCGTTAAGGTTGAGGGGAGTGGATTAAAACCCACATGCGACTTGGACAAAGTCGCGCGTGACTTTCATTCTCTCGGCAGCCCACTCATGCGCGATTTGGTTGCTTTGATCAAATCTTTGGGGCAAACTCACCAGCGCGAGTTTGTAATAAAACCGGACCCATATGTTTTCTTGACCGTTTGGTCATTTCTTCAATTTTTTTAATACACTTTTTACTTATAAATACCAATTAAATCATCCTCATTTTCACACACAATCTCATCTAAACTAAAAACTCTCCTCTCCATTATCACTAATCATGTCTCAAGAAAACACATCCCGATCCGCCAACAAACGTCGAAGACGTCAAAATACCAAAAACTCACCACCCACACCGGAACGAACGTTCAACCTAAAAAAACCCGTCACCCTACCAAGTGAACGCCATACGACTACCATCATTCTATCAACACCAACGTTACCCAAACCAACCTTACCGTTGCCCGAAACAAAACCAATACCAATGGCACCAAAACCCCTACCCTACTTTCAAAAACCCATCTTTCATATGGGTGGTTCCTCATCACAACCCGACTTTCGAATGGGTGGTTTCACAACCCGACTTTTAAACTGACGATTGCTACATCCCGGTGTATTCGGATACGTATCAAGGATTTGCTTCGTATCAACAAACCGGGTCTCCCTTTAAAGAAACCCATGAAATTATCCAAAGGCCTAAACCGAAGAAAGCACTAGCTAGGAGACGTCAAAAGAAGAAGACGGTCGAAGAAGCTGCAAAACGACAAACACATTGGACAGTCGTGGAGGAAATTGCTTTGGAAAAAGCTTGGGTTTCCGTGTTTGAAGACAACGTTCATGGAAACTAGATGACAGGGCAGGGATTTTGGACAAAAATCCTTGAGTACTTTGAGAGCAAAACGAAGCAGCCCGGGGCTCGTGCGTATGACTCTTTGAACGGGAAGTAGAAGTCCGTTTGACCGGCTCTAATTTGGTTTTGTGGGGTTTATGGTAACTTGATGCGTATGTCGCTTGAAAGTAGTGCAGGGGATGGTGATCTTTTTAACTGGTGTTGGTGTATTATGAAGCTCCCGTTCAAATTTTGTCATTGTTGGGAGATTGTGAAAGATTGCCCGAAATAGCGGCAGGTTGAATGCCTATGAAATTAACTAGGAATTCTCAAAAAAGCAAGAGATACAAGTCATATGGGTCTAGTTCGTTTAACAGTGTGGAAGTTGAAGGCGAACCACGTCCAATGGGCAGGGACAAAGCTAAAAGTAGGAGTAGAGGATCAGTGGAGTCGAGTACAAACGACAAGGCTTTAGCTAGGTTGATGTTGTCGGAGTTGGGTGAACAACAAGAACGGGCTATTCTAATGCATAGTGAACAACAAGCCGCATATTTTGAGATGAAAAGGAAAGAGATGGAAATCCGGCAAGAAGAACTGACAATAGCCCGAGCCAAGCAACAAAACGAGGACTTGGACTTTTATATACGACCGCATGAACATTTGGATGGAGCTCAACGTGCAACCGTAGATTGGCGCCGAGCTCATATCAAGGCGAAATATGATTTGCCTTTTTTGTTTGTTTTTTTAATGTTGTTTTTAAATTTCCTAAGTATCATTTTTTAATTTCATACCGTGTTTTAATTTTCTATGTACTCGTGTTTTAATAAAATGTACGAATAAAAAATATTTAATAAGAAAGTGGGAGTGAGTTGTAGTGAGTGTCATTACTCTCAAAAAGTAAGTATGAGTGAGTTGTAGTGAGTTTATTAAAAAGCTAATGTGACATGATATCTTACACGTAATATCAATAGTAAATTTAAGGAAAGTGATTTACAAACTTCTTAAACTAATTGATACACTCAAAATTAATGTATCCAGAGACATATACTCTTAGATCACTTATAAATTCTAATTATGTTTACCTTTATAAAAGTATAAATATCAAAATACACTAATTTTGAATATATCAATTAATTTGAGAAGCATACACATTATTTCTCTAATTTTAAACGTGAATAATACATAATGTCTTTACACTAATATATATATTAAATTAAAACAACATCAACTTCAATCATGTGAGTTTAATAAAGTTAAAATTTTTATGCAACGGTAAAATAATACAAAATATTAATCGATATTAATAAGTAACGAAAAATTTATGTAAAAAATCATGCGTACATAGATATTACAACTTTATAAATTTTGAACGACCTTGCATAGTTTTATATAAAAGAAAATATTATTTGACAACCATGGATTAAAAACAAGTGATAATGAACACACAATGTAACTTTTTTTTTCTAATTACAAACATGTACTAAAGATAAGATGAAATAAGCAAAACAAAAACTTGGATTTGACTGTCCATATAATTTGATCAATGTTCTCAGTACACAAAATTACCAAATCTGATTTTGAAATAGAACCAACATAATTGATTTGCCAATTTATTCCTTTTTCAATAGGAATATTCAAATGAATAGAAGTATAAACTTAATATGAATAATGAAAAATAATGCTAACATTCACCAACAGCATTCAATTATGTTATGCTTAATATGATACTTACTTTTTTTAATGTTGAAAATGATTTGAATATTAATTATTGTTTGTTTGATTGAAGATAAAAAGTCGTATTCTTGGGGGCCAAATGGTGACAAGGACTTGAAATCATACAAAAACTTTTGAGTGTTTAAATGGTCCATTTGGAGTAGGGTCCTCTCACTATCTCATGCTTGATTTTGGTCCATTCCCGATTAGATGACAACAAGAGGAAAAGAAAAAAAAGAAAACCAATCTCTTATGCTATGTCGTAAACTGCAAAATCGAATCAAAGACTTCTTATATGACCATTCCAAAAAATCATTCGCACGCAGCAACGGAACCGGAGTGGGTCCTGGGAGTTCCTGAAGCACTTATGAAATTTTGCGACGTAGTGTTAATATATGTAAAAAACCTTGTTTTTTCCTAAATATACACGTGGTGCAAAAAAATATTATGTTCCTCGTTTTGTATAATTTTCCGTAAATGCATCCGGTCAAATCACGTCTTGGTTATGTTCATGTTTAGGCATAAATCAATTCCCAACCATTACCGAACAATGCATCATCATGAGCTAAGCATATGTAGACTTGAAAATTGTAACAACCTCTTCAAGTAAAGCTACAAGTACATAACACAACTCTTTAAATGCATTTCGTTAAGTTGTATCTGCATTATTGAAATAACTTCTTAAAAAATGTATCAGCGTTAAGTTGCATTTTGTTAAGTTGTATTTAAGGTTAAGTTGCATCATACTTGCCATGCCCGTAGGGTTTGAATAAGGGGTTTTAGCAAGTGCCTGAAAATTTTATGAATTTTTTTATGTAATGTTAAATTTTGAGAAAAGTATTCGATTTTTTTAATATATATTAAATGAACCTATCAATTTTAGTATTTGTTTTGGAAAAAATAATACATTTCAAATGTTTATGTATATCTGACAATATTTAGTTTTGATTCCGTGCGATCTATGTGCGTTCACATGCCTCAAAAGCTAGTAGTGGTAAAATGAAACTTGTATCAATTTGAGCGTTTGGAGCCACAAATATTAAGCCCAACAAGGTCATGACTTAAATTCTTTAGTTCAAATATACAATATAGTATATCATATAATTGCATATATAAACATCTGTCTGGGTGGTGTAGTCGGTTATCACGCTAGTCTCACACACTAGAGGTCCCCGGTTCGAACCCGGGCTCAGACATATTTTTGTTTTGCTTGGTTATTCATTACTTCGTAGTTTGCAATGGGCTTAGACACTTTCCAAAAGATTTTCTTACTTTTTTTTTCCTTCTCATTTTGAAATGGGTTTCAAATATAAGCTACATCTATGATGATCTCTCAATTTATCTTTGCCAAATCTCAAATTTTTGTTACTAAATTTTTATCGACGAAAAAATGATGGCGTAAATGCGTAATGTAACTAAAGATATGCTTAGATGACTAATCGAAACACATAAAGTCATAAACTAACAGGATTCGTTAAATTCTCTTTTCTTTACCGGTGATTTAAAGAACAATGGTGACATATGCCACATGCCATGGATGTAACTTTCTATTAATGTATTTAGCTCAACTTTGCAAATGGCAACCGTAACTTATCTTATCTTATCTTATCTTACTATATTATAAAGGATTTGAGACTTTTCTAACAAACTTTTTGTTGGCTGAATTTTAAGACTTTTTACTTAATATATAAATCAAGTTGTTAGATATCTTCTTCACAATAAAAACTTTTTGTAACAAACTTTTGTAACAACCTTTTAAATAACATTTTTATCTTTTTATCTATTTATTACTTTCGTAATTTAAATTCATCATATTTTCTAAAATCTTACGATCTTTAATTCTATATTTATTTCGATAAAATTTATTAACTTTTAGTTTTTTTCCTAAGTGGGTTTATTTTGATTACCCTATATTAATATGAATATGAACTTAATAGGAAAGATGGTAACATTTGGTTGCTTTATTGATCGTCACCAAATACTATCCGCTGCTTTGCGCGGGCACCATACTAGTAAGTGTATAACAAAGAGCAACTAGTACCCTTCCATGTATACTATGAAGCTTTCACGTGCTTTACATATGGCACAAGAGACATAGCCTCCTGGAGTGCGATCGACACAAACCTGATGCATTTCTCATGGTAGGGGAGCCGAGATTCCAGCCCCCACTCATCTACTTATGGAAAGCTAATCCTACCAAAGATGTGAACAAGAACTCGCGTCCCAAATGTCTTGAAGCACATAGAATTTTTGGATCCACTTCAGCTATCACATCCTTCTCTAATTCTCCAGAGGAAAAGAAGGAAAATTGGAGAAAACATATACAATATCTGCGTATTTTGCCTGTGCATACTTAGACAGTTGCATCTACATTGCATCTTTAGCTCCAATGTTTGGGTTACCATTGGTGAAGCGGAGCTGATTATGCTTCAGAACATTGAAATATACTTTTCGTTAAACGTTTCTATTTGAAGCCCATTTGAAATGAAAAAAAAAAAAAAAAAAGTAATCTATATATATTCAATGACTAAATAAAAAGATGTCTGAGCCCGGGTTCGAACCGGGGACCTCTAGTGTGTGAGACTAGCGTGATAACCGACTACACCACCCAGACACTTGTTAGTGAATCTCGGATTCTCAATCTAGGCGTATATCTTTGATGAGATAAAACCTGTGTAAAATCATGTTTATTGCACATAGACAAACCATAATTGCAACTTAAGAAGAACCGGAACAGCTAAAAGAGATTCCCATATTTTCATTTTCTTGAGTTACTATCCCTTGCAGTTGGAGAATGACTATCTGCGAAAACAGAATGTTAGAAACCATCACCGTTTTCTTTATTGGGAGATTGACTTGTAAGTTACTGTTTTGATGCTAATATTAACATCGAGTAGTGTTATAGTCAAAAGACGGAGCTAGGAATTAGTCTTAGGGGGGGCTCAATTTTTTTTCAAAGATAACATATATATATTTTTGTTTTTGAAACTAGATTAAAGTTTGAAAAAGAGTTATTTAATACTACAGATTATGTATACTAAAATGACAAATTAAAAATCAAAAGGGTTAGAATTGCATTTTCTTATAAAGTACCCACTAACTCAATAGAATATATATATATAGAACAGTACTGTTATGGGCTTATCTTCTTCAATGTAGCTTTTTTTTAACCTCAAAACTCCATTAAAACAAAAATCTCTTATACATACTGCTTTGATCTTTGAAGTTTTTTTCGAAAAAAACACCTTGTTATAGAGTAAATCCGTCATTGTTAGAGGGGGTTGAGCACCCTCTAGCCCCCCCCCACTTGCTCCGTCTCTGGTTATAGTACTATAGTAGCACAGTAACCAACTGATTACGGGACGTTTTCGAGCTATGAAAACTCATGTTGTCCTAGGAATAGAATATTTTAGCCGATAAATTATCATATCAACCTCACTACAACAAAATCAAGGTTTAGGTCGAAAATTTCGACCCTAAATTTTAGGGTCGAAATATTCGACCATAACCGTTCGACCCAACAATTTTGACCCTAAAAAATTAGGGTCGAAATACCCTATGTATTTTAGGGTCGAAAAAATGGGGCCCACCACTTTTCAGCAAAGTTTTTGACCAACATTTAGGGTCGAAAATTTCGCCCCTAAATATTATCCACGTGTAAATTAAAAAAACATTGTGAAAACGTTTTTTTTTAATTTATTAAATTAAGGTCGAAATCCTCTTTCAAATTTAGGGTCGAAAATTTCGACCCTAAATATTATCCACGTGTAAATTAAAAAAACATTGTGAAAACGTTTTTTTTTAATTTATTAAATTAGGGTCGAAATGTTTTTCAAGTTTAGGGTCGAAAATTTCGACCCTAAACATTTTATATTAATTTTTTTTGCAGAATCATGTGTGCAGGTAATAATTAGGGTCAAAATTTAGGGTCGAAAATTTCGACCCTAAAACTTAGGGTCGAAATTTCGACCCTAACTATAAGTTTAGGGTCAAAATTTCGACCATAACTATAAGTTTAGGGTCGAAATTTCGACCCTAAATGGTGCATGGGCAAAAAAAAAAAAACTGCATTGAGCAGCTTGTTTCTAGATTTTTTTCGGTATTTTTTCTTGAAAAAAATCTATATTTCAACAAATCCACAATATTACAAATCACTAAACAGTACAATACTAATAATTTACAATACGTTAAATAGCCAAAACGTTAGAATACATTTCACCAAATCCTTATTTCACAAATGTAACAAGTTTAAAATTATTACACATCACAATAAATCCATGTTTCACAATTTAACAAGTCTTAAGTTCTTACACATAATAAAAAGTCTAAAACCAACAACAACTCCTAATCTGAATAGTCCCCGGCCTGATCATCATCCCCCTCATCAGCATCCGAGTTAATTAACTCATTATCGGACATGTTGTTGGCATTCTCAAGATCTTGAGCCAACTCGTCGACGGTCCGAGTATCATTTTGATGAGGATTTAGGCTGACGGTATAGTTGGGACTTTCCCGAGAGTTAGAACTCGAAGGGCCAGTGGTGTTGACAACGGGTCGATTACAGTTGTTGAAACTGTTATTTTGGGTAAATGGTGGTTGGAGTGGGTTGAGTGGAGCATTATATGGAAATCCGGGAGGGGGAGGAATACCACGGAACTGGGGCATAACAGGGACCTGAGGCATACCAGGGAACTGAGGCATACCAGGGAACTGAGACATGCCAGGCATAGAAGAGAATTGGGGTGGCGGTACAAAAGGGTTATTAGGTCCGGTATACCCTCGACCCACATGTGAAGTATAATGAGAAATTAAATGACTTAGGCGGCCGTTGTTTACCTCAGCATTTTGTTGCGCCACACTAGCATACATATGGGCCAAATTAGCCCGTTGCTGCGCCTCCTCGGTTTGCTTCCTCAACATATCTTTTTCTTGCTCATGAATCCTAAGTACCTCCGAGAGTTGTTCTCGAGTCACTCCCTCACTATAAGAACTACTCCCACATCCATATGAGGTACCACCACCCGACAACTTCCTGCCCCTGCCGACGATATTTTAAGTGTTGCGGCTCGGATTTACTAGATCAATTATTACTTGATCACTTTTGTACTGCTCAGCACCGCAAGAAATCGCTTCTTTTATGGCCATCATTTTCGGCTGTGAAAAAGAAAGAGAAAAAAAGAAGTTAAAAACAAATAAAAATATGTTATTAAAGCATGTATAAATTAAATTACTTACATATCTGTCTTGATTTTCCTCGGACATAATGCCATTCTTGTTTGTGCGTGCCCTCTTCCAAGTTTGTATAAGGTCCTCGTAAGCCCCATGCTTGACTTTCTGTACAATATCAAATAAATTAATAACAACATCTTTACAAAAAAAAAAATTAATAACAAGATACAAATAAACAATATAAAACTTTTAAATGATCACAAAAACTATAACGATTCTTACATATTCGTTCCTTCCTTGAGTGAATGATTTTTTCCCTTGATGTGTAGAAACTTTGTTTTTCGAGCGGTTAACTGTATTAACTTCACTTCTCCTCACCCGACTCGGGTGGGACCAATACCGGCACAAATCAAGCCACTCCCCTGCTGATCTGTTGCCCCACGTAGAACTCGATGGGGGCAGTATAAGCGCCGCTTCCTCGGGCGAATCATGGATAGAGTAATAGTCAGCCTTTAACTTGTTCTTATTTTTGCGCCAAAGTAGCCTCAACTTACAGTTAATTCTAGTTTTTATCCTTTCTCCCACTACATATGTTATCCCGTCATAAGTCACTTTCACGACTCTCCAACCAACCCGTCAGGTTGAAATAGGTCTACATGTAAACATATGCATTTAAATAAACAAACAATTTTCAACCAAAACAGTTAATAAGACTAGATGTAACGCAAACAATTAATACCTCAAGTGTAGGAAAGATATGGGTTTTGAGGTGCAATGGTATCTCTTCCCACTCGCAAGCAAGTGGAAGTGGTCGGACTGTTTCCCCTATCAGAGAGCTCAACATCGCAGCATTATCGCCTAATGGATGGAAGCTATTAAGATCATAAATATCAAATGAAACTGGCAGAGGTCCTCCATGCGCCCTATGCTTCCTCCTTAGGCTCGTATTAACCGTAACCATATGTGGTATCGGGTCACCTGCAAAGATTAGTTATTGAAGTTATTGATTCGTGAAAATTCAAACACACTTAATTAACGATAAGAGTTGACATAAAATAAAAATAAATCACAATTTCTTACTTTCGCAATTGCCAGGTACGGACTTTGTAGGTCGTCTAGGTGGAGTACCACCAGCATCCCCACCGTGTGATCTACCACCTACACACGCCATCTGTAATATAACAAGTACATGAACACACAATTTCGTGGACCGGTTAATGCTAATACACAAATTCATAAAAATTTACACATTTAAACATATAAGAACAATTCCATTAAAAAAAATTACACATCTAAAGATTAAATCATTGTTTCATTCAAATTACAACTTAAGATCAATTATCACAATCTGAATCATCGCTAGATAAAACTTCTTCAACAACATTATTAGGGTTCACTTCATCATCATCAGACATTTCAACATCATCATCATCAAGGGCATGTGCAACGTCATCATCTTCATTATTGATTAGATCATCATCGTCTTCATTAACCTTTGTGGCGGACACTTCTGTCGATTCGTCATTCAAACTCAAATTTGTATCCTCCAAACAAGTCAAACCAACATTCAGCGTAAAATTTGATGAACTGCTACCATGTATAACATCTTGATCGGACTCTTCAACATCGCCATGATAAACATGTTCGACCACCTTCCAACCCTTTGGTTTTCTAGCAAGGTCTTCAAGGTAAAATACTTGTGATACTTGTGTCGCAAGAATGTATTGGTTATTTTTGTGAAATTCCTTATTAGTCCAAATATGATGTATGCCCTGCTCAATGTAAGAACGTCTATTGTGTTTCGTACAATTTGGGGGGTTAATGGTGTCAAACCATTTACATCGAAACAACACAACCTTGCGGTTTCCGATATAAGTGAGCTCCATAATTTCTTCGAGTTGACCATAATACATCTCTCCATCAAGCCCGGTTGTTGAAACACCGCTGCATTGAGTGGTGTGAAGTTTATCGCGTTCATGTATCACAAACCTCACACCGTTAACTACGCAAGCGGGGTATGTACATGCACTAGTATGTCCACGTGCCAAAGAGAATAACTCTTCATTACAGTCGCCTGTCGTTTTTTTTTTCATGAATCTACGAAAGAGATACAAACATATTTAGATATATGAGCAATAACTCCAAGGTAATATATCTAATGTATTTACCTTGTGACTAAACCAGGTGGGAAACCTCGTTTCCACGTTATCAGGTGATTCTCTACAAAAGTTCATGATATTAGGATAAGTCATCCCGAAAGAAGATTTTTTAAAATATAGATAAGGAAGAAACATACTCTTTATAAGCCAAGATGTCTGATTCGATTTCAGGACTGTTGTTAAGTATATACCATACAACTGCCCGCGTAACATCTAAACTCATATGAATATCTTTGACTCTACCCATCAGTTTGCATGCGGACCAGAACACCTGGAATTTATCTTTTTCTTCAGGCAAACCGTCGTCATTCCTTTCAAGACGGTTAAATATCGTCTCGACATTCTCAGCAAGATAACGCGAACAAAAAGTTAATGCTTCTTCTGCAACATAACCCTCCGCAATAGAACCTTCAGGCTTTGCTTTATTTCGGACATAATTCTTTAGCTTATTCATGTATCTTTCAAATGGATACATCCACCTGCAGCGAATGAGGGCACCTAGAATAGCCTCATCGGGTAAATGTACAACCAAATGAGGCATTATGTCAAAAAAAGCAGGAGGAAAGATTTGCTCTAAATTAATCATCACACTGATCAATTGGTTTTTAGCTTTTACCATGTCCTCCTCCGTCAAAATTCTAGAACAAAGCTGCTTAAAAAACAAGCAAAGCTGGATTATAGGATCTGCAATGTTTTTGGGCAAGTATTGTTGTACTCCGTAAGAAAGTAACCGTTGCATCATTATATGACAGTCATGAGATTTCATGCCCGTTATATTGTCATAATTAGCGGTGACTTTTTGCTTAAAGTTGGATCCAAACCCATCAGGTAGTCTAACTCCTTTGATGAATTTACAAAAAAGTTCCCTGTTTGCTTTGGTGAAAGAGTACTTTGGATGAGGCTTCTCAAATTTCCCGTTTCCTTTTGGAACTAACCACAACTCGGGTCGAACTCCCAATTTTTCCAAGTCTTGCCTTGCCTTTGCCGTGTCTTTGGATTTGTCGTTTTGTAACAAGATATTCAGTATTGCCTCAAGCACGTTCTTTTCGATGTACATGACATCCAAATTGTGTTTTGGTAGAAGAAAGGGCCAATACTCAAGCTCCCAAAAGATAGAACGCTTAGTCCAATTCAATTCAACATTTCTATTAGGAGGTGGGTTGGTTTTCTTAATTTCTGGATGCTTCCCCGGCTTACGACTCAAGAGGCTATTAATTTGTAACTGGATATCCATTTCGGTAAACTTTCCCGGTTTAGTCTTCCGTTCGGCTTTACCATGGAATTGCCTAGTTTTACTCCTTAGATAATGATTTGTTCTTAACCATCTTCTATGACCAACATAAACGATTTTGTTCTTGATAGCCATCGATGGAGTGTCCTTGTTACAAGTGGGGCATGCGTAGTAGCCTTTCCCAACCCACCCAGAAAGACTACCCCGAGCTGGAAAATCATTGATGGTCCATAAAAGCGCCGCTTTCATATCGAAATAAGTACCCGTAGCAGCGTCTTTCGTCCTGACTCCTTTCCATAAATCTTTGAGTTCTTTAATCAAAGGCGCCAAGAAAACATCAATATCTTTTGCAGGTGATTTAGGGCCGGGAATTAACATCGTCAACATTAAAGAAGTTTCTTTCATACACATCCACGGTGGTGTGTTGTATGCTGTCAATATGACCGGCCACATGCTGTAATTTTGACTCATAATGCCATAAGGATTAAAACCATCAGCAGCCAACCCTAATCGAACGTTTCTAGGGTCACTAGAGAAATCAGGTAGCATCATGTCAAAATGTTTCCATGCTTTACCGTCACAGGGGTGATTCAACTTGCCATCCTTAGACTGTCCAGTAGCATGCCAAGTCATCCACTTTGCTATGTGTTTTGTGTTGAACATGCGTTGAAGTCTAGGTTTTAACGGAAAGTAACGCACCACCTTGTTTGCAACCAACTTCCCCTTTGCTTTTTTTGGGTCTTTATATCTACTCTCTCCACAGACTGGACAATTATCCCTCTTTTTGTTGTCCTCTGATCCCCAATATAAAAAACAATCGTTTATACAAGCATGAATCGATTCGTATCCTAACCCGATCTTTCTGTATGTCTTCTTGATTTCATAGTATGACGATGGGAAATTGAAACCTTGACTACGGGTACAAAACTTCTGGAGACAAGCTAGAATCTGGTTAAACCCGACATCACTAATTTTATTTAAAACCTTGATGTGTGCAATCTCTGTTGTAAATTCTAATGTAGTCAAATTGGTAAACGTGTGCAACTTTTGGGTGGACCTACTAAGTAACTCTTCAAACTCGTTATTAGGACCCGTTGTTTGATCAGGTGGAGTTTGAGTTAGAGGAGTTTGAGTCGGAGGAGTTTGAGTCGGTGGAGTTTCGACATTAGTTACATAAATATCTTCTAAGAACGTATTCATGTCAAGGTGTTCAGGTGAACGTGATACTGCTGTAGGAAGCGGAAGAATCGGTTCACCGTGATATTTCCAAGTGGTATAATGTTCGTCCCACCCGTGTTGGGATAAGTGTACCTCAAGAGTGTGGAGGTCAACCAATCTCTCACAGTTACAACAACGTTTACATGGGCAACGGATCATTTGTGTGATGGGGTGCACAAATGTCTTACAATGCTCGAGGAAGGTGAAAAGACCATATAAAAATTCATCGGAATTACGATTGGATATAGTTGTCCAACTCTTATCAATTATCATAACTGCGTTGCAAATAAACATTATTCAAATAAATGATTTAATTAAACACCTTAAAACAAATAATCAGGAATGTTTTTCACCTACTAGTGCACTATGGAAGGCAATCCTAACCCACTCTTTGAATGTTTCGTCTCATATATGAATGTGTATAACTGATTTACTATTCGAGAATATTTCGGCAGCATTTCCCCTCTACTCCCCAAATATGTGTTTAAAGACATATTCGTATGAGTAAAGGAGAAACGCTGTCGAAATCATCTCAAATAATAAACCAATTATACGCATTCATATCCTAAATGAGACAAAACATTCAAAAAGCAGTCCCAAAAATGGGGACTTTCCGAAATTAATTTCTAATAAATTAATTTAGGACGGGTTTTCTAAGGTTGATTAATTTCGGACGGGGCTTTTCCAAAATTAACCGACTAGAATCCTAAAACAATAGCTTTTCTAAAATTAATCGACTAGAATCCTAAAACAATCCTAAAATTATTTACTACAAAAGACTAACAATATATAATATAATAAACATATGCATAATATTAATTACACACCTCGGTCACGGCTGAAATAAACAAAGATGGAAAGATAGAAAAAAAGGTCCGGATGAGGAACTTGTCCCGACTGTCCCGGTGCTAACCAAACACAAACATAAAATAAAAAAATATAAATTAGTTGATTTCCGAGATTTTATCTAATTTGAAATAAACACTAAAACAATTTCAAAAAAAAACATTACCTTTTATACGACTGTGACTCGGGAATTCGGTTCTCGGCTATGACTCGGGGCTTGGCTACGATAAACATATAAAAAAATTAAGCCGAAATCCATTAAGACTAAAAGAATTAAGCCGAAATCAACTATATATATATATATACTAAGCGAAATCAACTAAGCCTAAACCAACTAAACCTAAATAAGCCAAAATCAACTAAGCCTAAATATAATCCGAAATCAACTAAGCCTAAATATAACCCGAAATCAATTAAGCCAAAATAAGCCAAAAACTACTAAAAAATTAGCTCATACGTTTTAATATAAGAAAAATAAACACCTACCTTTAGTATAAGTGGCTAGCTACTGCTGCTGCTGCTGCCGTGGTGGTGCTGCTGCCGCCGGCGGTGGTGGTTGCTATTGCTGCCGTCGGTGGTGGTATTGCTGCCGTCGGTGGTGGTGGTGGTATTGCTGCCGACATTATCATTATCATTATCATTATAACAAATTAAACAAATTATCATTTTCATTATAACAAATTTAAACAAATTTAAACAAATTACCTTTATATAAATTGGTGGGTCGGATTGGTGGTGGTGGTGATGGGTGGGACGGATTGGTGGTGGTGGTGATGGGTGGGTCGGATTGGTGGTGGTGGTGATGGATGGGACGGATTGGTGGTGGTGGTGATGGGTGGGACGGATTGGTGGTGGTGGTGATGGGTGAGACGAGTGGTGGTGATGGGAAGGAGTGGTGGTGGTGGGACGGATTGGTGAAGAATGAATGAATGATGTTCGGAGTGGGAATGGTGGTGGTGGTGATTGCTCCCGTTTTTTTTAATTGAAGATGAAGAATGAATGATGTTTTGTGGGATAAGTTGTGGATAGAATTTAGGGTCGAAAATTTCGACCCTAAAATTTAGGGTCGAGATTTTCGACCCTAATTTTCGACCCTAAATATAAACCGCGAATTTTTTAATTTTGGTATGGAATTTTAAAATTTTCGTGAAATTTTTTGAAAGTTAAAAGTTTTAGTGCCAAATTTAATTTCGACCCTAAATTTCGAAACTATAATAGTTTTAAATTTAAAATGTTTTAAAAAAATCAATACATAGAGTTTTTAAATTACTAAATTATTTATATAAAATATAAACAAATTATTTTATTTATATGAAATATTAATAAGTATCACTAATAGTAAATTAATTTTATAAATTAAAATATTAATAAGTATCACTAATAGTAAATATTTTATTTATATAAAATATTTTATTTATGTAAATTTATTTTATAAATTACAATAATTACGTTTTAAAATAGTAAATTTCGAAACGAGAATAATTTTAATTTTAACATGTTTTAAAACATTAATAAATAAAGTTTATAATTACTAAATTATTTATATAAAATATTAACAAATTATTTTATTTATATAAAAAATTAATAAGTATCACTAATATATTTTATTTATGTAAATTTATTTTATAAATTACAATAATTACGTTTTAAAATAGTAAATTTCGAAACGAGAATAATTTTAATTTTAAAATGTTTTAAAACATTAATAAATAGAGTTTATAATTACTAAATTATTTATATAAAATATTAACAAGTTATTTTATTTATATAAAAAATTAATAAGTATCATTAAAATATTAACAAGTCAATAGGGTATCGTATAACATGATATGAGTCAATATGGTATCATATTGCATGATATGAGTCAATAGGGTATCGTATTACATGATATGAGTCAATATGGTATCGTATTACATGATATGAGTCAATATGGTATCGTATTACATGATATGAGTCAATATGATATCGTATTACATGATATGAGTCAATATGGTATCGTATAACATGATATGAGTCAATATGGTATCGTATTACATGATATGAGTCAATAAGGTATCGTATAACATGATATGAGTCAATAGGGTATCATATTGCATGATATGAGTCAATAGGGTATCGTATTACATGATATGAGTCAATATGGTATCCTATTACATGATACGAGTCAATATGGTATCGTATTACATGATATGAGTCAATATGGTATCGTATTACATGGTATGAGCCAATATGGTATCGTATAACATGATAGGAGTCAATATGGTATCGTATTACATGATATGAGTCAATAGGGTATCGTATAACATGATATGAGTCAATAGGGTATCATATTGCTTGATATGAGTCAATATGGTATCGTATTACATGATATGAGTCAATAGGGTATCGTATAACATGATATAAGTCAATAGGGTATCGTATAACATGATATGAGTCAATAGGGTATCGTATTACATGATATGAGTCAATATGGTATCGTATTACAAGATATGAGTCAATATGGTATCGTATTACATGATATGAGTCAATAGGGTATCGTATTACACTGGAGGGAAAACCTTGGCGGAAAAACATTGGAGGGAAAACATTGGAGGGAAAACATTGGAGGGAAATTGTTAACAATTTCCCTCACTTTTTAGCATAAAAAGAGAACCACACACACTCCTTATCATCACAACCACTAGCCGATCACACACACTTATCATCATAAACAAATTGTTATTATGTACATGTTGAAGCATGAAGCTTTTCCGTGCAGGTGTGGACATGGAGATGTAGTTCTTCGAGAATCGTGGACAACTGAAAACTTTGGTAGACTATACTATGCTTGTCCACGTTCACGGGTTCAACCTCCAGTTTCATATGGATGCAAATTTTTTTTATGGAAAGACGAACACGTTCAACTACTAATCAATTCTCTTGGTGGTTCAATGATCTTTTCTCCTCCAAGCTCTTCTTCAAGACCTTCAACGAGCTTTTCTCCTCCAAGCTCTTCTCCCAGACCTTCAACGATTCTAGTTTCTTCTCCAAGCTCTTCAGCGTGTGCAAACTGTGGGCGCTTGAATGGAATGATAATGGTACTTGAGCGTACGATAGAGTTGTACCGCAACTCCGATAGGCACACATTGGATTCATCTGCACTACTTCACGACCTTTACGATGACATGGGGAACCTTAGTTTGAGCTAGTTGTTTGTGATGTTTTTTTTCCGTGTTTACGAGTCTAATATCGTTGTAATATCAATGTTTAACTAAGCGCGTGTTTAAGTGTCCGTGACGAATAAAATTATGTTTAGGAGTGTTTGGTTCTGTGAGTAATTAGTATTCTAGCTTGAATCATTGTGAGAATTTAGTTTGTTTGAGTCACAAAATTTAGTTTAAGTCTGTTGTGTTAGGTTTTGCAGTCAAAAGTTCAGTCAAAAGCATTTTACTTCAATCAAATTTTGCTCAAACTCATAAATAAAGGAGCTTTTTTTATTCATACAAACATACAAGTACATTTCAAACAAAAAAACCTAAAAGATGAAGAAGCATCATTATACACAACAACATGTGTTAGTATGGTTCTTATTCTATCTGAACAACAATTATTAATTAGATTAAAAGAGACACAGTCTTAACAAATTCCTTCATTAAACTTTGCTCAAACTCATAAATAAAGGCTCATTCTAAGCATTTACGAATGCTTATTTATTGATCCTTCATTTTCTTAACGAATTCCTCCTTCTCAGTCATTCTTGCTGCTGTATCTTTAATTAAACCTTCCAACCGACTTGAGGTTTTCTTATCCTTCTTTTGAGTATCTATCAATACTTTAGCGCATTTCTTTAAGAGATATATATCTCCAGCACGTTCTAATTCCTGGATAAACTGTTGTCTTTCTTCAACAGCTTCATCTAAAACCTCATGTAAACGTTCAAGTTTCAGACAAAACGTTTGTCCGCTTCGGCAGATTGTTCAAAATATGCTACCATTCGATCAGTCCAATTATCTAAACCAACAACTTCTTTTAATTCTTCTAACCTTCCTAACCAGGCCATTATTGTTGTTTTTTTTAGTATTGAAAAACTGAGATGAGTGATAATTGGAGGCAAACTATAAACCATTAAATAGCAAAACAACTAAACAATATGGATAGCACACATACATCTATTATCATCTTCCTGTTCACAATGGGTACATAATGAAAGCACTAAAACAAGTACCATCAATAGTAGGACTAATGAAAGCACTAAAACAATGGGTACACAATAGGTACAGTCATTTGTAGTCTAGTTGGTTTTTCATAGTGGTAACCAGCTTGATCTTTCTGGATTTGTGGTGTAATTGATGAACTTGTTATGTTCTTGTAGTTGCTAAGTTGTTTGCACAACTTTAGTTCTGCTTAGACTTAATTATTTTTAGCTATTACTGCATTATCTGTCCTAGTACCTAATCCGTTTCGTTCTAGTGTTTTGGTGTATGATTTTGGTTCATTTCCGTGTTTACGAGTCTAATATCGTAGTAATATCCATGTTTAATTAAGCGCGTGTTTAAGTGTACGTGACGAATAAAATTATGTTTAGGAGTGTTTGTCTGTAAGTCTCCCATGTGATATTACAAAAGGTTTTATGTAATATTTGGAATAGATAAATATTTGTTTTATAAATGTCTCATTTTTATTATATAAACGTCGCAACTGTTCGTAAAGTCTAATGACTTTAAGTCCCTGTATCGAATAAAATGTATCGTTAGGCGTTTTGTTCGTATCTTCTAACAAAAAAGTTACATACGTTATATATAAGTATAATAAACCGCGAATTTTTGGGTAAAGCTTATTTGACCCTAAATAAGTATAATAAACCGTGAATTTTTGCAATTAAAACACATTATCATTGAAAGCATTATTTTAAAAGCATTCAGACTAAAAGAAAATTTTAAAAATATATTTAATAATTTAGGGTCGAAATTTCGACCCTAAATATAAACCGCGAATTTTTTAAATTTTTCGTGAAAATTTTTGGTGTGAAATTTTAAATTTTTCATGAAAATCTTTTAAGATTTTAAATTTAGGGTCGAAAATTTCGATCCTAAATTAAGTCCGACCCTAAACCTTGATTTTGTTGTAGTGCTAAACCATCACATCATCTGCATTTTAATATAAGTCCATGTATACCTTAGCCCCGAAGCAATACAAGACAAATACTTATCCCATACAGTCTTTATGCGATACACTTAAAAGGCTTTCGCCCAACAATATAAAGATGTAAGTTATGGAGTTCCTCTTCCTACGAATCTAGGGGCTAACTCACCCGTGAGAAATTGATGTTAATACGGCATACTACCTAGTTATTAAACTTTAACATTTTATTAGTTTGATTGTTGGTCAGGATCTGGCCAAACTCACACGAATACTTACATAATATAATGATACATAATAAACTAAGTAGCGTCCCTCTTCTGGCCCCAATCATGTAGCCTAAGGTGCAGCTCTGCAGCAGCGATTAAAAAGTGCACTGCTTGTAACGGCGTTAATATCTCCACAACAGACTTCAACGTCTCCATTCTCAATCCATCTGCTATATGCAACACTTGTTCCAACTTATCCTCCTTCGACTCCAACAACGAGTTCAATGCCCGAACACTCTCCTTCATTTCTTTATCACCATCATTATTCTTCCGCAAAATCTCAGAAGCCATGCTAGCTAGAGAGATCCACCATATGTGTATCTGCAGCAGACTCCTGGAGTTTTGCCAATTTCTCAGTTATCGCTCTCTCTGCTGAGATTGTTTTCTTTTGTAAATTATCAACACGGTTTAATTGATTTAGACTGAGATCACCTAAATCTCCGTTACTAAGTAATGGAACTGAGTCAGCAAGTCTGGACTCCAGCTGGAGGCCAGACTTGGAATACAACAAGTGAATCGCTGTTGTTGGTCTCCAACCAGCGATCCACAAGAATGCGTCCTCAAGTGATGTAAGCCATGGTGGTCTAAACATAGCCATCACGTCTCCTTTCGCGCCCTCTTCCTTGGCCTTGTAGAATTCCTCGTAGTGTTTTACTGATTTATCAATAAGACGGCGTAAATTTGAATCATCATTGCTGTTTTTCTTGTGGTGATTTGCGGCTGAGACAAGATGTTCGAGGTTGGCAGCTAGTTCGATGAGCCAGTGATCGAAGAACTGGTGGAAAATTTGGCTGTGTGTTCTCTCGGGTTTTTTCATAAGGACTAGTTGTGTTGTGCCTGTGATCTTTGGACATTTGTAGCTGACATGACATGACATGGTCTGTATTTGTAGAGTTTTGTTTTACATCTTGGACACATTAATGTTGTGAAATTCTAACAATTTAGTCCCCGGAGTTTAGTATCTATTTGAAGCTTGATGTTAAACTATAATTAGTTACTTCGTAAAATGATCACTGCAAAGAAGGTTCGATTTTAATGGGTAAGCGCATAGACGGACCTTCATAGGGAAACATGGGCTGTGGATCTCCCAAGATTCGGTTTTTATAGTGTAATTATAATCAAAGTTAAAAGTATTTTTGCAAAAATTTATATTTGGCCTTTCCAAAAAATGTTATCAACCTTTGCATTAAAATTGTTTAAATTTTGTCTATGGATAAGCGGAACATAGTCCTTCTCTGTTCACCCGTTTTACTAGTAATTATGTTTACCAATAATAATAGTAGTATCGGATTCACAAAATCAAATGAAAAAGAGAATCAATTAGGAAATGGATTACACTACAAAATCACAGTTTTTGATTTTTTTTCCTATTCGACCTTTTATTATTTCGTCGCATGAATGACGGTAAAATATAAAAAAATATTAAGTCTCAAACCCATATGTGAGTTTGGGTCAATCAAATTTAAGTTCTATTACATCAATAAAATAAAGAGCAAATAACATAAAAATGTATTGAATATAAAATCATTTTCAATTAAAGTATTGTACATTTAACTTAATTTTCTCACAAATTTAGATATTTTTATTAAATATTTAACGGTCATATATTAAGTTGTTACATTTTTAAGTCCACCGCCTTCACCACCCTCACCAATCATCATCGCTGCCATCAAACGTTTCCACGAACATCACTACCACGAGCGCCTCTCTCACCATCCTATCAAGATCACTGAACCACTGTTCTCGTTCTAAATCATTTATGCTAACCCATCATAATAAAAAACAAACTTATGATTTAGCTATTTCATTCATGTATGGGTTTTGCTAACCACCACCCATAGGGTGGTTTTTATACATTCCAAAATTAAAATATTAACAATTATGAATCTCAAATATACCATGTTTAATATACTTACTAATTAATATATACCATATTAATAGTTACTTACCTTAATTATATATGTTATAATTATACATTTATAGAAATAAGTAGTTCAAATTTGGAAATGTTTGTAATTATGGAATGTATAAAAACCACCCCTGGGTGTTTGTTAGCAAAACCCTAGTAAAGCTATACCTTTATTGTGCAAATTAATACATACGAGGGGAATAACATTCCATTTTAAGATAATTTTTTTTTTTTGGAAAGATGGGTATCGTATTTACAAAGGTTGTCATTACTAGCAAAAGATCATTGCTGTAATAATTTGATGGTAATATGTTATTTTTAATATGACGAGTTAACATCAATGATCAGGAGTGACGTGACGTTGATACGCTGGTGGTAGACACGGTGCTTGGTAGTGAACCGGTGGACATAAAATATAACAACTTACTGTATGGTCGTTAAATATGTAATGAAAATAGTACTTAAATTAGCTAAAAAATTAAATTAAATATTTTTTTATGCAAAAAATAAAATATAATATTTTAAATAAAAATGACTCTTAACTCGATATTTTTTTTTCACTTGTCTTAAAATAAATCTCATATATCGAGTTGTGGGATAATATGTATGATAAAGAGGATAAATTAGCTATAGGCAATTTAGGTTTTGATGATACTAATGTTCAAACTCTAAAACTAACATCGAAACATCAAAACTTAAATGGGAAGAATATGATTTTTAAAATCGAAAGGATCAAAATTACTACATAAGCATAAATTAAAGGACGATGTTCATAACATAACATAGTACCTTAGCGAAGAAGTCAGTTTGTTTATTTCTTCCATGTTTTGTCATTTTGCGGCGTCAAGTAAACATAGTTTTCCGTGCATCATAAATTCTGATAGGATCATGGTTTTTATAGCTTTTGGCATGGTTTGTATCCAGAGGCGGAGCTACAGGGGGTCACGGTGGTAGGTCAAGTGACCCCCCACCGGAAAAAATCATAGTGGAACTTTTTTGAGTATTTGTGATATTTTTGTTATTTGACCCCCCAAAAATGCGTCTTTCTTATTCAAAATGGAACTCAAAATCAGATTGTAGGTTGGTTTTAGAATATGCAGTGAAGCTATTTGTAATGGTGGATTGAGAGTTGGGACTTGGGACGGTGAAGAAGAAGGAAAAAGAAAGAAGAACAAAGAATAAAAGTGTGAGTAGTACAAAAAGAATTATAAAAATAGGCAAAAACACATTTTGCATTGTTAAGTAGTACGTGGCACGTGCAGTGACATTAGGTATTCATTTCATTTTCTTTATTATATTTCCGAGTTTTAGTGTTAATTATTTATATTTATTATACATCAACAAGAGTGACACATAGAAAAAAGGTTATAAATAGAGTACTATCTTCCCATGAAAATAAGTGTTTAGTTTAATTTTTTAAAATCAAATTAGTTTAATTTTGATTTTAAATATTTTTATGTGTGCTACAAAATACTCTTTTTCTTTTATCATTATTGTTCACCGGTAAAAAACATGTATTTTAATAAAAAACATTACTTTTTCAGCTTTCTCTCATACTTTTTACACAATAATAATTTTACTCTTAACCAATTATTTTACAACTTCTTTATTGTTTATAATAATACATTCAAGTAAAGGTGATACGGTAAACTTAACTTACATTCCTTATCTATTTTTGGAAGTGGACAATTAATTTGAGACGTCCCAAAGTATAATTTTCATAAAGTATTATATGTGTTTTTATTTGTATAATTTTCATAAAGTATATATATGACACAAAAATAAATATTTACGGTCAAAGGGGAAAAAAAGACCGTCAAAGTTAAGCTGGACACTTATTTTGAAACGGAGAGAGTAAACAATTTTGCGACTAAGTTATACTGTTCTTGTAAGAAAAAAATTGACCCCTCCCGAATTTTTTTCTGGCTCCGCCCCTGTTTGTATCTTAGTGGGAAGTTGTTCACGATGCCAAGACGTGCCACCCAATGTTTTAAAACCCGGGTCTCATATTGACCCGGTCGAGTCGTCGGGTCCGGGTCGACCTGGGTTAACCCGGTTTTATTAAAAAATATATTTTTTTTATTTTTTTAATAATTAACAAAATTATATTTATAAAAACTACAAAAACTTACCTATATTGAAAATATAAATTGTTTACCAACCAATATAATATATAAAAATAAAATTTCGTCGCAAATACGTAAATTTAAAAAAAAATTCAAAATAAACCCGAAAAATTTGAAACTCGGCCGGGTCTTGAGAACCGGGTTGACCCGGGTCACCCCAAACCCGTCGGGTCAAGCCGGGTTTCGAAAATATGAAACCTGGGTCAATATGACCCGTTTTTTCGGCCAGAACCGGTTCAACCGGTTGACCCGGCCGGGTCGACCCGGGTCTGAAAACATTGGTGCCACCATTAATCGGGTTTCTGGGTGATCCAATAAGGCTACCCGCAACATAGACCGATTTGGTCAGTCGCGACCTAGGTCGACCCGATATGACGACCGAACCGTCCCACTCGGTTGGCCAAATTCGGTCTTCCATGCGGTCTATTTGGCTAATTCGGTCTCTTTGTTTTCTTCTTTGTTTTTTTTTTATATTTTGTTAATAAAGTTATATTAGTTTTAATTATATTTTAATTATATAATATTTATAAAAAAATTCTAAATTTTAATATATAGAAATTTGGTTAATTCCTCACAACATATATTAATTTGACGATTTTTAAGTTAGTTTTAACTAATACATTTTACTCCCTTTACTTCTAATTAAATCTTTTTTAATCATTTCTGTAACGATATTTAAATATAAATATTATTGTAATGTTTTTTATTTTATTTATATAATTATTTGAAAAAAAACTATTTATATTAAAAAATTGAACTAGGTCGTCTTGTTGGGGAAAATATGTCGCACTAGGTCGTAGAAGGTCGCACTAGGACGCTGTTGCAGGTAGCCTAAAGTTGTCAAGATCTCGATTTTAATTTCAGGATCTTATGTTGATACAAAAGTTGGATGATCCTTGCTTGACCCGAATTAGGCTTAATTCGAGTAGGCTGGGCTCCGGCTCTTGCACCAAGTGAATAACTTGCTGAGATCCTGCACACTAAAACAACACGCGTTAGACTTACCGTGGGAGCGTATCCCACGATTAGACTCCGGCGTAAGAGTAAGTAATCGGTTAGGGTTGGAAATCGGTCGTGAGTTGAGAGTATGGGGAAAGTAATACCTTGGTGGAACTCTTGGGGGTTCCTTATATAGGCAGTAAAACCCTAATGGGCTGTCACTGTTACTTCGGCCCCAAGCATAAGATAATCACCATAATTAGCTTGATTGTTATCTTCTAATTATGGTGAGTGTATATCCTATTCTTTGAGGCAAATCCCAATCCTAATGGGATTGTGATTCTGTCTAACCTTGTTCCGGTCGTGCCGGGTCGTGGGTCGCATACATCTTATGCGGCCACTATTCATTCAAGCCCATAAGCTTAAGTGACATTAATCTAACCCATCCGTGATGGGCCGGATGCGGGTAGTAGCCGTGGGCCGGGTTCATGACCCGGTTGGGGACTATACGTCATCTTGTCCTCCAGTCTAGTTGTTACAGCCGTAGGCGTAACCTCTAGACTAATTAATGCCCTGTATATATTGCTGTCGCAAACATAGCCGCAATCCAAAAAGGCCGGTCGGGACAATATTAATGAATGCATTAATGGTAGTCATTAGTCGGACGTTATGTCTGCAAAAGTGCACCAGACAGGCCCACTCTTGAGCTACGTAATACTGTCAAGAAGTGACCCGTGGGTCCCTCCTGACGTTTCAGAAGTGTCAGACATCCCATCCGTTAGATGGGCGTAGTGGTTTACACGTGGCAAACATCCATGGCACCTCGTAACTCGAGGCAACCCTATAAAAGAGTTGGTATTGTAACTGTGTAAACACACAGTTAACAACTCCATTTCTGCCATTGTTATATCTTTGCTCAATCCTTCATTCCTTCTCTTCTTTTTCCACGGAAATTCATCACACCAGGTTAGACCACCGCGCCTTTCTAATCCTATTTGTAAATCATGGTTAAAGATAATCCCGTGATCACGGACGTCCTCAATGTGATGTCTGCGGAGAGATATATAGACTTCTTGTCTGAATATTATATTCCTGAGAGCGTACACCCCACCTATCCAGGTGATGGTGAAGCTATCACGGACGCCCCTAGGGGGAAAATAGGCGTGTACACGCGCCTATTTAACTCGGCTAACTACCGCATCCCCTTATCTAGGTTCCTCGTAGATGTGCTATTGTATTATGATTTCCACATAACCAGCTTCATTGCATAGGGGCGTGCAAGGTTAACCAATTCGAGGTTACCTGCCACGCCTGCGAAGTAACCCCCACTTTTAATCTATTTAGGGTATTCTACTCCCCCCCCCAAACGGTAAATGGGTGGCTGTCGTTTAAAAAAGATCCGCAACAGCCCCTATGTCGTATAGGAAACCCCTAGATTCCCTCAAAAAGTGGTACGACCACTACTTTCTCGTAGACGCGAAGGTGTTCCCTACCCCGTTTGTTATGAAGTACAAAGTAAGCTTCGACCCCCCACCCTCATCCAAGGATTGTAGCCGCCAGGATGTGAAAGTATTAGACACCCATCGCACTGATTTCCATAGGGGCCTGCCGGAGCACTTCCTATGCTTAATAAGGATCAGCCGCAACTATTATGGGAGGGAGGATAGATATCCATGCTTTCTGACCGAGCTTAGACAGGGTAGGTATTTTATATATGAATATGCATATAAATGTGTCCAAAATGCTTGTAAACTTACTAACACTTATGCGTGCTAATGTCCGCAGAGATGAAGTTGTTCGGATTATTATGCCAAGGTGATCCAAGCAAGGTTCCGCAGGGATCTCGACCCCTGAAAGTAGGCGAGCCTCCCTTACTAGTTGCCACTGCCAACATGATGATCGCACTGGAGGAAACAGCCGAGCAACGGTCGGACGAGCAGGAGCCCGTGATCCAGAAGTCGCTGTTGAACTTTACCAATAAAGATGGTGGTGAGCTGCTGCTGGAAAACGCCACCTCCATCCAAGGTGGAGAACAACCAACAGATTCATCAATCAACCGCATATTTAATGATGATGATGAAGGAGAAGAAGTGACGCAGGAAGCTGGATCCTCCCAACAACAAAAACCTGCGTCCAAGAAACGCAAAACCACAAGGAAGGTGGTTAAGAATGTAGAAGCTGAGGCGGGGAACACAATGCGCCCCCTAAGAAACTGAGCATCCGTAGTTCCAGGAAGGGATCAGTACCACACTGCCTCAAGGAAACCCCCACCGCAAGGAGATACTCCTGTATGGAATGCAACACCCGTTAGCGCTGTGGCTCCTACCATCACAGAACCAATGATAGACGTGACGTAAGTACTTGGTATACTTCATAATACTTGATCCCTTGTAAAATACTCATAAGTGTATTTGTAAATAGCAGGGCGGATCCTTTGACAGTGGCGTAGGAGAAGGAAGTAGAGAGAGAGCCGTCTCCCACGATCTCCATGATGCCCCCATCTCCTCCCCCTACTCATGAAGAAGAGCCCCGTGCCGAGAGTCCGGACACCAACCTTCGCCCGATGTGGAACTTGTCTAGCCTAACGAGACTAGAGGCAGAGTCTGAGTGTAAAGAGTTTATGGACCACCTAACCCCCCCCCCCCCCCCCCCCGATGGCACAAGACCTAGACGAGCTTGAGCATTAGACTCTTCTAGAGTAGTATGATGTTGCCTCGGCGCACCAGATAACCGTTGGTGCGGCCTTACGGCGCCGCCTGGAGGAAGCCTTAGCTAACGTGAGCCGTGCTGATAGGAGGATCGCCCGTAGGGAAGAAATGGTGGAGAAGCACGAGAAAACAATAGCCTCCTTGCAGGCAGACTTGGTCGTGGCGGAATCAACAATAAAAGAACAAACCAACCACGCCAACGCCCGCGAGGAGCGCATTGCTGAGTTAGAAGTTCTCCTAGCAGCATGCAATGATAAGGTACATATCCTTACCTATTTATACTCGTTGTTCACATAATCCCTATCTTTCTTTGTAGTGACCCCAAGTGTTGTTCACAGGTATCCGCAGCCGAAGCCACCGCCAGAACCGCAACGGACCAATCCTCCGCCCTGGTAGAAGAGCGCGACATGCTAAAGGAAGAACTTACCAAGGAACGGGCTGTCATGGAGGAGCGAACAACGGTGGTAGAGGAAGAACTGAACATACTAGCGACAGACTGCGCCGAAGTGTTGTGCCCTCCACAGCTCACAACCATAGCTGGTCGTAGGTGGATGGTGGGTCAAGGAATGCACCTAGCCGTGACAAGGGTAACGGAGGCTCCTCAGTTTGTGCAGGACTTTGCGGATGTTGTATCAGACGGTATTGACCGTGGCAGGCATGAGGGGTTGACCAAGGCTGTGGAACTGATAAGCAAAAAAGAGGACATCTCCAAGCATGCCTATCATAACCCCAAAGCAGAGGAAAAAATGACCGCCTCCATGGCCGCCCTTGGGGAAATTCAGCACCCCTTCCTAGATGACCTTGAAGCTTTAAAGGATGCCTCCAACGAGGAAGTCATGGCCAAGCTCACCCCAGACCCAATCCAGCTTACCCTGCCAACATATGATGCTAGTTTGAAGGTCATGAAGGGTGAAAAGCTATTGGCTGAGGCGTTAGAAGCCAATCTGGCCAAGGCGCGGAGTGGAAAGGATGCTCGTGGGGAGGCCCTCCGTTCCATGATTGTTGAAGGGAAGAAGAAAATAGGAGAGTTTCTGCCTCCTTTGTAATTTAACTTGTAAACATTTGCATCTTGTATTTATTCGTCCGCGCATGTACACGGCTGGAATTCACAACTCTGTAAACATTGTTAGAATATCATATGTATAAGTCCATGATGATCACGACAATTTTGTTTATTGAATTTGAAACTTGTTTATATTCCTTAGATATCATGTATCTGCTTGCATGACATGTCACGTCTTTATCAAGAATAAAACTAAGTCTATAATTTACTAGACGTGCAGCGTGTGTCTTTATCATGTCCGGTACTATGTAAGCACGACATGCGGAAACTTATTACAACGTCTTGTAAATAAGGTGTCTAGTAAGGATACATGATCCGCTATGTCACACCCCCAATTTATCAGAGTAAGAAAACACAATGGGGTGCGACGGTCATGACTATCACAAGACATAGATACAAAGAACGACTATTTAAAAGCCGTTTTAATTTAATTAAAAGCATAAAACTTGTTTCGGAAGCGAATTACAAAAGATCATAATAAAACATCGTTTCAAAAGACTTTAACATTGATCCAAATATCCATACGCTAGTCACGACCATTTTTATTAAAAATCTCCCATGCATAACCACGTCACTCCTCCGTCTTGATACCTGAGAAAAACATTGCTAAAGTGTCAACACAAAGGTTGGTGAGTTCATAGGTTTAAGTTTAAGTAAGTGTGATGAACCATAAGATTTAATCAAGCAACCGGCACATAACCAAACAAGGTTATAATCAAAATAGTATACGTTTGTATTCCTACGCCTAAGCTCGTGACACCGAAGCGTTAACCAACCAACAAGATATAATGAGAGCCCGAGCAAATGCCTATCCCAAAGCATTCGTAACGACTCAAATGTAAGTGTATCTAATTTGGTCACACAACTAACATTAGATAGGGATGTCAGTCCCAATAGATCTATCCATAACATTCGCGCTTACACAAAGTAATTAACGGTTCACGATAGTGGGCTAAAGCATCTAGGGATATCGCTACTTAGACATCATGTAGGCAAACGTATCAGTTTAAGGCACTTATGTTCATCCGTTAAAAACAAGCAATGTTCTCACCCCAAAATAGTTAAAACAATTAAAAGTGGGGCTATGAAACTCACCTCGAAGCAATAGCAACGGTTAAAATAGCACAACGTATACATGGAGAAATAATAACTCGAAATAATCTGTAACCTAAATTAAATAAAGTATGTATCACTATACATTCAAAATGACAATAAATGTAGCATTTAGTCCCCTAGTATGTGCTTGAGTTTATTTAATTAAATCGATAATTTTTAACATTTGCGAAAGTTCATCGTTTTAATAAAAGTATAGTCATTTAATCGGAATGTATTTGGCAATATTTAGACACTTCTTAGTGGGAACAATTTATTTAGTCAAGTCATTTAATAGATCAAATATCTTAAATATATATTATATTTTTATTATTAAAATTATATTAAATAAATAAAATTAATTAATATTTAATTAAAAAAAAAGTTTCAAAAAGAGGAACATGTTTCATGTCATGAAACATGATTGTAAAATGAATTTGAAAGCGTACTGGTATTTCTGAGATGATTTCGAAACAAGGGTGATATCGCCAATATTTAAGGAAGGATTGTAGGTTCGTTAGTGACTCTCGGTGTAAACCAAAAGTATTTTTAGAAAGCTGGCCAGGTCGCCTATAGGCGGGTGTATTAAGTTTCATAAACCGAGGTCGTTTGATGGGTTAAAATCGGGTTCGAAGTAAGGGTCGTACAACTATTTTAAAAGTTACGAGTTTAATATGTCACTTTCGATCTTGTCTACGGTTTTCGATAAAGGCTTTTGGGTCGAACCAAAAGTATGCCCGTGTAGACGACATGACCGTCTATAACTTCCGTCATATGACCGTCTCGGGGCAAGGTCGTTTCAGGGGTTAAAAAGGGGTCGTAAAAGGTCCGCTCGCTGCTGTTATATACCATTAAAGTTTGGAGCATGTGAGAAGTAAGTGGTTTGGCTACTGTTTTGTGTTTTGGCTACGTAGTATAAGCTGTGGTCTAAGGTCTCTACCTTTTTGTGTTTTAGCTACTGTCGCAAGATTCAAAAGGCAGACGTAAATTTTAGCCTATTTGTTTACTGCTTTCACATGTTGTTCGACTAACAGGGGTGTTTTCAAATGGTTGGTTCGAGATCAATACTCGACCATTTTAAGTCATTCTTTTTGTATCTAAGACTTGGTACTAGTGACTTTGTCATGAAACTCGATGCTCACCATATGGTGGCTTCAACGATTCTATGTTCTCCACAAAAGGTGGTTATTTGGGTCCATTTTACTAAGTGTTAATATGAAATATACTTGTTCTAAAACTGACGCATGTAAACCAATTCTTTTACTCGTTTACTAGCTATGGTTTCTAAGGTTTCGAGTCGGCATGAAGCCAGTCACACGCACCCTTGTGTGACTAGTTCGATTATCCCACGACCCATAACTCGTACATAATATAACACGTTTTAGCCCAACCTTTCTAGCTCTCGGTTAGCATTCAATATTTTACAACTTGTTTCATTTTTATATTGGATCTCAAGCACAACTAGCTAAGGACTAATGCATAATAAACGAAAAGAATGAGGAGCGTATATACCCACAACGAGGTGGTCTTGAGGGATGCGACATGCATGCCCTGCTACCATTCTAGCGAGTCCAAACTCAATTCAAGATCAGCGTCAACGATACCCAACCATTCCAAAAAGCTTCCACAGCTTTCAAAAGCTTTAACAGCGAATATAATAATCCCTGGCGTATTGTTGTTGTAGAAGACCAGAAAGAGAGGAAAGGATAAGACATGTTTAGTTGGATCTAAAGTATAGTTTGTAACTAATGTTGAGATGTTTAACAATAAGGCTCAAAGTGTGTCAACACTTGTTTTCTTTCTTTTGTAGCTTCTGATGTTCGTGAATCAGGGAGAGAAAAAGAAGAGTGAAAGTTTATTTTTTTGTGTGTGTTAACATGTGATGTTAGCATGGTATTTATAAGGTAAAAGTGAAGTAATTGTCTAATTTGTTTAGTTTGGTTACATTGTAAAGATTTTAGTTGGGTTAAAAATGGTTTGGGAGACAAAAAGTACCATGGAGATATGTAAAAGAAATGTGGAAGAGGAAGATGTAGTGAGGTACGAGTGTTGGGCAGGGAGAAAGTAATAAGCATTTTCCCTAGGCTTGACTTTTGTATTGGAGTAAATGAGTGTTATGTTTAAATTTCAACAATGGGAAAAAGAAAGAATAACTAAGCGGGTATATTTCTCTTTTTAGTTTGCAAGGTTTCATATATTGTCAATGTTAAATGATAGACAAAGTAGAGATTTAGTAGTAGTTTTTGATATTTCAACTAGGAAATGGGTTCTTAGGGAATATCCGTCGTGGCGCTAAATAATGTGTATCGCTTATCTTTAAAATAAAGGGTGCTTAAATTGTCGGGTCGTATTTTAATGTAAGACGATCTACGTAAAAGGATTGCCAATAAATTATAATACGCAGTAAGAAGAACTAAGATTCAAAAGAAAAAAATTAATCACACGAGGATGTACTTAATAATTCGGATTCGAACATGATTTACGCGGAAACAATCGGGGATTTCAATAGACGTACATGTCTAACCCGAAAACGTCGCGTTTAATCATCAATTAAATAATTCAAAATTCACGATTGTTACACGCTACACTGGGGTTACATCCCTCTTATGCGACAAGTTGAATTATTAGGTTCACTTAATCCTCTTACCCCGCCTGGGAGTGAATAGTACATGTACGGTTTGAATGAATGCATATAAACAAGAAATAGCACATTATGGAAATAACAAACAAATCTAAAAGACATGACAATAATTTGCACAAGAACAGGCCGTAGAGCTAGCTAGGCACCTCGACATTTTATTAGAACGTTTACGATTTTTTGACAGAATTAAAATCCTAAGACAAATAGAACCTAGAAAGCATGAAAACAAAAAATACATGGATCTTCATTGAAGCTGACCACAACGAAGTGTCCATGCGGAGGCCGTAGCCCTCTCAGAGATAACATCGTTTAAGGTTGCAAATATTCCATGTACGATCCAAGTTACGGCCATCCATATCACGCAATTTGTACGTACCTAGTCCTAAGGCTTCCATGACCTCATACGGCCCTTCCCACTTTAGACCAAGCTTCCCTGTGTTCTCCGCGCGACTTGCCTCGTTAGCACGATAAACAAAATCCCTCGGTCGGAAGGAAACACCATTGACTTTGGAATCGTAATAAGCTTTCATACATGCCTTAGACTTGGCCTCATTGATGGCTGCTATCTCTCGTTTTTCCTCTAACAAGTCTAGATTGACCCGGAGCTGCTCATCGTTCGTGACGACGTTAACCTCCGCAGTGCGGATTGTTGGCATCCCAATTTCTGCTGGGATCACGGCCTCGGTCCCGTAGTCCAGCGCCAATGGAGTGTCCCCATTGGCTGTTTTTATCATTGTCCTATGTGTCCATAGGACATGCGGCAGTTCATCTACCCACTTAGCACTTCGTTCATCTAGGCGTGCTTTGATACCTTCACCTAGGCTTTTATTTGCCCGCTCCACGAGACCATTAGTCTGTGGATGTTTAACCGATGCGAAACACCGCGTAATGTTCAATGTCGCACACTAATCCTTGAATGAGTTATCCGCAAACTGCTTTCCGTTATCCGAGATAATCTCGCCTGGCAAACCAAAACGGCACACAATATTTTCCTGAACAAACTTTTTTACTTGTTTTCCCATAACCGTTTTAACCGCCTTAGCTTCTATCCAGCGTGTAAAATAGTCCATTGCGACGATCAAGAACTTAATGCCTCCTGCTGCAACAGGAAAAGGTCCTGCGATATCGATCCCCCACTTATAGAATGGCCATGGGGATGTGATGGGTGTTAGTTCTTGCTGCGGATGTTGCGGTACTGGCATGTGCACTTGGCAATCACTACATTTACGAATCATTCTCATGCATCCCGATGCATAGTCGGCCAATAGTACCCTGTGCGTAAAGCTCGTGCAACTACAGATCTGGGGCCTGCGTGCATGCCACATGACCATTCATGTATTTCACTAATCACATAGCTAGCCTGTCGCGGCCCGACGCATCGCAACCACGGCTGTAGGAAGGAACGCTTGTATAGAATACCATCTCGAAGTTTGAAATGCTGCGACTTCCTTTTGATACACCGTGCCGCCTTTTCATCCTCTGGAAGGGTTTCATCAGTTATATACCTGATGATCGGGGTCATCCATGTAGGTACCTCTTCTTCAACTATAGTTGCGATTTCCCCTCCTGTAATGGATTTTTCCTTGAGTATTTCCACCAATACTCGTTTGGATAAATAGGCGAAGCTTGTAGATGCAATTTTGCTAAGAGCATCCACCTTCTTGTTCTCTCCTCTTGGTCCCTGCTTGATGGAAAACTTCCCAAAGGTGGCGATGAGTGACTTGACTTTCTCTAAGTATTGGATCATGTTATCCTCCTTGGCTACGTACCCTCCCAGGATGTGATTCGCGACAAGCCGTGAGTCCACGTAGGCCTCAAGGTTGCGGACTCCCATCCTAGCGGCGATTTTTAAACCCGCGATCAATGCTTCATATTCTACCTCGTTATTCGTGGTTGTGAACTCAAAACGCAAGGCGTAGGTAAACTCCATCCCTTCCGGATTCGTGAGAATGAGGCCGGCTCCTGATCCGTCCATGCACGGAGATCCGTCAATAAACAAAACCCATGGTTTCGCTGGAATTTCCTCTTTTTGCACCATTGGTTCGTCCTCCTCAGGTTTCTCAATTAGGAAATCTGCCAAAATTTGGCCCTTAACCGCTGTCCTTGGTCTATAGGAGATATTATATTCTCCTAGTAGGACGCTCCACTTCTGTAGCCTACCGGCCACGTCCGATTTAGAGATGATCTGTTTTATTGGTTGATCAGTGATGACCATAATTGGGTGTTTTCGCGACGTACTCTAGTGACAAAACCAACTTCTCTATTGATGAATAGTTCAGCTCCGACCCTTGCAATGCTCTGCTTTTAAAGTAAACCGGTGTCTGGACTGAGTCCCGATCAGTCATAAGGACTGCGCTTATTCCTCCGTACGTAGCGGATAGGTACATGATGAGCTCCTCCTTAGGTCGGGGTGCAACTAGCATAGGAAGAGCCGCGAGATGCTGTTTAAGCTGCCCAAAGGCTTCCTCTACTTCTTTTGTCCAGCGGAAATCTCCTTTCTTCAAGCACTTCTTGAGTGTTTTTGTAACACCCCAAAACCGGGTATTAAGCGTTTATTTACGATAATGCTATTAAATGAGTTTGACTACGACTTTATAAATTTGAAGACGTTATGTTATTGACTAGTCAACCCGATAGTCAACTATTGGTCAAAGTATGTGTAATGTGGCTATAGAAAATATGATGTGTCACATATATAAGAGAAATATACCCAAGGGACTAAGTTTATCATGTGGTAAATGTGCTTTATAAGTTAATGTGGCAAATGTATAATGATAGATACTTGAGGGACCATATTTGCCAAGGTGGCAAACTCCATCCAACAAATGTCTGGAGCTTTCTTAGACAATCTAAAAGGCTCCAATATGTATGTGTTTGTTGTGTGGGTAGGCAAACAAAGAAGAAAAGAGAGAAAAAGATGAATTTGATGATCTATGATGATTTCTATCTCATCTAATTCAAGTAGGGTGTTCATAGTAATCATCCACCTCAAGTAAGCTTTTCAACTGTGTTAATTGATTATTTATGAATTAAGATTCATACATAAATTGGGGATTATGGTTAAATATGTTTCTAAAGTAACAACTAAGATGTTGTTAGAAATCGGTAAATCTCAATTAATGATTTAAGAGAAATTAGTAATTAAAGGTATCATCATATGATCAAAGTGTGATCATATGATGTTAAATAGTGATGAAAGATTGGTATGTTAATGGGTTGTATAAACCCTTGTTATTTATATTATTTTATGTGTAAATATGTCTTGATAACGAATTGGTTAGGATCCAAGTGGTGGTGATGATGATGTTGATGCTCATGGTATATATAGTTTGGAAAGGAGGTAAGTAAATGGACTATATCAAGATGTTATATTGAGTTTACCATGTTTGTATTATGTGCTATATAATGATGGTTTATACTAAGGTTATAAAGGATTATGGCTCATATGCTTGATTTATGATTAGGATGATGCTAGTGGTTAAATTAGCTAGTTAGAGTTTGCATAATTAATATGCTAGTGAAGGTATGTGTTATGAAGTTTATGTGTTGGTTGATGAATGATGGACGAAGCTTTTGTGATGCAAACGTGTTAAATGATGTATAATAGCTTGTTATGTCATTTACTTACTAAGCTTAATGCTTATGGTGTAGATGTTTAATGTTTTGTAGGTTCAATGGAAGAAGGTAAAGGAGTTGGTAATGGTTAAGATGTGGAAGTAATGGATAGAAGTATGCAAACTTGCATTAAAAGCTTTGTATAGTTAGAATACCGAGCTCGGAGTAAAGTTGAACCCCAAGTGTCGTAAACGGTGTTTTGGTAATGTTGATATGAGTCAAATGCTTTGTATAAGATAAAGTTATAATGAGTCAAGATCATTTGTTAAAGTTGTAAGTTCTAATATATATATAAACGGGTCGAAACGGGTGTTTGGTAAACCACAAAAGGAATGTGCAGGAAAAGGGGTGTTTGGGACAACGTCCATGTCAACCTATTTTTAGTCAAACGGGTCAAGAATTATATGAAACAGTGTCCATGGTATATTTCTAGCTTAATGTGATGTTCATATGTTTAAGAATATGTTTAGAGAGTTGATCTCATGTTTGAATAGCTTATGGGTCGTTTTGAGAAATAGTGCACTAAAGGGGGTCTTTAGTGCACTAGAGGGTCTTTAGTGTACCAAAGGAGTATTTAGTGCTCTAGAGGGTCTTTAGTGTATCAAATAAGTAGTTAGTGTACTAGAAGGCCTTTAGTGTACCAAAGGGGTTCCTTAGTGTATTAGAGGGTCCTAGTGCACTAAAGAGGTCTTTAGTGCATTTGAGGTGTCCACAGTGCACAAGAGGGGTTGACAGATTTTGATTATTTCTTTTAAAAGGTCATATCTCGTAATCCGTAAGTCGTTGGTATACGTGTCACGTATCATTTCGTTGGTAATCGAATCTATTTTAATGCAGATATAATATCAAGGTCTGAGTTGAAATAGATTGTTGTCGGTTTATAAAAGATTCACATGAGGTCAATTTTGGGTCATGTCGTTTATACAAAAAGTTTTTAAATTTTTGGTCAATTCGAGTATGGGGCGTTTCAACTTGGTATCAGAGCTTCGGTCTAAGAGAAATAGGTTCCCATGATAGGTTTCCTAAACTTAGACCACTTTTAGATGCGTTTGCCATAGGTGTAATGTAATATGCAAAGTAGACGCCTTAATTATAAGGTTCACCTTATGCATACTATGATGGAATAGTAACAATGCTTAGATATAAATGTTGTATGGTCTTTTATAGAAGATACAAGAAAATTGAGTTAATTGTGATTGGTATGTTTCAACCCTTATTGATAATGTTAAATGTAGGATGGAAAAAATTGTATAAAAGCGAAGTTATGACTTAATCGATTAAACCCCGTGGAGTATGTGTATGTGGGTCATTTAGACCTTGAATGTTTATGACAATGTTGTAATATGTTATGATAACTATTTCCGGAAAGTATCATGTCATCTTAAGTTATAGAGGTCATTTTATGAGAAAATGGGTTAAAAGTGCACAAGAGGTGTTTTATAGAAAAATAGTACTTTGGAGGGTATTTTAGTGCACTTGAGGCATGTATGAAACTATAGTGCACCTGAGGGGTTCTTTAGTGCATTAGAAGGGTATTGTAGAAATTAGTGCATTTGAGGGGTTGTTTAGTGCATTAGAAGGGTATTGTAGAAAATAGTGCACTTGAGGGGTTCTTTAGTGCACTAGAAGGGTATTGTAGAAAATATTGCACTTGAGGTTAGTGCGCAAATGGGTTTGCCAAATTTTAGTCGTTTTGTTTATTTTTTTATATAATGAACCATAAGGAGGTAGATGTTATGTCATACACCGTTAGAAAGATATTGTTATGAGAATATGGAAGAAAGATGAGTTTACTTAAATGCATAAAAATAATATATTATCATTATTAAATGAATGATAAGAAGTAATGAGATGTGTTATATATAACATGATAAGGTAATTGAAATAACGAAATATGAATAAATGTGATAAATAAATGATGTTTAGGTCGCTAAAAATCTAAATAATCCTTAATGCGCTAAATGAATGATAATGAATAAATATATTCATGTTGATGAATTAAAGAAATGTATGATGAATAATATGGATTAATGTGTACGTTGTAAAGTAAAGCTAATGTGAAGTTATTATACGTAAAGAAATCTAATGGTCGAAAGTGATAACATTGTGCAAAATGAAGTAATGGGTCAATTTGTGATTGACGAGAAAAAGATAACTGCATTGTGTAAATGTATCATATGGATCTTGTAAAATATAATGAAAGATGATGAAAGGTGTCTTGAAATTGCGTAAGGCATTAAGAAAGAAAATGAATAAGTATTTGATTATAGAAGTATGTAAATAATGAAAAGTGGTAAAGAATGGTAAATTTAAATTTAGCTTGGATCCAATGATTAATGTGATGGTATCCTTCGGGGCCTAATGTGATAGTATCCTTTGGGATATCTAAATGTGATGGTATCCTTCGGGATAGCCTAATGTGATAGTATCCTTCGGGATAGACTAATGTCATGGTATCCTTTGGGATACCTTAAGAATGTGAATACCAACACAAGGTTGGTGATACCGTAAGGATATGTGTCAAAGGGCAAATCCCTACTGGGAGAGCGCCAAGTTTCCTACGAGAAAAGAAAGTTAATAAGATTGGATCCAAGGCTATAAAAAAAGAGATTGAAAATGAATGTGTTATGTAATTGTGATGAATGGAAAGCAATGAAGTAGTAAGCGAGTATGAGTGTGGTGTTGGGCATGCTTAAGTAGGATGATTTATAAACTCCTTATTTAAAAGGATTGGGACGCCTTTTCATTTGAATAAGGAAGTTGTAAATCACCGAACCATAAGTTTATAATTCATTACTTACATAAATTGGGACGCCTCTTTATGTAAGTTGTGAATTGTAAATAAGTGGACTTATGTGTATCCGACACTGCATGAGTACAGGTATAAAAGAATGGAAAATGAAAACTAAAACAAGTTTGACATTGTAAAAAAAAGAGATTATATGAAAGTGGAAAAATATGATGCCATTAAGGTTATGCGTAAAAACTTAAAGAATGAAACTTAAATTAAAATTATGCTTTAAGTAGTAAAGATGAACGGGTAATTATTTCTCGAAAGATTTAAAAAAAGGAAAATGTTTGTGAAGGTTGAAATTAAATACCTTTTGGAAAGTGTTTGTTATAAGTTAGAAATGAGTTACCGACTTTTAAGGTATGCGATTTAACTTGTATTGTGTTAGTTATGTGAAAAAAATAAAATTGAAGGTTAACATGTCTTGGTCGAATTACAATTGTTAAGCTATGTGAAGTTGTTGAAATTGAATGTATAGTAATGAATGTACCATATATGAAATGATACAACTATATATGAAAGTTTGTGGACGGTCACAAGTTTCAAGCAAGTAAGATTCCGGGGACGAAATCTAAATAAGGGGGATAGATTTGTAACACCCCAAAACCGGGTATTAAGCGTTTATTTACGATAATACTATTAAATGAGTTTGACTACGACTTTATAAATTTGAAGACGTTATGTTATTGACTAGTCAACCCGATAGTCAACTATTGGTCAAAGTATGTGTAATGTGGCTATAGAAAATATGATGTGTCACATATATAAGAGAAATATACCCAAGGGACTAAGGTTATCATGTGGTAAATGTGCTTTATAAGTTAATGTGGCAAATGTATAATGATAGATACTTGAGGGACCATATTTGCCAAGGTGGGAAACTCCATCCAACAAATGTCTGGAGCTTTCTTAGACAATCTAAAAGGCTCCAATATGTATGTGTTTGTTGTGTGGGTAGGCAAACAAAGAAGAAAAGAGAGAAAAAGATGAATTTGATGATCTATGATGATTTCTATCTCATCTAATTCAAGTAGGGTGTTCATAGTAATCATCCACCTCAAGTAAGCTTTTCAACTGTGTTAATTGATTATTTATGAATTAAGATTCATACATAAATTGGGGATTATGGGTAAATATGTTTCTAAAGTAACAACTAAGATGTTGTTAGAAATCGGTAAATCTCAATTAATGATTTAAGAGAAATTAGTAATTGAAGGTATCATCATATGATCAAAGGATTATGGCTCATATGCTTGATTTATGATTAGGATGATGCTAGTGGTTAAATTAGCTAGTTAGAGTTTGCATAATTAATATGCTAGTGAAGGTATGTGTTATGAAGTTTATGTGTTGGTTGATGAATGATGGACGAAGCTTTTGTGATGCAAACGTGTTAGATGATGTATAATAGCTTGTTATGTCATTTACTTACTAAGCTTAATGCTTATGGTGTAGATGTTTAATGTTTTGTAGGTTCAATGGAAGAAGGTAAAGGAGTTGGTAATGGTTAAGATGTGGAAGTAATGGATAGAAGTATGTAAACTTGCATTAAAAGCTTTGTATAGTTAGAATACCGAGCTCGGAGTAAAGTTGAACCCCAAGTGTCGTAAACGGTGTTTTGGTAATGTTGATATGAGTCAAATGCTTTGTATAAGATAAAGTTACAATGAGTCAAGATCATTTGTTAAAGTTGTAAGTTCTAATATATATATAAACGGGTCGAAACGGGTGTTTGGTAAACCACAAAAGGAATGTGCAGGAAAAGGGGTGTTTGGGACAACGTCCATGTCAACCTATTTTTAGTCAAACGGGTCAAGAATTATATGAAACAGTGTCCATGGTATATTTCTAGCTTAATGTGATGTTCATATGTTTAAGAATAGGTTTAGAGAGTTGATCTCATGTTTGAATAGCTTATGGGTCGTTTTGAGAAATAGTGCACTAAAGGGGGTCTTTAGTGCACTAGAGGGTCTTTAGTGTACCAAAGGAGTATTTAGTGCTCTAGAGGGTCTTTAGTGTATCAAATGAGTAGTTAGTGTACTAGAAGGCCTTTAGTGTACCAAAGGGGGTCCTTAGTGTATTAGAGGGTCCTAGTGCACTAAAGAGGTCTTTAGTGCATTTGAGGTGTCCACAGTGCACAAGAGGGGTTGACAGATTTTGATTATTTCTTTTAAAAGGTCATATCTCGTAATCCGTAAGTCGTTGGTATACGTGTCACGTATCATTTCGTTGGTAATCGAATCTACTTTAATGCAGATATAATATCAAGGTCTGAGTTGAAATAGATTGTTGTCGGTTTATAAAAGATTCACAGGAGGTCAATTTTGGGTCATGTCGTTTATACAAAAAGTTTTTAAATTTTTGGTCAATTCGAGTATGGGGCGTTTCAGTTTTGAATAGAGGTAGTGACTTCTCCGCGGACTTTGACAAGAACCTATTAAGCCCGGCCAGCTTTCCATTGAGTGATTGTACCTCCTTGAGTGTCTGAGGGGACGGTAACTGTATCACGGCGTCTGTCTTCTACAGACAAGGCTTAATACCGTTTGGATTAATCATATACCCAAGGAACATCCCTTCGGTTGCCCCAAACGTGCACTTTTTTAGATTCAGTTTCATGTCGATTCTCCTCAACCTGTCGTACGTCTACTGGATATCACGGAGAAGTGCCTCCTCCGTATGGATCTTGATGACCAGATCATCAACACAGACCTCAAAGTTATGGCCTACCTGGGATTATAAGGCTTTATCAACGAGTCGCGGATATATCGCTCTGACGTTCTTTAGTCCGAACGACATTTTCGTGTAACAATACACGCCCTGACTAGTGTGAAACGCTGTCTTCTCCTCGTCCTCTTCCGCCATCTGGATCTGATGGTATCCTTTGTATGCATATAAAAAACATTTGAAAGGGTATCCGCATAAGGATTCCACCTTCCAATCAATTTCTGGTAAAGGATAGCAGTCTTGCGGTCAAGCTTTGTTCAAGTCCGTAAAGTCCACACACATGCGCCAGCTCCCATCATGCTTCTTGACCATGACCGGATTTGATAACCATTAATGGTAATATACTTCGCGCATAAATCCTGCATCCACCAATTTCCGTACCTCATCCAGTATTACCTGGCTGCGTTCTGGTGCTAGACCACACTTCTTTTGCTTAACCGGGGGATATCCCTGGCGGATTTGAAGTTTATGTTCTTCTATCGAACGCGAAACACCTGTCATATGTTTAGGCTCCCATGCGAATATATCAAGGTTTGCTTTATGGAGAGAGCACATGGGCTTCTTCTCGTTATCCGATAGCGTTCCCCCTATGGCCACCTCTTGCCCCGGGTAGTCGGGGTGGATTACCACCTTCCAATTGGGAGGTGGTGATCCTTCCTTAATGGGAACAGGCTGGACCGGTGTCGTCACGGCGTGGCATTCGGATGCCGGCACCATCGAATTGTAAATTGTAACAATTCCCCCTTCGATTGGAAATTTAATCATACCGTGAGCCGTGGACGGGACAACCCGTATGGCTAGGATCCCTTGTCTTCCGATAATACCATTATATGGGGAGTGTGAACGTATCACCATAAAGTTCATCCACGCCGTAGTGGAATGCTCTTTATCCCCAATGGTTACCAGTAGACGCAGCTGTCCTATTGGCCAGATAGTATCTCCACTAAAGCCAATGAGCGATGACGTGGCCGGTACTAATTGGCTTTTTATCTCTAGTCGTAGCTGTACGAAGCACTGTTCGTAGAGTACTTCCGCCGATGATCCTCCGTCCACATACATACGACGAACGTTGTGTGTTCCAATGCTTACCTCAATTGTGAGAGGTGCATCGGCCACGTTGCTTGCCGTAATGGATGGGAATGAGATCTCTCTGCCGCGTGAAAGTTTTTGACTAACTTTCTGCTTTGTACGGCGCTACCAAGATTGGATCATATATATGGTTTAAGGCTTGTCCTTTTGGGAGTCCTTCTTCTCGTACTTTTTGTGATCCTTCCCCTCCTTCCAATCCTTGACCAGGTGTTTGAGTTTGCCTGATTTAATCAGTGACTCTATATGTTTTTTGAGCTGGATGCACTCCTCTATGTCGTGGCCCTTGTCATTGTGGAATTCGCAAAAGCGATTTCCTTGACGGCGGTCGACTGGAGTTGTCATTGGAGGGGGCCTTGGGAAGTTCGCCCCTTCTGTCAACAAGATATCTCGGTAAGTCATCTTTAGAGGGGTGAATTTGTCGTCCGACCGCCCTCCTTTATTCTGGCTCTTGTAATCCGAGCTCCTTCCGTTGCCTTGGGTGCTTTGACCCCCTGATTGCCTCTTGGGCTGGTCGTTCGATCGATAGTTATGGCTTCCCTTTGTAGGATACGCCGCAGCTACTTCGGTTTCTCCTTCTACAAAGTTTCTAACCGTTTCCATGAGGTCGTCGTACCTCTCCGGTCGTTTGTCATTGAGACGCCTAATTAGCTTCCTGTCTGTTATGGCATGCATGTAGTCAGAAATTTTTAGGAGCTCGGGGCACGTTTTTGTGCGCGTGCACTCGTCATTGATGTGACAACCGGGAATTTTCTAGACCTTAAATAATAATAATTTATATGATTTAATAATCGAAATTCGTTTTCGAGAGATATCAAAGTTATTTTATTTAAAAACGAGAGTTTATTTTGCATATTGTAAAATACTGCGCAAAATCTAAAAACTGACGCGATATAAATTAAATTTATATTTAATTACTCAGAAATATTTGCTAAAAATATTTATTGAATTACCTGACACTTTTATTTTGGTTTTAATAACGTACGTTGGAAACGAGAACATTCAAGTTGAATTTTATTTTTCCATGAACGCAACTATTTGAGTTAAACGATAAACAATAACGATTTTAAATAAAAATGTAGACAATTGTAAAAATTAGTCGAGTAAATACTCTACTTTAATGGAAAAATCATTTTGAAATGAACGGCGCAACATTCGTTGAATGAATCAAATTTTTACTTTTATAAACGAGTCCCGAATCATGTATTAACAAAAGTTATAAGAAAAATTACAAATTTAATCCTTGTATTATTAAAAACCTTTCATTTTGTTTTATCAAAAGTTTATTAGTATAAATAAGCAAAAAATAGGGTTTTATTTCATTTTCCCCTCAAACCCTAACCCTAGACAAACACACACACACTCTCTCTTATTTTCCGGCGCCGCTCCGCCCACCACCGCCGGAATCCGGCCACAAATAAATCTGCTGCCGTCACTTAAAAACAATAGATCGAATAGATCCAAAACTTATCTATACTAAATCCGACAACCACACTTCCATTTCCACCACCCACCGCCACTAGTACCACTGCCGTCGTCACCTCCAGCTGCTGCCGACGTTTGGCTACTAACCACCACCATAAGTCACGTACCTCAACGTCACCACGACCTCATCGAAAACACCACCACTCTTATTGTCATACAACCACGAACCACCATATCTGACCGGGCCACCACAACACTGTTTGCCGCCATCATCACCCGAATCACCACCACACGACCACCGTACAACGTCACCATGACCACCAGATCCAACAACCGCCACCCTCGTAAATAAAATCCACCAAATCTATGATGGACCATGAGATCCGTCGTCCTCCATGAGAAACCACCAGCCGACATTTTTTTTTAACTATCACCACCTTTATATGTTTACTCCACTCGTCAAACACATGACCACCACAGGACGCCGTCACAATCACAATCATCATGTAACAGACGCGAGTATATGGGTGTTTGTCGTGATTAACAGCCCATAGGGGTGGTTAAATTGTTCGATCTGTTGTCATCAGCCATGGGGATGTTCGGTTGATTTAGTTGGCTTACATCAGCCCGCTTATGGGGCGTTCAGATATGGGTTTACCACCAGCATGGGTGCGTTGGTTTCGGGGTAAAGACGACACATCAGGGTGCGTTTGTTTATATCAGCAAAACAACAGCAGGAGTGTTGGTTTCTGGAAAAACCAATAGCGAGGGTGCGTTTGCGAAGGAGTTCAACAGCAGGCAGGGTGCGTTCGGTTCCGCAGAACAACAACAAGGGTGTTTGGATTCGCTGTTTATCAGCAACCGCGGTGCGTTTGGTGCAGCAGGAACTCCACATAGGTGCGTTTGGTGCAGCAGAAACGTCACCAGGGGGTGTTTGGGTATGCAGACAGCTTATAAGAGGGTGTTTGGGTCTGCAGACAGTTTATAACGGGGCGTTTGGGTCTGCTGACAGTTTATAACGGGGTGCGGACTGCAGAAGAGACATAAAGGGGCGTTTGGGTTTGCTGTTTACTAGTTTCGGTCACGTTTGGACGCGGGATGTCGAGGTTTTAGAGTGTTGGGGACGAATTGAGGTCATGGTTCGTTGTGGTTTAGGAATCGGCTAATAACGCATTTAACTCTATTAACTAACTCAAACGGTCGTATACATATATACGTATATATTTTAGTTAAATAAATATGTCGAACACTATGATCATCACGAGAACTATAAAAATGATTATACGGTTAAATATTTGTTTAAATAGCTCACATCGGGCGCGTAGCTTTTAATTTATAACACATAGGTTGTGTTTGATTTTATTTAGTTATGGTGATTAAATACGTTAAAACGTGATTTGCGTAATGTAGACTATTTGGAAAATATTGAGAATTGGTTAAAATGGAAAAGGTTGTAGAAACGAATAGGTCATGTCGAAATCTTTATAAAATTTTATACTTTATATTTTTCGCTACAAACTACTATTTTATTTGTAAACCGATAAAACAATTAAATACCATTAGGTATTTGTAAACTGATAAATAAATAAATACTATTATAGTTGTAAACGGATAAATAAACAAACTACTATTATTATTTGTAAACCGATAAAATAAATGGATTTTATTGCATTGATAAATTAATGAGAGTTATACTGTTTACCTAAAAGTTACAATTATTAATTTAGTGATGATTTTCTTAAAATGTGTTGAACTATTGTGTCTAATTATTTTTATCACGATCTTTATATTGTACATACAAAATAAATATAAACTTTGGTTTATTTTGTAATATTGTTGCCTCTTTTATATAATTCAACATAAGCATTATATAATCGCTTGGTTATACGTAATGTGTAGGAAATACACGACACACTTGGTGTGTGCCTAATTTATTCATTTTATTTAACCAACCAAACTATTATAACTTGAAACTTAAATATTTTATCAACGGATCACGTTGATGTACATACATATCGAGAACTCAAATACACATTTTTAAGTTATTGAATTTAGCCGATTAGTTAAACCACAACACTATGACCGGGCCGTATCGATTTCCGTTTGCGCGGAGCGTATTTTTAGCATCAATATTGTTCGCGCTACTACGTCGAGGTGAGTTCATACCCCACCTTTCTAGTTTTAAATTGATTTATAAAGGTTGTATAATCATTTTGGGGGAGGTACATGCTTGTTCACAAACTATTTATAAACTTGCTTGTTGGTCATAAACCGCTTTAATTGTTACGTGCTGAGTAGTCTACTCCTTTAATTGTTATACTTGTGAATGCTGATACTATAATTTCTATTATGAGTTCCTTAGCCCAAAACTGTAACTGCTTTTCACTGGTTCTCGGGTAGAGACAATGGTTGCAAGAATGAACACAAGTGCATATACTCGTTTATGTATTGGTCTAAGTCCCGCTGTAACCCAATTACTTTGGCCCATTATCATGAACCGTTAATTTCGGACTGGATGACCGGTCGAAAGCGCGAATGTTATGGATAGATCTATCGGGGTTGACGCCCCTGTCCGGCTTGGTCCAACAGAGGACAAGCGGGCACAGTTTCATCTGAGTTTGAGGACGGATGTCGTGGGTTAGGCATCCGTAGGGGCTGCATTATATGATTATACTACCGGTGTTGTTAACGCTTCGGTGTCATGAGCTTAGACAATAATAAATGCCTTATTCTATTTAGTGACTTTGTATTTGTTATATTGTCACTAAGTGGTTGGAAAATCTTGTGGTTCATTAAACAATTCTATTCTATTAGAAAACTTTATTATTTATCAATGAGCTTTGTTTTTATCAGAAAACGCTAACTATTATCTGTGAACTCTGTTTTATCAGAAAACTCTATTTATTTCCAGAAAACTCTGTTGTTATCAGTAAACTATGTTTACTATTAGTAAACTCTGCTTTTATCAGTAAACTCTATTTTTATTAGTAAACTTTGTTTTTATCAGTAAACTATGTTTTTATCAATAAACTTTGTTTTTATTAATAAACTTTGAAATTATCAAAGAAAGTCTATTTAACAAAAACTGTGATTTTTAAACTCTTATATTTTACTGCAAGGTGCAGTGGTCGGTAAAACTCGAACTTTTTCATAAACGTTTTAAAACAAACTTATGAACTCACCAACTTTATGTTGACATTTTTAAGCATGTATTTCAGGTACTTGACTATGTGGATTATTTGGAGTCTACTTTGTAGTTTTTGGCATGTAGAGGTCGTTCTCGGATCAAGCTCTCGAATACTCATGAAGTCACAAGTCCCCAAAGCAAGTCTTCCGCTGCAGTGAATTTGGGGGTGTGACAGATTGGTATCAGAGCCTTGGTTATAGAGAACTAGGTTGCATTAGTAACTCTAGACTATAACCGGCTCTCAGTTTTATCTAGTAGTAACACTCATCACATTATACTTATTCCGCTGCTATATGAATATTTACATGCATGGTTGCTATTGCTTCGTTGCCTGTTATGTTATTACTTGTTACATGAGATCGATTGTTTGATTAGTGCACTTAGACATATAATATATTTTTATACGTGAACGGTAGAACATTTATTGGGCATTGTGAGTTACACAACGGTCCCACATAATTTTTTTTATAACAAACTCTAAAGACATAATGTGCATTTTGGTTGACGATTGGTCGTGAGTAATCCCCAGGTTCGAGCTAATTTATTAAAAAAAAGGTTGAGAGGTGTAACAATACTTAACTATGCCTCAGTGGGCCTCATGTTTGATTGAGTGCGAGATGGTGTAAAGTATTGGACGTTACACAGCCTATGATTTTTGATGAATTACCTCGGGGGTGGGTAAGATTCATAGTCTTACGTGATAATGTAGAATGTGTTGTATTTTTAGAGTTGAGCCGAGTCATCGAAAGGTTGAGATGTGTAATAATTCATAGCAAAACCCGGGGCCATTCTTTGTGAGTGAGTTTCGAGGTTGGGTTATGATAAGTTATTACTCATCTTAGTGTTTGATGAGTCTTCCTCGAGGATAGGAAATATTTGTGTGATTGGATAATTGCGTATTTAGAACCAAAGACTATATAATTATCCTACTTATAACCGTGAGTTTCTTTGCTTGATATACGTCTATGACCGCTTTATCGCCTATCAACACTATGTTCTTCGATCCCGTACTTTCGAGACGTCTACGTATAGAAGACAGTTTATTATCTACTCATGCTCTTTGCTTTTGGTAAATTTGAATAATATCGCTCAGAAATTTTAACGATTTTGAGTTGGGTATTTTCTCGGTGACACTTGAGTAGGATGATTTATGAAATCTTTATTGAAATGGATTGGGACGCCTTTGCATTTAAATAAAGAAATCAAAAATCACCGAACCATAAGTTTATAATGACATATTTGCATAGATTAGGACGCTTCTGTATGCAAATATGAGACTATAAATGAGTGGGCTTGAGTATATCCGACGTGACCCTATATTTGTGGAATTGATTTAGTACTTCAGTTTTGGATAGTTTATTTCTTTTGACACATGATTGGTCCATACGTTATCGTATTTTGTCATGTTATCTTTACGATGTTTTAACGAGTGATACTTTAAACTTCGTCTAATTTGTGAACTGTCGCGAGAAATTTGTTCGAATACATACCGATTGATGTAAACGTAATGGGCTGGTGGTGGTGAAACCTTGTATACTTTTAAGAACGATCGAGTTTTCTAGACTCTTCGCCTCGAATTGTTTCTCTTATCGTTCTATGAATGATGACCGATTTGTCAGATTGACATTTAGAACCGCTAAGATATATTCCTCTTCTACCTATTGCTTACCTAATTAACTATTGGTGGAAACACGATTTTAGAAGTTCGGACAGAATGATCTGTGAGCAGATATAAGTATATTCGATAGAACATTGGGGTAGAACATCAAATCCTTTTCTCTACACTTTTATTTCGGTAACAACGATTGAGTTCGAGGACGAACTCCAAATAACACGGATGTACTGTGACAACCGGGAATTTTCTAGACCTTAAATAATAATAATTTATATTATTTAATAATCGAAATTCGTTTTCGAGAGATATCAAAGTTATTTTATTTAAAAACGAGATTTTATTTTGCATATTGTAAAATACTGCGCAAAATCTAAAAACTGACGCGATATAAATTAAATTTATATTTAATTACTCAGAAATATTTGCTAAAAATATTTATTGAATTACCTGACACTTTTATTTTGGTTTTAATAACGTACGTTGGAAACGAGAACATTCAAGTTGAATTTTATTTTTCCATGAACGCAACTATTTGAGTTAAACGATAAACAATAACGATTTTAAATAAAAATGTAGACAATTGTGAAAATTAGTCGAGTAAATACTCTACTTTAATGGAAAAATCATTTTGAAATGAACGGCGCAACATTCGTTGAATGAATCAAATTTTTACTTTTATAAACGAGTCCCGAATCATGTATTAACAAAAGTTATAAGAAAAATTACAAATTTAATCCTTGTATTATTAAAAACCTTTCATTTTGTTTTATCAAAAGTTTATTAGTATAAATAAGCAAAAATTAGGGTTTTATTTCATTTTCCCCTCAAACCCTAACCCTAGACAAACACACACACACTCTCTCTTATTTTCCGGCGCCGCTCCGCCCACCACCGCCGGAATCCAGCCACAAATAAATCTGCTTCCGTCACTTAAAAACAATAGATCGAATAGATACAACACTTATCTATACTAAATCCGACAACCACACTTCCATTTCCACCACCCACCACCACTAGTACCACTGCCGTCGTCACCTCCAGTTGCTGCCGACGTTTGGCTACTAACCACCACCATAAGTCACGTACCTCAACGTCACCACGACCTCATCGAAAACACCACCACTCTTATTGTCATACAACCACGAACCACCATATCTGACCGGGCCACCACAACACTGTTTGCCGCTATCATCACCCGAATCACCACCACACGACCACCGTACAACGTCACCATGACCACCAGATCCAACAACCGCCACCCTCGTAAATAAAATCCACCAAATCTATGATGGACCATCAGATCCGTCGTCCTCCATGAGAAACCACCAGCCGGCATTTTTTTTTTTAACTATCACCACCTTTATATGTTTACTCCACTCGTCAAACACATGACCACCACAGGACGCCGTCACAATCACAATCATCATGTAACAGACGCGAGTATATGGGTGTTTGTCGTGATTAACAGCCCATAGGGGTGGTTAAATTGTTCGATCTGTTGTCATCAGCCATGGGGATGTTCGGTTGATTTAGTTGGCTTACATCAGCCCGCTTATGGGGCGTTCAGATCTGGGTTTACCACCAGCATGGGTGCGTTGGTTTCGGGGTAAAGACGACACATCAGGGTGCGTTTGTTTATATCAGCAAAACAACAACAGGAGTGTTGGTTTCTTGAAAAACCAACAGCGAGGGTGCGTTTGCGAAGGAGTTCAACAGCAGGTAGGGTGCGTTCGGTTCCGCAGAACAACAACAAGGGTGTTTGGATTCGCTGTTTATCAGCAACCGCGGTGCGTTTGGTGCAGCAGGAACTCCACATAGGTGCATTTGGTGCAGCAGAAACGTCACCAGGGGGTGTTTGGGTATGCAGACAGCTTATAAGAGGGTGTTTGGGTCTGCAGACAGTTTATAACGGGGCGTTTGGGTCTGCTGACAGTTTATAACGGGGTGCGGACTGCAGAAGAGACATAAAGGGGCGTTTGGGTTTGCTGTTTACTAGTTTCGGTCACGTTTGGACGCGAGATGTCGAGGTTTTAGAGTGTTGGGGACGAATTGAGGTCATGGTTCGTTGTGGTTTATGAATCGGCTAATAACGCATTTAACTCTATCAACTAACTCAAACGGTCGTATACATATATACGTATATATTTTAGTTAAATAAATATGTCGAACACTATGATCATCACGAGAACTATAAAAATGATTATACGTTTAAATATTTGTTTAAATAGCTCACATCGGGCGCATAGCTTTTAATTTATAACACATAGGTTGTGTTTGATTTTATTTAGTTATGGTGATTAAATACGTTAAAACGTGATTTGCGTAATGTAGACTATTTGGAAAATATTGAGAACTGGTTAAAATGGAAAAGGTTGTAGAAACGAATAGGTCATGTCGAAATCTTTATAATATTTTATACTTTATATTTTTCGCTACAAACTACTATTTTATTTGTAAACCGATAAAACAATTAAATACCATTAGGTATTTGTAAACTGATAAATAAATAAATACTATTATAGTTGTAAACGGATAAATAAACAAACTACTATTATTATTTGTAAACCGATAAAATAAATGGATTTTATTGCATTGATAAATTAATGAGAGTTATACTGTTTACCTAAAAGTGACAATTATTAATTTAGTGATGATTTTCTTAAAATGTGTTTAACTATTGTGTCTAATTATTTTTATCACGATCTTTATATTGTACATACAAAATAAATATAAACTTTGGTTTATTTTGTAATATTGTTGCCTCTTTTATATAATTCAACATAAGTATTATATAATCGCTTGGTTATACGTAATGTGTAGGAAATACACGACACACTTGGTGTGTGCCTAATTTATTCATTTTATTTAACCAACCAAACTATTATAACTTGAAACTTAAATATTTTATCAACGGGTCACGTTGATGTACATACATATCGAGAACTCAAATACACATTTTTAAGTTATTGAATTTAGCCGATTAGTTAAACCACAACACTATGACCGGGCCGTATCGATTTCCGTTTGCGCGGAGCGTATTTTTAGCATCAATATTGTTCGCGCTACTACGTCGAGGTGAGTTCATACCCCACCTTTCTAGTTTTAAATTGATTTATAAAGGTTTTATAATCATTTTGGGGGAGGTACATGCTTGTTCATAAACTATTTATAAACTTGCTTGTTGGTCATAAACCGCTTTAATTGTTACGTGCTGAGTAGTCTACTCCTTTAATTGTTATACTTGTGAATGCTGATACTATAATTTCTATTATGAGTTCCTTAGCCCAAAACTGTAACTGCTTTTCACTGGTTCTCGGGTAGAGACAATGGTTGCAAGAATGAACACAAGTGCATATACTCGTTTATGTATTGGTCTAAGTCCCGCTTTAACCCAATTACTTTGGCCCATTATCATGAACCGTTAATTTCGGACTGGATGACCGGTTGAAAGCGCGAATGTTATGGATAGATCTATCGGGGTTGACGCCCCTGTCCGGCTTGGTCCAACAGAGGACAAGCGGGCACAGTTTCATTTGAGTTTGAGGACGGATGTCGTGGGTTAGGCATCCGTAGGGGCTGCATTATATGATTATACTACCGGTGTTGTTAACGCTTCGGTGTCATGAGCTTAGACAATAATAAATGCCTTATTCTATTTAGTGACTTTGTATTTGTTATATTATCACTAAGTGGTTGGAAAATCTTGTGGTTCATTAAACAATTCTATTCTATTGGAAAACTTTATTATTTATCAATGAGCTTTGTTTTTATCAAAAAACTCTAACTATTATCTGTGAACTCTGTTTTATCAGAAAACTCTATTTATTTCCAGAAAACTCTGTTGTTATCAGTAAACTATGTTTACTATTAGTGTTGGAAATACGTTTTTACGTATTTATGAAGGATCGGTCGCTCCAACGATATATTAATGTAATGGGCTCGTGATCTAATTTATAGTAAATATAGTCCATATAGCCCACATGTAGGGTGGGCTATATATACCCCTCCTAGCATGTTAGGAGGGGTGGTTCATTCATTTACAACATTTTCATTTAATCTAATCACTTTCTCTCTCTACTTTTTCTTTTCTCTCCTTTCTCTCTCTATACCTCATCTCCTTCTTCCCCATTTCCACCATCAAATCCTTAGATCAATCCATCATTTACCAAATCCTTAGAATACGTAGACCTTCAATTGGTATCAAGAGCCATGGTTAAATCTTAGGATTTGCATATCTTTTTATTTTTTGATTTGGTGGTAAAAATCTTTTCTTTTCTTATTGTCTATTTTTTTTATCATCTTTTTATGTATCCATTTTATAAAGTTATTTATCAAGTTTATCAATTTTATAAAGTTTTTTCAATTTTATAAAGTTATTTTTGGATTGTGTTGTTTTTTTTTAGTTTTTGAATCAATTAGTGATCTTTAGAAAAAATCAATCTTGAATCTTGTTGTTTTTGGTGTTTTTGTTGTTGGGATTGATTGATAAGGATTGGGTTTAGTTTTTTTTTGGTAAAAATCATAAAATTTTTTGTGGTTTTTGATCAAAAAATCGGATTTAAAGCTGTTTTCTAAGTCTCGGACTGATATTTCCAGAACATTCCGAATAGGTATTCCGAATAGATATTCCGAATAGGAGAATTTTCAGAATAGTAGGATTTTTTTTTTCCGAATAGACTTTCCGAATAGAAGATTTTCCGAATAGCAGCATCTTTTTCCGAATAGGCTGTTTTTTCCGAATAGGCTGTTTTTCCGAATAGGCTGTTTTTTCCGAATAGGCTGTTTTTTTCCGAATAGGCTGTTTTTCCGAATAGGCTGTTTTTTCCGAATAGGCTTTTTTTCCGAATAGGCTGTTTTTCCGAATAGGCTGTTTTTTCCGAATAGGCTGTTTTTTCCGAATAGGCTGTTTTTCCGAATAGGCTTTTTTTTTCCGAATAGGCTTTTTTTCCGAATAGGCTGTTTTTCCGAATAGGCTGTTTTTCCGAATAGGCTGTTTTTTCCGAATAGGCTGTTTTTCCGAATAGGCTGTTTTTTCCGAATAGGCTGTTTTTTCCGAATAGGCTGTTTTTCCGAATAGGCTGTTTTTTCCGAATAGGCTGTTTTTCCGAATAGGCTGTTTTTCCGAATAGGCTGTTTTTCCGAATAGGCTGTTTTTTCCGAATAGGCTGTTTTTTTCCGAATAGGCTGTTTTTCCGAATAGGCTGTTTTTCCGAATAGGCTGTTTTTTTCCAAATAGGCTGTTTTTTTCCGAATAGGCTGTTTTTTCGAATAGGCTGTTTTTCCGAATAGGCTGTTTTTTTCCGAATAGGCTGTTTTTTCCGAATAGGCTGTTTTTTTTCCGAATAGGCTGTTTTTAAGAGGGAAAATTGCATATATTGCAAGACGATACAAGAAGCAGCCACAAGAGAAAAGAATCAGGAGGAAAACGGGAACCAAGTAGCATGTCAGGTACAGATAATATTCTTCATATGTTGTCTGAAATGAATGCGCTAATTAACAATCCTGCTAATAGTTTTACGACTGCTTCATTAACCAATTCTGTGTCTAGGACTGAAGAGATTGAAACCATTTTCGCTCAGCAATCCAAAGAGCTTGAGGATGCCAAAATTGAATTTTCAAAGAAAACGGAGAAATATGAAACATATTTTGAAAAACTTAAAAAGTCAAACGTTGTTCTTGAACGAAAATTGGATCAAATAGTTTTAGATTCTAAAGCTGAAAAAGATAATCTTTTGAAACAAATTAAGTTGCTTGAATCTAAGTTGGCATCCCAAGATGAATTGCTCAAAGAGAATGAGACCTTAAAAGCTCAAGTTCAGGAAAAGGTTTTTGCTATAGCTGCGTTGAAAAACGAGTTAAGGAAAACTAGAGGACCTAGTGTGGACACTAAGCTTGAAAAACCATCAATCTTGGGGAAACCGCCTACAAATCAGTTTGTCAGACAACCGATTGTCAGACAACCTACTGCATTTAGATCCGAGCGACCACTATCCTCGAGACCGCGGTTTGCCTCCCAAGTTGATTTGGGTCATATTTCTAGAACAGTCACTCCACCAACTAGGCCTAATGTGACTAAATCAGTTTTAGCAAGACCTCATCACATGATTGCCGCTAGTTTCTCTAAGAATAGTTCAATGAACACGTCTAGAACTAGTTCAACTGATGTGCGCCATGATTTTGGTCAAAGGGAAGCTATTCAAAAGACACATGTAAGAGATAGCTATGTCCAACCTAGTCAGATGCCTTCTAGATTACCCAACACTGCTAACCGTAGCATGTCACATCCTAGGAGCATCAATCAATCATCTAGGAATTCTAGATCTTACTCGGACATTAAATATGCTACTTGTAAAACATGTAGAAAATGTGTCTTTACGGCAAATCATGATTCTTGTATCAAGAAATTACTTAATGAGGTGAACTCCCGTGCTAGACTTAAATCTCAGTGGGTCGCTAAAATCAAACCCTTTGGTAAAGTTTGGCGCCCCACTGGTAGAACTTTCACTCTTGTAGGAAACGAGTGCCCTTTAACTAGGATAGTCTCCGATTCTACTAAGACTACTAGGGAGGAAATTGATAAAGATGATACTTCACTTAAGCCTAAACTCAAGGTTTTCTATAAAAGGAAACGTTTTCCAGCTAAGATAAGTGAATCATCTACTCAGGTCGCCTCTGACACAAGTAAAGCCAACTGTGAACCCCCACGTGCTTCTAAAATTGATATCGCTAACCCATGTCAAAGCAAGCAAATTCCTAATGAGAATGCAAGTACCAAAGTTGATGTTCCAAAAGAACGAAGCGGTCCAATCGTTGTTTACCGTTCAACTAAGGACACTCTTAGAGTTTGGTTGTTGAAGAAGCAGATATCAGAGAAACAAATGTCTCAGGGGATTCATGGTTAAGCTGCAAAAAGGACTTATAGTCACATCACAGACTATAACTCGCTCATCAAAGAAAGGAAAGTTTATCGCCGATGATAAACTTATCCTAAAAACGAGAAATTCATTTTTCTCGGGCATGAGCTTATATCAAAAACATTCCAAGTTTTTTAAGCTCATGCATTAAGGCTTATAGATAAATGACAGTCTGTAACCCGTTCTTCAAAGGCAGGAAAGTTTATCGCCGATGATAAACTTATCCTTACAACGAGAAATTAAAATTTTCTCGGACACGAGCTTACATTAAAACCATTCAAAGGTTTTAAGCTCGTGTATATGACTTACAGTTAAATGTCAGACTGTAACTCGAACTTCAAATAAAGGAAAGTTTATCATTAATGATAAACTTATCCTCATAACGAGAAATTCAATTTTCTCGGTCATGAGCTTGTCTTAAAACATTCGAAGTTTTAAGCTCAGAAAGGAAAGTGTATCTTTTAAATAAGAGAACTTTTCCTCATAACGAGAAATTAACCTTTCTCGGTCATGAGCTTTCCGTTAAAACAGTCAAAGTTTTCAAGCTCATGAAAACGACTTCTAAGTAAATGTCAGCTTAGGACTCGTTCTTCAGATAAAAGGAAAGTTTATCGCCGATGGTAACTTATCCTTAACAACGGGAAGTTCACAACTTCTCGGACTTGAGCTCGCTTTTAAGATATTCAACATCTTAAGCTCAAGTAATTGTTTTTCAAAACTTTGAACACAATTTTTCAAGAATTTCTCAAAAGGTTTTTCTAAATCTTTCAAAATTGTGTGTTCAAAAACGTTTTGATAAAACGAGCATGTCTTCTGGAATCGATAATATTTACGAACCTAGAAATGTCATTCAACAATGACACGGGGTTGTAAATAAAGTTCGAGCAGAAGTTTAAAAGATTTAAAACATGCTCCATATGGTTTGCTATTATTTCAGATAGCAACCCGCTTTTCATAGTCAAGTCAAGCATTTCACCGGAAAGCTTTGACTCAACAACGGGAATTAATTTTCTCGGGGACGTGACGAGGTGACCAACATTCGTGAACAAGAACCATGTGCTTCTTTCATATGCTGTTCTCCATTATTCAGGTCCAACCTCGTACATTGCTAATCTTGTGAATTCATTATTATATATGATCTTTGCACGTGTTAAATACCTTACACTTGTGTTTAAAAGGTATTTAATTTACGTTTCAAGTACACCCTCATTAATTTGAGGGGGAGCTTGTGTAATTCATGAAGATAATTGGATTTACATTTTTCTTCCCAAATTTTCTTAAAATGCTATTAAATCAATTGATATTAAAAACATCGATTGGGTTAATATTTTTAATATGGGGGAGAAAATGTGATTTAATATGGGAAATGATTAATCACAAATGGTTTGACTTAACGTGTTAGCTCATCCCGACATGTGCGAAATGTTTTCGAATATCGTAGCATATGTTAAGGGGGAGCAAAATGGATTTGCACTTCAAAATGGATTTCATGGTGACATACACTTACCCAAAACATCTCTTTTCACGACGATGAAGATTGTGGTGACATAAGGATGGTAGGATAGGTTAAAGTCCAATGATTTCTCTAGAACCGGAGGAATCTTCCCAAGGACATTCCATAGCTAGAAATAGTAGTCCTTAGGAAAGATGGAGAAAGACTGTGAACGTAGCTGAATGCCGACCAAGTACTTGAGTTAGCACTGGAACAATCACAACAAGGTGCTAGTGATGACGTATTGGTAAGCATTGAAGGGGTTGAAGAATGAAAAAGAATTGTAAAGATAAAGGGTGTAAAGAAAGAAGCCCTCCTTACAACCTTAGGCAGAAACCGGGTCAATTCATATGCTATTGAGATCATTTTAATGATTCTTGATATTGAAGATAGACATCATGGACCTAGTGATGCAAGGCACAACCCATCCCAGCTAACTCAGATATCTCTTAAAAGATATTTGTTTTAATCACACGGAGACAACACATTATCTATTGATTTATTCACTCCGAATAAATTGGTATTGAAAAGGTGGCACTCCTCTCCAGCCTCCGATCACTAAAATCCAAAATGCACGATCGAGTCTAGAGCCATTTGAGATCATCAAATATCTCATTAGGACACACTTTCATTATTCCTTGCTTCTTCACACAATGTGAAAAGTAAGAAAGATCTTAAGAGTCCTACGCAAAATATTCATGATCTTGCCTGAACATCTGAGTAATACGAAAGTATTTACAATGAAGATGGAAATCCTTCTTGAGCGAATATCAAAAAGCTCATGGTAGGTGACTTGTGCGATTCTTTATGAATCAAACTTGTGATAGCTGGAAAGCAACAGTGGTTTAATTCTTAAATGAATTTAAACACGTTCCAGGCCTCTACGCAATATCTTAGTGATCTTGCCAGAACATTCAGAGTAATACTATTAAGTATTTACTGTGACGAATGGAAATCCTTCTAGTGTTAACATCAAACAGCACTTGGTAGGTAACTTGCAAGATTCTATACGAATCAAGCTAGTGACAACTGGAAAGCAACGATGGTGCAGTTCTTAATTGAACTTCACTTGTTCCAGGAACATGAATTGACGGCTTCAAATCATGCGGATATTATTATCCAAATGATTCACTCTTTACGTTCGCAGTCAGCTTTGGACGGTCGAGTAAAGAGAACGGGTTTACCCGCGAAATCTTGTCAAGGAGGTTCTTTATTGAAACTACCTGTCACAAGTACGATATTTAATATCGTCCAACGGTCTTCACCGACCGGAGGTAAAATGCTACCGAATTAGAATGAAATGTTCAAGGCCATTTCATCCGTGTATATTGTTTGTTGCTAAATGTCTTATGCAGTGTAACAAGAAGGTGGCATTGCGGTGTACAACCCAGAAGAAGTCGTCACCACATGCTTATACTACATACACTTAGTACTTCAACAAATTCAAGAAAGTCTGAAGGTCAAGTCTTCCGCTGTATCAAACTCTGAAGCTTTCAAGAATTTTAAGGTATAAGTATGTGGAACATGAAGTCACGAAGAGGCAAATTTCACAAGTGATGAATGCACAAGGTCAAGGCAAGGAAACATGCTCAAGACTAAAGTCAAAGATCACATCAAGCATATTCACAAGAACAAGATCGAAGACTCAAGCATAGATGCTAGGTTTAAGATTTTGTAAAATGGTGTGACCTCCCTTAGGGGGAGATTGTTGGAAATATGTTTTCCCAAAGAAAGTCTCGGTCACATCATTATTAGCATAGATCACGAGCTATAGAATATTTAGAACTTTGTAACTTGGAGCGACCTCCCTTAGGGGGAGATTGTTGGAAATACGTTTTTACGTATTTATGAAGGATCGGTCGCTCCAACGATATATTAATGTAATGGGCTCGTGATCTAATTTATAGTAAATATAGTCCATATAGCCCACATGTAGGGTGGGCTATATATACCCCTCCTAGCATGTTAGGAGGGGTGGTTCATTCATTTACAACATTTTCATTTAATCTAATCACTTTCTCTCTCTACTTTTTCTTTTCTCTCCTTTCTCTCTCTATACCTCATCTCCTTCTTCCCCATTTCCACCATCAAATCCTTAGATCAATCCATCATTTACCAAATCCTTAGAATACGTAGACCTTCAATTAGTAAACTCTGCTTTTATCAGTAAACTCTATTTTTATTAGTAAACTTTGTTTTTATCAGTAAACTATGTTTTTATCAATAAACTTTGTTTTTATTAATAAACTTTGAAATTATCAAAGAAAGTCTATTTAACAGAAACTGTGATTTTTAAACTCTTATATTTTACTGCAAGGTGCAGTGGTCGGTAAAACTCGAATTTTTTTATAAACGTTTTAAAACAAACTTATGAACTCACCAACTTTATGTTGACATTTTTAAGCATGTATTTCAGGTACTTGACTATGTGGATTATTTGGAGTCTACTTTGTGGTTTTTGGCATGTAGAGGTCGTTCTCGGATCAAGCTCTCGAATACTCATGAAGTCACAAGTCCCCAAAGCAAGTCTTCCGCTGCAGTGAATTTGGGGGTGTGACAATTGAGACGTTCCGTGAAGTCCTCTATAGATTCTTCGGGTCGTTGCTTGACGGTCGCTAATGAGACCGGATCCCTGTTATACTTCTTTCGCTGAGTATAACTGTTTTTGAATGCAGTGCGCAGCTCACCGAACCTATCAATACTCTGGGGAGGGAGCCTTTCAAACCAATCACGGGCATTGCCAATCAAGGTCGAATTGAACATCTGGTACCATATAGGCATCGACCATCGTTTAATTTTCGCTTGCGTATCAAATATCTTTAGGTGATAATCAGGATCACCAGACCCATCATAGGTTTTTATGCACGCCGGCATACGACGCTTCTTATCCTCAGAGTAGTTTCGTATGCGAAGAGTGAAGGCATATTCTCTGTCGTCGCACCATAGACGGGAGATATCCTCCTCTTTGTTCCGATAGTAGGGCTCATCATAGTATCCCTCATCGTCCGATGGTGGTGGGGGTGTATACCTAGGTCGGCGACGCTTGGGAGGATGGTCATCTGAATCAGACCCCGAATGTGAGAACGCGTACTTTCCCAGCATTATTTTTATTCTTTTTATTCGTGCTTATTGAATTTTTTCAACGTATTACGTTTTCTTGTATTGCTATATGTAAATCCTGAGATTCTTAAATTATACTTTTTAAGTATTTTCTGTTCATTGAAAATATTTTATCTGGAGTTATAAAATTCTTATTTTATTTTTCTATATGTAATTTAAATCAAAGTTTTTGATTTAAAAACACCCGCGTGCGTTTTACAACGAGTTTATTCAAAATCAATGTACAACGAGAATTCCTAGTGATCGCGATACCGACGGATGCCCAAAATATTACGTTTATTTATCGATTGTTTCGATAATTAATACTTTCGATGATGTCGTTTTAATTACGTATTAAGTCGTGTCGAGAAGTCGTATAATCATTTTTATGATGCATTGTAACTTTTTAAAAGTATTTTTACGAAACCCAAGCCCCGTAAATCTTTTCAAGATTTACCAATAACCATTTTCTACCCTTAAAAACTATTAATTGTTTTTAAGTCCACAAGTTTACAAATTGGCAACTTAGGTCCCTCCACTTAGCTAGCCATATATATATATTTTTTTTCTTCAACTTCCACTCACACACATATCATTTAAAAAAAACACACACAAACACCCTCCCCCTCCCTTTTTGCCGTGAGCTTCAGCACCACAAAACACCATCAACCACCTTGATTCATTCAAAACTAAAATAAGACCCATTCATAAAATTCAATGGTGATTCTTTTGATACTAAATTCAAGCACATGCATCAACATTCAAGAAACTTTATAATTCCATGGTGGATTTGTGTTTTGATCATCTTGCATGTAAGGTTTTTGGTAAGATTATCATGTTTTGATCCTTAAAAGTCTTGTTTTTAATCTTTGATTTTATTAGATTTTACATGCAAGTGTTTTTAGAAGTGTTTGGTTGATAGGAATGATAGTATAGTGATCCTAGTGGTATGAGAATGAATGGTTTTGGTTGAAAAGTTGATTTGTCATGTTTTCTAAAAGGCCAATTTGGGACAGCAGGTCTTTAACTGAATTTTCGTGGGTTTAAGTTCTGATAAAGACTGAGATTATTTAAAATATTTTGTAGAGTTTTCCGAGACGGTCGTTTTGGTATAAGATAGAGCTTCTAAGTCATTACGAGTCAAAAGTTATGCTAGTTTTAGTTTTTGTGTACCAGGAGACGCAAGTCGGCACAATCCGAAATTGTGGCTGATTTTGGTCGACTCTCGGGGACTTTAGGCTTGGTTAGATAAATGTATCTACTGATTTTCAAAGTTTACAAACTGAGTTTTATGAGTCTAGTAGTGATTTCAAAAGACGGATTGTCGAGTTAATACTTTTAAAGTGGTCCAAACGGTTTTACAAAACAAGTGCATAAATCTGTCCCAAATTTGGAGTCGAGTAAAGTGTCGAGCTGATGGATTTTAAAGTGTGAACTTTGGCTCAAATTTTGGTGAGGTCTTATACAGGTTATAAGTGACCTTGACACTAATTTTCATGTAAAACGGACAAGTCTAGATAGGATAAATTGGTGTGTACATTCGGGGTGTACTTGCTGATTTTATTTTGGACACGTAGTTCAATGTTTGTGTTGCGTGAGTTTGAGTATTCATCATCGGACATGATGACTTATTCAAGTGCTTAGTCATTATATAAATGACTTAGCTACTGGTCCAAGTAAGGGTAAATGATAGTTTGACTTGCGTTGACTTGGCGTCGTATGACGGGTCATTTTCAAGTGTTCAAGTGTTTTAACGTGTAATGTTGGAATAAATGGTTAGTATGAATTCATTTGGTTCGTATCAATGGTTTAGAAACGTGTATACTTTGAAAATATTTGAGTCATATTGTATTTGGTATATATATCGATATTGAGTTCGAGTCTTAACGCGCGCCTTATTGTGATAGGTTGCGGTTTTCGTGTTTCCTCGGGCATCCATATCGTCGGTGATCGTCTCACTACATTGTTTCTACTCATTTGCTGAGTACCGTGATTGACTTACCTCGTGGCTAAGGTGAGTTCATAGCCCCTTTTTACTTGTACATAGTTTCTAAACGCGGGGTGAGATTTTACATGGTGGAACACAACCATTTAACAACTGTGTGCTATCCTCAACTTGTATGCTATCCAGAAATTGTATGCCTTCCAGAACTTGAGGATTTCCAACTGATTTTCATTGATATTATTGCTTTTTAGTCTAGCCTTAAGTTACCTCTCATTGATCATGAACCGTTAATTAATCCTGCTACCAAGCGCGAATGTGGTGGTGGATCCATCGGGATTGACTATCCCCGTCCCGATTACCTTGACGCACTAATATTTGTTTATTCACTTGAGTATTTAGGCTGAATACTGACTAGAGGAACTTACACTGAGTTAAGCTTCGGTTCATGAACTAAACAGCAATAATAATGTTTCGGACTATGGTTAATGATCATAACCATCCTCCATACTACTTGTTTTACAAATGAATGCTTGTGTTCCACATCCTTATTGCTAAACCTATGAATTTCACTCAACTTTGTGTTGACGATTTTACATGTTTAATCTCAGGTATTATTACTTAGCTTTGCTAAACCTATGAATGAAAGTGGATAGATCTATTTTGGGGTGACACCCACATCCGGGATTGGCGGGTCATATGGCCATCGGATGCATTTGAAATTCTGTAAACTATGAAACAACGGAAACAATGAAACTCTGTTAAAGTTTCGGTGTCATGAGAAAACACAGGTGCAACTCCTTTATAACTACGAACACGTGCGAAATTCTCTTATAATTAAGAACATATGTGTAACACCTAATAATTGTGAATATTAGTTAGAAACGTAACTGAATCATTTTGTGAAGTGTAATACTTTCGCTAAAACACTGATTTTAATTGGATTTTATGGTAAACATTACTTTACTTGTAAACTCTAATTCTCTAAACTATTTTATAAAATTGCTTTCAGCAGTTGACGCTAATATCTTTTGAAACTCTAAAACGTTTTAAACTAAATAAACTTATGAACTCACCAACTTTATGTTGACCCTTTTGAGCATGTATTTTCAGGTACTTGACTATGTGGATTATTTGGAGTCTTCTTTGTGGTTTTGACATGCAGAGGTCGTTCTCGGATCAAGCTCTCAAATATTCATGAAGTCACAACCTCCCAAAGCCAGTCTTCCGCTGCGGTGAATTTGGGGGTGTGACAGATTGGTATCAGAGCCTTGGTTATATAGAACTAGGTTAAATTAATAATCTAGACTATAACTGAGACTCATTTGCATTTTACCGTAGTATTATGCTTACTCGCTGCTACATGATTGCTATGCTTTACTTGAATTCTATGTTTTATTTGATTTCTACGTGAGTAATCCTTGGATTTGACCTGATGCGTAACAATACTTAACTAAATCTCAAGTTTGTTCTTGTTTGACTGGGTTGTGAGATAGCAATATTTAAATTAATTCTGATTTGTGTTTCTTTGTTAAGGTGGTATAGAACATTTGAACATGAAAAGATAAATGAGCACTAACACTTATGTTTATTTAGCAATACACTTTCGAATCAAATACTTTTGAAACTCGACTCACCGATGTCTTATTCTCTTTAACTATTGAAACTTTATATGATATCATCTCTGCTTGCCTGCTTTCATTTATATCTGTTAGTGTAACTATTTATTGCCTATTAGGAACTACATGACTATATGACTTACATGTTTATGAGTAGTCCCTAACGTTGAGTAGATTCATCAAAAGATTGAGATGTGTAATAGTACTTAACGAAATCCCAAGACTGTTCTTGTTTGATTGGGTTGCGAGATGGAGTTAAGTTCTAGTTTTTACTTAGCTTAAATTTTTGATTAGTTTTCTCAAAAACAAGGAAGACTCATATATTGTAGGTAGTTGCCTATTTTAATTTTGAGTTGTGTTGGTATTACTAGGCTGGGATGGTTTATGGTTTCTCATTGAAATGGTATGGGACGTTTGAATGCGGAATTATAAAGCCTTAAGCTTATTCATGATTTCATATTCAGATGGTATGAGACGTTTGAATATGGGGATTATAAATGAACGAACCCTGAGTTTATAAATTTTATTTACATGAATTGGGACGCCTCTTGATGTAAATAAGCGTTATAAATGGATCGGAAGTTATCCAGAAAGGGGTTATCATGCGGTTAGCAAATCACATTTCTACCATCACATTCATATCATTATATGCTCTCTGCCTTGTAACAAATTGCTTATTTGTATGTAATTACTCTTATGACTATGCCTTATCACTATTTATATGTAATATTTGGCACATCTACCTTGTCGCATATAAAGCTACGACATTCAGTCTATTAAATTTTAGCTACTACTGTTCTCGACACGAAAAGATTTCCACTTGCTACCGTGTAACCTGATGGATTTATAAAGCCGACCGCTCACTATTATTTTATTTATTATAAGCACCTCGCCATCGTATAATAACGATTGAGTTTCGCGGACGAAACTCTTTTAACACGGTGACACTGTGACAACCCGGAAAATTCAAGCCAAATAAAAGATGTTATTCTACTTAAAACTCTTAATTTAAACTTGAACTATTTCTACTATTTTATTTTGAACGTAAACGAAATTAAATTTAACTGAAACAGGAAGATTATATAGCATATTATGAATATCACTTTGTTATCATCCTGACGCTAAACAATTAATGTCGACTCATTTTAATAGCAGCTCAAAATATTTATTTTTGTTATTTTACAATTTATATTTTTTTTCTATTATATAAGTTATTTTTCGTAAATACGTATAAATATTTTAAAAGCATACGTAAAATACCCGACACTTCGAATAAATAAACTAGTACTAAATCCGACCTTTGTTTGTTCTCCATTATACTATAAGTATGTACCACATATATTCATATAATCCAACCTTAGAAAATGAGAAAATTAAATAAATGGTCGTATTTATTATTGTATTTACATAAAAGGATGTATTCTAATCGTATTTGAAATTTTGGCTTTGTTGGTGCGCAATCAACATATTTAGCGCACCAAACTCTTACTTTGCGCACTAAATTAATAAAAAAAGTGTTGGAGCACGATATTTAATTTGCAAACCATTAGAAACTTGACACATCATTTGTGGTGCGCAAATTATGTACTTTGCGCACCAAATATTAAATGTGATATGCTATGGTGGTTGGGGTTTATAGTAAAAAGTGATGGTGGTTGAAAAATAAAGTCAAAGTTTTTATGATTTGGTGCTCAATCAACAGTTTTTGCGCACCAAAATGTCTTTTGCGCACCACAATGTTTAAATTGATGAAAGAGAAAATTTTGAGTATGTTTTAGTAAAGTGGTAATGTATTTAGATTATATTAGTAATTTTTTTTTTAGAAAATCTCTTTTTCTTTTTCCTACCATATACACACTCCCATAACCCTCTTTTCTTGTTTGACTATCAAATAAATCAATTTCCCATAAAATCATGTACCTCAGTAACGCAAAAATGGATCAAGGACAAACCCACGTCCTACTTTCTTTTCTTTTGGCAAGTTCAAACTTGGTTTCCCATCAATGACAATGAATTGTTGAGTAATTAGTGTATGGGCAAGGTTATAAAGACCCCTCCTAAAACCCCATCTATACCCCCCTGTTTTTTATTTTTTTTATTTTTTTTTATTTTTTTTTTATTTTTATAATTTTGGTTTTGTTATAAAACTATGAACCGGAAAATACGGAATTAAAAAAATAAAGTTTAACAGGTTAAAACTGTTAAACTGATAAAAATACGGAACAGAAACTGATAAAAACACTATCCAGAAAATTATAAGGGGACAAAAAGTACACAAATAATGTACTTTTTGTCCTTTTTATGTGGGCCAAGGGGGGTATGTATAGTAGCACCCTTAGTGTATACCCAGTGTTATAATAAGTCAAACATTGGGAATGTATTTCCTTCTTCCGTCCCACTGCCCCACGCCACCTTTCTTAACATAACACTTCCCCAAAATTTTTTTTTTTACCTTCTTTGTTAATAGTACCTTCTTTGTTAGTTCTTTGTAAGAGTATCTAGTTACAATGTAACCAAACTAATGAAACTCTAACCAACCTCATTTATTTCTCTAACCATTTTGACCTCCTATAAATAGGATGCCTAGTTCACCCAACACACGATGCAAACTCATATTCTTCTTGGTTCTATCCTTTGGTTGACGAAGCACAACAGCCAACTCCCTCAAACCATTTCTTCTTTCTTTTATCATAATCATCACACGAGACAAGATGCAAGTTGAATCGGGTTGTTTCTACATCTTTGTATCGCAAGTATGGAAGCTGGTTCATTGGGTGAGTCGAACAAAGGAGGCGTTGGTTCGGTCTCGATGAAACTAGAGTTCGTTGGGCACGGGTCGTACACGCCCCCGCACCTTCGAGTCCTTGTGAGTGAATACTCCGTTTTTCCTTTATTTAGCTTATGCTTTATGCTTGAGATGAGTTAAAAACAAGTTTGTTTTAAAGTCGTAAAAACACAATGACATGTTTTCATTGGCATCCTTACTCTATCTCAAACAGAAACAATCAAATATGAAAAATGACTAGTCTTTTACATCGAAATAACCATGTTAAGAGTAACTTTCAGACCAGAATTCGAGACACCAAGAGTTAAGTGCCCCTAGATATTAGTGGCTAAAATGGTAGTCAAGATGGCAAGGAATCCGTAGAAACTTGAATCATTTGAATCCATTAAGTAACTAGTAAGATATAAGTCGCCGAAAAACATCGAACATGACTTTCGTTAAAAAAAATATAACTTTGTTAAGTGTTACGACACGACCTTTTTACGACCCTTTTTGACCCTTGAAACGACCTTGCCCCGAATCGGTTAAACAACAAAAGTTGTAAACCGCCGTGCCGTCTACACGACCATACTTTTGGTTCGACCCAAAAATCGTTATCGAGGACCATAGATGAGATCGAAAATGATTGGTTAAACACTTTTCCTTTAAAATGGCTTCACGACCCTTACTTCGAACCCGATTTTAACCCATCAAACAACATCGGTTTATAAAACTTAAGACACCCACTTATCGACCACCTAGATATCTACTCGACGGTACTTGCAGTTTACCGCACGAGCTACAATTGAACCCGTTATCACCACCGCAAAACTGTCGAGATTACTTTTTTTTTTGTCGAGAATAAAAATGACAGTGAGGTTTTCAAATTGATTTTTCATGTTTTTGTTTCCCCTAACACAACACATGTTTGTTTCCTTAAAGGAAACATGTTCTACTTTTGAAACTCTTTTAAATTAAATATATATTAATTTTATTTATTTATTTATTTAATATAGTTTTAATAATAAAATTATAAAATATATTTAGGATATTTGACCCATTAAATGACTTAACTAAATAAACTGCCCGACGGAGAAATGTCCAATATTGCTAAATATATTCCGATTAAATGACTACACTTTTATTATCACGTTAAACTTTCGCAAGTGTTAAAAACTACTGATTTATTTAAAATAAACTCAAGCACATACTAGGGCACTCAATGCTATGTCTATTGTCATTTTGCATGTATAGGGATACATACTTTATTTAATTTAGGATACAGATTATTATGAGCTATTATTTCTCCATGTCTACGTTGTGCTATTTTACCGTTGATATCGCTTCGAGGTGAGTTGCATACCCCACTTTTACCTGTTTATAAATGTTTTATAATTGTTTTGGGGGAGATGCATGCTACTTTATAACTATTGATAAACTTGTTGATTTAACTCGTGATATATTAGCTTGAAATATTATTTATGAACTAAAATAATCTATGTTAATGAATACTATTATTTGTTTTGAAAACTATAACCATGTGAAGACTTTTAATATAATTTATTGTGCAAATGGTATGGGACGTTTGAACAAGAAGTTATATTAATATTTAACGAAATGTTTATTTATAATTCCTCTATTCAAATGGTATGGGACGTTTGAGTTGAGAAATTATAAATCAACAAGTCATGAACTTACTGTATCGTTTTAACTGTAAACTTGAATTTAACTATATATTTGAAGTTGTTTGTGTATTTAAATTGAACTGTTAAACGTAAGTAAAACTAGAAATGAAAACTTGATTATTGTAAACGGGTGAAATATACCAGAAACGGAAACCATCATGAACCGTTAATTACTGAAAGTAAGCGTGAATGAAAGTGAATAGATCTATTTTGGGGTGACACCCACATCCGGGATTGGCGGGTCATATGGCCATCAGATGCATTTGAAATTCTGTAAACTATGAAACAACGGTAACAATGAAACTCTGTTAAAGTTTCGGTGTCATGAGAAAACACAGGTGCAACTCCTTTATAACTACGAACACGTGCGGAATTCTCTTATAATTAAGAACATATGTGTTACACCTAATAATTGTGAATATGAGTTAGAAACGTAACTGAATCATTTTGTGAAGTGTAATACTTTCGCTAAAACACTAATTTTTATTGGATTTTATGGTAAACATTACTTTACTTGTAAACTCTAATTCTCTAAACTATTTTATAAAATTGCTTTCAGCAGTTGACGCTAATATCTTTTGAAACTCTAAAATGTTTTAAACTAAATAAACTTATGAACTCACCAACTTTATGTTGACCCTTTTAAGCATGTATTTTCAGGTACTTTACTATGTGGATTATTTGGAGTCTTCTTTGTGGTTTTGACATGTAGAGGTCGTTCTCGGTTCAAGCTCTCAAATATTCATGAAGTCACAACCTCCCAAAGCCAGTCTTCCGCTGCGGTGAATTTGGGGGTGTGACACATATAGTCATACAAAAGTTCTTAAGCCGATCAGGATAACTGTTTTGAATTGTTCTACTTCTGCTTTGAAAATCCTGATCAAGAAAAAGATTTGACAACTGTTTACCCACTCATTTTATATATAGTTTGATTTTTAATTCACTACATCTGGTAAAATTTTCTTTTAATCAAGAAAATATTTAAACTGAGTTTTAAAAATAATCCCAAAATCCTAGACAACTGACCTATGACAGCTTGTATTTTAAATGATCATATGTTATTCATTTTTTTCCTTCTATTTCGCTTGTGACTGGATTCCTTCATTGTAAGATTTTCACGTCTTACAGTTGCACGATTTGCGACCCTTGTTGATTTACAATCTTGGTTCATTTTATCGCACTTTGCCTGTTTAAGCGATTCTTGTGTTCATGCTTGTTAGTTTATCGCACGTATTTCCAACAATTCTGTCTCTTGATGTATCTCCGTATTGAAAGATCGTTATTCTAATCCAAGACTGAAAAGTTATACGAAAAAGGAGTTAAGAAACTGAAGCATAGCGAATTCTAACCGTTAAGATTCGTCGTGGTATGGAAATTACCTGGGAAGCAATGAATTTTGTTCTACACTTTGTACCTCCTCTCGTTTGCATCTTCTACTGTTTTCAGGAGAACTCTGGGGACCAGAGTTCCTTTAGGGGGAAGATTGTGCGAACCCGTACTTTACCAGCATTATTTTTATTCTTTTTATTCGTGCTTATTGAATTTTTTCAACGTATTACATTTTCTTGTATTGCTATATGTAAATCCTGAGATTCTTATATTATACTTTTTAAGTATTTTCTGTTCATTGACAATATTTTATCTGGAATTATAAAATTCTTATTTTATTTTTCTATATTTAATTTAAATCATAGTTTTTGATTTAAAAACACCCGCGTGCGTTTTACAACGAGTTTATTCAAAATCAATGTACAACGAGAATTCCTAGTGATCGCGATACCGACGGATGCCCAAAATATTACGTTTATTTATCGTTTGTTTTGATAATTAATACTTTCGATGATGTCGTTTTAATTATGTATTAAGTCGTGTCGAAAAGTCGTATAATCATTTTTATGATACATTGTAACTTTTGAAAAGTAACTTTATGAAATCCGAGCCCCTTAAATATTTTCAAGATTTACCAATAACCATTTTCTACCCTTAAAAACTATTAATTGTTTTTAAGTCCACAAGTTTACAAATTGGCAACTTAGGTCCCTCCACTTAACTAGCCATATATATATATATATATATATATATATATATATATATATATATATATATATATATATATATATATATATATATATATATATATATATATATATATATATATATATATATATATATATATATATATATATATATATATATATATATATATATATATATATATATATATTTCTTCCACTTCCACTCACACACATATCATTTTTAAAAAAAAACACACAAACACCCTCCCCCTCCCTTTTTGCCGTGAGCTTCACCACCAGAAAACACCATCAACCACCTTGATTCATTCAAAACTAAAATAAGACCCATTCATAAAATTCAGTGGTGATTCTTTTGATACTAAATTCAAACACATGCATCAACATTCAAGAAACTTTATAATTTCATGGTGGATTTGTGTTTTGATCATCTTGCATGTAAGGTTTTTGGTAAGATTATCATGTTTTGATCCTTAAAAGTCTTGTTTTTAATCTTTGATTTTGTTAGATTTTACATGCAAGTGTTTTTAGAAGTGTTTGGTTGATAGGAATGATAGTATAGTGATCCTAGTGGTATGAGAATGAATGGTTTTGGTTGAAAAGTTGATTTGTCATGTTTTCTAAAAGGCCAATTTGGGACAACATGTCTTTAACTGATTTTTCGTGGGTTTAAGTTCTGAGAAATACTGAGATTATTTAAAATTGTTGTAGAGTTTTCCGAGACGGTCGTTTTGGTATGAGATAGAGCTTCTAAGTCATTACGAGTCAAAAGTTATGCTAGTTTTAGTTTTTGTGTACCGGGAGACGCAAGTTGGCACAATCCGAAATTGTGGCTGATTTTGGGTCGACTCTCGGGGACTTTAGGCTTGGTTAGATAAATGTATCTACTAATTTTCAAAGTTTACAAACTGAGTTTTATGAGTCTAGTAGTGATTTCAAAAGACGGATTGTCGAGTTAGTACTTTTAAAGTGGTCCAAACGGTTTTCCAAAACAAGTGCACAAATCTGTCCCAAATTTGGAGTCGAGTAAAGTGTCGAGCTGATGGATTTTAAAGTGTGAACTTTGGCTCAAATTTTGGTAAGGTCTTATACAGGTTATAAGTGACCTTGACACAATTTTTCATGTAAAACGGACAAGTCTAGATAGGGTAGATCGGTGTGTACATTCGGGGTGTATTTGCTGATTTTATTTTGGACACGTAGTTCAATGTTTGTGTTGCGTGAGTTTGAGTATTCATAATCGGACATGATGACTTATTCAAGTGCTTAGTCATTATATAAATGACTTAGCTACTGGTCCAAGTAAGGGTAAATGATAGTTTGACTTGCGTTGACTTGGCATCGTATGACGGGTCATTTTCAAGTGTTCAAGTGTTTTAACGTGTAATGTTGGAATAAATGGTTAGTATGAATTCATTTGGTTCGTGTCAATGGTTTTGAAATGTGTATACTTTGAAAACATTTGAGTCATATTGTATTTGGTATATATATCGATATTGAGTTTGAGTCTTAACGCGCGCCTTATTGTGATAGGTTGCGGTTTTCGTGTTTCCCCGGGCATCCATATCGTCGATGATCGTCTCACTACATTGTTTCTACTCAGTTACTGAGTACCGTGATTGACTTACCTCGTGGCTAAGGTGAGTTCAGAGCCCCTTTTTACTTGTACATGGTTTCTAAACGCGGGGTGAGATTTTACATGGTGGAACACAACCCTTTAACAACTGTGTGCTATCCTCAACTTGTATGCTATCCAGAAATTGTATGCCTTCCAGAACTTGAGGATTTCCAACTGATTTTCATTGATATTATTGCTTTTTATTCTAGCCTTAAGTTACCTCTCATTGATCATGAACCGTTAATTAATCCTGCTACCAAGCGCGAATGTGGTGGGTGGATCCATCGGGATTGACTATCCCCGTCCCGATTACCTTGACGCACTAATATTTGTTTATTCACTTGAGTATTTAGGCTGAATACTGACTAGAGGAACTTACACTGAGTTAAGCTTCGGTTCATGAACTAAACAGCAATAATAATGTTTCAGACTATGGGTAATGATCATAACCATCCTCCATACTACTTGTTTTACAAATGAATGCTTGTGTTCCACATCCTTATTGCTAAACCTATGAATTTCACTCAACTTTGTGTTGACGATTTTACATGTTTAATCTCAGGTATTATTACTTAGCTTTGCTTGGATGGGAGCCCGCAGGATATTATCGCAGCTTGGAGATTTATGTGATGCTTTTGAAAGATTTGTTTTATATAAACTATCAGGAGTTTATTCAATCTTTTGGGCAACTTATTGTTATAAATCGAGACGAAATAATATAATTTTTCGCTTTTAAAACTCTAGGACCTATGTTTAAAAACTCTGACATTTTATGATGTAATGTACATGTTTTTATTTCGTCAGCTTTGTATGAACTGTAATTCATTGTTTCTTGTATTATGACGTGTTACCTCCTCGTTGCCTAGTTGTTCCATGTCATAATTTGGGGGTCTCACCCCGAAGGGCCGGGAGGAGGAGGCGGTACCCCATTTCTCGGCTGACGACCACTTCTGTGAGAAGAGCTGGGAGCTTTCTTTCCACCATTTACCCTATCCCACACGCTGGTGCGGCGATTGTTCCCGGTCGTTTCCAACACTGGGCGTTCGGTAGAGCCGTCGGACCTATCCCCTTCCTCACGGGATTGTAGTAATTCCTGCATGATGCGATCCCCTATGCACTCGAATATGTTCCGAGGTTGAGGGGTTTCCTTAAAGGGAGTTCGTTCCTGCGGGCGCGCCCTCCTCCTCCTCTTTTGAGTTTGAGGGGAGGTGCCAGGCGCGGTACTGTCAAAGTTGAGCCTAGATTGGAGGCTCCTTCCAAGGTTTAGCCTTGACGCGATACCCGGGACGATCTTGTCAAAGTTATGTGTGAGAACACGCTCGAGGTCTTCGTCACCGAGTGATTCCACTTCTAATTCTGTCTCGATTGGTGGCCTCTGCGGCTCCTTGTTAGGGGCCTTTGGCGCACTCCCCGGATCAGGATTATCCATGGTGATGGTTGGTGGTGGGGTATTGCCGGACGTACCTGCCCCACCAAAAGACTGAAAAACATTTCGGTTATTTAGTCCACCTGTTTGGCTGCCAGGGGACTGGGTGGAGATGAGTATCCCGTCCCCCGTAGACTTTCGGTTCCTAGGATTCGTGTTCCTCAGATTCCCTTGCGGATGTCCTTTCGTCATCAGAAGAGATCGTTGATGTTGATTTTAGCTTAATGTTTGGGTCCCACGGATGCCGCCAAATTGTTGATACAATAGTTGGACGATCCTTGCTTGACCCGAATTAGGCTTAATTCGGGTAGGCTGGGCTCCGGCTCTTGAACCAAGTGAATAACTTGCTGAGATCCTGCACACTAAAACAACACGCGTTAGACTTACTGTGGGAGCGTATCCCACGATTAGACTCCGGCGTGAGAGTAAGTAATCGGTTAGGGTTGGAAATCGGTCGTCAGTTGAGAGTGTGTAGAATGTAATACCTTGGTGGAACCCTTGGGGGTTCCTTATATAAGCAGTGAAACCCTAATGGGCTGTCACTGTTACGTCGGCCCCAAGCATAAAATAATCACCATAATTAGCTTGATTGTTATCTTCTAATTATGGTGAGTGTATATCCTATTCTTTGAGGCAAATCCCAATCCTGATGGGATTGTGATTCTTTCTAACCATTTTCCGGTCGTGCCGGGTCGTGGGACGCATACATCTTATGCGGACACTATTCACTCAAGCCCATAAGCTTAAGTGACATTAATCTAACCCATCCGTGATGGGCCGGATGCGGGTAGTATCCGTGGGTCGGGTTCATGACCCGGTTGGGGACTATACGTCATCATCTTACAATTTTACGATACTACAAAGCAAAAACGATTGGGTTCTTATGTACTATCTTTGCATGCTTAAGATCTTATAGGATCTCGATCTTGATCATAGGATCTTAGGATCTACTACCATCTAATTTTACCTTTTCTCAAACAACAAACTAAAAAACTACAAATTTATAGATTCTATTTTGTATAATCTAAAAAACAACATGTAAATCTTCTTATACATTTCATAATCATAATTTAGGACCACATTTTTATGAAATATTCGTATAATTTTATGTTTACGATATATATTAATTTGTAAAATTTGTAAAATATTGCAAATACTCCTAAGAAAATTACATTATAGTATAATCTTACAATCCTGATCCTACTTTACGATCTCGAACTGCAAAGACGAAAACGATTTTAGGTAAGATCCCGATATTAAAAGCCTTGGTTCAAACCATCAGCATGGACAAAAGTCGAATATTATATACGGGCCCCTTTTCTATTCTATCCAAAATAATAAAGTTTCATACGTTTGTAACCGATGATTTAAGTTGACTCGAATTGATCTGGCTAGTTGAATCGCAAACTTGTTTAAAGACTAGGTTAGATGTTATCGGATTTTGCTTGTTTGAGAATCAAATTAAATCATCGATTTTGCGTTAATCCAAACTAATTTTTTTATATATCCGATCAAATCATGTACCTTTTTTATGTAACTTTATCAAAATCTTTTTTTTATACGGTTTCTATTTTACTTAGCTTACTTCTTTATTATTAGACCAATTAGTCAGGGGAATACGTGCCCATTTCTGCTGACTCGCCGCCCGCTGTTGTTGGCCATTCTTCCAACAACACATCGATCTCAAAGAAAGAATCCTAATTCTCAGAGCCCGATGCACTAGGAGAAAGGTCATGAAATTAGTATAGAAGTATATATAATTATCCAAATCATTTAAAGCATGAACAAAATTGCTTTTGTTCTAAAGGCCTAGCGAGTTAAGCGAGTTCCTTTCTTCTTTTTTCAAAGGTAGTCTTTTTCTTTCCCCGAGTAATCGTTCGATGTCTGCTCGTTCTCCCCTCTTCAATTCCCAATGAACAACATGATCTTAACCTATCATTTGTTCAATTTGGTGGGTCTGATACTTAGTTAATTCTTTTATCTTTATGATCAATAACAAATCAGAATGAGTTTCCAACTAATGTTATCTTATCATAATATAATATGTTATAACCTAAAATCATAAAAGTCATTAATTTTGCAAATCTTTCAAATAACTTTATACACAGATTACCTAAAAAAATTAATCAATAAAGATTCAATAACCCAGGTTTAATTCGGCGTAAGATACTGTGGAAAAAAAAACAACACTAAATTTATTTGGATACTAAACTTTATTTGAATACCAGTGGACTAATCTTTACCTTCTATATCTTTTAATTCAATGGATGAGATTAAACACTAAATTTGTTTTCACCATTTTTTTCAAACATTAATATCTCTTAAACCGTTAATCGTTATGCGAAAAAATATGCCGTTACAAAGAGCATTTAATTATCTTTCTATAAATATGTTATACGATACACTTTCGACAAATTTTATTTTTCATTTTTTTTCACTTTTTTAGCTGTTGAAAATTATCATATATGATACTAATACCATATATGATGTAACTCGAGTATCATATATGATATAACTTATCGTATATGATACTAGCCTCAAGGCTCGTTCGCTGGACGTGGTGCTTTAATAAATTGTTTTAGTTAATATAAATAAGAAAATTGAATACATTGTATAACATATATTAAAATATGTATAAATCATACAAATAATTAGTAAAAAAAACCTTACATTGATGAATGGATTAATGAAATTAACAAACAACTAATATGCTGTAAAAATTTTAAAAAATCATGCGAATAAATTGTTTGAAAGATACACATTTAAATAAAAAGAAAAAGTCTATATAATATAGAAAAAAAAACAAACATTAACTTTCGAATTAAAGCTGGTGCACGGGGTGCTTTAAGAAATCATTTTAACTAAATTAATAAAAAAACCATTGACACATCTTCGCAATGATTGGGCCACAGACACTTTCGAGCACCCTGACCTTGCGCAAGCTGGTTATTATCCAACCAAGTAATAACTTCTCATTATCTGCAACAAACATATGTGTTAATAGGAAAGTCGCAGGTTGGAACATCACATTTTAAATTAAGCTTACATCCATGTCGCATTACCAATTATGTTATCAGGACTATTTCTAAGTTCACCTCTTCTGTGATAAAAGTGTGGTTTTTTTAAGTTCACCTCTTCTGTGGCTACTACTACTGAAAGTGGAACAAGTCTTGGTGTAAAATCGACTCAAATCTTATATCCTAAATCTTTATTGCTATAGTATGTGTCATCAATCTTACCTACATGGAATGAGAGATTGATGCCTACCTCAATTTGTCGATCCGGTTGATGATGATAAAGCTACCTCTCAAATCTTATGATCTCTTCCATTGTCGGTGCACTGAAAACATGGCTATCGTTACAACATGAAAAGTAGCAAGCGTTGAATAACAAAAAATATTTTAGCTTTGGTATTGCCTATTTCTTTCTGTGTAAGGTTAACCTGGTGTTACTTGCCTTTTATACGTTTGAGGTCTACCACTTGAATTGCTCATTTGAATTCCACTCATCTCATCCATGGTTTTTCCTGATGCCACTAATATATCCGTAACAAACATATGTGTAAACAGGAAAGTCATCGTTTGAAACATCACATTTTAAATTAAACTTACATCAATGTCGCATTACAAATTATGTAACACATCACTTTGATAAGTGGACCGTTACGTGCATTTATGGCGTGCCATCAAAGCATGCAAGGTAATATGTACTAAAACATACATGACCAAAAGTGATAACCGGGATCAAACATCGGTTCCCAAACATAAGCCCAAAACATAAATAAAGTAAATGAAATGAGAAGAGACAAAACAAGTGTCAAACAAGCATAAGTATAAGAGGGTAAAAGGAGAAGAAGTCTAAGGCAGCTTCCATCCTATGCACGTCCTCCAAATGCTCAAGTCTGTCCTTGGGTACCTGCCATTTTGGGATATAGAAAGGAAAGTAACGGCTGAGCAATACGCTCAGGGAAGGGATAATATAACATGGTATGAATGACATAACATAATAAAAACTCATAGCAGCGGAAATGTATAAGTCCAGGAAAACATGGAACATGTTTATAAAACTGGTTTTATAGTTTGAAAAGACTTATGTTTTTATATGAAAACTGTATTTTAATTAGCCAAAAGCCCATATAGGTCATGAGGTATCAACGTGCATGAATACTTAGAGGAGTGACCTCATCATGCAATTAGAGGGGTTACCTCTAATTATACTGGTTTGGGAAGGGGGGATCAACTCCTTGTGAAGGATGCAAGGCACACACCACATTTACCATGAAAATCCTGTAAAACATGTAACTAGGATGCACCCTGTTAACTTGGATTCACTAAGAACACGGATTCGATTTGGAGGTCGGGGAGGGTGATATAGATGTTTAGCCATTGTTAGTGAGAGAGAGAGAGAGAGAGAGAGAGAGAGAGAGAGAGAGAGAGAGAGAGAGAGAGAGAGAGAGAGAGAGAGAGAGAGAGAGGCTCTAATAAATGTGTTTTATTAGAGAGAGAAAGTAAAACAACAAATGAAGAACCTCACCCCTCCATGGAAGTATGGGGGGGTATATATAGCACGGGACTTGAAGTACTTACATATGACATTAATAGTCCCTGCAAGTCCCGGCTATGAAACTAATGTAATTCCGTTAGTCGCTCACATTTTAAGGCTAACAATCTTCCCCCATTGTGGAGACATATGGAATTACTTACAATGTTCCTAACAAATGCAAATACAACAAAAATATGACAGTTTTAAGTTTGCTTCCAATGCTGAGGATGACGTCGTTGTCTTCAAGTCTTCTAGAAAAACTTATACCCTAGTTTGAATCCTCTTTGTCTTTGCTTGTTAAGGATGTAACACCCCATTTTGGAAATGGAAATATCACAGAAATTATGGCGTGTCATCAAAGCATACAAGGTAAAATGTCTAAACATTACTTGACCATATAAAGGAAAATACCGGAATCAAACATCGGTAGTCCAAAACTAAAGCTCATCACACACAAACATAGTATAGTAAAGGAAAAGGACTAAACAATGTCCAAAGCATAAGTATCATAAAGAAAGGAAATGCATAATGTAAAGAAGGCTAGACAGCTTCCAGTCCCTATGCACGTACTCTTAGTATCTACGAGCGTCCCTGAGTACCTGCCGTTTTGGGAACATAGAAAAGGAAAACGGCTGAGCAATACGCTCAGTGCACGGATGTACAATAAAGCATGAATAGGATAAGCATAAAACATAATAACAGCGGAAGAAAACTAAGTCCTGAGTAACCTGGTTAAGTCTTAATAAAACTGGTTTTATAGTTTGAAAGTCTTATGTTTATCTTATAAAAACTGTTTGTCATATTTTACCATTAGCCAATATAGGTCATGAAAATCCACCGTGCATGAATAATTGGAGAGGTGACCTCATCATGCAAAATTAGAGGGGCTGCCTCTAATTTAATATACTGGTTTTATGGGTAGGAGGGATCAACTCCTTGTGAAGGATGCAAGGCACACACCACATTCACCATGTAATCCTGAATAAAAACGTGTAACTAGGATGCACCCATACGCCCCACACGATAAATATAAATAAATGGCCAAAAGCTGAAGGGATGCCACGAGCAATCACTCCGCCGTGGTGAAGTCATAACATCAGTGCCTCTAATGTTATGGTTATGGTACCTCCATAACTAGGTGAAACTGGTCATGTATGTATATGGCTATAGGTAATCATATTTAAACATAAGAAATCAAACTCATACTTATACTACGGGAAAACAGTTGGCTGCGTACGAGGAATCCTAATAAGGAAAGACTGTCCATACTGAAAGGACGGGAATCCGTACCTTATGTCCAGTGAACGAGAACGATGAACTGCGAGAATCCTACTTCTGAATCACTAACGCTACATAAATACGTACATGAAATAAGTATCTGCTTACTAAATACATAGCTGGTTTTATGTCATGTCTTAGCTTATTTTATATGTTATTACTATGTTTTACTGTTTAATGCCTTAAACTGTATTAAATCTTATATTCTGTTCATTCTGATTAAGTATTTCTGATATTTCATGTGTTATAATACTTACTGCGTAATAATAAGTAACTTTCCAAAAATAGCAGGTTTCCTAAAATAGAAAGTTTCTAAAAATAGAAAGTTTCCAAAAATAGAAAGTTTCCAAAAATAGAAAGTTTCCAAAAATAGGAAGTTTCCAAAAATAGATTTACTACTCAAAATAGATAAGTTTCTAAAAATAGAAAGTTTCCATAAATAGATTAGCTGCCTTAATTAAATAAGTTTCCATAAATAGATTAGCTGCCTTAAATAAATAAGTTTCTAAAAATAGCTGGTTTCCATAAATAAAATAGCTGCCTTGTTTAATTAAGTTTCTAAAAATAGAAAGTTTCCATAATTAGAAATAAGCTGGTTAAATAAGCTAAGTAAATAAGCCTAAGTGTTTTCATGGTTATTTCTAAGTCATAAGATATATTGTATAGTTTAATAATTATTTCATGTAATTTAATTAAACTATAGGTTATAATATTTAATTAAAGTATAACATGTTTTAATTAAATATATTAAATACTTAGGTTAAAATATGTATTATTAAATATTAATAATATAACCTAAGTCATGTTAATTAATTATATCCATGGTTTTTAAAATAATTAATTAATTATAAGTCTTAATAATATAAATACTTAGGTTAAAATAATTTCATGATTATTAATAATTAATTAACCAAAGTCATGTTATTAAATTAATCACATCTTTTATTAATTTAATTTTAACATAAGTTCATAACATAATAAATAAAATTAACATAACCATGAACCGGATCTAAGCTTAAAAAAACATGAACCGGACATGAATCGACACCATACCCCGACCCAAATCGGGGTACCCCTTGCTGCCGTGGGACCCACACGCACCAACCAAGACGAAAAGGTCTTGGTGGTGGTCGGCTAAGCAAACCGAAACCCCCTTGGGGTCGGTTGCAGCCTGCGGCCCAAAACAAAACACCCCTTAATCGACCCTTTGATTTAATTAATCATTAAAACATGTTAGATCTATGTTTAATTAATATGTTTTTATAAAAACATCACATGTTCATAATTAATAGAAAGATTAAATTAAAAGAAAAGGTTTAAAAAGGTTTTACCGTATTCGTGGATCAAGGGAATGAATAACAAACACGAACAAACAACAATTCTTCAAGATCCAAGATCAAGGAATCACCTTGTTTGGTGATTATGGGTGGCGGCACAAAGAACAAGGGAGGAAGGGGTTTTAGGTTTTTCTTAAAAATTCTTCTGTAACTTAATTTGAGTAGTGAAAATTAATTAACCCCCCTTTTAGTAAAAATTGGTAATGGGATTGGCCCATTACCCTTGTTTTAGCCGCGGGTAGGGACCCCCCATGGGGTTCCCGTACCTCGTTTCGTGTCTCGTTATTTAGTCATTCGTTTGTGTTTAATTATGTTCGTGTTTTAAATGTTCTCGTTACGTAAATACCATAATCTAATATATTTAATTACGCTCGTAATAAATATATATACGTAATTAATAATAGCTCGTGTTTTAATTACGTTCGTGATTTCGTGATCGCATGTTCGTGATTAATTATTGCTAAATAATTATTACGTGATCGTTCATATAAAATACTTATCGTGTTCTAACACGTACGTAATACGTAAACTTCTAACACGTAATCGTAATCATGCTATATTAGGAAAGTTTTTAACTAGTACGCACGATCCTACGGGTACTATGCATGGTAAAAGCATGCGGGTTTTACAACTCTTCCCCCCTAAAAAGAATAATTCGTCCCCGAATTATAGATAAAGTAAACTGGAAAAGAAGAACATACCCGAATTCAAAATGTGAAATGAGGGTAAGAAGTCCGGATAGACTCCTTCGTTTCCCAAGTGGCTTCCCGCTCGGTATGATCCCTCCATAGAATTCTGACGAATGGAATCGTCTTCTTTCTCATGACTCGTTCTTGCCTGTCAAGAACTCGTTCGGGTTCTTCTATAAAAGTGAGATCTTCACGTATCTGTTCCAGTGGATACTGAACCATGTGAAGGGGATGATATTGGTACCCTCTGATTAAGGACATATGAAACACATTGTGCACATGCGAAAGCTGTAGAGGTAACGCCAATCGGTATGATACTTCACCGACTCGTTCAATGATATCAAACGGTCTGATGAAACGAGGACTGAGCTTCCCTTTAATCCTGAAGCGTCTAACACCACGTGCCGGCAAAACCTTAAGGAAGACGTGATCTCCTACGTTAAAGTGTAAATCCCTACGATGCTTATCGGCGTAACTCTTCTGACGTGACCGTGCCTCCTGAATTTTCTGCCTAGCTACTGCGATCTTCTCATTTGTCATCTCTATGATTTCCGGTCCTTCGAGTGTTCGCTCGCCAACCTGATCCCAGCAGATTGGGGCGTGACACTTTCTGCCATACAACATCTCAAATGGGGCACATTTGATGCTTGCGTGCCAGCTGTTGTTGTATGCAAACTCCACCAAACAGATGTATTCGTCCCAATCACCCGTCCATTCCAACGCACATGACCTCAACATATCCTCCAATGTCTGAATTGTTCTCTCCGACTGTCCGTCCGTTTGAGGATGAAAAGCCGTGCTAAGCTTAAGTTGCGTACCCCAAGCTTTCTGCAGACTTCTCCAAAAGCGCGAAGTGAATCGAGGATCTCTGTCTGAGACGATGCTGGATGGTGCACCGTGGAGTCTCATGATCTCTCGTCTGTACGTATCTGCGAGTTTACTTACCGGATCTTCCTTGCGGATCGGTAAGAAATGAGCTGATTTGGTAAGTCGATCAACGATAACCCAAATTGCATTGTGCTTCCTTTTGGTAGGCGGAAGACCGGTAACAAAATCCATGGTGATTTTGTCCCACTTCCACTCTGGAATATCTAACGGTTGAAGGAGACCGCCAGATCGCTGATGCTCGATCTTAACCTGTTGGCAGGTAAGACATTTGGAGACGTAAGTGGCCACATCCTGTTTCATACCACTCCACCAAAAGTACGGCTTGATGTCATGGTACATTTTAGTTGAACCCGGATGTATCGAGAATGGGGAGCTATGAGCTTCAGCTAACAAAGCTTCCCGGAGTTCTTGGTCATCAGGAACACAAAGTCTAGTGCCCTGTCATACGATACCATCTGCATCTACTCTGAATTCCGTTTGTTTCTCCAAATTCTGTACTATCGCCCAGATTTCTCCATCATCTTTCTGAGCTTCCTTGATCTTAGATAGTAACTCGGGTTCTACTCTAAGGTTAGCCCAGTAACCGTGCTGTCCACGTACCATGATCTCGATGTCTAGTCGCTCTAAGTCTCTAATGACTTCCTCTTCGATTTTAATGCCGTTGATCATTCCGGACTTCCTGCTAAGAGCATCTGCTACTACATTCGCCTTTCCGGGATGATACTGTAGATTAATGTCATAATCCTTCAACAGCTCTAACCATCTCCTCTGTCTCATGTTCAATTCACGCTGAGTGAAGATATACTTCAAGCTCTTGTGGTCCGTGAAAATGTCACATGATTCTCCATATAAGTAGTGCCTCCATATCTTCAATGCAAACACGACTGCAGCAAGTTCCAGATCGTGCGTGGGATAATTTTCTTCATAAGGCTTAAGCTGCCGTGAAGCGTACGCGATCACTTTCCCATGTTGCATGAGAACACAGCCAAGTCCCTTCCCCGATGCATCGCTGTAGATTTGAAATCCACCTGTACCAGATGGTAGAGTAAGAATAGGTGCAGATACTAGCTTCTGCTTCAGGTCTTCAAAGCTCTTCTCTCGATCTTCAGTCCAGACGAATTTCTCCCCTTTCCGCATCAGTTTGGTCAATGGTAGTGCTAGGCGGGAAAAGTTCTCCATGAACCTACGGTAATAGCCAGCTAAGCCTAAGAAACTGCGGACTTCCGTCGCTGATGTCGGCCTTGGCCACTTAGTGATGGCCTCAACCTTCGCTGGATCCATAGTGATTCCTTCTGCTGATACAATGTGACCTAAGAATGCCACCTTGTCTAACCAGAACTCACACTTGGAGAATTTAGCATACAGCTGCTTCTGGCGAAGAATCTGTAGTACAGTACGAAGATGGTCTTCGTGTTCCTCCTTGGACTTTGAGAAAATCACGATGTCATCGATGAAGACAATGACGAACTTGTCCAGAAATTCATGGAAGATTTTGTTCATCAGATCCATGAACAGTGCTGGAGCATTCGTCAGGCCAAATGGCATAACTACAAACTCGTAGTGGCCGTAACGGGTACGAAAAGCAGTCTTAGCGATGTCCTGCTCCTTGACCCGTAGCTGATGATAGCCTGACCTAAGATCGATCTTGGAGAAGTGTTTGGCCCCTTGGAGTTGGTCAAACAGATCGTCAATGCGTGGCAGTGGATACCTATTCCGAATGGTAATCTTGTTGAGCTCGCGATAGTCTATGCAAAGACGCATACTGCCGTCCTTCTTCTTAACAAATAAGACCGGTGCGCCCCATGGAGATGCGCTCGGTCGAATGAAACCTCGCTCAAGAAGTTCTTGTAGTTGATCCTTTAGCTCCTTCAGCTCTATGGGAGCCATGCGATAAGGAGCCTTGGAGATTGGTTCAGCTCCTGGAACCAGCTCGATACTGAATTCCACTTCTCGTGCAGGTGGTATGCCCGGAAGTTCTGCTGGAAACACATCTTGGAATTCCGACACTATTGGTTGATCCTGAATCGATGGAGATTCAGCATCCATGTCGTAAACCGTAGCTAGATAACCCTCGCAGCCATGTGACAGTAGTGCACGCGCTTGCAGGGTGGATATGACTTGTACAGACCATCCGGGTATGAACCCATTATGAATGTACTCTGGTGCATTGACATCACCGAAGATAACTCGATATGAATGGAAGTCTATGGTAGCATGATACTTGGATAGCCAATCCATGCCCAAAATCATGTCGAAGTCATTCATGTCCAGCGGAAGTGCGTCGACAGGTCGAACCTTATCATCAAATTCTAGGGGAAGACTCTTGTATACATGGGTGATTAATACAGAGTCCCTCAAAGGCGTGGAAATAGTAAGCCTATTTTCTAGTGGCAAGGGAGGCATCCTAATGTTCTTAGCATAAGCAATAGAAATAACCGAGTGAGTAGCACCTGTATCAAAAAGAACACATGCAACGCGACCATACATATACAAGATTCCAGTGATGGTACCTGTAGACTTGTTGGCCTGGTCTCGAGATGTCGTGTAGACACGCCCGGCAGTAGGAGGCGGCTTGGTATCAGCATGTCCCGATGTACCCTCCATCTCGCCCTTACGGTAATCCTTCATAATATGGCCAGGAAGACCACACCTGAAGCACGTATCAGTATTACGGCGACATGGTCCTGGGTGCCTACGGTGGCAAGTAGAGCAAAGAGGATGAGTGTATCCTCCAGCAGGTGCTCTGGCTGGCTGAGGACCTGATAAAACATTTCACATAAGATATGGTAATTGGGAACAAAGGATAAAGCGGATAATCGTAAGATTGAATACCAGTGATAGCTGGACGTCTAGGCTGCGAACCTCTCTGGTTCTGGTCCTTACCGTTTCCATGGTTCCTGGTAGAAGTTGATAAAGTGTCAGAATATGAGTTATAACATAAATCATAAGGAATTTCGTAAGTATTAGGACCTGCTGTTGCTGGAGTGCCCGGCGTTGTTACGGTAATTGTCATTACCGCCACGCCTATCCATAGCAGAACGATCGTTAGTCTGACCGTTTCCCTTGGGCTGATGAGGCTGTTGCTGAGTAGCCGGCTGAGACCGGTCCCCAGTTTTCTGCCTGGAAGATACAGTTAAAGAGATGAATAATTGACATATGGAAAGTATACGGATTGGTCACCGCTTGAATACGAAGGTTTACCTCTTGTCGGGTCTTTCAGCTTCCCCGAACTCATCCCTCTCTAGCAGCATCTCTAGTTTTCATGTTGCATCGGCCACTTGTGCTACAGTGTTGAACGTAGCACACACCAGATTGTTTGCGACCGATGTGCGAAGAGCCCATCTGAAGTGATGTGCCTGCTCTTCAGGAGTACCTGCTGCCGCACCAAGGAAACCAGCCAAGCGAAGAAAGCGCTGCATAAACTCGTTGCTATTCTCCCCAGCTCTCTGACGGATCCCATGGTACTCTCTCTTGAGTTTGTCCTGTTCAGCCTTGGGAAAGAACTGCTCCATCACCCTGTCCTTGAATTGAGCCCAAGTCAAACCAACAACCCACTCATCACCACCTTCAGATTGCATCAAAGCTAACCACCAGTTGAGTACATCGCTTTCGAACCGATAGCATGCCAACCTCGCCTTGTATGCGGGGTCACAGCCCATAGCGTTGAAAATCTTCTCAATGTGAGCCAACCAGCTTTCAGCATCGCTGGGGCTATCAGTCTTCTCAAAAGCTCGAGGGCGGAGCTTGTTGAATCTCTCCAGCCATACTGCTAATGTCACTGGAGGAGGAGGAGGATGAGGTGCCTGATTCTGCTGCTGATTGTTGGCAGCTTGAACTTCAGCACGGATGTCATTCCTCAGTTGAGGAAGCAAGGCTTGCATGGCAGCCTGAATTGCAGCATTGAGCTGCTCCTGTTCGCGTGTGATAACCATCTGACAGTATAACATAAAACACATGATTAAACAGATCAAAACATAAAATATAAATATATACATGAAAAAAAATTTATACTAAAATTTCACGAGAAAAATTTTATGCAAGAAATTTTGTGTATGAATGCATGATGCAGTTTTATGAAAACTTTTGTATGCTCGAGAGTGAACGCCTCTAGTCAGTTCACCCAAAACAAAAGACATAGCGAGGGGACGCCTATGGGTCGGTCCCAAATCTAAAAGTTTCGATAAAACACATGCGACTAAATAAGGTCAGTCCTGTACCAACCATTACTTAGTCAAAAACCCTGCAACAATGACATGTATATGTATGCTTAAAAATGATGAATGCATGAAAACAACTGTCAGTTCTAGGAAGACTGTAGTGACTACCCACTAATCATAGGTCATATTTGAGAGCCTACAGGTCGAAGCCTTGGCTCTGATACCATAATTGTAACACCCCATTTTGGAAATGGAAATATTACAGTAATTATGGCGTGTCATCAAAGCATACAAGGTAAAATGTCTAAACATTACTTGACCATATAAAGGAAAATACCGGAATCAAACATCGGTAGTCCAAAAGTAAAGCTCATCACACACAAACATAGTATAGTAAAGGAAAAGGACTAAACAATGTCCAAAGCATAAGTATCATAAAGAAAGGAAATGCATAATGTAAAGAAGGCTAGACAGCTTCCAGTCCCTATGCACGTACTCTTAGTATCTACAAGCGTCCCTGAGTACCTGCCGTTTTGGGAACATAGAAAAGGAAACGGCTGAGCAATACGCTCAGTGCACGAATGTACAATAAAGCATGAATAGGATAAGCATAAAACATAATAACAGCGGAAGAAAACTAAGTCCCGAGTAACCTGGTTAAGTCTTAATAAAACTGGTTTTATAGTTTGAAAGTCTTATGTTTATCTTATAAAAACTGTTTGTCATAATTTACCATTAGCCAATATAGGTCATGAAAATCCACCGTGCATGAATAATTGGAGGGGTGACCTCATCATGCAAAATTAGAGGGGATGCCTCTAATTTAATATACTGGTTTTATGGGTAGGCGGGATCAGCTCCTTGTGAAGGATGCAAGGCACACACCACATTCACCATGTAATCCTGAATAAAAACGTGTAACTAGGATGCACCCATACGCCCCACATGATAAATATAAATAAATGGCCAAAAGCTGAAGGGACGCCACGAGCAATCACTCTGCCGTGGTGAAGTCATAACATCAGTGCCTCTAATGTTATGGTTATGGTACCTCCATAACTAGGTGAAACTGGTCATGCATGTATATGGCTATAGGTAATCATATTTAAACATAAGAAATCAAACTCATACTTATACTATGGGAAAACAGTTGGCTGCATACGAGGAATCCTAATAAGGAAAGAATGTCCATACTGAAAGGACGAGAATCCGTACCTTATGTCCAGTGAACGAGAACGATGAACTGCGAGAGTCCTACTTCTGAATCACTAACGTTACATAAATACGTACATGAAATAAGTATCTGCTTACTAAATACATAGCTGGTTTTATGTCATGTCTTAGCTTATTTTATATGTTCTTACTATGTTTTACTGTTTAATGCCTTAAACTGTATTAAATCTCATATTCTGTTCATTCTGATTAAGTATTTCTGATATTTCATGTGTTATAATACTTACTGCGTAATAATAAGTAACTTTTCAAAAATAGCAGGTTTCCTAAAATAGAAAGTTTCCAAAAATAGAAAGTTTCCAAAAATAGAAAGTTTCCAAAAATAGAAAGTTTCCAAAAATAGAAAGTTTCCAAAAATAGATTTACTGCTTAAAATAGATAAGTTTCTAAAAATAGAAAGTTTCCATAAATAGATTAGCTGTCTTAATTAAATAAGTTTCTATAAATAGATTAGCTGCCTTAAATAAATAAGTTTCTAAAAATAGCTGGTTTCCATAAATAAAATAGCTGCCTTATTTAATTAAGTTTCTAAAAATAGAAAGTGTCCATAATTAGAAGTAAGCTGGTTAAATAAGCTAAGTAAATAAGCCTAAGTGTTTTCATGATTATTTCTAAGTCATAAGATATATTGTATAGTTTAATAATTATTTCATGTAATTTAATTAAACTATAGGTTATAATATTTAATTAAAGTATAACATGTTTTAATTAAATATATTAAATACTTAGGTTAAAATATGTATTATTAAATATTAATAATATAACATAAGTCATGTTAATTAATTAATTATATTCATGGTTTTAAAGATAATTATATATAAGTCTTAATAATATAAATACTTAGGTTAAAATAATTTCATGATTATTAATAATTAATTAACCTAAGTCATGTTATTAAATTAATCACATCTTTTATTAATTTAGTTTTAACATAAGTTCATAACATAATAAATAAAATTAACATAACCATGAACCGGATCTAAGCTTAAAAAAACATGAACCGAACATGAATCGACACCGTACCCCGACCCAAATCGGGGTACCCCTTGCTGCCGTGGGACCCACACGCACCAACCAAGACCAAAAGGTCTTGGTGGTGGTCGGCTAAGCAAACCGAAACCCCCTTGGGGTCGGTTGCAGCCTGCGGCCCAAAGCAAAACACCCCTTAATCGACCCTTTGATTTAATTAATCATTAAAACATGTTAGATTTATGTTTAATTAATATGTTTTTATAAGTAAATTAAAAGAAAAGGTTTAAAAAGGTTTTACCGTATTCGTGGATCAAGGGAATGAAGAACAAACACGAACAAACAACAATTCCTCAAGATCCAAGATCAAGGAATCACCTTGTTTGGTGCTTATGGGTGGCAGCACAAAGAACAAGGGAGGAAGGGGTTTTAGGTTTTTCTTTAAAATTCTTCTGTAACTTAATTTGAGTAGTGAAAATTAATTAACCCCCCTTTTAGTAAAAATTGGTAATGGGCTTGGCCCATTACCATTGTTTTAGCCGCGGGTAGGGACCCCCCCATGGGGTTCCCGTACCTCGTTTCGTGTCTCGTTATTTTGTCATTCGTTTGTGTTTAATTATGTTCGTGTTTTAAATGTTCTCGTTACGTAAATACCAGAATCTAATATATTTAATTACGCTCGTAATAAATATATATACGTAATTAATAATTGCTCGTGTTTTAGTTACGTTCGTGATTTCGTGATCGCATGTTCGTGATTAATTATTGCTAAATAATTATTACGTGATCGTTCATATAAAATACTTATCGTGTTCTAACACGTACGTAATACGTAAACTCCTAACACGTAATCGTAATCATGCTATATTAGGAAAGTTTTTAACTAGTACGTACGATCCTACGGGTACTATGCATGGTAAAAGCATGCGGGTTTTACAAAGGAGCCATTGTATCATGTATGAACTGGGTTAACTTCCCCCCAATTCATACTACATGTCTTGAAAAGCTTTCTTCATAGACTTCTTTTTGACGAAACTTCTAAATCAGCTTCCCCCCAAACCAATATCCCTGTCTTGAGCAGATCCTGTAGCTTGAGCAATCTTCTATGTTTGACATTTAAAGTGCACAGCGGAATTTTGTAGAAGAAGAAGCAAACCACACCAAGTAACTGCTACCTTGACATTTTTGGTCTTCATGATTATGTGTTTGGGGGAACATGCAAGAAATCAACAACAAATCTTCTCATGCTTGTAGAATACTTCCCCCTGGAAGTTGAACTAAGTACTCCAAAGTGGGAACTAAGTACTCCAAAGTACACGATCTTCCCCCATGATGGTGACGAACTCTCGGAAGCATCCTCTGACGTGTACGGTCAAAATCGCGAGATGTTCTTGTCGAAAGTATGATGGTGACGAACACTCAGAAGCATCATCTAACGTGTAAGCTCATAATCGCGAGATGTTCTTATCAAAGGTATGATGGTTACGAACACTTGGAAGCATCATCTGACGTGTACGCTCAGAATGGTGAGATGTTCTTGTCAAAAGTATGGTGGTTAAGAACACTCGGAAGCATCATCTGACGAGTACAATCAGAATCGCGAGATGTTCGTGTCTGAAGCAGAAATCTTTGTTGACATTCTGTAGCTCAAGTTTCTCGTGAGAATTGTTTGCTGATCACATATCTACTCATTTACTCTCTGGCTAAACTTACCAACCTCGTATTCTTTCGGCTATCTGTAGAGACCACTGATGAAGTAGACCCGATATTCCAAACTTGAAACTGAAGTACAATCCCCTAAATTTGTTACTTACGCTTAGCACTTTAGTTGATTGACGAACGGTATAGAGAAAAGTATCTTAGTACCTTATACCCAAAATAAGAGAGAAGTATAAGATGTAAAACACCTCTTGAAATACCCACAGCTATAGGTGAGTGTGACACTGAGCACTATAACGTAACTCCTTAAGTGATAGTTATCCATGTCTTTGACCATCCACCCCTTGACATTGGAAACTAGACAATTCAAGTCTCAATCATAAACGCTCAAGTGAATCATCAATCGATAGAATGGGTTTAGAGAAAAGGGGTAGAAGGGGGTCAGAAGGCTCGATGATAAAATAAGTAAACGCCTTCGTGAAATCCCACTTCAACTTCAAATAAAAAATACCAAATTCACTTCGTAATCACTTGACATTCTTTGCTCCGGATACTAGCCATTTGACAATTTAAGTGAATCTTAAAAGGATCGTTTTGGTGTTAATTTGTTTTTATTGTGTGTTGTGTTTGTGGTGTTTGTTTGAATGTCGTTAACTAGATATCCAACGATGACTAAAGAATGATAAGTCTTCAACGTCGTCTAGATAACTTGACTTTTAGACCCGAATTCGATTTCCAAACAAATCAATCATTAATATCTCTCAAATCCATGTTATAAAACATACGAATAGGTGAAGATATATAATGCAGATGTCGAAATATAGCATGACTTCTCGATCCATCAATCTTATATGGCCCAAAACAGAAGATAGTGGCAAGGTCCATATTGGCAAGATGAACCACCAGCCCATGACATTGAACAATTTGGATCAGCCTAGGCATTTACACCAAATAATATTGCCCGAATACAAACTCATGATACTAGCGCACCACTTTACAAATATTGGAAATGATAATCAGCCACTATGCAACCTTCGGCCCATCACCAGATCATGCCATTTAACTATGGGAACTCGGGCCATTAGTCATAAATAAATATCATCACAATCCTAATATTTAGTAAACTTTTACCTAACTCTATCACACTTGTTTTTCTCCGCCCCCATCTACAATCTACTCTCAACCTCAACCAACACAGCCACCAAATCTCATCTACAATTCATTATTTCATCACATCTGCCCAAATAAAATGAATAAACCCCTTTGATACTCAATCTCATATGCTGGATAAACCAAAGAAAGAAGGAAGACGTTTATGCATCAAGATCTTAATTGGTATCGGGTAGGTTAATGGCATGTGTGATGTTCGTTTTATGTGTCTTATTGAAACAAAGGTGTGATGATAACATACATGTTATACATCTTGCTTTGATTTCGAATAACAAAAGGGATGGTTACATCTACATAGATCTATGATGATTGAAATTCGTTAGATCTATATAGATCATGACATGCATGTCACAAACGAATTGATTCTGAGATCTCGTATTTTTCAGTTAGAAAAACGAGTCTAGTTGGGTTTAGGTGACAATGGGATAGGATTAGATATGATGAGTTGATAATAGAGTGATAAGGCTGAGATTTGTAGTTCAAGACTCAGTGAGTTGACTCGGTTTGACTCGGTCAACTCGGAAAATACCGAGTTGACACGGTGTGATGTAGTGAGAGTTTTGGTGTAAGTTGGTTCATTGCAATGTTTTCAATAGAAAGAATCAAATTATGTCGCAATCTGTTATTAACACACTCCATCGCAATATTTTTTTTTGAGAATCAGTGTCGCAATGTTTAGTGTTACCATCGCAATAACCATCTGAATGAACCATCGGAATGAACCATCGGAATGATCCATCAGAATGAACCATCGGAATGAACCATCAGAATGAACCATCAGAATGAACCATCGGAATGAACGATCGGAATGATCCATTGGAATGATCCATCGGAATGATCCATCGGAAAAGGGTTTTGATACCCGAAAATAGTGGATCTGATGAGTTTCCGTGTCCTTTCTCCAACAAAATGATAAAAAACCCAGTAATCGATATGGAAAAAATGACAAAGAAAACTTTAAAAAATGATAAAGAAAAGGATCAGTAATCGAGATACAACGGATAACTGATATACGAAAAATCAGATGAGACAAATGACACAAAACAATTGGACAAATTTAGATAATGACAATAAATTTCAAACCTTGATCGAATCAAACACAAACACGAACATAACCACGAATCAAAAACACGAAACATCCCCGGTTAGCTCTGATACCAATTGTTAACTTGGTTCACTAAGAACACGGGTTCGATCCGGAGGTCGGGGAGGGTGATATAGATGTTTAGCCATTGTTAGTGAGAGAAAGAGAGAGAGGATCTAATAAATATGTTTTATTAGAGAGAGAAAGTAAAACAACAAATGAAGAACCTCACCCCCTCCATGGAAGTATGGAGGGGTATATATAGCACGAGACTTGAACTACTACATATGACATTAATAGTCCCTGCAAGTCCCGGCTATGAAACTAATGTAATTCCGTTAGTCGCTCACATTTTAAGGCTAACACACCCATACGCCCCACATGATAATATAAATAAATGGCCAAAACTGTAAAGGGACGCCAGAGCAATCACTCCGCCGTGGGGAAATCATAACACTGGCGCCTCTAGTGTTATGGTTACGGTACCTCCGTAACTAGATGAGGTGGTCATGCATGTATATAGCTCAGGCATTTTAGATAAACCATAAGCATTCAAAACATATAAAATAACTAGGGAAAACAGTTGGCTGCAAATGGGGAATCCAAATCATACATACGAAGGAATGCCCATACAGAAGGACAAAATATCCGTACCTTATGTCCAGTAGTGAAGCTAGAATGGAAGCTAAACGATCTACTCCGACTTCACAAATACTACATAGATAAAGGACGTGTATGAGTTGTCTAATTACTATGTGTATTATTGGTTCTGAGTGTTCTTAGCTTATTTTATATGTTCTTTTCATGTCTTACTGTTTTAAGTGTTATCTTGTATTTATTCATGTTTTACATGTATCTTGATTATGTATTTCATGTATTCTTGTATTACTATATTTGTAGTGTTATAATAAGTAACTTTCTAAAAATAGCAACTTTCTAAAAATAGAAAGTTTCCAAAAATAGAAAGTTTCCAAAATAGAAAGTTTTAAAAAATAGAAAGTTTCCAAAAATAGTAAGTTTCTAAAAATAGAAAGTTTCCAAAAATAGCAAGTTTCCTGAATTAGAAATAAGCTTAATTAATAAGTCTAAAATATAAGCTAGTGCTTATTAGTCATAAGTTATAAGTCATGATGATTTATTAGTAAAGTCTATTAAATTAAATACTTAGGCTAAAGTAACTATTAATTAATAATTAAAATGCATGGTTTATTAATTAATAAAATGTCATGGTTAAATTAACAAAACTTTACCTTATATCTATTAATTAAATTAAGCATGATTTTTAATTTAATTATGTCCAAATAAATACTTAGGTTAATTTCATGATTTATTAAATTAAATAAATATAACCTAAGTCATGGATTAATTAATTAATTACTAGTCATGTAAATTAAATAAATAAATTAATTTATAAAATAATTGGCTAAATTGACAAGTACCCGAGCCCCAAACCCAAGACAAAAGCCAAAAAACCTTAAATCTGACACCACAACCGGTGGCTGGGTGTCTTCAGCCGGCGGCCAGCAGCCTAGGTTGCTGTCGGTTGCCACTGTCTTGACCAACACAACCACTGCTGCTTGTTGGTTTCCCCCGGCGTGCACAGTTTTTCCCACCGAGGGATGGGAGTCCTTCGGTTGCCGCTGTAAAACCAAAACAACCACTGTGGGCTATTGGCTTGTGGCTGGTCACATGAAACCACCACCGAAACCCAATAAGGGTGCGGTTGGTTTGGGAAACTACCACCGAGAGTCATAGACTCTCGGTATTAAGTGCACAACCGAGCCAAACATCACCAATACCCGATCCTTATAGGTTTTTATCATATAGTTTCATGTGTTCATAAAATAAATCAAAAGAATCATAATTAAATAATGAATTAAAGAAGATTAAAGGTTTAGTTGATTACCAATGGTGATGCTTAAAAGATTTAGAATAAAAACACAATCCCGTACCCAAATCAACAACCAAACAATTTTATCTCTCTCTTTTCTCTTGGTCTAGCTGTAACACCCCTAAATTACCACGCAACAGAATACCATTTTGGGGCACTACTCATAGCACATCACACACAATCATAGACAACGACCTCAAAAGAGACGTTAAAATAATATACAACCTTGTCTAAAAAGTTTCCCATCCCATTATATATAAAATCAGAGTAGCGTTTAGTCCCAAAAATCGTTACCGACACAACATTCATCAAAGACTTAAAAGTCATTTATTCATTTCAAAGGATGGAAAATAATATAAACTTTAGACAAGTAAGCACCAAGTTCCTCCTCGCATGCTCCGCTGCTATCCATCTTTATTACCTGAAATACATGCTTAAAATTGTCAATACAACAGTTGAGCAAGTCTATAGGTTTTGCAAATC